>OZ025295.1:38761171-41161171 GCA_964019185.1 Maratus speculifer | reverse complement strand
TTAAGCCCCCCCTGGAAAAGATTCCAAGGTCACTCAATGAATTTCTGTTCCGAAAATTCAAATGAAATTCTGCTCAAAAATCTAATTTTGTCTTGAGAATATTTTTACAGTTTTGCAGAATTACTAAATTGTGTCTAAAATAAGTAATTTAACACTCCCTCATCCTATTTGTACATAGGGAGCTAACATGATGTTCAATTTTGCACCAGTTATATATTCAAAATGTTCATCATCATATTCTTTTCTTAGTATAAAATGAAGCTATTACAACAGTTTAATAAGAAACAAAGTACCCACAATGTAAATATGCGCAAATTTTTCTTTCTGTGTCAGAAAAAGAGAAAAAAAAAAAAATATGAGCCCTCCCCCTATAGATCACTTCTAGCTACGGCCCTGGACAGACAAACTAACAAAAGGTTCAAACACATTCCTTCAAATAAAAAACAAGGATATTTAAGGATTTTCAAAGACCAAAAAAAAAAAAAAAAGTTATTTTCTGTATTTAATACTTCATCTATAAAAACCTTAATTTAATGAGAAAGAAAAAATCATACATCAAGCATAGATTATGAAGGACTTTCCAACACATTCAGAATAATGTAACAAAACTGCACCATTTAAAAAGTTAAAATATTACCTCTCATTTCAATATATGGAAATGTTTAGCACATTTCAAAACCAAATTTCAGCTGTTCCCATCTACAATTAGAAAATTATCCAAATTTTTTAGCAACCCTGTACGTGATATAAAGATTTCTATCTATTAACAACATGCCTTAACATGCAAAAAACTAATTAAATTTAAAAGTGCATATCGAATTTTAAAACATACTCTCCAGCAATTATTACGCAAAGACAGTACTGTAACAGATTACTTTTGTGTGTCCCTGTAAATTAATCAAAAATGCTATGAATACTCTTTTTTTAACATGATTATAGTGAAATTTGGTGATTTATATCAGTTTCAACACATTTGAAATAGCGTAATGTCATTAAAATTATTTCCAAACGATTTTCCCCATGTACCATAATGTAATTGAATTCTTTTGAGTGTCTTTGTAAATGAACCATTAATCATATATACTTCATATGCAATACCAAACATGCTTTGGTGACCCTAAATAAGCTAAGCTTTATCAATTGCATGAAAATCCAAGTATATTTACAGGAGTTAGAGCATGGACAGTACTAAGCACTACACAAGATATTTCTAAAGGCAACAGCTTTGGACCACAATGATTGTTAGCCTTTCCATGTCTAAGAGCAATAAATACTTAAAATAGCTACACTTTATCAAAATACACATATCATCTGCTGCATAATTTGATGGATTATTTGCACTAAGTTCGACTTATCTTGCTTTTATGCAGTGCCATTTTAAAGGATTTTTTTTTTTTTTTTTTTTTTTTTTTTTTTTTATGGATCTTATTTAATTTTCCCCTTTGGGCTACTTTGTATAATCCCACAATAATATTAAAAGATATTCAAAGGAATAAATAAAACAATAATAAAGTTTTAAAATATACAAAGAAATTCAAACAAACCTATTAAACCACACATATGTGACACTGGAAAAAAAAGCTTCTTCTTCAAGAGGATTGCCCACCTACAAAATAAAAAGAAAAGAGATAAAATATTCTTAAGACACTGTATGCAGACTTATGTTTACCTGTTATGGAGGCTATATGCAGTGTTCACGCTAACATTTGATCAACGTTAGTAATTTGGCTAATCTATATTAATAAAAGAACAAAACGCTCTGTCTGTGTGTGTGTGTGTGTCTGCGATGGCTAGAAAAATCTGCAGCATGTGCGAGGCTCAAAATTTTTTTGAGAGTAGCTCCAAATCTCTCCTGATGCACCTGAGTTTCAGAATTTTGAAATTCTATTTATTAACTGAGTAATTAATTAAATTCCAAAGATCACTCTCATAAAAAATCACCTTTTTTCTTCTTTTTTTCCCGTCATTTAGTTATGGT
This sequence comes from Maratus speculifer, assembly GCA_964019185.1. Lineage (NCBI taxonomy): Eukaryota > Metazoa > Arthropoda > Arachnida > Araneae > Salticidae > Maratus > Maratus speculifer. The sequence goes on along the minus strand of OZ025295.1, from coordinate 41,159,193 downwards.
TGGTTGATTGCATAAAATTTTCGCATGAATAATTAAAAAATCTGGAACAGACCTTTAAAATTCATAGACTGGCAAACTGTCAGTTTAAATGATGATTTTTTATCACAGCGTTTGTAAACCATGGAGTTTGTAAACCACCGGATTAGAGTAAGACTAAATAATTTCCGTGGACATGAACCCAATACGAATCTAAAACTTCCAATCAAAAAAATACCTGAAATTTGAATCGAACCAAATCTGAATCTGGCAAAACTATTTCAAAGAACCGCAACCGGATCCGAACAAGACAAAATATTTCCATGGACATGAACCCAATCTGAACCCGAAAAATTCCTTTGAAAAAATCGCAAAATTTGAACTGAACCAAATCTGAACTTGGCAAAAATATTCCAGTGAAGCATCTCCTTATTCGAACAAGACAGAATAATTTTCGTGAACACGCAAGAAGACCCGAACCCAAAAGTTCCATTTGAAAAAAACCCGAAATCTGAACCCGATAAAAGTATTCCAAAGAACTATAACCCGATCTGAGCAAGATGAAATAATTTCCATGGACATAAACCCGACTCGAACCTAAAATATCCGATTTGAAAAAACCTGAAATTTGACTCAAACCACATCTGAATCCGATCAAAATATTAGAAAGAATCATAACCGGACTCGAGTATGATAAAATAATTTCTGTGGACATGAACGAGATTCGAACCTAAAAATTCTATTTGAAAAAATAGCTGAAATTTGAATTGAACCAAATCTGAACATGACAAAAATATTCCAAAGAACCGTAACAGGATCTGAATAAGACAAAATTTACATGCACATGAACCGAATCTGAACCTAAAAAATTTCCTTGAAAAAATCTCAAAATCTGAAATGAACTTGATAAAAATATTACAGTGAAGCATGTATTTATTCAAACAAGGCAGAATAATGTCCGTGAACACGCAAGAAAACCCGAATCCAAAAATTACATTTGAAGAAAAAGCCGAAATTTAAGTTAAACCAAGTCTGAACTTGGCAAAAATATTCCAGTGAAGCATGTCTTTATTTGAATTAGACAGAATAATTTCTGTGGACACGCAGGAAGACCTGAACCCAAAAATTCCATTTGAAGAAAACGCTGAAATCTGAATTGAACCAAATCTGTTCCCGACAAAATTATTTCACAGAAGCATAACTGGATCCGAGCAAGGCAAAATAATTTCCATGGACATGAATCCGACCCGAACATTTAAATCGAATTTTAAAAAATACCTGAAACCTGAATCGAACCAAATCTGGATACGATGAAAATATTCTAATGAATCATAACCAAAACCGAACAAGATAAAATAATTTCCATGGACATGAACTCCATGAATGGTTAGGTAACATTTGGGTTGCGATTAGGTTGCAATTACATTACGGTAAGTCTTCGATTTTATTTAATTTCACGTTAGGTTACAGTTAGATCACTGTTAATTTAAAGTTAGGTTAAAGTTAAATTGTATTTGTGTGATGGTTAGAATAAGAATAGGTTATAATAAAGTGACGGCTAGGTTACATTTATGTTATATTTAAGTTACAGTAGGCTACTGTTAAGTCGCAGTTAGGTTACAGACAGATTATGGTTATGGTACAAAAGTTTACGGTTAGGAATTTGTCCATAGAGTCAATATTACACATACTTTGAATAAAAATATACACTTTTGTTAAATGGTTCTGAAATTATAATACTATATACCAATCTTTTATCATCGCGTATCGATTTCATTCATGGTATAGTCGGATTTAAGAGTGATATAATTAGTTTGAAATTCAAAATATCTCACTTGGGATTTTTATGCAAAAAAAAAAAATAATTAGTTACGTGATTTAACAGTGATTTTTACGGGTAAATATCAACACTTTAACATGAAACTAACGCAGTCATTGGATACATGTTCCCTCCCGTGTTTCTCATTGTTCATTTTAAGTATTTTTAGAGCTTAATATTAGTTGTTGTTTTTAAAACCGATTTTTCACAAAGTCAGCTGCAACGTATTTCAGACAATGCATTTCTTCATGCTTCCAGTTCAGATAAAATCATACAAATTTCAAGTTCGTTTAATATTGTTAATATGGACCCGGGCAACGCTGGGCGGGTCAGCTAGTTAAAAATAAAAAACATTCGCCAAATGAAAAAGAATTAGCAAAATAGATTCGCTGTGTAACACACACACACACACACAAAATTATATTTTAATGTACCCCTTTTTTTTCAATATGTTCTAAAATAACCTAAGTTTTTATAACTGCAACAACGGTTGCTATTAATCTAATTTTAACTATCTGCTACAAATATATTAAAAATATGTATTTATTGAAAATATGTATATAGCAATATGCTTGAAAAACGAAAAAGAAAAGAAAGAAAAAGCAAAAATTGAGCACTAGCAATTTGGCGAATCTAATTGCTTGTTTGCTCGCCAAATGAAGAATTTATTTGCAATTTGGTGCAATGGCGAGCGACAGCGAGAACCCTGGCTATATGATATCAAAGATTTATAGATCCATTTAAGGAATTAAAATTTATTAAATCTCACTTTTAGTAAAAACTAGAATATTTGGTTCAATTTCCAAACATTTTTTTGTCCAATTTTGTCCCTTTTATACTTAACTAACGAACACCCAAAACTAATCATGGGGCATCTCATCAGAATGATCCTATTCTAAAATTTCAATGAAATCTGATAATTCTGTATGAAAAACCCATTTATTTACATTAACAGGGAGGATTAGCCCCCCATTCCCCTTTTTTATACTTATTCAATGGCCTCCCAAAACTAATGAGGGAAGCACTTTGCCAGAATAAACCTATATTCAAAATTTGAAGCAAATTGGATATTTTTGTCATAAGTTATCGTGTTACTTATACATCATACAAAACCGTAGGTACATAAGCTCTGAGGCTTCAATAGCATGTGAGCTAAAAAGGTATTTTAAACTAAAGAAAGAGAGAAAATGAATTAAGTACTACAATATCAGCGTATTCATTTTTATCCTTAACCTTTCAACAATAAAATATTAAGATGAAAATAAAAATTAATAACTTTCAAGGGTCTCTGAAAAGCACAGTTTTCCAACCACAATAATAAAGCATAAGCTAAATAAAATGCCCAAACAGTCCTTTTAGGGAAAATTCACAGTCTTGAAATTAAGATACAGCTGAAAAACCCCTTTAAAAAATTTAACCATATTTGTTCCTTAACAACAGAAGATACTATGATAACTAGGCAAAATTAATTCCTCTTGCATAAGAGTAGGCAAAAACAAAATTTACCCAATTTATTTATTTTGCACTTAGTATGTAAGAATAGGAAGAAGCTTATTGAATATCAGTAACCTCGATTATCCGGAGCTATATTTTCAGACTTTCAAAATATTTTTTCTGATGAAAAATGTATAATTATTTTTGATTTTTTTATTTTAAGTAGTAGCTGTAAAAGACAATAAAAAATATATATTTGGCATATAGAACGTTATGAATTGGATGATTAGTTGTCTAGATATTTATAATTCTATTTTCCACACTCTTTGATTTTGCATGACCCTGTATTTCATTTAAATTTCAATTCAAAGATTTATTTTAATTGGATATGAGCCGCTTAATCTGATGCAGTAAACTGTTAGTTAATATGATTTTTATTTTTGGAGTTATAAGGATGTTTCTTTTACGCAGTTTGGTCCTACTTGAGTAGTTTGGCATTTTATATAATTTGTGAAAATTGTTTCATTAGCAATTCATAAATAGAGCATTACTATGAGTTGAAAATATTTAAATATATGTCTGAATTTTATTTTGGAATGGCGATGTATATTATAAAAAGTTTACACGTTTTATTTTTATATTTTACACTATGCATATCCATGATGGGTAAGAATTACGGTAGCCCCCAACGACTAATTTTTACTTTTATTTTATTTTATTTTTTATTTCCTACTTTGAGGCATGGAAAAACCTGTATATAATTCAGAATCATGAACAATCAAAGAGCAGAAAAGTGAGAAATGAATTAAAATAAAACGTTTCTGTACAAGACAGATAAAAGAATCAAGAAATGAAAATGAATGAAAAAAATTAACATTTATAAGCTGAACAGATGTTAGTGCAATTGAGCAGAATGTAAATAACAGAACAATAACCCAACTTCTCTATGCCTTATACTGAGACATTGAAAAAAAAATCTATATAACTGAGAAACAAGAATAGTCAAAAGATATAAATATGATAGATTAATTAATTTATAATTAAATTACATTTGAGTAATAATAATAATAAAAGAATATTGGATACAAAAAATGCATGAACTGAGCAGATAAATGCTAGTGCAGCTGAGCAAAATAACTACCAGATCAAAAACCTTATTTCTTCATCTCTTACACTGAGATACTGAAAAACCTGCATATACAGTGGTAGTCAAAATTATAAGGACAAGGCAAAAATTGCCATATCTTGATTATATTTGGCGGGAGACTTATGCAAATTTAATGGCTGGAAACCAATGAAAAATGAAGATTGTTTTTGTATATTTTTAAGGAAATATGTGGTACATTCATATTCATAAAATGCATTATAAATTTATACAACCACTGGTTTTGGGCAAAATTATAAGAACAACTGTATTTGTGTGCTCTAAAAAGTAAAATTTGCATGTTTTTTGCTCTGCACACGGAATTTCCAGGCGATATAAATGCGTAGTAAGTGTTTGAGATCATATTATTCTGTTTTTTAATCATGCCGCAAGGTGCAAAGCTTTTGGAGTTTCAGAAAGGAAAAATTTATGCATTTCAAAATTCAGGACTGTCTCTATTCTAAAGTGCTACAATGTTTAATAGATCAAGAACGGTTATTTACAATTATCTTTAAAATATCGGTAAATATGGACGGCGAAGACATACAAGCAAGCTATCTTTTGTTACTGTATGGGGGGGGGGGGGGTGATGATGAGGTGAGCTTGCTCCAAAAAACGAAAAAAAACCGTGAATGGAACTTAGAATGTAAGTGCTCGAACTGTTCGTCGTGTTTTACAAAAAGAAAGAAAAAGGTTTGCTATAGTAAACATGTGTGAAGACCGCGTCTTACAAAAGTTCATGAGAGACTGAGGATGGAGTTTGCCAAAAACTGCAATATTATGAGGGAAAAAAGTGGGATTCTGTATTTTCCGATGAGAAAAAGGTTAATTTGGATAGACTAGATTGTTTTTGCAACTTCTAGTATGATCTCCGTAGAGAAAAAACGATTTTCTCAAAGCCTGTATTTGGAAGTGATTCAGTAACGGTCTGGGAAGGTTTCACAACTGGTAGAACTACTCCAATAGTTTTTGTACAGGGTAGGAGGAATTCTGGGAGTTACATTGATGTATTGGGCGATACTCTTTTACCAGAAGTACCGTTAATAGCGATTGGGGGCTATTTTTCCAGCAGGACAGTGTTTCGGCTCATGTTTCCCAAACTTCAAACTCGTGGTATAATGCTAGTTCCGTGAAACTACTTGATTGGCCGGCCAGAAGTCCTGATCTGAATACTGTGGAAAAATCTGTTGGGTATTTCGGCACACAAAGTATGCAAAAATAATATATAATCTCAAAACAAGCAAGAACTCATGTCTTCCATCGAAAAAGATCACTCAAAATCTTCCAAGAACGTTCTTAAGGAATTGTCAAACTCCATGAGGTCAAGACTGATAAGAGTGATTGAGAAGAAGTGGCCAGATTATTAATTATCAGTGTATTTCAGACAAAAACATTCATTGTCCTTATAATTTTGTCCAATTTTTTATAATGACATATTTTGTAACTTATGACAAAACATTCATATTTTGCTTTTTCCAATGTTTTGCATTCTACAATGATTTCTAGCATAGAAAAGCATTTAGTGTATAAATTTCACTTTATTTAGCTCAGAAATAATTTTTTTCTGCGCAATTTTCAATTGTTCTTATAATTCTGACCACCACTGTAATTGAGAAACAATGATAAAAAATTACAAAAATGAGAGACTATTTCATTTAATACAAAATATTTCAATAAGTGACTCTTAAAATAAATAATCAATATAAGGATGGAATATAGGAAAGTTAAATGTATAATTTTTTTGGATGAGCAGATGTTTTTCATTTCAATGTATAAAAAAGAAGTGTTTATCTCATCTAAGAAATTCAAATTAAAAACCACAAATCATTTAAATAATTTATCTAAATACAATTTTAGCATGATGTGAAATAGCATAAAATCGTAAATAAGATTGATGAATTTTCATAATCAGTTAACAAAATTATTAAAAAAGAAAAATCTTACCTCAAGATGATCAAAATTTCTTGTGTCAACAAAGAATGACATTATAAGCTCAATATAAATTAATGAGTAATAAATATTGCACAATGTAAAATTCCAGTCAAATGGAATATTCTGAAATGAAACAAAATATAATTATAAAACACAAGACAAAATCTCTTATAAAAAATGATATAATTGCATAATATTAAAATGGAAATAATACAGTATGGGATATGCTATCCAAATGCTTGAGACTTAAGATATTTTGGATAAAAGGTTTTTTTTTTTTTTTTTTATGTAATTCGGAACACCTTACTATAAGTATTGAGAATAAAGAAAAATAATAATATGAAATGTATAAAATATGAATAATATAAGTATATACATAATTACAAATATGTTAATTTAATTTATTTACACACACACACAAAATGCATTAACATATAAGATTTGAGAGAATCTTTGATTTTGATTTTTTAAACATTTTTATTAAGATTTGTTGCTTATAATGTGTCTTGTATAAGTTTCACTGTGTAGTGACATAATTTGCTGATCATAGCATACATATATATAAGGGTTAATATTAATATTTTTTAATTAAAGACATCGTTAGAAAGAACAAGGATTTTTTTTTTTTTTTTTTTTTTTTTTTTTTTTTAGTTTTCTTAAATTTGCCTTCTACAATCTTCAAAATTTTCAGACCTATATATGATGCAAATTTTTCCAGCTGTCAGAGGTATACAGACAGATAAACATCATTCTTTTATTAGTATAAACTATTTTTATTAAGCCCCCCCCCCCCAAAAAAAAAAAAAAAAAAAAAAAAAGCAGAAATCCAATAAAAATGAAATAATCTCATATCCACTGGCACAAAAAATACTTCTTGGCAATCACCATAAAATTTTATATCATTTTTATGAGATTAAATAAAATATTAGAATTGCCTGACATTTCTGGTCAATTAAAAAATTTCCTCACTTTTCCCAATTTTTCAAGTGGAGTACCAAGTTAATCCAAACACCTTCTTTATAATCAGCATATTTCATGAGTAAGAGTATTAGTCAAGGTTTTTATTTAATATATCAAGGGAAAAAAAACCAATGCTATTATTTTAGAGGAAAAAACACATTAAATTTTGTATAAAAATTATATCAAAGTTTTTTCAGAGTAAATAAGTTTCTTTACAATACTTTACATTCAAAAGTACATTGAAAATCAAATTATAACTGTACAATATTAATTTTTTTGCATTTCAAAAGCAAATAGTTAAATTAGTTTCATAGAAATTTTTTTTATACATTACTCACTTGATTATTATATTTTAAAATGACAGATCTGTGGATCACAGCACCAATAACTGCAAAACAGATCCAAAATAATGATAATACTGTAGAAGTAGTGATGCCACGATTTCGATGTTGGATCATTAAAATAATGATTATCACCTAAATAAATGATAAATTAAGCATGTATTTAATAAAAGCATGATCAGATAGTTGGTATATTATATATTATATTAGTTTAGTTTAAATTAAAACTGTTAAAATTTAAAACAAATTATAAATAATGCATAATAAAATAGAGGGAAAAAATGCTTTAAATCTCTTTTAAAACAGATTTTGTATTCTACGTAATGCTGCCTCAAAAGAAAGTTAAATGTGAATGATGATAGAGCAATTTGGTGAAATTGCAAAATAAATAAATAAATAAATTGTTTTGGTGTAAACTATCATTTTAACACAATCAAACTGATTGGTAAAGTTGTATAAGTTGAATATTTTCAACTGAGCAAGAAAAAAATGTCCAAGTCAGGAACTGAAGCCAGATCTTTGACTTATGGAGTCAATGCTCTATCGTCTAAGCTACCTGGGCTGACAATCAGCAGGCATATTTTGCTCAGATAACCTTATTGGTAATAACATTTTGTCTGTCATGTAGACAGCTCAACAGAATAAACCACAGGTAAAGGAACTTCATATAAACAAGGGGTACGTAGATAGACTATTATTTTAATACAATCAGATTAATAAAGTTATATAAATTGAATACATCCAACTGATCAAAAAAATGTCCAGGCTGGGAATCAAACTCAGATCCTTCAATTACGAGGCCAAAGCTTTACTGTTAAAACTACCTGGTCTAATAACTGGCAATTATTATTTTCACTCAGTTAGGAGGAATTCAATTTGTATGATAACTTTATCAATGAGTTTGTGTTAAAATAGTAGTTTATCTATATACCCATCATTTATATGAAGTTCTTTTACCTGCGGTTTATTCTGTTGAGCTGTCTATTTGACAAACTAGATATTACCAATAAGGTTATTGGGGCAAAATAGGCTTGCTTGTTTTGTTTTATTTACAGACAAATAAGTTGGAAGCTGTGTCAGCTCTCCAGTGTATAAAATGTCTGAATCCTCCAAAATCATCCCCACTGGATATGCCTTGAACTTAAGGAAAGTCACTTTGAAATTTTTCTGTTGGGAACTTTTGTATCGGGGTTTTCTACTTATCCTGGACAGTTTTGAAAAGGGTTGCAATTCCCATCCACCATCCTTAAGTTAAAGATATTAGCAAGTGGGTTCAAAAGGGATGGAAGTCTTTACTACATTGGGTCACTGACACAGCTTCTAGCTTATTTATTTCCTTAACATTTTGTTGACCAGAGACAAATATATGTCATAAATTCAACATTTTTTAAAATTGAAAATATAAGAGTTTTTGAAAAGTAATCATTGCTTTATTTAATCACAGAGTGTATGGCATTGTGAAAATTTCTGTTGGAAAATTATGGAGGATATGTTAAATAATTTTAAAGAAAAAACATTAAATTGGAACCACTGTTGATCAAGAATGTATTAAAAGAGATTTTAAAGATATTTAAGACTATTTTTTAAACCAAGACTCGTATTTGAATTTTTGTATTGCAAGACAACATTCACTGACAAATAGATGAGAAGCATCTTTCCCAAAATTGAAAATTTTGTTTAAACTTAGAAAAAATGCAGTTAGTTGGCTAACTTGTTAAACATATTTTTTCTTTATTTCTTCCTCCCCCTCCCCTCCACAAAAAAAAGAAATATATATATATATACACAGTAGACGCTCTCAAATCCGCACAGCTTGGGACCAGAGGTTTTGCAGATTTTAGAATTTTGCGGATGTCTGGTCATTGCTTTGTTTACATTTTTAAAAAAGTAATTTGAATGTAATTAATAATGAAATCAAAAGTATAATGAATGCTTACAATATGCTAAAATATTAAAATAAGTAATAAACTATAATAATAAAAATTTAGATAGTTTTTAAAATGATAAAAATACTAAAAGCAAAGGTCAAATTAATAAACAATGTACAATTAAATATTCATTATAAAGATGAAATGTTTTTTTCTTAAATTATTCAATGAAACTTGCCTCATAAAGATACATTACTATTTCACATGAAGATCATAAAATAATGAAGCTTTATTTCAGGTTTAGCCAGACTTAATAACTAAAAAAGCTTGATTAATAGATAAATATATTTGGTAAGATTGTGACTACCAGTGATATCAGCAATATCTTTATTTTTTCAGAAATAAATTATTCTTTCTTCATGAAAAAACATGAATTCAATGACCTTAACAAAAATTACAAATTGAAAAATATATGGAATTGATATAAAACTAAAAAAGTCAAATTTTGCACCTACATCTAAACTGAATGTTTCATTGTTTACATCCGTAAAATAAGTGCGGATTTTAGAGAGTTGCAGATTTTAGGAGTGCGGATTTGAGGTAGTCTACTGTATATATATATATATATATACATACATATATATAATATATATATATATATATATATATATATATATATATATATATATATATAAATATATATATATACATACACATATATATATATATATATATATATATATAAATTTCACAATTTATACAGAATACCATACAATTATACACCTGTTTAAAAACTGGATTTTTTTTCAAGATATTTCTTTTTGTTTTTTACATATCTTACTATTATATAAATATATGAGCAAAAAAAATTATTAAATAATGAATGTTTCAAATGATTTCCTTCATAGCTATTTCTCAACATCTATTGGCAATTCAAGCATTTGAATACTTCATCTGTCTAGTGAAGAAAAGATAGCATAAGAAAATCTCATTTAAGACGTTACATGAGGGGCTGTGCATATACAATGCTATCCTTTTAGGGGGAAGGGAGAAGTGTTGGCACTTGATATCATTAATGTCTATAAGAGAAAAGGAAGTTTGTTTTTTTATATCATTATCATTTTTGGTAAAATCAAATTTTCTTTTTTGAATAACTTTTTCTTGTTATCCAAATAGTCTTATCCTTTATTAATTATTATTTTTACATGTTTTTATGAAAATAGAAAGCTAATATTAAAGCCATTAAATGTTTATAAAATCATTTCATTTCAAAATTTATAATATCCCAATATTTGACATTCCTATCATTCTGCCATGAGCACACATAACTCATTTTTAACAAAATCAAGAGCATAATACGTTAGAAATGATAATTGCGTTTACCAGTAAAGAAAGAGAAATAATGTTATCCATTGTCTTATTGATAAGTTCTGTTTCTTCCCTTCTTGGGCAGGAGGCTAGTGCAAGAAGACAATATTATGATTGAATGCAATAAATTATTATTAAATATTTTTAAATAGTAACTCTCTCTTTTAGATGTTGTTTGATATAAATTTGTTTTATGTATTTACTAGCAGTTACCCGTGACTTCGTTCACATAACATTTAAAGAAGAAATAATTGATCAATCAAGCAAAAAATTTCGATGATGAAAAGCATGTGTAATTAACTTTTTATCGCGAATTTATGGTAAAAAAACTTCTGATAATCCCTAGTTGCTAATTTGTTTGCTGGTCAAAATTTTCCTTTCAGCGATTAAGGCCCTACATCAGTAACGCTCCGAGATAGAACGGCTAATGTTATTTCAATGGAAGAAATTTATTGCTTTCATTCCTTTGCATTTTGCTCAAATTGAATAATTTTTGTTGTTTTGAAAACCTGTAGGTTTAAACTTTGCACGTCATTTTGAAATTTTATTTCTTTTTTTAATTTTAAGGCAATACAAGTACGTTATTTTATACTCTTTAAAATTCACCTTTAGTGTCTTATTATGAAAAATCTGTTTGACATTTTAAAATTTAGTAAAACAGCATGCAGAGTTTAATTATTTAGCTTTCAGAAAATGTTTTTTATTTTGATTTTTAAAAAAATTTAATCTATGCTATTTGTATAAAAAGTTGAAACACTTTGATTTAAAATCGTCGAAACTGAGGTTTATTCTCGCCTTCAAAAGGGATACGCCTTAAAAGCAATTAGGGTGTAAGACGATAGGTCTTTACTCTGCAGGAAGTCCAGGGGGAAATTTCTTGCCTCTGGCTATTCGTAAAATGTTGCTTGCTTTATTGTATATAAATTGTTTTTCTTTTCTTTTTCCCTTTCAGAAAGATAAACGAATGATATTTAAAGTTCTTATACTATTTTAACTAAATAATACGCATATATTCCAAAGCCTGTCATAGTCTAACTGATCTAAATTTTAGAATAACGGTTTTTTTAGTCACGCGAAAAGACAAACTCAATTATACTAAATCTACGGAAGATTTTAATAAAGATAACATACTTTCATTCCAATTTTTAATTATTTTTTTCGGCATAGTATAGCTGACGATGGTTTGTATAAGGCCGCTTTTTACTTTTTTCGATACTGATTGTATATTTTAAATATGAGGATAATATCACTTTTGAAAACGGTTCCGAAAATGAAACTGTCCTGTAAAGAAAATTTAAAAAAGTAGAAAAAGGCCTTTGAAGAGATCGCTCTGAGCTATTAAAGGGGAAAAAAATATTAAAACGCAGACGAGATTTATTTATAAATTTCGACCGTTGGATTATCGTAGAAAGAATTATCATAAGCTAGTAAATTGTTTCGCTTGATTTAATTTTTTTTTTTTTTTTTTTTTATACCCATAAAATAAATCGAAAAAATAGAAAATGGCCTATGTGCAAATCGATATCAACTAGGCAATGTAAAAAAAAAAAAAAAAAAAAATTACTTAAAACTATTAAAACACAAACGATAAACTTTTATAAGTTTCTTTCATAGCATTAGCTTTAAAGCGAAGGCATTGTTTCGTTTAACTGCAGCAGCCTCTTTAAAATAAATGAAATCGTAAAAGCTATTCAATGTAAGAGAGAAAAAAAAAATAAAGATAAAAATAAATTTTTTTTTAATGTAGGCGAGATATCTTTATAAATTTCTACAATGGGATTTCGCTTGACTGAAGTAAGTCACTTTAAAATACCTGCATCGAAATCAAAAATTGTAATACGGCCTTTGTACAGAAAGATCTCAGCTGTTCAATATAAAAAAGATTATTAAAATATAGACGAGATATTTCTATAAATTTCTGTCATAGAATTTCGCTTCATTGAAGTAAGCCCCTTTAAAATACCCGAAAAAAATATAAAACGGTCTTTGTACAGAAATATCTCAGCAATTCAATGCTAAAAAAATCATTTAAAAAAATTAAAATGTTGACGAGATATCTTTATAAATTTCTATAATGGGACTTCTCTCTATTCAAGTAAGCCACTTTCAAATACCCGTAAAAAATCGAAAAAATGTAAAACGGTCTTTGTACAGAGAAATCTCCGATATCTAATACCCCCCCCCCCCCCCCGAAAAAAAAGTTTAAAGACAATGAAAATACAAACGAGATATCTTTAAAAATTTCTAAAATGTGTTTTAGCTTTATTAAAGTAAGTCACTTTAAAATACCCGTAACAAAATCGAAAAGATATAAAACATTCTTTGTACAGAAAGATCTAGTTATATAATGAAAAAAAAATTACAAGTATTAAAATGTAGACTAGATATCTTTATAAATTTCTACCATGGGATTTTGCTTGATTGAGGTAATCATCAGTTTATATTTACTTGTAGACGAGATATCTTTATAAATTTCTAACATTCAATGCTAAAAAAATCATTTAAAAATATTAAAATGTAGAAGAGAAAAAAATATATTTATATGAACTTCAAAACTTCATGGGATTTCGCTTGATTGAAGTAAGCCCCTTTAAAACCCCCATAACAAAATCGAAAAAATATAAAACGGTCTTTGTACCGAAAGATCTCAGATATCCAATGCCAAAAAATCATTTAAAAATATTTAAATGTAGAAAAGATATATTTATAAATTTCTACTATAGGATTTCGCTTGACTGAAGTAGCCTCTTTAAACACCTGTAAACAAAGCCAAAAAAGTACAAAACGGTCTTCACACCGAAAGATCTCAGCTATCCAATGACAAAAAAATCATTTAAAAATATTGAAATCTAGAAGAGATATTTTTATAAATTTCTACCATTGGAATTCACTTGACTGAAGTAACCTCATTAAACACCTGTAAAAAAAATCAAAAAACTACAAAACGGTCTTTGTACCGAAAATTTTCAGTTATCCAATGCCAAAAAATAATTTAAAAATATTAAAATGTAGAAAAGATATTTTTATGAATTTCTACCATTGGAATTCCCTTGACTGAAGTAGCCTCATTAAAACACCTGTAAACAAAATCAAAAAAGTACAAAACGGTCTTTGTACCGAAAAATTTCAGCTATCCAATGCCAAAAAATCATTTAAAATATTAAAATGTAGAAGAGATATTTTTATAAATTTCTACAATTATATTTCACTTGACTGAAATAGTTTTTTAAAATTCCCCTACACAAATGCGAAAAAGTACAAAACGGTCTTTGTACCGAAAGATCTGAGATATCGAATGCCAAAAAATAATTTAAAAATATTAAAATGTAGAAGAGATATTTGTATAAATTTCTACCATTGGATTTCACTGGACTGAAGTAGCTTTTTTAAAATTTCCCTAAAGAAAGTCGAAAAAGTACAAAACAATCTTTGTATCGAAAGATCTCAGCTATTCCATGACAAAAAAATCATTTAAAAATATTAAAATGTAGAAGAGATATTTTTATAAATTACTACCAATGGATTTCACTTGACTGAAATAGCTTTTTTAAAACTCCCCTAAACAAAGTCGTAAAAGTACAAAACGGTCTTTGCACCGAAAGATCTTAGCTATCCAATGACAAAAAAATCATTTAAAAATATTAAAATGTAGAAGAGATATTTTTATAAATTTCTACCATTGGATTTCACTTGACTGAAGTAGCTTTTTTAAAATTTCCCTAAAGAAAGTCGAAAAAGTACAAAACGATCTTTGTACCGAAAGATATCAGCTATCCAATGATAAAAAAATCATTTAAAAATATTAAAATGTAGAAGAGATATTTTTATAAATTTCTACCATTGGATTTCACTTGACTTAAGTAGCTTTTTTAAAATTTCCCTAAATAAAGTCGAAAAAGTACAAAACGATCTTTGTACCGAAAGATATCATCCATCCATTGATAAAAAAAAATCATTTAAATATAAAAAAATGTAGAAGAGATATTTTTATGAATTTCTATCATTGAATTTCACTTGACTGAAGTAGCTTTTTTAAAATTTCCCTAAATAAAGTCGAAAAAGTACAAAACTATCTTTGTACCGAAAGATATCAGCTATCCAATGATAAAAAAAATCATTTAAAAATAATAAAATGTAGAAGAGATATTTTTATAAATTTCTATCATTGGATTTCACTGGACTTAAGTAGCTTTTTTTAAAAATTTCCCTAAAGAAAGTCCGAAAAGTACAAAACGATCTTTGTATCGAAAGATTTCAGCTATTCCATGACAAAAAAAAATCATTTAAAAATATTAAAATGTAGAAGAGATATTTTTATAAATTTCTACCATTGGATTTCACTTGGCTGAAGTAGCTTTTTTTAAATTTCCCTAAAGAAAGTCGAAAAAGTACAAAACGATCTTTGTGTCGAAAGATCTCAGCTATTCCATGACAAAAAAATCATTTAAAAATATTAAAATGTAGAAGAGATATTTTTATAAATTTCTACCATTGGATTTCACTTGACTGAAGTAGCTTTTTTAAAATTTCCCTAAAGAAAGTCGAAAAAGTACAAAACAATCTTTGTATCGAAGGATCTCAGCTATTCCATGACAAAAAAATCATTTAAAAATATTAAAATGTAGAAGAGATATTTTTTATAAATTTCTATCATTGGATTTCACTTGATTGAAGTAGCTTTTTTTAAAATTTCCCTAAAGAAAGTCGAAAAAGTACAAAACGATCTTTGTGTCGAAAGATCTCAGCTGTTTCATGACAAAAAAATCATTTAAAAATATTAAAATGTAGAAGAGATATTTTTATAAATTTCTACCATTGGATTTCACTTGACTGAAGTAGCTTTTTTAAAATTTCCCTAAAGAAAGTCGAAAAAGTACAAAACAATCTTTGTATCGAAGGATCTCAGCTATTCCATGACAAAAAAATCATTTAAAAATATTAAAATGTAGAAGAGATATTTTTATAAATTTCTACCATTGAATTTCACTTGACTGAAGTAGCTTTTCTAAAATTTCCCTAAATAAAGTCGAAAAAGTACAAAACGATCTTTGTACCGAAAGATATCATCTATCCAATGATAAAAAAAATCATTTAAAAATATTAAAATGTAGAAGAGACATTTTTATAAATTTCTATCATTGGATTTCACTTGACTGAAGTAGCTTTTTTAAAATTTCCCTAAAGAAAGTCGAAAAAGTACAAAGCGATCTTTGTACCGAAAGATATCAGCTATCCAATGATAAAAAAATCATTTAAAAATATTAAAATGTAGAAGAGATATTTTTTATAAATTTCTATCATTGGATTTCACTAGACTGAAGTAGCTTTTTTAAAATTTCCCTAAAGAAAGTCGAAAAAGTACAAAACGATCTTTGTATCGAAAGATCTCAGCTATTCCATGACAAAAAAAAAAAAAAAAAAAAAAAAAAAAAAAAAAAAAAAAAAAATCATTTAAAAATATTAAAATGTAGAAGAGATATTTTTATAAATTTCTACCATTGGATTTCACTTGACTGAAGTAGCTTTTTTTAAATTTCCCTAAACAAAGTCGAAAAAGTACAAAACGATCTTTGTAGCGAAAGATATTAGCTATCCAATGATAAAAAAATCATTTAAAAATATTAAAACGTAGAAGAGATATTTTTATAAATTTCTACCATTGGATTTAACATGACTGAAGATGCTTTTTTTAAATTCCCCTGAACAAAATCTAAAAACTACAAAACGGTCTTTGGGCCGAAAGATCTGAGATATCCAATGCCAAGAAATCATTGTTTGGTTTGAATATAGTAATCTCTTTAAAATAAACAAAATTGAAAAAGCAGAAAACGCTATCTGTACAGATCAACGTCAGATAGCCAATGCAAAAAAAAAAAAAAAAAAAAAAAAAAAAAAAAAAAAAAAACATTTAAAAACATTTAAATGCAGATGAGATATCTTTATAAATTTAAATCATAAGGTTATGAATGATTGGGTTGCTTCAGTTGAATGAATTAGCCTCTTTAAAATATAAGTTAAAAAAAAAAAAAAAAAAAAAAAAAAAAAAAAAAAAACGCAGACGAAAAACGTTTAAATTATATCTTTCTTAGCACTAAAATTATAGAGAAGGTGTTGTTTGGTTTGAATGCAGTAACCTCTTTAAAATGAACAAAATTGAAAATGCAGAAAACAGTATCTGTACAGATCAACGTCAGATAGCCAATGCAAAAAAAAATGATTTAAAAACATTGAAATGCAGATGAGATATCTTTATAAATTTAAATCATAAGGTTATGAACGATTGGGTTGCTTCAGTTGAATGAATTAACCTGTTTAAAATATAAGTTAAAAAAAAAAAAAAAAAAAAAAAAAAAAAAAAAAAAAAAAAAAAAACGCAGACGAAAAACATTTAAATTATATCTTTCTTAACACTAAAATTATAGAGAAGGTGTTTGGTTTGAATGCAGTAACCTCTTTAAAATGAACAAAATTTAAAAATCCCTGTCGGCTGGGCCTATAGGCGGAGGTAGATTTCGAAGAGTGATCATTTCAACAAATATATATATATATATATGATTAGAGATAAACCCAGTTTAATAACTTCATTTGGCCGTTTATGAAATTTTTTTAATTTCATTTTTCTGCAAAAACTGGTTTTATCAGAATCATCTTAAGAAAAATCCAGCTCAAATGCCCATTTTAACAACATATTTTGAAATAGATTCTGAATTTATTAAAAAATCGACCAAAACAGTACATTATACAGTTCCTAAATAAGAAAAAACTGTCAGTTGAAGGCATTTGAGAAAAAAATTGAATTTAAAAATGAGTCATAAAATAACCGATTTGTTGTTTGAATACATCCTTAATTCTTTAATCATGATTGCTTCGGAAAATTTTGTGCGAAATACTCACTTTGACAGCATTTTTAAAAATATATTCTATCTTTATCAAAAAACTGGCCAATGCGTCACAGTATATAGTTCCTAAATAAGAGGATCTGTAAATTGGATGCGTTTGAGAGCGAAAATGGATTTTAAAACGAGTCATAAAAAACGCAATTTGCTATGTGTAAACTTCCTTAAATTTTCAAATCACGAAGACTTCGGGAAATTCTGTTCAAAATACCCTTTTTGGTAGCCTTTTTCAAAATATATTCTGTCTTTATCAAAAAACCGATCAATGCATCACATTATATAGTTCCTAAATAAGAGGATCTGTAAATTGGATGCATTTGAGAGCAAAAATGGATTTAAAAACGAGTCAGAAAAAAAACGCAATTTCTTATTTGAACACTTCCTTAAATTTTTAGTTGTCGGAAATTCTGTTCAAAATACCCTTTTTGGTAGCCTTTTTTGAAATATATTGTGTCTTTATCAGAAAATTGACCAATGCGTCACTTTATACAGTTTCTAAATAAGAGGATCTACCATTTGGATGCATTTAAAATCAAAAATGAATTTAAAAATAAGTCAGAATATAAGCAGTTTGGATTTGAGGTTTTTTCTCCAACTCCTATTTTTGTTTAATTTCTTTTTGCTATACGAATTGGTCCTATGAAAAACTTGCCAATGTAAAAGTTGTAGATATTTTTGAGAAGATGTAAAATAAATTTAATCAGATTTGATATCTTAAAAATTGACGGAGTTATGGGTTTTTCTCTTTTTTCAGCGCCCTTTTTCTTTTGTTTTTTAATTTTTTTCATCGGTAAAAGTTGGTCCTATCAAAAACTTGTAAATACAAAAGTTTTAGATAATTTTAAGAACATTTACAAAAAATTTAGTTGGACTTGATAACTTCAAAATTGACGAAGTTATGAATTTTTTTCTCTCAAAATCCCTGTTTTTTTTGCTCCTTGAGCCCACTTCTAAATTTATCAAAAATCTGTCATGCATATACTTTTGGCCCATTTTTAAGAAGTAATATAAACTTTAAACCGATTCGATATCTACTTTAATTAAGAAGTTATGGCGTTTTTTCGGTTTTCACAAAAACGCCCCCTACTCTGACCCCCTTGGTCCGATTTTGCCCATTAACGAACTCATCCAAGATTTTATTCCCATTGATTTTATGTACAAGTTTGGTGGAGATTGGTGAAGAATTATAGAAGTTATCGTGTCCATAAAAAAGTGATATATATATATATATATATATATATATATATATATATATATATATATATATATATATATATATATATATATAGATCATTGTGCGCGCGGCAGCGCGCTACAATAATATGATTGAGCGATGGATTTTTCAATTTTTCTTTTTGCAATAACTAACTAAATACTTATCCAATTTTGATGATTTTTTTTTTAAATGTTCGTCTGACCAAGAAGCACAACATAGCACAAAAATTATTTTTTTTTATGGCATACTGTAGGTGTACTGTAGAGTATTCTGAAAATCGGACAAAAATTTTGTGTCACAGCACTTTTCTCGAAAACTACTAAAGATAAAAACTTAATTTTTTTTTTAAAACAAAAGACAAACTTTTTATCCCGGGGTAGTCATCGAGAAAACGTTATTTCGCTGGGCGGTTTTTCTGAAATTGCGTATTTTCCAAACTTGGTCATAAATGGGTATATCTAACGTTCTATTGCAGATAGAATGTTGCGGTAAAGTTTATTTTAAAGATTGGTTAACATCCCCTGGTTAACATCTAAAGCACGGTGGAAAATTCTACTAAAGAACCGCAAATTTCTTTTACATGGAAAAAGCGCAAATATGATTTTTTCAAAGTTGGCATTGAAGTGAGTTGTAGCCAAGAAGGGATCCCTTATCCTTCCTCATGCTCAGTAATTAACACAAGCACTTGTCCATTACTTTTTAATTCTCAATTAAAATCATATTCTGCTTTTGCACTGCTCCTTGGAGCATTTTTCACTAGTAGATATATAAACTGGTGCGATTGCAATAGGTAGTATTTCTTACGAAATCTACCTAAAAGCAGAAAACGGTATCTGTACAGATCAACGTCAGATAGCCAATGCAAAAAAATAATTTAAAAACATTGAAATGCAGATGAGATATCTTTATAAATTTAAATCATAAGATTATGAACGATTGGGTTGCTTCAGTTTAATGAATTAGCCTCTTTAAAATATAAGTTAAAAATATCTGTGCAGATCAACATCAGATAGCCAATGCAAAAAAATGATTAAAAACATTGAAATGCAGATGAGATATCTTTATAAATTTAAATCATAAGATTATGAACGATTGGGTTGCTTCAGTTGAATGAATCAGCCCCTTTAAAATATAAGTAAAAAAAAAAAAAAAAAAAAAAAAAAAAAAAATCAAAAATATTAAAACGCAGACCAGATATATTTATAAACTTCTAGAAAAACCTTAGGATTATCATAAGCTAGTGAATTGTTTCGCTTGATTGAAGTATCCTTTTTAAAATATCCGTAAAATAAATCGAAAATGAAAAAAATGGCCTTTGTGCGAATCGACCTTGACTATCTAATGTAAAATAATAATAATAATAATAATAATAATAATAATAATAATAATAATAATAATAATAATAATAATAATAAAATGTTGACGATATATGTATGTAAATTTTTGTCATAAGACTATCACTAGCAAAAGACCGCATCTACTCACTGCTGAAATAACATTTAAAAATATTAAAATGCAGACGAGATATCTTTATAAATTTCTTTCATACGATTAAGATTATCAAATGTATTGTTTCGCTTAACTGAAGTATAGCCTGTTTAAAATACCTGTAAAAAAAGTAAATAAATAAATAAATAAATAAAATAATAATAATAAATAGAAAATTGCCTTTATACAGATCGATTTCATCTATCCAATGCAAATATATATACATATTCATAAGTGTGTATATATATGTGTAAGTTAATATATATTTATTTATTTAAAAATATTAGAATGTCGACTATATACGTTTATAAATTTCTATTGTAAGACTACCACTTGCAAGTAGGCTGTTTTGCTCAGCGCCGAAACTAGCCTTTTTTGCGCCCGGGGCAAATATGGATTTTGGTGACCCCCCCACCCCCAACCTCGACATATAAGCATTCTTTATATCAAACACACCAAACAAAATCTTAATTTGGCGCCCCCTTCAGCTTCTGTTCTGTTGGCACCCGGGGCACGTGCCCTCTCTGCCCCCCTCTAGTTTCGGCCCTGGTTTTGCTTGACTAAATAAGCCAATATCTAAACAAAAAATCAAAAGTGTAGAAAACAGCCTTTGTGCTGATCGATCTTAAACATCCAATGCAAAATAAATAAACAAACAAACAAATAAGTAAATAAAAAAATTGAAATGCAATCGAGAAGAGGCTACTTCAGTAAACCGAAAAAGCCCATTCGCTAATGCTAATCCCATGGGAGAAATTTATACAGATACGTCGGCTCCATTGCTTTTTTTCTTTTTTTTCGTATGATAGCTGAGTTAGATCAATACAAAAGCCATTTTCTACTGTTCCGATATTCATTCAAGAATTTTTTTATGGGGATGTTTTTACTTTCGAAACGGGAACCGAAAAAGAAAATGGCTCGAATAAAAATATCTGTAAATGAATGTCAAATGAGCAATAAATTGCTAACAGATCGATTTCAGCTATTCAATGAAAACAATCATTTAAAATTTTTGAAATGTAACTGAGAAGTGGCTGCTTCAGTCAAGTGAAAGAACCCATTTTTAATGCTAATTTTATGGACGAAATTTGTAAAGATATCGCAGTTGCATTTCAATATGTATCTTTTTTTCCTCATTGGATTGGAGACCTTCATTTTTCGATACGGTTTTAAAAATTAATTTCCATAAAAATATTCTGCAATCAAAATCGAATAGGTAAAAAAATGGAAAAGTAAAAAACGGCCTTTATATAGAATTTTATTCTCTTTAATATTCTATTTGACAAATAGCAAGCTATGGCTACATGTCTCGAGATATTTAGGAATAATAATTAAAAAGTACAAAAATTTTGTAGGTTTTTTTTTTCTTTTTTGGAAGGGGGGGGGGGCACAGAAAACCAGGCTGCGGAGTCAGTAAAAAAAAAAAAAAAAAAAAAAAAAAAAAAAAAATAGCCGATTTCTACTTTAGAAATTTTTAACTCCGACTCTGAAATGGCTAATTAATATACTAGTGTTGCTTTTGATTAAAATTATAAGGAACGCATGAAAAGGTAAGGCGAAATTTTCACCTTTTCGGTATTAATTCAGTTCTTAGGACTTTGAAAAAATTATACTTAAATTCCGTTTTACTATTTTTTAAATTCGCGTCCCACAAAACCAAAAAATTCAGCTATCGAAAGCTAAAGAATAAAATAAAATAGAAATTTTACGATTTTGTATCTTTGGTGGATTTGAAAAGTGGAAATTTTTACAATTTGTTGTTAATTCATATCCTCTAGAGCAAAAAAGTTTCCATGGGAAGAAAATAAATGATTAAAAAGTGAAAATTTTAGTAGCCCGGAAATAATTCGGGTTCTACATGAGTTTTTCATTAAAAACGGTTTTCATCGAACGGTACGCCGGGCAGTATATGGGAAATCTTCAACTTGCATAGCAGGATAGAATCCAATAATAATAATAATAATAATTTTATGGATTTAAAATTATATGTAAATGGTTTAATTTCACTTCAAACTGTCTAATATATTAGATCGGAATCGACTTGTTTTAAAACGGATCCGTCTGTTTTGGTGAAGAGCCTATCCTAAGGCCCTTTTTGCCAGAAGAACCTATCCAAATGTAAATAGCCTCGGGGCCATCAGGACTGAAAAGGTGCGAGAATGTTGTATTTGCTAATGACTTTTTTCCAGATGGGGTATCAAATCCCCTTTATTTTTTGCCTAGAGGGAAAGGGTGACATGAGATGACCATTTTTCTTGTCAATTATAAGCCTCGGAAATATCATTGGTCTTTTAAAGTGTCAATCTTTGTGTTTGGGATACGCCTTGCGGTGGCAACTCGCATAGATTCGTGAGAGGATTTTGAGTTCCGGTTTGAGTGATGTAGGCTCTTAAAGTACCAACTTATGTCTAGGTCTAACTGAATAACCAAGTTTGATGAAATTCCATGTTATTTATATTTTAAAAAGTCTATAGATGGCATTTTTCACAACACTTGATACAAGGAAATAGCCTCCTTAAATGATGCTAACGTGCCATTTAAATCATTATTTATTGTAAATGCATTTAAAAGTTTTAGATACTCAAATTTGGATAATTTTTACCTTGTCATATAACACAGAATTCTGATGTCGATTGAAATCCAAAATTGTGCAAAAAATAATTGTTACGAGCAAATTAAAGATACATGTAAAAGGCTATACATATATAAAGTTATCATCATTGGACCCTCTATCCCCTTATGATAGCATTACTTGATAATATTGTTTTCGATGTCTGAAAATTCTTTTTTTTTTCATTTCTATTCCTTTTATACATTTTCACTAGTATACACATATGATTATGCATTTATTAATCATATAATTGAGGCATTTAAGAAGTCAATAAAATATCCTTACTAATATTATAAATCGGAAAGTGAATTTGTTTGTTTGTTCCGCTTTCACGCCGTAACTACTGAACCGATTGCTTTGAAATTTTGCAGACATAAAGTTAGAAGTCTGGATTAAATAATAGGGTAATTTTTATTTATTTTATTCAAATATTTTCCTTAATAATTCAAAATTTAATTATTTTTCATACAAAATCAATAGGCATTTTTCAGATAAAATTTAACCATTTTCCTTTCCTGTTGCCAAGAAAATAAAAAATTGGAATAATAATTTTTCAGCGGCAATGAATTTTTAATAGAAAACTTCCACGCGAAAAACTATAATAAAATAATTTAAAAGAAAATAAATATGACGTCATGTTTGAAATAAAAATAAAAGGTGTATTTTTTATAATACATTTAACAAGGATATTTGTTTAGTTAATGGGAATTTTTGTATAAAATATGGTAACATAAATTAAAAGTAAAAAGAATGAAAAAGAATTATATTTTTAATAAAATGGTTCACTCATGAAAATGTGACGTCATAGTTGAAATAAAACAGGTACTTTATAGCAGTCGTTAAAAATACAAGGGGTATGAATATCAGTAGCTAATGGAGCGAGATAAATAATGACATCATATTTAAAATGAATCAGAAATATTTTTTACTTATACTAATTAATAAGTTATAAGTTACATACAAATGAATATTTTTATTCAAAACTCATAATTATCGATGGAAGAAATTTTTTGTGGGGAAAAGGTGGAAAATAAAATCACTGATTAATATATTTTTGGCTCGATTTTTTAACACTTTCGAACAAAGTTGAAAAGTTATTATGCTTTCGGTTTGTCTGTCTGTCTGGTCGCTTTCCAACTTTCGTAAATATACTCCGATTTCCATGAAATTTTTGGACATTATTAACGTTTACCTAGCACGAATACCTATTGAAAATGAAGTTTCTACCATGATTAGTTTATTTACAGGGATAGTCAAAAAATTTCCTTATATTACGGCATTATGGGGAAAAATCGTTTTAATTAAATTTAACGATGTTACAGCCTGTAGAACATATTCAAATTTATATGCATTTACAAAGTGCACTAAAATATGCATTTTGTAAAGTATGTAGTGAAAAGGGCACTTACTATTCATTTACAGGGTCAGACAGAAGAATTCCATTGCATAGGAATAAAGGGAGGAACAGTTTCCGACATATTTTAATTATGGTAAATGATTTCATGTATAATCAAATTGATATATGTTGCTGAGGCTTAATGTAAGTTATTTCATGCATAATACGAAGTGCATAGCATTTACAGGGACACACAAAAGATTTCAAATATTATATATTCTATCCGAAGTACTGTATATCATGGATGATGACTTGCATGGATGAAATGCATTTTGAATTATGATATGTGCTTTTTAAGTTTCGCTAAATATATGCATATTAAATGGAGAGTATAAATGGTAATAGTATAAATAGTTAAATTTAGATATACAGGGTTACACAAAAGATCTCGGAAAGGTTACTGAATATGAGCATAATTTACTTAAAGGTGGTTTTTAAATAAAATATGTATTTTTATTTTGAACTGCATTTAGTAAACTAAGAAATGTTTGTAGTATATATATATAAAATTATAAACAGGGTCCCGCAAAGAACTGGATACAAGGTTGTCTTCGGATGATAATTTCTGAAAATGTAATTTAGGTAGTAATAAGAAACATTTTTGTTTGAAATAAATTTTAGAAAGATACTTTCGTGTATTAAAGGCACTTGGAAAACTACAGGGCTGAACAAAAGAATTCAAGAATGTTTCTATCTATTAGTATTAAGAGCCTACATCACTCAAACCGGAACTCAAAATCCTCTCACGAATCTATGCGAGTTGCCACCGCAAGGCGTATCCCAAACACAAAGATTGACACTTTAAAAGACCAATGATATTTCCGAGGCTTATAATTGACAAGAAAAATGGTCATCTCATGTCACCCTTTCCCTCTAGGCGAAAAATAAAGGGGATTTGATACCCCATCTGGAAAAAAGTCATTAGCAAATACAACATTCTCGCACCTTTTCAGTCCTGATGGCCCCGAGGCTATTTACATTTGGATAGGTTCTTCTGGCAAAAAGGGCCTTAGGATAGGCTCTTCACCAAAACAGACGGATCCGTTTTAAAACAAGTCGATTCCGATCTAATATATTAGACAGTTTGAAGTGAAATTAAACCATTTACATATAATTTTAAATCCATAAAATTATTATTATTATTATTATTGGATTCTATCCTGCTATGCAAGTTGAAGATTTCCCATATACTGCCCGGCGTACCGTTCGATGAAAACCGTTTTTAATGAAAAACTCATGTAGAACCCGAATTATTTCCGGGCTACTAAAATTTTCACTTTTTAATCATTTATTTTCTTCCCATGGAAACTTTTTTGCTCTAGAGGATATGAATTAACAACAAATTGTAAAAATTTCCACTTTTCAAATCCACCAAAGATACAAAATCGTAAAATTTCTATTTTATTTTATTCTTTAGCTTTCGATAGCTGAATTTTTTGGTTTTGTGGGACGCGAATTTAAAAAATAGTAAAACGGAATTTAAGTATAATTTTTTCAAAGTCCTAAGAACTGAATTAATACCGAAAAGGTGAAAATTTCGCCTTACCTTTTCATGCGTTCCTTATAATTTTAATCAAAAGCAACACTAGTATATTAATTAGCCATTTCAGAGTCGGAGTTAAAAATTTCTAAAGTAGAAATCGGCTATTTTTTTTTTTTTTTTTTTTTTTTTTTTTTTACTGACTCCGCAGCCTGGTTTTCTGTGCCCCCCCCCCCCCCTTCCAAAAAAGAAAAAAAAAACCTACAAAATTTTTGTACTTTTTAATTATTATTCCTAAATATCTCGAGACATGTAGCCATAGCTTGCTATTTGTCAAATAGAATATTAAAGAGAATAAAATTCTATATAAAGGCCGTTTTTTACTTTTCCATTTTTTTACCTATTCGATTTTGATTGCAGAATATTTTTATGGAAATTAATTTTTAAAACCGTATCGAAAAATGAAGGTCTCCAATCCAATGAGGAAAAAAAGATACATATTGAAATGCAACTGCGATATCTTTACAAATTTCGTCCATAAAATTAGCATTAAAAATGGGTTCTTTCACTTGACTGAAGCAGCCACTTCTCAGTTACATTTCAAAAATTTTAAATGATTGTTTTCATTGAATAGCTGAAATCGATCTGTTAGCAATTTATTGCTCATTTGACATTCATTTACAGATATTTTTATTCGAGCCATTTTCTTTTTCGGTTCCCGTTTCGAAAGTAAAAACATCCCCATAAAAAAATTCTTGAATGAATATCGGAACAGTAGAAAATGGCTTTTGTATTGATCTAACTCAGCTATCATACGAAAAAAAAGAAAAAAAGCAATGGAGCCGACGTATCTGTATAAATTTCTCCCATGGGATTAGCATTAGCGAATGGGCTTTTTCGGTTTACTGAAGTAGCCTCTTCTCGATTGCATTTCAATTTTTTTATTTACTTATTTGTTTGTTTGTTTATTTATTTTGCATTGGATGTTTAAGATCGATCAGCACAAAGGCTGTTTTCTACACTTTTGATTTTTTGTTTAGATATTGGCTTATTTAGTCAAGCAAAACCAGGGCCGAAACTAGAGGGGGGCAGAGAGGGCACGTGCCCCGGGTGCCAACAGAACAGAAGCTGAAGGGGGCGCCAAATTAAGATTTTGTTTGGTGTGTTTGATATAAAGAATGCTTATATGTCGAGGTTGGGGGTGGGGGGGTCACCAAAATCCATATTTGCCCCGGGCGCAAAAAAGGCTAGTTTCGGCGCTGAGCAAAACAGCCTACTTGCAAGTGGTAGTCTTACAATAGAAATTTATAAACGTATATAGTCGACATTCTAATATTTTTAAATAAATAAATATATATTAACTTACACATATATATACACACTTATGAATATGTATATATATTTGCATTGGATAGATGAAATCGATCTGTATAAAGGCAATTTTCTATTTATTATTATTATTTTATTTATTTATTTATTTATTTACTTTTTTTACAGGTATTTTAAACAGGCTATACTTCAGTTAAGCGAAACAATACATTTGATAATCTTAATCGTATGAAAGAAATTTATAAAGATATCTCGTCTGCATTTTAATATTTTTAAATGTTATTTCAGCAGTGAGTAGATGCGGTCTTTTGCTAGTGATAGTCTTATGACAAAAATTTACATACATATATCGTCAACATTTTATTATTATTATTATTATTATTATTATTATTATTATTATTATTATTATTATTATTATTATTATTATTATTATTATTTTACATTAGATAGTCAAGGTCGATTCGCACAAAGGCCATTTTTTTCATTTTCGATTTATTTTACGGATATTTTAAAAAGGATACTTCAATCAAGCGAAACAATTCACTAGCTTATGATAATCCTAAGGTTTTTCTAGAAGTTTATAAATATATCTGGTCTGCGTTTTAATATTTTTGATTTTTTTTTTTTTTTTTTTTTTTTACTTATATTTTAAAGGGGCTGATTCATTCAACTGAAGCAACCCAATCGTTCATAATCTTATGATTTAAATTTATAAAGATATCTCATCTGCATTTCAATGTTTTTAATCATTTTTTTGCATTGGCTATCTGATGTTGATCTGCACAGATATTTTTAACTTATATTTTAAAGAGGCTAATTCATTAAACTGAAGCAACCCAATCGTTCATAATCTTATGATTTAAATTTATAAAGATATCTCATCTGCATTTCAATGTTTTTAAATTATTTTTTTGCATTGGCTATCTGACGTTGATCTGTACAGATACCGTTTTCTGCTTTTAGGTAGATTTCGTAAGAAATACTACCTATTGCAATCGCACCAGTTTATATATCTACTAGTGAAAAATGCTCCAAGGAGCAGTGCAAAAGCAGAATATGATTTTAATTGAGAATTAAAAAGTAATGGACAAGTGCTTGTGTTAATTACTGAGCATGAGGAAGGATAAGGGATCCCTTCTTGGCTACAACTCACTTCAATGCCAACTTTGAAAAAATCATATTTGCGCTTTTTCCATGTAAAAGAAATTTGCGGTTCTTTAGTAGAATTTTCCACCGTGCTTTAGATGTTAACCAGGGGATGTTAACCAATCTTTAAAATAAACTTTACCGCAACATTCTATCTGCAATAGAACGTTAGATATACCCATTTATGACCAAGTTTGGAAAATACGCAATTTCAGAAAAACCGCCCAGCGAAATAACGTTTTCTCGATGACTACCCCGGGATAAAAAGTTTGTCTTTTGTTTTAAAAAAAAAATTAAGTTTTTATCTTTAGTAGTTTTCGAGAAAAGTGCTGTGACACAAAATTTTTGTCCGATTTTCAGAATACTCTACAGTACACCTACAGTATGCCATAAAAAAAAATAATTTTTGTGCTATGTTGTGCTTCTTGGTCAGACGAACATTTAAAAAAAAAATCATCAAAATTGGATAAGTATTTAGTTAGTTATTGCAAAAAGAAAAATTGAAAAATCCATCGCTCAATCATATTATTGTAGCGCGCTGCCGCGCGCACAATGATCTATATATATATATATATATATATATATATATATATATATATATATATATATATATATATATATATATATATATATATCACTTTTTTATGGACACGATAACTTCTATAATTCTTCACCAATCTCCACCAAACTTGTACATAAAATCAATGGGAATAAAATCTTGGATGAGTTCGTTAATGGGCAAAATCGGACCAAGGGGGTCAGAGTAGGGGGCGTTTTTGTGAAAACCGAAAAAACGCCATAACTTCTTAATTAAAGTAGATATCGAATCGGTTTAAAGTTTATATTACTTCTTAAAAATGGGCCAAAAGTATATGCATGACAGATTTTTGATAAATTTAGAAGTGGGCTCAAGGAGCAAAAAAAACAGGGATTTTGAGAGAAAAAAATTCATAACTTCGTCAATTTTGAAGTTATCAAGTCCAACTAATTTTTTTGTAAATGTTCTTAAAATTATCTAAAACTTTTGTATTTACAAGTTTTTGATAGGACCAACTTTTACCGATGAAAAAAATTAAAAAAGAAAAGAAAAAGGGCGCTGAAAAAAGAGAAAAACCCATAACTCCGTCAATTTTTAAGATATCAAATCTGATTAAATTTATTTTACATCTTCTCAAAAATATCTACAACTTTTACATTGGCAAGTTTTTCATAGGACCAATTCGTATAGCAAAAAGAAATTAAACAAAAATAGGAGTTGGAGAAAAAACCTCAAATCCAAACTGCTTATATTCTGACTTATTTTTAAATTCATTTTTGATTTTAAATGCATCCAAATGGTAGATCCTCTTATTTAGAAACTGTATAAAGTGACGCATTGGTCAATTTTCTGATAAAGACACAATATATTTCAAAAAAGGCTACCAAAAAGGGTATTTTGAACAGAATTTCCGACAACTAAAAATTTAAGGAAGTGTTCAAATAAGAAATTGCGTTTTTTTTCTGACTCGTTTTTAAATCCATTTTTGCTCTCAAATGCATCCAATTTACAGATCCTCTTATTTAGGAACTATATAATGTGATGCATTGATCGGTTTTTTGATAAAGACAGAATATATTTTGAAAAAGGCTACCAAAAAGGGTATTTTGAACAGAATTTCCCGAAGTCTTCGTGATTTGAAAATTTAAGGAAGTTTACACATAGCAAATTGCGTTTTTTATGACTCGTTTTAAAATCCATTTTCGCTCTCAAACGCATCCAATTTACAGATCCTCTTATTTAGGAACTATATACTGTGACGCATTGGCCAGTTTTTTGATAAAGATAGAATATATTTTTAAAAATGCTGTCAAAGTGAGTATTTCGCACAAAATTTTCCGAAGCAATCATGATTAAAGAATTAAGGATGTATTCAAACAACAAATCGGTTATTTTATGACTCATTTTTAAATTCAATTTTTTTCTCAAATGCCTTCAACTGACAGTTTTTTCTTATTTAGGAACTGTATAATGTACTGTTTTGGTCGATTTTTTAATAAATTCAGAATCTATTTCAAAATATGTTGTTAAAATGGGCATTTGAGCTGGATTTTTCTTAAGATGATTCTGATAAAACCAGTTTTTGCAGAAAAATGAAATTAAAAAAATTTCATAAACGGCCAAATGAAGTTATTAAACTGGGTTTATCTCTAATCATATATATATATATATATATTTGTTGAAATGATCACTCTTCGAAATCTACCTCCGCCTATAGGCCCAGCCGACAGGGATTTTTAAATTTTGTTCATTTTAAAGAGGTTACTGCATTCAAACCAAACACCTTCTCTATAATTTTAGTGTTAAGAAAGATATAATTTAAATGTTTTTCGTCTGCGTTTTTTTTTTTTTTTTTTTTTTTTTTTTTTTTAACTTATATTTTAAACAGGTTAATTCATTCAACTGAAGCAACCCAATCGTTCATAACCTTATGATTTAAATTTATAAAGATATCTCATCTGCATTTCAATGTTTTTAAATCATTTTTTTTTGCATTGGCTATCTGACGTTGATCTGTACAGATACTGTTTTCTGCTTTTTCAATTTTGTTCATTTTAAAGAGGTTACTGCATTCAAACCAAACAACACCTTCTCTATAATTTTAGTGCTAAGAAAGATATAATTTAAACGTTTTTCGTCTGCGTTTTTTTTTTTTTTTTTTTTTTTTTTTTTTTTTTTTAACTTATATTTTAAAGAGGCTAATTCATTCAACTGAAGCAACCCAATCATTCATAACCTTATGATTTAAATTTATAAAGATATCTCATCTGCATTTAAATGTTTTTAAATTTTTTTTTTTTTTTTTTTTTTTTTTGCATTGGCTATCTGACGTTGATCTGTACAGATAGCGTTTTCTGCTTTTTCAATTTTGTTTATTTTAAAGAGATTACTATATTCAAACCAAACAATGATTTCTTGGCATTGGATATCTCAGATCTTTCGGCCCAAAGACCGTTTTGTAGTTTTTAGATTTTGTTCAGGGGAATTTAAAAAAAAGCATCTTCAGTCATGTTAAATCCAATGGTAGAAATTTATAAAAATATCTCTTCTACGTTTTAATATTTTTAAATGATTTTTTTATCATTGGATAGCTAATATCTTTCGCTACAAAGATCGTTTTGTACTTTTTCGACTTTGTTTAGGGAAATTTAAAAAAAGCTACTTCAGTCAAGTGAAATCCAATGGTAGAAATTTATAAAAATATCTCTTCTACATTTTAATATTTTTAAATGATTTTTTTTTTTTTTTTTTTTTTTTTTTTTTTTTTTGTCATGGAATAGCTGAGATCTTTCGATACAAAGATCGTTTTGTACTTTTTCGACTTTCTTTAGGGAAATTTTAAAAAAGCTACTTCAGTCTAGTGAAATCCAATGATAGAAATTTATAAAAAATATCTCTTCTACATTTTAATATTTTTAAATGATTTTTTTATCATTGGATAGCTGATATCTTTCGGTACAAAGATCGCTTTGTACTTTTTCGACTTTCTTTAGGGAAATTTTAAAAAAGCTACTTCAGTCAAGTGAAATCCAATGATAGAAATTTATAAAAATATCTCTTCTACATTTTAATATTTTTAAATGATTTTTTTTATCATTGGATAGATGATATCTTTCGGTACAAAGATCGTTTTGTACTTTTTCGACTTTATTTAGGGAAATTTTAGAAAAGCTACTTCAGTCAAGTGAAATTCAATGGTAGAAATTTATAAAAATATCTCTTCTACATTTTAATATTTTTAAATGATTTTTTTGTCATGGAATAGCTGAGATCCTTCGATACAAAGATTGTTTTGTACTTTTTCGACTTTCTTTAGGGAAATTTTAAAAAAGCTACTTCAGTCAAGTGAAATCCAATGGTAGAAATTTATAAAAATATCTCTTCTACATTTTAATATTTTTAAATGATTTTTTTGTCATGAAACAGCTGAGATCTTTCGACACAAAGATCGTTTTGTACTTTTTCGACTTTCTTTAGGGAAATTTTAAAAAAAGCTACTTCAATCAAGTGAAATCCAATGATAGAAATTTATAAAAAATATCTCTTCTACATTTTAATATTTTTAAATGATTTTTTTGTCATGGAATAGCTGAGATCCTTCGATACAAAGATTGTTTTGTACTTTTTCGACTTTCTTTAGGGAAATTTTAAAAAAGCTACTTCAGTCAAGTGAAATCCAATGGTAGAAATTTATAAAAATATCTCTTCTACATTTTAATATTTTTAAATGATTTTTTTGTCATGGAATAGCTGAGATCTTTCGACACAAAGATCGTTTTGTACTTTTTCGACTTTCTTTAGGGAAATTTAAAAAAAGCTACTTCAGCCAAGTGAAATCCAATGGTAGAAATTTATAAAAATATCTCTTCTACATTTTAATATTTTTAAATGATTTTTTTGTCATGGAATAGCTGAAATCTTTCGATACAAAGATCGTTTTGTACTTTTCGGACTTTCTTTAGGGAAATTTTTAAAAAAAGCTACTTAAGTCCAGTGAAATCCAATGATAGAAATTTATAAAAATATCTCTTCTACATTTTATTATTTTTAAATGATTTTTTTTATCATTGGATAGCTGATATCTTTCGGTACAAAGATCGTTTTGTACTTTTTCGACTTTATTTAGGGAAATTTTAAAAAAGCTACTTCAGTCAAGTGAAATTCAATGATAGAAATTCATAAAAATATCTCTTCTACATTTTTTTTATATTTAAATGATTTTTTTTTTATCAATGGATGGATGATATCTTTCGGTACAAAGATCGTTTTGTACTTTTTCGACTTTATTTAGGGAAATTTTAAAAAAGCTACTTAAGTCAAGTGAAATCCAATGGTAGAAATTTATAAAAATATCTCTTCTACATTTTAATATTTTTAAATGATTTTTTTATCATTGGATAGCTGATATCTTTCGGTACAAAGATCGTTTTGTACTTTTTCGACTTTCTTTAGGGAAATTTTAAAAAAGCTACTTCAGTCAAGTGAAATCCAATGGTAGAAATTTATAAAAATATCTCTTCTACATTTTAATATTTTTAAATGATTTTTTTGTCATTGGATAGCTAAGATCTTTCGGTGCAAAGACCGTTTTGTACTTTTACGACTTTGTTTAGGGGAGTTTTAAAAAAGCTATTTCAGTCAAGTGAAATCCATTGGTAGTAATTTATAAAAATATCTCTTCTACATTTTAATATTTTTAAATGATTTTTTTGTCATGGAATAGCTGAGATCTTTCGATACAAAGATTGTTTTGTACTTTTTCGACTTTCTTTAGGGAAATTTTAAAAAAGCTACTTCAGTCCAGTGAAATCCAATGGTAGAAATTTATACAAATATCTCTTCTACATTTTAATATTTTTAAATTATTTTTTGGCATTCGATATCTCAGATCTTTCGGTACAAAGACCGTTTTGTACTTTTTCGCATTTGTGTAGGGGAATTTTAAAAAACTATTTCAGTCAAGTGAAATATAATTGTAGAAATTTATAAAAATATCTCTTCTACATTTTAATATTTTAAATGATTTTTTGGCATTGGATAGCTGAAATTTTTCGGTACAAAGACCGTTTTGTACTTTTTTGATTTTGTTTACAGGTGTTTTAATGAGGCTACTTCAGTCAAGGGAATTCCAATGGTAGAAATTCATAAAAATATCTTTTCTACATTTTAATATTTTTAAATTATTTTTTGGCATTGGATAACTGAAAATTTTCGGTACAAAGACCGTTTTGTAGTTTTTTGATTTTTTTTACAGGTGTTTAATGAGGTTACTTCAGTCAAGTGAATTCCAATGGTAGAAATTTATAAAAATATCTCTTCTAGATTTCAATATTTTTAAATGATTTTTTTGTCATTGGATAGCTGAGATCTTTCGGTGTGAAGACCGTTTTGTACTTTTTTGGCTTTGTTTACAGGTGTTTAAAGAGGCTACTTCAGTCAAGCGAAATCCTATAGTAGAAATTTATAAATATATCTTTTCTACATTTAAATATTTTTAAATGATTTTTTGGCATTGGATATCTGAGATCTTTCGGTACAAAGACCGTTTTATATTTTTTCGATTTTGTTATGGGGGTTTTAAAGGGGCTTACTTCAATCAAGCGAAATCCCATGAAGTTTTGAAGTTCATATAAATATATTTTTTTCTCTTCTACATTTTAATATTTTTAAATGATTTTTTTAGCATTGAATGTTAGAAATTTATAAAGATATCTCGTCTACAAGTAAATATAAACTGATGATTACCTCAATCAAGCAAAATCCCATGGTAGAAATTTATAAAGATATCTAGTCTACATTTTAATACTTGTAATTTTTTTTTCATTATATAACTAGATCTTTCTGTACAAAGAATGTTTTATATCTTTTCGATTTTGTTACGGGTATTTTAAAGTGACTTACTTTAATAAAGCTAAAACACATTTTAGAAATTTTTAAAGATATCTCGTTTGTATTTTCATTGTCTTTAAACTTTTTTTCGGGGGGGGGGGGGGTATTAGATATCGGAGATTTCTCTGTACAAAGACCGTTTTACATTTTTTCGATTTTTTACGGGTATTTGAAAGTGGCTTACTTGAATAGAGAGAAGTCCCATTATAGAAATTTATAAAGATATCTCGTCAACATTTTAATTTTTTTAAATGATTTTTTTAGCATTGAATTGCTGAGATATTTCTGTACAAAGACCGTTTTATATTTTTTTCGGGTATTTTAAAGGGGCTTACTTCAATGAAGCGAAATTCTATGACAGAAATTTATAGAAATATCTCGTCTATATTTTAATAATCTTTTTTATATTGAACAGCTGAGATCTTTCTGTACAAAGGCCGTATTACAATTTTTGATTTCGATGCAGGTATTTTAAAGTGACTTACTTCAGTCAAGCGAAATCCCATTGTAGAAATTTATAAAGATATCTCGCCTACATTAAAAAAAAATTTATTTTTATCTTTATTTTTTTTTTCTCTCTTACATTGAATAGCTTTTACGATTTCATTTATTTTAAAGAGGCTGCTGCAGCTAAACGAAACAATGCCTTCGCTTTAAAGCTAATGCTATGAAAGAAATTTATAAAAGTTTATCGTTTGTGTTTTAATAGTTTTAAGTAATTTTTTTTTTTTTTTTTTTTTTTTTTTTTTTTTTTTTTACATTGCCTAGTTGATATCGATTTGCACATAGGCCATTTTCTATTTTTTCGATTTATTTTATGGGTATAAAAAAAAAAAAAAAAAAATTAAATCAAGCGAAACAATTTACTAGCTTATGATAATTCTTTCTACGATAATCCAACGGTCGAAATTTATAAATAAATCTCGTCTGCGTTTTAATATTTTTTTCCCCTTTAATAGCTCAGAGCGATCTCTTCAAAGGCCTTTTTCTACTTTTTTAAATTTTCTTTACAGGACAGTTTCATTTTCGGAACCGTTTTCAAAAGTGATATTATCCTCATATTTAAAATATACAATCAGTATCGAAAAAAGTAAAAAGCGGCCTTATACAAACCATCGTCAGCTATACTATGCCGAAAAAAATAATTAAAAATTGGAATGAAAGTATGTTATCTTTATTAAAATCTTCCGTAGATTTAGTATAATTGAGTTTGTCTTTTCGCGTGACTAAAAAAACCGTTATTCTAAAATTTAGATCAGTTAGACTATGACAGGCTTTGGAATATATGCGTATTATTTAGTTAAAATAGTATAAGAACTTTAAATATCATTCGTTTATCTTTCTGAAAGGGAAAAAGAAAAGAAAAACAATTTATATACAATAAAGCAAGCAACATTTTACGAATAGCCAGAGGCAAGAAATTTCCCCCTGGACTTCCTGCAGAGTAAAGACCTATCGTCTTACACCCTAATTGCTTTTAAGGCGTATCCCTTTTGAAGGCGAGAATAAACCTCAGTTTCGACGATTTTAAATCAAAGTGTTTCAACTTTTTATACAAATAGCATAGATTAAATTTTTTTAAAAATCAAAATAAAAAACATTTTCTGAAAGCTAAATAATTAAACTCTGCATGCTGTTTTACTAAATTTTAAAATGTCAAACAGATTTTTCATAATAAGACACTAAAGGTGAATTTTAAAGAGTATAAAATAACGTACTTGTATTGCCTTAAAATTAAAAAAAGAAATAAAATTTCAAAATGACGTGCAAAGTTTAAACCTACAGGTTTTCAAAACAACAAAAATTATTCAATTTGAGCAAAATGCAAAGGAATGAAAGCAATAAATTTCTTCCATTGAAATAACATTAGCCGTTCTATCTCGGAGCGTTACTGATGTAGGGCCTTAAGTCTGTATGTATTGTGCTAAACAGGTTGTACCCTTGTTCTCTATTATTAACAATACCTGTCTGTTGCAATATGCATAATCTCGGATTCTATGTATTTGTATGTATTCTATGGAATTTTACCAAATTCCTATCAGCTGCAATATACAGTGGCTCACAAAAGTGTTCGTACACTTTAAAAATTTGTGCTAAACAGAAATTTCCCTGAAATTAAATTCGTATATGAAGTCCAGTAATTTTTTTATATTATCGATAAATTATTCTAAATAACATGCAATCTTTTTGTTTAACATTAAGGGATTTTTTTTTAAATCTAAAAATGAAAACGGAAGATGCCACAGAAAGAACACGCCACAAAAGTCTTCGTACACAGAAACATTTTCGAATATATTCATTTTTTTTTTAAATATTTTTTGTCGCTTTATTTTTATTTTTGTATTGTGGTGACATTTAAACAATCGCTTGGCTTTAGATTTTGCAGAATTGGTCCGTAATATTTTATTTACTAATTAAAAAATTGTTTGTAATCGTAATGTCATGAATAATAGCGTTCGAAAATTAGTTTTTTTCTTCATAATAGTGGTAAATCAATTCGAAATATTGCAAAATTACTTCATTTATTCCGTTCTACGGTGAAGTATGCGATAAAAGGCTTTATAGAAAAAAATTGGATTGAAAACTGGGTATGTAAAGGGGATATTTAAGTTAGCGCAGTGTGATCAAATACTTACAATTAGAAAAGTCGTAAAAAATTCACGTTTAAGTGCTGTAAAAGTTGCTATAGAATTTAATGAAGCAGTTTCCACTTCATTTTCAACCGAAACTGTTCGATGAGTGGTAAGCCCAGCTGCATTATAGGTGTTCTGCCTGTAGAAAATTTTTTGTTAGGGCGAAAAATAGAAAGCTTAGGCTTTCTTTGGCAAAATCAATCATAAATAAACTCGAATTGCATTGGAATAATGTTTTATTTACAGATGAAAACTAGTATGCCATTCTTGGTTCCAATAGATGCATTATAATATGGAAAAAATAAAAATAAAAATTTCATTCAAAGAACTTAGTTGGAACAGTTAACCATGGTAGTGGAGTTGTCCTTGTGTGAATGTATTGAGCAGCATCAGTATTCGATAATTTGGTATATATTGATAGCATAATAAATCACGATCTTTATTCAAATATTTTAAAAGACAATTTAAAATTATCAGCCAAAAATATGGGTAACAGAAACAATTTTGTTTTCTATCAGGATAATGATACGAAGCACATGGATCTCAACGTTTGCCTTTGGTGTCTCTATAATTGTTCATAAGTTCCGAAAACATCACCTCAATTGCTGAATTTAAACTCAGTAAAACATATTTGGAGATAACTGGAAGTTAGAATACGAAGACACAGCATTGAAACAAAAAGCTAAGTTAAAACAGCAATGTTCGATGAAGAAATCAACCTTCTTGCAGAAATTACAAAAATACTAATTAAATCTATTCCCAGGTGTTTAAAAAACTGTTGTGGGTGCTAAATAATATCCTATTAAGTACAACTTTAGCGAAATATTACAATATTTATAAATATACAGCGATTTTTTTAAAGTGTACGAAGACTTTTGTGAGGTTATTTTTTGGTTAATGATTTTTTAAAAATAAAGTTTTGCAATGTTTTTAAAATATTTAATGCAGTTTTGTTAAGAATGAGTCATAGATCTTACTCTTAAATACCCATTCTAAAATATTAATTTTAATTAATGGATAGAGCACTATTTCATTGAAATTCCTATGTGTACGAACACTTTTGTGAGCCACTGTATATAATCTCATATTCTTTGTATCTGTATGTATTCTATGAAATTTTACCAAATTTAAAATGAAAGATATTTATTAAAAAATATGATGATTCAATTTTGACTTTGTTTATCAAACAGGGGAGGCTGGTATACATTATTTTTTACAATGATCATTATAGTGGTTAATAACTCAGTTTCTAATTTTTAATTGCTAGTGTGTAATGGTGCTTGTTAAATTGATATATTGGAATAACATGGAGGTTTTGTGACAGCTGCAGTGTAATAATATTGGGTAGTTATTGAATTGGGTAGTACATTGGGATTGTGTTGATGAAAATTACTTATCATGTCTCAAAAAAGTAATTTTTTTTTTTCAAATTTTTTTCTTTTGTTGAGCTTTAGTGAAGTTGGCTTTAAACAGAAATTTGAAGAGATGCTTTCAGTTGTGATATCAGTCATAACATTTTGTTTGGAAACTCCAAACAACTGGATGCTATGCTGTATTTTTTATTTTGTTTGTATATTCTAGCTATATCTTACAGATAAGTTTTTAATACTTTATATGTCATGTTAACATTTTGTTTGATTTATATTGA
Organism: Maratus speculifer; assembly: GCA_964019185.1. Lineage (NCBI taxonomy): Eukaryota > Metazoa > Arthropoda > Arachnida > Araneae > Salticidae > Maratus > Maratus speculifer. The sequence continues at coordinate 41,120,081 of OZ025295.1, read as the reverse complement.
ATAAGAAATAAAACATAGCAACTGTTCATTTGTAGTCATTTTTCAAACAAAATATCATGAGAGATGACACATTGAAAGTGTCTAGTTTAAAAGTGCAATGTAACCCAATTTGTGCAGAAGTCTAGTTCTTACCAAGTTAATCTTGATACAGATGTAACATTCACATAAAGTTGAAAATACAAACTAAATTTGATTTATCAATGATAATTAATATGAACTGCAGTAAACCACAACATTAAATTACATAACAAATTATAGATAGTTATCACAACATTAAAGAGATAATAGTATAAAAAGGCTTACATATGTAATGGGTCTTGCAAATAATGCAATTAATGTAGAAATAGATTTATTTTCATAATCTGTTTCCTCAAAAAAATATAGAATACACCATGTAGCACTAATGATACATAAAAGAATTCCTGAAATCTGAAAATAAAAATGCATGTTAAGTAAAATTATAGAAAATACAAAATAATAATAATCATAACTGTAGTATTTTATTTTTGTTCTAAAATAACTAATATTGATAAATACCACTAATTTTTACTTTAAAAGACACATTTTACCATGCTGATACTTAAACAAACGTAGTTGATTGACACAGCATCAGTCAAAGCAAACTGGAAAAACACATTAATTATTTTCCAGGAAGAAATTTTGGTAAGGCAATTTGCAAATTTAATATCATCTATATTATAAAGAAAAGCAACAAGAAATAAAAATTATGTATTAAGCATACATTATGACGCACTCTCCGACATATCCAGAATGTATTTGCAGATCTTCCTTACTTAATGATGAGATAGATGATATTCAAGAAAACATTTAAAAAATGCATAACAAATTTGAAAAGTGAAACACCAATATCAACAACAATCATCTAATGCCAAAAAATTATTCAAATAGTTTTCTGAAGTCCTGTATATTATCTATAGATTTATATATATATATATATATATATATTATATATAGTATGTTAAAATAATAACATACATTTAGATCAAATAGGAAATGCATAATACTGCTGAAAATTCCTGTACAGCCATTTTCATCAATAAATAGAAATGAATATTTTTGTGACACAAAATTTTAACTTAATATAAAGTGTATAGAACAGTCAAGTTCCAGAAGGTAAAAGTCAAAAAATATGAAAATTGTTGCTTTTAAATGTAAACTTAAAATAATAATGATTTAATTCATTTTAAATAATATTACAGCCATATATACTTAATAATACTAGTAAATCTGCAGATCAAGAGCCTCAACATCAGCTTTTCACATCTTTTTTTTTTTTTAAACACACTTAGCGTAATATTCAACTTCCTGGAAACTATAATTTAAAATTTTCGAATTACGTAATTATTTATAAGAATAAAATAAGAATAAGAAATTTTAAGTCATCAAATGCCGTTAAATTAAAGATTTAGTTATGTTAGGATATTCTGAAAAATTCATGATCTATTATTTTTGTTTTTTTAATATACTACAGTAGATTTCTTCAGGGGGGGCGGAGCCCCCCTGAACCCCCCATAGTCTCATTAAATTTAAATTTCTAACTTTCTATCAATCTGCTAATGGTTATCGCATATTTTGTATTTCTTTCTACATTTTGATTTATAAGGATAAGTGACAGTTTTAATAAGCATTTTTCATTATCCTCCTACTTCTAGATACCTGCCCACCAAAAACACCTAAATCTGATGTATCAGGAACTTTTGAAAGTGTAAACTCAGTAATCTAGGGTTTTTTAATTTTGTTTACGAAAAAAAGAAGTTTTGATTGCATTTTGTGGCAGTTATCGGGGACTGACAGATAGACAGAAGAACAGACTGAGAGATGGAAAACAATAAATTTTGCGTCGCCAAAATAAGGCTTCACTGAAGTTTCGGCAATGACGTCATTATTCATGAGTTATTGCTGTCCATGTTTCTTGTATTTTTAATGACAACTATAAAATACCTGTTTTATTTCAATTATGACTTCAAATTTTACCAATTGAAATATTTGTTAAAAATATAATTATTTTTTATTTTTTTTACTTCTAATTATGCCCCCATTTTTGTCAGAAAAATTCTTATTAACCAAACAAATTTCCGTGTTTAATATTTAACAAAGTACTACTTTTATTTTTATTTTAATTCTGACGTCATATTTATTTTTTCTTAATTTAATTTTTCGAATAGAAATTGCTCAATTGAAACTTATTGCCATTGAAAAATTATTCCAGATTTTTTTTTTTTTTTTTTTTTTTGGCAACGATAAAGGAAATTGGTTAAATTTTATCTAAAAAATTGCTCTTGATTCTGTATGAAAAAGAAGGAAATTTTGAATTATTAAGGAAAATATTTGAATAAAATTAATAAAACATAGCCTATATTCTTTTCTGGGCTATGTTATATTTATCCACAAAGATACAAAAACATTAATTAATTCATCAGTTTTGACGTTGACTTCATTTAAATTTTCGTACACGCTTTCAAATTTATAGCATTAAAATATAATAAGGATTAGGAAGAATGGTTGCTTAACAACCATTAAGAGAAAATAAAGAAAATGAAATAAATACATTTTAAATAAGTAAATCTCTAAAACAAATTAGTTTGTATTATTGGAACACATTTATAAAAAAAATTCCAAAATTTCCAGTAATAACTTTAAAAATCTGACAAATGCATAGACAAAATTTCAAAACAATATGAATAATTTAACTGGTAAATTTCACAGTCCATTTATCATTGAATTCCATTAATGAAATGTGTCATTTTCTCTCAAGGAAAAAAAATTTGAAAATCATTGGATTTGCCTTAGAAAAGCATTATTGCGCAAAATAAAATATTCTATATTTTCCATACGAATGAATCAAATCTAACAAAAAACTATACAGCTTAATCCCAGTGCCTCACTAACATACCCACTTAATTTCAAGCCAATCGGATGTTTTTTGCGTTAGTTATCGCGGAACAGACAGACAGAAACCAAAAAATTTTGTGTCTCCAAAGTAAGCCTTCTCTGACGTTTCGGCAATTAAAAAATGATTTTAATTAAGAGCTTCTTATTGCTTTTCAAACAAATGGCATAAAATATGTTTTAAAACAATTCAAAATTCATTATAAAAATTAGGAATGTATTTTGCTTTCGTGGAGAAATTTTTTTTTTTTTCAAAAAATCGCAGAAAATAAAAAGAAAATTTCACTATTCGTCTGCGAAAAAAATATCGCGAATTTTGCCAAATGATGAAAAATAGTGAACTTTGCCAAACAATCGCTCATTGAATATATATATATATATATATACATATATATATATCAGGGCCAAAACTAGAGGGGGGCAGAGGGGGCACGTGCCCAGGGCGCCACCAGAACAGAAGGTGAAGTGGGCGCCAAATTAAGATTTTGTTTGATGTGTTTAATATAAAGAATGCACATAGCATTCCATAATTCAGTTGCAATAAAAATATCACAAATCTCAACAAATGGTCGTGGTAAAAAAACTGCCAAATTTCCTCAAATAAACTCGGGAAAACATAGCTAAATTCATAAAATGATCACGACAGGGGGGGGGGGGGGATTGCTGAATTCCTTAACAAAATCGCTAAATCCAAAAAGCCATTGCGGAAAAAAAATCGCAAAATTTGTGAATAAATCGCATAAATAAATAGTCGCAAAAAATCGCGATTTCGCAAAATGATCGAAGGAAAAATGATTTTCATCAAAAATAATTATCGTTCAAAAAACATCCAGAACAGTCGCAAAAACAATAACAAAAAAAAATTGTTACAAATTATACTTTATTACAGATATCTTTATTATTTTTAGTTATATCTCCCTTTCCTATTAAATAAAATAAAGGTAGCATGTTTAAATTTTTTTATTAAAATTAAAATTTTTACTGAATTATATTATAAAAACTAGGAAACCCTCCTACGTCGTCGTCCAGAGCGGGGACAGTTATAATGGTTATAATACCCTGAAACAGCGGTTCCCAAACTTTCTTGGTACGCGACCCATTTTTCAGCGAAAAAAAATTCGCGACCCACGCAAGGTAAAGTTGTACATCAGTATAACAATTTTTGTACGATTTCTATACTCTCGTCTTATCATATCCAATTAAAAATGCTAGTTTTCGTACGGAAAATGGAAGATACATTATCTACAAAAACAAAAATCGGTAACCTCAATCTCTGTAAATGAATAGTAATTAAAACAATGCACAAACTACAAAGGTAGTTAAAAATACGTTTAATTATTATGAAAACATAACTTTGTTATCAATGAGATTTCTGGTACTGGTGTTTACCAGTGTAGGAGCATATAGTAACACGCAGTTTGCCTCAGTACTTGTCTTTCAAAGACAGTAAAGTTGATAAAAGAATGTTCTCATAAGCATGAAGTGTTGAATTTCATCAAGGACCTTAAAGCTAATTTAAATATTTCTGGATATTCTGTTCGTATATTAATCAAGAAGGAAATTAAAAAATTTCCTTTTGAATATTATTTCCTATTGGAATTGTCATATCTTTTTAAACAGATGAAATAAAAGATATATTTTAATGAGAAACCTCGATTGCTCCGCGACCCACCAAAACAACTGCCGCGGCCCACCAGTGGGTCGCGACCCATAGATTGGGAACCGCTGCCCTAAAATAAAGGGAAGCGAAATATCTCACCACTCTGTACGATGTGGCGAGATAATGCTTGGCGAGACTTCTGGATTTGTGAGATAACAGGGTGCGTAGTCTGGAAGCACCTTGTAAGGACCTTTTACCAGAATTTTTATAATGTAATATTTCTTTTATTTAACAAATTAGAAACCCTTTTTCAGATGTAACAACCAGTACTTTAAAGAATTTCTGATACTAAAAGAATTAAAATCATGTGAGTTTCTTGATGACTACGCACCCTGGATAAATACTTTAAGAGGGTGTTTTCGCTCACGGAGAGTGTAGCTGTCCTGTTTATGTTTATGTTGATCGCGTGAAGAAGAACGAGCTCGAGCAGTATATGAGAAAGATTCTGTATATTTATTTACACCGCAAGTTCACAAAACTGTAATTTTCACAGACATGTTATAATTGAAATTAAAAGAATTGTAGAGAAAAAATACGTGCACAGAAAAAATTCACAAAATTGATTACAAATTTTGCATTGGAAATGTGCAATAATAACAAATTTGAATAATAAAAATGAACTCCAACTCCGTGTAAATGGATTTATTTTATTGAAAAGTAATGAAGTTTAAAAATATTAAATTAAACTGTTTTTTCACAATACATTATTTAACGAGCTATGGATTTTATTTACTGTACATAAATCAATATTTATGTGTGTTCGGTCAATAAAAAAATAACATTATGATTTTTTTTTTTAATTAACTAATATCAAATTTAAAGATTACTTAATTTTTTAGATTCTCAAATTCATTGTGAACTTTTATTATCTTAATTTTTAAAAGACGTATTACATATTTGAATAAGATTAAGAAGTCTAAAATTTTACTAATTTCATTGTCTGTTTAAGAAGATTTAAACACATTTAAAATCAACAAGCATTAAATCAATTATTTGTTTGAGGGACTAACTGAACTGTATTATATTTAAAATATGAGTATATTATTAAATATACATTAAATAAAAATAACAGTATATTATTAGAGATATAAAGAGTGTAATTTTTCCACCCCTCAAAAATGTATTTTTAAGCTATATTTTTTTCTGTTAAAGTCTTGTGATATTTTAATGTTTAGTAATTAAAGTATAAATATTTATATTTTGTTTTGGAATATTAAATGTCACTTTATGGATTCTTCCCGTTTTTAAAGTAATTTTATCTTGTTCTTCCCCATTCTATCCTTATAAAAATTGAATATGCAATAATAAAGACATGAATAATTATATTAGATTGTTGTTTTGATGGATGTCATACTAGAGGTTACGGTTAGTATATCTCTTCCCCCTATTTTCTTTTAAGTTTAATTAAATATATAATATTGGGCTCTTTCTTATGAAATAGTTTTAATGTTATACATTCTTATGAAATATTTTAATGCTATTCAAACATTGATATTAGAAAACCAGTTGTAATATTGCTAACAATTGCCTTGATATTTTTCTTTCAATGAATAACTGGTGACGTCATTTTAAATAAAAAATATTCTGGAATCTGAACAGCAACTATCATAAAAAGCACACAAAAATAAATGCCAAGATGCTTTTCACGTGCTTATCTGACTACACATTTTTTGTTACGTACTTTTAGCTTGACGTTTAAAAAAATAATGTTAAAGTATCATACACTATTTTATTCATTTCAATGAATAGAATAGTGTATATTTTTTAATAATTTAATTTTTGATGAATAATTTTTGTTACAGGTCTGATAAATTATACATACAAAGGTATTACTACTTCCATTATCCTGTAATTAAAAAAAACTATCAGCAAATTATAAGATTAAATGCCAATAATGTATGATCGTAAATGTCGCATTCACTTGATATTAAACAGGGTAAACGTGTTTCACATCATCAAGTGATTTTTAATTCGACTTTTTATTTACATTTTTATTAATGGTTTACTAACTTAATTGTTCTTTTGTTATTTATAATTGTCTGAGCGAAGCGAAGTCTTTATACTCAGAGATACGTAACGATATTAAAATTAAAAAAAATTCTTTCGTCAAGCAAATCTCAAAAAGTACTTGTCGGATTTTGATTCTGTTTGTACCAATAGGTACCTATGGAGGTAATCTGGTGAATGCACCACCTACGAAAAATTAGTTCCAAATAGTTTAAAAGTTATATTAAAAAAACTGATAAAAAAGCACAATTTATTTGCATACGTCACAGAAATTTGGTGTGCGTCATTTTCACAAGCTGGATGTTTTCATTAGATTGCCAAATTCAAGCACATGGAGCAAGGAAAATATGCAAATAATTTTCATGTATGTGCTATAAAACATATTTAAACTTAAAAAACAACGGGAAAAGAATTTTTTTTTTTCGTTAATTGAAAAGAAAAAAGGCATAATTCTTAGTAACTTAGCATTTGATATTTTGCGATTTTTTTTATAATTGCGTTTTATAATCGCCATGTAACATCTTTTATATTTCGCGCGTGCAAATTGGAAACAATTCTTTCGTATTTAAATTAAATACGAGTTTGACATGGCTGCTTTAGATGTTACTTTTATTAATAGATTATATCTAGACACACGGCAGTGTGTCAGCCAAGTTCAAAAAGTAAAAATCGACACACCGGCCGTGGGTTATATTACCGGAACCATTTCAGGCCACTTTTGACCCCTCAATAACTTAAATTCTATTTGACCTACACAATTGCAATTTTTTGTGTCGTGTAAGACCATCTTCTAATTTCCTAATGCTATAAATTTTTAAAAAAAATCTTTTACCGTTCACGAGAAATTGGCGTCTGAAAACCACTGTTTTTCCCACTGACTCACTCATTCACTCATAGAAATGTTTGACTACTTCCAGGTGACTTAGGAAATTGAAATTTGGTGTGGAGGTAGGTTATTGGATCTATAAATAGGAAAAAATCAGAAATCACCATTAATTAAACATTAATGGTTGTTAGAAGATAAATTATTGGATTACAATGGCGGTTTATGAGAATTTCACAAAATACCAGAAATAGTGCCAAGTTGGCGTCACTTTTGGCGAGTATCGGGACTAATCTCTGAAACTACCGAACCGATTTCAAAAGTAATGGAACCAAAATGATGGTATTCGCCCCGGTTCAAACGCAGACTATATCTTATGTCTGTGCCACTAACCAAAAGAGGGTTCAGAAGCAAAAAACACTCTAAAAATGGGATTTTTGTTTTAGTGAAGGGCCTAGAAGTAAAAAAATTGTCATGTTAATTATTTATAAGATATGAATGATCACTAATGACATTTGCTAAAAAATACCAAATTTAAAAGGGGTGGAAATTCGCGAAGAGCATTCTGAAAACGTTCTGAATAGCGATTTTAAAACAATCTCAGCAAACAACAAACCGATTTTAAAAGTAATGATATCAAAATGATGATGATAGTCCTTGCTCCAACATAGGCTATATCTTATGTCGAAGCCTCAAACCCAAAGGGGGTAAAAGAACAAAAACGTTCTAAAGATGCGAAGTATGTATGTTAAGGGACTAGAATTATAAAGTTTGGCATTTTAGAGTTCACGGGAATTTCGCGAAATATCAGAAATAGTGCCAAGTTGGCGTCTTTTTTGGCGAGTATCGGAGCTAATATCTGAAACTATGAACCGATTCCAAAATTAATAGTACCAAAATGATGGTATTCACCCCGGTTCAAGTATGTGCAATATTTTATGTATATACCATTAACCATAAGAGAGTGAAGAAGCAAAAAACATTCTAAAAATGAGATTTTTGTTTTACTAATAAGCATAGAAGCACAAAATTCGGCATGTTACTTATTTATAAGATAAAAATGATCTCTAAGGGCATTTTCTAAAAAATAAAGAATTCAAAAAGGGTGAAATTGCACGAAAAGCATTCTAAAACTGTTCTAAATTGGGATTTTTAAGCAATCTCAGCAAACAACCATCTGATCTTAAAAGTAATGATCTTAAAATGATGGTGACATTCCTTGCTCCAATATAGGCTATATCTTATGTCAATGCCACTAATCCAAAAGAATTAAAAGAGCAAAAAAAATTCTAAAAATGCGATGTCTGTATGTTAAGGGCTTAGAAACATCAAATTTGGCATGTTCATTACTTATAAGATATAAATGATCACTAAGAACATTTGTTAACAAATACAAAATTTAAAAGGGGTAAAAATGCGCGAAAAGCGTTCTATAAACGTTCTAAATAGCAATATCAGCGATATTGGAAAGTTAGCGAACCGATTAAAAAAAAAAAAAAAGAAAAAAAAGTCAAAATGATGTTGGCAGTCCTTGCTCTAACAACAGTATTGGATAAATTGCCAGATTACAATGGGAGTCTATGGGAATTTGGCGAAATACCAGAAATAGCGCCAAGTTAGTATCAATTTTGGCGGGTAATTTTTGTCGTCAATTTGGCGATATATCGCCAAGTTGGAGACAAACTTTTTTGGTCGTCGAGATAATCAAGTAGTACCCAATCACATAAAAGAAACATCCTTATTAGTGGAATTTAATGGAACATAAGCAATCCTAATGTTAAAAGTTTTAAATTTGATTCAAAGAAACAGTGAATAAACGCAGGAAAAAGCTGTAAGATTAATTAATATTAAATAAAACTAATTTAATATTAAGCCAATTTATTTCAAAAAGGAAACAAATACCGACTTATTTGACAAAAAATAATGATATCCTATCAAAAACATGAATGTGAAAAAATGCCAAGTTCGTTAAAGATTTCGCTAATAAAAGAAGTGATTTGACAAAAAATAATGATATCCTATCAAAAACATGAATGTGAAAGAATGCCAAGTTTGTAAAAGGTTTCGCTAATGAAAGAAGTGAGATCTAACTGCAAACCAAGTTCTTTCGAAGCTTCTTAAATCATAGCTCCTGTCATGCATAATATTCTTCAATTGCTTAAAATGAGTTGGTATGTTACTTGTTATTCAATAGAGCGACTTGGCAAGTTTTCAGCCCCTAACTTTAATGTTTGAGTAAGTACTTAATGTTTGAGTACCGAACTTTAATGTTTGAGTAAAATTTAATCTAGAATCTGATTGGGAAAGATTTAGTCATTCAAATGTTCGAATAACTACATTGAAGTTAAGGTATCGATAAATTAATTAAGTGATCAACTTTAAGTTCTGATCAATTAAATAGAGAAATTTGAATAACAGAAAACTTGTAAGTCGCTCTATTGAATAACAAGTAACATACCAACTCATTTTAAGCAATTGAAGAATATTATGCATGACAGGAGCTATGATTTAAGGAGCTTCGAAAGAACTTGGTTTGCAGTTAGATCTCACTTCTTTCATTAGCGAAACCTTTTACAAACTTGGCATTCTTTCACATTCATGTTTTTGATAGGATATCATTATTTTTTGTCAAATCACTTCTTTTATTAGCGAAATCTTTAACGAACTTGGCATTTTTTCACATTCATGTTTTTGATAGGATATTGTTATTCTGTTTACATCGATCACTTTTTTTTTTTTTTTTTTTTTTTTTTTCGTAATATTTGGTTATTTTGTCATTCAATTTCGCCAAATTATACGAATCGCCAAACTAATAGCCAAATTACATTTATTGATATATTTTTTTAATTTTAAATAACGAAAGAAATAAATTATTAAAACATTTATAAAAATACAAATAAAAAGTGGGATTAAAAATCCCTTGATGACGTTTTAACCTCTTGAAGAAAGCCATTCGCAGTATGTAAACGGTTAATTTTAATGCATAAATTGCCAACTGGCACCAGTAAATTTTTAGTGCAATTTTGATCTCATAATATACGTGACGAAACGGTTTTGATTATTTCAGATTATTTTCAATTAAATTTGTTCGTAAATATAAATTGACCATTTTTGGAGCACAAATGCCTTGCCCCTGAAAGGTTTAAACACATGTATCGTGTTTAATACGATTGAATGAAACATTCCCGATCATCCATTATTGGCGTTTAATCTTATAGTTTGGCTTAATCTTATAGTTTGTCCACAGACAAGTAGTACCAAAAGAGAAACATTAGTTGAAGCAATAAATAAAAATTATAAATAATAATCATAATAATAAATATAATAAAAAATATACATATCACAATAAATCGAAAATATTAACACTTACAGCAATATTCAAAATCAAAGTTTTCATCAATTTGGCGACAGACAAAATCGCACCAACTTGACGCGTATATGGCATTTATGCCATATTTATGTGCAAAAAATAAGCATAAACGTTCATCAGATATGAAATCTGACTTTCTGAAGCCCCAAAAGGACCAAGATTTATAAAAACGCCGAAGTGAAGGTATTAATGGAAAAGTACCATAAAAATAGGACAAAAATATCATATATGTATTTCGGGTACTACTTGGTTATGCCGTCGACCAAAAAAATATCGCCAAATTATAAGATTAAATTCCGACAACAGATGACCTTGAATGTCCCATTCAATAACATTAAACATGATACGCGTGTGTAAAACATCATACAGTAATTTTTACCTCGACTTTTTATTAATGTTTTACTAATTTAATTTTTCTTATATTAATTAAAATAAAAATTTAGTCAACATGCATAAGTTGGCTATTACTTTGGCGATTTCTATCATTTGGCGAAATTGGTCGACGGGATAATTAAGTAGTACCGTATTTGGTTTGGCGAAAATCACTTTTGAATTATTTTCTGTTATATTAAAAAGGAAGCAACGATAAATAAAAACGCGATTAAATACAGATTTAATTAATATAGAAAAAAACAATTGCCTGGTTACCATGTTATGCAAAACAAGTTGGAAATCGCACGTGAAGTGTAGCAAATGTGATGCGTTCGTACGATAACTAAGTTTTTAAAACATTCAGATCTTGCTGTTATAGTAGCCAATACTTCGGATACAGTATAGTGTCCGAAACCTTTTTTGTGTTCCTGTAAATATACAGGAAGTCACTTTTATTACACCTCAGCAACGCATATCATATTCATAAAATGTGAAATAGTTTAATATAATTAAAACGCGTCCCAAACAAAGTTTTCTCGTATAACATTATGTAGTGGAATGCTTTTAGGTCGCCCTGTAATTTAATAATAAATATTCTTTGCATCACAGATTGTAAAGAATGTATATTTTAGTATATATATGTGTGTATATATATATATATATATACTTCACAGGTTTATGTCAATTCTACTTTAAATTATTTTTTCATATTGACCGTAATGTAAGGGAATACTTTTGATTGTTCCTGTAATTGATCTATGCATCCTATTTTCATAACATTTGAAATGACTCCATAAAATTGTGTAATAGTTATATATTTTAAATTTCAAGCGATTAAAATGCATTTGATGCTTTTTTCCCCATTGGCTGCAATGTAATGGTATACTATTGATTGTCCCTGTAACTGATCTATGCATCCGATTTTCATAAAATTTGAAATGATTCGACAAAATTATCTAGTAATTATATATTTAAAATTTCAAACGATTGAAACTTATTTGAAACTTTTTCCCCCATTGACCGTAATGTAAAGGAATAATTTTGATTGCCCCTGTAGTTGATCTATGCATCCGATTCGGTTGGGTAGTTTTTGCGTTGTTATAGGCGGACAGACAGACGGGCGGACGGACAGACAGACGGACGAACAAACGGACGGACTAAACGACAACTATAGGTGCTACGTATGTGCATAGTTACGAACGCACCTAATAACGATATTTCGATGCCAATTATATAGAAAAGTACCAAATCCTGTCCTGGCTTTTTGGGTGAAATTTTATTTTATTTTATTTTTGGTAAATCTCATTTAGGGTCCCCTAGGCATGTTTATTATTGTATATGAGGTATGTGAGATTAATAATTTACTTACAGGGTAACCCAAAAGTTTTCCATCACATTATGGTCTATAAGAAAAATCGTTAACAGATTATTTTAATGAAATTACACTATTTTAAAGTATTGAAACTTATATAAATCGATGAATTGCATTACGATTACGTTTGAACAGGACATTCATATCATTTTTAATCCGTTTACAGGGACACACAAAAGAAATCAGTTACAATACTGTCCTTGAGCAATAATTGCTTGTCATGTGTTTTCAATTTCGGCATGTGCTTTGAAATTTAACAGTTTTTTAGGTGCATTCGTAATTACATAAAAACGTAGTTACCTATAGCCGTCGTCTGAACTGTCCGTCTCTCTGTCCACATAGAACAGCACAAAAACTATCCAACCGAAACGTTTTAAATTTTAAAAGTAAATTTTCTCCTTATACGATGGTGTAAAAATTGAAAATGTGCAATGTTTGGAAATTTAAAAATTTACAGTACCGAAAATTGTTAAACTGAATTTCATTTAATATTTGTTTTTGTGATTGATCCAGGAATATTAACGTGACTGTAAATGTCCAGGCATATTGATATGACTCTGTTATTATGTAAGCTACGTTTTGATCATCCTAAAAATGATGTTTTTATTATTGTTTTTTTAAGTATAGAAATCATTTATAAGTCTAAAATTATAGTCTTTGAAAATATTATTTTCCAAATAGTTGTAATTTGTTAAATTACATTTGTTTTTTAAATGTGGTATTTTTCTCTTTACTTTTTGCAAATTATTATTAAATATATGTTCTCAGCAATATCGCTCAGACTAATCCCTCTGAGGGAAGTCCTAGTAAAAATTATGTCAGTTTGTTTAACTTTTCAGATAATTAGGGGATTTGTATAATTTTGCAAAATTAATCGACAGGATAACCAAATAATAGCCATGCAAGTATTGAAAAATTGGTAATTCAAGCATTAGTTCTAGGACATTTTGCAAATAAAGATTCATTCAACAGATTCCAGTCGGAACCAAAATCTAATTTTAGATTGAATTACATGTTATTTTTCGAAAGTGATATGTACTGTATTCTTCTTTTAAATATCTGGAAAAAAAAAAGTGCTCTCTGTTACCAATTTTAAAATATGATCAATTTGATAAACAATGAAATAATTTTAATTGCACAAAGTATTTATTTCTAGTTTCATATTAGTAATATTACATTTATTATATTTTAATTATATTAATCATTAAGAATTTATTATATTGATTTAATAAATATTGTTAAATATTAACAATTCATATATTTTTCATTTATACTATACAATTAGTTCATTTTTTTAATAAAAAATAATAAATATTTAGATTATATCCTAATTATAACTATATTCATGCTATACAATTAGCTTATTTTAAATGAATAATAATAAATGTTTATACTTAATGCTAAATTAATCTTAAACATTTGGGTTTTTCTTTAAATTGGTTTTTAAATTTGAAGTATTAATTACAAAATATATATACACATAACCAACATTTTTTTTTTTTTTCGTTTTTTCCCTTTTTATCAATAATGATTATTCAAAGTTCATAGCTTCTTAAAAAATAGGTATACTAATTATATTGCTATACTTTATAATTATTAATTAATACTAAATCAATATAAAGTATTTATTTATAGAAAGCTATATTTTTCAATATAGATCATACATGATTATATTAATATTATTATATAATAATTAATTAATTAATATTATTAATAATACGTAATAATTTATTAATAATAATAATGTTAATTACATTATATAATTAATTGCAGCTTGCAAAACAAAATGCATTTAGTTTTAATTAAAAATGACATTTAAAAAAATATAAATAACATAATTATTTTTATTATGTAAATATATTATATAATAATTAATTATGTAATATATTTATATAATTAATTTATTAATCAGTAAACTTTGAAAAATATTTTTTTGTAATTTAAACATTCAAAAAACTATTTTTTTTTTCAAACTCTCCAATATGATCCGCGCGTGCTGTTTGTATAAATTTTATACAAAAACACCAAAAGTAGCCTTCGCCGAGTGCGAGAGCACGATAGATACGCATGGGCTAGTTTTGTGATTCCTAGAGATGCTGTTTAGACACTACCATTCGCTCCTGTGCCTGTTGATTGGCGCTAATCGTGAAGTCCCGCCAAGCATTTTCTCGCCACATCGCACAGAGGGGTGAGATATTTCGCTTCCCTAAAATAAACTGAAAGAAATCATAATAATTTGTAGTGCTGACATCTAGTGGTAGGTTTAAAATATAACGTACTAAGCAGGGATTTCACAATTACTAGGTGTGTTCAAAAGAAGAGTTTCGATTTTATACAAAATTATGAATTAATACCATAAGGATATTGGAGGAAAATGGCCGCTCAATATTCAAAATCTTTAATTTTTAAAAACATAAAAAGAATTCCATATTAAAGAAAAAAAAAAGAGCAATTTTAAATTAATCCCAAAAAAAAAAAAAAAAAAAAAAAATCGTATTTCTCAGTTCTCAGTGCTGCTATTTATAGCATTGAAATGAAACAAATTTCTGTAATTCATCTTAACATACAATTTTTATCGGCCTATTCCAAATCAATTTATCATGCAAACTGTAACATTAACTTTCCATGTGGGGAAAAAATTATAATATAAATTGAACCTTATTTATTATTATAAAACTTACATTATAATACGTGTTTACTTTTATCTATATATATAAAAGAAAGTCTGGATTTCGTATTAATCACAGCACAAAAAAATCTACCAAACCAAAAATCTTGAAAATTGGGGCAAAAATATTTCATATAACATCGAGTGCCGCTAAGAAGGGATTTTCGAAAATTCCACCCCTAAAGGGGGTAAAAAAAGAATGAACTTTTAAAAAATTCCTTAAAAATCGGAATTTACAGATATTTTTCAACTGATAATGTATTTTAGTGTATTTTTTCATGCTGAATCGAATAATATTAAACAAATTCTTTTAAATCCAGTAGTTTGTGAAATACTTCGCATTTTCATTTCAGCGATGTCTTCGGCGCAAAAACCTGAAAATTTCCAATCCTTATCTATTTATATAAAAGAAAGTCTGGATTTCGTATTAATCACAACACAAAAAAAATCTACCGAACCAAAAATCTTGAAAATTGGGGTAAAAATACTTCATATAACATCGAGTGCTGCTAAGAAGGGATTTTCGAAAATTCCACCCCTAATGGGGGTAAGAAAAAAACGAACTTTTAAAAAATTCTTTAAAAATCGGAATTTACAGATATTTTTCAACTGATAACATATTTTAGTGTATTTTTTCATGCTGAATCGAATGGTGCTAAGCAAGTTCTTTTAAATCCAGTAGTTCGTGAGTTACCAGCGTAGCGGGCGAAGGCTGCTAGTATTATATGTGTAGTTTCAATAAGTATTTAAAAAGTTATTATAACTCAAAACTACAGCTTTTTTTTTTTTTTAACTGGCGATTGAGATTTTAACCCCTTTCCGATGGGAGCCTTTTATGAAATTTTTAATGTTTTGTAACCGGTTTTTAAAAACAGAATTTTATGCCTTTTTAAATCGAGAAAACGAGGACAATTTTACTGGTGGAGATAAGCAAGGATTTTTAAGCCTTTTTGCGGCACGTATATGTGTCGCTCATCCCCAAAGGGTTAAAAAATATATAAAAACCCCTCTTCAAAGAAACATATTTCTTTCACTAATTTGATAAAAATAAATGATCCAATTTGTCAGCATATCTTTAGAAACTGAAGATCTATTTTTATTTATTTATTTTCTTATGGATGCATATAAATGTGACCCTTAAAATTTCAGAAAAAAAAAAAAAAAAAAAAAAAAAAAAAAAAAGAAATTTCTTTGATTTATAAACAGAAAATTTCAACTTTGATCTTTCAATAAAATAATATGAAGGGTTCACAACCATAACAAACCAAGTCCATTAAAAAAAAAAAATAATAATAATAATAAATAAAATAAAAGATAGTCTATTTTGAAAGCGCAAAAAATTTGTTTTATTCACTCCAACAGTTAACCAAGTCTTTTTTCACGCAGTTTCTCATATATGGCATCTGGCATCAGGCATCAGTTTTCCCATTGACCAACATTCAGCAGTTCGCCCAGAGCTAGAGAAAATATAGCCCTGATCTTCTATATGAAGATCAAATCTTTTGTAGTCCTGACTCCGCCTTGGCTTATGATGCTTAAGCACATCAGGAAAGACTTTGAGCTATTCTCACAAATTTTTTTATTCTTGTACGTGTCATAGATTTAGCTAGCCATCGCAGGCACTCACACAGAGACAGGATGAAACTTTCTTTTGTTAGTATAGATACAGCTACATGTTTCATTTTTTTTTTATTTACATCATAATTCTTAGGGATTAATATTATAAAAGTACAACTGTTATATTAAAATAAAATCATAACCTAAATAAATAAATAGCAAAATTAATATTTTATGTAAAATTAGGTAGTAATAAATGTAAAGGTGGTTCTTCAAGATTGAAGTTTAGTCTGAACATATTTACAATTACATTGTAACTTTTTTCACGTGGACGATGGACGAATTTCGCTGATTTTTTCCGATCAACTGAAAAATTTCGTGATTTTTTTCATGAAAGCGAAGAACGAATTTCACTACCTTTTTCTTACGACCAACAAAAGAATGTCCTGATTCCCCCCCCCCCCCCCCCACACACACACACACACCAATGACTGGCAAATTTCGCATTAATTTCCTTGATTGGAAATTTTCGCGATATGTTTCAATATTTAATTGATGAATTTAGCGTTTTCTAAGCGTCAAAATGACGAGTTTGATTTTTTTTTTTTTTTTTTTTTTTTTTTTTTTTTTTTTCCGTGCGACTGATTGTAAAATTCCACATTTTCTAGACTGATTTGGGAATTTCACGTTTTCACCCTTACCCCAAATGTTGATTTACGTTTTTATTCTCATGTCTGACTGAAAAATTTTGTAATTTTATCCGCAACCTACACACACACACCAATCATTGGCGAATTTCGCATTAATTTCCTTGATTGGAAATTTTCGCGATATGTTTTTGGAAATTTGGCGATTTTTTGAGATGACTCACTAATGATGTGATATTTTTCTGCTACAGACTGACAAATTTAGCATATATATATATATATATATATATATATATATTTTTTTTTTTTTTTTGACAAGGTGTATTTTTTATTTTTTCCCCCATGAAACCGAGAAACTAATTTCGTGATATTTTCCGACGATCTACTGTCAAATTTCCCGTTTCTCCTTTCGACCGACTGACAAATTTCATGATTTTTTTCATGCAATTGAAGAACAAATTTTGCGATTTTTCCCCGCGAGCGCATTGGCGAATTTTACGGCTTTTTGCGGCCAACTGACAGTTTCGTGATTTTTTTTCCCCATAAAATAGAGGAACAAATTTTGCGAATTTTTTCCGCGATGAAAAGCACGATTTGTGAAAAGCACGATTTGTCAAGTAAGCACGATTTGTGAAACAAAAAGACGAAAGCACAAATCCTGATATATCGGACGATGACACAGCAATTTATGATTTTGAAGAAGATTTCCGTCATGAGGATTTTGGATTGTTACAGTTCACAGAATCTCAGTTCAAGGAGTTCATTGATATAGACGGAGATGAAGTGACAGAACCTGAAGATGCCTTGTCGACATCGAAGGAACAGGAAAAAAGAAGAAAGTGATAACGAGGCAGCTGAATCTCCACCATCACTTCTTGCTGTTAATCAGGCTTTAATCGTAATGCGCCGTCACTTCGAGGCTCGAGAAGATAATTATGGCATTTTGTGTACATTTGAAAAAGAATTGGATATTTGTTCAGCTAAAACTCTACATAAACAAATCACTTTAAAACACTTTTTTAAGCCATTGTAAAAACCATAAATTAAATTTTAACAAGCCTAACATTATTAGCTTGTTAATTATTAGCCTGTATTAAATGCAATCTAATTTAAACCAAATAAATGAATGTACTTATATTAAATTATTAAGTATTTTTTTTTAATATTTGCATTTGTATTTATTTTAGTTTGTATTATAGAAGTTTTTATCGATTTTATTGCACTTCTATTAATTATAGTGTAGTTGTATTTTTATCTTTTTATTGATCATTAAATATCACACATATGTTTTCCCGCATAATCAAATACCCTGTTTAATCGAATAATTTTTCTGGAACCGT
Organism: Maratus speculifer; assembly: GCA_964019185.1. Taxonomy (NCBI): domain Eukaryota; kingdom Metazoa; phylum Arthropoda; class Arachnida; order Araneae; family Salticidae; genus Maratus; species Maratus speculifer. Next base: position 41,101,355 of record OZ025295.1, on the reverse strand, counting down.
CAGTATTTATTTAAGCGGGGACGACTGTATATCGGGCTTAACAAATCTCGCCCATTTTCAATGAAATGTAAAAAAATCGGATCGAATTCGTCCGACATTCCGGACAAAACATATACCTCTAACGTATGCTAGCCCCTCCAAAGCTTAATCATGGGTGCGCCGCTGTTCGAAATGCTGAAAATTTGAATTTAAAACGGAAATAATTACCCCAAAAAATAAGGCAAATAAAAAAAAATAATAAATACAGGCTGCACACCGGGAACTTCTAATGTAAAATGCTAAAAATGATTAAATTCCTGTATAAAGGTTTTGCTCCAATAAAACTTTTTTAATGAAATGATTTTGACCAACTTTAACATTAAATATCTTTTAAAATAAAGATTAGGTTTAAAAATTGCCTCCAGCAGCGTATTTCTCAAAATTTTTTCTTTAATTCCACCAATTTTCTTATTTTTGTATGGAAACAGCTCTCTTAATACATATTAGCAAAGAAAGCCCTCAGGTCACAAAAAATGCAGTGTCAGCGGCGGTGACAGCTGGAGTTACTTTTTTTAAAAATAGAGAGATAGCTTAAAAACTATTTGGTAGAATGAGCTGTAATTTTAGATTCACATATTTGAAGCTTCTTGAAATTGATTTCTATAAAAAAATAATTAATAGGTTGCATTTCATATATTTTTTAAATATTAATTTAAAAATAAGTATTTTTGGGGGAAAGTTTGACATTGTGCATCTTTATTTTGAGACAGAGATCTAACATTAAAATTTTAATGGTTTCATATTCTGTGACTCCAAATTAGTGCACAAATATATCAAAAGGCAAAAAGTTTATGTATATATATATATATATATATATATATATATATATATATATGTATATTAAACAGTGTTGTAAGTAAATAAATATAAAAATATTTTAATATTTTCAAAATTTATCACTTGATCAAGAACACATATGTGTTAAAAATATATTTTAAAAAACTTTTCTTTTGTAGATTAGTGGTATTAGTAAATAAAAATGTTTTCAAAATTTATCCCCGATCAACAGCACATATATGTGTAATCTATAAAAATGCTATACTCAGTTATGCAGTCAAGTCAAAACTTAAAAGTTAACATTAACAAGTAAGAAAAATCATGCGTTAAGCATAGATTATGAAGCACTTTCCAACACTTCATGAAATCTTTAACAAAATTTCGTTAATTAGGGAAATAAGGGTATATAGCCAAATATTTATTCCAATACTTTTGAATAGCCCTTTGATCTGTCAGTTAATATACATATTATAAAATCGGAAAATTTAGTTTAGCAAGAAAAAAGCTTAAAATTTCTTTTTGAGCAATTTGTACTAATAAATGGGAAACATACTTGAAAACTTTTGTTCAGCCCTGTAGTTGATCTTGTACCTTTATTACACATCAGTAAGAAGCTAAAATTCATTTTAAACTACAACACTCTTAAAACAACTGAAATCACATTGTTATAAATGATCATTCATAGGTGTCCATGTACACAATTCTTTGCGTGGCCCTGTATATCATTTTATCTATATTCTGCAAACATTTCTTTGTAAATTGAATGCAGTTCAGCGTAAAATTGTATACCTTATTTAAGAACCACCTTTAAGTAATTTACGCTCATACTCAGTAACGTTGGCGAGCTCTTTTGGATAGCTCTGCATATAAACTATAAAATTTATGCACATCGTTATAGTCCAAAGATTAGTGAAATTTAAATGCGTATATCATAATTAAAATGTATTAATTCATCCATCATCGGAAACATATACAGTCCGTCTCACAGTGGGGCAGGAAGCCTCCAAAGTTGGCAAAAAATAAAATTTACTTTGAACAAAAAAAGCACACCACGGATTCTTTTGTAGAAGAAAAGTAGTAAAATTTTAAACTTTTACATAAGCTAAATAGTAATTTATTAATTAATTTACAAACCTTTTTCAATATTTTTTGTAGAAAAATGAGTTAAAAACAAGAATTTAAGATAGTTTTATACTAATTAGATATTTATAAATCATCCATAATATCACATTAAAAAATGTAAACATAATTAGTAATTTTAATTATTCTCAAGCAAACCTTATAATGAATATTAGCGACTCGTTTTGAAGGATTGGATCAACCTTTCTGAGGCAAAATGTACGTATTATTATAAATACAGCAGAAGAAAAACTGTTTCTGTTGTTTTAGTGCTAAAACACACTTTTTGTTTTCCTGTTTTTCAGATCTTAAACTCATACATGTCACGTACACTAACGAATATGTAGAACTAGAATTGTATAACCGTTTTACTCTTGATATTTTTGATCGTCCAGAACAAATTCAGACGGAATATGAAGATTGGCACGTTTGATTTTCATTGACGCTTCTGTTTGTTTTTCAAATGTAGGAAATGAAAACGATCTGCCAAGCCACTCTTTGTTAATTCTAAAGCATTTCCCTTGTTTCGCCAAGCTTTTGCTCATCGGAATTTATATTAAACTTTAAAACATTTAATCTTCTTTGCGTTTAAACTACTTGTTCGTAGTTTCTCTGATTATGGAGCTCTTATACCATAAAATCACATTACTTTTCAAAAGTTTTTTGTTAAAACGTTCCATGATAGTCAGTTTCATTTAAATACATTGTTTTGTGATAAACAATGCATTAAAATTTGTATTTAACAAAGAAAATATTTATAATCATGTTTGGCACACCCGTACACTAACAAAAATTTAAGGATGATTAGCTATAAAAATGACCATACAATTAAAAAAGTGGCAAAAAGGAGCAAGATTTCCTGGCATATTTGTCCTTTTAAAACTCATACTTAGTAGAAAAAATTACAATTAACACTTAACTCGCCTTAACTCATAACTAAAACCTACAATGTTTGTAGACAGTGTTAATTTTTTTTATAAATTTCACCACTATATATTCTAAGCGTCTGTATATCTATAAAAATCGTATTAAAACAGATTGAAAGTTAATGAATTATTGTTACATACTTGTAGTTAAAGGTTCCATAGTCAAAAAAATTTATTTTTTAATTATTATAGCGAAATTAACAAACGAATGTTAAAACAAAATTATTGATTTTTTTCATTTATTATCAAAGCACAATATGCAGTTTAACTTCTTTCTCTAATGACGATCAAAATAACTTTGCGCAAATTTTAATACTAGGAAGATGTGTACTGACATCTGCTCTATTAAAGTGACGTATGTCAGTAGTTCAAATTAAAATTTCATTTTTTCGATTTTTTTGCCAGTTTTGAAGGCTTTTTGCCCCACTGTGCGTCGGAAGGAATATACTGTTTGAAATATTTTGTGTGTCCCTGTAAATGCAATGTACTTCATATTATGCAAGACAGTATCGTATAATTTATATTAAGCCTCAGTGACATATACCAATTTTGTTATACATGAAACAGTTTAATATATTTTTAAAATGTCGCACACTATCCCCCCCCCCCCCCCCTTACCATTATCCAATGGAATTCTTTTGTGTGTCCCTGTAAAGGAATAATAGCTATATTTTCGACTTTTCGATTTTATAGAATGCATATTTTAGTACATCTCTTAAATTCATGTAAATTTTAATATGTTTGACAGGATGTAACATCTTTAAAAAGCCTTTCAAACGATTTTTCCCCATAGGTCATAATGTAATATGGAACATTTTTGACTCTTTCTGTAAATAAACTATAATTAGTGTTCATTCTAGGCTATTTTTGAAGGGTGCAGCACCCTGCCCTTTTTCAAATTTGCAAAATGCACCCTGCCCTTTTTAAAAATAGCAAAATGCACCACTGGTTTTAGCCAGAGATTTTTAATAAATATTTATTTTATTCCGTACTATTTCTAAATTTGTGTGTCCAAAAATGGTAGAATTTTTTTATTTCTTTAAGAAATAGAACATCAAACTATTTAATCACAGTTTAATTTATTTGTATTTTTAATTTTTACATCATAAAATCATTCAAAATTAATGTTATTTGATTTATCTTACTTAAAAATTATGTATTTTCCCGCTTTCTTTTTTCCCTTCTAAAGACAATAACAATTTTTTTTCTCGGTAAAGTGCCCTTTTCTGCTGCAGTTGTGCCCTTTATAGCAAATAGCACCATGCCCTTTTTATTTCTAGAGTGAACACTACTATAATCATGGTAGAAACTTCATTTTCAATAGGGCTCGTGCTAGGGTAAACGTTGATAACATACAAAAATTTCAGGGCAATTCGAGTATATTTACAAGTGTTAGAGCGCGGATAGACGGACCGACGGCCAGACAAACCAAATACATAAGCACTTTTCAAACAATGCATAAGCACATTTCAAACTTTTCAAAAGTGTTATAAATGTTAAAATTTATATGAAACGATTTTTCTCCGTAGGCCGTAATGTAATGGAAAACTTTTAACTGTCCCTGTAAATAAATTAATCATGGTAGAAACTTAATTTTCAATAGGGTTCGTGCTAGGGTAAATCTAAATAACGTCCAAAGATTTCATGGAAATCTGAGTATATTTACGAGAGTTAGAGCGTGAACAGACGGCCAGACAAACCGAATGCATAAGCACTTTTCAACTTTGTTCGAAAGCGCTAATAATAAAAAGAGAAATAATAATAATAATAATAAATAAAACTTATATAATATCAGCCATGAAAAGAGATTTAGAAAAATCTGTAAAAAGCTGTTTTAAGTAAATATTTTTTCTTTTTAAAATCATCAGGGAAAAAAATAAAACATTGTCAAGAATAAGATAATTTCCTTTTCTCAATCGAATTTGAACTCATACCACATGTGGCCAGATAATTTCGCTACTTTTGCGATCAACATGCAGGTGCTGTGTCATACATGACTTTCTGGAGTTTCAAGAGAGAATGAAATTTTTTTGACAGTCGCGAATACTGTTCCCACACATTTTTACTCAAAAACAAAGAAAGTATTGCAAGTGTTCAAATTTTCCGAGCAATATGTTGAAATGTTACATAAAGCTACACTTTTCACCTTATTTTTTTACATAACATTAGACCATATAAAACCGATTTTAGAAGTTTCAAGTGAATATTAATGGTAATCAAAAAGTAGATAAAGTTGACTGGCTGGTTGGTTTTTCTGACATAAGTCCAAAGGAGGACATGATAGTCCAAGAGCCGACTTCACAAAACCCATTATCACCGAGCACAAGATTTTTTTTTTAAAATGTAATAGTAGTAATAAAGGAATTTAATGATCCATGTCAATCGGAAATGAAGTGATGCATAGGCCAAAAATTAATACCGGACTGCTAAAGGTTGATTCATAGGATTACCATTGTGTTTGGCCTACAATCAAGAGTATGAAAACAGGGAAAACTGGGTGCAGGAAAACACAATGCTAAGTCTACGAATCAACCACTAGTGGTATTCATTTTTGGCTTATGCACCACTTCGCTTTCGGCAGACATGGATGATTAGATTCATCTATTACTACTCTTCCATAAAATAAGGTTTTTTTCGGTACTACTCTGTTGTCCCGTCGACCGATTTCGCCAAATTATACAAATCGCCAAATTAATAGCCAAATTATACATATTGACGTAATTTTTATTTTAAATAACAAACAAACAAATAATTAGTAGAATATTAATAAAAATACAAATAAAAAGTCAAAATAAAAATCACTCAATGACGTTTTAAACACGTGTATCGTATTTAATGTCATTGAATCGATATTCACGGTCATCCATTATTGGCATTTAATCTCATAATTTGGCGATAGGTCGACGGGATAACATAGAAGTACCGATTTTTCCTTGTGCTCGATGACATGAGGTTTTGTGCGGTCGGCTCTTGGAGTATAAGTAATTGTATGTAATAGATAATGTGCATGTTTGTAAACAAATTGGCTTTTTTCGCGACAACTCAACTTGTGGTAGGCAAAAATTCGAATTAAACTGAAAATTCTAAACTAAATGTAATTTTAACGTCGATAGAATAAATTTCATTTTGTAGTATTATACGCAGAAAATAATACGTTATAAATTACAAACTCTCCAAGAATTATTATTTTTGCCCCCCACAAGTTGAGAAGTACATCCTTTTTCGTCTGCGTGACGTCACATGCACATTATCTATAAGCTGTATCTCTTTTAGATTTCCGTATATTAACTATTTTTTAGTTCATTACAAATTCAAGAGTGTCTAACATGCATACGTTGAAAAAAGATTTTAGAAATAGTTCATAATCGAACTTAACGCATGGTTTTGTTTATTGTTTATATAATATGTCAGATTCGTGAATATCATGAATGCAATATGAATCAGGATATCAGTATCATTTAAATTTCGCGCTTTTTATTCAACCGGTAATAGAGTAATTGAAATATAAAAAATGTGTAACTTATGATTTGCCCTGTACTATTTTCTTACTTTTGTGTTTCACAATCCATTTCTCAAAATAAATACATAATAACATTTAATCGGTAAATGTTTTATGTTTTCAAATGATAATTTCTTTGTGTGGTTTTAGTTCATTTCATTTCCATAGCCGGGATGACTGCCCCTTTTCTTTTCCTTTTTTAAAGTGACATAACAAACATATATTTTTTTAAATTAAAATATATTTCCTATTATGCTAGCATATTCTGATGGACACACATATTTCAATCAATTCAACTTGATATTAAATTTATTTTCAACATAAAAGAAAAATCTGTCTTTTTGTTAACAAATTTCAATTTCTTGTCATGGCTAATCTGAATACATTATTATTATTTTTTTTTTAAATTTTATTACAGTTTTGGTGTTTTATTGGAGTTCCTTAATAAAGTTTTTGCGAAGTTCTACAATCCAAAGTTTTGTTCGTCATTTTACCCTATGGCGGGGATGAAAGATGACGAAGATTACCCCTTTTCGGATAATTCCTTGGTTTGCCCCTTAAAAGAAGCAATTGAAATATTTATGGTATCAGGCAAGATATGGACGAAGTATGCGCACAATATCAGTTCGTAACTTCATTTACAGAAGCTAAAAAAAATTGTACAAGCTTAACTTTGTCATCTTTCCCAGATTTTTTCTTTTTTTTTTTTCTTTTTTAATAATAATTTTACCATATTAAGAAGTGAGTGAAAAAAATCGATTGCAAAACTTATCTTTAGATACATGAATCAAGCTAGCTTAAACAAAAGAATATAGTAGACTCTCAATTAACAGGGAAGGTTGGGAAAATCGTTATCCCAAATAGTCGAATTTGTGTAAATTTTGATGAAAAATTTTGGAAAGTGATAGAAAATGCCACATTATAATACATTAGGATATTAATAATTTAATTAATACAAAATAAAGATAATTAACATATGTTTTATTGATGTTTAGATTAACAATTTGTATAATATGAAAAAATAGAAACTGAATTTGACTTGTTGTGAAGTTTGAAATGATAAAAGTCAATTTTCGTTTTTAATTCACTATTCGACAAATTTTACTACACAATTTTCTCAATATCAGTTTTTCAGGTATGTTTTCATCTTATTGTACCAAGTAATTAACTAAAACTTCAGTTTGTACTAGTAATGTATTCCCGTGACTTATTTTTTGATGAGTTGCTAAATTTTTTTCGTCACTTTTAATACATTCTTGGAAATTCCTTGTTTCTTCTGAACCATGAGTGGCAGTGATACGTAATACAGTACCATCGTCGCTTAGAACTTCATAACATTCCAATATCGAATTTTTGTCAATCCATTGTTACACTGCTTTTACGCCCACATGTTCAGAGCAGTTTAACATGGTCAAATCTTTTAAGAGTTTTCTCTGCAAATCAGAACTGCCGTCGTCTTCGTAGGAATTTCATTTTCTTCATCCGATAAAATTTTCATCTACAATGAATACACCTCGATCCTAAATTAAAACCAGTAGCGCATAAGGTATATTCACTTCTACTACCGATTCAAATTGAAAAAAAAAAAAAAAAAAAAAAAAAAAAAAAAAAAAAAGATTTTTATTGTACAAAAAGGCTTCTTGATTAAATAGTAATTTGAATAGTAGAAAACATTTTTTTATAATACGTGAATTTGTTAACTAAAACAAAAATGCAGAAAGTATAAGTCTTCTTTGAAGTTAAACCCTCGTAAATTTGGAAACGTCAGTTTCTGTCCCATCTATGGTGTTTACGGTAGAGGTCTGCACGGGCCGAAATTTCCAGGCCCGGGCCCGCACGAAAGTTAAAATTTCGGCCCGGGTCCGGCCCGGCCCGAACGAAAGAAATATTGGCCCAACCCGGCCCGAACGAAAAAAATAATGGTCCGACCCGGCCCGGCCCGAAAGTTAAAATTACGGCCCGAGCTCGGCCCGGTCCGGAAAAAGTTTAAAATTCGGCCCGAACCCGACCCGACTCGAGTGAATTTCTACAGAACATAGATCTTTAATCTTATGGAAAAGTTCTGACCAAAAAAAATTATATTAGTCTTTTTTTTTCCATGTTTATAATCTCCATTTATGCAGAAGTGCCGTAGGCTGCGATATTTATGCTTTTAAATGAATCTTTGTTTGTTGTATGTAAATGTTTCAGTTATCACTAGTATTATTAATCCATATTCCCTGTAATGGAGACAAAAAATCGAAAAAGCGGTATATGGTAAAATTTCCAAAGACGAAATCGCTTTGGAACGAAAAAAAAAAATGCATTCCCTTCTTAACAGATGTAAATGTTTAATATGTTTTTTCTCCCGTATTGTTGTCAGGGCCGTAGCAAGGTGTTTTGAGCCCCCCCCCCCAAAATATAACTTTGGGCCCCCCTCCCCCCACTTTCAACTGAATTTTTTTAAAAATATTTATATTGAAGTTTCCAATGAGTTTCAAATTATATTAATGTAATAAAAAAATTTAATAATTATCATAAGTATTTTAAATCATTATTAAAATTATTATAACATTCATAACTCTGTACAAATACGAAATAAATATGCATTGCTTAAAGAACCCGTGGCAAAATGCGCGCGACACTGTGACGGGCGTCGCAGACTTTTAAGGACACCTGCAGACTCAGCAATGCCACGGACGCGCTATTGCGCTTAAATTATGCAAAAAATCGGTCATGGGGCAGAAAAAATAGCTCTTTCCTGTGGGACGCGTAATTTCGTCAAAATTTCGTCGCAAAATAAGAGCGATTTCATCCAAAGATCGCGAGAATTAACGCAAATATTATCAAAGCATCGCGAAAAAAAGACAAATTTCGTCAGAAAATCCCTCAAAAGCAGATTTCATAAAAAACTTGGGAAAAAAGGGCAAATTTTGTTAAAAAAATACCCCCCAAAACGGCACATTTCATCAAAAAATCTTGAAAAAAAGACAGATAACGTCAAAAAATCGCGAAAAAACGACAAATTTTGTCAAAAAATCTCGAAAATAAAGATGGATTTCGTCAAAAGATCGCGAAGAAAACGAAAATTTCGTCAAAGGCACAAGGGAAAAAAAGTAAGATATTGCTGGAAGTGGATTTTTCTGTTTTATTATTATTATTATTTTGTAAAATATGGAAATAATTTACACATACACATGCATTTTACCATAATTAACTACAATAGCAGAAAAAATATATTTATGTAATACGTTGCATTTTGCAGACTATTTTTGAAAATATTATTAGCGTTGCAGACATTTGAAGATAGTTCTGCCACCGGGCTTAAAGATAAATTAACAATGTTAAAATAAAATTTATCTAAAACAATTTTACAAATAAGCACATAATGCTAAGATTTTATTATAAAGTATAGAAAATAAATAAATTATATAAACACATAATTTTAACAGTTCGCTACTTAAGAGGCTACTTCAGTTACGCGAAAGGACCTATTCTCTAATGCATGGAAGAATGGAATGGAATACTATGAAAGAAATTTATATCTCGTTGCATTTCAATATTTTTAAATGATTTTTTTTCACTGGATAGCTGAGATCAATCTGTATGCAGATTTTTTCACCTTTTTTTATTTTGTTTGCAAAGTTTTTTTAAGAGGATGCTTTAATTTTCGAAACCGGTTTTAAAAATGAAAGTGACCTCATTAAAATTATCTGTAAACAAAATTGAAAAAGCAAAAAACAGCCCGTATACAGATCGATCTCAGCTATCCTCAAAGAGCACCGATTAACCAAATTGATTGCATAACCAAGTATTGAACGACAAAGAATTTACAGAAACTGACTTATAAAAATTTTACAAGTTTCTTTTTAATATTAATTTTTTTTAAAGTAACAATTTATATACATTTTTCCCCCTTTTAAAATATGAAATGCTAGCAACTACAGGTTTCAAGACAATTATAAACTCTAGTTCATGCCGACTTTTTCTTAAAATAAATAAACAAAAATATTTTTAAAATAAGAACTTAAATGATAAAGTGAAAGCAAAATTGTTATTATTTTGAAAAGAGGCAAAAGATTTCGAATTGTGCGTAAAGACATAGACCCCGCAACACTTTAACAGACTCGAGGACTGTGCCATTTCTTGTCAGTTTCAGAGCCCATTATGAATTAGAAGTAGAGGAAGCCCGACATCACAGAGGGGGGGGGGGGGGGTCCCTATTATCCTATCAGTTGTTTTTTCATTTACTAAATCCATTTTTCGTATGTTTAAATTATTCGAAATTTTACCATGCAAATTTCGATTAAATAACGTTTTTACTATTAAATTAAAACTGACTATCTACATATTATACACATTAAAAAATATTTTATTAAATACATAATTATATGTAACCAATTAATTTTGTAAAAGACATATGGAATTACAGTTGAGAATATTTGAACTTCAAAATATTTCTTATGTTTTACAAATTGCAGCATAGTAAGAAAAAATATTTCATAATAAAAGAAAAAAAAACTATATATGTTTTATTCTGATTGAATTTATTGAATTGAAAATTAGCTTTGAAAAGTAAATTTGCTGGGGCCCTTTGTATTTTGTTGGTAAGAATGGGCTTTATGGGCCTGTGAGATTATTTAGCATCACGGAAAAAAGAAAGAAAGAACGAAAGAGCATAAAAAAATTTAAAATAGCACAATTTCTTATTGTGACATGAATTTAGAACTCTAGATTTTCAAGGAAATAAGAGTATAAATTAAATGAGAATTTACTTATTACTTGTTAACAAACGAAATAGTAGTTTAATATATGAATGCAATGGAATCGGAAGTTGACGCAGGGATTTTTTCTTGGATCCCATTTTGTGAAAAATAGTTATTTTTATGAAATTTATTGTATTTTGTAATGAAATTTGAATTCCAGTTATTGAAATTCGCATCAAACATTTATTAATAATAACTTATTTAAGTATATATGCTAAATTTCTCATTTCAGGTGAACTTGTTTCCTTTGCAAAACACATATTTTAAAACCTTACAGTATAAAATTAATTAGAGTATATTTTTATGGAATAGAATTTTGTGAATGGTGTGATTTATTAAAAAGAATTTTGTGAAGGAGCCCTAATAAAACGCTTAAATGAAAAACATGTAAATGAGAAATGTGTGTTATTAAAATATGCTCTATTAGTATACATATATTTTTCCAAGCTGTGCAAAATTTTCTAATACTTAAAATTTTTAATAACTGCTATATAAATTACATAAAGTAATAAATATGACTTACCAGATTAGTATAGGAGTAGATCTTTTTTCCTCCAGATATACACTTAATTTTATAAATACTATACTATGCGTATTACTAAAATAAATCAGAAAAAAACATACGAAAATCCACATCTGAAGTGCTGTGTTGTCTACAAACATGTACTTGTATGCATTAGCGGGCTGCTAAAGTACTTGAATAGGCCAGTACTCCCTTCTAGGTCAAGGAATCCGGTTACTACTAAGTAACTAAGCTGTTAACTTTTAAAGGGATTCTCTAGATGTTATTTGTGTCACCCACGTCGTGAAATTGGTGTGAAAAATGACCTATCTTCTAAGAACATAATATTCCGGTATTTCAAAAGAAAACACCCTTTTGTCGCTAGCAGCTTTATACAAGAACCCGGCTTTCTTCAGAGTCGATCCGATGACCGATACTCTTTCCTTATCTTTCTTAGTTCCATGCAAAAACCCATGGTCAAAAAGCGAAGGGGAAAAAACGAGTAAAAAAATAAGGATTTTCAGTTTCTTGGTTTCTGCGTTTTTGAAATCTAAACAAGGTTTTTGATAAAAACAGGGCCCCGTTAAGGCTACAGGGGGCCCCGGAACAAACATCATTCTGGACATCATTCTAAACAAACGTCATTCTGGACTAACATCATTCACACACACACACACCCTCTATCTATCTGTAATTTTGTTTTCTTTTCTTTTCTTTTTTTTTTTTTTTTTTTTTTTTTTTTTTTTTTTTTTTTAATAATGTAGAAGTGGCAAACACTAAAAATAAAAAACATATTGCACACATGCATAAATTTTGTACTCACATCTATATACAAGATATCCCAAAAAATTGGTCACAACTTTATTTAAAAATATTAATTTGATAATTATGGAAAAAATGATAGATTGATTGATATAAGTATTTCTTTGCAAATTTTTACTTTGCTTACCTACGTACATTACAAGATGTCTAAAAAAGAAGGCTCAAAATTGGACATAACAGTTTTAACTTATCACGTTACGAGGAAACATTAATAAAACTAGTCGTTGGGGGGCACCGTAATACTTACCCATCATGGATATGTATATGAAAATAAAACATGTGAAAACTATTTATACAATGCATTGCAATTCATAAACAAAATTTAAATATTGTTAATATACATAGTAATGCTATATTAAAGAACTGCTGATTACCAATTTTGACAAATTATATAAAACGCCAAACTACTCAAGTAGTACCGAACTGTGTAAAAGAAACAGCCTTATAACTCCAAAAATAATAATTCTATTAACTAACAATTAACTGCGTCGGATTAAGCGTCTCATTTCCAATTAAAATATACCTCTGAATTGAAATTTGAATGAAATACAGGGTCATGAAAAATCGAAGAATGTGGAAAACAGGATTACGAATATCTCGGGAACTAATGATCCGATCGACTTTATTTTATATGCAAAATGTGTGTTATTTTATTGCCTTTTACGTCCATTTCTTAGAATAAAAAAATTTGAAAATTTTTATGTACCTTTCATCAGAACGAATTTTTCGAGAGTCCGAAAAAAATAGTTTCGGATAATCGAGGTTGCTGATATTAAATAGGGTTCGTCCCATTCTTACATACTAACTACATACAAAATTTCAAGTCTCTATCTCAATTTGTTCGGGAGATAGAGCGTTTACAGACAGACGGACGGACGACAAAAAATTTTTTGCTAAAAATATGTTTTTCGGAATCTCCACTATCTAAAACATGTAAATCCGTCAAAAAAATTTTTCGATTTTCAAAACGATTGCAAGACTTACCCTATACTACGTATGATGGGTAAGTAAAATTCCTTTTAAAAGCTATAGGATACTATGTTGTTGTAATTAGGGCCTGGCTAAGTCACGGGCATGAAAACAACTGCATCGGACGTGGGGCCCCCTCAATCGTGGGCCCTCAAGGGCAAATATAATTTTTTTATTAAGACTAATAAAAAATGGCAAAAAATGACAAAAATTCCTTCTTTCTTTCTTTATTTTTAGCTTTATTGGGGCTCTTTTCTTATCTCACCTCTGTTTTGGAACCCTATGCCCCTTCCCCCCCCCCCCCTCCCCTGGATCTAACAGTTACATCACAGTTGTATTTACATTTTGATGGCTCACATTTAGTCTTATATTTCTATAACAGAAGAAAAAAATGTATTCGATAATTTCTTAAAGTTATCTTTTTTGTGCTATTCTGCATACACATGCGAATAGAAAACTAGTATAAAGGTTAGTTTTAGACACTTTAGCATAATTCAAGAAAAAATCCAAAAGTTAGAAAGGGGCCCCCACAATCTAAGTCGAGCCGTGGTTGTAATAAAATTTTAATAATTTGTTTTCTAATGATATAGTTTGTTTTCTACGTGTGTGGAGGGAACACTGGAAGCAGAGAGGAAAAGGAGAACAACATTCCATTCCTAAATGTTTGAAAACGTATGAATTTCGGTTACTTTTGGCACATTTTAAGCATTTGGCACCCTTTAATGAAAATCCTCATTATTAGGGGGGGGGGGGGAGCTTTAAAAAGGTGCACCTGGGGAAATTGCCTGGCGGGCCCCTGAATAAGAAAAGGAGAATTTGAAAAAATAAAAACATTAAAAGAAGTGTTTTCTTACATTTTAAAAACAAATAAACTTCGGTAAAAAGGTCGATAGAATCGATTAGGGGGCCCCTTGACTTCGTCGGCCCCCCCAAATGGGGGGTATGGGGGGCGGTCGCTACGGCCCTGATTGTTGTATTCATTTTGCATGGATGAACATTTTAAAAGAAACTTTCAGTTTTAAGTTTTTAAAAAAAATTCCGTCTTAATCATGTTTTGTGTGTGTGTGTGTGTGTGTGTGTGTGTTTAATTCTATTTTAAAACACCTAGTAATCTACGATTCTTTAAAAGGAATAAATTCTAATGTTTAATTGTAGAATAATGACGGCTTAAAAGTATATGCTTTTTTTGCAGAAATTTTTGGACAAAGCAAAATATTACTGATTTATAAAAAGTCGAGAAAAGGATTTTCATATAGGAAGATTTAATAGGAACTGATTATTTTGGTCCATGAAAACTAGGAAGAATGGAATCAGTCTCGGCTTCGTATGGAAAAAAAAGTTAGGCCCGGCCCGATACTCCAGCAAAAAAATTAAGGCCCGAGCCCAGCCCGGCCCGAAAAGATTAGTGACTAGGCCCGGCCCGAATGCCATTATTGGAAATCGGCCCAAGCCCAGCCCGCGGGCCGGGCCATGTTCGGGCCGAGGCCCGGCCCGTGCAGACCTCTAGTTTACGGGCTGTCTCAGAAAACAATGTCCACAAGTGAAGGCAATATAGAGTCGTAGTCGCCGGCTCACCATATATTTCCGCACCTCTCGTGCTATTCAACTCGGAAGAATTTCACTCCTCTGGTCTACCGAGCACCTCTGCTCTGGACTAAGTTTCATAAAAAAAATTGAAAGTTTTAATTAGGGAGGGATTTTGATGACCACTTATTGCATTGGAGAGCTAAAAGATGATGTCAGCCTCAAAGTTCCCTTGAATTGGCTCACTAAAATGTTCAGGTCACACCTACGCTACCCGTGTGAAAATAACGTGTATCAATTTTTTTCAGCTTAAAGCAATTAGGCAGCCTCGTCTATCGGCTCTAGAAAAAGGGATTCTATGCCCGAGCCAAAGATTGATTACTACATTCCACGTCCCCAGCGTGAGAAAATGTCCTCTCGTTAACGTATAGCTCAATCTACGTGGCAAAGTATTTCGGAATCTTGCACACTTCTAGATTTTCATGCATACACTCAAATCTGTAAAGATCACTTCTTTACACATACATGATTTCTTAATCGTGGAACTTTTTACTAATCGTTACGGTTAATCCGTAACCCGGATTATCGGATCCCCGTAAACAGAGAGTCCACTGTAATTAGAGTAAGAGATGATCACACGATATTTTGTTGGACTGATAAATAGTGTTAACAAACTTCAAAGAAAAACCTGCATATTTTTTCAAAATTACATATAAATACGAGAATTACATACATAGCAAATTTAAGAGACTTATCAAAGTAAAAATAACTTACTTGTTTAAAAATGATTCGCCACGTGAAAGGCAGAGGATTGACAGGAACGTATCGTGATAAAAAATATAAATTAAAAACACCAATGATGCTGAACACAAGGCAAGGGATAAAAACTAAGAGTGTGTCTTCGAAACATGTTGAAAAATCTGGGACAGTAGAGTTCCAAGTTGCATTTGCGTCCTGAAAAAAGATAAGAAACAGACAACTCAGTAATAAGATAATCGCTTTATTTATTTACTAGGCTGATGCGTTTAGTGTTGCCCGGACCCATGATAATAACCTCAAATTTGTATAATTTTATATCTTTAACTCTATTTTGTCTGAATTTATATTTTAAAATTTAAAAATCGCGAAAAACTATTGAATTGAAAGTATATATTATTTGGTACTTTATTTTCTGCGTAATTTGATTTTTAGAGCCTATGCGTGCAGAAAATAAGGCGCGAAGTGAACTGTTTTCGCCGGTGAATTTAAAAGGGTTAAATTCATATTTATAAAAACTGATTGCACCAACGATTAGAGAAAGGTTTCAGCTTTAAGAAAATATTTTTGCTTTGTCGGTACCTTTAAAATCGTGCCCTAGATGGGGCGTTGCCAAAACGCGGTAAAATGCCTTTCAAAAAATAAAGCTTTTTTTTTTTTCCAAAGGGTTAAATGCAATACATTTTTTAATTGATAGCAGCATTTGAGATGTAAGAGTGCGATCTTTCAGAATATGTCTTCATTTTTTAATTTTACTAAGCGGTTTGGCCGATGGAAGTTAAGGAATAAAGACAAGATACTCCCACCTCGAAATTTGTTACTTTCGATCTTCATTTTCTCTTGATGCGTGAAATGGACAACTTCGCATGAGCGAGCGTTTTTTCTCTCTCCAAAAGACAAAGCTGAGATTTTAATGAGAGTTCTTTCTAATTTTCAATTAATAATTGAGCTAATTATTAAAAATTTTAAATTCTGAGTATCAGGTGCACAAGGAGAGGGCCTGGACTAACCACCTACAAATTTTTATCCTTGGTTTTCTTAGTCTTCGAAGATACACAGACACACAGAACGAAACTTTCTGATATTAGTGGAAGACTTTACAATATGTCAGCAATACTAGCCACAAGCGTTATTTATACACTTTTGGCATCTTAAAGAAAGGCCTCGCAAATACTGTTATATAAAGTTACAGTTTTGAAGTAATCGCAAATCAATAGTGTTGTCATTTTTACTAAAAAGATACTGTTTGAGAATGTATATACTGCGAAAATAGATGATTAGTGCAAAATATTGGCAGCAATGGAATTTTCTAAAAAAGTATGATAAGTCTGAGAAGTACTTCAACATCTGCAGTAAAAAAAAAAACGGTCAATTGATATTGCTATAGCTTCATGCGTAGAAATGGAAGACATATTACTTACACTAGTGCGGACAACAAAAGATGATAATTGGATGCTGTATCTTGTTGCTGTCAGGAACATACCATCTTAGTAGTAGTATAACATTAATCTTACGAGCATACTTCATAAAGTTTTCAAAAATATTTAAATTATCATTTTAATATTATTTTAATGTCAAAATCATCTTATTTAATATTAAAATAAACCTCTTTTATTAAAAAAGCTTCAATTCATTTTAAAATCATTCAATCTTATAGGACACATAAAAGACTAAAAAACAAATGAATTATTATAATTTTAATATCAAAATAATTTTTTTCACTAAAAATGAACGTATCAAAAATATATAAATTAATACCATTTTAATATTCAAATAAACTTTTTTCTTCGGGGCTGGAAAGATATCAAAAATATATAAAATATTACTAAAATTATTATTAAAATAAACTTTTTTCTTTGGAAGATTTTTTTTAATGAATGTAAATGAAAAAATGCATACGGATGTAATAAATAATCCTCTAAAAATAAACAGTTTCTTTACTCTTTTAAGATATGAAAAAAATACTTGTCTTACTCAATGCATTAAAAATATAAATAAATCATCCACGTCAGATATGGCCTGTCGTTTCATTAGGAATAAAAAAAAATACCCAACTGTCTCTTTTTTTAGGACAAACTGTCATACTGTTTTTTTACAAAATCAAGAAGAAAAAAAAATTCTTTGATATTTTTTTAATAAGTATGATTCTATTCTACTTCATCATAAAATTCTTTTATAAAATCTTCTGATAATGTTTGATATTCAGTTATACAATCCCAATCTAATTTGTCACGAAACGCTCTTATAAATCATTATGAACCATTTATTAAGAAAATATCTTTTAGATCTTTAAACATATGTGTAGAAGTGACAATATTATAATTCTTGCATTATGTTTTTTGATGAAACTTTCAGTTATTTTTTCATAAAGTTTTGAATTACACCAATCAATTTTATCATTATGCTCACTAAAAAAATCTTCACTCAAATCTTGATTTTAAAACACTTCATTCCAATCTAACACTTTTTAATTCCATTATGCTATTTTATGTTAATTTGTGATGCCTTGAAAGAATCAATGTCATATTTAATTAATCAGAGTGATTTATGATGAAACTGTCACTTAATTTTTCATATTTAGATATTTTATTCCAGACTCATTTAGCTGCAAATTCTAACATCAAACTCTCTGAAAGTTTTTGATATTGTGATATTATTTTCTAATTAACTAGATCAGCATTTTGCTTTCTAAATTTCACAGAAAGTTTTTGATAAGCTGAAATACTATCCCAATTTACTCTATTTTTGAATTCACTAATAAAAGGTTCAGAGAATGTTTGATAATTTGAAATTAAATCCCAATCGACATCATTTTGAAATCTTATAAAAACTTAGCTTAATATATCTTCTTTTGACACAACTAACCAATTAACATTTATTTATTACAATAAAAAAAATTAACTTTTGAACATGTATATATGGTTTTAATTTGCGAAAATTATCATCAGGTGATAAGGAAAATTTTAATAAATCATCCTTTTAGCACTTTTCAACAAAGTTGAAAAGTGCTTATGCATTCGGTTTGTCTGTCCGCGCTCTAACTCACGTAAATATACTCGGATTGCCATGAAATTTTAGGAAGTTATCGACATTTACCCTAGCACGAACCCTATTGAAAATGAAGTTTCTACCAAAAGTTTCCCATTACATTACAGCCTATGGGGAAAAATCGTTTCAAAGGAATTTTAAAGAGGTTATACCCTGTCAAACATATTAAAATTTATATGCTTTTACGAGGTGCATTAAAATATGCATTCTATAAAATATAAGGTGAAAAAAAACACAAAAGAATTTCATTAGATAATGGTAAAAGAAGGAATTGTGTGTGACATATTTTAAATATTTTTAACTGTTTCATGTACAATAAAACTGATGTAAGTCAATGAGGCTTAGTATAAATTATAAAATACTGCCTTCCCTAATACAAAGTACATAGTATTTACAGGGACACACAAAAGATTTCAAATAGTGCATTCTTTCCGAAGTATTATATGGGTCATTCTCTGATAAAGGGAAATTTATATGTCCTTGGCTAAAAAATGTGAATTAATCAAGTCAGCTATGAATGTTTGCATTTTTTGTGAGCATTTCTGTTTGAATACTACATTGTGCACTAGTTTAAATATGAAAATAAAAATAATTTTAATATCTAAACAAGTAAGAAAAATCATGCGTTAAGCATAGATTATGAAGCATTTTCCAATATTTCTTGAAATCTTTAACAAGATTTCGTTATCCAAAGAAATAACGTATTATTGTCCATATCAAAATATGTATTCCAATAGTTTTGAAAAGCCCTGTATTTGATCTCTCGGTTAATATAAAGACAATGTAATGGTAAAATTTAGTTTAGCAAGAAAACGCCTAAGTGTTTGAAATTTTCCCTTCATCAATTTATACTAATAGATGGAAACATACTTGAATACTTTTGTTTAGTGCTGTAAATTACATAGTACCATTAACGCACGAAAGTATTTTGCTAAAGTTTAGTTTAAAAAAGAATTCTCTTTAAACTACTTAAATCAAATTTCCAGAAATTATCATCCAAAGTTTTAAATATTTATCCAGTTCTTTGTGTGACCCTGTATATCATTTTATCTATATTCTACAAACATTTCTTAGTAAACTAAATGCAGTTCAAAGTAAAAAGGCATAACATAGTTAAAAACTACCTTTAAGTAAATTACGCTCATATTCAATAACCTTTCCGAGATCTTTTGTGTAACCCTGTATACCTAAATTGTGTAACAATTAGCATTTATATAAATCATATAATATGCATACATCTAATGAAACTGTTAAAATTTGGAAAGCTTTAGAACAAATGTAATGATTATATGGGTATATTTGATGTTTCTAGTTTTTATACATGTAACAACCTTTTACAAAACAGAAAACATTTTTATTGATTATATTTATTTAAAGTTTGTCCCTAGCATTAACTGTCATTACCAAGCTCCACAGTAATTCTTCCTTTAATTTTCCCCTATTTGTTATTTTTATATGGAAATTCTCTTAGATTGTATAGTTCCACATCTTCTTACGAGCTATATCATCTATTTTTAATTAATTATGCAAGAACTACTTCAATTTATGGATTTTGTTCCAAAATTATAGTATGTGCATTTAATATGTGTCATTATCAAGCTCCTTATTGTTGATATGCTTATTCAGTAATTTAACTTTACAGCAGCGGTTCCCTGACTTTATTGGTACGCGACCCACCTCTAAGTAAAAAAAAAAATTTCGCGACCGACTTAATTTAATGGTGTATATCGGAATGGAAATTACTATGTGAGATCTATAAGCTATCTGTTATCCTACTCAACGAAATAGGCAAAATTTTCGTACAAAAGGATACACTAGCAACAAAAACACCAATTCGTAATTCCAATGTGTGTAAGTGGAATAATAAATAACATAACACACAAACTATAAATATAATTAAAATATGTCTAATTATTATCAAAACAACCTTTTAATGCCGACCCAGTGGCGTGTATGGTAGCGGAGGCTGCTCCCACACCGCTGGTCCCTGGTTCGAGTCCAGCTAGCGGCATGGGTGTCTGTGTCCTCCCTGTGAAAAATGTATGTACTGGATATTCTGCAATAAAGTGTTCTATATGGTTTTTTGTGATCATTGGAGGTTATGCCGGCGAATAGCTGTAGCGCCTACCTCAAAGCAAATAAATACAAATACCTTTTAATCAATGCGTTTTCTGACACTCATTTTTACCAATAAAAGCATCTATATCAGATTTAAAACTGCCTTAATTTCAACATTAATTAACTTTCAACGCAGTTTTCTCTATACTTGCTTTTCAAAAACAGCGAAGTATAAAAAGTATGTTTACACAAGTATATTGTGCTGAACTTCATCAAGGAATTCAAAGATCATTTTGGTGTTTCTGGATACTCTGCTCGCTTATTTCTCGATATGAAAATTAAGGAATTTTATTTGAAATATTATTTGCTATTGAAATTTTTTAGTTATTTCCAGAGGAAATGCAAAATATATTTTTGTGACAAGCCTCGATGGTTTCGGCGATCCATAGTTTGGGAACCGCTGCTTTACAGAATCAATTACAAAGACAGTTTGGGACTGCTTTCAGAAAAAATTCTCCATAAGTTTTAAATTGTTACAGTTTAGTTCTAAAATAGGATTAACGTTTAAAATGTCATTACCATGCTCATTATCAGGGCGTATTATATTTATGATTTCACCGTATTTTTAACAGCAGCTGATTCGACCAATCTAAGGAAAAAGAATGGAAATAACTTTACAGGAAGATCGCCACTTAAAAAATCGCCCCCTCCAATATATGCATAATGTTCAATATTTCGTGATTTTTTAAAAGCCAATCAAATTGGGGTATTCTTAGAATTTGTGCTGCCTCAATAGGAGTTGACGAGCGTAGCTAGTAGGGGGCAGAGCCTCCTAGTTTGTTAAAACAGTATAATACTCAATTAAAAGACATGTACAATTGATAGTACACCAGACCCGAAAGGGTTAAGTATGTGAAGATATCGAAAGTATCAAACACCTTGATTTTTTGAACAAAATAAATTGAAAATATCGAAAATAGGAAAAATCTTACGAACCCTACTGATACATAGAAAATCCATGGATTTTGGTTTCTTTTAAACTTTTAAAAAGCGCGCTATCTAAACGTCGAAATACAGCACTTCGTGGACTCAGGAAGCCCTTCAAGAGAACTGGGCCAAAATATCTATTCCAAAACTGCAAAAGGCATTAGTGTCATGGAAATTATGGCGTAAAAAAGTAGTTAAAAAATAAAGATTACCAAATCGAATAATTAAAAACACAAGTATTTTATATAAAATATTTGTGTAAGTACCAGGAAAATCGTCTAAAAATAGTGTGAACATCATCTGTTGAAGTATTTGACCAGACCAGACGAATATACACTGTATGGCCAAAAATGACCGGTCATTTGCGATTTTTGACGTTTTGTTAAATATCTAGAAAAATACACCAAGAATTAATTAACTTAAAACTCTTGGTGTTTAAGCAGCATAGTACAAGACATATAATTTCCGCAAAGATTTTTTCCCGAAACCTCATAAAAAACCGTCAAAAAAAAAAGGAGGAATATCTTTTGGATAACCCTGTTTAAACTAATGTAGCATTAGCGTTCAAGCTATAGATTATGATTAAATAGATTGTTGTAATGTACTGTGTTCTTTTTATGGAGATAGCACATATAGTTGTAAAAAAAAAAAAAAAAAATAAGGATGGGTCGGCCATTTTCCTCACCTACTCTGCATTCTGTCTGCAACACTCTAACCAGCATCAAGCAATCAAATACAGTTGACTCTCGTTAATTCGAAATCGGATAATTCGAATCTTCGCTTAATTCGAACTAAATATGAAGTCCCGAAATTTTCAATAGCAGAATAACGTTAAAAACTTTTACTAATTCGAACTCATTTTCTCTAGACTTCGTTTAATTCGAACTAACGAGAATTCCGATTTTTCCTTTTTCTCTTTTTTCTCACGGATTTCAGATAATTTGAATAACTTTCTTTCTTTGATTTTTGTGAAAATTGTTCCGAACGAGTATATATATAGTTCAAAGCATTTGATATCCATGTTCTTAGTGCCCCGTCTGTCCGTCAGTGACACCTCAATTTTTTTTTCATTGTGCTTGTGTCTAATCATTTAATTAGTTTATGTACTTATACATTCTAATTTATTATTAAGTCATATTCTATTGATAACAGACGAAATATATTTAAAAAGCACTATAACATTAATTCCTTTGAAATAGTACCATATTAAGCATGTTTTTATTTCATATTTTCCATAATTCGAACTTCGGATAATTTGAACATTTCTTGTGGTCCCAAAGAGTTCGAATTAACGAGAATCAACTGTATTATGTTTTCCTTTCTTTTTTAATCTTTAAATAAAACAATTTAAATTACAGGAAGAACATGACGAATTATAACAATTGCAAAACAAACAAATAAATGCACGCACATTCTTTACTGTGCAAAGTTACAATTTCACAATAACATGTGAAGTATCTAACTTTTCTACAGTTATATATAAATTATGTTTTAGTGATAATTTCCCTTTTTTGTAAATAATATATATTTAGATTCTATTTTTTTTTTTTTTTTTTTTTTTTTTTTTCGCTTTTGTCCGAAAATAAAAAGGTTACCGAAAGTCGGTTTTGGCCTTAAAAACCTGTTTCGCGGTTGATCGTTAATTACGTGCAGTGCATCCCTAATGAAAATATGTGAACTATTTTCGGACGAAATAAAAAAAAGTTTTGGAATGGAATGGGAATGTCTTCTATTTAGCAAATTTCTTTTCCCTTTTCGGTAAGAAGCATTCATCAACAACCTTGAATTAACTCCTTTCAATTTGAGCAACAGTTTCTTAATACGGAAATTTTTGTAGCGTATAATTCGGATTTTCAACAATTAAATGCTGCAAAAATTACATTAAGGAAAAACAGGCGTCGAAGAATTAAAATAAGTGAAAAGATTCTTGTTGTAAAGGAATTTAATAAGTATCAAGGAAACTGTAATAATACGTTATGTGGTTATTACGTGATGTATAGCAATATTATGTAATGCAAAACAATAAATTGAATAGCTTCTATTTTTATTGTAGAACAGGTTCATTATAATTAATTATTCACCGAAAGCTACACGTAATATGTAAAATAATCGCATGTTGGACATCACGAAGTTTTAAAGTTTTCAGTTAAAAAAAAAAAAAAAAAAAGTTATTTAGCAAATTACAACGACTATTTGGAAAATAATATTTTCAAAGACTATAGTTTTAGACTTATAAATGATATCTATATTTTGAAAATAATAATAATACAGTAGAACCCCGCTAATTCGGACCCCGATAATCCGCATCTCCGGATAATTCGGATCGGTTTGGTCATTTTTTTTTTTTTTTTTTTTTTTTCAAGTTTGAGAAGCGATTGGCTAATTTACATAACATTAACTTGTTTCATCGTCGTATTCTAAATAAAAAAAACTTTTTCTGATATTTTTCGGAATAATTAAGCAAAGAAAACATTATTACTGTCTGCAAATATTCAATAAGTGTAACATAAAGGTGATTTTCTGTTAGTATGTTATATTTTATTTCATTTTTTTCTAATTCTCCGGATAATCCGGATTGGGTCCGGTCCCAATTAATCCGAATTATCGGGGTTTTACTGTAATTACATCGTTTTTATGATGAACAAAACGTAGCTTACGTAATAACAAAATCATATTAATATGCCTGGACTTGAACTTGAAAGAGAGTCTTGACAGAGTACCGGGAGTAGAACTCCGCACCTCTAGTAGTACAATGTGTCTGTGGGAGAAATGAACATACATAGCCGATGTCTGGCAAGCATAACGCCAGAAACGCGGAAAAGAGGGGGGAGTAAAATAAAAACCAAAAGCCATTTAAAGGCACCATACAATAAAAATAAAAAGAGAAACATAATATAAACAATAAAGATATTAAATTTAAGAAATTAAAAGATAGAATAATAATTAAAGGAATGTATAGAAATAAAAGAAAAAAAAATAATTAAATAAATAAAAATATTTATACAATTAACTACAAGAAAATATGAACACTTAGGAAGGTGATACCCTATCAATGTAAGAAGAAAGTGGTATTATCCCGGGTCGATGTTTTCGGGTAGATGAAGAGTTGCCCTAGGCCTGCGCCATCGGGCACGCTCGTCATAAGGAGTAAAATTCTGCAAGGCCGGATAATTAATATTCGGAATTTTATCGAAGAAACTGATCGCCTGTTTTTTAATAACCGAACGGATAGGAGGAGTATCCAAATCATGATGAATGACTGTATTTCTTCGGTACCAAGGAGTCCGTATGATTCCCCTAAGAGTTTTATTTTGCACAACTTGTATTTTTTGTAAGTTAGTTTTTGCCGCAGAGCCCCAGATCTGAGCACAGTAGAGAAGTATGGGACGCAAAACTGTTTTGTAGAGCAGCAATTTATTTCCCACACTCATCCCATTACTGTACAGAAGGTGGGCGAGGTCATTTTTATGCCTGGACTATTAGAAATACGTTAATATTCCTGGATCAATCATAAACAAATATTAAATGAAATTTCAGTTTAACAATTTTCGATGCTGCAAATTTTAAAACTTCTAAACATCGCACATTTTCAATTTTTACACCGTCGTATAAAGAAAAAAGTTACTTTTAAAGGCAACTTGTTTGAAACCCGTATCTAAATTCGTTTTTGAGTTATTAATTTTTTTGTAGTTTTTAATACTTTTTTTGTCAGTATGGCAACAGAATATTCTATTTTTGGACATTAAACGTGCACCAATCAGAAAACGAATAAAATAAAAAACAGAAGTATTTCGTTTATATATATATATATATGTATATACACTATATTGCCATTGATTATGGGACACTTGCGATTTTAGACATTTTACTAAATATCTAAAAAAATACATGAGGAATCATCTCGAAACTCTTAGTGTATAAATATAATAGTATACGTCATACATCTCCGTGAAGATTTTTTACCGAAACTCCATAGGGGACCGTCAACAAATTAAAAAAGAATGAATATCTTTTGAATAACCCTGTCAAAACTAATGTAGCAAAAGCGCTCAAACTCTAGATTATGATTGAATGCCTTATTGTAATACACTGTGTCCATTTTTATACAAATAGCATGCATACTCGCAGAGTAATTAAGGTTTTTATAAAAATGGTACCAAATTTTTCCAAGTTTTTTCCTTATAATTTTCAGAGTTCTTAATATAAAATAATATTTTTTTCAGAAAATATGACAAACAATATTGCACACAGTACCCTGTAATCAGAATTTAAAAATAATGAAGATTGTATACAAAATGAGTTGGTTTACTAAATAATTTTTTACTGCGCATGCGTCAACGATATCAAAATTTCATTTGCATATTATGTTAGCTAAATGTATAGAGCAACTTTTGTGAAAGTCACAAAATCATAACTTGAAAATTCTGAAAATAATCGTCAATTGAATAAGTTGAAAATCCGTTATTCTCAAAATGAAGCAAAAACAAGAGGGGTTGTATCCATATATTCATTGATTAGTGTCAATATAGAATACACAATAACGGGATGTTACGACTACTTTTGGATAAAATCCCTCATTTTTTTGCTTCATTTTGGAAACAACAGATTTTGTCCTTTTTCTATAGACGATTACTTTCAGAATTTTCAAGCTATAATTTTGAGACTTTTACAAAAGTTGCTCTATACATTTAGCTAACATAATATGCAAATGAAATTTTGATATCTTTGACGCATGCGCAGTAAAAAATTATTTAGTAAACCTACTCATTTTTCATACAATTTTTATTATTTTTTAATTCTGATTACAGGGTACTGTGGGCAATGTTGTTTGTCATATTTTCTGAAAAAAATATTATTTTATATTACGAACTCTGAAAATTATAAGGGAAAAACTTAGAAAAATTTGGGGCCATTTTTATAAAAACCTTAATTACTCTGCGAGTATGCATGCTATTTGCATAAATATGAACACAGTGTATTACAATAAGGCATTCAATCATAATCTAGAGTTTGAGCGCTTTTGCTACATTAGTTTTGACAGGGTTATTCAAAAGATATTCATTCTTTTTTAATTTGTTGACGGTCCCCTATGGAGTTTCGGTAAAAAATCTTCACGGAGATGTATGACGTATACTATTATATTTATACACTAAGAGTTTCGAGATGATTCCTTATGTATTTTTCTAGATATTTAGTAAAATGTCTAAAATCGCAAGTGTCCCATAATCAATGGCAATATAGTGTATATATATATATATATATATATATATATATATATATATATATATATATATATATATATATGGGTGATTCTCAAAATAGGGGACAATTTCAAAAGTGAAATCTTAAAAAAATTACTGTTAGCAAAATTTCTGAAAAAAATAGGTGTTGTTAATATAGTATTAGGTATACTTTACATGTAGTCAGCAGAGCTAAATATTTAAAAATTAACTTAAAAAAATAATTAGTATTTTTTGAGCCATGCTAATGACAAAAGAAATTGCATTGAATAAATATATTAAGAAATTTTTTATTTTCTTCCTGTTCAAATATTTTTTTTTCTATATTTATTAGCCTTCCTTTTCAGCAAATGGTTTCCATTTTTACATATTACATATAAGGAGAATAAAAACATTACCAAAGAGCAAACTTTGTTTACATGAGCAACATTCTGACACTAACAATGTAAGAAGCTGTCTTAGTGATTTTCTGACAGATTTAATGCATATTTTAGGGATAATAAATGTAATATCTAAATTTATATGTAAAATTAAACTTTATAAAAAATACAATATAAGCAATGGTTACATTAATGCACATAGGAGTCTTTAGCATGGACAGAAAAACCATGCTAATGACACTGATATTTGTCCATGCTAATGACAAATTTTAATTTAAATATGATTATAAGCCATAATATAATCACAATGCAATAGTCCTTTCTGGGGCTTTTTAAAACACAAAAGTCCTATGTAAATAAGTAAAATAAAAATTTTAATTATAAAATAAACATGAAAATTATTATCCATTCTAATGACATACAATTGATGTAACCCCCTAATATTCAACTTCTATTCTTAAAATACTATACATGCTTCTATTTTCAGGCTGGGATAAAATGGCTACTTGTTGCCATGGAGAAACTTTATATTTTCAAACTATTGTCATATGTGAAAATGAAATTTTGATTAATAACCAGCTGTTATAGTATGACCTTGTTTTGAAAATAGAATATGGAGGACAAACTTTAATTCTTATTTTATATACTATAATTTTATTTTTAAAAAGAAATTTATTGGATAAATCCTCTCCTTGATTAATTTAAAGAAAGAATAATATTTGTTTTATTTTATAAACATAATATTAACTCTTGAAAAAGCTAGTATATACAAGGCACAGCTGCTGTGGACATCCATGCTAATGACATTTATTCTGTTATTTTAAGGTATTTTTAACTAAAAAATGACTAATTCTTGAGTGCAAATAATGAATAATATTAAGACAAACATATCTAAATATAAAAACATGACAGAAAACCTCTCAATTTTTTTTGTATGCCGAAAGACATAAATTGTCCCCTATTTTGAGAATCACCCATATATATATATATAAACATTAAAATTAAAAAATTTTCTGTTATAAAACCTGGTGAATTTTGATTTCATTTACAAAATTTGAATTACACCTAAAAACATCAACAGTTTAATATCTGTTTCAGTTAATAGCATTCAGACTTCAAGTTTTGAAATAAAATGACCAAATTAAAATGTCAATTTTTTCTTAAAAGGTGAATTCAGATACGAAATGTGCATTTGTAAATTTTGATACGATGAAAATGATGTCGGGTTTAGATTTCACGGGAAAAAAATCTATGATTTAGTCAAAGTTCGATAAATTTGCTTTTTTTCATTTAGGAATACTAGCATAATTACCTAAATTGATAACCTTATCATAATAACAGATCTTTATTATTTTTTATTGCTTACATGTACAATTAAAGTTTAATTTTAACAATTTCTACAATTGAGTTTTAAAGAAATGGTATTTTGTTAATTTGATGTTAAATATCTTTGTAGGTTTATTATAAATCAATGAAACAGTTCCTTTTAAAACACTTAATTCGACGAGTTCTACCTTGTGTGTGTATATACCTATATACACTATATTGCCATTGATTATGGGACACTTGCGATTTTAGACATTTTACTAAATATCTAGAAAAATACATTAGGAATCATCTCGAAACTCTTAGTGTATAAATATAATAGTAAACGTCATACATCTCCGTGAAGATTTTTTACCGAAACTCCATAGGGCACCGTCAACAAATTAAAAAAGAATGAATATCTTTTGAATAACCCTGTCAAAACTAATGTAGCAAAAGCGATCAAACTCTAGATTATGATTGAATGCCTTATTGTAATACACTGTGTTCATTTTTATGCAAATAGCATGCATACTCGCAGAGTAATTAAGGTTTTTATAAAAATGGCCCCAAATTTTTCTAAGTTTTTAACTTATAATTTTCAGAGTTCTTAATATAAAATAATATTTTTTTCAGAAAATATGACAAACAACATTGCACATAGTACCCTGTAATCAGAATTAAAAAATAATGAAAATTGTATACAAAATGAGTTGGTTTACTAAATAATTTTTTACTGCGCATGCGTCAACGATATCAAAATTTCATTTGCATATTATGTTAGCTAAATGTATAGAGCAACTTTTGTAAAAGTCACAAAATCATAACTTGAAAATTCTGAAAATAATCGTCAATTGAATAAGTTGAAAATCCGTTATTCTCAAAATGAAGCAAAAACAAGAGGGGTTGTATCCATATATTCATTGATTAGTGTCAATATAGAATACACAATACAGGATGTTACGACTACTTTTGGATAAAATCCCTCATTTTTAGGCTTCATTTTGGAAACAACGGATTTTGTCCTTTTTCTATAGACGATTACTTTCAGAATTTTCAAGCTATAATTTTGAGACTTTTACAAAAGTTGCTCTATACATTTAGCTAACATAATATGCAAATGACATTTTGATATCTTTGACGCATGCGCAGTAAAAAATTATTTAGTAAACCTACTCATTTTTCATACAATTTTTATTATTTTTTAATTCTGATTACAGGGTACTGTGTGCAATGTTGTTTGTCATATTTTCTGAAAAAAATATTATTTTACATTAAGAACTCTGAAAATTATAAGGGAGAAAACTTAGAAAAATTTGGGGCCATTTTTATAAAAACCTTAATTACTCTGCGAGTATGCATGCTATTTGCATAAAAATGAGCACAGTGTATTACAATAAGGCATTCAATCATAATCTAGAGTTTGAGCACTTTTGCTACATTAGTTTTGACAGGGTTATTCAAAAGATATTCATTCTTTTTTAATTTGTTGACGGTCCACAATGGAGTTTAGGTAAAACATCTTCACGGAGATGTATGACGTATACTATTATATTTATACACTAAGAGTTTCGAGATGATTCCTAATGCATTTTCCCAGATATTTAGTAAAATGTCTAAAATCGCAAGTGTCCCATAATCAATGGCAATATAGTGTATATATATATATATATATATATATATATATATATATATATATATATATATACAGGATGATTCATAAAAGATGGGCAGAACTTTAAGGGGTTATAGTACACTTAAAGACAAATAATATTAAATAGGAGACTAAGGGTCCCAGACGTATTCCCAAGGAGATAGGGGGCATTAAAGTTTAGGGTCCGAAATTTCAAATAATTATAAAAAATGGAAAAATTGGTCGATTCGTTTGCGGTTTTTGCAAAAAATTTTCTTTATGCCAGTATTTTCTTGAAATAAAATTTTAAAGTTCAATTTCAAAAAATGCCGATAGGGGGCGCTTTAGACTTTGGAGTAACAAACAACTATTTTTTAACGTTATTTTTTGTATTTCTTTAAATGATTTCGAAAGCTTAGACTTAAACTTAAATTTTGATCTAAAAATCTGAGTCCTAACGAGTAGTTAAGTAGCGTAAACTGAAATTTGAAACCCTTCTCCCCCAGAACAAAAATCAGTTATTCCCGATCTTTGTGTCGTAGATTAGGCTCTAACTACTGCCGCGTTTTGCTAAAATTATTCTTTATGTCAGTATTTTCTTGAAAATAAATTTTAAAGAAAAGTTTCAAAAAATTCCGATAGAGGGCGCTTTAGACTTTGGAGTAACGAACAACTATTTTATACCGTTATTTTTTGTGTCTCATTAAATGCTTTCTAAAGCTTAGACTTAAATTTTCAGCTCAAAATCTGAATCGCTGAGCGTGGTTCAGTAGCGAGGGGAGGGGGTTCAAATTTCAACTTCTGAACATAGTTCAGTTTGCACTACTTAACCATGCCCAACGATTCTGTGCTGTGATACGAGGCAAAAATACAACTTTCGTCAAGGACTGCATAGTCGGAATTCACTCATAAAGGCACTGGCACAGTTGGAAACGTCGCTCATGCAAACGTTAAAGCTCCATTCCTGACGCTAGTCACCGGGTGAAGAAGGAGACAGAAAGTATGCAAATGTCAAATGGGGAAGAAGAAGAACACTTATGCAAAATTTCGACACGATTCAGGCATAAAAACCACTGAACGGTGAGTCAAGTGTAAGTCGCTGTAGTAATGAATCGGAAGATGGTACCCTTCACGAATAAGGAAAAGGCTGAGATGCATTTAATTTACGGAGCGGCAGATGGAAATGGTGCAGAGGCACAACGAATGTACGGAGAGCGATTTCCCAACAGGCGGTTGCCTAACCGCAAAACTTTCGAATGCTTGCACAGACAGTTGTGTGAGACGGGATCATTTCTCGCTTCCCGGTCGAATGCAGGTCGTGCAAAAAAGGACGAATCAGTAGTTGTTGCAGAAGCCATTCTGGATGTAGTAGCGGCGCAGCAAAGTACAAGTACACGAACAGTGGCTAGGCAGGTGGATACCTCACAGTCCATGACTTGGAGGGTACTGAAGGATGAACATTTGCTCCCGTTTCATGTGCAACGAGTCCAGAAACTGTCTCCAGGGGATTATCCAAATCGTATTGAATTCGCCCGCTGGTTTCTGCAGCAGAACGCGCTAAATCCACATTTTGGACGAACTGTGCTTTTCACCGATGAATGTACCTTCACACGTGAAGGTACATTTAACACACACAATGCACATGTATGGGCGGATGTCAATCCACATGCTACGTATCCACATGCCCATCAGAGACGCTTTTCCATCAATGTTTGGGCAGGAATCCTCGGAGACCACCTAATCGGACCGTACCTTCTTCCTGAACGCCTCAACGGTAAAACATACCTCACATTTCTGCAACATGTGCTGCCAGACCTGTTAAACGTTGTTCCTCCACGCATCCGGCGGGTCATGTGGTTCCAGCACGATGGAGCGCCAGCCCATTACGTACGAGACGTCCGCAACTATCTGGACATCACATTTCCGAACAGATGGATTGGTCGAGGTGGTCCTGTTGCTTGGCCTGCTCGCTCGCCAGATCTTTCACCCCTCGATTTCTTTTTTTGGGGACAATTGAAGGCTCTTATGTATGAGACACCCATTGAATCCCCCGAAGAACTGGTCGCCAGACTTTCCGCCGCTGTAGGGGAAGTGCTCGAAAAGCCTGATGTTTTCGCGAATGTTCGCCGTTCCATTCTTCGCCGTTGTTCTGCGTGCATAACCTCTGGTGGTCACAATTTTGAACATTTATTGTAATTACATGTTAATAAATATGCTTTGGTAACATAATCCTAATTTGTGTCTTTTTACCTCGTATCACAGCACACAATGTGTGGACATGGTAAACTGAACTGTGCTCAGGAGTAGAAATTTCAAACCCCTCTCCCCAGAAACTTAACCACGTCTAACGATTCAGATTTTGGGCTGAAAATTTAAGTCTAAGCTTTAGAAAGCATTTAATGAGACACAAAAAATAACGGTATAAAATAGTTGTTCGTTACTCCAATGTCTAAAACGCCCTCTATCGGAATTTTTTGAAAATTTTCTTTAAAAATTATTTTTAAGAAAATACTGACATAAAGAATAATTTTAGTAAAACGCGGCAGTAGTTAGAGCCTAATCTACGACACAAAGATCGGGAATAACTGATTTTTGTTCTGGGGGGAGAAGGATTTCAAATTTCAAATTTCAGTTTACGCTACTTAACTACTCGTTAGGACTCAGATTTTTAGATCAAAATTTAAGTTTAAGTCTAAGCTTTCGAAATCATTTAAAGAAATACAAAAAATAACGTTAAAAAATAGTTGTTTGTTACTCCAAAGTCTAAAGCGCCCCCTATCGGCATTTTTTGAAATTGAACTTTAAAATTTTATTTCAAGAAAATACCGGCATAAAGAAAATTTTTTGCAAAAACCGCAAACGAATCCACCAATTTTTCCATTTTTTATAATCATTTGAAATTTCGGACCCTAAACTTTAATGCCCCCTATCTCCTTGGGAATACGTCTGGGACCCTTAGTCTCCTATTTAATATTATTTGTCTTTAAGTGTACTATAACCCCTTAAAGTTCTGCCCATCTTTTATGAATCACCCTGTATATATATATATATATATACAGGGTGATTCCAAATTTTTTTTACAATAAAAGAGGGGTGATAGTACACATCAAGACAAACAATATTAAATAGGAGACCAAGGGTCCAAAACGTTTTCCTAAGGAAATAGCCGCCATTAAAGTTTAGGGACCAAAATTTCAAATAAACATAAAAAACGGAAAAATCGGTCGATTGATTTGCGGTTTTCACTAAAATTGTTCTTTATGTCGGCATTTTCTTGAAATTAAATTATAAAGATAAATTTCAAAAAATGCCGATAGAGGGCGCTTTAGACTTTGGAGTAACGAACAACTGTTTTTTGCCGGTATTTTTTGCATCTCAGTAAATGTTTTCGTAAGCTTAGATTCAAACTTAAATTTTGAGCTCAAAATCTGTAGTTGGGAGTGGTTAAGTAACACAAACTGAGCTGTGTTCAGAGGGTTCAAATTTCAATTGATTATAAAAAACGGAAAAATTGGTCGATTGATTTGCGGTTTTCACTAAAACTATTCTTTATTTAGGTATTTTCGTGAAAATAAATTATAAAGATAAATTTCAAAAAATGCCGATAGAGGGCGCTTTAGACTTTAGAGTAACGAAACACTCTTTTTTGGCGTTATTTTTTGCATCTTATTAAATGCTTTCGTAAGCTTAAACTTTAACTTAAATTTTGAGCTCAAAATCTGAATAGCTGGGAGTCGTTAAGTAGACAAACTTAGCTGTGTTCAGAGGGTTCAAATTTCATATAATTGTAAAAAACGGAAAAAAATTGGTCGATTCGTTTGCGGTTTTTGCTAAAACTAATTTTTAAATCAGCAGTTTTCTTGATCAATCAGTGTTTTCTTGAAAATAATTTTTAAAGATAAATTTAAAAAAATGCCGATAGAGGGCGCCTTAGACTTTGGAGTAGCGTACAACTATTTTTAACTGTTATTTTTTTAATCTCATTAAATGCTTTCAAATGCATAGACTTAAATTTTAGGCTGAAATTCTGAATCGTTGGGAGTGTTTAAGTAGCGAAAAATTTAATTGTGTTCGAGGAGGAAAGAGGGTTAAATTACAACTCCTGAACACACTTCAGTTTGCGCTTCTTAACTCCTGATAACGATTCAGGATTTGAGCTCAAAATTTAAGTTTAAATCTAAGCTTCCGAGAACGTTTAAAATGCTTTTGCAAGCATTTAATTAGAACAATAAATAATGGTTAAAATGAATTGTTGGTTACTCTGAAGTTTAAGGCGTCCTCTGACGGATTTTTGAGATTTATCTTTAAAAATTATTTTCAAGAAGATACTGACTTAAAGAATAGTTTTATTTTAAACCGCAAACGAATCGACCAATTTTTCCATTTTCTATAATTACTTTAAATTTGAACCTCCCCTCCCCCTTGAACACAGTTCAGTTTGTGCTACTTAACCACTCCCTACTATTCAGATTTTGAGCTCAAAATTTAAGTTCAAGTCTAAGCTTACGAAAGCATTTAATAAGATGCAAAAAATAACGCCAAAAAAGAGTGTTTCGTTACTCCAGAGTCTAAAGCGCCCTCTATCGGCATTTTTTGAAATTTATCTTTATAATTTATTTTCACGAAAATACCTAAATAAAGAATAGTTTTAGTGAAAACCGCAAATCAATCGACCCATTTTCCCTTTTTTTTTATAATCAATTGAAATTTGAACCCTCTGAACACAGCTCAGTTTGTGTTACTTAACCATTCCCAACTGCAGATTTTGAGCTCAAAATTTAAGTTTGAGTCTAAGCTTACGAAAACATTTAATGAGATGCAAAAAATACCGGCAAAAAATAGTTGTTCGTTACTCCAAATTCTAAAGCGCCCTCTATCGGCATTTTTTGAAATTTATCTTTATAATTTAATTTCAAGAAAATGCCGACATAAAGAATAATTTTAGTGAAAACCGCAAATCAATCGACCGATTTTTCCGTTTTTTATGTTTATTTGAAATTTTGGTCCCTAAACTTTAATGGCGGCTATTTCCTTAGGAAAACGTTTTGGACCCTTGGTCTCCTATTTAATATTGTTTGTCTTGATGTGTACTATCACCCCTCTTTTGTTGTAAAAAAAATTTGGAATCACCCTGTATATATATATATATATATATAATAAAGGCCAAACGTATCTGTGCGTAACGCATACGTTAGTTTGCGAATGGCAACACTTTCCCATGCAATTAGGTTTTGCAATTTTTGCTACTGCAATTTTTATACATCTAAACATCGCACATTCTCACTTTTTACATCGGCGTATAGACAAAAAAAAATGCACTTTTAAATGCAATTTGTTTGAAAGCTGTATCTAAATTTATTTATGAGATATTAATTTTTTTATAGTTTTTGTGCGAATTTTGTAATCGTGGCAACAGAAATGCGACACTTTCTCTAAAATTGAAAAAAAAAAAGAAAGAAATTAAAATCAAGGCCCCCTTATCATAATATCAAGGCCTCGCATTCAGGAGAAAATCTATTGTTGAAATTGTCCCTATAATTGCCAACTTATTATATGACTTTGTCTCATAAGTAACGCCACCTGGTGCATACTACTGCTAATAATCCCATAGGAAATAATGGAAAACATTTCAGTTTCTCACATTAGATGGCGCTACCAACGGGAAAATTATGTAGTTCAGCGGCCCCTGTACTGCGCTCAAAGGCAACTTGGCGAATGACAAGCCTTGATATTATGATAAGTTAGCCTTGATTAAAATTTTGCATGTAAATTTTGAGACGATGAAAATGATGACGAGTTTAGATTTCACGTGAAATTCTATGATTATGTCAATTTGATATATATATATATATATTTTTTTTTTTTTCATTTTTATCAAAAGCATTAAGAGCTTCAATCGATAACTATCATAATAATTTATCTTTATCATGTTTTACTTATGCGATTAAAGTTTAATTTTAACAATTTGGACAACTGGCTTTTATAGAAATGGTATTTTGTTAATTTTAGCTTAAATAATATTTCTTTTAGAGTAATACTGACCAATATAAGATGTATTTTTTACTGTAGCTAATTTTATACGTTATTGTAAATCAATGAAACAGTTCCTTCTAAAACTTTCTTTTTTTCGTCGAAGTTTGACGGGTTCCACTTCGTCCTATTAAAAGTAAAGGGTAAAAAGCCATAAAATTAAAAGAAAGAACAGAGATGAAATATGTAGGGCTCCTATAACCTAACTTCTATAGGAGCCTTAGAAATATAGTACATGGGGATGACGCCAAAAATGTAATCCTAAAATTCGCTACATTAAACCCAAACACAACCGCGTGCTTTCGATAAAGAAAAGAAAGAAAGAAAGAAAACTGAGTAATAGTCTTTAGTTCATAATACAATGAAATGCTATTTTAGAATACTAAAATAAAAAGTCACTATTGCAAGTGACTGTTTTGTTTTGGGCCGAATGAGGGCATATATTTTTGAGCGGTAACCCCAGCACCTGGATTTTTTTCGACAGTCTGCACACAAGTAGAAAGTTTAAAAACAGTCTGCGGAACTTAAGGGCAAATGCATTCCTTCTAATCCATCGCATTACGTTATACAGGGTGTTTCGCTACCAGACCGACAAACTCTGAAAGGTGATAGTAGACATAGAGACAAACATTATTAAATGGGAAACTATGGGGCGCAAACGTCTTCTGTAGGAGCTAGGGGCCATTAAAGTTTGAGGTCCAAAACTTCAAACGATGATAAAAAACGGAGAAAAGGGTCGATTTGTTTGCAGTTTTCACTAAAATCATTCTTTATATCACGATTTTTTTAGAATTTTTTTTTAAAGGTTACGCTCAAAAATTGTCGATAGAGGGCGCTTTAGACTTTAGAGTAACGAACAACTACTTTTCACCGTTATTTTGTGCATGGAGTTCAAGTTATACTAAAGTTTAGTCTTTAACTTAAATTTTAAGCCCAAAATCGAAAACATTGGGATCGGATAACTAGTGAAAATTGAACTGTGAGCAGAGGGGAGAATTTTAAACACTCATAAACATTGGACAAACTAATCGATTTTGTTGCGGTTTGCGTGTAAATCATTCCCTTGGTAATTATTTTTTTCAAAATGACGTACAGCTTTGATGTCCTCATTTTTTGACAGAGGGCGCTTCCGACACATCTCCGACATTTCAATGGCTTTACTCCTAGGTGTTTTACTACCAGAACAACATAATTCCAGGATGTGTTAGGGATGCAAAGACTACTCGGAATCACATAGGAATGTAACTTTGGAAATGCATTTTTTGGGAGTTACGGTTAAAGAAAACAGAGAAAAAAGCAACAGAAACAGCAGAGAAAGAGCAACCCATTAATGTGAGAGAAAACAGTAAACTTAAAGGTTTTACTAGAAAAGGTGTTCAAAATTACGACCAAAAATACTCCGGCAAGTTTGACAGTGACGGTAGATGGCGCTAAACGGCGCGTGAACAGTGATCATTTTGAAGCTATCATTCGCGAACCGGTTCCAAAGGTAGCAGAAGGAAGTATTTGAACGATGAACAGCACGATGGGACTCATCGACATTTTACCAATGACGTTTGCTGACACTTCAAAGTAACATATGGATAGCGGTGGATAGGTCGTGGTGGCCTGGTTCATTGGACTGCCAGATCGCCAGACCGATCATGTATGGACTTCTTCTGCTGGGGTCAAGTAAAAAGTTGGGTGTATGAGACTTCTGTACCATCAGTTGAAGACCTCGCAGCTGATATTTCCGTAGCTGCCAGAAAGCTTTCTGAGATGCCAGGAATCTTTCAAAATGTGAGGAATTCCATGTGACGCCGCTATCAAGCATGCCGGACTACTTCTGGTCCTAATTTCGAACACCTTTTCTAGTAAAACATTTAAATAAACTGTTTTCTTTCACGTTAACGTGTTGCTCTTTCTCTGCTGTTTCTGTTGCTTTTTATCTGCTTCCTTTAACCGTAACTCCAAAAAAAAATGCATTTCCAAAGTTATATTCCTATGTGATTCCGAGTAGTCTTTGCATCCCTAACACATCCTGGAAGTATGTTGTTCTGGTAGTAAAACACCTAGGAGTAATGCCATTGAAATGTCGGAAGCGCCCTCTATCAAAAAATGAGGATACCAAACCTGTACGCCATTTTGAATAAAATAATTACCAAGGGAACGACTTACACGCAAACCGCAACAAAATCGAGTAGTTTTTCCAATGTTTATGAGTGTTTAAAATTCTCCCCTCTGTTCACAGTTCAATTTTCACTAGTTACCCGATCCCAATGTTTCCGATTTTGGGCTTAAAATTTAAGTTAAAGACTAAACTTTAGTACAACTTGAACTCCATGCACAAAATAACGGTAAAAAGTAGTTGTTCATTACTCTAAAGTCTAAAGCGCCCTCTATCGACAATTTTTGAACGTAAACTTTAAAAAAAATTTCTAAAAAAATCGTGATATAAAGAATGATTTTAGTGAAAACTGCAAACAAATCGACCCTTTTCTCCGTTTTTTATTATCGTTTCAAGTTTTGGACTTCAAACTTTAATGGCCCCTAGCTCCTACAGAAGACGTTTGCGCCCCATGGTTTCCTATTTAATAATGTTTGTCTCTATGTCTACTATCACCCCTCAGAGTTTGTCGGTCTGGTAGCGAAACACCCTGTATGACTTAAACGACTTCAAGTATTCGTGATTAACATAAAAGAAAAATACTAAAAAGTTAAAAAAGCAATACCTTTGTTGTCAGAAATTTTAATGCCATCATACAGTGTCCGAAAGGTGGAAAAAATCTGCTCCAGACAGTATGTGTTTTTTTAGCACACCTTTGATGAAATTTCCATTTTTTTCGCGATATTTAAACGAAATTTGCGGTTTTTAGCTATCTTTAAACAGAATTTGCGGTTTTTAGCGATCTTTTGACAAAATTAGCAGGGGTTTTTTTTTGCATTTTTTTGGCAAAATTTATCTTTTTGTGAGAGCTTTTGTAGAAATTTGGCGTTTTTTAGTGATCTTTAGAAGAAATTTGCCTTTTTACAATCTTTTGACAGAATTAGCCGTTTTTTGCGTACTTTTAACGAAATTAACCGTTTTTCGCTGTTGGCAAAATTTGCCTTTTTAAGTAATCTTTGACAAAATTTGCTTTTTTTTTCGCGATTTTTTTGCCAAAATTCGCTGTTTTTTCACGATTTTCTGTTCGAAATTTCTCACTTTTTCGCTATTCTTTGGCAAAATTCACGTTTCAAAAATACGTGGAAGGAATTTTTTTTTTTTTTTTTTTGCGCTCCTTTGACAATTTTTTTTTTTTTTTTTTTTTTTTTTTTTTTTTTTTT
Source organism: Maratus speculifer (assembly GCA_964019185.1). Lineage (NCBI taxonomy): Eukaryota > Metazoa > Arthropoda > Arachnida > Araneae > Salticidae > Maratus > Maratus speculifer. The sequence goes on along the minus strand of OZ025295.1, from coordinate 41,061,690 downwards.
TTTTTAATCTAATGACAAAATTTACGTTTTTCACGTGATCTATGACGAAATTGGCGATTTTTTTTCAATCGGTTAAAGAAATTGATTTTTTTCGATGACCATTTGCCGAAATTCGCGACACACATTACGTCTGAATTGTCGGATTTATGACCTACTTTTTTTAAATTTTCAGAAATTGTAGCCGTAATTTTTCGGAAAATTAGGAACAGTATCATCCCTGGTTTATAGTTTAACGGAAATCAGATCTTTTTCAATAGCACGTGACGCGGATCATATTATTACGGTACATGGCAAATAATTTCTATCAAACATTTTTTCCTAAATTTTAATAGTAGAAAAATAGTCGGCAGACTTTCTCAAGAGTCTGCGACTTACGTCGCCCCGGATTTATTGAAAAGTTTGCGAGTTACACAGTTTTAACAATAAATTATTAATTTTTTCAGGCATTTTCAGTGTTTTTTGTCTTTTATACCTATAAGTTTTTTAATATTTATGCGACTATAAAAATTTTCTAGTTCTTGTATGACATTATCATATTTATTATAGAATTTATAAAATATATTTATATTTAATAATTTCAAACTTAAATAGTTTTAAGAAAATAGCAATTTTTTGATTAGTTTTATACTTCTTTTAAAAATTAATTATTTGTCTGTTTGCATCATATTTTTTATAATAATTGGCAATTTTTAAAGACAGAGGGCATACAAAGTACCCTAACTGCTCTTACTAAAATGTTTTCCTGCTTGACCTTGTTGGATTTCCAAAATTGAATGTTTCAAAGCATTATAATACAAAGGCTTAATGAGAAGCTTGCTGTCCTGGCACAGAATTTTACGAAGAGGGGCACATGTAAACAATTTTTGACTTTTTCTCAAAAATTTTATGAGCTATTGACACAAAAATTGATTTATATGAATATTTACACTTTGTTTTCTTTTGGTGAAAATTTCGATTGCATTCATCAAGAATTTCTAAGTGATATCATCATTTAAAAAATTGTAAAAGTTTGTTCACGTGTGCCCTGATAGAGTAGTAGTTGTGAACATAACTGGAACACATGTGAACACTTGCATAAATAGGATAAAAATATATTCCTTTTTTTAATAAAAGCTGTAATAAAAACTAATTAGATGCCTTATTTCTAACCGTGTGAATAAATCAATAAATGCTTTAACATAGACACAAGAAATTATTGATAAAATTATTACACTAATATACTTGATCCTTTTGAATCAAGCATAGCATTTGAGTTGAAACTGCATTATTTTTAAATAAGTTATTGAATAATTCTGATATTTACTTTTTTTTCCTTCTAAATATTATGCAATGTGTATCATAAAATTGTACATCATGATGTAATTCTTGAGCAACAAGTAGAACCAAAAGTAGGAAATAAATAATAATATATATATATATATATATATATATATATATAAAAAAAAGAGGATCCAGGATAAAGGGTTTTAAAAATTGATAAAATTGTAATATAAAAAATTGATGATTATTATAGTACTAGTTATCCTATTTTTAGGCCATTCAAATTTTACTTTCATAAAATAAAATCTTTTCCTTAAAAAGGGCAAATAAAAAATTAATATGTTTAAAACTGGGTTTTTTTTTTCTTCTTTTCTTTTCAGAAAGCCACACCTTTTAATTGTTATCGCACTTACAGTAAATTATAACTGAGGAAATCCTAATACCATTGAATTATAGCTTAATATTTAACAAGAGTAATTAAATTTTCAACTTGATTAAAAAAAAAAAAAAAAAATGCATTTACAGATTTAAAACATACAGTTACAAATTCCCCATCTACCAACTTATGCCTACCTTATGAAAAAAAAGATATTTTTAATTGAATTAAGGAAACAAAATTTTTTGTACCCTTACATAATCAGGGTTGCCACTCAAATCTTGAAAAAAAATTCCCTGTGTTTTCCCTGTACTGCAACGCGTTTATTCTATGTTGAGTGTGCAAAAATATATGCGTGTATGTATGCCAGTTAACCACCTTGTAATTTCCCTTACCCAACTAATTGAGCAAATATAATACATTATGTAATATGAGCAAATAAAAATAATCTTTTAAAGTTATTACACTTATTATTAAAATCCCACATTTTATGTTAATAATAATAAAAACAGTAGAGCAATACTCAAGCATTCAGCTAAAAAATACTTTGAAATATTTATCACTCAACTGCAAAAAAAAAAAGTTGTTGAAGACAAATTGCAAAAAACAAAATTTTCTGCAATTTTTTTTTTTTTTTTTTTTTTTTGCGATCTTACAACAAAAATTGCTGTTAAAAAAAAAGGACAATTTTTGTCTTAATTTTGTCAACGGCAATTTTTGGCAAAATTCGGCGTTTTTCATGCTTTTTTTGACAGAAATCGCCGTTTATTTCGACGAAAATCACTGTTTTTAAAATGAAAACCACGTTTTTTTTTCGCTATTCGATAAAGAAAATTGCCGTTTTTTTGCGATTCTATGAAAAAAATTGACGTTTTTTTTTTCGACTTTATGACGAAAATTGCCGTTTTTTTTCGCAGCCTTTTGATAAAAATCGTCGTTTTTCAACGATCTTTTGACGAGAACAGCATTTTTTCGCGATATTGTGATGAAAACAGCATTTTTTCACAATCTCTCGACGAAAACAGCATTTTTTTGCAATATTTTGTCGAAAATCACGTTTTTTTCGCGATCTTGGGATCCTTCGACGAAAATTGCATTTTTCTCGCGATTTTTTGGGGAAAATCGCGTTTTTTTCGCGAAAATTCTATTTTTTTCACGCGGTCTTTTGATGATATAAAAAAAAATCGGAAAAGCTAAAAATGACAAAAAAGCGGAAAATCGCGTTTTTTTTTTTTTTTTTTTTTTTCGCGAAAATTCTATTTTTTTTTCACGCGGACTTTTGATGATATAAAAAAATCGGAAAAGCTAAAAATGACAAAAAAGCGGAAAATCGCGGATCCACGAAAGAATCTCATGCTTGTTTTGAACTGACGCGACGGGAGAAACAGATGAGGAGAAAGAGAAAGAACATTACGTGCAGTCGCAGATGAAAGGTATGAGAGGAGGTGCTTTGTGGATTCAACTATTCGCATGGCAAAGAAGGGGTGTAGGCAGACACATGGAAGAGCCGCTTAAAGTGAATTTTCGGTCCGCTTTTCCAGGATTTTATTTCTTCCGCGGATTTTATTAGAATTTTATTTTGAAAGCAGAAAAAAATTATGTTTGGATATAACAGGAAAAAATTCCCTGTGTTTTCCAGGTTTTTTAGGATTTTTGAAAAATTCCCTGGATTTTCCCTGTTTTGAGAGGGTATTTTGAAATTCCCTGTGTTTTCCCGGTGGCGTGGCAACCCTGATAATTAATGTCATTATAAAATGTAATGCTGATAATCTATTTTTAAAAAAAATGTCTTAGATAAACTTTTACTTCAATAACTTTGGAAGAATTTTTACTTAACTCCTTCTAAAAAAAAAAAAAAAAAAATTACAGCAACTAGAAATCTAAATAACTGATTGGTCTGAAAATTGAGTCAAAAGATTGTACTAATACTGTCCTTTATTAGTATTTTTTTCTTTCAGATTAACTGAGTGAAATATGTACTGTTCATATGTGCCCCATGTTTACATAAACCCCCTTCCTCTCCCCTACCTCTTTTTATAAAATGAAATAGATGAAGATGGCAGGTTCTTTTTACACTGGCCAAAGAAAATAGAAAATAACCAATTTTTACTTGAATTGACCCTTGTAACCATACCATACAGTGTTGAATTCAGGGGATGGCCTGGAGGGGACATTCCCTCCAAATGTCGCCCCCCCCCCCCTTGAGACACAAAAGTCCCATGGAGAAAAACGTCTGAATTCAACACTGATAGCATATTAAGGAATTTTTTTAATAATGCATATATTTAATGACACTTAAAGGAAAAAAAAAAAAAAAAAAAAAAAAAAAAAAAAAAAATAGATGCAAAAGTAGTTTTGATAAATAATGAAAAATCCACAAAAGTAATGTTTACTCCATCTGTAAATTAAAATCTAAGAAAAACCCAAATAAGAAGTAAACTAAAAAAAAAAAAAAAAAAAAAAAAAAATTGTTCATATGGCAACTATGTGAGAAAGATGTGTTTTAATTGTGAAATAATTCTCCATTAGCAAAACAAAAAGCAATTAAAAATAAATTATATTACTTTTGAAAATTAGCAATATATTAGGAAATCATGTGATTAAATGCTAGCTTATTTTGAAATTTGTAATTTAAGTGTTTTAAATTATTGATAGAAATATTTTATATTTCTAATACTTTACTTAAACAGTCACCATGAGACATAGTGAGTCAAATGGATGTAGGATGAAAATAAAAATATGTTAATGAACAAGTCTGATACATTAAAGAGTTTTCTTAAAACATGTAAAATTAGCATACAATATTATTTAAAAAATATAGATTATTTATGACAGTTAACATAAGGCCTTTAAGATTTTGATCAAGTACCAAAAGAGAATTTTCTGGATTGGGAAAATTATTTTTTCTTTTTTTAATTAAAAAAAAAAAAAAGTAACTCAAGATATGAAGTTGAATAAGACAGTATGCAAGGAAGTTGAATAAGACAATATGCAAAAATTAAACACCAATTATAGCTTTCAGTAGTACAGTAGACTCCCTTAAATCCTCAACCCTAAAACCCGCATTTAATTTACGGATGTAAACAATGAAACATTCAGTTCAGATATGGGGAGAAAATTTGACTTTTTTAGTTTTATATCAATTCCATGTATATTTTAACTTAATTTTTGTTAATGGTACTGAATTAGTGTTTTTTCATGAAGGAAGAATAAATTTATTTCTGAAAAAATTCAAGATATCACTGATATCATTGGTGATCACAATCTTTTTACCAAACATATTTAGATTTTTTTTTTTTTTTTTTTTTTTTTTTAAAGTCCGGCTAAACTTGAAATAAAACTTCCTTATTTTATGATTTTGATGTAAATTAGTAATGTACCTTTATGAGCAAAGTTTCATTGAATAATTTAGGATAAATACATTTCATTTTTATAATGAATATTTAATCATATATTACTGTTTATTAACTTGATCTTTGCTTTTAATATTTTAAAAATTATCTAAATTTTTACTATTTTAGTTTATTACTTATTTTAATATTTTATTATGTTGACAAACTTTCATTAGAGTTTCGATTGCATTATTAATCACATTCAAATTACTGTTTAATAAATGTAAAGAAAGCAATAACCAGAAATCCACAAAATTAAAAAACCGCATAACCTCTGGTCCCAAGCTGTGCGGATATGAGGGAGTCTACTGTATATCAACCAATCTTTTCAGTTATTTTAAGTACAGAATCTAATAACCAAAAATCTTGACTTTGATTTATCAATCTATTTGAGTATATCTTTAACAACCACAGGATGGATATTTTTATAAATAAAACAAAGATAAACATTTGGAAATACTGGCTTCAAAATGAATCCATTTACAGTTGAATTAATTATTAAGTCAAGAAGAAAATATTGAAATGTTAAGTGAACTAGTTTTCACTGTAAAAAGATTTTTACAATCAATGTAGAGAAAATATTTTATTGATGTGATTTCATATCATAAAATGACATATAAGACTGAGTAACAAAAAAAAAAAAAAAAAAAAAAAAAAAAGGGAAAAAGTTTGCTATTATTTAAAAGTTCATAAAATATTACATTACATTACACTATATTATGTATTATTAATACATTATATTCATAAAATATTATAGTATACATATCTATAATTAATCAAAAAATTCTTGGTGAGATTTTTAAGTTATCAATGTTTCACTGTGTAGAGTAGTTTATTCCTCTAACATAAGACACTATAGCTGTTATTAAAATTTTCTACATAACAGACTGTGATTATTTAATCTGAAGTAATATTACTTACATAATATCCAACAATGCTTTTTTTTTTTTTTTTTTTTTTTTTTCAAAAAATATACATCTAGGATATAACAAAAAATTATATATAAAAAAGAAGGTTAAAACCAAAAAAGCCTGTTTTGTGCCATCCCTGATAAAAACACGAGTTAAAGATAAACATTCAGAATAACAATTAAAATCACAAAGGACAGTGTAAAAGAGAAGGGAAAAATATAATATATATAAAACAGGTATTGAGTTATGCAATTATTATGATTCGTCATGGTCGTGGAGATTATAAAAAAAATTAACATGTAACATTAAATATGTAATATTTAAACTCTTGAATATATAAATACTTTTATTACAAAAAAAAATTTAAAGTATTCGATATCGTACACAAGTAAAATTCTTAGAAGATATTCCACAGAATAATCGTCATTGAGAAACATAAGCATCAAATTAAAGATTAAAATAAAATAAAATTTAGCTCTCACTTACCCAAAAAACATCCGAACAAAAGTTACTGATCATTTTCCCACTATGTACAAAAATTTGTTAAACAGATAAATGAGAGTGAATACAAACACACTCGGCTCAGAGATACGCCGGCAAAACAAAACAATGCTGTCTGCTGCTGCAGTCACTATATTTTAAGTAAGCATATCAAGTGCCGCCATCTATCCCCTAATAGTGAATTAAAATTAAAAATCATAACGTTGTGCAATTGTAATGCATAACGCAGCGTTATGCAATGCAACAAAGAAAATGAATTGCATAAACAAATAGTAAATGACAGGCTCTTAAAATAAAGTGGTATTTTCCACCTTCGGAATAAACATAAAAAACTGATAAAAGAATTATCGAAAAGTTATCAGAATTTCCTTTATTCTTGCAAGGAATCGCTTGTTTTTCATTGATTAGATGACATTGTGTAAAAGATGATGCCGATTATATTTGTCGGTGTCGGTGTAATACATTAAGATTCTTTCTAATAATATTCAGGGGCGTATTTAAGTAGAATTCATTAGGGGGGCGTAAATGACGATTTTGCCGACTAACTTAAAATATATATGTTTATATCTTTAAAAGTATGTTTCTGTATTTGTATATATGCATCTACCGGATGTCCTAAAATTGACTGACTGATTTTAAAACTCAGTAACTTGCAAATTGTGGTAGCTGTAAAATTAAATTCCTACAAGAGTGTTATGTAAAAATGTAAGATAGCAGGAGTTTTTTACCGCGATTCTCGATTTTAATTAAAAATAGCGGGGATAGATGGTACTGTTAGCAACAGGCGCTAAATCTGAGCCCTTTTGGCCTCTTTTCTCAGTTCTGGTGTGAAAGAAAAAGATTAAATATATGCAGTGGACTCCTAATAACAAAATTACATTGGTAACTGAGAGTCATTTCATATATTTAATCTCCTTTTGTCGCAACAAGACAGAGAGTGAAGATAAACAAAATATCGGCCCCCCAATTTAACAACCATTTAACAACCTTCAATGTCATGTATTTCTTCTATTTTAAACTTAAGTCGAGAAACGCTGTAAAAAACACTTCTCACATCTTACCTAACACTTCTGCAAATATTTTTTAAATAGCTGCGACCATTTGTAAGTTATTGATTTTTTAAATCAGTTAATTCATTTTAAGACACCCTGTATGTTCTATATAAAATTCAACATTATTAACTCACCGAGATTAACTCATTAGTGCCTAGCGTCTTTTTAGGGACAGTTACAAAAAAGACAAAAAAGTACTTTTCACACCAGTAAATAGAAAGATAAATAAGTCCTATTTTTTAAGAGACCTCAATAAATTAAGATCAAAGTTATTCTTCTTTTAAAAGTGGTGGGAAACCCAAAAATTTCATTTTTATTGAAGAACATAATTTGGGCATTAATGGGTTAAATTTCTCACTTTAAAACATCGAATATTTTACACTTATTGAGGAGACTATAAGATAGGTTTAAAAATGGACATTCTATACTACCCCTTACGTCATATTGCCATAAATATTCCAGTTGCGTATTATTATTATATTAATTAATGAATTTATTTAATTTATTAATTGCGTATTATTATTATATTAATAAAAATTTGTTTATTTTATTGCTGATAGTACAGCAGGAAATTCGAATCCAAATTAATTAAACAAGTTGAACTTTTTAGTAAGAAGTTACTTGGAATTTATTTACAGTAAACTTATTTATATTAAAAAGGATTAAATCAAAATTTATTTTATTACTCTTCCTAGGTCGGGCTGGGATAGAGACTTACTTTTTTCCTGAAAGATCGGATCAGGCCGGGCCTAATTTATTTTTTTCGTACCGAGCCGGGACGGATTTCATTCTTCTTAGCCTTCACGGGCCAAAATATTTTGTCCCAGTTTTGAGCCAGCCTATATGAAAATCATTGTCTCGGCGTAGCCAGGTCTGTTGAAAGATCAGTAAAATTTGTCCTGAGCCAAAAATTTTTGCAAAGAAAGCATACAGTTTAAAATAGCCTTTATTCTTCAATTAAATATAAAAATTTATTCTTTTTAAAGAATCGTAGATTTCTAAGCTCATTAAAATGTAGTAAAATGTATAAAAAAAGTATTTGCCTATGGCGGAATAATGTTTTAAATTGAAAATTGCGTTTCATCCATACAAAATTAATGCAATTTGTGAGGGTAAAATATAATACATTTTTATACCTGCTAAGAAGGAAACATGTCTATAACGATTTTTTTCTTTCCTATGCGATTCCGTTTTAGAAGATTTTACTGTATACCATTTTAAAGATATTTATATCTCCAATACATGGAATACGGATTAATAGTATTAAGGATAACTGAAACATTTCTATATAAATGAAGGTCATAAACGTTAGAAAATTTCTAAGGTATTTTTTTTTAATCAGAACTTCTCCATAAAGTAAAAATCACTATTTAGTAGAAATCCAATCGGACTGTGTTGGAATTTTGCGGGCAGGTTTCGGGTGAAATTCCAACTTCTTTTTAGGGCCGGGCCAAGATTTTTTTCAAACAGGTCGAGCCTGAAAATTATGGCCCGTGTGGATCTCTATCTCTAGTCTCTAAAAGGGATAAAAAAAAAAAAAACATTTTATTCAACAGACAGGTCAATTTTTCAATAATCGGCTTTAGACGTAAATAATCGACTAAATTATTAAATTATTCAACCCATTTCATTGAACTTTACCTATGTCACATCAGCTGCGGATATCTAGAAGATAAACAAACACATTCAGACTGAGAATCAGCTGCACGAATCATCACCACATCGAATTGACGGCTGAATTTTCAATATTCGCATGTTAAAATGCAACTGGTCTGCCAAAGTCATTATTAATGCCACCTGCAGACCTGATTTTCGTCAATGATCGATAGGTTTATCATCAAATTTTCCTGTTTTAGAGCCAGAATTTCACTATGGGCCAGAATTTTCAGGCCCAATCCCGACTCGAATGATAGTTATCTTGGACCGGCCTATCCAATGTAAAAATTTTAAGTTTGGTCCGTTTATATTTACAGTACACAGCCCCGCCCTGCGCGATCTGGCCCAATTCAATTTCTGTAAGAAAAAAAAATCACAATTTTGTCTTAACTACAATTAAGATTCCTTTAACAATATTGCGTATTTATATAATAAATTTACAGTATATCTTACAGTATGTACAGTATATTAAGATGCGTTCGCACGACAGAAAGTACATAAAAGCAACATTAATGACTACTTTTCCTAGACGTTTCAACATTCAAATAAGGATTCATAATAAATAAATAATAAAAATAATAATAATTTAGTTTAGAATACTTTTGAAGTGTCTAATAAAAAGGATTTGTGAAAATATTTCTCCGACATTTATTAAAGTTTTCCCAAAACAAAAGGGCTATTTTTGGACACACTTCTGAATTCATTTATTTTCGGAAATGCATAAGATTGGCAGGTGTTCTCATTAGAAACTATTCAATCGAATGACGTTATTTATTTTTTGGTAAAGGCAATGCATCTTAGATAAAATAGTGTTAAAGAAAGCGTTTTGAAACGAATTTCCAGTTCCGACATCACGGAAAAGGAGAAAAACCTGAAGCCGTAACAAGAATCTTTTATTGTCAACCTTATATATACTAGTACACCGAACCCGGGGTTCCCGGGTCACAGAGTAAAGGTGAAAAACTTTTTTAAAAATTAAAATTGAAAAGTCTAATAAACTTTTCCTACGTAATATGCTTTTTAAACTGCCAACTAATTCCAAACAGCAATTTTATATGAAAAATATTAATTATGTTATCATATAAAGCTTTGAAAATTATCGGTACTTCCGTATTAGACGCAAGATAGAATTTATTAGCCAAAGATCTTGCCAAAGAATAAAATTGCATTATTTCAGTTAATAAAATCAACTAAGAAAATATGATACACAGATATTCTTTAAAATAAATTTTTATAAAGATTAATTGATGTATTTTTTGTAAATTTAGTTTGCAACGAACTAAAAGTTATTAAATTGATAGGAAAAAACGAAATAAAACCAACAATATTCACTGGGTTTTATAGCCGACGATATTTTGACACAGCACGTTTTTAATTACTATTTTTTTCGGTTGCGATGAAAAAATGGCAACTAAAATATACAATGATCTGTTATTTTTCACGTAGAAAAGAGATAAATGGAGGTGAAGCAATTAAAACGGTTTCATGGGCGTTGTTCTTCCAATTTAAGTCTCTTATTCGGGCCAAACAAAACAATCTCTAAGAACAGAGACCGAATCCTTTAACATCATTTTTTCCCTAAATGAAAAAAAAAAAAAAAAAAAAAATTATATTTTAGCATTCTAAAATAGCATTTCATTGTATTATGAATTAAAACTGTATCGCTAAAAGTTTTCCTTTTTTGCGAAAGCACGTGGTTGTGTTTGATGCAATGCAGCGAATTTTAGAGATGATTTTTTAGCGTCACCTGCAGCCACCAAACTGCATCTCTATTCATCTTCCTTTTTTTTTGCTCTATGGATATTTTTCCTTTTTTTCCCCACACAAATGCGATACTTAAGTTGCCACCATTAGAGAAAATGAACTAAAAACTATAAAAAAATTAATATCTCAAAAACAAATTGAGATACAGTTTTCTAACAAACTGCATTTAAACGTGCATATTTTTCTGCATACGATGGTATAAATGTCGAAAACGTGTTATGTCTAGAAGTTTAAAATTTTACAATAGCGAAAATTGCAAAATTAAAATTTCATCGAAAAGTGTTGCCATTCAAAACATGACGTATGCGTTACGCACAGATACGTTTGGCCTTTATTATATAGAAGATATATATATAAATTACTATTGGATTCAAAATCGCTTCAGTAGTCAGGCTTGTCAGTTTTAAGCCTTTACAGTTAAAAGTAGTTTAAAAATGTGCTGTTTAGTAATACATTTGACCACTTTAAGATATATTTCCAAATATTACTTTAACAGAACATTATCGTTTTTAATATTTTTACAAAACATGTTGTCTGCGCTATACATCCTGAGAACAATTAAGTACAGTTCCAGCCCGTCTCGACTTCACTGAGAAAAAAAGGAAGCTTGATTTCAGCACTGCACGAGTCTGCTAAAGAAAAAAGAAACTCAGCTCAGACACCATGCCTGATGCCGACTTCTATGGTGGACATGCAACATTTCTGTATTGATTTATCAAACTAGCATCGGTTCATGACGAACATTTACACTTATTCTCCCGAAAATCATATTCATTGAAACTAGCCAATATTTTACCGGTTTTGCTTACTCTTTTAGATCGGGCCGGCAGGCCCACTAATTTTTTTTTTACCGGCCTAGCTGGTCCGTTTAATTTATTTGCTGGCATGGCCCGTATTTTTCGTTTATCAGCCCGTTGATAAAAATGTCTTAATTCTGCCGACCCGTTTGAAAATTGTCTTTATTTCGACTGGCCGACTGAGGGCCTCGGATCAAGCCCGGGCCCGTGCAAGTCCCTATCTTGTACCCTAAGATATGAAAAACATAGACGACTGGGAGCAGGAAAACACAGTGATAAACCTTCCAATTGACCACTAAAATAGAGTTTTTGACAGTTGTTTCCACCAAGTTATGGCTTTGGCAGATCAGTTGCATTTTAATATGATAACAGAGTTCTGTCCAATCCTAGAATTTTAGCCACAAACTCAATGAGGCCTGTATAGTGGCTTTCCTGTCCAATAAGAATGAAGAACATTTTTACTCAACTTTCCTTTCGTCCAATAAACAGTCTTTTTCGGACGGTACATTACATAGTCGCCGAAGTGTGATTGTTGCCACTCCTGGGTTAAGTTCATGCACACGAAAAAATATGAATATCTTCACCGAAGTCGTCATCATCATTAATGCTAGTTAATCTACTAGAACTCTACTCATCTACTGCAAATTCTCAGAAAAACTAGTCTTTCCCGATGTTTTTTTTTTTTTTTTGTTTTTTTTTTTTTGTTTTTTTTTTTTAAATTATTTTCAGCAGTCATGAGAAGTCGAAAAATGGTGAGGCAAACTTCGGATTTTCGGAAGAAATCCTTTAGAAAAATACTAAGGATTGGTGTTTTTTAGTGTATGTTTTAAGTAAAAACATGTAAAATTGGAAAAAAAAATGGGTGTTTTACAGTTGTATCGATTGATACTGACTACCTAGAATTTGCCGACTGTCATCGAAGTTGCCGACATTAGGGGGGCGAGACGCCCCCCTACGCCCCCCCCAATAGCTACGCCCCTATCCGTGAAGACTTTTTACCGAAACCCCATAGGGGACCGTCAACAAACTAAAAAAGAATGAATATCTTTTGAATAACCCTGTCAAAACTAATGTAGCAAAAGCGCTCAAACTCTAGATTATGATTGAATGCCTTATTGTAATACACTGTGTTCATTTTTATGCAAAGAGCATGCACACTCGCAGAGTAATTAAGGTTTTTATAAAAATGGTCCCAAATTTTTCCAAGTTTTTCCATTATAATTTTCAGAGTTCTTAATATAAAATAATATTTTTTTTCAGAAAATATGACAAACAACATTGCACACAGTACCCTGTAATCAGAATTAAAAAATAATAAAAATTGTATGAAAAATGAGTAGGTTTACTATATAATTTTTTACTGCGCATGCGTCAAAGATATCAAAATTTCATTTGCATATTATGTTAGCTAAATGTATAGAGCAACTTTTGTAAAAGTCTCAAAATCATAGCTTAAAAATTCTGAAAGTAATCGTCTATAGAAAAAAGACAAAATCCGTTGTTTCCAAAATGAAGCAAAAAAATGAGGGATTTTATCCAAATGCAGTAGTACATCCCATATTGTGTATTGTATATTGACACTAATCAATGAGTATATGGATACAACCCCACTTGTTTTTGCTTCATTTTCAGAATAACGGATTTTCGACTTATTCAATTGACGATTATTGTCAGAATTTTCAAGTTATGATTTTGTGACTTTCACAAAAGTTGCTCTATATATTTAGCTAACATAATATGCAAATGAAATTTTGATATGGTTGACGCATGCGCAGTAAAAAATTATTTAGTAAAACAACTCATTTTTTATACAATTTTCATTATTTTTTAATTCTGATTACAGGGTACTGTGTGCAATGTTGTTTGTCATATTTTCTGAAAAAAAATAATATTTTATATTAAGAACTCTGAAAATTATAAGGAAAAAACTTGGAAAAATTTGAGATCATTTTTATAAAAAACTTAATTACTCTGCGAGTATGCATGCTATTTGCATAAAAATGAACAAGGCTTATTACAATAAGGCATTCAATCACAATCTAGAGTTTGAGCGCTTTTGCTACATTAGTTTTGACAGGGTTATTCAAAAGATATTCATTCTTTTTTAATTTGTTGACGGTCCCCTTTGGAGTTTCGGGAAAACATCTTCACGGAGATGTATGACTTATACTATTATATTTATACACTAAGAGTTTCGAGATGATTCCTCATGTATTTTTCTAGATATTTAGTAAAATGTCTAAAATCGCAAGTGTCCCATAATCAATGGCAATATAGTGTATATATATATATATATTTTTTTTTAATCAGATATTTTTTTCCCAATTTAATTATTAGAATTATAAATCTTGATGTATTTTCAGTTCTTTGTGGAATCACTTCGAAAATACAGGAGAAAGAACGACAAACAACGTTGAAGGCTGGCACAGCAAAATAAACAAGAGAGCTCACAGCCATCATTTAAACATTTATAACTTTGTTCTGCTCCTTAAACAGGAGCAGAGAGAAAATGAAGCTGTAATGCGAATGATGGATGCCGGGCATCAATTTCCAGCTGGGAAACCAAAGTACAGATTACTTGATGCCCATTTAGCGAGTTTAAAAGAGAAAATAACAAGTTGAATGTAGATTCTGCCATTGCAGAATTAAGTTTCGCCTCCAATTAGAAAAAAAAAAAAAAAAAAAAAAAAATCGATAGAGGTTTTTTAGAAGGGCGACCCCGTTTATATTGCAATGAACTAACTTCATTTTCTTGTGTTTATCAATATAATAGCAAACAGAACGGCGTGAAATACTCAATTGAATAGCAATTTCTCTCTGAGACATTGGAATTGCGGAATAATAAAGAGATACAATTTGACGTGCTACTTCTTCATTGACTAAATTCATCAAAAACGGATTTTTTCTTTAGTTTAATCGCTTTTTTATAGACTCTGAGTAAAAGGAAATGCAATTTAACAATAAAACGCGTGGAATCCGGTCGAATTCGACGAGTGAAATGTTTAAAAGACCCGATCGATTTGGTTTTAAAAAAAGCAAAAGTAATTACATTATTGAATCAATATACTATAATAAATATATTTACAAACTAAATGTCAAATTTGCCAGTTACAATTTTGCATGCAAATATTCGCACATCTTCAGTTAAAATTGTAATCTGATTGCCGGCGAAATCAAGAAATTTTATTTTATATGCACTCACAGAAAAATAGTTTTATTAAAAATAAAAAATAAATCAGATTTACTATAACATTATTTTCACTAACTGAAGTCATCTGAAAGTAAAATCTCAATCTCAGTGTCCATAATGAAAAAGAAATATTGAAATGTAATATCGGGTACTACTAGGTTAGCCCGTCGACCAAAAAATTATCGCCAAACTATAAGATTAAATGCCAATAATGGATGATCGTGAATGTCACATTCAATGACATTAAATACGATTCATGTGTTAAAAATGTCATTAAGTGATTTTTATTTCGACTTTTTATTATATTTTAATTAATATTCTACTAATATTTGTTTTTTCGTTATTTAAAATAAAAATTATGTCAATATGTATAATTTGGCTATTAGTTTGGCGATTTGTATAATTTGGCGAAATTGGTCGACGGGATAACAGAGTAGTACCTAATATCGTTATGAGTAAAAATGCGATGTTTTAAATAGTGACGTCATTTTTTCTTCAAATGTTTTTTAAAAGTTACTGTTATTAGTAATATGAAAAAGGCACCCGTAATAATATTGTAATTCCCATTTATCTGGTTGATGAATGAATCATTTTCCTCATTTGAAATTTTTCTTATTTTGCTTTAGACATTAATTTTTATCATAAATTATTTTCTGTTATTTTAATTACATTATTAATATTATTTCTCAGTAAATATATATTTTTTTACCTCAATTAGTTCATAACTATACGCAATCATTTTGGAAAATAAATTTTTATTATCGAGAGAAAAGCTAAACTGAGTTGCCACCATTTTGAACAAATAATGTAAAAAACATTTAAAATTAAAAATAAAATATAAAAATGGAAATAAATTAAAAAATAACTAAAATAGGCACAACTACAAATAAATAGCTTTCATTTAAAAAAATAATTATCAAAATCCGTTCAGTAGAAAATTCAGGGCTGATGACACGACATTTTTTAGCTTGTCTGAAAGAAATAGCATCGGAGGCTAATAACTGAAGAAATTTCCTTATTAAATTATATGGACGCAGTCAGCAAACTAATACATTTATAATAAATTTGTTTGAAATTTTAAATTAGTGTGGAATTATTTATTTATAAGCTCAAACAAACATATTATATTTGCCATTGCAATGAAAAAAAAAAACATTCTATTGGTACGATTGTAATAAATTAAATCTAATTTACTAAATGTAGAACTAGAATTTTGCTCAAGATTTCAATTATTTAGATATTATCTAATTTAGTTACCGTGATGTTACTTCAGTAATGCTGTACTTGTTTTTGCTCTAAATCATCTTTTTTTACACTGTAATTATTGATACCTAAGAATATTTGCATATGTTTTCTTAAATTCACTTTCTTTCTCAATAGCTGAAGATTAATCTCAAAAGTAAGGAGGCTCTTATGTAAATAAATATGCTACTTTATGACTTGCATCGAAATATATTTTAAAAATGTATTATTTCTTAAAACTTCAATTGCATATAAATAACAAATAGTTTTGTGTTTTAAATTTTATTAACATACTTACCTATTATCTGTTATACATTTTCATTCGTATTTGTTAATTTATAACTATCAAAATTACACAAGTTAGATTTCCAAGATTCAATTCTGAATGTATATAAAATTATTTAGGACTTGGGAAGCTAGAAATTAGAAACTAAGCTTATTTTAAATGAAGTAGCAAACTGCTTCTACTAACTAGGGAACTGCAAGAAGTGTAAGCCACCGATTTTGACGAAAGAGGTATCGTTGGAAAGATCTGATCGTGAACAGTAAAAAACTTAATAGAACCACCCGTCGAAAATGAGTCGTTTTCGAGATATCCGACAATTTATGTTACGTAGCTCTAGTGCCTACTTAAAGGGGCTCAGGAGTTGAAAATTTTTCAAAAAATCGATTATTTTTTTATGATATAGTTTGATTATTCAATTAATTCTTAATTCAATGCAAAAAACCGCATAAAAATATTAGCATTTTTAACGGAGTTATAAGCATTTATGTATCAATACTTACACATAGCCGCATCCATATAATTTCAACTTTAAGTCGTGTTTTCACAAAACTTGATTTTTGACGAATAACACCAAGATTTAAAAAAAAAAAACTATTTGATAAAATGGCCTTTTTTTTTTTTTTTTTTTTTTTTTTTTTTTTTTTTTTTTTGCATGTATGCATATAACATCATAATCTTGATTATAAATTAAGGATATAACTATCACTTAATAAAAACAGTATTAAAAAATCTCGCAAAGTTGAAAATTTAAAAAAACCCTAAAAAATACAACTTTTTTTCCATTAAAAATACTCAAAATATTAAACTATCTAAAATATATTAATTCAAAATCTAGATAATAATGTTATATGCATGAAAAAAAAAATAAGCCATTCTATCAAATAGTTTTTTTAAATCTTGGCGTTAGTCATCAAAAATCAAGTTTTGAGAAAAAGCGACTTAAAGTTGAAATTATGTGGGTGCGGCTATGAAAGTGTTGATACATAAATGCTTACAACTCCGTTAAAAATGCAAATATTTTTATGCGGTTTTTTTGCATTGAATTAAGAATTAAATGAATAATCAAATTAGATCATTAAAAAAATCGATTTTTTGAAAAGTTTTCTACCCCTGAGCCCCCTTAAAGGGGAATCGCAAAAAAATTTAGTCTCGATTTTAACGACAGTGGTATCGCTGAAAAGATATAATTGTGAGGATTAAAAAACTCAATGTAATCACCCATTGGAAATGAGACGTTTTCGAGATATCCGACAATTTGTGCTACATAACTAATGCTGGAAACTGTATAAATAGTCGGATATCTTGTACTGTGACATAAATTGTTAAATATACGGTCATTCTGATAAGGCACCTCCGTAAATTTCGGGGTTCATTGGTTGAGTATAAAGGGTAAGAACAAAGGGGTTCGCTCCTAATTTAAGCAAATGCATTTTCCATGCAGAAATAACCGATTAGCTTGAAATTTTGGATACGAGTTACGGCTGTATGTTGATAATTTTGGAGGTTCTTTGGTTAAGTATAAAAGTGAACAGACGATTCATATTCGTCCTTAAATTACATAAATGTGTTTTTATGCAGATTTATCCGATTTTCTTCAAATTTTGGATACGGGTTCTTTCTGATAAGGCAAATCCCTGAATAGTTTTGGAAGTTTAACGATTAAGCATTAAGGAAGAAATCAGGGATTGCCCCTTCAAATTACATAAATGAGTTTTTATGCAGAATTATCGGATTTGCTTCGAATTTCAGATAATTTTTGCTTTTGATAAGGCGTATCTCTGATTAGTTTTGGGGGTTCAATGATAAAGTATAAAGGTGGGAAATGGGGAAGTTAATCCCTTCACATTGTTTATCGAGGGGAATTATTCTTTCAAAAAATTAAGGCTATATTAAACAATCAGAGGCCTGCACGGGCTGGAATTTCCAGGACCGGGCCCAGACCAGCTCATTATAAAACTCAAAAGCTCGGTCTGACCCGCACACAAATCAGTGAAAACCGGCCCGGAAAGTTCTGGCCCCTTCACAATTTCTACTATTTCTAAAACATTCAGTATTTTATCGTATAATTAAGATTTTTTTAAAGAACCTTAAATCCTCTTCTCTTTCTTTACATAATTTTTAAAATTTTAACATTCAAATAAAAAATTAATTAGGTTTAGAATAAAAGAAAATTAAAAGCATCGTAACTTTTGAAGCTGTATAATAAAAGTAGATTTAAAAAAATATTTCTATATCATTTTATTAAAGATTTCAAATCCAAATTCATTCTCAAATCTAAAGGATCTAGTTTCCGAATACATTTCTGAATTAATTTCTTTTTCTTTCTTTCATTTTTTTTTTTTTTTTTTTTTTTTTTAGAAAATGCATCAGATATTTTTATTTATAAACTATGTAATCAAATGGCGACAACAACATCCATTTTTTGATACAATCAATTTATGAAAATACTGTGAAAGTTAGCGTTTTGAATAGATTTCCGCAAGTGGCCGCAAGGAAGAAATATCTGCAACCATTTGACAAGAATCTCTTATATCTCAAAAAGGTTATATTTTATTTACCAAAAATGAAAAACACTATTCGATTTCAAATTCCCGAAAGAAATTTATTTCGACTCGACCCGGTGTCAAAATTAAAAGTTCAGCCCGAGCCTGGCTGAACTTCTCTTCATAATAGTTTCTCAGCTCACGGCCTGTACAAATATCAAGGAAAACAGTGCGGGTGAGGCCCAATGTGGACCGACTCAATTTCGACAAAAAATTCAGGCTTTAATTAAAATACAGTTGAGATTCCTTTAAAGAATATTATTGTGTGTATACATAATAGACATCATTCAAGATTATATGATGTGGATTAGTTTTCTTGGCTTTTAATTCTTTTTTCTCTGTCATTGATTTTTACGAAGCAAACCTTCTAAAAGATAAATTATGCCATCAAAAAGCAATATATTTTAGAGTTATAACTTCAAATAGATGTATATACATATATATATATATATATATATATATATATAACCATTAATATTATTACAATATATGAACATGAACCATTGAATTTAATAAATTATAGTACATTAAACATGGAAGTAAAATATGAATATGAGTACAAATGGGATTTGTATTCATAAGTATTTATCAGCATCAAATTAGTATAAGTTAGAAATAATAATAATAATAATAATAATAATAATAATAATAATAATAATAATAATAATAATAATAATAATAATAAAAGAGCACAATCTTAGAACATGTATTTTTGACTAAAAAACAATAGTTATGTTTCGGGAAATAAAAAAAAAATATTTTGAATATATGATTTTTTTAAAATAAGTTACTTC
This sequence comes from Maratus speculifer, assembly GCA_964019185.1. NCBI lineage: Eukaryota > Metazoa > Arthropoda > Arachnida > Araneae > Salticidae > Maratus > Maratus speculifer. The sequence goes on along the minus strand of OZ025295.1, from coordinate 41,041,926 downwards.
CTTTTAAAATTTATATTTTAAAAATTAATATTAAAAAAGTCCTGTAAACTATATTTTTCATTAAATAAATGAAAAAGTTTTGAAATTCGAAAAATATTGTTTAGAGTTCAATTTTAAACTACTCCACTTAAAATAATAATAATAATAATAATAATAATAATTTAAATTTTTATAAAAATTTTATGAGAAATTTTGGGATGTGATTTTGATTGCAAATTATATTTTTAACCACCACAGACGAGGGAAAGAAATAAAATTCTAACTCAATAAATATATTTTTTAAAGATTTCCTGGAACTGTTTAAAGTAACATTATATCTTGAATAACTCACTTTTCAATTTGTGTCTAAAAATTTTTCTTTCCTGTAGTAAATTTAGAAGGGAAATATGATTCAGGACGGAGCTATTTGTTTTACTGTCACAAGGACAAGTCCATTACAATGAAGAAAAGAAATATATTAACGATATTTTAATTAAAGCAATACATTAATAATTATTATATAATAATATAATTATTATATTTATTACATATTATAATACTTAATAATTTAATTAAACATATTTGATAAATTTCTCATCTTAAAAGAGACTTAGAAAAATTTCGCGTATAGTAATTTCCGTAAAAACTTTGCAAAAGTGTTTGATTGTAGCCAAAAAAAAAAAAAAAAAAAAAAAAAAGTTAAAAATATTTAAAAAATAATAATAACAAAATAAAAAAAAACATTACATACGCTTTTTTTTTTTTTTTTTTTTTTTTTTTTTTGATTGGATTTTTTTTTCCCAAGAACTTTTTAAACAAACACTATAAATTATTGATTTCAAGGAAATTTTTCAAAAGAAGAAAAAATTAACTTTTTTGGCCTGTTGGATTGGATACAGTGATAGTGAAAAAGGATTATTACCCACCGGGTAGGTATTTATTTTTGGAATATATAGCTGAGTATTTGCAAAAGACTAAATTAAATAAATATCCAAGAATTGGCTATTTTCATATTTTATCGTAAAAAATTCTTAATATCGAAAAAATTCTTGAAAGCTTAAGTTGCAATGCTTCCAATACTATAATATCTTTCACTTTGATTACAGAAAAATACCCCTTTTTTCTCCTACTGAATGAATGTCACTATCTTTTAGAATCAACATCATGCGTAAACCCTTACGAAAATAATAGTGAAAAATGAACTCATGGTGAAAAACTATTATCTCAAAAATCTATGAGATGTTACAGGAATAAGATATAATAAGTTTCTATGGAAAATTGTGGCAATTACTGAAAAAGCTTAGCTGCCTTATAAGTTAATTTTTTTTTTTTTTTTAAATAGTGTGTTTTAACATTTTGACTGTCCCTGTAAATAAAGTAATCATGCTAGAAACTTCATTTTCAAAAGGAATCGTTCTAGGTTATACATAAGTAATTTCCTAAAATTTCATGGCAATCCGAGTATATTTACTGGAGTTAGAGTGCGGACTTTCGGCCAGACAAACCGAAAGCATAAACACGTTAAACTTTGCAGGAAAGTTTTAAAAACCTACTTTCTCTTCTTCCAGGCATCAAAATGGCTGTTGAAATAGGTCCTCTCTAGGCAAACCTACTATTTAAAAGAACGATTAATCTTTCTTCCTCTAATCCTCTTCCTGCGTGGTGGGGAAAATCTGATGAATGGTTTTCTTATTGTTTAAGAACAAAAACCGTGCCCAGCGTTGCAGAATCTTAGAGGGGTAGTTTCTGGGAAATATGTTGATAATTATGTACTGTATGTTGGATATATGTTGTAAAATAAAAATGTTAGTTGAATGCAACTGAACGCAAATAATAAATAAAAACAAATTTTCTTTATTTTTTAATTTAATGATTGAAACCAATTATGTCAGTAAACATTATGACACATCTTACGTTTTTCTTATAATTATTAATTACAATTCATTTTGATTGGATTCATTTAAAACTGTTTTATTTATTTATTTTTATTTATTTGTGAAAAAAGTAATATGCTTAATCATTTGCTGTAATTGTCACTTTAATTTAGGCCAAATGTTTATCATTTAAAACAGGATTTTTATTCAATCATCTCCACAATATTACATTTCAAAAAATATAGTACAAAACATTTAAAAAATATATGTTAGAAAATTTTAATGTACTAACTATGTTGCGTGTCTTCATTAATTTCTAATAATAATGATATTTTTTTATTACTAGCTTATATTAGTAATTAAAAAATTAATCGTTTAAATACTGCAGTTCTTGATAGATTTTCAGTGTTTAAATGCATTTAAATAAATAAATAAATAAATAAAAATAAAAACAGATTTAAATAATAAAAAAAAAGATTTTTTATAAAAACAATATATTTTTTTATTTGTTAGGATACTTATAAAATACTGAAAAATGCTATGCAGAAACATAAACCAAAATTTTAAAAGCAAACAGATATTGAGGATAATTTTAAAAATATAAAGATTAATAAATTAATTTTGTAAATAATTATTTTTTATATGCAAGAGCGTAATTTATTTATTTTTAGGCAGTAACAATTTAAATTTATCCACAATATAAAATAATTTTCCATGGAATTTTTATTGTACTTTTTGTTTTTACTTAAAATTTACATTGAAAGTCAAATTTTAAGAGGAGGGGATACAACTAAAGTCTTGCATTGGTCAAAATGTATACGACTCGAGCCCGAAAATTCTATTTATATCCCCCTGACCAGAATCGGATAATATCTGTATACATATATATAGATAGGTAGATAGATATAGATAGATAGAAAGATGGAACCACAACTTGATCCTAACTCGAGAAAATGATTTGAACCACAACCTGAAATAACAAAAAATCTTCAATAATGAAAAGCGATCTTCAGTTACATCTCCTATACCAATTTTAATGTTTTATATAAAAATAAGAACATATCTTTATTCTTTAATATTCAAATATAGTATAAATTTTAAATAACGAATTCGGCTCGGATTATATATAGATATGTTTTTCTTTTTGTGCATGCAGAGTAGAAACATATGGGGGGGGGGGGGGTTCTGGTCAATGAAAGGCGAAGGGCAAAATGATGACATTTTTTTCGTTTAATACAAAAGTACACATGTAAATGAAATACCAAAAAATAAGAATAAAAATAGCAAACTAATGTTAAACCTAGAGAAGTTTTTTCTTTTCTTTTTTCTTTTTTTTTTAATTTTTGTTTTCATTTTAATATGTTTTACTTTTTTTCTGAGCAAAGCTGAGCTCGATTTTTTTCGTTGCAATGTATTTTCTTTTGAAACCAGTACTAAAAGTGAAATTAAATTTATATAAATATCAGCAATCAAAATCGAAAATGTAAGCTGAAATACCCAGTTAGAATTCAACTTCAATTATTCTAAGCAAAGAAATGAGAAAAAAAAAGCTATTAAAATAAAAGTTAGTATTTAAGAAGGATGTTCTAATAAGTTTAACATTAACATTTCAATTTTTTCGTGGGCAAGTTGTTTATATATTTATATCTCGCATTTTATGTATTTATACTCGCATTCGAACAACAGTAGCCACGTCTGATCCACTGTCAGAAAGCTATTCCTATAAGCTCCAAACCAGCCTTTCACCCCCCCCCCCCTTCTTTTTACCGCTCAATCCAAAACTATGTGAAAATAGCAGCTACGGTTCTGAAATCTAGCATATAGACATTTAAAAAAATGGGTTTGAATATTTCACATCAACCATCGAAATAAAACACTTCATATTATACTAGGGAAAATACTTATTGAACCACCCTCGTACATTGTTAATCTTAGAAAATAAATTCTAGATTGAGCTGATTTTTTGAAAATTGAACCTTCTTTGCTCTCTCGTGACTGAGATTGAGTGTGTGTGTGTGGGGGGGGGGGGGGGGGAGCTTTAAAAATTATTTCAAAATGTGTCATTGCCTCAATGAAAAAAAATTTAGAAGATATGGAGAATTAAAATATAAACACTAGGTATTTAAATGTATTTTTTTTAATTCAGTTTCCCTTGTTCTTCTTCTTCTGGAGGATGGAGGGAGTGTCAACAAACTCCGAATCTATCTCTTATAGTGTTTATTTTTTTAGATTATATATAATTTGATTAATAATAATTTTAACTACATAGAATAATTTATACATTATATAATAAAAATTATTATTATTATAAAATTACATATTAAAGTTTTATTATATTTTGTATTACATTTATATATTTTTATTTATATAATACACTAGCTTTAACCCATGCCTTCGCTCATATAGTATTGAGCTTTTCCAGTACTATTTAATTATTCTGTCGACCAATTTCACCAAATTATACAGATTGCTAAAATATTCGCTAAGTTTTGCAAGGTTACGATTAAATAATATTTCTTAAAAAAAGAAAAAAAATAGATTAGCTTTGAATAAATAGAGAATCATTGACGTAATTACAAGAGAGAGAGAAAAAAGTACTTTGTACATTCAGGATTGTAATGAATAGAACGTTAGCATGCATTTTGGCAGAATGCTGGTATAACCAGAAAATGCCGTAAGATAATCGAAAAAACTTTGTTCAAATTTACCCCATTTGCTGTAGACTCGAGTATGGAATGGGACTTCTTTAAAGAGATAAAACCAATATAAAAAACCTTTTAAAGTTAAGTATTTCTTAAAACACGCTTGGTAACATAAACCTATTATACAATGCATATTATAAAAAAAAAAAAAAAAAAAACACCTACTTTCCAATCATGATCAGTGGTTACAGCTAGCAGTAAATACATCTCTCATTATCACAATATTTTAGTTTAAATATATACTAAATATTATCATGATATTTTAAATTTCTGTCATTATTTTCAGTCCTAGGAACGGTCTTTCTCTGGAGAGGGGACACCAATGTATTTTATAAACTATTTTAGTGATAGTCTGCTGTAACAATTGCAAGGTAAAGCAGTATTTTTACGTTATTCGTGCGCATGTGATGAATCGATAAATATTGTTCTGATAGCCATGATTCTTATCACATTCATTTTATTTAAAACGTAAACATTTCACTCATTTCATTTAAAATACACCCGTCTAAAAAACACATATTGAAAAAAATCTAAAATAAATAGCTTTAACACGTCATTTCATTTGTAAGAGAAATGGACACGACAGAGAACGGCTGTTTTCGTGGAGGATTAAATAAGATCAATTAAATATTTAAAATTCAGCTCGCCTAAAATGGATATATAAACAATGTTGCGGCTTCTCGGAATTTCATAAAGACAACAGAAAAAAAATTGTTTAAAACAATGCGTTTTAAACTATCATTTTAAATTTGATTAAATTTCTCTATACTATAAGTCTTATAGCACACAATAATTCAACTATAGCTTTATAGCTTTTTTTATTTTAATATTCACTCGTAATTTTTTTTTTATATAATTGAAGAGCAACACTATCATTTGTGCTATTATTCTTAAACAAAAAATAAGTAACTTGTCAAGTGGTATTGGAATTGTAAAATTTAATGGTACATTCGAAAAAATAGTTTTCCAATCTCAACAGATCGAAATTTACTGGGACATTTTCAGACTCATTTTTAAAAGTAAAATCATAAAATTTCTTGAATTAATTATAGAAGAGATGTATAAATGGCAGTGTGCTTTCATTTTTAGCTCAATTCATTAGAATTTGATTTATAAACAATTATTTTCTCAGTATGACCATTTTTTTTTCTCCAGCTTCCGAAAATTGGGTTCAAAACGCCAATTTTGGCAGCATTTTTTGCAATACTTTCCACATTTATCAATAAATTGAGAGCATGTCACATTGTGTAGTCTCTAAATAAGGAAATTTGCAGTTGGATGCGTTTGAGAGCAAAACTGAATTTAAAACTAAATCAGAAAATAAGCAGTTTAGATTAGAATACACCCTTAAGTACGTTCGTCATTATATAATTATGTAGCACCTATATTCGCTAAAGGCGTCATATGATCCACAGTCTGTTTGCTCGCCTGTTCACATATAATAGTTTTTAAAAACCCAAACAATATGTTTAAAATGTAATTTAGAGCAGCAGCTATTTGTTGATTCGTGTAAAAGTTTATGAAAATCGAATGAAAACTTGAAAAGATCTTAATAAAGTTTCTTCCTTCTGTTAAATCCTATCATACGTAATTAATTGAAAGATTCCCCATGACAGGTAATGATTCTAAGTTTCCATGGTGATAACGTTTTTTTAAATGGAGTCCTATTATTTTTGTATTGCTGAATTCAATACATATATAATCGTAATACATTTCGTGTTCGTGGATTTTTTCATAAGAATTCAACAGCTTATTGCATCAAGATCTGAATATTTATAAAACTAGTTATAGTACGAACTAGTGCATCAACAAATTTTCTACGTTTGACATACAAATTCCGATTTGTTACATTTGGCAACAATAGTAAAAAAAGACTTTTTAACTATATAGAATAATTTTCTAATCAATTAATGAATATTTAAATAAAAAATTTTAAAAAGTAAAAAGTAAAATAAAATTAGTCAAATTAAAAAAATATTTCCACACCGCAAACTTGACAGGTCTGTGAAAGATTATTAAATTGTTATGCGTAATTTTTGATCCTAGAAACCTTTTTTTAATGCAACTACCTTGACTAATTTCAAATTTAAGAAGCGCTTAAAATAATTCTCAGCTTAATATCAGCTAATAAATCAGCTTCAGCGAATTTATTGAATTTTTCTCTACCAATCTTATACCGATTTTCACAATTTTCTATCTAATAGTTTTTTAAAAATAAGCGGTGAAAAAATACGAACGGCAGCATTAATAATTACTTTTTTTAGAATAGAGAAAAATAAGCTACAGCTTTTATTTCTTTGTTAATTTTGAGGCTATACTAAACTTCTGCTTCTAATAAAGCAACAAAGTTGATTTATTTCTAATGCTTAAATCCTTTGAAAACCGAAATAAAAGATTACACCGACATTAAATTAGCAACATATTTCCGAGCACATGTTTTTTGCACATGTGACAAAGCTAAAATTCCAGGAAAGATTGTATTACTTAGTACAAGCTAAAGTGTATGACACGCTAAGTATGACATTCGAAAATGTTTTTTCTATCTTTAACAAGTGGCACTCAGGCCCGTAACCAGACGGGGGGCAGGAAGGGGGCGAGCCCCTCCTATCGTCCTCTAGAGCCTCCTCTAACGATTTCTTTACTTTCTATTTTTTTTTAAACAAAATACATATTTTAGCTTTCCTTAAAAAAAATGCAAGAAATTTTTTAGAGTGTTTACTGTTTTGAATAAAATGGGAATACGCCAAAAAATCTGTATCCGGAACCCTATTAGATTAGTTGTTTCCTGTTATCTTGCTAGCGGTAAATTGCAATTCTCGAAACATATTTTAAAGGAACATTTCTTTCTCCTGAAAAAAATTAAGTCCAGATGCACTAACTGGTCACCACATGTGTTAGTACATCGTTATATTTACAAAGCAACGGTCTTATACAGGATGAATGGAAGTGGACACATGTTGTTCAAGTAGATCGATACTTAGTAAAGCAATGGTCAATGTCTTGACTTAAACATTAAAAACCTGTTTCTAAATTTTAATGGTTTGCTTGTTGACAATACGTAATTTTTAGTAGATTTAGTTAACGATGAAATATCACTTGGAAACTAGAATGTTTGAAAATTAGAAAAATAAAAAATGTCAATTTATACACGTGGGATAAAAAAAAAATAATTGAAAGCCCGTAATTGTTTCATGTTATGGGGGTTGGAAAGGATATATTAAGAAAGTAGGAAAAGGGTATTTTCATTTGTTTTGCTTTTGAATTTTCATCTTTTTTATTATTTTTTTTTTTTGTGTGTGTGTGTGTGTGTTCAATGAAAACTTCTTTTTTCCAATTTGTCATATAACTTTAAACATATTAAGCAAAAAAGCATGATTAAGGTTAAGTTTATTATAAGATTACAACAAAAATATCTTCAATTATTTGGTGTATGGTACATTAAATTTATTTTGTAGTGTAAATCCGCTACATTTTAACACATTTGCAGCATAAGTTTTATTTATAAAGGCATAAAATTAGCAGATATTTTGGATTTTGGTTATTCAGTCTCAAAAAATAAAGCTGTGATAGTGTTTTATAAGCTCTTTTTCCAATCTAAAAAAGTCACTTTTCGGCATAATCGTGAAATAATTTTATTTATAAAGATATTTGCAGGTATTTAGACTATAAGAAATCAAACAGCATTTTACATTTTTCTGTAGCAGAAAAATTATCTGTCAAAAAATGATGGCAGATTTGACATCGGTTGATTTTTATGGCATTTAATGACAAAATGCTCGACGTCGTGTAATAAATGATTATAACTCGTGATATATGACCATAGCTGCCAACGTTTACGCATTTTTGCTACCACTAAAATTTTACAGAAATTTTCTATTTGTTCAATCATAAGATTTCGAAGATTAAATAAGAAAATATTTATTATGAAATTTTTTTGGTAGGAAAAATGCGTAAAAGTTGGCAGCTATGTATATGGCATTTATAAGAAAACGGGAAACAGTATTCAATTCTTAGGCGTCTGTATGTGAGAAGATGAAATTTTTAAACAAATGGTAAGAAAATCATTTCTTGGATGCATCATGAATATTCTCGTTATTGGGTGAAAGAAAAATATTTTTTAAGATCAATTGAAATGGTAAAACACTTAATAATAAACAGTCATTTTACATTTAATGAAAGTTGTTCACTTTAGAGATCTGCACGGGCCGGGTTCGGGCCGATTTCCATTAACAGCATTCGGGCCGGGCTCGGGCCTTGCTTCTGAAGATTCGGGCCGGGCCGGCCGGGCCTAGTCACTAATCTTTTCGGGCCGGACTCGGGCCTTCATTTTTTTTCCTGGAGTATCGGGCCGGGCCGAGCCTAACTTATTTTTTCCGTACGAAGCCGAGACTGATTTCGTTCTTCCTAGTCTTCACGGACCAAAATAATCAGTTCCTGTTGAATTTTCCCGTATGAAAATACTTTTTTGAATTGGAAAAATCTGTTCATAAATTAGTAAAGTTTGGCTTGGTCCAAAAATTTTTGCAAAATAGGCATATACTTTTAAGTCGTCATTATTCTACAATTAACACTGAGAAAAAAAATATACCGCCTTCACCTAGAATGAATAGTTAGTCACTTTCTGAATACCTAAACTAGAATTATAGATGACCGAAATATGCGAATAGGTTAAACTACTAAGCTGAATAGTCGAAATGACCTAACATTTCTAGTCTCTTATTTTCAAGGTGAAGAAACGATTTTATACTCGTCTCAGTAACGAGAAATTATAGCTTGATTTCGTAAATAGTTTCGAAAACTAGAATTATACTTACTAAATCAAACCTCTAGTGTTCGCATCTATTTGCTGAGATTTTTAAATAAGCATTACAACGAGAATAAAGGAAAGCTCTCTTGAATTCCTGTAGTAGATTCTAGAACTCTCATATAATGGCAACTAGAATTTATAAGGATGACATGGAACTATTTTTTCTAGAGTCACAATTTAGATTCTAGATTCCAGAACTGTATTTTTTTCTCAGTGAAACATTTGATTTTTTTCTTTTTAAAGAATCGTAGATCACTAGGCGTCTTAAAATAGAATTAACCGGATTAAACTCATAAGAAAAAAAAAAAAAAAAAAAACATTATTATAACGGAATTCTAGTTTAAACTGAAAAATGCAAATTTCTTTTAAAATGTTCATTCATGCAAAATGAATACAACAATACGCGAGAAAAAAAAATACATTAAAGATTTACATCTGTTAAGAAGGAAACATATTTTTTTCTTTTCAATGTCTTAGAAGATTTTACATTTTTAGAAATTTTTTAAATGTATTAATAATACTAATGATAACTGAAACATTTACATACAACAAACAAAGGTTCATTAAAAACGTAAATATCGCAGCCTATGACACTTCAGCATAAATAGAGATTATAAATGTGAAAGGAAAAAAAAGACTAAGATAAATTTTTGTGGTCTGAACTCTTCCGTTAGAGTAAAGATCAATGTTCTATAGAAAATCATCCGAGCCGGGCTGGGTTCAGGCCGATTTTTTAACTTTTTTTCCGGACCGGGCCGAGCTCGGGCCGAAATTTTAACTTTCTGGCCGGGCCGGATCGGGCCAATATTTTTTTCGTTCGGGCCTTGCCGGACCGGGACAATATTTTTTTCGTTCGGGCCGGCCCGGGCTCGGGCCTGGAAATTTCGGCCCGTGCAGACCTCTAGTTCACATATTTCGAAAATCGGTGTTTATGTCAGTGTGCTTTACTTTGATTTGTTTTTACATGACGTTGGACAAATTTTAGGAAAAACAAGTAAAACGTATGCGGCAAAAAACAGCATTGAATAATATAAAATTAAAATCACAATCACAATCTTTTTTTTTTTTTTTTTTTTTTTTTTAACAAAACTGTTATTAATCCCTTGGGGACGAGCGACCCATGTATATGACGCCAAAAAGTGCTCAGAATCCTTGTTTATATCCACCAGTAAAATTTGCCTTATTAAATCCGAGCACTTTCACTATTTCATAAGGCACAAATTTGTTTTTTAAAAACCGGTGACAAAACATTAAAAATTTTTTTAAAGGCTCCTGTCTCTAAGGGGCAAAGTCAAGTTATGTTTCAAAAATATTAAATTAATATATATTTGAAATAATGATTCATGTTTGAAACTATATAATTATACACAGAATTGTAAATTTAATTATTGTGAATTGTTAAGTAGTTGGTTTTATAAATCCTGTTTTTAATAAAATAAGGTCAGGCAAGATTAGTTTTAAAGAGAAACTTATATCATCACTAAATTAAATCGTATTTAGAACAGCCGTGACTTTAAAGTGATCTAATAATTCAGCAGAAAACTAAATATTAATAAAATTAAATAAACCACGACTTACTGTTAGTTAAAAATATTTAACATATGAAATTAAAATAAGAATAATAAATTCAGTTTCATTAAGTCTGTAATTTAAACCAAAACAATCATGCAAAAACTGTTAACTTTTAAAACTAAAAATGAAATATATATGTATGTATATTCTTTTACTAAAAAATAAAACCGACTGCAAAAACTATTGCAATATTTATATTATATATTATCAACTCTGACATAGAATCTCATATTTTAAAATCTATGTGTTTTTTTTTTTCCGCATAATGGCCAATGTAAACACACTATTTGATATTAACCATAGCTATAGTTGCTAATCTTACTTGAAAATAAACATTTATAACATGAGAAAAAATGCTACAAAAATGGTAAAATTAAATTTTTTAAACTAAATATTAAATCGTAAAAAATCTCATAGATAATTGGATGGGTATATGTTGGATACTTATATTAAACTTAGCTTCACTTGCATAGACACCAAAAAGTCAAATTAACGTACATAAATATAATACGCATGGTAAATAGGCATACTCTTAATTTCTTATTAATTATTATGTAAAAATATTTTTTTAATTTGCAATAGTTTTTGAAAAAGTTTTTATTTTTAATAAAAAATAATATATATACATATATATATACATGTATTTCCCGATGATCATGAAGTATTTTGTATCTAATTGTTTCCTTGTAGAAAAGTTCCGTTATACAGAGGTTTCACTTTAGACAGGTTCCGCTATAGACAGTTCCATTTTATCAGTTTTTGCTATATTTAGTTTTCTTAAGATATGGATTGTTAAAATATGTTAGCCCCCAGAAAAATTTCAGAGCCCCCCCCCTGGCTTGACTCGCGGGTTACGGCTCTGGTGGCACTTGCTAGGCCACATTGAGAAAAATGAATGTTAACAGAAAATAATCATTAAAAACTGTAGGTATGTTAAATGTTAAAGCGATAAATTGTTGAAATCTTTTGTTCGAAATCTTTTTTATGCCAGGAGTAAACATGGATCAAGGCTACCCCCTCCCCCCGCTCCTCACACACAATAAATTTTACCGACCGCAAGTATTTTATACAAAAAAGGGAAAAAATATCTATGAAAAATAATAATTAAAATCCTAGTAAGAAATACGTTAACAACAATCCATATGATTAACATTAGCTTGAGCAGTCACCTGAAGAAATTGGAACGCTAATGTTAAATGTATGGGAACGGGTTTTACTTTTTTTTTTTTTTTTTCTCACATGCATATTAATAGTTTTAAATGACTTTTTTAATCTTGCTTAGAATAGCTGAGATTGAATTATAACCGGGATAGAGTTTAATTTTTCAATTTTAATAGCAGATTTTTTTTTTCTTTTTGCATAGAAGATTTGTGAAGATGCATAACCTGTTAATATATTTTATCGTAATAGTAAATTTAGAAATATAGAACTATTATACAGAACATTCAGTTATCACTCCATTTTGTTTATGGTTGAAAGAGTTATAGATGTAAATGCGAATTTGCGAAACAGGGAAAATCCAAAAGTAAATATATACTATAGAAATCTTCACAAACACATGCAGATGCAAATAACAATAATAATATTTCGCTCCAAAAATCGGTAAAAATACTTCTCATAAAGTTTGAGATATTTTCAACCTTCGACGCACAATCATGGGGAAAAAAAAGTAAACATCCCCTATCAACCGTGCAATGAATTATTTTAGAAGAAAGTTGCTGTTACCAAAAGATTATAAATAAAATCTACTTTTGAATGATGTATGTAAAAATCGCTTAGGAAGTCATTTTCACATAAAATTCTTTAATTCAATACCAATGCACAAGTTTGCCGCCATAAATAGATTTTACTCCCTTCGATTATTCTAAATTCAAATTTTTATAAATTCCGTACAATTATTTTCCGAGAAATTAATTATTTTAAAACGAGCGTAATTTATAGATTGTATTTAAATTAAAGTTCTGTACTCGATTATTAAATGCTACAGAATAAATATATCTCTTCTATTAATGCATATTATTTTTTTTACCAATAAGACCCTTTCAGTGGCTTAATAGGATTCGACTATTACCATCCCAAATGTTTCGTTAAATTGAGTAAAATATACATTTTTTTCTAGGCATAAATTGAGCCAAAGATTTAAAATATGTTGTTAAATTTGGTTATTGCCATTGAAAAAAAAAATAAAGTTTCTGTTCATTTTAATATGTAGATGCCCACCCACCTAAGCAAATTTTATATGCATGATTTAAAAGTAGACTTTATTTCCAATCCTTTGGTACCAATAACTTTCTTCTACGATAATTTATTGAAGCGTAAGTAGGTGTGTTTACTTTTTGTTTTCATTTCCCATGACTGTATACTATTCTTTTCACCCAAACCATGAAATTTTCAGCTTATACAGTTTTTCACTATGCACACATCCTTCTTTAACTTATTTTAGTATTTAATATTACATAATAATTTAATTGTAAAGTACCTCCTCAAAATGCACGTAAAATATAACAGTTTATAAAAATGTTAGCTCTTCATTGAGCCTTCAAATCAAATTCATATCACTTGCCCTGGTAAAAAAAAAAAAAAAAAAAAAAAAAAAAAAAAAAAAAAAAAAAAACCGCGGTAATACAGAACTGAAGGATATTCAAGTGATTTGGGATCGAATATATTTTTCTTTTTTCTAATCTTGAATCATAAGTAATTGTTGCATCATAACGACGAATCTCATGCATTTGAGAATATTCAAAAATATGAGAAATATATGAGAAATTCAAAAATAAATTCTAAGAAATCGGCACTTTTCGATTTCGAACAACCGTAATAAAAAATAGTTTTATTTGTAGCTTATCTGGCTAAAATTCGTTATTACAGAAGTATTTTTTATTAAAATCCAGGCATTCAGAATGCGAATGAAGATTCAATCTGACAAATAAATGCCAAATAACTTTTTATTACTAATCAGAGTGTAAACAGTTCTTTTAGTGATGTTTCCAAAGCAATATTGAACATCCCAAATACATTGCAATTTACAATAATTATTATTAACCAATTTTCATAATACAATATGAATTTTTTTAGCTTAAACTTTCACAACGGGATAGGAAATCTTTAAACAGTTTAAAGATTTCAAAGTTTTACTTTTAATTATTATTAAATTTTAACTTTACCAAAAATCTTATAGTATCCTATCTTATATATAAATATTTTTCATAATTTAGAAAATGCAAAATCTGTTTTCGTCTTTTTTTAATCATTAAAATATGTGTCTAAAATATTTAATGAAATCATATGAGTATATTCAAATTGATTTTGCGCAATATTAATAGCTCAGTAATATAGTTCAGCACAATAGCTTTAAATCGAAATCACAACTTTTCAGATTAATGCGTATCCTTTGACTTCTCTGCCTTAAAGAAATGATTTGGAAAAAATTGTCCATTTATAAAATAAATTACATGTTTGGAATAAAATTCTAAATAATGCAACATCACGAGGTAGAAAAAATAAAATAATAATAATAATAATAATAGTAATACTTTATATTAATAATAATAATGATAATATGTACAGACATTTAGTGACCTATCCTACATGAATCCCATTTGTTTTGAAATAAAAATGGCATGTGGGAGCATATATCATGAGGTCGTAAATTAGGAATTCTTGCGAAAAAACAAATGTGTTCCTAGCACTGATTTAAGTTTCAATCTACTGTGACGTCATCAAAATGGCGTACCGGGATATATATCATAGGGATGTTAATCAGGATTTCGTCGAAAGTAAAATGCTTTAGCACTGGATTTAAGTCCCCCTGATTTAAGTCCCATCTACTCTGACGTCAGCAAAATGACGTATAGCGGGATCTTAATCAGTGGGACCTTAATCAGGGTCTCGACGAAAGTAAAATTCTCTGTGACTGGATTTAGGTCCCGGTCTGATAGCGGGATGTATATCAGTGGGACGTTAATCAGGGTTTCGTGAAAAGTGAAATGCTCAAGCACTGGATTTATATCCCGGTTTCTTGTGACGTCAAAATGATGTACCGGGACCTTAATCAGTGGGACCTTAATCAGCGCCCCCTACTAATACGCCCTCATCCCCAGCCTTTAGTACTGTTTGCATCCCCCCCCTTTTATAATTTTTTTTTTTTTTTTTTTTTTTTTTTTTTCATTTTGACATGTTTGTGTAATGTTGTGGATGTCAGAGAATGATTCTGTGCAGTTTTTTTTTTTAAACTAATTTGCTATTTTTAAATTCTCTTATTGTGTGCTTCATGTCTGTTGGATTAGGCGCTGACTTTTTTGTTTAACAAAATAATTTCTTGGCACTTTTAAACTCTTTAAGTAATTAGAACAAACAAAATATTGTTATAATACATATTCATACATATGTTTTCATACATTACATGAAACTATTACTGTATAAAAAAATAAATAAATAAATAAACCATGAGAGAAAACGTGTTCCGATTCACCCCGTAAATCTTAAGCCTGTGATGTTACAAGTCATTTTTAGCACTTTCCAACAAAGTTGAAAAGTGCTTATGCATTCGGTTTGTCTGGCCGTCTGTCCGTCTGTCCGTCTGGCCGGATGGCCGTCTGTCCGTCTGTCCGCGCTCTAACTTCCGTAAATATACTCGGATTGCTATGAAATTTTCATACGTTATTGAGGTTTACCCTAGCACGAACCCTATTGAAAATGAAGTATATTCCATGATTAGTTTATCTACAGGGCGAATCAAAAGTTTCCCATTACATTACGGCCTATGGGGAAAAATCGTTAATATGCTCAGATTGCCATGGAATTTTAGGACGTTATTGAGGTTTACCCTAGCACAAGTCCTACTAAAAATGAAGTATCTACCATGATTAGTTTATCTACAGGGCGAATCAAAAGTTTCCCATTACATTACGGCCTATGGGGAAAAATCGTTAATATACTCGGATTGCCATGAAATTTTAGGACGTTATTGACATTTACCCTAGCACAAGTCCTATTGAAAATGAAGTTTCTACCATGATTAGTTTATCTACAGAGAGAATCAAAAGTTTCCCATTCCATTACGGCCTATGGGGAAAAATCGTTAATATACTCGGTTGCCATGAAATTTTAGGACGTTATTGACGTTTACCCTAGCACAAGTCCTATTGAAAATGAAGTTTCTACCATGATTTGTTTATCTATAGGGCGAATCAAAAGTTTTCCATTACATTACGGCCCATGGGGAAAAATCGTTAATATACTCGGATTGCCATGAAATTTTAGGACGTTATTGACGTTTACCCTAGCACAAGTCCTATTGAAAATGAAGTTTCTACCATGATTCGTTTATCTACAGGCGAATCAAAAGTTTTTCATTACATTACGGCCCATGGGGAAAAATCGTTAATATACTCGGATTGCCATGATATTTTAGGACGTTATTGACGTTTACCCTAGCACAAGTCCTATCGAAAATGAAGTTTCTACCATAATTAGTTTATCTACAGGGCGAATCAAAAGTTTCCTATTACATTACGGCCTATGGGGAAAAATCGTTTCAAAGGAATTTTAAAGATGTTATACCCTGTCAAACATATTAAAATATGCATTCTATAAAATATAAGGTGAAAATGTAGCTATTATTCATTTACAGGGCCACACAAAAGAATTCCATTAGATAATGGTAAAAGGAGGAATTGTGTGTGACATATTTTAAATATATTAAGCTTTTTCATGTATAATAAAATTGATATATGTCACTGAAGCTTAATATAAAATATACGCAACTGTCTTGGATAATATGAAGTACATAGCATTTACAGGGCCATACAAAAGATTTCAAATAGTATATTCTTTCTGAAGTACCGTATATGTGTCCGATGATGGCTGATGGAGGGATGAAATGCATTTTAATTATGATATTCGCGTTTATATTTCGCTAAATATATGCACATTATATGGTGTGTATAAATGTTATAGTTGATATACAGGGCTACCCAAAAGAGCTCACCAACGTTACTGAATATGAACGTAAACTATTTAAACGTGGTTCTTAAATAAGCTATGCATTTTTACTCTGAGCTGCATTCAATTTACTGAGAAATGTTTGCAGAATATATATAAAGGGATATACAGGGCCACGTAAAGAATTCGGTACATGGACGCCTATATATGATGATTTATGAGAATGTGATTTCAGTTATTTTAAAAGTGTTTTAGTTTACAATAAATTTTAGCCTAATGCTGACGTGTAATAAAGATACAATGTAAACTACAGGGCTGAACAAAAGTATCCAAGTATGTTTCCATATAATAGTATGAATTGCTGAAAAAGAAATTTCAAGCTACTGGGTATTTTCTTGTTAAGCTAAATTTTCCCATTACATGAACTGACATATGAAATACAGGGCTGTTCTAATGTACTGGAATACATATTTGGGTATATTTGGCTATACACTATTATTTCGCTAAATAACAATGTTTTGTTAAAGATTTCATTAAGTGTTGGAAAGTGCTTCATAATCTATGCTTAACGCATGATTTTTCTTACTTGTTCATTTTTTCATTGCGTAGTTTAGAAATAACTAGAATTTAATACAGCATATCGTTTACAGGTCTATCATTAATTAAACATGCCCTCTCTTAGGTTTAGAATACGAAAAATACTGTAGTTACATACAAAGTTTTGAAGACGATGAAAAAAATGAAGTTTTGAGGACCCTCTTGAAGTCTTTTTATATACCCCAGTAGTGGTGCCAACATGGCAAATCTGTATTTCCCAACTCTTAATATTATTACCTTGTTATAAAAAAAATTGGCAACTAAAAATATCATCACATATATTTATGGGTGATTCTCTCCAAATAGGCCAAAATAAGAGTTATGAGGGAGTGATGAATTTTAACAAAATGCCCATTTACTTTTTTGTCATTATCTGAATTGATATTAGGCTTAAAGGGTCTTAACTATATCCAAATACTTACAAATCAGTAATAATTAAAAATGTTTAATATTTACCTACACATTTGGTGACCCGACCCCAGCGTGGATCAAGCGAACAATAGAACTCTCCCCTACTTTAAACGCCTCCTAAACTGCAGGGGCTCTGGTAGTGAGAAAGATATTATCTTTTTTGAAATGTTGCATTAGCCCGCTATTGATGATACGAGAATCTATTTTGATGCCCTGTGGAAGCATGACTATAGAGTAGGATGGAGCGAAAAAAAATATTTTTTAAAAATCAAAAACGGGTAGGGGCCAAAAGTTGCTTTTATACTAGTACATCAACTGTGTGAAATTTTACCTCTGAAAAAAAATGGCTTGAGTCTGCGCTTTTGCTCCAAAAATCGAAATTTTGGGTAAAATTTGTCATTTTTTGATATTTTTTTCAAAAAAAAAAAAATTAAAAAAATCCTACAGAGCTGGTTATTATTTGAAAGTGTTACTTAAACCTTTATATTTATCTGCTTAACATATTTAAACTATAAAAAAATATCTTTATTTCGTATAGCTGGAGCAAAACAGATAACTTTTGGTAAGAAAACGGCATTACCACTCTATTGGGACATACAATGAATTGTTGTTTTTAATACAGCTCTTTTTTTCAAAACTTCCATGAACATACATCGTGAAAGTTTCTATATTTCTTATACCATCCGTCCCAACTATTCGATCATCTTAGTACAGTGTTTTATTTATATATTGATTTGTGATTTTCTTTATCAAAATTTGGCATGTTTTCCATGCATCCACCTAGTTTATTTGTTCTTTGTATCCACATGCTGCTGTGACTATCTTAATGTATATTTTTACAGCTTATACAAAAAAATGACAAGCAGAATAATGTACGGAAATATTATTAAGGGGATTTATTCGGCCATCTATATTATCTTTACCAAACTTACATCCAGCTGATGAGAGTGATTGGAAGTTCTGTTACCACAACATTTTTTCAGTCAATTATATTTTTTTACGTAATGACCTGCTCCAAAGATTATTTCAGGTATTTCATCTATATGCCAGCATTTATTCTGCTTTTGCATTTTTTATATGTTGAGAAACGAGTTGTTTAATGTGATTTCTGGTGATCGTCAGAGAGAATTGCAATGGGAATTTGTCCTGCACGTGCAGAGCAACCGTTGTTGTAAATAACTTTTTTTTGCATTAGTTTTATGCCGTTTTCTAAGTGTTTTCGTAGCCAGGTAATTTCCCATTAACTTTTAGATCCCCATTTTATAAGTGAACAATATTTGATGGTGAACTCTTCTGGGCATAAACTTATAATGCATAATACTTTTTGAGAGAATGTACAGACTGTAATAGACTATAAGTACTCATTTAAATTTAGAATTCTATTTGTCGCTGTGAATCATTTTGCATTGGGTAAACTTTGAATTGTGTATAATAATGGATCATATGCTACTTCAACTCCAGTGAATTTCCTCTGCGTCAATTATCAGAGAAGTCGATGTAAAACGTTATAATCTACATGGATTCACTGGATCAATAAGAAAATCTTTGTCTACGTACTATTGCACTTCCTATTGCAATTTTGTATAAAATAGATAATAATTTTGATTTTTTTTTTTTCAAATTAAAATACTAAAAATTCTTTCGAAATATTGTTGTTTTACACGCAAACTTTGTTTGCAATCCTCTGTGACGATCGTCATAATATTAAACAGCTAGCTTCTCAAAATATATTCAATGTAATAGGTACAGTAAATGATGACATACTAGAAATTGAATTCAAACAATCAATTTTTAGGCATATCATTATATACAGGGTGTCCGAAAAGTCTGGAAACGGTCGAATAACGCGAAAAATACATATGAGATTGAAAAACGTAAATATACGTGTTAAATATTTTTAAATAAGCTACTCAGTGATACCAAATTTGACCTTCGTAACCGACCCCCTGGGGGTCAGAGGGGGTCCAACTTTGAAATCTTAAATTATAACCCCCATTTTTTATTGCAGATTTGGATTCTACGGACAAAAATACGTAACTTTTGTATTTGATGTTTATTTCGAATCCTCGTTTATCACGGTGTAATTGAGCATATTAAATCGATACATATTTCGGCTTTTCCAACGGGATTTTCCCTAATCGAAACTAATTGGGGAGAATTTATGACATCAAATTCCATGTCTTTTGCAATAATAGCGTTTCCTGAAAATCACCCGTGCCGATTATTTCGGTAGTGCTACACAGTTAAAAATTTGATCCATTTGCTGTAGCGTCACTCCACAGCTTTTATAGAATATCTCTTTCATGACCAATGAGAATGTTCCATAACACAGTAAAGTACACTGTAAAAAAATTGACCCTTTTGCTGCATCGTCACTCCACCGCTTTTATAGAAAACGATTACTTTACTGTGTTATGGAGCATTCTCATTGGTCACAAAAGAGATATTCTATAATAGCTGTGGAGTGACGCTGCAGCAAATGGGTCAAATTTTTAACAGTGTAGCACTATTGAAATAATCGCCACGGGTGATTTTCAGGAAACGCTATTCCTACAAAAGACGAGGAATTTGACGTCAAAAATTCCGCCCAATCAGTTTCGATTAGGGAAAATCCCATTGGAAAAGCGGGAATATGTATCGATTTAATATGCTCGATTACACCGTGATAAACGAAGATTTGAAATAAACATCAAATACAAAAGTTACGTATTTTTGTCCGTAGAATCCGAATCTGCAATAAAAAATGGGGGTTATAATTTAAGATTTCAAAGTTGGACACCCTCTGACACCCAGGGGGTCGGTTTCGAAGGTCAAATATGGTATCACAGAGTAGCTTATTTAAAAATATTTAACACGTATATTTACGTTTTTCAATCTCATGTGTATTTCTCGAGTTATTCGGCCGTTTCCAGACTTTTCGGACACCCTGTATATAATGTAACTGATTGAAAAAAAGTTGTGGTAACAGAACTCCCAATCATAATGTATTAATTGTATGAAAATTTAATGAAGATAATAGATTGCTGAATAGGTTCAATTAAGAACATACCTAATACATTACTCACAAGGAAGGTCTCCATACGGGCATACTCAGAAAAATCTGAAAAAATTACAGAATGTTCTTCTCATATAGTTATATATGTTTATAAAAAACATTTCGGCGGAACCTCCTTATAATGTTTGTAAAAAAGTAATAAAAATTTCGTTTATTTGGCGATTTATCTCCGGTTGGCGAAAAAACGAAATTTTGAAAAATACGCTTTTATGCTTCGAATACTTTTTAAAGAAAAAACTTTCTATGTTCAATTTATTTAAATAAGTTTAGTTTAAGTAATTTTAGTTTTGCATTTTTACTTTACTTTAAGAGGAATTTTGTCATATACGTTTATATGTACTTATAACAAATTGAAATTAATATATTTTATCATTTAAAATACAATTTAAATTGATTAAAATTGTTTGAAATTGAAAAATACACTGTTAAAAATCTGCTGCATTTTGTTGCAACGCACTCTCTTGCTTGTATAGAAAACGGTTACTTGGCCGTGAAATGGAGCTTTCTCATTGGTTGGAAGAGAGATATTATATACAAGCGGTGGAGTGCGTTGCAACAAAATGCAGCAGGTTTTTAACAGTGTATGACACGGTGCTATGGAGCATTCTCATTGGTCAGAAGAGAGATATTCTATAAAAGTAGTGGAGTGATGTTGCAGTAAATGCTGCAGATTTTTAACAGTGAAGTCAATTAAAACCAATTTTTAGATTCGTTAAAATCGTCTGCTTTTGTCGAGGAAATGCCCTACTCGCCAAATCCCGCGTCGCTTTCAGCTTTTCACGCCAATTATTCCAAACTATTTTATTTTTTTACATATCTAATAATGTAATTCCGCCGCTAATTTTCACTGATCCTTTATTACCTACATGAGTAGTTTAATTCGTATTTTTTAAAAAAAATTCTGAGTATGCCCCCAATGGAGACCTTCCTTGTCAGTTTCCTCTTCTGTTCTACAAGGTATAAAAATATACGTGCAGCAGGTCACACCAGTAGCATCCAATGTCAGTGAAAACAAAGAAGAGGTAAACTACTTTGATACATAGAAAACTTGTGCCCTTCTTCGGGAAAAAAAATAACAATTCAATACAAAAATAAAACACTGGGCCTAGATTGCTGGGTGGCTGAGACGGGTGGGATATGAAACGCAGCCACATCTACAAGTTATGTTCAGAATAGTTTTGAAAGCAGATAAGTAAGAAAAGCATTCAAAACAACATTTCGTTGTATGCTCCAATAGAGAAGTAACGCTGATTTTTTAAAAAAAGTTGTCAGATTTGCTCCAATTATACAGACTACAGATATTGTTTTATAGTTTAAATATGTTAAGCAGCACTTTAAGCAGCTGTTTAAGTAACACTTTTAAATAATAACCAGCTCTGTAGGATTTTTTTTTTTGAAAGAAAATGTAAAAAAAAATGACAAATTTTACCCAAGATTTCGATTTTTGGAGCAAAAGCGCAGACTCAAGCCATTTTTTTTTTCCAGTGGTAAAATTTCACACAGTTGATTTACTAGTATAAAGGCAACTTTTGGCACCTACCCGTTTTTGATTTTTAAAAATTAATTTTTTTCGCTCCACCCTACTATAGAGTGAATCGATTACGTACGCAGGACAGGAGGAAAGCAATAAATTTGAATGGCATAATCATTTCCTTGTACGATCTTAAAATGCAGTTACATTTTTCTTTTTTAATTTTAAGCTTTCGTGAATGTTTCCAAATGTATAACCAGTGGCGTAGCTAAGGGGTGGAAAGGGGGGCAGCCGCCCCGGCGCTGAGGCAAAGGGGCGCCAAATTCAGAAAGATTTAAACCGTAATTTTTTTCCACATATTTTAACAACAAATAAAAAATCTTGATTTTTTTTTTTTTTTTTTTTTTTTTGGTGTGTGTGAATGTTTTCTTTACTAAGATATTTTGTTGCATCCAAATACGGAAAAAGAAAAAGCGTCTGTAAATTTTTCTAGACATGGCACAACACACATGGTTACGAAGATAATTATGTACCTGAACTGAGACGCAAAAAGGTTAAATAGGGGCGCGAAATTTACAGGTTTAAATTTAAATTATTTCACATTATTTGAGAATAAGTAAAAATTTCCATTTGTATGTATGTGAGTTTGTGTGTAAATATTTTCCTCAGTAAGATATTTTACTCCATCCAAATATTGAAGAAAGAAAAAGTTTCTGTAAATGTATTAAGGGACACTTGGTTCAATCAACACACTTGGTTACTAAGAAAATTATGTACCTGAAATGACGGGCAACAAGATCAAGTAAAGGGGCATCAAATTAAGAGTAGGTTTAAGCCGATATTATTGCACATATTTTGACAATAAATAAAAAATATTTATTTATTTATTTTGTATATGTGAATGTTTTCCTTAGCAAGATACATTGTCATATTTAAATCATTGAGAAAGAATAAAGCTTTTGTTATTGTTGCTAGGGACCACATTTGGTACCTAAAATAATTATTTATCTGAACTGAACTAAGATGCAAAAAGACAAAATAGAGGGCGCATGATTGAGAGGAGTTTTAAATCGGAATTATTTCACAAATTTTGATAGTAAATAAAAATTGTTGACTTTTTTTCGCGTGTGTGGGTGAATGTTTTGAAGAAATTTTGTAAAGGTGGGGAGAATGGAGAATTCATAATTGCCAATCGCTGATGGAAATTTATAACTGTCTAGCCTCAATTTTATAAATAAAAAGACCTGTTTGTGACTTGGACTGACGTTTATGGTTTCAAAAGAACATTTTTCATTTGTATGTTAGCTCTTATTTGTCGATTTTCCCAAACAAACCGGGAAAGTTTGAAACCTCTATTTATAATATATATATATATATATATATTCATATAACTATACATGTGTATGTGTGTGTGCGTGAATCACTCAAAATGAACCTTTGGAATGGGTTAGAGGTCTGCACGGGCCGGAATTTCCAGGCCCGGCCCGACCCGTAAGAAAGTTATTTCGGCCCGGCCCGGCCCGTTGTAAAACTCAAAAGTTCGGCCCGGGCCCGGTCCGGCCCGTTTAAATTTTTATATTTTAGGCCCGGCCCGGCCCGTACAAAAATCAGCGAAAACAGGCCCAGCCCGGCCCGGCCCGTTTTGGCCCGTTACAATTTCTACGATTTCTAAAAAATTCAGATTTTTATCATATAACTAAGATTCTTTTAAAGAATACTGCATGCATATCTATGGAATGGTTTTACAGTATATTTTACAGCAAATACACATTAACATCATTAATGATTACTTAGATTTTTAAGCTTTCAACATTCGAATAAAGATTCATTAAAAAAATAATATGGCTTAGAATAAAAGAAAAAAAAGAAAGCTAAAAACATCGTTAATTTTGAAGATGTTTAATAAAAGAAGATTTATAAATATATTTCTATATCATTTTATTATAGATTTCAAATCCAAATTCATTCTTAAATTCAAAGAAGCTCCTTTCTGATACATTTCTAAATTCATTTTTTTTCCCTCAGAAACGCATAAGATTAGCAGATATCTTTATTCAGAATCGAATGGCGTTATCCATTTTTTGATACAAGCAATTTAAGAATACTGCAAACAAATAAAATACTGTCATAATTAGCGTTTTGAATAGAATTTCCAGAAGCAATAGCAAGGGAAGGGAGAAAAACCTGCAATCATTTGAGAAACTATTATATCTCAACAAGGTACAAGTATTAGTCCGGGTGCTACGCATCAGAAAACTGCAAATCGTGATAAGAATATACCGCTTGGTGAGTAGGGGAGAGTGGGGATACTTGAGCATAGGGGATACTTGAGCCACCCCTATTATCTCTACAGTTGGTTAATTTTTCTTTCTAAAACTGGCAATATGGTAACATATTTATAGTTCTGAACATGTAAAAAAGAAATCACACATCTTGGTACCATTTTGAAAGTATAGTGATTAATAGTTGTCTTTTCGCTATCTGAAGAAAATATTTGGGTGCATGGTTTTTTTGTTTTTTTGTAATTAAAGTTTTGTTTAAAGTTGCAACTATATACATAAATTTAAAAAGCATAATTTCAATTGTATTTTGAATCTAAAATAGTTCTAATAGCTGCATGCTTTATTTAGTAAAACTCTAGGAAACAAAAATAGTGGTAGTGGGGATACTTGAGCCAGTGAGAGTGGGGATGCTTGAGCCATGTCTCAACCACCCCTACTAGAAATTAAGCATGGGTGAAACAAACAAAAAATAAAATTCCATCCTTATATTCACTAATAGATTTTTTTCTGGATAAAAAGGAGAATAATTTTTCATTTTATTTATTTTTCTTAAAAAAATAACGACCTAAAAATGTTCCAAAATGTATATTTTTTAAATGAAAATATCCATTTTATTTTTCATTTTGACTAACAAGATAGCCTGTCCAGATAAATGTAAACATAGTTTTCAATTTAACTTTTATTAAATTAAAATAAATTTTTAAAACTGTTTTACAGGCTATAATCTCTAATACTTTAATTAGTTAAGTCCAACATATTAAAATATTTATTTTTTAATATAACATATTAAGATTAATATTTTATATTGAAATCGTAACCTCTGTTGCTGTAACTTTTTTTTTTATTTAACTAAGGAAATTGAAGAAAAATTTGTAAAAAAAAGCGCACAAAAAACAAGAAAAGCAACAAAAATCCCAGTTCAAACTTACCTGCATGGAGCCAAAGAGGAAGACAAAATCTTTTCCTGTGAAATCAAAAAAGTGTTTGAAATAGTAGAATGATACATCTGGCTTAAATTCCGACAGCTACTAAATTAAAAGCATGAGTTCGACAGTATCATCAAAGGAAAATTCTGTCAATGATGGTGCTGATGTGAAAAGAAAACCTTCTATTGATGGTTGGTTACTAATAAAATATGCCAGAAAGAAAACTGTAAAAATATTTGTTGGATAAGTGCTTAATATTTTGAAAATGAAATTTGCCCGATGAATTGCAGATTCCAAATTTAAATGACTCTGAACTGAGGAGGCTTCTACCGTCGTTATAAGTCAAGTTGAAATTATCCTTCGACAGCCAGTTCTAACGACAAAAAATGATCTTATTACTAGCTTTGTTTACTCAATTGGTTTTGAAGGACTTTATGTTTCATAATTTATCATTCTGTAAAATGTTTGTGCAAAAATAAAGCGAAAAAAATTACTTTTGTAGGTATTTTTCCGTCGTGGCTCAAGTATCCCTTCACCGTGGCTCAAGTATCCCTCCCATGGGGATACTTGAGCCACGATGTAAAACAAAAAATAAACACTTATTATACATAGAAAAATAGTTCAAAATTAATTGAAAGTGGTTTTCAGTTGAAGAAAAAATATCAAATTTTCATTTTCAATATTTTATTTTATTCTAAGAAATTATAAAAAATTAAAAAAAATTAAAATTCAAAAAATGGCTCAAGTATCCCCATCTTCCCCTATGTACTTTATGATAATACAATGGATATTAGAGGGGGAGGCATCTCGTAAAGTCGTCGGAATTCAAGATGGCGGCTGTTATTCAAAATGGCGTCATTTACTGAATTTTCTTAATATGCGTAATATAAAAGTTCTTCTCATGTCGATTTCGATGTTTTTAAAGTCAAATTTTCGTTTTTAACACTTTCCAACTTTATTTAAAAGAGTGTAGGAATTCAGTTTATCTGTCTGTTTGTCTGTCTGTCCGCCTGTCTTTCCATGCTCTAGTTCGCTTAAATTTACTCAGATTGCCATGTAAATTTTATATGTTTAGGAAGTTTTTAATAACATGTTCGCAGTAAAAAATAAAGTATATAGCTTTTATAGTTCATTTACAGGGTGCTAAAAAACGACATTATAATATTGTGTATGCAGCGAAATCCTTTGCAATGTGTTTTAATGATGT
This sequence comes from Maratus speculifer, assembly GCA_964019185.1. Lineage (NCBI taxonomy): Eukaryota > Metazoa > Arthropoda > Arachnida > Araneae > Salticidae > Maratus > Maratus speculifer. The sequence goes on along the minus strand of OZ025295.1, from coordinate 41,015,100 downwards.
TATACTCTTTGAAACACACTCAAAGTCATATACATCAATGTTAATACAATGGATATTAGAGGAGTAGTTATCTCGTAAACTCTTCGGAATTCAAGATGGCGGTTGTTATTCAAAATGGCTTCATTTTCTGAATTTTCTTAATATACGTAATATAAATGTGCATTTAAAATAGATTTCGATTTTTTTTTAAATCAAATTTTTGGTTTTAACACTTTCTAACATTATTTAAAAGAGTGTATGTATTCAGTTCATCTGCTTGTTTGTCTGTCTGTCGGTCTCTGTTTCCATTTTCTTGCTCGCTTAAATTTACTCAGATTGTCATGTAAATTTTATATGTTTATGAAGTTTATAATAACATGTTAGGAGTTGAAATTAAAGTTTATAGCTTTTATAGTCCATTTACAGGGTGCTAAAAAATGACATTACTATATTGTGAATGCGGCGAAATCGTTTGCAATGTGTTTTAATGATGTTATACTATTTAAAACACATTCAAATTGATATACATCAATGTTAATACTGCAATGAACTACCAAATACTTACTACATAATAAGGTGCGCATAGTATTTATCGCTTATTTACAGTGACATACCAAATCAAGAAAATATATGTTTGTCATTTGTATATAAATTTCATAAAGATCACGATTTAATTCAAGTGTTATTAGCGGAGGTGCTAGGAGTTATGAAAATTCATTTTGCGATAAGGGTATCCCAAATATATAGCATTTATCTAATATTAATAAAGTGCATATAAGAAAGTGAGGTATCGTATAAATTTATAGGAATTCAAGATGGCGACTATTATTTAAAATCTTTTGCAGTTTTATTCCTCTTCATCTTACAAGAGTATTTCTGATGTCAATTTCCACGTTTTATAACTCAAAAATTCTCTTTTAAATACTAGAAATGTACCTAAAATGACAATAGGACAATTCCTGAACTGGAATTGGTTTCTTAATTGGTTAATTATGGAATGACCTGTCCTGGTCACGAAGAAGCTGATTCAAGAATAATACTGCATCTCAAAGACATGATTGAAAAATGACTGAAAAATATTGTTATACGGTCTATGGACACTGATGTATTTGTTTTGCATATTTTTGCACATTTTGATTGCATATTTCTTTATCCTTTCGTATAAATGCCTAGAAATTATTTGTTTTGCATTTGAAAAAGGGAAAAAATACAGATTTATTTCTGAGCATACCATAACTGCAGCAATTGGAAGAGAAAAGGCAATGGCTTTACTAGAATTTCATACTTTCACGGGATGCGACAGCAATCCGGTTTTCACAGGAAGGACGAAAAAGCCAAATTGGAAAACATGGATTCTATTTAATGAAGCTACTGCTGCACTTTCATACCTATGAAAACCACAAACGTCCATTCCTGAAAATATTTTAAATATTTTATAAAAGTTCGTAGTATTGTTCTACTGTTCAACAAGCAATGGCCTAATTGTCAATAATGCAAGACAAGAATTGTTTATGACAAAAAATCGTTCTTTTGAACATCTTCTACTAACCAAGGGTGCACTTCAACAGCATATTTTACTCAGTGCTTTACAATTTGGACACATATGAAGACAAGCAGAGCAGCGTGAAATACGTCTATCTTCTCCAAACAAATGGGGATGATGGTTGGAAAATTTGTCAAGGAAAATAAAACGGTCGGAGTTGCTAGAGATTTCAGACTCTTATGAAGAGTTAGTAAAATGTGTCTGTAGAAAGATTGGACTTTCTTGCACATTATTGTGCAATTGCAAAAACGAATGTGAAAAATATGATGATACCAAGTGAAGTTTCTATATACTACAGCTTTATATATAACATTCATTTTTAATATATTGTATAAGTAATGTATTAATAAAACAGTATTTTTATTATTTACTTATTCCTTTAAATTTTCTACTGTAAATGACAAAAAATATTTTAATAATTGACCTATTTTCATTTTAGGTATATTTCTAGTAATAAAAAAAAGATTTTTGAGTTATAAAATACGGAAATTAATATCAGAAGTACTCTTGTAAGATGCAGAGGAATAAAACTGCAAAAAAATTTAAATAATGGTCGCCATTTTGAATCCTATGAATTTATACGATACTTCAATACTTATATGCACTTTATTAATATAGGATAGATAATGACTATTCGGGATATCCTTATCACAAAATGAAGTTTCATCCTTCCTAGCACCTCCACTAATAACACTTGAATTAGATCGTGATCTTTATAAAATTTATAAACAAATTACAAACACTTATTTTCTTGTTTTGGTGTGTGTTTGGTGTAAATAAGCGATAAATACTATGCGCACCTTATTATGTAGTAAGTATTTGGTAGTTCATTGCAGTATTAACATTGATGTATATCAATTTGAATGTGTTTTAAAGAGTATACCATCATTAAAATACATTGCAAATGATTTCGCCGCATGCATAATACTGAAATGTCTTTCTTTTAGCGCCCTGTAAGTGGATTGTAAAAGCTATGCACTTTACTTTTTACTCCTAACGTGTAAACTTCATAAAACATATAAAATTTACATGGCAATCTGAGTAAATTTAAGCAAGTTAGAGCATGGAAAGACAGGCGGACAGACAGACAAACAGACAGATAAACCGTAATCATACACTCTTTTAAATAATGTGGAAAAGTGTTAAAAACGAAAATTTGAAAATTTGACTTTAAAACCATCGAAATCGACATGAAATGCACATTTATATTACGCATATTAAGAAAATTCAGAAAATGACGCCATTTTGAATAACAGCGACCATCTTGAATTCCGACGGCTTTACGATATGCCTACACCTCTAATATCCATTGTATTAACTTTGATGTATATCAATTTGAATGTGTTTTAAAGAGTATAACGTCATTAAAACAAATTGCAAACGATTTCGCCGAATGCACAATATTGTAATGTCATTTTTTTGCACCCTGTAAATGCAATATAAAAGCTATATATACTTTATATTTAACTTCGAACATTTTATTATAAAATTCATAAAACATATATAATTTACGTGGCAATCTGAGTAAATTTAAGCGAGCTAGAGCATGGAAGGAACAGGCGGACAGACAGACAAACAGACAGATAAAACGAATTCATACACTCGATTAAATAATGTTGGAAAGTATTAAAAACGAAAATTTAACTTTGAAAACATAAAAATCGACATAAAATGCACATTTATATTATGCATCTTATGAAAATTCGGAAAAAGGCGCCATTTTGAATAACAGCCGCCATCTTGAATTCCGACGACTTTACAAGATGCCTCCCCCTCTAATATCCATTGTATTATCATGAAGTACATACTTACCAAGCAGTATATTCTTATCACGATTTGCAGTTTTCACCTTATTTTTGTCGCGTAGCACTCGGACTATATTTTATTTACCAAAAATGAAAAACGCTATTCGATTAAAATCCCTTCAATAGTTAGGCTTTTCACTTTTATACTTTTACAATTTAAAATTAATCAGAAAATGTGTCAAACTTTCGCATTATTGAGAAATTAATTTATTTAAAAACCATCAAGAAGTATATATCCGAAGACTAAGCTAACATAAGTTCTTTATCGCTGTTAATAATTTTCAAATCACGTTTTCTGTCAATAATTAAGTCTAGTACCGGTCCGGCCAGTCTATGTGTATAAAAATAATGCAAGCGTGATCTCGGACCGGCATGAGTCAGCTAAAAATATATTAAAACGGGTTACACATAATGTAAATCTCCGATGCCGATACACTGCGCATTTTTATATTGATGCTATCAAACTAGTGTGGCCACATTTATACTTATTCTCGTTAAAACCATTTTCGTTGAAAATAGCTCATATTTTATCGTTTCTGCATAAATCTTCAGAACGGGCCGACAGCCCCGAAAATTTTTTTTATCGGCCCGGCCCGGCCCGTCTGGCCCGCTCAATTTTTTTGCCGGCCCGGCCCGTTGAAAAAACTATTCTAAATCTGCCGGCCCGGCCCGTTAGAAAATTTGAAACGATTCCGCCGGGCCGGGTACGGGCCACGGGCCAAGCCCGGGCCGTGCAGACCTCTAGAATGGGTCCCCTTATCACTGTCTTCGGCAATGTAGACCGTGAGTGCTAACTACTAAAAAACGCCATTCAAATTTATCTGTTTCAAAAGGACTGCTGCCTACATGCCCTATAGCCAGCGTGCTTCACAGAAGAAAATCCTAAAAAATTCTGCAGAAATGAGCTTTATGAAACAACAGATAAAAATGCTCCCTGGTGGTAAAAAGTTTAAAACTGTAAGACATTTCAAAACAAAGTGGAATGAGCAGAACTCAGTTGAAATGGAATACATAGAACCCGATGTAAGAATGCGTCACCTGCACTGAAAGCTGGAACTAACAACTTCAATGAGTAAGCTAAATTGAATGAATCAATTGCGTTAAAATTTGGTCCATAGATTCCGGAAAAAGGAATGCACTGTTAATGTTTGATAATTGTGTTAAAAGAAATCTATATTTTGGAAGACGTACTTTTAAATGTATATAATCAGAAGAAAACCATGTAGACGAACTCTTAACCCATACCATGAAACTCTTGCTACAGAACACACTAATAATCTTCAATAAAATCGGCAAAGATTAAATTATGTTTTTAGCATTCGGCAAAGTTTAATAATTAAGTCGATTATCAAGATATCATATAATCTTTGACCCATCGATTTTCGAAAAATAAATGGAGGCATCTGCTTTATAAAGATATCTTTTTAGTTCATTTTTTAATGAATCAGCTTTTAACGAGCTTTTGTACTGTGGCTATCAGTTTTTTAAAGGATATTACGAAAAATTACCGACCGGTTATCAAAATGTTTTTTTTACACATGATTAAAAAAAATTTCTGTATTTACTCTGAAAATTTCAAATCGGTATAGTAATAAGTTTTCTTAATTTTTTCTCATTAGTAAAAGTGTCTAATTTCTTTAATTTTGGCAGCGGAATTATGTTCAGATGTGTGGGCAATTTTGCCATTTTGTGAAAAAGTGCGTTTTTGATGAGATTTTAATTAATATTCGCGACTAATTATACATGTATTTATATAAATAGAAATCTGAGCAGAAACTGTTTGAACTGTTCTCGTACAGATTTTCAGACTTTCACGTGCGTTAGATTTTTCTATTTTTTTCTCCGTCACACAAACACACATATACATTGGTTTTCTTGTAGATTTTTGCTTTCTTCATTCCATATGAAATTTTTTCGTGTAATATAGACTTCTATGAACCAATGCAAAATGGATTTAGTTGGAAGAACAACAAGTAACGATATTTTTTCTTTATTTGAAATTCCATGTTCTCAGCAAATTGTCATTGATAACAGACAAACAATGGAATGAAGATAGTCTATCTTCAAATTTTCCCTTCTTAAATTATATAAAAAACAAATTAGGACTTTTCTGTCTTTCTAGTATAAACAGTTTAAATGGCTCTAAACCTTTTTTTTTAAGTTCAATGTATTTGCTATATACTTTAATTTAGTACATATGCATTAAAGAAATCCCCATCTATTTATGAAAGGAATAACTGGGAGAATAATGGGAGAAATGAATTCTCGGTAACCTCTTTGGGTGCTGAACTTATTTATTTCGTCGCTGCATGTTACAATCATGTCCGCGAATTCGATTGAATGTTTCACGAGCCATTTACGTCAATTTCGGGATCTATACTGTCTTAGGTTGTGCAGGCATCTCAAATGGGCAAATCTAATACTTTTCATGTGTTTTCTTGCTAATATGTTGGCCGTATTTTTAACAGGAGATGAAGGTATCAATTTCGGAGGAATATTTAGTTTTGACTAACCAGTGGTCAAGATCTGAAAAATTCTCGGGATTTATGATGTACAAGGTAGTGCTCGCGATAGGATACGTATAGCAGGTATACGATTAAACGATATACGTATATCCGTATAATACGTTTATCTGCTATACGGATACTTTCGAATATACGTTTAAACGTATCCGGATACGTATAAGGCGTATCAACTAAACGTATATTTAAGAATACGTATATTTAATGTATACGTATATTCGCCGTATCGTATCTAATTTAAATAGCGGACTTCACCAGTCTTATGTCGCTGAATGGAGAATAATTTGGAAATCGGTAGCGTTACGACAGAAATCCGCATAGTATGCAGGCCCGTAGCTAAGAGGGCGCTATGGGCGGCTCAGCCCCCCCCCCCTAGAATATTTTGAGTCCCCCCCCCTGGAAAAGATTCCAAGGTCACTCAATTAATTTCTGTTCCAAAAATTCATATGAAATTCTGTTCAAAAATCTAATTTAGTTTTGAGACCCTTTCACAGTTTTGCAGAGTTACTAAATTGTATCTAAAATAAGTGTGTCAACACTCCCTCATTTTATATGTACATATGAAGTTAACATAATGTTTCATTTTGCACCAGTTATACAATCAAAATTTTCATCATCCTATACTTTTCTTAGCATAAAATGAAGTTAGTACAACAGTTTAATTAGAAACATAATACCTACAATGTGAATAGTTATTAATTTATCTTTCTGCGTCAGAAAGAGAAAAAAAAATTATGAGCCCCCCTACATTCTTTCGAGCCCCCCCCCCCCCCCCCCCTATGGTTCACTTCTAGCTACGGCCCTGATAGTATGTCTTATACATACGAGATCAAGCAATGAAAAGCGTATATTTTTTAAAACGGTTTGCAAAAAGTTCACAAAAGATCAGACTCCTGATTGGCTAATCTCGCTTCACTAACAGTGAAATATCTACTATCTGGATTTCAACCAAGATCTTGGTATTTCCCTTTATAAATATTTTAATCAACATACATGTTCAGTGCAATTTACCGAAGTGACCCATGTTACCTATCCAGTGGCGTAGCTATGTTTTTTGGCGCCCGGGGCCAGCAAGAAATTTTGCGCCCCCACCCCAATATAGATATATAACAATTTCTCTCAATTTGGTGCCCCTAGGCCTCGGCGCCCGGGGCGGACGCCCCCCCCTGCCCCCCCTTAGCTACGCCACTGTACCTATCGATTGTAGGGCAGTACGAAACCGAAATGTGGCACCAATGAAAACTATCCTGTTGAACTGTAGCTGACGTCACAATTCGCCTTGATTTTCATTTCATACTACCCTACAATCGGTTGGTAACATTGGTCACTTCGGTAAGTGACCGGTAAGTTACTCTAAACATACTCAATGTTTAATTATGTTTCTTCTAATTTTCATTAAATAAGTCATAAAATATTCTGGGAGGACAAAATAATTAAATTATTTAAAAAAGAAACTAATAAAAATTACCAAATATGTAAATTATTTTAAAATTCCTCCGCGGTAAGACAATTTACATATGGTGAAAAATAAAACCATTGTGTCACGTGACGCAGACACTTAGTATAAGTATCTCGTAGAGTAGAAGAACGAGCATTTATAGACACATTTCTGCTTAGATTACAATTAGAAATGAATAGAAAAAGCTGGGTGTGGCGGTACGCTGAGAAAAAGAATGACAGAGCCTACTGCCTGCTATGTGATGATGATATTGCTGTAAACTCATTCTGTGCAACTGGTGGAACAAAATTCATGCCACATATAGACAAAGTCACAGACAGATATTTTGTAAAAACATATTTTTCGGACTATCTTACCCTTAAAAAGTGTAAACCAGTCGAAAGATTTCTCGAATCCATTACTTTCTTCTTGTTAAGATACAAGAAAATATAAAAAAAACTAAGTACTGAGCCACAGCTCTTCCAAAGATTAGTTTGATTCTATCCACAACTAATGTAAGACAATTTATAATAAATAACTTAGTTTTTTGGGAAAGAAACCAAAATTTAAACTGAGAAACGTATTCAGATTTTTTAGGTACCTGCATAACAAGTAGTAGTTAAGTAAACGCATCGTAGTTTTTTAAACAGAGAATCGCGATGGGGATACTCAACCGGATATTTCTCAATGTCTGTAATCCGCAGAAAAGCATTGAAACATCAAATTTCATATCTTGAATGAAAAACGTTTAAACGTTTATACGTTTAACCGCTTGGATAAGATCCGTATATACGATGTACCGTATATGTTGTTTTGCGCAATACGTATAACCGCCGATGCCGTATTATACGTATAGTTGATCCGTATTTCGTATAATACGTATTATACGTATATGCGTATAAACGTATAATCGAGAGCACTAGTACAAGGCTTAATCAAAAACTAATGAGCATTTTCCAAATTTCTCCATTTTCTATCATTCATAAGTTACTCTCTGAATTTAATGGTGAACATAATAAATGTGAAAGGTATGTACAAATATTATACTGACATGCATGCAATAAATTCAATAAACCATTTGGAGTGATAAATTAGCTAGAGCCAGGAATCGAACCTTGTCCACAGAGTATCGAGCTGTTGCTCTAACCACTGTTATTCTGATTCTCAGTGTTTAGACTAACAGCCTAATATGCTGATGATCCAGGTTCGATTCTTGACTCTGGCTAAAATTTTCCCCTCCAGTTATATTTATTGTAGTTTCATCGCCCCCCCCCCCCCCCCCACTAACCGTTTTTCAGAGTTCTTAATTTGTGTACTTTTTCTTTTAAATTTTCCGGTTTCAATTTCTCTTGTTTTTCCTTCTCTATTAAAAATCCAAAGCATTCCTGTCGTAAGTAAAGAATTTTGACGCTATTCGTGGTCGCTTTCCAGCGACAGTGCTTCGTGCAAGAGAGTAGGGCTATTCGGGATGTAGGTAGGGGGTAGCCCACGAAGATGGGCCGCTCAACGCGGCGGTTTGGTTCGTATTTGTAATTTTGTAAAATTCTTTTTACAGTAGATTTGTAACGTTCGAAGGTATCCATTCTGAAATTTGTGAAAAAACATTTTATTAATTGTCAACGTGATCCGCCTAATTAATATGTAATAAATGCTGTGCTGGGACACAAAATTACAAACTGTGAATAAGATTTAAAGTTAGGAAAAATAAATTTAGGATTTTAATTTGATTTTAAATTTGGATTTTAATTATTTTTCTTTACATCTTTCTATATATAACATGTATATCTCTCGATAAATACCTGGATCAATGTCATACGACTCGTATTTATAAACCTATTTGGATGTGATTGAGCAATCATGTGTAAAGGATTTATTAAGATCTCGACCAAATTTGTTGGACATCTTGATCTACCATCCTGTTTGAAAGTGGCGACCTCTTAAAAATTTAAATCTAGTAATTAGAAATATACAAATATATACGTATATATATAATTTATTTCTCGGATAATTGCTGAGACTTGAAGGATTCAAGAACAATTTTAGATTTCCCCTCTATCCAAAAAAAAAAAAAAAAATGGTATAGCAATTTGAAATTCTAAGGTGGCTGCCGTTTTGAAACAAAATAATTTTATCCGCAATCGAATGGATTTTAGGAATTTTAGCAAAGGCGATTTTTGAAATTTTATTTTTAATGTTTCTACTCCAAAACGTTTAAAACAACAGTCATATACGTGAACGTTTTGCTATGTTTTTAAAATTTCTTAAAAATTTAATATTGAATAAACTAGAAATTTTCTATTATCGGGTTTAACACATTTTAGTTTCATATGTTTAAATAAAATAAACTAAATCTTTTTTTTGTTTGTTTATTTTTTAAAGGAAGAGTGGACAAATGTTATCCCTGTACAAGCCAAAAATACTTTTTTCTTTCGCATGAGGAAAATAATGTAGTTATTTTTTAATTGGGCGTTTTCTTTTTTATTCTTTTTTTTTTTTGGGGGGGGGGGGGCGCAAAATTTCTTCCGGCCCCGGGCGCCAAAAAGTGTAGCTACGCCACTGTGTATAACAGCAATGATTTTAATCCCCAATTAGTGATTTTTAAATTTAAAAACTTTTTACGACATTTAAAAATACGATTATTAAGTTTTTAAAACTATCATTGTTTTTGAGTTATGAATAAATATTTTTCAACACCAAAATGGATTTCAATTCCCATCAGCAGTATATGTTTTCTATTCAAAATAAGAGTTACGTTCCTTATGAATGAATATATTTTTTATTTTTTAGGGGTGGGGCATTTTGTAAAATTTTTAATGTCATCTAATGCACCTCTCCCCCACACAGAGTTTAAAATCATAAATTTATTCTTTTATTTTATTTTTTTAATTAATTAATTTATTTTTGGCCATTGGTTTCTTTGTGAATGACAATAAGTATCCGCGTAGAACTTCCCTTACCATAACTTAACACATTTAAAATCTTTTTTCTTTTTTCTCTCAATAGTTAAGTTGTAGCAAAAATAAATAAATAAATTGCTCTTCTCCTAAATAACAAAATAAATTAATAAATAAAATATTTTAAAAACTTTTATTTTTATATGTCCCAAAATTTTTAGTTTATTATAGTGTGTTTGATATTTTTTAGAATTTTTGTGATGTTCATTTTCTCCCATCCCCATCCCCACACCTAGCAAATAGAGATTAATTATTAACGAGTATTAATACAAAAACTCTTTCCATGGGGAATTTCTTGGGTGCATTTGTGATAAGAGCCAAAGTTTGGGGCGGGGTCTAGAAGCTACTATGAAGAATGATCAAATGAATTTCAGTAAAGAAAGTCGAAACAAACATTACATCAGGCCAGAAAACAAGACGAAAATGCATTTTTAGACTTGGGGTAATAAGTGAATAACGGTAATGAGAATCGTTAATTAGTGTTTAAATAATATGACTAGTTCTTATGTATAAAAAACAGTAAGGAGTGAAATAAAGATGCAGTAATAAAGTAACATTTTCCGAATTTTAATGCCTTCTTTGAATACTTTATTTTTCATATGTATATCGTGTGATTACATCCAACAGTAAAAAATTATTCCGTGTATAACGCGCACCCAGGAGTTTTGCCCTTTCTTTCTTTTTTCTTTTTCTTTTTTTTTTTTTTTTTTTTAAATACACGAGTAAATACGGTATATTAATTTTTTAATGTACACCATCTTTGCCTAAAACCAAAAAAAGGAACATATATCTGTTGAATAAGTCCGAACGAGGATTATGCGTTAATATAGGTTCGGGCCATATCTCTTAATACTTGATTAATACTATTTATCTCAATCTCTTAATACTAGATTCCTGCTGTGAAAGCCATTTGAAATGAATGATACTTTTGGATTTATTTTTAATGCTAGCTGATCCATCCGGCGTTGCCCGGGACCATAGATGTTTTCAAACAAATTGTGAACATTAAAAATCTTATTCATACTAAAATAGAAACGAATTTAAAATTTTATCTGCGGAATATTTTAAATTTTACACACAGGTATGTATTTCTGTTACGAAAACCATGTTTCCGTAGGATAAAGAAATGTAGTCGTTGATTTTAGCTGTTTTGAACCACAAAAATAATGCAATAATTGAATTATTTTTAAATTCATTTTTTCAGTTAAACTACTCCATGCAAAATCTTCTGAGCACACACGCGACGTGCGCTGCACATTCAAACAAACCGTAAGAAAACATAAAAAGAGTAATTACCTAACTTACTACTTCTTTGGATGGTGCCATGGATGGATTTTAAAGATCGATTGTAAATCAACCAGGAACAGTGTGACCGTTTTTTCAAGCTAAAAGCAGGCTAGATTTGGACTGACAACAAGCTAAAAATAAAATCGATGGTCCTGCCATCTATTGATGAACAGTATATCAATAGACTGACAACTATCTTTTAGCCTGATTTGTTAGCTTGATTTAGCTTGTTGTAAGTCCTACAACAGTCCAGATTTCTTACAACAATCCAAAAACGGTCACACTGACCAGGAAATACAATATCATCAAAACAGGAAAAAAAAAAAAAAACAAATGCGTGTACAATTTGTTGCTAGCATTCAGCCATGAAATGCAGGCGTTAAATCCCATATTTACCGCCTGCTTTCATTGGCTGGTTGCTTCGTTGCCGCGGATTGATGGCTTGCTACAAATAGCCTCTAACCTGGCTGCTTCGTTATCGTGGATTGGTGGAAAGCTGCATATATCCTCTTACCTAGTACAGTGCGTGTCAAAAGTTTAATCACAATAGCAATTTTAAAATGAAACTTTAAATATTACCTTTAATTTCAATATCTTTCTTGTATATGTTAATAATATCTATTTTAATACCATATTCATTTAAATTAACTTTTAAATTTTATTTCAAACCATGGAGTTTAAGAATAGAATAAAAATGACCGTGTCAAAAGTTTAAGCACAAAATCGTTTTTATGCAAATTTTACAGTCTGACGTAAACGGTTGCGCAAGCAAACAATTTCTGGGTGTATAAGAAGCAGTCCGCTGTTGTTTTTGAGTTAGTACAAAATGCCCAAGTCGAAAGAATTTTCAGGGGAGGAGATGATAAAAATTTGGAGTATGAGAGCAAAATGTAATTCTGTTTTTGAAATTGCAAGTGCATTAAAAAGGTCAAAACAAGGTATTTATCAAATTTTGGCTCGTGCTAATGATTTTAAACGAAAATTTCGTTCAGGAAGGCCGCGAGTGACTAGTTTGAGCAAAGATAGTCGCATCAGAAATTTAGCTTTAACTGGTAATTACTCCTTTTCGGAAAAAAAAAAAAAAAATATATATATATATATATATATATATATATATGCAGTTGGAGAACAAATATCGAAAAAAACTGTTTTTAGAAGAGTTTTGGAATTCAAATACATCAAATACCGTAAAATGGTTCGATTACCGTGTCTCAACGATACCATAAAGAAGCTAGATTACAAAGGGCCAAAGAGCATATGTCATTTGGTGAAAAGTGGCTGAATGTCTTATTCAGGAATGAAAAAAAAAATGGAACCTCGATGGCCGTGATGGGTTTAAGTACTATTGGCATGATCTCCGAAAAGAACCTAGGAGTGTATTTAGCCGATAACATAATGGTAGTTCTGTAATGGTATGGGGGGGGGGGGGCTATTTCTTTCAATGGTCATTGGTCAGACATCTCTAGCATTCATCAGTGGTCGTGAAAACTTTGAAAACTACAAAGAGACACTTGCCAATCATTTGCTTCCTGTTGCCGAGGTTTTTAGGGGAAGAAAAATGGTTATTTCAACATGATAATGCTTCCATCCATACCTCAAGCTCAACTTCATCGTGGCTTAAGTCGAAAACAGTGTCTGTTTTGAAATGGCCGGCAATTAGTCCTGATTTAAACTTTATAAAAAATATGTGGGGTATTCTCACTCATGCAGTTTATCCAAATGGAAAGCAGTATTCTTCAGTTAAATATTTGAAAGATGCCATTGAGAACGCTTGGTTTAAAAATGAACCAGAAACAATACAGAACCTCATTTTAACGATGGAAGACCGTATATTAAAGTAATTCAGCAGAAAGGAGCAATAATCAAGTATTAATTTTTTTATTCTTGTTCTGCTAAAGACTTAAAAACTACTGTGCTTAAACTTTTGACACACTCATTTTTGTTGTTCTGATAAATTTTATTATTTAAGATAAATTTTATAGCATGAATCTGTTAACTATCTTTTTAAAACTAGAATTTGTAGGCTATTTGAAAAGGGAAGTAACTTTCACCCATTAATAAAATTTTATTTTGAAATTTTCTGTTGTGCTTAAACTTTTGACACGCACTGTAAGTTTTAATTGTTTGAAAAAAAATCTATATTGAAATTTAAAAATCCAGCTGCGAAGTACACTTTCCGGTGTTAGCATTCACACATGACAAAAATTTCAGAGACCTGGGTGTTAATTTCGGCGTAATATGCGGTTAGGCAGGCAGGCAGACAGACATCTCTTATTTTATATATATAGAATATATATATAAAATAAGAGATATATATAAATTATTGAAAATTAGGCTTTTCTAAAAAATTATAGATGGCCCCTTAAACCATTGTTTAAGGAGTTTTTCCTAAGTTGGTGTTTGTAGGTGTTGCCATTGAAAAAACAAAGTTTTCGCTGATTTTGATTTATAGATAGCGCCTCCTAAACTAATTTTATATACATCATTTAAAAGAATACTGTTTCCAATCATTTGGTATCAGTAACTTTCTTCTGCAATAATTTGTTAACCCTTCACTGCACTGTGTGCCATATCTGGCACGAACCTAAAAACTGAACAATATGATTGTTGTAACTGATCAAAAACGGTCCAAAGAATGGATTAACACTTTTTTTTGTCCATGTCAGATGGCTGTATTTGACAAAAAATTAGAATTTTTCTTCATATACGAGGAAAAAAAATCGATTAACCCTTTGAGTTCTGGTGGGTAAATTTCTTCAAATTTCCAACTGTCACATTGGCACCAGTATTTTACAAAGAAAAAATTCAGTTAACGATATGCACGAAGAAAAGAAATGCATGAAACCTTTATCAAATGAATTTGGTCAAATATTCCAGTGCCATTGTGAAATTTCGGAATTAAAACTAAGTGGTAGAAATTTCAACCATCAGAGCTCAAAGGGTTAAGCTATTAAGGCAAAATTTACTTTTATTATTTTTACTGAATAGTCTAAAATATATAAAGAAATTTTCAGAGTGTTAAGCAGATAAAATTAATTAATTTAAGCCCATTTAATTGCAATTTATAGTGATACAATATTTAAAAATCCTTATTGTGTATACACACACCATATTATATCAAATTTTAGCTGAAAAATTAAAATTTTACTATTTTAATTTTCTTACTATTTTCCTCATTATTAGACCGATATATATAGATTTCAAATCATTTTTTTCATAAAAAATAGAAAAAAAAGTGCAGTTAAGGGTTAATAAGGGGATTGCCCCCACCCCCATAACTGTACGTTGGGGCATCACGTGAGCGATGAATGTGTTTTTCGCTTATTTTGCCAGCTCCTCTCAGTCTTTTTAGGTGGCAAGTGATATATAATTCTTCTTGGGATTAAGATTCTGATCTAATTCTGATTGGGCAGGAAATTAATCATGTCTGCGATCTCCTTCAGGATTCTTTGCTTAGCTGTTTAAATCAATCTAAACTTTAAAAGCTGATTATCGGTGCTAATATTGGTCATTAATTCTTCCAATTTCTTTTTATATATATATGTAAAAAAATCGTGATACTTTCTTTAACTTTGAAATTTTCCAGATCTTTAAATTCACCTCGTAAGCATGCTAAGTTTCAGTAGTTTCATTGATTGAAATGAAAAAATGAATACACTAACTTATCATAAGAAAAAACGCAGTATGTTACCTTGGATTTCTGAATACATTAATTTTACTTGCATTATTGCTTGAAATATTTGCATTTTTACTTACCCATCATACGTAGTATAGAGTAAATCTTGCAATCCTTATGAAAAACAAAACAAAACAAAAAAAAAAAAAAATCACTGATTTACACTTTTCAGACACTGAAGATACCAAAAAACATATTTTTAGAGAAGAAAAGTTTGCCATCCGTCTGTCTATTTGTCTGTAAACGCTCTATCTTCTTAACAAATTGAAATAGAGACTTGAAATTTGGTATGTACATATATACAAATACAAATTTGCAAGTAATAACTTAATCCCTGCCCCACTTAGTCAGGAAAAGAAAAAAAATGAATGTATAAAAAAAGAGGGAGAAAAAAGTGTCCCGCCGAAATAAAGCCACTACGTTAATTGCCAATAGATCCTTCATGCTTATATATGACTTGAAACCTGCGTGTAGCTCGCTATAATTTACCGTATCCTCCCAAAGGTCAATAGAGGAGGAGATCGAGAGATAAGAGAAAATATGCGTTTTCGCCTGTTACTTAAAACCACACTTTTTGGCGAGGGATAAACAATTTTCGCCAACTTTCGCAACAAAACCGCAGAACAGAGTTTTAAATACGGATCCGATATAAAAATTTGAACGAAGCTGATAACCTATGAATAATTTTCAATGGATACGATTTTACCATAAGCGAAATATAAGACTCCTCTCAAGTCCATAAAAGGGCAACTTATCATTATAACACAAGTTTAAATTCATTTTTGTTCGGAAACATATGAAAATAAGCAGATGTTATTCAAAAATATTTTTAACCCTTTATCTACGCATTATGAATTCAAGAAAATTTTACATTCTAAAGCATATTACGCAAATTGTTTAAACTAAATTAAGAGATTTATATAATCATTTAATAAATATTTAAAGGATTTTAGGATTTAGAAGGATTAATTAAATTGGAATTTACAGGGATTTTGTGCAATTTGTTATAACCCCACTCAAATCTTTATTTCTAAATATTTTCTTAGTATTTTGTAAAATTATAAAATGTACAAATATTATGTTCTTATAATATAAATATCGAAATATTTCCGCATTGAAAAATCCCCATCCACTCCCTCAGCGCCAAGAAAGCTGAAAAGATGCAAAGACAAAATAAATCATTATTTAAAAATATATTTGTTTTGCGTAACCAATAATGCTTTTGGAACAAGATAAAGTAATATATATGTAACTCATTCTAAATAGTATTACAACTAACTTACGTATTAAAAGAATTTTATAATAACTTATTTTAATGGTACTTATAAGTACCATCGGTAGATAAAGGGTTAATTGACAGACGTTTTCCATTTTTTTGGCAAATATAAATGATCTTTCAGAAAATACATTCAAAGTTGGTATTTTGAACCGAATTTCTGGCCGTAAGGGAAAAAAAACTACCGAGAGAGAGAAGAAAAATTTGTTGCTACACGATCAAAATTGTTTATAAGTCAATAATATATATAAGTCGATTTATTTAATAAAAAATGGAAGACTCGTTTCGATCAGATATCGCTTCCATAGCCAGCATTCACAATTTTCTTCCTTTACATTCAAAACTGAGTTAATAAATGTGTCGGAAATTTTGCGCTTATTAAGCAATATACTTGAAAACCGATTTAAGCATAAATGTGCCTCAAGAGAATAAGCTAATCTGACATCAATACAAAAAAAAAAAAAAAAAAAAAAAAAAAAAAAAAAATCAATGTGGATATAATAGATATTGGGCATCGGTCGATTACATTGTGTTTTAGTCCAGGTTTACTCGTTGCAGAACTCTAGTCATAAATATCAACTTTGCGACTTTATGTTTAAAAATAAATTAGACAATATGTCAGAAACTTACTCGTTTGTTGAGGAGGGAACTTGAGAACAACCCTGAGAGAGAGAGAAAGAAAAAAAAAAAAAAAAAAAAAAAAAAAAAAAAAAAAAAACATTTTCCAGAAGATTAAAAATTATCTAAAAAATAAGTAAAAATAAGTATTTATGGATATACAAAATAATTATTCCCTTTAGTAAATTAAAGTCTAATCTATGAAATACTGCACCAATATGTATCAAAACTTGATTTGGAAAATTCAATGCACGAAGTATACAAACACACATTCTTAGGATCTTTGTATTCAGTATATCTTACGGAATCGTTTTACATGTATACATTTAATAGTTTTTAGCTCACAGGCTATCACAGCCTGAGAGCTTACAGTTGGCAAAAAAAGTATTTGTACACTTCATTTTTTTAAATTATAATGAAATTAAACAAAAGATTTAAGCAAAAAATACTGTAATACATTAATTTAATGCATTATAATATTATAGAAGCAGAAACAAAATTAAACGAATCGATTTTTTACATTATAATAAACAAGTATACAAAAATATAATGCAAAAAAAGTATTTGTACACTATATTAATGTAATATAATTGATGAAAATTTAGTAAAATGATACAAATTAATATTTTGTGTGAATTCATTTAGCGTTTATGACTACTTCTAGATGGTGTGACATAGATTCCACCAACTTTTTTGTAGTGGTCTGGTTAATGTTATTCCATGACACAATAAGAGCTTCTTTAAAACTGTTTTTTACTAATACATATTTTTCTTTTCGGATTTTTGCATTCAATAGCATCTGCAAATTTTCTACTGGATTCAAGTCTAGAGATTTTAGAGGAGTTACCAGTCGTCTTCGAGTATTGTCGTAAGCATGTGCTGGTGATCACAGCAGTATGCTTTGGTCATTATCCTGCAGAAAGTGGAAAGCTTCCTCTATGCATAATTTCTTGGCACAGTTTATTAAATTATGGCGCGACACATCAATGTATGTTAAACCTGTCCTTCCATTGTCAAAAAATTTTAAATGTCCTGCTCCATTAGAAGCTATACACCCCAAAAGTATAATATTCCCCCCAACATGCTTGATAGTTTGAAGTATACGTTTTGGATCTAGAACAGTTTTATTTTTACGCCAATTTTTTCGAATGCTTGATAGTAAGAAAATTCCGAATTTTTCCTCATCAGAAAAAATTACTGTTTTCCAAAAATCCAATGATTTACTTCTGTATGCGAAAGCGAATACTATGCGTTTTCGCCTATTTGTTTCGCTGATGAATGGATTTTCCCTTGAGGTTCTTTCTTTTAAATCTGCATTGAGAAGAATATTTTTTATTGTTTCAGGTATTACTCTGATGCGAGAAGATGTCGCAAGGTCTCCAGCAAATTTTTTAACCGAACGCACAGGATTTTTTAAAGCTTTTTTAACAACACTCCCTTTTTCCCTCATTGTTAGTTTGCTAAGAAGTCCTGGTTTTCATTGAATTTCGATTCTTTTAATTTATTCATAGTTTCTCACTATACATCCAATATTGTAAATGGTAATTTAATAGCTTTTACAAATTCTTGTTGCGAATTTATATTTTTATTATGCTCAATCATAGGATTTCATATATCTAGAGGTGCCTCTCTAGTATTAGGTTCTATACTCAATTACTTCAAGAGCAAATTAAATTAAATGTCAGACAAATATAATATGAACTTAAAAATTATTAACAGCTTCTGTAAAAGTAGTCCTTTGAACCATAAACACTATAAAACACAGTACATATCAGGATGGAGAAATGTACAAATACTTTTTTTGCAAGAAATTTTTAAACTTTTCCTATTAGAAAATTATTTTACATTTTTATCGAAATTTTCTGTTGTGTAATTTAAAACACACGGTAAACAGACTGTATTAAAAATATTTTTGACAAAATATCTGTTTTTATTTAATTAAAAATAAAAAAAATTTAGGGTGTACAAATACTTTTTTTGCCAACTGTATGTGCCCGCCCGTTCTGTATGTATGTTCGTACGTAACGCGATAACTCATGATAAAAATATCAAATCCACTTGAAATTTTGTATGTAGGTATATCCTGACAAGGCGCTTCCCTGATTAGTTTTTGGAGTTCATTCGATATGTATAAGAGGGGGAACGGGGGGCTCATGCCCCCCGTTAGTTGATATAGATGGGATTTTCATGCAGAATTAAGTTTTCAAAATTTAGATTAGGATCATTCTGATGAGGCGATTCCGTGACTGTTATTAGGTGTTCATTGATTAAGTATAAATAGGGGGAACAGGGGTTCTAATGCCCCCCCCCCGTTAGTTGATATAAATGGGATTTTCATGCAGAATTAAGTTTTCAAAATTTAGATTAGGATCATTCTGATGAGGCGATTCCGTGACTGTTATTAGGTGTTCATTGAATAAGTATAAATAGGGGGAACAGGGGTTCTAATGCCCCCCCCCCCGTTAGTTGATATAAATGGGATTTTCATGCAGAATTAAGTTTTCGTTCAAAATTTAGATTAGGATCATTCTGATGAGGCGATTCCGTGACTGTTATTAGTTGTTCATTGAATAAGTATAAATAGGGGGAACAGGGGTTCTAATGCCCCCCCCCCCCCGTTAGCTGATATAAATGGGATTTTAATGCAGAATTAAGTTTTCGTTCAAAATTTAGATTAGGATCATTCTGATGAGGCGATTCCGTGACTGTTATTAGGTGTTCATTGAATAAGTATAAATAGGGGGAACAGGGGCTCTAATGCCCCCCCCCCCCTGTTAGTTGATATAAATGGGATTTTCATGCAGAATTAATTTTCGTTCAAAATTTAGATTAGGATCATTCTGATGAGGCGATTCCGTGACTGTTATTAGGTGTTCATTGAATAAGTATAAATAAGGGGAACAGGGTTTCTAATGCCCCCCCCCCTTAATTTATATAAATGGGTTTTTCAAGCAGAATTGTCAGATTTCGTTCAAATCTCTGAATAGTTTTGGAAGTTTAATGGTTAAGTATAAAAGAGGGGGATAACTCCTTTTAAATTATATAAATGCTAAATGGGTTTTTATTAAGAATTATCTCATTTGCTCTGAATTTTGGATATAGATTTTTTATATGATAAAGCATGTCTTTGATAGTATAGGAGTTTCAATGATTAAGTATAAAAAAAGAGGAAAGGGGAGAGCTGTTTCCCCTTCTTAATTTTTTTTCGAACGGAATTAACCCTTGAAAATATAAGGCTTTAATGTACAATTAGTATTTGTAGCCTGTGAGCTCAATGCCATCAGTTTAACTGGGCAGTATTCTTTATTCATTTTCATTTATATTACATCTTGGATCAATCAGTGGCGCTGCCAGTACCATCATCTGAGAGATGCTTTGAATCATATTTACTCATAAAATGAACAATTTCGTTCATTGAAACATACTTATGCTTTGCACTGCTTTGATTTTCACACATCTACTTTTACTTAAACACAAAGGTTTTCTGTACATCTTATCAGTTTTTAAATTTTCTGGAATGTATTTTAAAGCTGAAATCTCTTTGTTTACTCCACTAATGAATGTATGAAATACCTCAATATTGTTTTGGCTATTTTTTTATTATGCGAATGACACGGATAATCACAGAGGAAAGTTATGGGATGGAGTTGTAATAGGTCATAAACTGAAGAGGGTTCAAAAAAAATCTTTATTAGCATCATATAGTATATACAGGACATGGCAGAGAGCCTATTTCTGGTTGTGCCTCTAGACAGCTATTTTAAATTTAAACCATTGTTATAAGAGTAAATTAAAAAAAAAAATCTGTACACAAAAGTAATGTAGCATATTTTTATTGTTTTTTAAAGTACCAAACACACTTTTTATTTCGTTATACATGAAAATCGCTAAACAGAAAGTTTAAAGTAACATTAAAAAAATTTCTATTTCCCCTCAAAATTTCTGATATCTCATACCTATTGTTCAAATGAAAAATTAAATCTTGATTGTCAGGTTTGCAGCTTGCGTGAAAATTGAAGCGTAGCGTAGTATTAAGACTGCTCTTAAAGTTTTCTTTAACTTAATTGACGATGCTCCTTTTCTACCCTAATTATCAGATTCCTTATTTTGAAAACTAAAACCGAAACTAGAAGTCAGCTAGGGACAGAATTTCAAGACCAGGCCTGTCCTGACTGAATTTCTATTAAAAATTCTGATTTTCCTCGACATATAATTAAGAATATATACCTCCTACGAGCTACGTTCGTTACCCTGTACAGACTCTAAAAATGAGTTAATTTGATCGGATTTGTGAAGTTTGTGGAAAATGTAACTATAATAATTAAAAAAAATGCGATTACAATGTAAACGAGTGTTTATTTATTTATTTTTGAGGAGAGGTACAAAGACGAATCAGCTGCTATTAATTGCTATTTTCTGTTTGATTATGTAAGATTGTTTAAGATTTTCAAAATCAGCGAATATAAAATGCATTTAAATAACACAATCTTCCTTCTCTGTATTTTTAAACAATGCTATAAGGAAATTATTTTAAATTAATGATTTTGAATGCTACGTTTTAAATCTGATGTAATTTTCAGCAAATTTTTCTTTCTTTTCATAATATTCACGCAAAATTATGTTTATCGTTAGAAGGAAAATATTATTTTCGCTGTCTTAGAATTAACAATAATAGTTAAATTGATTTTTTCAAAAAATGAAATAAACCTCTCGTGTGCGTGTAAATACATTTTTTTTTTTTTTTTTTTTTTTTTTTTTTATTTTAACTGTTTGGCAATATAATTAACTTGAAACTTTAAATTTGACGTCGCTCTCATTTATTTGCGACTTTTAATGAATATTGCTGAATTCCTTCTTTTACTTAAAAAAAATCTCTTTTCAATGTAGTTTTTTATATTTTAATTTTCAGTGTTTTCCACCTTTTAATAAGTAATAATTTAATTTTAAAATGAAAGTTTTTTCCTTTTATAATAGCCATATTTAAATAAATTTTTAATTTGAAAGAAATCTTATTCCTTGCGCTGTTTATGCAGTTAGTAACAAGTTAAAATAATACCCTTTTCTAAAATATCTAAAAGATATCTTTCGAAATGCTGAAAATTTAAATTAAAAAAATAAATAAATCCTCAAAAAATGAGTCAAAATAAAGAAATAAATGCAGCTCTAATGTATAAGATGATCTAAAAATGTTTTAGATGTATAAAAATTCGTTTAATAATTTGAACTTTAGCATTAAATATATCTTAAAATAATTATTCGGTTTAAAAAACGTCTACATCAGCATGTTTTTCAATCATTTCTCTATAATACGATCAATTTTCATATTATTGTACATGACAGTTTTCCTAATATCAACAAAAAAGATCAACAGTTTAGAAAAAAAAAATGTTATAAGCGATGACAGCGTTTAGTTATTTTTTTTAATATAGAACGATACCGCATTTATATTTAAAATATGACAGTATATTTTATATTACCGTGCGTTCGAAAAATAGAACATGCACAATAACAACATTAATAATCACTTAAATACTTTGACTTTTAAGCATTCAAATTAACACTCATTAAAATAATTAATGTAGTTAATGCAGTTTAGAATAAAAGAAAACAAAAGGTTAAAAACATCAAAACTTTTGAAGCTGTATAATAAAAACAGACTTTTGAAAACGTTTCTTTCTAATGTTTCCGGACACTTTAGTAAGGGAAAAGAGAAAAACCTGTTGTCATGTGACAAGAATCGCTTATATCTCTACAAATAGTTTATTTATTAAAAAAAAAAAAAAAAAAAAAAAAAAAAAAAAAATTAAACCACCAAAAAATGGAATACTATGAACTTCCTGTTATTGAAAACAAAAAGAATTTTTCAATTTTCACTATTTTTACTAGAGTTAGAAGCATTTTTGTCCAATCAGCTGATTGTGCCACGCCCCTTTGTTTACTTTTTCGCCGATTCACATCCGTAAAATTTAGCCTAGTTTTTAGTTTTATAAACAAAATGTTATTTTGCACTGAAATTATTAATTTTGTGATTTCGCAAAACAATACTTTAACTGTAACTTTTAACTGTTTCATTAAGCGTTTTTTATAATGTATTAGGGGGACCGGAAAGTAATGTCGTTTTTTCACTTGCCAATAATTGTTGACCTTTAATCAGATGATTATGTACTTCAATGCCGTGCTTAAGATATGTTAAGGTTAAAGTGACTCGTTTACTCATAAATAATTAATTCATAACTTTTTTTGCAGGTTTAGCTAACATGACGAGCCAAAAACCAGAAGAAGTACATATCCGACATTGTATGCTGTTTGAATTTCGCAAGGGTAGTAAAGCAACTGTTGCTACGAAAAACATTTGCGATGTTTATCCAGGTGCATTAGACATTCGCAAATGCCAAAGATGGTTTGCCAAATTCAGATCCGGCAATTTTGATCTTTCTGATTCGCATCGATCAGGAAGACCAACAACTTTAGATAATGACGTATTAAGGGCAGAAGTGGAAGCAAATCCATGTCAAACAATCGAAGAACTGTCACACACTCTTAACCAACCTTGGTCGACCATCCAAGAGCATTTGCAACAGATTGGTAAAGTAAACAGAGCAGGTGTTTGGGTGCCGCATAAGCTGTCAGAAGAAAACAAAGCTAATCGATCCAGAACATGCAACTTATTGCTTCAGCAGCACAATGCAGAACCGTTTTTTGATCGTTTGATCACTGCAGATGAAAAATGGGTCCTTTATGATAATCCAACACGTAAAAGGCAGTGGCTCTCTCCAAATGAATCACCACGGAGCACTGCTAAGCCAGGTTTGCATCCGAAAAAGGCACTTTTGTGTGTTTGGTGGAGTATTCGTGGAGTTATTCATTTTGAAGTGTTGAAACCTGGACAAACTGTGAATGCAGACTTTTATTGTGAACAACTGGATCGAGTAAATCAATCTTTAATTGAAAAGTGGCCAGCAATTGTCAACAGAAAAGGCGTTATTCTGCAACACGATAATGCCAGACCGCACTGCGCAAGACAAACTCTGGAAAAAATTAATGAATTAGGTTGGGAGATACTGCCTCACCCACCATACTCACCGGACATTGCGCCATCAGATTATCATTTATTCAGATCTCTACAACACTATTTACGTGGTAAAAACTTTGCAAAATTGGATGATATCCAAAGTGCCATCTCGAGATATTTTGCTCAACAGCCAAATAATTATTATCGTTCCGGTATTGAAAATTTGCAAATAAGATGGCAAAAGGTTGTTGATAATGAGGGTGATTATATAATTGATTAAAAATAAAAACTTGTTTAAATTTTATTTGTTTGAATTTAATGTAAAAAAACGACATTACTTTCCGGTCCCCCTAATATTTAGAGGAATTGCTTTTTGTCCCCCAATCTTTTTAGCGTAAATTAAAAAATATTAATATATTTAAAATATTAGAAATATTTAGTATATTTAACAAAAATTTGTACAATAAGAGGTATTTATACCATGAATATTTCTAGTAAAATTTGAAAAAATTTCATTAGAAAATACAAAATGTTATTTTTGAGAAGATTTTTTTTAAAATTCAGATACTTCACGTCCTTTGCATGAATTACTGTCGAAGCCAACATATTTTATGTGAATTTACCATAAAAACATAAAAGACTTACATATAAGCTAGAAATGATATTATGCCCCTTAATAGCTGAAACTGTGTCAGTAAGAAAATATTAAGCAATTATAACCACTGTATAGTTACTAAAACCTGTTTTTCTCAGAATGAATATTTTCGTCGTTTTCATGAATTCAAAATGTTCCATGCGAAATTCTTTATGCCCAATTTTTCTGATTTTTTGTTTAAAATTCTCTTTATGTATGTGTTAACAAATGTTACTAGAAATAATTTTTTAGACGCATGTAAATTTATTAAATTTCAGTAATATGAAATTTTTAATGATTTTTTAACGGAAAATACAAAAGAATTAAGTTAAAATCATTTTTTAAAATGTTTTAGAAGTAATATGCTAAAAATGCTTAGTAACATTTGTTAACACATATATAGAGAGCATTTTAATCAAAAAATCAGAAAAATTGAGCATAAAGAATTTCTTATGGAACATTTTGAAATATTGCCATTTTTTGTTAATTTAAAAAAGAAAAATCTGTATCTCAAAAACTATTGAATATATATATATATATATATTTTTTAAACGTGAAATAAGAGACATATATATATATTATGATTATTTCCAGAAATTTAAAAAAAAATTCATTGAAAATTAAAAAAATTAGTTTTGAGAGTCCACTGTAGCCTTAAAATGTTCGTATTTCATCGGCTTTGTTTACATTTTTATAACGGTTGTACTTTTTAGCTCACAGGCTATAGCCTGAGAGCTTATGTGCCCGTCCGTTCTGTATGTATGTGCGTTCGTGCGTAACGCGATAACTCATGATAAAAATATCAGATCCACTTGAAATTTTGTATATAGGTATATCCTGATAAGGCGCTTCCCTGATTAGTTTTTGGAGTTCATTCGATATGTATAAGAGGGGAAACGGGGGCTCATGCCCCTCCCCTTAATGGATATAAATGGGTTTTTCATGCAGAATTAACAGTTTTTGTCCAAAATTTAGATATAGGACCATTCTGATGAGGCGATTCCGTGACTGTTATTATGTGTTCATTGAATAATTATAAACAGGGGGAACGGGGGGCTCATGCCCCCCCCCTTAATTGATATAAACGGGATTTTCATGCAGAATTAACAGTTTTCGTTCAAAATTTAGATATAGGATCATTCGGATGAGGCGATTCCGTGACTGTTATTAGTTGTTCATTGAATAAGTATAAACAGGGAGAATGGGGATTCTAATGTCCCTCCCCTTAACTTGCATAAATGGATTTTTCAATCAGAATTGTCAGATTTCGTTCAAATCTCTGAATAGTTTTGGAAGTTTAATGGTTAAGTATAAAAGAGGGGAATAACTCCTCTTAAATTATATAAATACTAAATGGGTTTTTATTAAGAATTATCCGATTTGCTCTGAATTTTGGATATAGATTTTTTAATATGATAAAGCATGTACTTGATAGTTTAGGAGGTTCAATGATTAAGTATAAAAAAGGAGAAAGGGAAGAGCTGTTTCCCCTTCTTATTTTTTTTTTTTTTTTTTTCGAACGGAATTAACGAAAATACAAGGCTGTAATGTACAATTAGTATGCGTAGCCTGTGAGCTCAATGCCATCAGTTTAACTGGGCAATATTCTTTTTATTATATTTTTTAATTGATGTATGTCAAACACGCATCGGATTGTGTGGTATATTTATATTTATTTTCCAGAAAGGCATATCCATTTAAAATGGTTCGTATTTCATCAGCTTTGTTTACATTTTTATAACTGCTGTACTTACATTTTTTAATCGATGTATGTCAAACACGCATTGGGATGTGCAAAATATTTAAATTTATTTTCCAGAAAGCCATATCCATTTAAAATAGTTTGTATTTCATAGGCTTTGTCTAAATTTTTATAACAGTTCCAAACGGCCGGCTTAATTTTTTTGAAGGCCCGTCCCATTTGCTTTGTCAATCGGGTTGTCCTGACCAGTTTAAAAGGTTTACCTCACATAGTCGTATCGGGCCGGGAAGCTACATTACAATCCAGAAAGACTTGAGACCTTTGGCATGATAAAATGGGATGAGTCAAGAGCGCTAAAATCTTTCTACCCTTTCTCCAGTAACCCATTTGTTTACCGGGGGAAGTGGAATTTCAATTCATGTGCGTGGAAGAGGGTATGAAAGAAGATACATGATTTACTTTCGGGGGGTGGGGGGATGGATTACTAAAACAATTAAATTCTGTGTCTAACATATGATTACTATCTTAATTAGAAATCACAATTCTTGTGAAAGTTGTTATTAAAATGTTATTTTCAAGGTTTATGAAAATCTTCTGCATCAGCGCTTTCCAAATCCTAACCTTTTTTTTTCTGCTACCCTTTTATTAGTCATTTCATTTCGAAATAGCCCCATTTCTCATAAATACCCCCCCCCCTTTTCCACTCACCAAGATAATGTAAAAATGCTTTTGTTTATTAGAAATATTCTTATTTCAATCATATAATAAATTGATACAAATTACATTGTCATTTCTATTATTTTAGTGACTTTACCAATCCTCTTGTGATTTCCGTCATTATTAATACTATTTTCGCATACCCCAGCTTGGGAACCGCTGATTAGCACTATCTAAGAGCTAGAGATCTGTTTGTTATTGTTTTTTAAGTGCATGTTCTGCGTACATAACTTATACATGTCTTACATTATAACTATATATGTTGCATAAAAAAAAAAAAAAAAAAAAAATTATTTAATAAAATGTTTGCTAATTTAATTTAACCCATTAGTGCCTGGCATCCCATTTCTGGGACGGTTATAAAAATGACAAGTAAACGTTTTTCACACCCGTAAAAAGGAAGATAAATAAATACTTTTTTTCGCGAGACAAATTCCTCGATAAGTTAAGATAAAAGTTACTCATAATTAAAAAATGGTAGGAAATGCAAAATCTAAATTTTAACGAAGACAATAGCTCAGGCATGGGTTGAATAGAAAAATACTTTTGTTTGCTTATTAAGTAAAATGAAAATGAGAAAAATAACCGCAATATGTATGTTAAAACGGCAATATTTCAAAGTTATTTTAAAAAAGAAATGATAACATTTAGAAAGCATCTAAAAGTAAAATTAAACATTATTTTACATGTTGTTACTATTATGCTTAACTTCATTTATCAACTAGATCTATGACACATAACACAAACAACATTTAAATTATTGTTAAAAGCTTCAAATGCTAAATATTCAAAGTTCTTTTTTAAATTTGTAATGAATAATGAGACTTTATTTAATTTGCTTTTATTTATTGACTCATACGTGAAACGAATTTAAAAAAGAGTGTTTGTGGTTAATCATTAGAACTATTGCATTTTAAAAAATCATAATATTTTAATAAAATGACGTCTGTTATCATAAAAATTAAATTAAATGCAGTGAAACTCCCCTGAACGATCATTTTTCATGGAACAAAATTTATTCCCATAGGTTCAATACAAATTTTACCTCCATTCAGTCATCATCCCAGTTGAACTAACTCCATAAGCGACCCATTTCTTTGAAAACACTGAAACAAATTCCTTTTATTTATTTATTTTTTTTTCCTTTTTCTGGTCGCTTGAAGAAGGTTTTATTAGAAAAAGATTTACGGAGAGCGCATTATTCATCACACTTCTAAACTAAGTTTAGATTTTTTTTTTTTTTTTTTTTTTTTTTTTTTTGTTTAGGTGACTTTTAAATGTTTAAATCTCTTATTGTCGTTATAGGCAATGTATTTAACTCTGATGGCGAATTAAAAATGTTTGTCAATAAACTCCGCTGTCCTCTTTTGTCAGGAAACTCTCAAAGAAATAGATAAAGTAATGAAATCATCATTATTTGTTGCCGCCCATAAAAAATGCATTTATTTACTGAACTTTGAAAGGACCTTAAAATAAAAGTTATTAAAGATAAAAGCGCAACCTCAAAACAAGCGTCAATAAATTAATTTTTTTTAATCTGCTGTAATTAACTTTTGTTTTGATAGTTAAATTAATTTTTTTCTGATGTAAAAATAAGTTTTAGTAACGTTAATTGTTACCCTTTTCCAATAATTAAAATCTAGATTTAAACAAGACCTCCATTAAGAGACCACTTCTTACAGCAGGCACTTTTTATTTTAACGAATGTGGTCGCTTTAGAAAAGTTTTACTGTTATATATATGTATATATATTAGAAAACATAATGACACAGCAACGCTTCAATAACATTTTCTTTAAATGTTAATTGTTCTATGTCATGAAAGAATAAATTTTAAACGCAGGGATATTAAATATGTTCATCATAGATTTTTTTTTCTTTGTACCACAAGTTGTCAAATTTACAAATTTCATTTTTAAAGTGAAAGAAAAATTTAATAAAAGCTGCTTTGTGAAAAATATGTGTGCAAAAATAATGTTTTTAGCTATAAAAAGTTGTATTGTCCCTACTCTATCAGATTATCTCAAATGTTGATCTTTGTTTTTGTAGCGATATTTCATTATTAACTTGCAATTATATTAATCATTATTCTTTAGATTATTTCACTATAAAAATTATTTTCTGAAAGGAAACACTTATTCATAGGTCTTAATATAATAATAAAATTGCTAATCTACAATGTTTAGAAATTTAATAGTTACACAAAATACATCATTTTGCTATGTATTTTAATTTAGAATAAATCTTAAATCTTATAAACAAAAAATATTACAGCTAAAATATTGTTTATATTATTTTATTCAAATACAAAATAAACTTTTTTTTTTCCTTTTTCAAGTTGTAAATCTGGTATTTTTTGAATAGTAATATATACCGGGTGTCCAGTAAATGACTGACCCATTTTAAAATTAAATAACAAAAAAACGGTTTGAGATAAAAATGCGCGGTTTGCAGTATTGTTATTAGAATATCAACAAATTTTAAAGTACGCACTTCCTTAAAATAGTTCGAATTTCGGCCAAAAGATGGCGCTGGCGGCATCAGGCTGCAGAAATAGAGTCTCTTTTCTTCTTTTCAGGCTCATGATCTTTCCGGCTCATTTTCCAGAGTCGAATCTGAGTCGAAGTGTTGAATCGACTCTCCACTCAACTGCAGAAATAGGGTTTCTTGGTCGGAACGAGATTTAAAATAACATTTAAGAGTGAAATACAGTGGCGCAGCCAAGGTGGTGGTTTTGGGGTTAAAACCCCTCCCAGAGCTAAGAAAGATCGCTATAACTGCCGCTTATATGAATCAAAACAAACTTAATATTTAAATGTTTTGGCGCTTTTCGGAATTTGCCGCTTTATTGAATCAGATATCATTTAATAAAGTGATTCAATTAAATGGCGAAAATTCTACTTAAAATTGTGAAACTGCATATTACATGGATTAGTTAAGTAAAAATTGGTTATTTGAACTAAATCACTTTTCTGAGACGCATTATAATAAAAAATGTTGATTTCCTGCTACACAGATGCTCTTTGAGTTTAAGTATCATACAGTGAATATTCTAATTAGTGTTGATTCTATTAACCGGCGATTCAAATAACCGGAAATCACCTTTATCCGAAACTCAAAACCGCCCCTAGAACCGAATTCTGGCTGCGCCACTGGTGAAATATGTCTATTGTATTAACCTCCTCAGACAAATATCACGGGGAACTACAGAAACTAGTTCAAAATCACTGTAAAACATCACCAAAGAGGTATCAGTCTATAAATAAATACTTATGACATGCAAACATTTATTGAAAAACCTAAAAATAGTTTTAACAATTCTAGAAACATTTTAATTAATTTAAAGGATGTTCTTTAATGTTTCAAAATTCTCTTCGGAATATGTTATTTTAATCGCTTAACTGATTCTCTTTTTTATGTACAGTAAATTGAAAATATGGGATAAACGCCAGTTTTCTTAAGCTAAAATAATCGTCAGATTTAATTTAAATGTTTCTTTACTAAATAGTATGAAATCACATTTAAAATTTTTAGTAGTGTCAGAAAGCTTTAAGTGATGGAAGAAGAAAACTATTATTGCTAGTACGTTGTAGGGGCAAATCAGTTAAATGTTTAAAACAATGGTATGCAAATAGCGTTCCCAAGTCCCCTGTCTATGAAAAAACGGGTCAATTACTTACAAATCGGCACATTGATTTTTTTTTTTTTTTTAAATCTTACAATAAAAGAATCCATCGACAACAAATAATAATTTAAACATAAAAAATTATTGATCCTGAAGTAGAAAGAAACATGCAAAATTACCTGCTAAGACAAAAACCTGCCTAAAATAAAATATTATTATTTTTTCTGAAAACCGAATTCATCCCTACTTTATATTCATATTTTGTCATTTAAATATCTAAAAATTTTATTACGAAAGCCTTGAAAGATTATAAGATGTCTTTTGCACACACATCCCTCCCCCACCCAGTATAGCAAACGTATTTATGCTGAAATAGAAGGATGTTTAAAAAGAAAAAAAAGTACCTGTTTTTATATCCTTATAGTCACTCCTTTTCAAAACTTCATTACAAAAAGCATCATAGATCCTGAAATATATTTTCGTCCTCACCCCCCCCCCCCTATTTAAATTATTCTGTAGAGAAAAGAACGAGAAAAAAACATTCTGAAAATATCTTCTGTGTCTGATTTGAAATAAGGAATAATATTATATATATGATTTGTTATCTTTTTTAAAAATATGTATGAAAAATGCAAATGTTCAATTTATTTTGTAATATTTTCATTTATAAAATTGAACAAAAATAAGTAGACATTCAGTTATATCTAAAATATCTATGGCCCCACCAGTAGGCGATAAGTTATGACGTTTCAACTGGTAGACGGCAGGTGCTGGGTTCGAACCCAATCGCGGCAGTGGTGTAGCTACACTTTTTGGCGCCCGGGGCCGGAAGAAATTTTGCGCCCCCCCCCCCCCCCCAAAAAAAAAGAATAAAAAAGAAAACGCCCAATTAAAAAATAACTACATTATTTTCCTCATGCGAAAGAAAAAAGTATTTTTGGCTTGTACAGGGATAACATTTGTCCACTCTTCCTTTAAAAAATAAACAAACAAAAAAAAGATTTAGTTTATTTTATTTAAACATATGAAACTAAAATGTGTTAAACCCGATAATAGAAAATTTCTAGTTTATTCAATATTAAATTTTTAAGAAATTTTAAAAACATAGCAAAACGTTCACGTATATGACTGTTGTTTTAAACGTTTTGGAGTAGAAACATTAAAAATAAATTTTCAAAAATCGCCTTTGCTAAAATTCCTAAAATCCATTCGATTGCGGATAAAATTATTTTGTTTCAAAACGGCAGCCACCTTAGAATTTCAAATTGCTATACCATTTTTTTTTTTGGATAGAGGGGAAATCTAAAATTGTTCTTGAATCCTTCAAGTCTCAGCAATTATCCGAGAAATAAATTATATATATACGTATATATTTGTATATTTCTAATTACTAGATTTAAATTTTTAAGAGGTCGCCACTTTCAAACAGGATGGTAGATCAAGATGTCCAACAAATTTGGTCGAGATCTTAATAAATCCTTTACACATGATTGCTCAATCACATCCAAATAGGTTTATAAATACGAGTCGTATGACATTGATCCAGGTATTTATCGAGAGATATACATGCTATATATAGAAAGATGTAAAGAAAAATAATTAAAATCCAAATTTAAAATCAAATTAAAATCCTAAATTTATTTTTCCTAACTTTAAATCTTATTCACAGTTTGTAATTTTGTGTCCCAGCACAGCATTTATTACATATTAATTAGGCGGATCACGTTGACAATTAATAAAATGTTTTTTCACAAATTTCAGAATGGATACCTTCGAACGTTACAAATCTACTGTAAAAAGAATTTTACAAAATTACAAATACGAACCAAACCGCCGCGTTGAGCGGCCCATCTTCGTGGGCTACCCCCTACCTACATCCCGAATAGCCCTACTCTCTTGCACGAAGCACTGTCGCTGGAAAGCGACCACGAATAGCGTCAAAATTCTTTACTTACGACCGGAATGCTTTGGATTTTTAATAGAGAAGGAAAAAACAAGAGAAATTGAAACCGGAAAATTTAAAAGAAAAAGTACACAAATTAAGAACTCTGAAAAACGGTTAGTGGGGGGGGGGGGGGCGATGAAACTACAATAAATATAACTGGAGGGGAAAATTTTAGCCAGAGTCAAGAATCGAACCTGGATCATCAGCATATTAGGCTGTTAGTCTAAACACTGAGAATCAGAATAACAGTGGTTAGAGCAACAGCTCGATACTCTGTGGACAAGGTTCGATTCCTGGCTCTAGCTAATTTATCACTCCAAATGGTTTATTGAATTTATTGCATGCATGTCAGTATAATATTTGTACATACCTTTCACATTTATTATGTTCACCATTAAATTCAGAGAGTAACTTATGAATGATAGAAAATGGAGAAATTTGGAAAATGCTCATTAGTTTTTGATTAAGCCTTGTACATCATAAATCCCGAGAATTTTTCAGATCTTGACCACTGGTTAGTCAAAACTAAATATTCCTCCGAAATTGATACCTTCATCTCCTGTTAAAAATACGGCCAACATATTAGCAAGAAAACACATGAAAAGTATTAGATTTGCCCATTTGAGATGCCTGCACAACCTAAGACAGTATAGATCCCGAAATTGACGTAAATGGCTCGTGAAACATTCAATCGAATTCGCGGACATGATTGTAACATGCAGCGACGAAATAAATAAGTTCAGCACCCAAAGAGGTTACCGAGAATTCATTTCTCCCATTATTCTCCCAGTTATTCCTTTCATAAATAGATGGGGATTTCTTTAATGCATATGTACTAAATTAAAGTATATAGCAAATACATTGAACTTAAAAAAAAAAGGTTTAGAGCCATTTAAACTGTTTATACTAGAAAGACAGAAAAGTCCTAATTTGTTTTTTATATAATTTAAGAAGGGAAAATTTGAAGATAGACTATCTTCATTCCATTGTTTGTCTGTTATCAATGACAATTTGCTGAGAACATGGAATTTCAAATAAAGAAAAAATATCGTTACTTGTTGTTCTTCCAACTAAATCCATTTTGCATTGGTTCATAGAAGTCTATATTACACGAAAAAATTTCATATGGAATGAAGAAAGCAAAAATCTACAAGAAAACCAATGTATATGTGTGTTTGTGTGACGGAGAAAAAAATAGAAAAATCTAACGCACGTGAAAGTCTGAAAATCTGTACGAGAACAGTTCAAACAGTTTCTGCTCAGATTTCTATTTATATAAATACATGTATAATTAGTCGCGAATATTAATTAAAATCTCATCAAAAACGCACTTTTTCACAAAATGGCAAAATTGCCCACACATCTGAACATAATTCCGCTGCCAAAATTAAAGAAATTAGACACTTTTACTAATGAGAAAAAATTAAGAAAACTTATTACTATACCGATTTGAAATTTTCAGAGTAAATACAGAAATTTTTTTTAATCATGTGTAAAAAAAACATTTTGATAACCGGTCGGTAATTTTTCGTAATATCCTTTAAAAAACTGATAGCCACAGTACAAAAGCTCGTTAAAAGCTGATTCATTAAAAAATGAACTAAAAAGATATCTTTATAAAGCAGATGCCTCCATTTATTTTTCGAAAATCGATGGGTCAAAGATTATATGATATCTTGATAATCGACTTAATTATTAAACTTTGCCGAATGCTAAAAACATAATTTAATCTTTGCCGATTTTATTGAAGATTATTAGTGTGTTCTGTAGCAAGAGTTTCATGGTATGGGTTAAGAGTTCGTCTACATGGTTTTCTTCTGATTATATACATTTAAAAGTACGTCTTCCAAAATATAGATTTCTTTTAACACAATTATCAAACATTAACAGTGCATTCCTTTTTCCGGAATCTATGGACCAAATTTTAACGCAATTGATTCATTCAATTTAGCTTACTCATTGAAGTTGTTAGTTCCAGCTTTCAGTGCAGGTGACGCATTCTTACATCGGGTTCTATGTATTCCATTTCAACTGAGTTCTGCTCATTCCACTTTGTTTTGAAATGTCTTACAGTTTTAAACTTTTTACCACCAGGGAGCATTTTTATCTGTTGTTTCATAAAGCTCATTTCTGCAGAATTTTTTAGGATTTTCTTCTGTGAAGCACGCTGGCTATAGGGCATGTAGGCAGCAGTCCTTTTGAAACAGATAAATTTGAATGGCGTTTTTTAGTAGTTAACACTCACGGTCTACATTGCCGAAGACAGTGATAAGGGGACCCATTCTAGAGGTCTGCACGGCCCGGGCTTGGCCCGTGGCCCGTACCCGGCCCGGCGGAATCGTTTCAAATTTTCTAACGGGTCGGGCCGGCAGATTTAGAATATTTTTTTCAACGGGCCGGGCCGACAAACAACATAAACGGGCCGGGCCGGCAAAAAAATTGAGCGGGCCAGACGGGCCGGGCCGGGCCGATAAAAAAAATTTTCGGGCCTGTCGGCCCGTTCTGAAGATTTATGCAGAAACGATAAAATATGAGCTATTTTCAACGAAAATGGTTTTAACGAGAATAAGTATAAATGTGGCCACACTAGTTTGATAGCATCAATATAAAAATGCGCAGTGTATCGGCATCGGAGATTTACATTATGTGTAACCCGTTTTAATATATTTTTAGCTGACTCATGCCGGTCCGAGATCACACTTGCATTATTTTTATGCATATAGACTGGCCGGACCGGTACTAGACTTAATTATTGACAGAAAACGTGATTTGAAAATTATTAACAGCGATAAAGAACTTATGTTAGCTTAGTCTTCGGATATATACTTCTTGATGGTTTTTAAATAAATTAATTTCTCAATAATGCGAAAGTTTGACACATTTTCTGATTAATTTTAAATTGTAAAAGTATAAAAGTGAAAAGCCTAACTATTGAAGGGATTTTAATCGAATAGCGTTTTTCATTTTTGGTAAATAAAATATAGTCCGAGTGCTACGCGACAAAAATAAGGTGAAAACTGCAAATCGTGATAAGAATATACTGCTTGGTAAGTATGTACTTCATGATAATACAATGGATATTAGAGGGGGAGGCATCTTGTAAAGTCGTCGGAATTCAAGATGGCGGGTGTTATTCAAAATGGCGCCTTCTTCCGAATTTTCATAAGATGCATAATATAAATGTGCATTTTATGTCGATTTTTATGTTTTCAAAGTTAAATTTTCGTTTTTAATACTTTCCAACATTATTTAATCGAGTGTATGAATTCGTTTTATCTGTCTGTTTGTCTGTCTGTCCGCCTGTTCCTTCCATGCTCTTGCTCGCTTAAATTTACTCAGATTGCCACGTAAATTATATATGTTTTATGAATTTTATAATAAAATGTTCGAAGTTAAATATAAAGTATATATAGCTTTTATATTGCATTTACAGGGTGCAAAAAAATGACATTACAATATTGTGCATTCGGCGAAATCGTTTGCAATTTGTTTTAATGACGTTATACTCTTTAAAACACATTCAAATTGATATACATCAAAGTTAATACAATGGATATTAGAGGTGTAGGCATATCGTAAAGCCGTCGGAATTCAAGATGGTCGCTGTTATTCAAAATGGCGTCATTTTCTGAATTTTCTTAATATGCGTAATATAAATGTGCATTTCATGTCGATTTCGATGGTTTTAAAGTCAAATTTTCAAATTTTCGTTTTTAACACTTTTCCACATTATTTAAAAGAGTGTATGATTACGGTTTATCTGTCTGTTTGTCTGTCTGTCCGCCTGTCTTTCCATGCTCTAACTTGCTTAAATTTACTCAGATTGCCATGTAAATTTTATATGTTTTATGAAGTTTACACGTTAGGAGTAAAAAGTAAAGTGCATAGCTTTTACAATCCACTTACAGGGCGCTAAAAGAAAGACATTTCAGTATTATGCATGCGGCGAAATCATTTGCAATGTATTTTAATGATGGTATACTCTTTAAAACACATTCAAATTGATATACATCAATGTTAATACTGCAATGAACTACCAAATACTTACTACATAATAAGGTGCGCATAGTATTTATCGCTTATTTACACCAAACACACACCAAAACAAGAAAATAAGTGTTTGTAATTTGTTTATAAATTTTATAAAGATCACGATCTAATTCAAGTGTTATTAGTGGAGGTGCTAGGAAGGATGAAACTTCATTTTGTGATAAGGATATCCCGAATAGTCATTATCTATCCTATATTAATAAAGTGCATATAAGTATTGAAGTATCGTATAAATTCATAGGATTCAAAATGGCGACCATTATTTAAAATTTTTTGCAGTTTTATTCCTCTGCATCTTACAAGAGTACTTCTGATATTAATTTCCGTATTTTATAACTCAAAAATCTTTTTTTTATTACTAGAAATATACCTAAAATGAAAATAGGTCAATTATTAAAATATTTTTTGTCATTTACAGTAGAAAATTTAAAGGAATAAGTAAATAATAAAAATACTGTTTTATTAATACATTACTTATACAATATATTAAAAATGAATGTTATATATAAAGCTGTAGTATATAGAAACTTCACTTGGTATCATCATATTTTTCACATTCGTTTTTGCAATTGCACAATAATGTGCAAGAAAGTCCAATCTTTCTACAGACACATTTTACTAACTCTTCATAAGAGTCTGAAATCTCTAGCAACTCCGACCGTTTTATTTTCCTTGACAAATTTTCCAACCATCATCCCCATTTGTTTGGAGAAGATAGACGTATTTCACGCTGCTCTGCTTGTCTTCATATGTGTCCAAATTGTAAAGCACTGAGTAAAATATGCTGTTGAAGTGCACCCTTGGTTAGTAGAAGATGTTCAAAAGAACGATTTTTTGTCATAAACAATTCTTGTCTTGCATTATTGACAATTAGGCCATTGCTTGTTGAACAGTAGAACAATACTACGAACTTTTATAAAATATTTAAAATATTTTCAGGAATGGACGTTTGTGGTTTTCATAGGTATGAAAGTGCAGCAGTAGCTTCATTAAATAGAATCCATGTTTTCCAATTTGGCTTTTTCGTCCTTCCTGTGAAAACCGGATTGCTGTCGCATCCCGTGAAAGTATGAAATTCTAGTAAAGCCATTGCCTTTTCTCTTCCAATTGCTGCAGTTATGGTATGCTCAGAAATAAATCTGTATTTTTTCCCTTTTTCAAATGCAAAACAAATAATTTCTAGGCATTTATACGAAAGGATAAAGAAATATGCAATCAAAATGTGCAAAAATATGCAAAACAAATACATCAGTGTCCATAGACCGTATAACAATATTTTTCAGTCATTTTTCAATCATGTCTTTGAGATGCAGTATTATTCTTGAATCAGCTTCTTCGTGACCAGGACAGGTCATTCCATAATTAACCAATTAAGAAACCAATTCCAGTTCAGGAATTGTCCTATTGTCATTTTAGGTACATTTCTAGTATTTAAAAGAGAATTTTTGAGTTATAAAACGTGGAAATTGACATCAGAAATACTCTTGTAAGATGAAGAGGAATAAAACTGCAAAAGATTTTAAATAATAGTCGCCATCTTGAATTCCTATAAATTTATACGATACCTCACTTTCTTATATGCACTTTATTAATATTAGATAAATGCTATATATTTGGGATACCCTTATCGCAAAATGAATTTTCATAACTCCTAGCACCTCCGCTAATAACACTTGAATTAAATCGTGATCTTTATGAAATTTATATACAAATGACAAACATATATTTTCTTGATTTGGTATGTCACTGTAAATAAGCGATAAATACTATGCGCACCTTATTATGTAGTAAGTATTTGGTAGTTCATTGCAGTATTAACATTGATGTATATCAATTTGAATGTGTTTTAAATAGTATAACATCATTAAAACACATTGCAAACGATTTCGCCGCATTCACAATATAGTAATGTCATTCTTTAGCACCCTGTAAATGGACTATAAAAGCTATAAACTTTAATTTCAACTCCTAACATGTTATTATAAACTTCATAAACATATAAAATTTACATGACAATCTGAGTAAATTTAAGCGAGCAAGAAAATGGAAACAGAGACCGACAGACAGACAAACAAGCAGATGAACTGAATACATACACTCTTTTAAATAATGTTAGAAAGTGTTAAAACCAAAAATTTGATTTAAAAAAAAATCGAAATCTATTTTAAATGCACATTTATATTACGTATATTAAGAAAATTCAGAAAATGACGCCATTTTGAATAACAACCGCCATCTTGAATTCCGAAGAGTTTACGAGATAACTACTCCTCTAATATCCATTGTATTAACATTGATGTATATGACTTTGAGTGTGTTTCAAAGAGTATAACATCATTAAAACACATTGCAAAGGATTTCGCTGCATACACAATATTGTAATGTCGTTTTTTAGCACCCTGTAAATGAACTATAAAAGCTATATTCTTTATTTTTTACTGCGAACATGTTATTAAAAACTTCCTAAACATATAAAATTTACATGGCAATCTGAGTAAATTTAAGCGAACTAGAGCATGGAAAGACAGGCGGACAGACAGACAAACAGACAGATAAACTGAATTCCTACACTCTTTTAAATAAAGTTGGAAAGTGTTAAAAACGAAAATTTGACTTTAAAAACATCGAAATCGACATGAGAAGAACTTTTATATTACGCATATTAAGAAAATTCAGTAAATGACGCCATTTTGAATAACAGCCGCCATCTTGAATTCCGACGACTTTACGAGATGCCTCCCCCTCTAATATCCATTGTATTATCATAAAGTACATACTCACCAAGCGGTATATTCTTATCACGATTTGCAGTTTTCTGATGCGTAGCACCCGGACTAATACTTGTATAACCTTGTTGAGATATAATAGTTTCTCAAATGATTGCAGGTTTTTCTCCCTTCCCTTGCTATTGCTTCTGGAAATTCTATTCAAAACGCTAATTATGACAGTATTTTATTTGTTTGCAGTATTCTTAAATTGCTTGTATCAAAAAATGGATAACGCCATTCGATTCTGAATAAAGATATCTGCTAATCTTATGCGTTTCTGAGGGAAAAAAAATGAATTTAGAAATGTATCAGAAAGGAGCTTCTTTGAATTTAAGAATGAATTTGGATTTGAAATCTATAATAAAATGATATAGAAATATATTTATAAATCTTCTTTTATTAAACATCTTCAAAATTAACGATGTTTTTAGCTTTCTTTTTTTTCTTTTATTCTAAGCCATATTAATTTTTTTAATGAATCTTTATTCGAATGTTGAAAGCTTAAAAATCTAAGTAATCATTAATGATGTTAATGTGTATTTGCTGTAAAATATACTGTAAAACCATTCCATAGATATGCATGCAGTATTCTTTAAAGGAATCTTAGTTGTATGATAAAAATCTGAATTTTTTAGAAATCGTAGAAATTGTAACGGGCCAAAACGGGCCGGGCCTAAAATATAAAAATTTAAACGGGCCGGACCGGGCCCGGGCCGAACTTTTGAGTTTTACAACGGGCCGGGCCGGGCCGAAATAACTTTCTTACGGGCCGGGCCGGGCCTGGAAATTCCGGCCCGTGCAGACCTTTAACCCATTCCAAAGGTTCATTTTGAGTGATTCACGCACACACACATACACATGTATAGTTATATGAATATATATATATATATATATATATTATAAATAGAGGTTTCAAACTTTCCCGGTTTGTTTGGGAAAATCGACAAATAAGAGCTAACATACAAATGAAAAATGTTCTTTTGAAACCATAAACGTCAGTCCAAGTCACAAACAGGTCTTTTTATTTATAAAATTGAGGCTAGACAGTTATAAATTTCCATCAGCGATTGGCAATTATGAATTCTCCATTCTTCCCACCTTTACAAAATTTCTTCAAAACATTCACCCACACACGCGAAAAAAAGTCAACAATTTTTATTTACTATCAAAATTTGTGAAATAATTCCGATTTAAAACTCCTCTCAATCATGCGCCCTCTATTTTGTCTTTTTGCATCTTAGTTCAGTTCAGATAAATAATTATTTTAGGTACCAAATGTGGTCCCTAGCAACAATAACAAAAGCTTTATTCTTTCTCAATGATTTAAATATGACAATGTATCTTGCTAAGGAAAACATTCACATATACAAAATAAATAAATAAATATTTTTTTATTTATTGTCAAAATATGTGAAATAATATCGGCTTAAACCTACTCTTAATTTGATGCCCCTTTACTTGATCTTGTTGCCCGTCATTTCAGGTACATAATTTTCTTAGTAACCAAGTGTGTTGATTGAACCAAGTGTCCCTTAATACATTTACAGAAACTTTTTCTTTCTTCAATATTTGGATGGAGTAAAATATCTTACTGAGGAAAATATTTACACACAAACTCACACACATACAAATGGAAATTTTTACTTATTCTCAAAATATGTGAAATAATTTAAATTTAAACCTGTAAATTTCGCGCCCCTATTTAACCTTTTTGCGTCTCAGTTCAGGTACATAATTATTTTCGTAACCATGTGTGTTGTGCCATGTCTAGAAAAATTTACAGACGCTTTTTCTTTTTCCGTATTTGGATGCAACAAAATATCTTAGTAAAGAAAACATTCACACACACCAAAAAAAAAAAAAAAAAAAAAAATCAAGATTTTTTATTTGTTGTTAAAATATGTGGAAAAAAATTACGGTTTAAATCTTTCTGAATTTGGCGCCCCTTTGCCTCAGCGCCCGGGGCGGCTGCCCCCCTTTCCCCCCCCTTAGCTACGCCACTGCAATCGCGTCCGTCGGCCTAACCGTTCGGAGTTTGCCGTGTTTTGTTTTCGAACATTGGATTTCCTTGTGTAAATACGGGTTAGGTTCCCTTAGAAAGACTCCACGGAGGGTATCCCACCCTTTTCCAGCCTATATTCCGCGTGTAGATAATCAGCCAACATAAAATAAGCCAAAACAAACTAAAATATCTATAGACAATTTCATGGCAAAACATTTTTATGGAAACTTTTTACTCAAATAAAGTTTCGTTTCTTTTACTTCTAGTTTTATTAAAATGACATGAGACAAAAGCTGTTGAAAACGTTTCAGAAGCCAACGCAGTATCCACTGTCCCGATCCTTTCTTTCAATTACTATCTCCTAATTCTACATTATTTTTCCTTTTGGATTCGATGAGTTGAAATACGAATCTGCTTTAAAAGCCTACGCTGTAAAAAAAATTGACGCTTTTGCAGCATCGTCACTCCATTGCTTTTATAGAAAGCGATTACTTCACCCAATTATGGAGCATTCTCACGGGTCAAAAGAAATAAAAGCGGGGGAGTGACATGCAGCAAAAGATTCAATTTTTTTACTGTGTAGATTACAATTTTTGAAGTTACATTTGTGTAGTGTAATACCGAATATCCGTAAAAAAAAAAGCAATAAACAGCAATTGAAAGCAAGCAAAAAAAGCAATTGATGCTAAACATTGAAACATTAAATTGATCATAGTTCAATCTTAAATGTTATTTTAAATCTCGTTCCAACCAAGAAACCCTATTTCTGCAGTTGAGTGGAGAGTCGATTCAACACTTCGACTCAGATTCGACTCTGGAAAATGAGCCGGAAAGATCATGAGCTTGAAAAGAAGAAAAGAGACTCTATTTCTGCAGCCTGATGCAGCCAGCGCCATCTTTTGGCCGAAATTCGAACTATTTTAAGGAAGTGCGTACTTTAAAATTTGTTAATATTCTAATAACAATACTGCAAACCGCGCATTTTTATCTCAAACCCTATTTTTTTTTTTTTTTTTTTTGTTATTTAATTTTAAAATGGGTCAGTCATTTACTGGACACCCGGTATATATAT
Organism: Maratus speculifer; assembly: GCA_964019185.1. Lineage (NCBI taxonomy): Eukaryota > Metazoa > Arthropoda > Arachnida > Araneae > Salticidae > Maratus > Maratus speculifer. The sequence goes on along the minus strand of OZ025295.1, from coordinate 40,972,476 downwards.
ATATATGTATGTAATAAAAAAAAAAAATTGCGCCATTTTCGTTCTCTCTTAGCTTCAATTCTAAATTTGTGGAACATATTTTAATCTTAATTTCCTGTTACAAGTTAATACATTAATGTATTAACTTGTAACAGCTAAAATTCTTTTTCTTATTTTATTTATTAATAAATTATTGCTTGCTTCTCAAAAGGCGGGAGGTATTTCGTAGCCTTTTTTCTTTCTGGAATATTCCCGGGATTTTAATTTTATTTTTTATTTAACATCGCGTGACAGGTGTTAATACGCGTTGCTAAAGGGCTTGTTACTTCCGAGGAAAAAATATAGTTCCTGCCGAGGACCGCCTGCTAAGACCAATCAGAATTGATCATTTTTTTTCGTTGAAACTCGAGTTCATCCTAATTGGATTTTTAAAATGATTGACGCGGAGTAGGAGGGAGCTAGTTTGTCGTGGAAATGTCCCATATTCATTTGGCTTTTTAGGAAGGTTAGAATGCGATTGCCCTTCAAACTATCAAGACGCACGTTTCATTTCTCCGCTGAATTAGAATATCTAATGATGTGGACTAGATAACGAAAGTTGTAGTGTCGATGTGTGCTAAGGTGATTGCGGGGAAGAGCTTATCAATTTTATGAGTTCATCAATAAAGAACTTGAAGACTGATGGTGTTTGTTTTTATAATGGGGAAATACCCCAATGAAATTCTTCCACTGCTCGCCAACTGACGGAGCAACTACTCTGTTCGTGCTGCTGAGAATTCCTAGAATTTATGCAACATAGTTTTATTTTCGTCGAGTTCAACATATATTTATTACATGTATATGTATCTATATTATTGGCAGCGGTTTTCCACCACCTCTGATAGTATATTAAGTACAAAAACTTTTTTTTACGTTTGCAATTCTTGTAACACAGTTAATAGATTTTTATCTTTTGGTATAAGTACTAAACTTATAAGGTTCAAAATATCTTTTCGAGAACAATTTGACTTTTAACAGCAGTTCAAACAATCAACGTTTATCTGAATAGTCATTTTATTATATTATTATTATTACTAGAAGACAGCCCGTCAAAATGACGTGTTTGCATTTTTAAAAGGATGATAAAAAATTACAACTGTGGTCAATCAGCCACTTTAGGCTTAAACAATTTTTAAAAATACAGCGATTAAACATGGAGAAAAAAATCCTTCTATAGTAAAAAAAAACTAGCCTTAAAAGGAATGACTCCTGGAATGATGCTGATGTGGAAGATTTCCGGAACTAACGAATCCGGGTTGTCCACTCCTTCCATGAGTCGAATAGACCAATCAGGAAAGGGCTCCGTCTATGCATCGTCATACGGGTTACCATAAAGAGAGGAAAGATTACCATCGCCAACAATCGCCAAGTTTGTCGCCAACTTGGCGATATATCGCCAAATTTGGCGACCAAAATTAGTTGTCAAAAGTGACGCTAACTTGGCGATAACTGTAATATTTCGCCAAATTTTTAATTTCTTTACAACACCAGTCGTTTAATACATCATTTGAGAGATTTGCAACTGCTTATTCATATAATGGATGTCTTGTGTGTTATCCCTCATTCTGCTCCCCAGGGGGGACACATTTTTATTTTCTTTACAACACCAGTCGTGTTACACAAAATTTGAAAGGTCTGCAACTGCTTATTCATATTATGGATGTCTTGTGTGTCACCCCCACACTCTGCTCTCCCCAGGGGGGGGGGGCGGTCACATTTTTAATTTCTTTACAACACCAGTTGAGTGACACATCATTTGAAAGGTCTGCAACTGCTTATTCATATTATGGATGTGTTGTGTGTCATCCCCCACTCTGCCCCCAAGGGCGCACATTTTTAATTTCTTTACAACACCAATTGTGTGACACATCATTTGAGAGGTCTGCAACGGCTTATTCATATTATGGATACCTTGTGTGTAACCCCCCCCCCCTCTGCCCTCAGAAAGGGCGCATTTTGTAATTTCTTTACAACACCAATAGTGTGACACATCATTTGAAAGGTCTGCAACTGTTTATTCATACCATGGGTTATTAGCGAGCGCAGCAAGCAGGGGTAGACAATAATTTGGAATCGCGAAGCGATTACGCGGGGGGTTGGCGAGCATAGCGAGCAGGGGGGCGGGGCCCCCCTAGTCTAAATTAAAAAAAGAAAATTTTAACAGAAATTTGCATTTAAAACTATAACAAAACTGTCTGACGGATGATGGGGTTTGTAATGAACAAATCGTAAATACATAAATTTTAAAAGAATAAAGTAAGGCAAAAAAATCAATTATAAAAGATTATATTCTGAAACTGCAGCCAAAAAATATCGAGAAATACTGAGAGAAAATAATAAAAATATCTAAAATGTAAAAAAAAAAAATTCCTATTGTGGCCCATTTTTTAGCTAATACTTAAAAGAAAACACTCTATAAGATCGAAAGCAAATGTCAACAATAAAGAGTAAACAATGAATGTGTTCGGGAGATACACGCGCAAGCTCAGGGGTTTTTACCGAGTACTATTCCGCTGTAAGGTCCACTCCATGTACCTGACTCCTGAGCGTGCGCGCTCAGCGCGCATAGATCCCGAACGCGCCCGATCATTCCTGAGTGGTGATGTTACAAAGGAGTCATTCTAAAGATTCAATCACGGAATTTGTCATTCTTGAATGGCAACAGTATTGATTTGCTTACATTGTTTGTTTGGTTTGTTTTTTCCTTAATTGCTGGTTGTTTTATTTAGAACTTAAACATTATAATTAAAAAGTTTTTGTAGGTTTTAAAGAAAGTGAGTAATGAATAAATCTTTCACATGTATATTTTCATAAGTTGAACAATTAGAATATTTGTGAACAGCGCGGAATAGTTAAGCCTAACGTGGACACAGTTGCAATAAGTTTCTTTTTCTCGTGGATGGGTTGTACCCGGAATTGTCATACACGGAGAGGTTTTATATATATAATTATTATTATTATTATTATTATTTTATCTGCTTTATCACCCAAACCAATTTTAGAATTTCTTTATAAAATTCTAAATTTACATTTCTCTTTGAAGAGTTTTACGATTTTACAAAAACTAACAAACTGTATAAACAAAACAATAAAAAAAAATGTTGCAAGTGTAGTAAAAATATAACAACAATGCGTAATAAAATCATTAAAAGTTGTAAAGATTTGAAAAATCTAAATAAATGAAATAATTTATTTGCATTACAAAAATCAGAATTATATATATATATATATATATATATATATATATATATATATATATATATATATATATATATATATTTTTTTTTTTTTTTTTTTTTTTTTTTTAATAACAACATTTATCATTTGTTTTGGGAATAGAGGAGTCATTTTCTATTTCCAAAGCATTTAACTATAGATTTACACAGTACCCTGTTGACACGATACAAAGAGCTGCAATTCATTTCTCTTCCCTAAAAACTGGTTTTTCTCTACCAACGAAAGCGTCAAAAGCTGCCAACTCCAAGCCGCCAAAGGATCTCAAGTCTTTCTGGATTGTAATGTAGCGGCCGGGAAGCTAATTTCCGTTTACTCAAGGATACAGCGCTTGGCGAAATTCAAGGTGTGCCAAATGCTATTCCACCCATCATTCACTCCTCTTCCGAGATTCCTTGATAACATCGTACAGTGTCACCATCTACTGAAAAAAATGTATTATACAAATAATTTATTTGAAAAGAAAAATAATAATAAATTTAATGGAATTTTATTTTTATATATGACCAAATATTAATTAAATATATACGAGTAACTTGTTGTGTTAACTTAATTTGTAAATTTTAATGTATATTTCTTTACATTTTTTATAGTATTTCAGTTTATAATGAATAATATAATAATGAAAAAATAAAAAAAGAATGAAAGAGAGCTGTTATTGTATTCGGATAAATTACATGATAATAGCTAAAAATAAATTTTATTTTGTTTAATTTATTTTCTTGTTAAGTATCAATTCAAGTACTTTATAAGAAAATACTGAGATCTGTTATATCAAATTTTTATTTATTTATTTATTTTACTAATGTGATATAAATCACCAAGTATAGCAATGCACTAAGATTGATAAATTAAAACTTCTTAATGTTGGAAATATATATGAATATATTCATAAATATCAACATATGTACATAGTATGTATGAACTTATACATTCATACATGTCTGCTTAAATATTATATATGTGTATATTATATAGTTGTTATATAGTTAGGTCATTTAATTATATAGTTAGAAAATGTACATATAATTTCGATATCATCTGTTCCGATCTATTCAGATTTTGATGTCTTACAAATGTATCATTAACGTTAATAACATATTTAAAAAAAAAAAAAAGTATAGTTTCCAGATTCTAAGAATCATCAAAAAAGTATATATTTCAATTAATAATAAATTGTGTTAAAATTAAGATATTTTTTATACTTGGAAATTTTTCATTTGAAATAAAATATGTTTGGGAATTTACACCAACTTTTGTGACACTGATTTAATGCACCCTTCCTATTCATAAATTGATAAGTCTAAACTAAATATACATGCATATACTGATTGAATTTGTACAAAGTACAAATACAAAACAAAGATCACGTTTTATATATATAAAAAAAACACCTTAAAAGTTTTTTATCTAATATGGAATTTTTTTTTTTTTTTTTTTTTTTTTTAATATTTAATATCTTACTAGACACTGAAAATTGAAGAGAACTAATAACAAATCACTAAAAGAAAACATTAAAAACATTAATTATCTGTTTAAATGATAATACTTATTAATATTAATTATATATGTAATAATTAATAATGTTAATTAATATAATTTTATAATTATATATATATTAATATTAATTAATAAATAGTTAATATTAGTTATATATATTTAAATATTGATAATTTTTTAAAAGAAAATCTTAAATTATGTTTGTGGAAGATTAAAGATTTTCCTTTTTTTTTCTTTAATTATTATCATTAATTAAATACATAGAAATATTAAAATTTGAATATTTATAATTAATATTTTTATGTTTCACTACTTTATAAATGTAAATGAAACAGTAATTATTAAAATAAATACTAATAAATATTATATATATATATATATATATATATATATATATATATATATATATCGTGTGTGTGTGTATGAATGATGCCTCATTTTAAAACATAAGAACTTTAATAAATTGGTTTTACTAATTTGATATTCATTTCTTACAACACGGTGGTAGCATAACTAAAATAAAATATTTTTTATTTTATTTTAATAATTATTGTATTTTAAATTATATTTATTTAATTATTAAAAAGCAGAATTTAAAAACTTATATTAATTATTTATATTTATTTCAAATTAAACTTTATGTAATAAAATTTTAAATTAAATTTTATAACTTAATTGTAATTAAAATTTAATTGTCTAATTGACAGTAAAACTAATACAAAGTAATTGAGTTTTATAACATTCTTTATTGATTACTTAAATAAAAATCAAAACAAAAATCTACAAGAGCAAGGACACAACTCGCAATCTTATAACTACAAGCTTTTTGCTTTAACCACCTCGCTATGCCTCTGATACTCTACAACAGCTTCCAAGTGCCTTATATACGACAAAAATTGTAAGTAAAATGTCTGAAGCAGCCATGATGCGCAAGAAAATGCGTAAATGCTAGTCAAAACATTTGGCACACCTTGAATTTCGCCAAGCGCTGTATCCTTGAGTAAACGGAAATTAGCGGCCGGGAACGGGCCTCGGGTCGAGCAGATCTCTACATGAGCCTATGACAGTAATCTAGGCCATTAACACACACACAGAAAAAGACTATTCTTCCCTTTCTTTGAAAAATTATTTTTCAGAAGTATTTATTTTTTTGCACAAAACTGGATAAATTTAGTGGAAAGATAGTTTACTTATTTAATATTACTTCTTTAATATCTGATTGAAATTAACTAAATTTTCGTCTTTATTTTAAAGCAAGATTCAATCAAAGTTTAATATTATTTGTAAAGCAGAATCTAACTTTATTAAAGGGTGTGTCCAATTTTTATTTAGGAAATCAGGATTTCTATTCATTTCTTATTAAATTCTTACTCTAATAAAGAGTATGTCATTATAAGATAAACTCTTATTTGTTTTCCACATTTTAAGTGTTTTTTATCGGAGCACTTTGATTTAAAAAAAAAAAAAATAATGTAACTAGGCATCAAAATGGTAACAAGCATAATACAAACTATCTCTCTTTTTAATCTTGACTCACATGTTATTTAAACTGGTAAAATCCATTATAGCGAGCCCCGTGCAGTATAGCGAAATAAATATGCGTTATGTAAATCAGATGTTGACATATTTTTTTCAAAAGCGTAAATCCTTCTATAGTAAAAAAAAACTAGCCTTAAAAGGAATGACTCCTGGAATGATGCTGATGTGGAAGATTTCCGGAACTAACGAATCCGGGTTGTCCACTCCTTCCATGAGTCGAATAGACCAATCAGGAAAGGGCTCCGTCTATGCATCGCCATATGGGTTACCATAAAGAGAGGAAAGGTTACCATCGCCAACAATCGCCAAGTTTGTTGCCAACTTGGCGATATATCGCCAAATTTGGCGACCAAAATTAGTTGTCAAAAGTGACGCCAACTTGGCGATACCTGTAATATTTCGCGAAATTTTTAATTTCTTTACAACACCAGTCGTTTGATACATCATTTGAGAGGTTTGCAACTGCTTATTCAGATAATGGATGTCTTGTGTGTTATCCCCCATTCTGCTCCCCAGGGAGAACACATTTTTATTTTCTTTACAACACCAGTCGTGTTACACAAAATTTGAAAGGTCTGCAACTGCTTATTCATATTATGGATGTCTTATGTGTCGCCCCCACACTCTGCTCTCCCCAGGGGGGAGGGACGGTCACATTTTTAATTTCTTTACAACACCAGTTGAGTGACACATCATTTGAAAGGTCTGCAACTGCTTATTCATATTATGGATGTGTTGTGTGTCATCCCCCACTCTGCCCCCCAGGGGGGCACATTTTTAATTTCTTTATAACACCAATTGTGTGACACATCATTTGAGAGGTCTGCAACTGCTTATTCATATTATGGATACCTTGTGTGTAACCCCCCCCCCTCTGCCCTCAGAGGGGGCGCATTTTGTAATTTCTTTACAACACCAATTGTGTGACACATCATTTGAAAGGTCTGCAACTGCTTATTCATACCATGGGTTATTGGCGAGCGCAGCAAGCAGGGGTAGACATAATTTGGAATCGCGAAGCGATTACGCGGGGGGTTGGCGAGCATAGCGAGCAGGGGGGCGGGGCCCCCCTAGTAATTAAAAAAAAAATTAAAATTATTTGTCTTATTTTTACACTCTTATCAATTGCAAATAAACATATGTATTGTAAATTTCAGGAGAATTAAATTTTCAAAATAAAAAACTAATATTTAATTTTAATAACATGATAATCAATAAATATTTTACTTGCTGCATATATTTGTATATCATGCAATTCCAAGATTTAAACAAAAAAAAATTTAATTAAAAATTGTCTTAAATATTTTTTATAGATTTATTCTGGCTCAGTAAATTTCTCCGTTATTAAAGATGAAATATTTATTAGGAGAAAAAAAGTACAATTTCAACAAAGTCACTTATTTTTTACACGATTTCTCCTTTGGTGTTCAACTGAAACATCACTGAAAAACGCGTAATACGGTGCTTATTTTCTTCACTGAAAAAATGCGTAGAAATACGGTCCTTATTTTCTTTATAAATAATAAATTCATTTAGCCAATCGAGCGATAAAAAGCCTAAATCAATCACTCACAGAAGCAGTAACCCCAAATCAGTTCCGAGCTGAGAGAAAATTTAGAATGGGGCTTTCATTGTCCGAGGACCCTACCAATTAACCCGCGCAGGACGCAGCTTTGCGCTAATTTATTGGTCTAGCTGCAAAGTTACTTTACCACCTATATTACAAGGAATCAGCCCAGAGAGAATTTCCTCTTTTACTGAATCGAAATCTCTCTCAGAATTGGAAGTGGAAACAATAAGGGCGTAGTAAACAATAAGGCAGTTTTCCGTGCCCGCAAAACTGCGTTCTGCTCGGGTTAATTGGTAGGGTCCTCGGACAATGAAAGCCCCATTCTAAATTTTCTCTCAACTCGGAACTGATTTGGGGTTACTGCTTCTGTGAGTGATTGATTTAGGCTTTTTATCGCTCGATTGGCTAAATGAATTTATTATTTATAAAGAAAATAAGGACCGCATTTCTACGCATTTTTTTCAGTGAAGAAAAAAAGCACCGTATTACGCGTTTTTCAGTGATGTTTCAGTTGAACACCAAAGGAGAAATCGTGTAAAAAATAAGTGACTATTGTTAAAATTGTACTTTTTTTCTCCTAATTAATATTATTTAATGCTAAAATTCAAATTATTAAACGAGTTTTTATACATCTAAAACATTTTTAGATCATCTTATACATTAGAGCTGCATTTATTTCTTTATTTTGACTCATTTTTTGAGGATTTATTTCTTTTTTAAATTTAAATTTTCCGCATTTCGAAAGATATTTTTTAGATATTTTAGAAAAGGGTATTATTTTAACTTGTTACTAACTGCATAAACAGCGCAAGGAATAATATTTCTTTCAAATTAAAAATTTATTTAAACATGGCTATTATAAAAGGAAAAAACTTTCATTTTAAAATTAAATTATTACATATTAAAAGGTGGAAAACACTGAAAATTAAAATATAAAAAACTACATTGAAAAGAGATTTTTTTTTAAGTAAAAGAAGGAATTCAGCAATATTCATTAAAAGTCGCAAATAAATGAGAGCTACGTAAAATTTAAAGTTTCAAATTAATTATATTGCCAAACAGTTAAAATTAAAAAAAAAAAAATATATTTACACGCACACGAGAGGTTTATTTCACATTTTGAAAAAATCAGTTTAACTATTATTGTTAATTCTAAGATAGCGCAAATAATATTTTCTTTCTAACGATAAACATAATTTTGCGTGAATATTAAGAAAAGAAAGAAAACTTTGCTGAAAATTACATCAGATTTAAAACGTAGCATTCAAAATCATTAATTTAAAATAATTTCCTTGTAGCATTGTTTAAAAATACAGAGAAGGAAGATTGTGTTATTTAAATGCATTTTATATTCGCTGATTTTGAAAATCTTTAACAATCTTACATAATCAAACAGAAAATAGCAATTAATAGCAGCTGATTCGTCTTTGTACCTCTCCTCAAAAATAAATAAATAAATAAACACTCGTTTACATTGTAATCGCATTTTTTTTTCTTTTATTATAATTACATTTTCCACAAACTTTACAAATCCGATCAAATTAACTCATTTTTAGAATCGGTACAGGGTTGACGAACGTAACTCGTAGGGGGTATTGAAATATTCTTAATTATATGTCAAGGAAAATCTGAATTTTTTATAGAAATTGAGTCAGGACGGGCCTGGTCTTGAAATTCTGTCTTTAACTGACTTCTAGTTTCGGTTTTAGTTTTCAAAATAAGGAATCTGATAATTAGGGTAGAAAAGGAGCATCGTCAATTAAGTTAAAGATAACTTTAAGAGCAGTCTTAATACTACACTACCCTTCAATTTTCACGCAAGCTGCAAACCTGACAATCAAGATTTAATTTTTCATTTGAACAATAGGTATGAGATATCAGAAATTTTGAGGGGAAATAGAAATTTTTTAATGTTACTTTAAACTTTCTGTTTAGCGATTTTCATGTATAACGAAATAAAAAGTGTGTTTGGTACTTTAAAAAACAATAAAAATATGCTACATTACTTTTGTGTACAGATTTTTTTTTAATTTACTCTTATAACAATGGTTTAAATTTAAAATAGCTATCTAGAGACACAACCAGAAATAGGCTCTCTGCCATGTCCTGTATATACTATATGATGCTAATAAAGATTTTTTTTAACCCTCTTCAGTTTATGACCTATTACAACTCCATCTCATAACTTTCCTCTGTGATTATCCGTGTCATTAGCATAATAAAAAAATAGCCAAAACAATATTGAGGTATTTCATACATTCATTAGTGGAGTAAACAAAGAGATTTCAGCTTTAAAATACATTCCAGAAAATTTGAAAACCAGTAAGATGTACAGAAAACCTTTGTGTTTAAGTAAAAGTAGATGTGTGAAAATCAAAGCAGTGGAAAGCATGTTTCAATGAACGAAATTGTTCATTTTATGAGTAAATATGATTCAAAGCATCTCTCAGATGATGGTACTGGCAGCGCCACTGATTGATCCAAGATGTAATATAAATGAAAATGAAAAACGATTAAATGTAATAAATGTAAAACGATTCCGTAAGATATACTGAATACAAAGGTCCTAAGAATGTGTGTTTGTATACTTCGTGCATTGAATTTTCCAAATCAAGTTTTGATACATATTGGTGCAGTATTTCATAGATTAGACTTTAATTTACTAAAGGGAATAATTATTTTGTATATCCATAAATACTTATTTTTACTTATTTTTTAGATAATTTTTAATCTTCTGAAAAATGTTTTTTTTTTTTTTTTTTTTTTTTTTCTCAGGGTTGTTCTCAAGTTCCCTCCTCAACAAATGAGAAAGTTTCTGACATATTGTCTAATTTATTTTTAAACGTAAAGTCGCAAAGTTGATATTCATGACTAGAGTCCTGCAACGAGTAAATCTGGACTAAAACACAATGTAATCGACCAATGCCAATATCCACATTTTTTTTTTTTTTTTTTTTTTTTGTATTGGTGTCAGATTAGCTTATTCTCTTGAGGCACATTTATGCTTAAATCGGTTTTCAAGTATATTGCTTAATAAGCGCAAAATTTCCGACACATTTATTAACTCAGTTTTGAATGTAAAGGAAGAAAATTGTGAATGCTGGCTATGGAAGCGATATCTGATCGAAACGAGTCTTCCATTTTTTATTAAATAAATCGACTTATATATATTATTGACTTATAAGCAATTTTGATCGTGTAGCAACAAATTTTTCTTCTCTCTCTGGGTAGTTTTTTTTCCTTACGTCCAGAAATTCGGTTCAAAATGCCAACTTTGAATGTATTTTCTGAAAGATCATTTATATTTGCCAAAAAAATGGAAAACGTCTGTCAATTAACCCTTTATCTACCGATGGTACTTATAAGTACCATTAAAATAAGTTATTATAAAATTCTTTTAATATGTAAGTTAGTTGTAATACTATTTAGAATGAGTTACATATACATTATTTTATCTTGTTCCAAAAGCATTATTGGTTACGCAAAACAAATATATTTTTAAATAATGATTTATTTTATCTTTGCATCTTTTCAGCTTTCTTGGCGCTGAGGGAGTGGATGGGGATTTTTCAATGCGGAAATATTTCGATATTTATATTATAAGAACATAATATTTGTACATTTTATAATTTTACAAAATACTAAGAAAATAATTAGAAATAAAGATTTGAGTGGGGTTATAACAAATTGCACAAAATTCCTGTAAATTCCAATTTAATTAATCATTCTAAATCCTAAAATCCTTCAAATATTTATTAAATGATTATATAAATCTCTTAATTTAGTTTAAACAATTTGCATAATATGCTTTAGAGTGTAAAAATTTCTTGAATTCATAATGCGTAGATAAAGGGTTAAAAATATTTTTGAATAACATCTGCTTATTTTCATATGTTTCCGAACAAAAATGAATTTAAACTTGTGTTATAATGATAAGTTGCCCTTTTATGGACTTGAGAGGAGTCTTATATTTCGCTTATGGTAAAATCGTATCCATTGAAAATTATTCATAGGTTATCAGCTTCGTTCAAATTTTTATATCGGATCAGTATTTAAAACTCTGTTCTGCGGTTTTGTTGCGAAAGTTGGCGAAAATTGTCCATCCCCTCGCCAAAAAATGTGGTTTTAAGTAACAGGCGAAAACGCATATTTCCTCGTATCTCTCGATCTCCTCCGCTATTGACCTTTGGGAAGATACGGTAAATTTTAGCGAGCTACACGCAGGTTCACCGGACGGGTGTAGGACGTAGGTGGGGGTCGCCGACGAAGATAGGCCTATCGTCGCGGCGGTTGAAAAAAATTGCGGTTAGTTGGTTGGTTAAAAGCTTTTCGCAGCCCGGGCTCCCCCTATGTGAACAAAGTTCCTACGCCACTGCGCTCGGAGAACGATGTCGCGTGATGAAGAAAAGTCACCACAAACCACTGCAGCAACATCATTGATGAGAGGCGCATTGAATCGTCTCTCGTGTTCTCCGTGCGGAGTGCGATCTGTGTGAATAACCAATTTGTATTGTTCGTGAGGCATGCGGTCTAATGCCGTTTTAAAAGTATTAATAAGTCGATTGTGCTCATGCAACATTTTTTCTATTTTTAGTACGATTTCCCTCTCAACTCCTTGAATGTACTGACATCGCCGATCTGCTTCATTATCTTCATCTCCCATGAAATATATCTGAAGCAATTTATGTTGTTCATTGGTCGCGGGAAGCATAGAACCGATCCTGTGGTAAACTTGGCCCTGGATAGTAAAAGTTGGTGAAAATCCGGGCATGATTATTTCCCGGTCTACCCCGAAAGATGTCATCTGGAAACAGGAATTATATTTTCGAATCCTATTTAAAAAGCGCCGTGACTCATCGGAGTCATATAAAAGAAGAGTTTTGAGGGGTTCTTCTGGTGCATCCAATGTAGGAATACGTACTTTCCCATTGACGCAACAGAGACCTGCCGTTTCGTCCTTCCATTTAAGGGCATCACAAAACCTACATTTTTTATTCATTAACCCGATGACGACCAAGGAATGGTTTTTGTAATCGATCAAAGGATCGTATTCAAATGCAGTATTATTAAACACAGACCAAGTATTTCTTATAAAAGCTCGATGCCGTTCAGCTTGCATTTCTGCATGCGCCGTTCTTCTCGCCAGAGACTCTTCTGGAGTCTCCGCCATTCTAGAAGCTGCCTGTCGCCCAGCTTGCTCCTCTAAACGTTATTGCGTTTGAAGAGGCGTCTCATTAGCTCTCAAAATAGCTTGTCTTTCTGCTTGCTCCTCTAAACGAAGCAGTGTTTCAAGGGGCGTCTCGTTAGCTCTCAAAACAGCTTGTCTTTCTGCTTGCTCTTCCAAACGTAGCTGCGTTTGAAGAGGTGACTCTAACACCCTTAGTGCTGTCTGACGTTGAGCCTGTTGCGATAAACAGACTTGAGTACGAATATCATTCTCAGAAGCCCTCAAAGAAGCTTGGCGAGCGACTTGCTCCTCAAGTCTTTGCTGGCGCTGAAATGGTAGCTCAGCAGCTCTCGAAGCAGCCTGACGCTCTGCTTGTTCGCGCCTTCTTAATTCAGCATGGAGAAACGATTCTTGAGATCGGGCAATTTTCATTGCCCGAGCTTTAGATGAGGTGCTCAACAAATTAGATTTACGTTTGCGAGGCATTGTGAAAATATGAATAAACTATAAACCTAAACTAAACTAAAATCCCAAACTAAACTATAACAATCTAAACGACGAACAAAGCGACGTAATTACCTATCGAAAAAACAATAACTACTTTAGATATCTACCTAGAAAAAAAGCACTAAACTAACCTAACCTAACCTAACTATTATACAGCTACTGCACATCGTTACCACGTTTTAAAAACACCCAGCGCCATCTATCGCATTATTTTATCTTGTTTTAAACGACACACAGCGCCATCTCCAATCCATCCATCAAGCAAACTATATTTTTGTTTTCCCTCGGGAATATCAATTTTTTCCGGGATAAAAAGTACCGACCCTAATATTTAATCCGGGCTTTTAACTTTACGTCTGCAAAATTTCAAAGCAATCGGTTCAGTAGTTACGGCGTGAAAGCGGAACAAAAAAAACAAACTCACTTTCCGATTTATAATATTAGTAAGGATGCGTTTAAATTTTATTTTGGAGTTGCCATACACACGCGTTTTATTTTCATATTTTATATTATGATGGGTAAGTATTACGTTTACGTTTAATAACCTTTACGTGCGCCCGAAGGACAGAAGTATCCTTCGAGCTGCATCCAAACTTCTGAAGCGATAGATTTTCGGCAAAATCGCAATAGATGGCAGCACCAAAAATTGCTACCTGCTCTGACAGGATTTTCATAATCTTTTTATTAACGAGTACTTAAACTACATACATTCGGGACGTATTTGGCGGTGTCCGGGATCGGACCCGGGACCTTTCAGCCTGGAGTCCGTTACTATAACTACTATGCTATCAAGGCCACACCAAGTGAGTTTTAGTAATAGCTATTAAAAATGTAAAACTATTAACTCTATCCATTGCTAACTTTTTTCTAGTAATTCTTACAGATTTTCTAGTAACCGACTAAGATTACAAAAATTTTTTTAGTAATTACAAGGATCACTAAAGTTTTTTTAGTAGATCGACCCTTTTTTTTTACAGTGTACGCTACATAAAATTCTATTAAATGATTTTAACACTTAGAGTAAATTTTCTGTACTTTTTAAAGAATAAATGTGCAAGATACAAATTTAATTATAAAATAATGCTTATTTAAGTGCAGAAGATAACAAGTATCACTATTGTTTGCATTTCTTTTAAAATGGGGCAAGACAGGTTTATTGAAAAAGACATTTTTGCTGAAAAAAGGAATATTTTTGTTGAGTAAATGGGTACTTTACTTAATGAAATGGTGCTTTCAGGAGTCACATTCACTCAGAAAGATTTGGAGCAATAAAAAACCGATTGGGAAGCAGGAAAATCAGTTTTTGGAGCTGGAACAAGAATTTTGAAGCAGGAAAATTAGTTTTTAAAACAGAAAAATTCTCTCCCGGCATTCACTTATTTTTTTATTTTTATTTTTTTTTCTCGTGATTTTTTGTCGAAATTTCCGTTTTTTCGTGTTATTTTGACGAAATCTTTTATTTTTATTGACGAAATATACCGTTTTTCGCGATATTTTTGACAAAATTTGCCGTTTTATAGCGATTTTTGGGGAAATTTACCGTTTTTTCGCGATTTTTTGAAGAAAGCTGCCGTTTTTTCGCGAATTTTTTGACGATATTTGCCGGAAATTAGTCGTTATTTAGCGCTTTTTTAACAAAATTTGTGGTCGTTTCGCAATTTTTTAAGGAAATTTGTCGTTTTTCGCGATTTTTTTTTTTGACAAATTTCGCGTTTTATCGGGATTTTCGGATAAAATTGGTCTTTTTTCGCGATTTTTTGAAGAAATCTGAAATTTTCCCGCAATTTTTGGAAAACATTTGCCGTTTTTCGAGATTTTTTTGGGCGAAATTTGTCGTTTTTTCGCGATCTTTCGAAGAAATCTGCCTTTTGTTTCGGGTTTTGGAATGAAATTAGCCATTTTTTCAAGAATTGTTTGACAAATTTGAGGTAAATTAGTCGTTATTTCGCGATTTTTTAACGAAATTTGCCGTTTTTTCGCGATCCTTTAACGAAATTACGCGTTCCGTGGGACGCGTAAGAGCTATTTTTTGCGACCCATTGCCGAATTTTTATGTAATTTACGCGCTATAGCGCGTCCGCGGCATCGCTGAAAAAAATCTTATGTGCGATCGGTTGCAGTTTTCTCAGGGCCTGAAAAAAGGCACTGGTCCTGCGGACCACTAAATTTTTCAAATTAGTGGTCCGATTGAATTATCGGTGGTCTCGGACCAGCGGACCACCAAGGATTTCGAACGCTGTACCCTAATATTTAATCCGGGCTTTTAACTTTACGTCTGCAAAATTTCAAAGCAATCGGTTCAGTAGTTACGGCGTGAAAGCGGAACAAAAAAAACAAACTCACTTTCCGATTTATAATATTAGTAAGGATGCGTTTAAATTTTATTTTGGAGTTGCCATACACACGCGTTTTATTTTCATATTTTATATTATGATGGGTAAGTATTACGGTGCCCCCCCCCCCCCCCCCCAACGACTACTTTTTTTTTTTTTTTTTTTTTTTTTCAAATTTAATTCTCAACATTGCACAATTTAAAATTTCACACTGTTAAATAAGGAGAGTGTACCTTAGAATGGGTAGTGTTTGAAAATTGCACTTCAATTTACTGATTTTTTAAGCCACAAATACCTGGATTACGGGATAATAGTTTATGAATATTTTTATCCATTATTTAAAATTTAAGAGAAAACTATGATTTCTACCTACTATCCTAGGACGGGTGTTTACACTAGTATGTTTAATGGCATTATAGCTGATTTCAAGTGAATTGTTAGATTGCTCAAATTAAGAATCAAATCCAAACAAGATTAAATATTAATGAGAATTTTAATGAAGGTAATTTATAAGAACCCTTGATCAATGCAGTTTTCTTAAATTCCTACGCAAGTCCTTTGGAAACAAAAATTCCGTTTTCTCTGCATAAAAATCAAGACATTCAATATGTTAAAAAATATTTCTATTTCAAATTCTAGACGCTGGCTTCAAGTTACATCATGCATATTGCAATGTTTCAAACGATGCATATTCAAACTGGCAGAGTATGACACTTTTTTTTCTGCAAAGATTCTGAAATCAGTCAGTTGGAAATATCATTCAAATAAACGGTTCCAAACTGCAGCGCCGAAACTAGCCTTTTTTGCGTCCGGGGCAAACATGGATTTTGGCGCCGCCCACATATATGCATTCTTTATATCAAACACACCAAACAAAATCTTAATTTGGCGCCCCCTTCACCTTCTGATCTGGTGGCGTCCAGGGCACGTGCCCCCTCTGCACCCCCCCCCGCCCTAGTTTTGGCACTGCCATACGGTATATCAATCTAATAAAATTGCATCAGAAAAAAGTATACAAGAGTATGGTTGAAAATGTCCTATTATTCAAAAAATCAACAGAAAAGGAAAGATTTTATTCAGTCATTGGCTGAATAAAAAGCTTAGAAACGCTTACTTAAGCCATTTTGGCACAGACTAAATCTGTTTGGAATAATTATCTAACACCAGAATTTATAAACGAATTTATTAGTAAATACAAACTTGCTTATTTTTAGGTATGTTTTAAAAAGAAAATTTTAATTAAATGTTCTTGGTGCCAGTAAAATTATAATTAGGTTTCCTTTTTTAAGGATACTGGGCCAGAAAGGGTTAATTCCACTCCTTACTTATTTAACCTTATTCTAAATAGAAGAACTGTGTGTGCAAGAACTGGTATCTGTATAGTAATTCGATTAATGCTGAACTGGGCAGTACCACATAGGACCTGACAAATGCAAGGTCATGCAGGGCAGTTCCACCAGATCCGCAGTTTTAAGGGGTGGGGAAATAAAGAGTTTTCAAGATTATTTTTAAAGAGTGTCAAATGGTTAAAATTGACCAAGGAGAGTGTAGTCCTCACCCTTCCTCTCTCTGCTTCTCATAACCTACGCTAGAGATGAGACTATTTATTTATGTGTAGAAAAGGATGAAGGTACTTTTCCTTCCCTTAAAATTATTTATTGTTTTTTAATCCATTTTAATTCTATTTTCATCGAATGAAAGGGGAACAGAAATCGTGTTTTTCTATTTTAATAGTTGATTGCTGTTTCAAAAGAAAATTTGTGATGCTTACAGATTTATGTCCCCAGCAGCAGAATTTTTTTTCTGCAGTCTACAACACAAGTAAAAACTTAAAAAACAGTCTGCAGACCAATCCTTCACATTACATTATATACACTCAAACTTCCCAAGTATTTGTGATAGACAGAAAAGAAAAGTATACTTTAAAAAAGAAGTTGCCTTTGTTCTCAAAATTTTTAACACCTCATACATTGTCCGAAAGTGGGGGGTGGGTCTCTCCTTTGACAAAAATTGCGGGTTTTTCACGATCTTTTGACGAAAACTGCTGTTTTTTCGCTATCTTTTGAATAAATTTGCCGTTTTTTCGTGCTCTTGAAGAAATTTGCATTTTTCCGTGATTTTTAACAAACTGCCGTTTTCCGCGATCTTTTGAAGAAATATTCTGATTTTCGGGATATTTTGATGAAATGTGCCGTTTTTTCGCGATTTTTTCAAAAAATTCGACTTTGTTTCGTGTTTTTTTTACGAAAACTGCCGTTTTCTCGCGATCTTTTCACGAAAATTGCTGTTTTATAGCGATCTTTTGAAGAAATTTGCCGTTTTTTAACGACATTTTGAAGAAATTTGCCGTATTTTCGTGTTTTCTTTTGACGATAACTGCCGTTTTGTAGCGATCTCTTGAAGAAATTTGCCGTTTTTTGTGATTTTTTGAAGAAATTTGCCGTCTTTCCGTGATTTTTTTGATGAAATTTGCTGTTTTTGCGATTTTTTCTAGAAATTGGACATTGTTTCGTGTTTTTTTTTTTTTTTTTTAACGAAAACTTCCGTTTTTTCGCGATCTTTTCACGAAAATTGCCGTTCTTAGCGATCTATGGAAGATACTTGCCGTTTGTTCGTGATTTTTTGACGAAAACTGTCGTTTTTTCGCGATCTTTTGAAGAAATTTGCCGTATTTTCGCGTGTTTTCTTTTGACGAAAACTGCCATTTTGTCGCGATCTCTTGAAGAAATTTGCTGTTTTTAGGCGATCTCTTACTCTTGGAAGAAATTTGCCGTTTTTTTCGCGATCTTTTGAAGAAATTTGCCTTTTTTCGTGATTTTTTGAAGAAATTTGCAGTTTTTCCGTGATTTTTGTAAGAAATGTTCCCTTTTTTTCGTGATTTTTTATAGAAATTCGATATTGTCAGAGGCGGATTACCCATTAGGCTGAGTAGGCTGAAGCCTAGGGGCCCAGAAGAAAAGGGGGCCCGGTGCTAAAATTTTCCTTATATAAAGAACAAGAAAATATTCTTTTACACTGGTCGGACATTAATACAAAAGACAAAAGATGTGCGAAATTCTTTGTAGTAATATTTTATATTTTAATCATAAATGATTTATGAATTAATGAAGTAAGCATGTGTTTTAATTTTTCCAGTATGTACCACTTTGAAGGAGTGAAAGGGGGCCCTCAGAAAGTCAAGCCTAGGGCCCGGATGGTAGTTAATCCGTTTCTGGATATTGTTTCGTGTTTTTTTTTTTACGAAAATACCGTTTTCTCGCGATCTTTTCACGAAAATTGCCGTTTTTTAGGCCGTTTTAAAATTTGCCGTATTTTAACGATCTTTTGAAGAAATTCGCCGTTTGTTCGTGATTTTTGATGAAAATTGACGTTTTTTCATGAGCTTTTGACGAAATTTGACGTATTTTCGTATTTTTTTTGACGAAATTTGTCGTATTTTCGTGTTTTTTGACGAAATTTGCCTTTTTCACAATTTATCAAGAAAATTTGCCGTCTTTTCGTGATCTTTTTGTCGAAACTGTCTTTTTAAGAAATTTGCCGTTTTTGCGGTGTTTTGAAGAAACTTGCCGTGTTTTTCGTGATTTTTTGAAGAAATTTGCCGTTTTTTGCGGTGTTTTGAAGAAACTTGCCGTGTTTTTCGTGATTTTTTGAAGAAATTTGCCTTTTTTCGAGATTTTTGGACGAAATTGGTGTGTTTTCCACGATCTATGACGAAACTGATTTCTTTTCGAAGAGTAGTTGTCGAAAATCAGATGAAATTGTTATGAGAAATGAATTTATTATAATTAAAAATGTACACATTTTATTGGAGATTGAAAATGTTGTTTGATTCTTCAGCATACAAATATTAATTTCTGTAAATTTTATCCATTTATTCATCATACTTCTTTAATGTGTCCATCAAATTTCTTGATAACCCCTTGGAGATGAGCGACACATATATGTGCCCCAAAAGGCTTAAGAATCCGTGTTTATCCCCACCAGTAAAATTTGCCTTATTTAATCGAGCATTTTCTCGATTTAATATGACACAAATTTCTGTTTTTAAAAACTGGTGGCAAAACATTAAAAATTTCATAAAATGCTCCCGTCGTGAAGGGGTTAAAAGACAAAGTATACGGGAATCCATTTAAATATGAAGTATATTTTTATTTGATACCAAAGTGCTCTTTTCAAAAGATTGAATTTAAATTTTTATTCAACAGTAATTTTTATGTAAGAAGTTTTTTAAAAATGAGATATCACATTTGAAAGAATTTTTAAATATCATGCATTTTTTCCTTATGATATTGGACTCGGTGGGCTAAAGCTTGGATGACAAAAATTCATTTGGGTTCGAGCAGGCACAGATTCAAAATCTTCGGGCTCGGGCAAGCCTGGGCTCTGATAAACGACAACGAACTCATTTCTATCCTACACCCTTTCCTTATAGCCAAGGAAAATCATCATAAATAAACTTTATGGTTATAATGTGTTTTGAAATAAAATCAATAACAAACAGTGTAGATAATAAAATTTAATGTAAAAAAATACAAAATTTTCTTTTAACAATACAATTACAACAGAATAACATTTAGAAAAACAAATCACAGTGAATATTTTTGGCAGAAAATTTCCTCAGTACTTTCCAGTTGAAAACATAGAACAAATCACAGGGCATATTTTTCGCAGAAAATTTCCTCGGTACATTTCAGATGAAAAACATGTATCAGCATAGTGAAAATATTATATTCTGTGATGTGTACATAACTGATGTCTTTCATTTGATGAAACATCAGTAAAATTTCCTATCTCAAGCTTGCACTTTTTATTCCTATTTGAATTCAGTAATTGTCATTAGTATATTTATGTTTTCTTAGAAATTGTAATCGAGATTTACAACTAATAGTTACATTGCTTTTTGGCTCAGATAAGAAGAGAACCAGGTACTAACAAATAGAATTTAAAATTTAAAAAATATTTTAAACAAGGCCAGCATCTTGGGCCATTTTGTAAAATTGAGAATTTTTATTCTGAAGAAGATCTCCTGGTTTTCCAACTTCAGTAATAGTACCAGCATCCATGACTATAATCCTAAAATGAATAAATAAATAATTAATATAATACGAACTTGGAAAAAAATTGATTATGAATACATGAAAGGATTTTTTCTTAATGAAAACTGAGTTTTAAAGATTCTAGGATAGTTTAAATTTCAGCTTATTTTTGTTAAATTAATTAAAACATAAAAAAATAAATAAAAGTTTAAATTTTAAATTAAAGATTTTTTTAATTATCCTTCATTAACAGTAGAATAACATAAGTAAGAAATAAATTATTTTCAACATTTAATGAGTTTGTGTTATTTCATTTATTAACATTTATTTATTAATGCAGTAAAATTAAATACAATAAAAATTAAGAACATATGATATGAATTTGGTTTAATGCATTTTAATGTAATATAATATTGAATATATAACATACATTGTTAAAAATCTTTATAATATATCAAAACAATAAACATAACTGAAACAGTAATTTCAAAAATTACATTTGTCCAAGACTTCAGATTATTCATGAATAAATAAAAGCTATGCTGCATAAAAAAGTTACATAGCTTAAGAATTTTCAAGTACTAATTATATTTTTTACTCTTTAATATGTATGCCAATTATGAGTTACTTCATATAAGAATTAAAATTTAAAGTACATTTTTTATTTACACTGTTTTCGTAGTTAAAGATTTAATGCCTATTAATGATACCAAAAGATATTAATCTATTTTTATCATTAGGCATTTAACAAAATAGACAAGAATACATCAGAATATATTTCTTGATTTTTATTAAAATAAATGTTTTATAATATTAAGTGTGTAATATTATAATTACTGTGTAGTGCTACATTAGAAAAACCCCTTAACATGGTATATATAAAGATGGGAATGCTCAGAAAAAAAAAACGGAAAAATTGGGGAAAAGACCAGTTTTTTTCCCGAAGGCTTATTTTTAAATTTTTCCAGACTGGAAAAATTGAAATTTCATTTATAAAATAATATACCAAAAATTTTGTAATAGCTACATTCTCATACTTTTAATTTTATTTATTTTTATGTTGAGTGTCCCACATGAAAACTTTAATGTGGGTAATCTGATCTCTCAACAGAAATCTGTTTGAGAAGACTTGAAAGGATCCTTCACATTTTTTTCTAGTTTGAAACACAAGACCCTTTGCAAAATTTCTCTTGAAAAATAGACATTTCAGAAAAAGTTTAATCACCAAATTGAATCTTTTACAAATGCAGCGATTGAAGAAAAATAATTGCAAAATTATTTCAATAATATGCCAGTTAATGGGAATGGTAAAATTAAAAATTTAACATAATATTTGAAGCATGCATTTATTACTTTCTTCTATCTTTACAAGAAGTAAGTATTGAATTCATGAAATTTTTGACATCCAGTTTTTGTTTTTAAACATTTTAGAAAGTCCTCGACATGATTTGGTGGTTTTTGGAAAATATCTGTCACTCTGTATATTTGAATGTGACAAAAATTTTATGGGCACTCTTATCTCAAGAGCTGATGCACATAATTTCACAAAACTTTAGATTCAGTTACATCTTGATTTAAACCTGAGATGTTTAGTTATTAGTGTATATCACCCAACCGATGGCGCTGCTATAATGCTTTCCACAATAGTTCTATCTCAAGAACTAAAAGACGATTTTTCATCAAACTACAGATTCAGCCAGTTATGTTCTTTAGTTTTTGGTGTAAATTACCTTATAGGTGACACTACTATGCTGCATTTTTCAAGATTTCGTTATAGCTGATTAATGGAATGTTTTTTCAAGGTGTTGAATCTAAAATAGACCTCCATTTTACCTCCATAATATATACAGGGTTCATACAGAGTTGGGAAGAAAAAATCCAAGGAATCCAAAAAATTTTAAGGACTTGCCACTTTTGTTGTTATTTATGCGGCATGCACTGGCACAGTCTCAATTCCGCAGGGATTCCGCGAGTTATCAGCCGCGAGAGGGGGGGGGGGGGTGTATCCGCGATCTTCAGACGAAATCAGCGATTTATCTGCGGTATTTTAGCAAAATCGGCGATTTATTGCGATCTTTTGTCGAAATCGGCGCTTTTTCTGCGATCTTTTGACGAAATCTGCGTTTTTCTGTGGGTTTTTTTTTATGAAATCAACGATTTTTAGACAAAATTTGCATTTTTACACGATCTTTTCTCGAAAATGGCGTTTTATCCCCGCGATCTTTTGACGAATTCTGCATTTGTCCCGTGATCTTTTGATGAAATCGCCGTTTTTTTTTCAATGATCTTTTGACAAAAAATTTGTAAGCAATCTTTTATCGAAAACGGCGTTTTCCACCCGCGATTTTTTAACTAAATCGGCGTTATATCCGCAATTTTTAGACGAAATCGACGTTTTTCCGCGGTCTTCAGACGAAATTAGCGTTTTATCTGAGATATTTGGTGAAATTGCCGTTTTAACTGCGATCCGCACAGGAAATTCGCGTTTTTCAGCGATCTTTTGACAAAGTTCGTTGACAAAACGAAATCGTCGTTTTTCCTCGAAATATTGACGAAACGTGTGCTTTTTCGGCGTTCCTTTCACGAAATTTGTATTTCTCCGCGATTGTTTTTTCCGCTCGCAAAACCGTACAAGTTGGCAACTATGCGGAACTGATAACCCAATTTCAAATTTTCGGAAGAGGATGCCTTCAATTTTCGGAAATTTCGGACGAGAATCACCCTTGAAATTACCGTTATCAGCAAAACTGAGGATGATGAATAGTATTATGAAAGTTGTATATCTAGCTGTGAAGGAATTAAACAGTGTAATCACTTTTTGAAATCCGAAGCTTAGAGGTGTGTCTGGATTATTCTTTTCACTTTTCTTTCCCTTATGACCGTGAAAAGTAAACCACTTTGGTGGCTATTAGTATGATCCCAACCAATCACTGCTGTGCTTCTGATGAATGACGTGCATAAAGGGTTTACCGTGCGTTTTACAATCGCGATTTTTTTTTTCCGGGAGCAATATCGCTCGCGTGCAAAACCGCAATACAATTTAAGGAGTTTCTAAGGAGTATTTTGTTTATCTAAGTAGTTCTAAGTACTACTTGGGAACATTTTCATTTCTAAGTAGTTTCTAAGGAGTATAAGGAGTCTGTGCGAACCCTGTATATAGTAATGTTGCAAAACATGGACAGTTAAAATTAGAAAAGTACAACTGCGATGAAAAAAAAAAAAAAAAAAAATCCATGTTTTATTACAAGTAAATACATTCCAAATTATACTTTCCTTCTTGATTAAACTTTGAATTTTAGTAATTTCCTAAAGCACAGTAGAAGTTTATCTTTGTGTGTAACTGCTTTTGTTAATTCCTCAAATAGCGAGCATTTTCTATTTGTAGTGTTCTGTTTTCATAACTTTTGAGTTCCACTTTTAGAAATATGAAATTACCATATGGAAATATTATTAAGTATGGTTTCTTACTCAAGAATGGTATACCAAGATTTCAGGATAAAAAGAAAAAAAAATCACGTTTAATTTAACTTAAAAGAAAAAAAAAAAAAAATCCTGGTTTTGGTGAGTAAAAATCTAACAGTCAATAAATCATACGCTGTTTTTTAGTTGCAGACCTGAGTAAAGCAAACTAAAACTTAGTTTTGTTTGAATTTAGATTATAAAACTAAATTAAAACTTTTTTGAGTTGAGATTGCAAAGCTATACTAAAACCAAACATATTTTTGAAAAGGAAATAAAATTAACATTGTAAGAAAAAAAATGTAATATTGTAAAAATATACATTTTTTTTTAAAAAACAATGGAATTTTTGAATACTGATATTCATAATAATGACAAAACTGCAATAATTTATTCAATTAAGCTAGTATCATTTACTTAAAAACTAATACTTATGTAAATGGGATACATAATTTATTTCATTTCAAACTGTAAGCATATTGGCTCAGGTTTTTACATTAGGTCAATTGGTATTTAAACATGTAACTGAAAAATCATTTCAACAGAGATACGATATAACAAACAATAGTGTTCAATAAAAATTCTTAGGCTGTGGAAAAAAAAAAAAAAAAAAAAAAAAAAAAAAACTATATTTTTATAAGCAGGCTTTGCTTCTTTTTATTTTGTAATATAAAGTGAAAATAATTTTCTTTTAATACAAATAAATGGAAAAAAATGTTTATTATCTAATATTCTCTAAGAAAATGTAATTTTTTTGGGAGAAACAATCATGAAAAATCAATTTTTCCAACTTTTCTGTTTTTTTCCGAAAAAACCGGTAAAAAACCAGTTTTTTTCCACCACTTATATTTTTCCGGAAAATGTACATCTCTAGGTATATGCAACAATATTTTCAAACAATTTTGGAACAAGCATATTTATATTTATAGCATTTAATAATGGACAAAATATACCAAACTAAGTAACTGAGGGTTATTATTATGCATAAAACGCACAGGTGTCAAATATTTAGACTTTGAATACCACTATTTCCAAATAGTAATTTTTTTTTTTAATAAAATTATAGAACTCTGTGATTAAATAATGCAAAAAACATACATCGAAAATAGTACTAATCACAATCTGAAATTCTTGGCACCCATGCCATTAAGGCACATAGTCATATTTATCACAGTGTTTGTAAATTTTGTACTTAGCAGCATACGTTGCCATTTCTGGTCATGAGTTGCTATGGCAATTCTCTATCCTTTATGTACTCGAACAAAAGCTTCAGAATACTTCTGAAGAAATATAAGCTTCTGAATGAGCTTCAGAATGTACTTTACCTCTCCTAAAAGTTTGTTGCAATATTTTTTAAACACCCTGTATATATATTTTTTCCTTTGGTGGCGACACTAAATTTTGAAAACACAGAATTCCTGCTTGCTGTTTGTATTCAACTTTTTTTTTTTTTTTTTTTTTTTTTTCAACAAAGTAAAAGTTACTATATGCCAAATACCAACCAATTTTCGAGGATATATTTACATCTATGGCTCATAGTCTTAGCACGGTCGAGAATGAATAGCCAATAAAATAATGTCACATAGGTACAAAAGGATACATATTTCACTTTTAATTACAAAAATGCTTGTTTATTTTTACATATCGTGTCATTTTTTTCTGGAGGGGGATACAAAAATAATTTTTTTTATTCTGAAGCTTTTGTTTGAGTATATAAAAAACATTATTAATTTATTTTTTATTTATTTATTTATTTTTTTTTTTTGTATAAAGCAAGAAATGTGGTTGTCATAAATAAAAATAAATGTTTCTATAGGCAATGATGTGGTAACTTCGGCAGAAAATTGTTATCCATTTAAAATTGCTGTTAATTTTTCGCCAGGGTGTACTGCCATGCTATCAAATTCTTATGATGTTTATTACATTATGTCTAATTTTATTTAGACAGTTAAGACAAATTTTATCATATCCGAGATTTAGATAGGCCTTTATCTCATGTCCAATTTAGACACAAATGTCATATACACACCAGGTTTAGTGCAATTTCTTTTTTTCAGCCATTTTGATGAAGATTTTGTGTTTGAATGCCAGTTAACATATATTTTAATATTATTTAAAAAAGGAAATAATAATAGATAAACAATAGTTTAACTAATAAATATAGAACCAAGCAATTTATATAATTAAAAAAAAGAAAATATAAGTAAATATGCAATTTATTATATTGAGCTATCATGTCAAGCAAAATAACACCATTTGGGCATGAATTAGGTACTTCGGTGATTATAAAATTTGTGTTCTGATTTATTATAAAATGCAAACTGTTGGTGCCATTTAGGAGATTATAATTTATTGCATTAACAATCAATGACCAATAAATATTGCAGACCAATAAGTATAGGTATTGTATGGTACTGTATTACTTAAGATTTTAAAAAAATAAATGCTTAAATCTATCAAAAGAAAAAAAAATCCAAAGTTGAGTTTTAGAAAGATGTTTTTCTAGTTTTCAAATAAAGATTATTTCAGAAAAATCGTTCGAAATATTTTCAGTTTCTAACATCATTTTAAGAGATTATTTTGTTTTAAAAGGTACTGATTTATTATCTGGGTCCCAAGTTATAGATTGCCAATAATGGTTGATAAATGCCAATCTTGTTTATTAATGCCAATGAATTTCGGAGTAGTAATTTAATGTTATTAAATACATAACATTGTTTCAAATGATAAATAATATAAAACTGAAATAAAAAAGATAAATAATCTATACAAATATGCTCTATTGAATAAATAATAAAAGTATACATAATAATGAAAAAAAAACTGTAATTCATAATTAATAAATAATGAATAAATAATAAACATATAAATCATAATAAAAATAAACTTTAAATTACAGTTATTAAGTAATGAATAAATAATAAAAGTATACATTACAATAAACTGTAAATTATAATTAATAAATTAACTATGAACAATAATAAGTTAATAAACTATAATAAACAAACTATATGCTTGTCAAAAAATAAGGGTTAGTTTAGTTAATATTACTAATGTCATGCTTGGCGAAGTTCTATCTGACATGGCTCGGATAATAGAAAAAATCAAATTAACCAAACAAAAAGAATTTTCTTGAGTTAGCAACCTAGGGAATTTGATTAATTATGCTCGAATTGGTATAGAAACCAAGTTTTGTGAAAATCGTTAGAGTCATTTTCAAGATATGTCTTCATTTTCAGAGCTCAGTTTGTTTTAATCATACAAAATATGCAAAATGAACTTTCTGAAATTTGAAACGGGCTAGACGAGTTCCTCATGCCTGAATTAGTATAGAAAACATGTTTGATTGAAAACTTAATAAATATCTGACATAAACATAACTCATAAATTTATTTTAGTCAGCTTAAAAACACTTCGCTAATAATTAAACAACAATGAAAAACAACAGTCAAATATTTATTTTTGTATTTGTTTGAGTTGTACAGCAATTGTTTTTTAGTTATTTAACTTTAAAATAAGAAAAATATGAATCTTCAAAGTTTTACTTTATGATGCAATTGCCAAGTGTTTCTGAATTTGGCTTGTCTGGCATGCTGAGTATTAAAAATGAAGTGTGTAGTATTTATAATTTATTAACTAGTGTATACTTCAGGTACTTATATAATGATTTTTATAAATTATTTTCTTTTAAAAAAATTACTGAAATGACTTATATTCATTAAATATGTATATTGTTTAAATTTTTAAATACTGCTAAAAATTTTAAAAATACATATGGCTTTTGTCCAGTGGGCCCAGTATTAGACTGTGCAGCTTAATGACTTAGAATAATATTTTTATTTTTACAGCTTATTTGGCAACGTCGTAAGATAAATGCAAAAACTTGTACCTCATATAGAATAAAATGAATACCAATTTATAATGCACAAAGGAAAAAAATATAAAGTAAAGCTCAAATTATAAAATCATACAAATTTGTACCGTATTTTCGGGTGTATAGTCCGCAGTTTATACAAGAAAAAAACCTTCGAAAAAGCCGCTGCGACTTATACACGATGCGGGTTATACAAAGATTTTTTTTAAAAAATTGGAAATCGTGATATTTTTCCTACAATTTTTAAACCTCAAAAAATTTGAATAAAACATCGAAATTTGTAATTTTTTTTTCAATATGCCGTGAAATATAGAGAGTTCTCTCATGTTTGCAAAGGCCTTTTTTTTTTTTTTTACTGCTTAAATACAGTTATTTCTGGGTTTAGAAGAACTGTCGCAACTATCGCCAAGTATTGCACTAATCGGCAGCGAGAAATAATGACGCTCGAACGCAGTTTGCTCTTGATTTGGAGAGGATAAAAACAACAGTATAACATGTTACTTCTTTTAAACTTACTTTTTGCTGAATAAGTCGTTTTAACATTAACTATAATCAGTTTTTTAGTAGAGATGTGTCATTTGTTGAGGAATGATTCAAAAGGGGCGATTCCGGCAGTGGAACTAAAGGAACGACACCAGTCTGTAAAAAAGAATCCGTCCTTTTCGGAACGATTCTGAAGAGGAACGATATCACGGATTCGCCTCTTTTTTGGAATGGTTCCCTAAAGGATCGAATCTTGGAATCGGTCCGACATTCCGAAAAGGGCAAAATCCTCGGACGCGTTTCGAAATGAAACAACTCCGAAAAGGTTTGATTCCTCGGACTTGTTCCAAAAAGGTTTGATTCCTCTGACTCGTTCCGTAATGAAACGACTCTGAAAAAGGAAGGATTTCTCGGAATCGTTCTGAAAAAGAGCGACTCCTCTGAATAGTTCCAAAATGACATATAAATCGCACACTTTTTTTTGTTCTTTGCAACAGGGCAGGGTGGATTTTTTTTGAGAAATAAACTAAAAATGATCTTAAACTCAGAATTGTCAAGATATAAAAGGTTCCAGATTTTGGATTTTGTACTCTACAAACACAAAAGGGTGTTGCAGCACCGATTCGCTAACAAACTATTTTCCGATATTTTATTCATAGATTTTTTTTAAGGTCTCGCATATAAGTCGACTCCCCACCACTTTGAAATTCTTTTTTCGTCTGAAATTTCTCGACTTATACGCACGTATATACTTTAATGGCTTCTAAGTTCGAACCCTGATTGAAATATACGTTTGTAAATGGTGTATAGCCTGCAGACTATACACCGATGCATCTCTGCGGCTTATACACGAACTTTTTTACTGCACTGCTCGATTTAGGAGTACGGGCTATACACGGGGTGCGGGCTATACACGGGGTGCAGGCTATACACCCGAAAATACAGTACATATACTACAGCCAGTGGCGTAGCTATGTTTTTTGCCGCCCGGGGCCAGCAAGAAATTTTGCGCCCCCACCCCAACATAGATATATAACAATTTCTCTCAATTTGGTGCCCCTAGGCCTCGGTGCCCGGGGCGGACGCCCCCCTTTAGCTACGCCACTGACTACAGCACAGTAGTACAGGAGAATGCTGAGAAAAATAGAAGAAAACATTAATATTTAAAGATGAAATTGAACATACTTGTCATAATCAAGCACTGTATTCAGCCTATGAGCAATTGTAACAACAGTATGATCTGCAAATGCTGATTTAATAGTTTCTTGGACAAGACTGTCAGTATCCATATCTACAGCAGCAGTTGCTTCATCTAATACTAATACTTTTGATTTTTTCAAAAGAGCTCTTGATAAGCACAGAAGTTGTTTCTGTCCAGCACTATAGATAGAAATTAAACATAAAAGCTTAGAATATTAAAAAACAATAGATTACTTGGGAGGGGGGGGAGCAATATTTATCTGTATTAATCAATTACTAATGAAAATTGTTCAAGGAATTTATGATTTAATTATTACTTTTTATTTTAAAAATAATAAACTCTGAACAATATATTTGGTTGCTGAAATTTAAGCATTTTCCCACCTGCCATCATATTTATACTTTACCTAAGATTCTTATCAAAATTTGAAATAAAACACTACACAATCAACTAACTAAATTAACTGGAAATCAAAGAGTCCAGAAAACTGACTTTACATTTTGTTTAGAGTCGAAAACAAATAGCAACACAAATATTTCACACTCTTAAGACTACAATTAAAAACAAAGTACCTTCAAGAGAAATTTCAGATAATAAATTAAGAGTTAAATTTAATAATTTTAAAAAACTTAAAATGCTCAATAAATAGGGGGAGAAGAAGAAGGGCAAGAAACAATTTATATGAATGAGACATTAGACATTTGTGAGATGATTCAGTTGAACAGATGCAGTTGAATTTAATGATATACAGAAGAAAAACCTAAAAGTGTGAGTTGTGCACTGTACAAGACACATTTCACACATCATTGAACATGCATCGTAAACATGTCCATATATGTCTGAAATATATCAAAATATAGTCTAATATTGCATTTTCTTGTTACTAAAAGTTGTGCAGACTACAAACTTTTGTATAGTATAGATCATTTGACACATTGTCAAATATACTTTATAATAAGTTGGAAATTTTTTAAAATATTCATATAATATTCATTAATAAATATTCATAATATATAATAAAAAAGTTTTAAAAATATTCAGATCTTGGTATAATAGTTTACTGTACTTCAGATACAGTAGAATATCTGAAATCTTTCGTGTGTCTCTGTAAATACTATGCACTTTTTATTATAGAGGAAGTAACTTGTAACCTCAGCAACGTATATCAATTTCATAAAATGTGAAATAGTTTTATATTATTAAAACACACCCCAAACAGTGTTCCCACCTATGCCATTATATCATAGCAAATGCGATAGCGTTAGGTATAATATGTTTAAGAAATGGAATATTGGTGACTTTTGGCTAATTTTAAACATTTGGCACTTTTCAATGAAAATCCTGATTGCTCTCATGGGAGCCCCTTAAAAAGGGGAGCCCAGGGCAGCTGTTCCGAATGCACCTGCGTAAGTCAGGCCTTGATCCCTTTTATTTACCTGTAAATTATCATTTTAAAACCCCAATTATTTTTATTACTTTAAACATTAATTGTGTCGTTTTTATTTCAGAATTTTCATTTTATCTTCACAAAGTTTTTTTTAATTTTGTACATAGCCTTTATTTTCTATTAATTTATACAATTCTCAAACCATTTTCAAACTTTTTTTTTTTTTTTAAACAGTCAAACTTAGATTTACTGTTTTGAGCTAGGTTCATTATTGAAGAAATAAATTCTTCATTGGCAACATGGTTTACTGAAATTTCAACTTTATTGTTCACCCATTCAACAATTTCCTTTTAGAAAAGCTCTTGCAAATCTGTTTTGAATTTTTTTTTGCATAATTCAACAATTTAGATATTTTAGATTGGGATAAGGTTAACTGAAAACCTGAAAAATCATTATCTTCATCCCGATTTTTGTTAAATTAATTGCTGAACAACATTTTATGCCACAGAACAATTAAAAGCAGTAAAAGTTCATTTGTAGTAAAAGTTCATACTTCATCATTTAAATAGATACAGTCTTTTAAGCTAAATATTTTTTAAAACTTTTCTATTGTTTCAAGGGACAAATCAGTATTAATATGTTGCTATAAAAAAATTGATAACTACTGACATTTTAGTTTACACTATGAATCCATACTCTGACACATAAAAGCTTTTAATTTTTGAAATATTCTGTGTCATCATTATTTTCTCACAAATTTACGTTAAACATAACTTTATTTTCATTCACTGATATTTAGAATAAAGATTATAAAGAATACTTCTAAACTGCTATTTCCACATTTTGAAATGCATGCAGATTTGAGAAAATTGTGGATCTTAGAAGTACAGATTTTAGACTCTACTGTATTTTAAGAAAATGTATAACAGGTTGGAAATTCACCTTCAACAATTTCTACCACTATACACCAACATATTTGAATTATTTTGTTCAGTCTTGTATATTACCAACAAGCGTTTATATGCCCTATTATTAAGCAAAAATTTAATTCAGGCTAAAACATGGTTTATACTACAGGAATCATTGGATCTCTATGGAAATCTGTGATTTATGACTAAGTATTTGTCTAAAAATAAACATAGCAATTAACTTCTATTTTGGGATTTTAATTTGATGTTGTTAAAGTATTTATGCTGGAAATTTTTTTATATCATTTCATATACTTAAAATTAAAATAATTTATTTTAAAATCTTGAATTTTAAAATAATACATACTATTCTTATTAAATAAAATGTCAATGTTTTTTTAATTACTACATATGAGGATCTTTGCTCATTCCTGTTCTAAATATGATATTCAAAAATAATTGTAAAAATGACTTTATGTTTACATACATTAAAAAAAACTTTTAAATAAATTTTTTTAAAAAAAGGGAAAATGTAAGATCTGTATGTGAGGCAAACCTTTATTTAAGTGCTGATAATTATGCAAGGTTTTATCGATTTTGGCTGAAAAGTTTTATCTATTAGAGAATTAAAATATCAGCTAATATCCAAGTAAATAAATCTGAGGAAAGAAAAAAAAAAACACATTTAAAAAGACCAATTTCAAATTTGCTCTAACAAATGCCAAACAAATATGCCTTCTGAAGACAGCAGTCTTCTCATAACGATTATGTCAGGTAAAAAGATGCTAATGTATGCATGATTCAAAGCACTCCTATACAAATAAATGTGGAATTAAATTTCAACAATAAATATGGATGTAGAAGGATGAAAGAAATAAAAATATAATTTAAGCACTATGATATTTCATCTTGCATTATATTTCTCTGAAACCAAATTAGAATGGAATTACAGTCAGTCTCTATATAACGAAATCCATTGTTTGAATAAAAAATTAGTTTTATAGAGAAATACGTTGGTTAGAGAATAACGTTAAAATTCTTATTTAATGTGTAAATTTTGAACAATTATAATTTTTTCTGTGTTTAATTAAGAATTTGAAACTATTCATAACTCTGCTTAAAATATCACTATCAGTAAATACTGTATCCAGTACTGTGTAATAGTGAGATTGTAATCCACTTCCAAAAATATCAGAGAGATATTGTTAACATCTTCGCATTCTTTAATTTATTTCCATTTCTCTTTTAAAGTCTGCACAAATCGCATTTTCTCCATCCTCAGAATCCACATTATCCTCTAGTATACAAAATTCGGCCTTTTTGAAGCAATTGTAAATTGTTTTTTCTTCAACTATCCCCATTGATCTGTTCTTATATGTATAACTATCCAAGTGACACTGTTTTGAGAAGGACGTTGAAAGGGGTGTGGGAGGATGAGGAAGTGGGGGGATGAATTTGTTGGACTTAAAGAAGAAGGAGATTCAAGATGAGAAGTAATATAAAAAAAAAACTTGGCACTGAACGATAAATTAGGAATAAGTTATGGAAAATTGATTTCATGTGATTACGAAGCTTTTTTACAACTGAATAAAGAACATTTTATGAAAATATTCATTATATGGAGATAGATATTTCTCTATATAGAGACTGTTTTTAACGTAATCACGGGAAAAGAGGAACATTCCTACTAAAAATTCGCTATATAGAGAAATTCGATGTATGGAGTTTCGTTATAGAGAGATTTGACTTTAATTGTTTTTTGTAATCTCGTTAACAAAGATGATAAAATAAATGGTATACATACCTAAGATTCCCACCACCTTCATCAATGGTATGTTGCAAACCTTCTGAAAGACCAGATACAAAATCTTTTAAATGTGAATTTTCTAGACTCTTCCAAATGTCATCATCACTGTATTCATCATTTGGGTCCAAATTAAATCTTAGTGATCCAGTAAATAAGACAGGATCCTATAAGAAAAATAACACAGAAGATTAAAAACTGTACTTGGTTACAGAAAGTTTGATAATAATTAATACCATAATTACTATCAAAATGGCAAGTAATCGTAAAATAAACATATATTATACTTGGAGTATCTAATATAATTAAAGGTAAATAAATAATAAGCAAAAGTGAATAGAAAATAACACATTATTTGTTCTTGGAACATATTGAAAATTTTAATTGGGAGGAGGGAGGATTTTTACCATCTGTAATTTAAAAAAGCAGCTACTCTGAGGTATTTTTTACAAAGCAAATTTTTTCAAAGTCTTGTATCTAACTGTGATTATTAAAATTGGTGCATTATTGCACTGCTTGAAAATTTGAATTTTTCTCTATCAAGGATTATTTATTTTAACATCTCTGTTGAAATTTTGCTATATTATTTTAAGACAGTTTTTATTGGTATTTAATTTAAAAACAATGGTTGACTATTTCTACCATGCAAAAAACAAACATTACATTTTTATTTAGATAAATTTAATAAGTATATTGCATAAAGGGGTGTATATGAAGGAAAGTGTCAATGAGTCCTATATATATCCTTGATCTATAATGCTTCTAATTTTTTAAACACCATTAACATGTAATACATGGGTTATGGTAGGACTAAGGGGCTCTGTCATAGAAAATAATTCTAGAAAATTTTTAAAAAAAATAAAAAAAATTGAGAAACACAAATTTATATGATTCTAATACAAAATATGAATTTTACGAACAAAGATTAAAATTATACCTGCGGTATTATTGTAAGTTTAGATCGTAATGCATGAAGTCCAATTTTTGAAAGATCTATATTGTCAACAAGTATTGTTCCGCTAACTGGTTCAATGATTCTAAATAAAGCTAGTGTGATTGAAGACTTTCCTGCACCAGTACGTCCCACAATGCCTACCTAAAGAAGAAATAATTAATTCAATCTAATAATTTTGCAAAAAAATTGAAATTATAAAGCATAGCATCCTCATTATGTTTTTACAAATAAATAATATATAGTTAAGAGCATTTAAATAACAGTGTTTATACAGCAATTTGTATGTAAAATTTAGAAAAAAATTATATACAGGGTGATTCAGCTCGTCGGTGACAAACTTTAAGGATCGATAGAGCACACCTAGACGAACATTTTTGAATAGGGAATGTAGGGTCCCTGACGCGATGGTAAGGGGCTAGGCGCTTTTGAAAATTTGAGTGCCGAAATTCGAAACGTCATAAAAACTAGGGAAATGGTTAGATTTTCTTGCTTGTTGCGTCAAAATGATTCTGTTTGTTTAGACTTTCTTCAGTACCAATTTGATAAGCGTATCTCTTAAAACATGGATAGGGGGCGCTGCAGACTTTGGAGAGCTAGACAACAACTTTAAGCCCGTTATTTTGATAATTTAACACATGCTCGCCAAAGTTTATACTCTAACTTAAAGTTTGAACCCAAAAGTAGAGCCCTGCAAAAAGCGTAAGAGCCGGAATAAAATGTCAAAGTACAGGGTGGTCGAAACTCGAAGGCTCCTAAGAGATAAACAAACAGATTTCTTGACTTATGGCATGCATTTTCATGATTCTGTTTGCTGGGGCTCTCTGAAACTCAGTTGAACGGTACAAAAAGAAACATCGATAGGGGGCGCTTTGGGCAAAAAACATAATTCGTTGACATTTCGGACGCTAACTGGAAACGGGGCGCTACGATCAGTTAGAAACAAAACAAGAGAGTAATTTACTTATCATAAGAAGCTATTAAAACTGCAGTTTGTTTGTTTTTTTTAACAAACATAGCTGGTTTCAATCATGCACAATGCACGCAATAAAATTTACATAAGGTGCTTTTTGCTGATTTATGCAAAAGATATCGTACCATATCGATATGCAAAAGATACGTAATGCGTAGACGACAACGCGAGATGACGTAGTTGTATGCGCAGACACGTCTTTTGAACGTGCGGTACCTACTTAAGCTTCGGGTTACTTGTCTGCAGATCGGTAGTAGGATGGAACGGTACACAAACTCTGAATTGGCTGACATGCATTTGGTGTATGGCGCTGCTGGTTGTAATGGACGAGCCGCTCAGCGGTTGTACGCCGAGCGTTACCCCAACAGGCAAATCTCCTGCCATGCCTTCTTCGCTCGAGTACACCAGAGGTTGTCCACAACGGGATCTTTTGACGGAGGCAGGCCTGAACGGGAGCGATCAGTGAGCACCCCCGACAACGAAGAGGCTGTGCTTAACCTGGTTGAGGACAACCCAGGTCTTAGCACGAGAGATATCGCCAGACATGTTGGCATTTCGCAAGCAACTGCATGGCGCATCTTACGTTCCCGGAATCTGCACCCCTACCACATCCAGCGGGTGCAGTTGCTCAGAGAGCAGGATTTTGGCCCTCGAGTGGAATTCTCAAGATGGTACTTGGCGATGAGATCCAGGGATCCCCGTTTTGTAAACAGCATTTTGTTTACGGACGAGTCCACCTTCAGCCGGGAGGGAATGTGGAACGCCCACAACAGTCATGTGTGGTGTGATGAAAATCCACATGAAACCAGAAGCCGAGCAGCCCAGGAGCGTTTCTTAGTAAATGTGTGGGCCGGCATTCTGGGGGATTGCCTCATTGGCCCTTATTTGTTACCTGAACGGCTGACAGGTGGAAATTACCTGATTTTCCTGGATCAAGTGCTGCCGCAGCTTCTGGAGGAGGTGCACGTACCCGAAGGTTCGCGTCGCCAGATGTGGTTCCAGCACGATGGAGCTCCGGCCCATTACACGAACGACGTGCGTCTCCATCTAAACGCAAGGTATGGCCAGCGGTGGATCGGGCGTGGGGGTCCAGTTCACTGGCCTGCCTGATCACCAGACCTCACCTGCTTGGATTTCTTCCTTTGGGGTTACCTGAAGGCCGAGGTATACCATACACCTGTCAGCAGTGCTGAAGAACTTGTGGCGCGCATTGTGGCAGCTGCAGGGCAGATCAGAGATACTCCTGGCATTGTTGGAAACACACACTCCTCAATGCGACGGAGGTGCGAAGCCTGCATCATGGCCCGAGGTCGAAATTTTGAGCATCTTCTGTACTGTTATTTTTTGTAAATAAATTTCCAGTATCATTGATGTTTTTGGTCTAAATTTATTCAGTAGTGTTGAGCAGAGGTAGAAAATGTGTTTTCATTATTACTAACTGATCGTAGCGCCCCGTTTCCAGTTAGCGTCCGAAATGTCAACGAATTATGTTTTTTGCCCAAAGCGCCCCCTATCGATGTTTCTTTTTGTACCGTTCAACTGAGTTTCAGAGAGCCCCAGCAAACAGAATCATGAAAATGCATGCCATAAGTCAAGAAATCTGTTTGTTTATCTCTTAGGAGCCTTCGAGTTTCGACCACCCTGTATTTCGGCTCTTACGCTTTTTGCAGGGCTCTACTTTTGGGTTCAAACTTTAAGTTAGAGTATAAACTTTGGCGAGCATGTGTTAAATTATCAAAATAACGGGCTTAAAGTTGTTGTCTAGCTCTCCAAAGTCTGCAGCGCCCCCTATCCATGTTTTAAGAGATACGCTTATCAAATTGGTACTGAAGAAAGTCTAAACAAACAGAATCATTTCGACGCAACAAGCAAGAAAATCTAACCATTTCCCTAGTTTTTATGACGTTTCGAATTTCGGCACCCAAATTTTC
This sequence comes from Maratus speculifer, assembly GCA_964019185.1. NCBI lineage: Eukaryota > Metazoa > Arthropoda > Arachnida > Araneae > Salticidae > Maratus > Maratus speculifer. The sequence continues at coordinate 40,934,600 of OZ025295.1, read as the reverse complement.
GAAAGCGCCTAGCGCCTTACCATCGCGTCAGGGACCCTACATTCCCTATTCAAAAATGTTCGTCTAGGTGTGCTCTATCGATCCTTAAAGTTTGTCACCGACGAGCTGAATCACCCTGTATAGTTAAGAGCATTTAAATAACAGTGTTTACACAACAATTTGTATAAAAAATTTAGAAACAAATTCTTGGAAAAAAAAATTGTTAAAATTATTTTTTTTATTACTGGAAATACATCTGTAGTCCTTTTAAATAACAGAGGCAAATGACCTTGATAAGCTTCCCCCCCCTCTCACATTAGCCAATTTAGGTGAAAATCACATGTAGTTTTTCCACTCTTTTTGCAGAAACATTGCTTCACTTTGTCAATGTTAGTGACCTCTGTTATTTAAAAGGACTATAAAGAATCCCCTTTTCTCCAATTCTTTATTTAAGATAATTTACAAGTTAAACAACATACAAACATAATATGATGGTAGTAAAATATTTTGGATGGCTTTGAAAAACACTTCATATATTTATTCTCAGGGCTTAATTTCGAACAAAAAAGTACTGGAGCCCTAATGTTCTACAGTACCCCCCCCTCCCCCCCGTTGTCACTCCAATCCACATATTTACATTTCATACATTTTTTTTTCAAAATTTAAAGCATTTTTTTCTTTTTTTTAGAAAAAATTTAAATGCATCTATCTACATACATTTAGCTGTCAACTATTCCACTTTTATCATTCCTTCGGAATAGAAATCTTTTTAATGTTAATTAATCACAGAATCCTGTGATTAAATATAGTAAGGATTATGATTCAAAAATAAATAGTATACCCCCCCCCCCCCCAAAAAAAAAAAAAAAAAAAAAGAAAAAAAAGAAATAGTTTGCAGCTATGCATTTTTATGAAAAAGTGGTATGAATTTTACAAAAATTAATATTTATGTGCTGATTTATCAAACAATATTTTTTAATTTACTATAGAAGGTGCTTATTTTGAACTACAAAAACTATAATCGACTCTTTCAGCATATCAATTTTTCATGATGGGCCCCTAAAAAAAGATTAAATTAAAAAATTTTCATTATTGGAAAGATTCGATGCTTTTGTAAAAAAAGAGAAAGCACTGCTTCATTATTTTTTAATCAGAATAATGATAAATACCAATTATATCTACTTACAAATGAAAGTGACTTAGTAAATGTGCAGAGAAGAACCTTAGCATGGGCAGCATTCACGATGAAAAATAAAAAAATCATTAACTTTATTTTCATACCCCTATACAACAGAAGTCTAGAAAACTCAAACAAAAACTTCAAGTTGATGCTTGTTGACTAAAAACTGAAGAAAATATTCTTTTCAGTTAAGATATTTAAATAAAAAAATAATTTTCCCTTCATTCTGATCCAAATATCATTAAAATGATTTGAAATGGAATATGTAATTTTCATGGAAGTTCCTTTTTTTTTTTTTTTTTTTTTTTTTTTTTTTTTTTTCTACAGATGAATATATTAAATTTTGAATGCAAAACAGAACTCAAGCTCATTCAAGACCAGAGACCAATATAAAAATTGAGCTCATTTTATCTGGAGATGTGTGACACATGTCACATATAAGGATTTTCATAAAAAAGAGGGTTTAGCTTAGAGACATGAGAGAAAGAAAGGGATAACATAGGCTTTGGTTTTTTTGGAAGTGTTTTTGCACTGGGTTCCAGAGTGTTGTATTTATGAGTTTTGGTGAACAGAGTTGATTTTCAACATAAATTAAGTCCAGTTTATTATATATATGACAATATGAAACAAAATATTTTTTTAATACAAAAATACTATTTTTCTTTTCCAAATTTTAAATCTGAGACATAAAATTACCCAGCCCTTTGAGATTGATTGGTGACATAACATTAAACAGAGCACTCAAAACTATAAATCATAGTAAACTTTCAGTATCCTGACAGTTACTCTGCTTATTTCACAAATTAAAACTAGATAATCATTTTCAGAAAATCTGATAAAGATTTACATTTAAATAAAAAATTTTGATCAAGAATGACAGTTAGATTTTGGTTAGACTATAATACCAAGTTGTTGCACGTTTCAATCAAATGATAATATTTAAGGTAATCAATTTTAATCAGTCAAATGTAAATTATTATGAATGATGCAATCATGCATGAGTCAAGACTGTTGTCCTCTTAGGATCCCATCATCAAAAATATATTAAACTAATCAGAATGAAAGTAACTTTCTATTGTCATACTTAGGCTTCCTGTTAGGAGAAATTTGAATTATGACCACAAAAGAGCACAAATAGAAAAGGGTATTTTGGAGTAAAATTACTCTAATAATAGTCATGTCACTCAAGATAGAGGGTCTGATTTAAAAATATTACAACGGAACCAAAGAACTAATAAAAGTCAGATCCCTTATAAACTGATCTCTGATCTGAATCTACATTATTTAGCATTCAGACTAGTGATGGGCGATTCTGGAAATTTTATCGATTTCTCAGTTCTAGAATCGATACTAGAATCGATATTTCGATATTCAGGTTCACACAGAGAAGATCCAAATTACTAATTCCAAAACTTAGACAATCAGCAGGACCGTAATTACCGCCTCTCACCCCCACCCCATCACCATTTAGGGAGGCATAGAATTAAGCTATTGCAGATTTTAGAGTCGGATAATAAGAATTTTAAATTTTAAAATGATTGTCACTTATGGTTGTCACTTACACAAAAACTTTGACAAATTTGAGAGACATAACTCAACTAATAAATACACTGAGTAACTTGGCATTAAACCGAGGATAAAGAGTGCCAAGAGCGTGTAACTAGGATGGGGAACAAGGAGTATAGACAAAAAAAAAAAACTTTTTTTTTTCTAATGCCAACCAAATGTTACATGAGATAGTTTGGAAGAACAAAAAATATGCCCCATTCCCAAGGGGGCAGGTAAACCCCACTCTTGAGGGAAGGGCGACCATAGCCCAAATGTATCTTTTGTCGAAGTTTCAAAATGAGGATTTACAATAAAATAGAGCGAGAATTGGACATTTTAAAAATTGCATGCATACATTGAACGGCCCATTTAGTAAAGATTGGCGAGGAAGGAGGGGGGGGGGGGACGAGGGATTAGAACGGACGAACTTGAAAAAAAAAAAAAACATAATTAACTAATAACCCAAATAACTGAGCTCCTAAACAGAAATATAGTGTTTAACTTAGTGCTGAATTCATGGGGTGGCCTTCAGGGAACATGCACTCTTTGAAACTATAAAAAGTGCCAAGAGCATGTAACTAGGTGGAGAGAGGGGTGGTAACAGAAAAAAACAAGGAGATAAAAGCTTTATAACGATATGTTACATGAGATGGTGTGGAAGAAACAAAAAATATGCCCCCCACCCAGGGGGGCAAGGTAAATCCCAAACGGACAGTAGGGCGACCCCGGCCCTAATGTATCTTTTGTTGAGGTTTCAAAATATGGATTTATAACAAAATAGAACGAAGATTAGACTTTTTTAAAATCTCAGTCATAATTTGAACGAACCTGTAAGTTAAGATTGGTGAGGAAAGGGGGGGGGGGCGGTAGGAAGGGCGAACATGAAAAAAAAAAAAAAAAAAAAATACTGGCACTCTGAGAGTGTTGATAGACAGTGGCCTAGGAACTTTGAAAAGCAGGGGGAGCTGGAGCATCAGCGCCGTGCGAAAGTAGGAGGGCAAATGGGGCGGTCGCCTCGGGCGTGGAATTTTTAAAAGGCCCCAAATTTATACTACCAACACCATTTTTTGGCCTGTCAGAAGAAAAAGTTGGGGGAAAGCAGCTCCAAATTGAAACTTTGCCCTAAACGCAGTTTTCTTTTCACACACCCCTGCAGAGCATATTGTTAAAAGCTAGTGGCAAGGATCATTTCATTCATTTTGGAGGGTTTCTTGTGTTGGACTTTTCATAAACAAGAGTATAAAATAGTAGCATATCAAAAGATCACAGACTTTTTAATCCAGTTTAAATAATTTATATTAGATATACTTGATGGCACTTAATTTCTGGACGATACCGAATAAAATATTCAAATTTCAGGCTTCTCCCACTCCCATTTACCAAAAGTTAAAGTTTAATTTCTGTTGTTTGGCTTACAAATTCTTTACAATCTCTTCCAAATCAGTTTTAAAGGCTTCTTCTTTATAAATATGTAATAGCATCTAGTGATTGAGTCTATATTGATACATTGTTGTTCGGCGGTATGTCTGTTTGAAGAAAAGGATTGAAAGCTCTCAGCTGTCATTAATGATATCGGAATAACAAAATAAATTCTGCCAAAAGGTAAACTTTGGAAAATAATTTGTTTACTAATTCCTGTGATGACATCATTTTAATTGTGATCGACAACGTATTTCTGTCAGTTCCGTTCGGGACTAGTGTTGATGAAAGTGTCAACTTTGCAAAAAGATTTGTCAAATCAAAATCGGCAGCATGTATTCTAAGCTTTTGTTTGAGATCTTCTGGCGTGGTTCAAGCTGTATTCGTGAATAAGGATTCGATCTGTATGAGAATCAAAAATTTTTTAATTCAATCTTTTTTTTTTTTTTTTTTTTTTTTTTTTTATGCATTAGTAATGTCAAGTGCCTCGCTAAAAAGTCAATTTTTTTATTGTGTTGGAGCGGAAGGATAGCTTGCTATTCTTATCTTATTAAAACTATCTTTTGTTTGGAGACACTCATTCTTTCCCCGTGAATTTTCTAGAAAAAGTAAACTTTATTTTTCAATTGCTCTCGAGGGAGCTGAGCCCGTCTGAAAAATCCCAGGGGGAGCCAGAGCTCCCCCGGTTCCTACGCCTATGTTGATAGAAGTGAAACCTTGAACAATTACGTGTGTATTTTTGGAATCGTTAGGATATATAATTTTCAATCGTCAGGAAATACTTTTAAATGAATAAAAAAAGTTTCTATAATATTAAAGAATATATTAATCTCTATAAAGAAAAAAAAACGCGCGATACCATATGTCCAGCTATTGTAGTTAACTCACTATAACTACTTTCTTACATTTTAAAACACGATAAATACACCAACCAAAATTAGACCATACTATCGATACCTTAATCCTTATCCAAATGAATCATTTTGTATTAATCCTGTTACAATATCTGTAGATTACTTTTTGAATTATTCAAATCGGACATTCCATTCAAAAGATATTATGAATTTAAAGATGACAATCTAAAGAAATAATAGCGCTGCTGAGTACTCGGTGGCCAATAAGCTTAGGGATTACGTGTGCAATCAAACGATTGCGGGTTCGAACCCCAATTTCGATAATATGTATCAATATTTTTTTTTTTTTCTTTTCGAAGAAGTTTGAAAAATTAAAATTTTAACACATTATGGGTCCGTAACGTGACCTGAAATGATGGGAGAAAATTTCTTATGCTAGATTTGTAATGTATGAATCATAAGCTTTCAATAGACATATTGTATCAAGAAATGAGAAAAAAAAACCCTCTACCCCCCCCACCACCACCACCCAAAAAGGTCCTATAGGGGAAACTGGGAAACTGGAATAGCAAAAAGAACGGCGCGAAATGGTTAGCTATACTAGAATTTTTCTCATCACTGTAACTCCTATAGAAGCAAAGTTATAGCCTTTTAAAGATTGAAATGAAGTAAAGAAATAAGCAAAATTAGGTGAGTGATCGACAGGGGGGGCAGGGGTCCACAGCTCTGGGGGTGCCATGTAGCTTAAACTTTTAAGTTAAAAATGGTAGAGAATTAAATGAGCGAAATTTTAAGGCGTATATTGGAGGAGGGTGCAAGCCCCCCCCCCCCTCAAATTTTTTTTTGTTTCTTTTGAAGAAACAAAAAAATATGCCCCTCGGCGAGGTGCAGATAAACCCCAAACGGGCAGAAGAGCAACCCTTTATTTATCTTTTGTCAAGGATTTAAAATGTGGATCTAAAATAAAATAGACCGAGAATTGGACATTTAAAAAACTGTATGTATATTTCGAACGGCCCTGTAAGTTAAAACTGACGCTGAAGGGGGGGGGGAGGGATTAGAAGAGACGAGCGTGAAAAATAAAACATAATAAACTAATACTTCAAATAACTGGACTTCTAAACAAAAATATAACGATTTAACCTAGTGTCAAATTAATGGGGTGGTCCGCAAGGGATTACCCCCCCCCCCAAAAGTTATGAGATTTTATGCTTTTTAATGCACAAATTGCGATTCCCCCTCTCTTACAGAGCTGTAAAACATGATGCTTTCCTCCGGAGTCGCAGAAAAATACCTGCATTCAACACTGATTTAGCCTAGAAAAAGAAAAAAAAAAATTGAATCTAAAGATCGAAATCGAATCTGAAGATCGAAATCGAATCTAGAGATCGACATCGAATCTAAAGATCGAAATCGAATCTAAAGATCGACATCGAATCTAAAGATCGACATCGAATCTAAAGATCGATCTTACGGGCAGAATCGATTTTACATTTTTACTTTCTTTTGTAACTTTACAAGAAGAGAGTATTAGATTCATGAAAAATTTTGACTTCCCGTTTCCGATGGATTTATATATTGTAGAAGGTCTTTAACACGATTTCATGATTTTTAAGAAATATCTGTCTGTGTGTGTGTGTCTGTCACTCTGTGAGTCTGTATATGACAAAAATTTCTGACCGTTCTATCTCAAGAACAAATGCACGGAATTCCATAAAACTTTAGATTTAGTTTGACATTGCTATAAACTGAATCTAATTAATTTTTGGTGTATATAGCCTAACAGGTGGCGCTGCTATGCTGCATTTTTTGCGATTTGCGCAACAGCTATATCTGAATAACGAATGAACGGATTTTCATCACATTTAAATCCAGTTAGTCCTTGACATGAATTGATGTTTTTTGCATTCTGATGTATATAGCTTCCCAGATGGCGATGCTATACTGAATTTTTCACAATTTCCACTCAGTGCCATGTGAAAGGGGGGGGGGGGGCGAAAGGAAGCGGTCGTTCTGAGCACGGAAATTTAGGGGGCGCCAAATTTTTACTACTAACATCACTTCTAGCCTATCACAAGAAAAAGTTAATAGGGGGGGGGGGGGGGGCTAAATTGGAACTTTGAACCGGGCGCAGTTCTCTTTTCATACGCCCCTGTTTCCATTTTAGCTTTATCTTAAGAACTAATGCATGGACTTTCATAAAAATTTAGATTCAATTAGTCCTTGATATTATTTGATGCTAATTACATTTTGGTGGAAATTGCTTAAGAGATGGCGCTGCTATACTGCATTATTCTTGATTAACGCAATAGCGCTATCTCATGAACGAATTTTCATCAAAATTGAGATTCAGTAAATCTCTGACATAGATTAGTGATATTTAGTTCTTGGTGTAAATTGCCCAACAGGTGGCGCTGATATGCTGCATTTTTTATGATTTCGCAATTGCTGTATCTCCGGCTTTTATGGATTTTCATTAAAATTCAGATTCAGCTGGTACCTAATAAAAATTGATCCTGATCAATTTTTGGTGTACATTACTCAACAAAAAACGCCATTTTGCAGGGGTGGGGGGGGGGGGGGATGAACCAGGATCCTCAGGATCTCAGGACCATATGGTTCTGAGGTTTCTTTAATTCTTCTATCTTAGAAACTAATACACTGAAATTTTGGAATTGGCACATCCATCTATTTTATCTTCGACTTTTGGAGGAAAATGAAAATTATATTACCTTCAGAGAAATCGATTAAAAATTTTAAAGTATTGATTAAATCGAGTTGGCCGTAGTATCGATTAAATCGATTTAAAAAATCGAAATCGCCCATCACCAATTCAGACACAACTATAGTAAAAACTGATTCTAAAGAACACCATCAAAGAAAAAGCAATTGATAAAACATAACATATACAATGAACTCCGTTAGTGCAGACTTTTAAGCAGAGTGGGAAATTATCAATAGTTAGTCATTAAATACAACTAAATTATTGTATTTCACGATCATAAAATTATGCCTAGTTGTCAAATTTTACATATAGCTTTCATTCACTATAACTTTTCTTTTTTTTCAAATACTTTCATTCATATTTAGTATAAATTTTTATCCCTGTTATTTATAAAAGATGAGACAGTGGCATGAGTCTTAGACCAACACCCCCTTGATAAGGGACAAAGCCTTGACATGCATCACAAAAACATCAGGGAATGCAGGGAAAACAAAGACAAAAGTTCAAACAACTTGCATATTTCGATTTCTTTGGCTGTGGAATAAATTATTAGAAAATAAAAATTAACAATTCCATGAGCCTAAGGTGAATACCCATTAACTACTTCAATAAATACTATAAATATCTGACTCTGCGGCATTATCTAAATATTAAGTTTTATTGTGCTTTTACAAAAACAATTCATAATCTACATTTTTCATATTTTACTAGCAAACTTTTTTTTTTCATTCCAACTGGACACTTAAGAGTTGCCTTGCTAGTTACAGAATGGTGCATTAATCGCCTGTTTGGGGATTAGATTTAAACATCACCACAAGCCTACAAAATTGAGACATGCAAAATGTTAGAATTTTTTCCTTGTTTTGTCTGCTTTATGTGACATTTTGTGATGCATGTCTAGACTTTTCCCCTTATCTAATTGGTGTTGCTTAGACTCCCTTGTACCTGTCAATCACCTTTAAGTTGACTTCACTTTAACCAATGACTGATAACTGACCTTAAATATTATGCCCATAAAATACTTGCAAACCTTGTTCAATATATATATATATATATAAAGCAATTATGACAATTATAATTGCAATATTAGGCATAAATGTTTACCTTTTCATTTGAATGAATATTCATATTCACATCTTTTAAGACTAAATCTAAATTTTCTCGATACCTTGTGCTATAATTGTCAAAAACAATTTTGCCATTTTCCGGCCATGTAATTGCAGGATCATTTTCTGGTTTACTCCATGGAGCCTAGTGTTAAAAGCATAAAAAATCTTATTAATAATTTGTTTTTCCACTTAATTGAAAAATATTCCAAATTTTAAAAGTCTTATTACTTAATTCTAGCAAATTTCAGTACACAAACTTTTTATAAAATGTTTTATAACTCATTATAAATATATTAAGAAAAAAAGGACAATAAGAAATAAAAACAAAAGTTATTGTTTAACTTAACACAGATTAAAATAACAAACTTGACAAATACAATCACCTAACAATCTAATGAGCTCCGACTCAAATTTTATAATTCCTCAAATAACACCTATTAACCAAATAATTCACCCAAGAGTGATAAACAGAGGTGAACATTTGTAGTGGCACAAACTTTCATGATTTTCAAAATTGTATAAAATTCTGATATTTTTCTATTGTTTTGTCTATTAAGAGCTTTTTTAATATTTTTATGGTAACTAAAGTTTTTCAAATGAAACACAGGAGTTTTTGAGTTTGGATTCCATTTTAAGTCCTAACTCTACAGGAATCTGTTTAGAAAGAAATTGGGTCCTTTAAAATGATAACCCTTTACCAAATTTTCTATTTCATTTAAAAAAAAAAAAAAAAACCTATTTTATAACAGGACCCTTTACAAAATTCTTTGTCATAAAAATATACCTTTTACAAAAGTTTTCAAACTCTAAAACTGAATCTTTTACAAATTTAATCATTTAAAAGTAAAATCTGACCTGCCCTTTTACACATATGAAAAAAATATATGTACTTTATATACATATAACTTCTTAAAATGTATAAACTAGTAAATCTGCAGATCAGGAGCCTCAACGTCAGCTTTGCACATATATATATTTTTAAACACACTTTGGGTAATATTCAACTTCTTGGAAACTTTAATTTAAAATTTTCATAGTACTTAATTGTTTATAAGAATAAAAAAAGAATTAGAAGTTTTCAGCCTTCAAAAGCGGTAAATTAAAAATTTAGTTATGTTAGGATATTCTGAAATTTTCATGATCTATTATTTTTGTTTTTTTATCATAACATAATAGATTTCTTCAAGGGGGCTCCGCCCCCCTGAACCCCCCGTAGCATCACTTGATTTAAATTTTCCACTTTCTAATAATTGTGCTAATGGTTATTGTATATCTTGCATTTCCTTATACATTGTGATTTATAAGGATAAGTAACAGTTTGGACAAATATTTTTCATTATCTTCATACTTCTGCATACCTGCCAACCACAAACACCTAAATCTGATGTATCAGGAACTTTTGTAAGCATAAACTCAGTAATCTAGAGTTTTACAATTTTGTTTCAGAAAGAAAATTTTTTGATTGCATTTTGTAGCAGTTATAGCGGGACAGACAAACATACAGAAGAACAGACTAACAGATGAAAAACAATAAATTTCGTGTCTTCAAAGTAAGCCTTCACTGAAGTTTCGGCAATGGCGTTATTTTTCATGAGTTATTGATATCCATGTTCTTGTATTTTTAACGACTTCTATAAAATACCTGTTTTTGTTCAATTATGACGTCAAATTTTACCAATTGAAATATTTGTGAAAAATATAATTATTTTTTATTTCTTTTACATCTAATTATGCCCCCATTTTTGTCAGAAAAATTCTTATTAACGAAACAAATTTCCGTGTTTAATATTTAACAAAGTACTATTTTTATTTTAATTCTGACATCATATTTATTTTTTCTTAGTTTGGTTTTTCGAATGGAAATTGCTCAATTGAAACTTATTGCCGTTGAAACATTATTACAGATTTTTTTTTTTTTGGCAACGATAAAGGAAATTGGTTAAATTTTATCTAAAAAATCGCTCTTGATTCTGTATGAAAAAGAAGGAAATTTTGAATTATTAAGGAAAATATTTGAATAAAATTAATAAAATATGGCCTATATTCTTTTCTAGGCTATGTTATATTTATCCGCAAAGATAAAAAGCCATTAATTAATTCATCAGTTTTGACGTTGACTCAATTTAAATTTTCGTCTACGCTTTCAAATTTATAGCATTAAAATATAATAAGGATTAGGATGAATGGTTGCTTAGCAACCATTAAGAGAAAATAAGGAAAATGAAATAAATACATTTTAAGTAAGTAAATCTCTAAACCAAATTAGTTTATATTATTGGAACACATTTATAAAAAATCTCCAAAATTTGCAGTAATAACTTTAAAAATCTGACAAATGCAGAGACGAAATTTCAAAACAATTCGAATAATTTAACTGGTAAATTTCAGTATCCATTTATCATTGAATTCCATTAATGAAATGTGTCATTTTCTCTCAAGGAAAAAAAAATGAAAATCATTGGATTTTCCATAGAAAAGCATTATTGCGCAAAATAAAGTATTCTATATTTTCAGAACAAATGAATCAAATCTAACAAAAAACTATACAGCTTAATCCCAGTGCCTCACTAACATACTCACTTAATTTCAAGCCAATCGGATGTTTTTTGCGTTAGTTATCGCGGAACAGACAGACTGACTGACAGACGGAAACCAAAAAATTTTGTGTTTCCAAAGTAAGCCTTCACTGACGTTTCGGCAACAAGAACCTGATTAGAAAAATAATTTGAAATTCACAAAATTAATAAATTTTTGATAAATAGTAAAAACTGTTTAGAATTTCACAAAAAGAGGTCAGACCCCTGTAGAGCTGAAGTTTGAAGCCCTTTATAATGAATTGCAGTATAACGAAAAGTACAATATAACTAAATATAATCATTACATACCATTTAGTTGGTCCGTTTGTAAAAGAATACACAATTTGAAACAATATAACAAAAAGAATTAAAGCATGAAAAATAAGAAAAATGATAGCAAATTTTCACTTTTTAAAAATTTAAAACTCTCTACAGAAATAAGAATTTTATATATTTTTATCTAGCATAAATTACAATCTTTTTCTCTACTGACAATCATATATTTTTTTATACTTCCGAGAGAGATTTAAGAATAGGGCAGTGTTTTAAGACAGAGTGGCAACAGCTTAGCTTAACTGGATTAAATTTCTGTTTCTTTTCTTTCTTTCTTTCTTTTTTTTTTTTTTTTTTTTTTTTTGAATAAGCGATTTCATTGCCATTTTACTTTTCCTGTAAATTTATTATATGTTAATTTTTAAAACTCTCTGTGTGCTGGTTATGTTTGGCAAAAGAAAATATTTTGAGTAAAACAGAAAATATAAATTATAAAATGCATCAAGAATAATGTTAGAAAAAACAATGTAATTAAAAAATTTGGGATTCAAGTAAAACTCTCAGCAAATTAATATTCAAAAAGGGTACAGTTTCCTTATTATTTAAATACATGGATATAACAAAATATGCAGATATGGAAAGAATATTATTGTTATGGTTTAAAGAGGCAAGATCCAAAAACACCCCTATCAGTGAAAGTATTTTGCAAGAATATGCATTTGACAAAAAAACTTGGATAGGAAGACTTGTGTAAATGATAGTTGGCTGAGTAAATTTTTAAAAAGACATCAAACTATATGTAAAAAAATATATGGAGAAGCAGCTTCTGTTTTAGATTTTAAAACAATTGAAGAATAGAAAAACAAAAATTCAAAAATTTTTTTAGGATTATGATTGAAACAATATCTTTAAGGGGGTAGTAAGGTTAATTCGAGGGAAAAAAAGCATATTTTCTACCATTTTTTGTAAGGATACAATTAATATTTATTTATTTGTATCGTTATAGTATAATTATATGTCATTTAAAGAGTATTCTGTGAAATTTTCATTAAGAAATATTAAAAAATGAGCCGATGACAGAGAATCTTCGAAGACGTCCCAAAAAAAAGTTGATTCGCGGTGAACCGCATAACTCATGACTGGATCAACTGAAATTAAAAAACCAAATTGATTTAATTAGTTGATAATTTTCCACAGGGAACGCTGTCGAGTTTTTTTTTAATTATTGGTTTTTCAATTTTTTACAAGGCTCGGAAGTCAAAATACTGATTTTTCATAAAAAAAAAATCTGATATTTTGTTTTTTAAAAGTAAGTTAAAATTAAAAAAAAAAAAAAAAAACTCGACAGCGTTATCTCGTAATTTATATAAAGAAAGAGTGTGTAAAATTTTATAAAGATCGGTTCAGTAGATTTTGAGCTACAGAGTTCACCGGTTTTGAAAAAGCGAAGTGTTAGAAAAACACGTTTAAAGTTTCACAGACGTTTTTGTCGAAATAGATATTTGTAAATTACTGCTTTTTTCATATACTTACACAGAATCATCAATGCCAGGCCCATAAAGCGAAAAGCTGTCGGAGATGATGTCCAGAGCATCTTGTTGCTCTTGTCTACGACGAATCCTGCCTTCTTTGTTCTCTTTTGCAGCCTCTCGCTCCGCTTTACATACTCGAAGACTATGTGTTGTTCGCGCCGATTCATGAGAACTTGTTCCAGTTTTTATGCCCATTTCTTGCAAAAATGACAGCAAAGAAAAACAGCCTTCATTAAATGTACATGCTGCAATTTCAATGACGTTGGAGGTGCCATTCACTGTTTTTGGAGTAATTTTCCAAATAAGTTGATTAAGGCTTTCATTATTGTTCTGAGTGAAACCTCCAACACATCGTTTCAGAAGTGCATCTTATCCTCATAAATAGGTTTGATGGCTTCTAGCACATTACTCGGAAGTGCGGTGTAACTGTGTTTGAATGACTCCAGATCTTCTGTAGCTGCAGCCTTCTGCCATTCACACCATGAATCAGCACCGCTCGGACAATCGGAGGGCGGAGACTTACAAGTGTATATCTCCGTCAGTTTTACTTCAATTGCTTTCAAATTTTCACAGAATAATCTTAAGATGTTGTACATTAATATAAAATAAAAATAAAAAAATGCAAAAACCTTACTACCCCCTTAACATAGATGGACTATTTTTCAATTTTATGTCCAGAAAAACTTTAAAAAAAGAAATGTGCCATGGTTGGAAAACAAGGAAAGATAGACTTAGTATTATATTGCAATGCTGAAAATCTATTGTAATAGAAAGATTGAAGAATCTATAGTACAGCATAATGAAAACTATGTCTGTAACATACAGGCATAATTGCAAAACTCTGATAATAAAATGTCTTTTTGAAGAATTGATTTTAAATTTTCACAAAGTGATACAAAAAGCCAAAATAAAAATTCTGCTTATGAATTATATATGTATTATTTATGTAAATTATGCTTACGTATGACAGCATGTTTTTGCATGCGAGTTTTCTGTTAGTCTTAAGTGTATCAAATTATTATTATTATTACAATTTTGTCATTTAACACTACATCCAAAATACAACCATAGATCAAGGAATTAGTTATTCATTTTGAACTAAATATTTGAATGTGCTTCTGAAAAAAAGTAATAATGAATTCAGATGACAAGAAATAAACAAAAAAATAACATACTGAAAGGAATTTATATGATATAAAAAGCTTGGCAAGACATTTCAAAATAAACTATAGTTAGTTTTTCAGTTTCAGAAATTTTCATAGCATCTTCAAATAATAATGAAACTGATTCTTTAATTGAACTGGATGAAACAGATGAACTGATTTCAGTCTTAAATCTGACTTCCAACTTTAATCAACATGTTAATATTGATGAAGACATAATAAGGAAATGAAAAGTTCAACAAAGAGAAAATAGGAAAAAAAAATCTAGAAGATTAGTTGTACAATGGAAGTGTTAGTCAAGAAGATTTTATAGAAGCTGAAGAGAAACTTTTGCTATCTGATGTGCTAGAGTATTTACAGAAAAATCTGTGTTACATGCAAAATGCAAAATTATTAGCGAATGAAATGAACATAACATGAATGGTGACAAAATAAAGTATACAATATTAGACAATGCTGTTAAGAAAATAAAGCAAAGCTTATTAACTTCATTCTTTAAACCTATATGGATATTTAAAGCTGCCCTATAAGATAATTAAATCAGCAGTATCTTTTAACATTTAAATTTGCCAAGTTTTTCTATGTGTAGCATAGTAATTAATATACAACATTAAAATATATCAAAACTCTTAATTATTTGAAATCTAAGATCTACAAGAATCTAATTATTTGGAATCGAATCATCCAGATTTAAATCACAAAATAAAAATTTTGTGATATCAATTGTACATGTGTAGAAAAAGATAATTTCCTTGAAATTACTTTTTAAATGAATGCTTTCCTTCTTTTTACTGTTTTCAGTGAAAATGATTTTTCCTATAAAGGCTAAAATAGCTAGTTTATTATTATTAAAGAAGGCAATTTTTAGAGATATCTTTATGTAATTAAACAACTTTTTTTATATTTGTCTTTATTATCTGGACTCATATTAAGTTCATATCATACTCAGATTAAGTTCAGACCACATTAATCAAAATAATTAGAGTCTTTACTGGATAATGAAATAAGTCATTATAACATTTTAATGAAAGCACATTTTAATGAACAATTTTTTAGAGCATTTGTTTTTTAGTTATAAGGTGCTTTTTGATTGTGTTACAATAAATCTGTATTTATTTATAACAATTCAGTGTTTGAGAATAAAGAATTGAATACAAAATACAAAGACATTACAGTAAAAATTGTAATGTTGAAAATAATAAATTTAGAAATCAAAAATTGAATCCTAACAAAAATTTCGAAAACAGATGTACAATATTAATTAGTGTCAACAAATAGCATGTGATAATGCAAAAATAAAATATGTTATTTAATGTAAGGATAAGTTAAATGCAAATAATATAACCAAATATAAAAGTAGAACCCCGCTGATTCGGACCCCGTTAATTCGGATCTCCGTATAATCTGGATCAGCTTAGTTAATTTTTTTTCAAATTTGAGAAACAATTGATTAATTTCCTTAACATTAACTTGTTTCATCGCCATATTCTGAATAAAATTTTTTTTTCTGAAATCTTTTCGGAAGTACACCTTAAGAATTCGCATTTAAACTCTTTGATGTTATCTTTCAAACAAACCACAATGTATCATTAAGTTTGGCAATTCCAATTTTCTATTTAAACCACTTACAAATGTCATATAAAAATCACTGCACAGTAAATTTTTACTTGCAGTTTTGCAAGAAAGCAAGGTAAAATAGCCCCTATAAGACCTATTGTCTGATAAGGATCGCTTTCCAATCTTTGTCAGCCTATAGGTCTGTTTCCTTGTTATTGTAACAAAAAGCTTCTACAATATTACTTGCAGAAATTTATTTATATGCATAAAGATGCAACATTAAATTCAGGCACTTTTCTCCGGATGGGACATTTGTGACTCCAAGGAGAAGACATCATAGAGTTCCGGGTGAGAGGTATTTGAACTTTTTTACCATTACAAATTTTTTTTATTACAAAGTAAACATTTTTACTGTCTGTAAATATTCAATAAGTTTAGCATAAAGGTGATTTTCTTTAAGTAGATTTTATTTTATTTCATTTTTTTTCTAATTCTCCAGATAATCTGGATTGAGTCTGGTCCCAATTAATCCGAATTATCGGGGTTTTACTGTATTTTATATCAATTTTAGATTCTATTGCTTTCTTACTTAAAATATATAGATTCTAATAACTTATAGAAATCAATATTGTTTATAGCAAATTTGTTTATTTATATGTGTAACATTTTTATTATGTAAAAACTTAGAATAAACAAAATTGCATATTATGTCACATGCCATGAATTTAACATACATGAATTTTAATCAATACATAATGATAACCATTTAATCATAATCGATGTTCCCTTTTAACAGTTACTGGTATCAAAACTGAATCATTGTTTTCACTCCTTCGCGATCTCATGCTCAACTGTGTTACTCTCTTGTGAATAACATTAATCTTTTCCCTTCGTCTTCATGAAAATTTCACTCGCATTTTTTAATTTAGTTCAAATTTCTAACAAATTTTGTCTTATTATTATGATGATTTGATGATTTTTTTTTTTTTTTTTTTTTTTTTGTGACAAATATTCAATTTTGGTGATAACAACTGACTTATTCATAAACTCTTCTAAATTCGTTTTTGAAATAAAAAAAGTTAATGTACATTAGTGATTTCAGCTATTTGTGACCTATATTTAAGTATAAAATTACAAGATAGACATAGAATAAAGGAAAAATCCTTTATGCAATTTAATAACTTGAATCCAATTATCAACTAATGTTATTTTTTTAGGTGATTGAATAAAATTACATTAATGACACTTTTATGAGCCACATAAAAATTAACTAAAGAATTAAATTATTTAAAGCACAATAAAATATTAATCACACAGGAAAAACCTCCAGATTAAAAAATATTAATAATAACTTAGCAGAATATTTAAAGGATTAGTCATAACTGGTAATGCAGTGATTATTTTTTTAATTTTTGAATTAGCTCAAAGAAAAACCAAGAATTCAAAGGCAATTATTTGAAAAAAAAAAAAAAAAAAAAGAACTTTTGCTTGGCAGTAAGCACAATATAAAAACACAATGTGGATTTAGATACTGGAAAAAAGAACAAAAAAAGGAAGCATAATAAAAATATACAAAAGAGAAGTTTTATACCAATTAATAGACTTTTATAACAATATATACATAAAAAGCATATACAGTAGACTCCCTCAAATCCGCACAGCTTGGGACCAGAGGTTGTGCGGATTTTAGAATTTTGTGGATTTCTGGTCATTGCTTTGTTTACATTTTATAAACAGTAATTTGAGTACAATTAATAGTGCATTCGGAACTATAATGAATACTTACAATATAATGAAATATTAAAATAAACAAACTAAAATAATAAAAATTTTGATAGTTTTTAAAATGATTAAAGTACTAATAGCAAAGGTCAAGTTAATAATAAATAGTGTATGATTAAATATTCATTATAAAGATTAAATGTATTTTTCCAAAATTATAAAACAAAACTTGTCTCATAAAAGTACATTACTAATTCACATCAAAATTATAAAATAAGGATTTTTTTTTTTCAAGTTTAGCCAGGCTTAATAACCAAAAAATCTTGATTAATGCATAAATACATTTGGTGAGAAGATTGTGATTACCAAGTGATATGAGAAATATCTTAATTTTTTTTCAAAAAAAAAAAAAAAAAAATATTCTCCCTTCATGAAAAAACATTAATAGAGTATTATTAAGAAAATTACAAATTAAAAAATATATGGGATTAATACAAAAAAAAAAAAATTGTCCCAATATTTTAATTGAAGGTTTCATTGTTTACATCCATAAAATATGTGCGGATTTTAGAGAGTTGCGGATTTCTGGTTTGCGGATTTGAGGGAGTCTACTGTATACAGCAAATAAAACAAAATGCAAAAAAATAAGATAGAAACATTTAAATATTTTTTCATCTCCATGACCATGATAGCCTTAAACATATTTAATATCACCACTCAAAACTGTGTTTAATTTAGTCGCTAAAAAAATATTTTTAAAAGAAGGAAATTACAATAGTTATTGATAATGTTACTACCTCAGATTTTAAAAGACAATACTCATGAACTCTTTCAACTGCAACAGTCCTGTTTTCTAATTCTGTGTTTGTTCTAACAAGCCACTGCAGGGCATCAGTCACCTAATAAAAAAAGAAATAAATGAAATGACTAAACTTCACAAAATGGTACTACAAACAAGATTTAACAATTAACCCTTTTGTTCTTTCTTCATCAAAACATTTTTACTTTATAAATGGGATTCAATGTTTCAATTTTAATGCCTAAAAACAGATAAGAACATGTTATTAATACATCATTTTATGTAGTATCATTTAATATTTACAAAAAGAAAATCTTGAGCATTTTTTTCTGATCAAAAAACTTTTCCATTTTATTGATACTTAACACAAGTATGCCTCAGATGTGCTCTTCATGCGTCCAACCACAATTTTGATTTCCTTTTGTCATACTTGTCCTTTTAATCATTAAAATGAGCATTTACTACACTTATGTTTTGAAAAAGTTGTTATTTGGCTGTCATTTTTCTATTACCAGAGCTGATTCACAATATTTTATTAAAATCAACAATACCTAATCTAATTTTTTCAATCCTCAGTCATCATTTATGAAAATATATTATCATCCAATGATGTCAATCCCAAACTACTAGGAAATGGTGACACTATAATGGTAATGCATTAAAAATATTTATTAGCACTAATGAATCTGACATCGGTTTTCCCATGTCACTTAAACCATGAGTGAAAGATTTAATTTTGCTAATATGTGTCACTATATCCCCACCAGCAATGTAGCAATACTCTATAAACCAAGCCTGAAAAAAAATGTAGCAATGCTCTAGGAATTTAATTTGAGAAAAAAAATTGTCTGCTGAACTTTGATTACACATGTCCAATAACTTGACCTGCATTTTCCTAGCATTTTCACAATTCATAATTAAAGGTAAAGTTTTTTATACACCATTGTAACAAAAAACTCTCTTACGATTTGGATAGCTTTCTTAAATTTTTCAGTGCAGCATCATAATTTGCACTACAAGCTATTGGTTGCACACACATTTCCATCAATCAGTTCTAATGCATCACAAGCATCTAAAATTGCATATACTTGAAATTTCTATTGTGTCCAATTACTTGAGTCCACTAACTTTTCTATATTCACTTTGTCACCTTCAATTTTTGTTACGAAAATCCAAAATAAAATCCAGAAAATAAACGTAAAATAAATTGAACATAAACAAACAAAGAAAAAAAAATCATTAAAAGAAATTCTTCATATTAGGCTTAGCCAATACTTAGTTTCTTCAATCATTAGTCAATCTATTAGATAATAATTTTGACAATATGCACAACCAACTAAGATGTTGAGTCCCAAATTACAAGCACTATGAATATGATGATAGATAATAACATATTCAAAATAGTTATTGTCACAAGTGAATCTGGTATTGGTTGTCCCAGTTCACTTAAACATGAAGCAAAATATTTGATATTGTTAATATGGGTAATAATAGCATAACCAGCAATTTAGCGACACACTCTGAACTGAGTTTGAAGTAAAAAAACAGAGTCTGCTGATGTTTGCTCATATATAGCCAATAAATTTCACACATATTTCTCAAGTATTCTCAAGAGATCATAATGCTAAGAGCTTTTTATCCACTATTGTTGCAAAAATCTCTTGCCTTTTGTTGGCTTTCTTGCATTTTTTTCAGTGGCTATTGTCACACATGAATTTCCTCAATCAATTCTAACATATTATAAGCATATCAAATTACATGTACTTGAAATTTCTACTGTGTTCAATTAATTGAAGTTTTTTTTTTTTCATGTTGACATCTTCCATTTTAAAAAAAAATTCTGAAACAAAATCAAGAAAACAGTTCAAAGAGTCACTTCACTATATTTAGCAATTGTCATAGAATTCGAAACAAAATGTGCAACACAAAATACAGACTGAATTAAAATATATTTATATTGAATACAGTTGAATTAAAACTAATGAATTCTTTCCAAAAACAAAACTTTACTTTCAAGCCATAAACATGATTGAGGTGGATAAACTGTTGCATTATGGTATAATGTGACATAAACATAAGGCAATTATAAGAATGAAATATTAAATACAACATGCAAAATTGGCTATGATAAATAAAAAATCTACAATGAAGTTATTTTTTTCAAATAATTTTTAATTATTTTAATATTTGAAGCATAATTACAAATCTATCATGCATATTTAAGGTAAAGTTCAAGATAAGTGCAACAAAACAATGTGCATCTTTCTAAATTACTATTAATTATCGGTACACAAAGATAAAACAAAAATTAGAGAAGAAAATATCTTTTAGAAAGTTAAAATCTGATTTTCAGGTAGATAATAAACAAATAAATAAAATGAAAGCATGTAGTATTAGAATAAAATATCATTTCATTTGAATTTACTCATTTTTTTTCCAAAAGGAGGAGATAGAAAAAAAATCTTGTGACCAAATTTAGATACTAACTTTTATAAGAATTTCAATTTTAATAAATTTTTGTATAATATATTACTTACTGAAAGAGCATAAGTAGCAATTAAACCAACAAGAGAGGGCCCTAAATTATGTCTGTTTGAAATACCCAGTGAAGTAGCTACCAACAGAACAACTGAACTAACAAAATCTAACCAAAAACGCAACCATCTGGAACAGTGACAAAAAATAAAAGTATTTTAGCAATAATTGAGGATAAAATATAAAATTATTTAAATGAAATATAAAATCATCCAATAATAATATAATAATTTACAGAAAAGACTCCATAAGAGCTGATAAGTAGCTAATATATCCATTAGAAGGTGGAAAATACTGCTATAAAAAAAGACTAGGGGATTCAATTCAGACTATTCAGTGTCACAAAATATATTGTCCAGTGTACAGAAAATAATTGAAAAACATTTTTTAATTAAAAAACTAGCAGATTTTTTTTTACATTTAGTATAGTTTTTTGAATTGTTCATTAACAATACAAAAAAGGCATTTTTATGTGAAAAATATGAATTATGTATTTAATGAAGTTTTGAAATTTACTAAAATCAATATTTTCATATTTATTGCATGCAATGGATTAATAGCTGAAGAAATCACCAAATATTTTACTAATTACCTTTTTACTACATTTAGCTGCATTATTAGTTTTGACTACATATCTATTATTTGTATTACTTCGCATATCTACTGATGTAGCATTAATTTTGCTGTAGAATATCAATGGAATTAGATGAAATATTTGTATTGTACTAAGTGCAAACAGATTACTACGTAATTAAACTGTACAAGTTTATAAAATTTTTTTGTTTAATCATGTTTGGATATTATTTTAAAAATTCAAAAAAATTGATCATTTGAGATACAATTTTAAAGTAAATTGCATTTTAAAAGTATACATTTTTTTGCTATTTTGCTGTGTAAAATTTAAAATTATGAAATATTAAGAAGTACTAAAATTTGCAAAAGAAGGAAGAAAATTTGCAAAAATGAGTTTTCAAATCATTGCTACTGTCAATATGACATCAACGTTACTTACAAATATGTTTAAAAAAAAAAAAAGTTACTATAGAAAAAAATAAATATACATATATATTATCATGTACTGTATCATGATCAGTATTATCAGTTTTTAGAACCAGTTTTTTTTTTTCTGCAGTTGTACAGAATATATGTTATTTTCTTACAATATTACTGTATTTTTTATGTTAACTATAATACTTTTATATAAACTTTATTTGAAGATGTAAAAGTTTGCACAGCAGGCTTGAGAGTCTAAAAACAAAGAGATGAAAAAAAAAAAGCTTGAAATTGAGTTAAATTGTCTAGTTGAGATCCATAAAGCTAGACCAGTACTTGCATGTAAGATCTATGGCTCTCATTTTAGTGTTTGTGTGTAGGAGGGGGGGTATCAAAGGATAAAAATTAACCCTTTGTTGAATTTAAACTTAATAGTCTCAGCTGGTATCATTAAACTTTGATTCTGATAACTTTCTATTTCAGCATAACATTTATTACTTTCAGACTTCATTTTCAGATGATCCTCAAGATTAAAATTGCTGAGCTTTTATGTTTGTCAGCCTCTTGTGTTTAGTGATGGTTAGAGTGATCGAGCTTAGTGTCATCATTGCACCCCGGGCAATCAATCTTCCAATAAAATTAAAGTTTTCTCCTTTTCTTGACAACTCTGCCCTATGTGAGAAATAATGTAAATTATCCATTTTTATAGACAGAAGCAAACTGCTCCCATGATCTTTTACCACAACATGTTGCAAAACAAACGTAAGGCCCCTGTCCTCGCTCGAGGAAACGCTTGCGAGCTAATGCTATTCCTATGGGGAAGCATTTTTTTAATAACTTTTTCGCATTTTGACATTTTTGAATATTTTTTTTGCATTGGATAGCTGAGGTACATGCCGACAGCGCACCTTTTTTACTTTTTTGATTTTGGTTGCACATATTTTTTACAAAGTTAGTTTTACTTTCGAAACCGGTTTCGAAACTGAAAGTACTTTTTAAAAAAATATCTGCAACCAAAATCAAAAAAGTAAAAAAGGTGCGCTGTTGGCATGCGCCTCAGCTATCCAATGCAAAAAAAATTATTCAAAAATGTCAAAATGCGAAAGAGTTATTAGAAAAATGCTTCCCCATAGGAATAGCATTAGCTCGCGAGCGTTTCCTCGAGCGAGGACAGGGGCCTTAAAATCCATGACAGGGCATTTCTGGGCCATTTGTTGACAACAAACTCAATATAAATCCAGTTGAATATGGTTTCTCAAAAAGAAACGTATAACAAAAGGATAATAAACCAGATCACAACAGACTTTCACAATCATCTTGATTAGCACTTATTTTTAGTGAACTCGTTACATCAAAGAGAAAATCAGCATCTAGATAAGAGCTGGCCCCAATCCATGCAGCGAGATTGTTACATGTACATGTGTGTGCGTATGTAAGATTTTAAAAAACATAAATAATAACTTTTATACATTATTATATTATAACAAACAACAATCATAGGCATTTATCAATAATTAATTAACAATGTTGTTAGAAAATGGAGAACAAATTCAATAATTAATTTTTAATTAAGTTATTATAAATATAAGGATTTAAATGTAATGAAGTTTTAAAATAATGAATTGAACCAATATTATTAATTTTAATATCTTCTAGATTTAACCCCTTTTTATGCAAATACTTGCATTTTATTTTCCATTTCAACATTCTCAAAATGAGTATTCAGAGTTGGGCAAAATACATCAAAAAATCATTTTCGATACAAAATACGAAATATATTAGTTTTAGAACCTAAAATACAAAATACAAAGTACTTTTCAAAAGAAAAAAATTCAAAATACAAAATGCATGTATTTTCAAAATACAAAATACATTTTCAAATTTTGAAAATCGCTCGGTGATGCACTTTATAAATAAAAAATGCTTTTTCAAAACTAATTAAATTTTTGAAATTTTAACATAATTTCCAAAATAAGGAAAACAAGAACGAAAAATCATGCATCCAACATAGATTATGAAACAGTTTCCAATACATTCAGATAACCGTAACAAATTTTTACATTTTATTAACCCTTTCAGAGACAAAGTATTTCTACTCCAAAATTTTTCACATGGTTGATTCATATCACAATTCATGAATAAATTTATTTAAAATAATCAAAAGCTCTTTTTCAGGTATAATACGAGATAGAAATTGTACTAAAAAATTTATTGGTTTCAGTCTGCAGTTTGAGTATTAAAATTAACCGTTTACAGACTGCAAATGGCACACCTGAAAGAGTTAAAAAAAGATGATGTTTAAATAAAAAAATTGAAAAGGCAGAATTCATTTGAAAACCCAATTTATACTATTAGTATTAATAGTATTAAAAAAAAAGGATTTTTTTTTTTTTGTGTGTGTGTGCAGCTCTGCATGTGATTTATGGATTTGTATGTATACTAAATAGTATGCTAAAAAATTTCTTTCAATAAAACGAATATTTCTCATTTAACAATTTTCATGAATAAACGAAATACACGTGAGAACTTTTATACAGTCCTGTATAGGATCTATAGAATTTAGACACCCCAAAACATGTTTAAAAAATAGTTCAGTTTAAAAACATGTATGACAACTAAAAATGTACTTCCAGCAATTAATGTTCATAGCCTTCAAAAGTTCAATTATTATACAGTTTCTTCTGTAGCCAAATTCTTTTATGTGTCTTTGTAAATGAATGATAAATTGTATGCACATAATATTCAACAGTAATCTTATGTATACTCAGTGGCGTAGATACGTTTCTTGGCGCCCGGGGCAGGATTAATTTTTGCGCCCCCCCCCCCCCCCTTAAAAAACAATTTTTTTTTTTTTTTTTTTTTTTTTTGAAGAATAAATCTTTTTTTTTTAAAGTAAAATAGTCTTTTTGACTTGTACTGGGGGGGAAAAGGCATCTTCACTTTTTCGTGTGTTTAATCATTCAGCTAATTTTACTCAAACACACTAAACTAAAATGCATAGAACCAGATTACAGAAGATTTCCAATTTTCATCAATATCGAATTTGAATGGGAATTTAAAAAACTTGGCGGTATGTTCATGGATCTGTGTGTTGTTTTAAGCATGTGAGATGCAGAGCCAGATTAAAATTATGCGGAGCTCATGGCTCAGCACCTGTTTGAGGACACTTTTCAGTTCCTATACATTTTGTTTTAGGGGAGGGGGGGTGTAGAGGATAATGAATGGATTATTATTAGATATTACGATACGGTTTCAAAATTAATCAAAATATAGTTTTGTTTTTCAGAAAATAATACGGCAACTACAATTTTAAGACTTTTTAAAAATAATTTCACTAAATTTGACCCCCCCCCCCAGCAACAGTGGATCCAAGGCCATCATGGCCTTATAGGTCTGTGCAGTAATCTGGATCTGTTATGAGAATAGCGACAAAGAGAATAAATTTAAAAAAAAAAAGAATTTATTAAAACTGCTAAGATATGGCACGTCTGATTATGATAATAAAATCTTCTGATTTAAAACTGCAGTCACCCTAGAATTTTAAATAGCTATATGCATCCATTTTTAAAGATGGATGGGAAAACAATAAAAGGTCTTTAATTCTTATGGTAAATCAAGATATCAAACGAATTTGTTCGAGATCTTAATAAATCCTCAACATATACTCATTCGCATGACAATAATCAGATATCAATATAGAGAGAGAGGTGCTAAAGATGAAAATGATAAAAACTAAAATCCTTTTGAAATTCAAAAAGTTAAATTAAAATCCATAAATTCTTTTACTCAAAATTCATTTTACTCCTTTTTTTTTTTTTTTTCAGCAACACATTTATTATATTTACCAGTAAAATCAGAGAGTAACTTAAGGTGGAAAATACTTACGTTTAGGCAATTCTTCTTTCGTTTGTGGCTAAATGTTTGTATGTTTCAGATTCCAGGAATTGTATGGATCTTGACCATATGTCAATCAAGAGCTAATTAACCAACTAAACTAAATGTTCTTGCAAATTGACACCTTCGCCCTCTACTGGAGAATATTACAAGCCTCAACATATTTGCATGAACTGAACGAAAAAATTTAGATTTGACAATTCTGATAAGCCTGCATAACCTGCGACCATGTAGGTCCCAAAATTGGCATAAATAAGTTGTAAGATCTCTTATCGAATTCACCGAGATGATTGTAAGATGCAATGAAGAAAGAGTTCGGTCCAAAGAGGTTCCCGATTCAAATTACTTTATTCCATTGATCTCTCAGTCATTCCCATTATTTACATAGATAAATGTAGTTTTCTCTAATGCATATGCGCTGGATTTAAATATAAGTAAAATAAATTGAACTTTTAAAACAACGAAAACAGACGTTTGTAGTGGTCGTATACTAGGAAGACTGAAAAGTCCTACTTCGTTTCTTTTTATGATTTAAGTAGGAAAAATTTGGGGTAGGTCGCTCACATTTCATCATTTGGTTTTCTCAATGACAATTTGGTGTTTCCAATAAGGAAGGAATAATACCTTTTCTTGTTGTTCTTTCAGCTAAATACTTTTTGCATTGGTTTAAAGCAGCTTTCATTTTAAATATTTATATGGAATGCTAAGAACAGCAAAAATTAGCATGAAAACCAATCTATGTGTGTCCGTGTGTATGATGGAGAAGACTAATAATATGTACTACAATACACATACAGCTCTGAAATTTTTGCTGAGGGTAGTACAAGGCAAATCCTATCCTAATGCATGTGAGACAAAAATTTTATTTTGTTTTGTTTTATTTTTTCTTATAGTCGAGAATATCAATTAAAATTTCATCAAAAATGCAATTTTCCCCCCACAAAATGGCAAAAATCGCACACTCATCTAAATTTGATTTCCCAGTCGAAATAAATTAAAAAATTTCACTTATCAAAAAAAGAAAAAAAAAAAAAAAAAAAAAGGAAAAACTTTAAGATTTGAATTTGAAAATTTTAAAGCACACATATATATATATATATATATATATAAATTAAAATTCTTTTAAAAATCGCTCAGTAACTTTTTTCTTTTTAATTGACGGCGACAGTATATAAAAGAGAGAGACTCCATATGCAAAAGCTGCCACAGTCGACTATTTTTGTATTCTGTTCGCACAAGTATTTTTCTAATATAAATATTGAAATTTATTTCTATTGCAAATGTTATTAAAGTGTGTGCAAGGATTTCTGTTTTGGGAAAGTGGTACCAATTAGAATTAAAAAAAATAATAATAATCGCCTGTGGCAGCCCTGCATACGACAGAAACATACAGAAACGAACATCCATAAAAAACAGAATGGGGGGAGGGGGGGGAGGTTGAATAACAAAAAAGATATATTTACAGCTAAAAATGTTTCTTTTTTTGATGGTGTAATCATTTTCTAAAAATTACCAATATTAACACTTTAAAAAAAATTGCGACTTTAAAAAAATTTGAGAAGATATTTCCTTACACTAAAAATAACTAAATGTATGTATTTCAACATACACGTAGTATTTTTTAAGCTTCTCGACAGACTAGATTTGCATCATCCAGAACAATTTCAAAACGTTTTGATGAATAAAATTAAAAAATAAATAAATAATAGTAATAACATCTGAAAATTTTTCGATGAAAATTCTAAAAAGCGAGGTGTTTCGGCCCGTTTTCGATTGACTTTCGTTTATTTTCACAGACTAAGTATACATAAAATTTCCAAATATTAAAGAGTGCTTGAATACAAACACATTTACAATCGATTAAAGTTTCATGAAGTTTGAACAATTAGCGCTATATATATATATATTTTTTTTATGTTACAGAACCCGATGCGGAAAAAAAAAACAGCGAGGAGAAAACAATTTCGTTTTACAACTATATAATCAATATTTTCATGAAATTTTTACACAGGCTGCAAAACTGTTATATTTATAATCGATAAAAATTTCAAAGAGTTTGACAACAAGAACTTTTTTTTTAACTTAAGGAACAACACTATGTGAAAATCAAGAAAATGCCTTTTTACAAGTGCATTTATCAGTAAATATATACATATATATCTACATACATATTTCATGTTTCACATGTAACTGAACTTCTTGTTTTATACAATTGGCATTTTCTCTTAACTTTTCCATTATCATCAACAGACATTATTTTGAAATATTTCCTATCTAATATTGCACACTAGAAATCTGAATGAGACGAAATTTCCGATCAAAGGAAAAAAAAAAAAAAAAAAAACTAATAAATAAATAAATAAAATTGACCCGACCTGTGCCGATTTGTAGAAAGAAAGTTATAGCTAAAAGTTTACCCTGACCTAAGTGAATTTCAACAAAACATTGATTTTTATTCGTACAGAGGAGTTCTGATCAAGAAAACCTTTTTCTTTCATGTTAATAATGTTTATTAATGCAGAAGTGCCATAGACTGCTATATTTATGTTTTTAATGAACCTCTGTTTGTTGTATGTAAATGTTTCAGTTATCATTAATATTATTATTCCATATTCAATGTAATGGAGACACAAAAGTATAAAAAATGGCATACACTAAAATCTTCTAAGACGCAATTGCGCAAAAAAGAAAAGAAAATTCGTTATAGGCAAGTTCCTTCTTAGCAAGTGTGAACGCATTATGCATTTTTTTCTCACGTATTATTGTATTCATTTTGCATGGAGAAACAAATTTTTCAGTTTAAAATAACATTCGATCATTAGCAGGTTCTTTTTCATACATTTAACTATAGTTTAATTTAGATGTATTTTAATAAGCCTAGATTATGCTTTAAAAATAATAAATTTTAATGTTTAATTCAAGAATAACGACAATTTAAAATTATATGCATTTTTTGCAAAAAAATTTAGGCCACACCAATTTTTACTGATTTTTGAACAGACCTGACCATGCCGAAAAAAATGTTTTCATACGAGATGGCTCAAATTGAATATTTTGGTCCGTGAATACGAGGAAGAATGAAATCATTCCCGGAATAGAATGGGGAAAAAAAAAGTTAGGCCCGTTTCGGCCCGGCCGATTCTTCAGGAAAACAGTAAGGCTCAAACCTGGCTCAGAAAGAGTAGTGACTAGGCTCGGCCCGATCCAGGCTTAAAAAAAATGTAAAGCTCGGGATCGGTCCAACCCGAGTGCCGAGAATGAAAATCGGCTGGCTCGGCTCTGTCCGCGGGTCGGGTTCAGGCTTCGGGCGCAAACCCAGCCCGTGCAGATCTCTATTGAATGCCATTTATTATCACAATAAAATTATTCTTTTTCTAGATTTTCATTGATAGCGTCAAAGTACTATTCAGCTAAACACGAGCCTATAAGAGATAACAGAACTGCATTTTCAACGTACTTGAAAATAAATAAATAAAAGCAATAAGAAGTAAAACTCTCTATGGGTCTTTCCTATCTATCACGGAACATTTTGTTTTGTAATTCTAGCAGCAACAGTAAGATTTATAACATTATTTTTATAACCATTCAGCATAAATGCTTCTGGAGAAGTTATACATCCTGTTAATTAACAATCTTTATCGAAAAATCTTTATCTAGTTTGAAAAATGTGTTTATATTAATGCCTAAAAACGAATTCAAAGACTAAACAAAATGGAAGATATTTCCTTTTACCGAATCTTTGATTTGCGGTTTACAAAACCACAAAGTTTGAAATCTATAAAAATGTATTTTGACTCAAAATGTATTTTGAAAATACAAAATACTTAGAAAAAGCATAACAAAATATATTACTAAAATACTTCCGTTTCATTGGATTAAAATACAAAATACAAATGTATTTTGAAAATGTATTTCAAATACATGTATTTTTGATACTGCCCAACTCTGTGAGTATTTAAGTAACGTATTTAACATACACATATTTTACAATATTGAGCACTTCAGCTAACTTTAAAATATATGTAAAAATAAAAACTACATTTAAAAAATAATAAGAAGAAGAGGTACAAACATGAAATTCTGACAATTCACTTAAAAATATTTATATACATTAATGTTTATGTAAGCCTTTTTTGAGCGGTGGTATACATGATTAGTGGATTCTTCATCAAATGAAGGAAGCGTTTTACAAACAAAATACACAATCTGATATTCACTTTTTGACTTTTAAAATGCATATTTTTCAATTGCAGCTATTGTTATTGACATCTTTTACTGTCATTTTGTTCATTATATGTACTGATAAGAAGTGTAATAACCTAAAAGTCCACCTTTTTAACATGTTTTTAAATAAACTATCTGAATTTTAATTGTTTATGTATTGAAAATGACTTGCTGTTAATGATAAATTTACTATAATGATAAACAGTGATTAAAAAATATACCTGTTAGCTGAATTTGTATTAAAAACACAAGCAATATGGTTATCCACATTTTCTTCAAATTTTTCAATAAATTCAGTTTCTACTTTGAATGACTTTATGCTGCTTACTCCATAAATAGATTCGAGTAAGCGACTGTAAATGGGTGATCTAGTTGTAGACTGCAACCTCATAATCTGGCGAGATGTAATCAGGTGCAATTTCTAAAATATATAAAAATAGTTTTGAACGTACTTTAAACATTTAATCATTAAAAGAAGATGAAATTAATTTAATAAGCAAATAAATAAATAACTACTGTCAGATTTCATCAACAGGCTAAAGCAGTTGAAACAAATTTTTCAGATCAGTTGCCTCAACCTCAATTTTGAAAGAATTTATCTAATTTCCCTTATTTGCACAATATACAAAATATTGAAATCTGCAATTTAACAATGCTAGATTAAATGTATATTTCTAAGCATATAAAATTTCCCAAAGATTCAGAAAAACTAACTTCTAAAACCTGTTACATTAAATGAGATTTTTTACAACTATGCTCTTCAAGTACTTATTGTAGAAATTTTTTTAAAACATTTCTTCAGATAAAGAATTCTTCAAAAATAGAACATTTCTTTGATTCAAAAATACCATAAGCTATCAGATCTGTCATTTTTATTTTAAATTTCTATCAAACAGATGTATAGTCACATTTTTTGTTCTTTTGGCTAGATGCGATTCTAAAACTTATGCCAAAATGGTTCGCAGTTCACTTGCAGAGATTTTCTGAATGAATTTTCTTTTCCATATAGGATTACTATAAGGAAAACATGTACTGTAAAAATTTAACAACTCTTGTCCTTTTCCCTCTTAACCCCGTCCCCTGTAGGTAGACCTCTATACACAACTTATAAAATATAGAAACAAACCAGTATTTCAAATAATATAAATAGTAGAACAATGCAATATAATAAAGTTCACATTATTAGTACAGTTGAACATTTATTATAAAAGTAATACACCAAAACATTTAACATCACTCTTTACAAATAGTAAACTTTGTGATAGAGTTTTATTAGAAATGCTGTAAAAATGTGCCACAAAGTTTGCTGGTTTGCAATAGTGCTGTGAAATGCTTTCAGTGCCAATTTTTTGAGAACAAAAGTTTAACCCTGATAAGCAATATTATCTATATATTAAGCATATAATGTTAAAATATAACAATGATGAATTCCCAAGGTCTAAAAGAAAAAAAAAATACACAAATAAAAAGAGATTTTCTTTTATAAATCAATATTTTGCTCAATGAAATTCAATTTCTTTTTAATTGTAGAAATATTAGAGGAAACTTAATTTGGAATGAAGTTTGATGAATGTTAAGAAATGTATACATCACTATATAACAAATAGACTATGTGAAAAAAAAAAATGACTAATGAAGTGGTTTTTAACATTTTAAGTTAATTATAAATAACAAGAAATATTTTATCGCCCAATGAAAATACATAAAATAGGGGGAAATCTTGAATATTGTTTTATGCACATCTTAATTTTCTTCAGGAGCAGGGGTGCCCAGAGACAGGTTTGGTGACACAATATGCGTCACACAATTTAATTTTTTTTGGAGGGGGGGGGGGGGGGGAATTTGAGTAAAAATTACATTTTTTAAGGGGAAGGGGAATTTTTAAATTCTTAATATTTCCTTTTTTTACTGTTAAAAAAATCTTTATTTTTTTTAGTATAACTTTAAAATTTTTTCAACATTTAAGTTCCAGAAATTTCCAATTGATATTCTGTTTAAAGGGGGGGGGGGGGTCAATGTTATTGGGTTTGCGGGGGATGGTCACCACTGCTCAGGAGGGCTATTAAGTATGTGCCCTGGGCTGCACAGAAAAGGATTCCGGGCCACAGGTTGAGTATGGTTGGTATAAGCTATGGGCAGAACGCACAGTGTTTTTTGATCGGTTCTGGAACCAGAACCGTTCTAAAACTATCTGAAATTGAGCAGATGAAAAATGGTGACTCTGAAAAAATATGTTTTAGGTGATATTGTGACAGTGTTATGTCATAAGTCATTGAAGAAACATTTTTTAATTGGTATAAAAAAACTAACGTTTATTTAAATGAATTAAATGCATGTTTAAATAAAAATTATATAAGATGACAACCAGCTTTGATAATGAAGATTTCACTTATTCAGTAAAACTGTAAAGTTCATTAAAACAATAAAATGGTAAAATGAAAGTGTCTACAGCAAATTCCAGTCAAAACACACCTTTCACAGTCAAAACATAACCGCTCTTTAAATACACCGCCATCATCTACGAAAGAAATGTGAAACGTCCCTTTTGTCTTTCACAGAGTTGAGACAACGCGATCCTGCTTTACAGGAAAAGAGATGCAACGATTAACGGATTGAGAGTTGCGATCGGATGAAAGAATAATGAATGCACTTGTGAACGCACACGTCAAAAACGTGAAAGACCGCACTCGTAATCGATAATTTAATCGAAACTGAACTAAAAATAGATTCGAGACAGATTTGAAATATACAGTAGACTATGGAATAAATATGTAAACAAATGGATAATAAATAAGAAATTGGAGAATTGGAAAACCAGGAAAAATTAAGACTGGAATGAAAGAAAACTTGAAAGTCATGCTGTATTACAATATTATTACAATATATATATGTTTATGAGTTGTTAAGGAAGTAGTATGGCTAACAATCGCCCCCCTCCCTCCTTAACACTCATACTAAATAAACCAGATAATTAACAGATAATACCAAATGTCATTTTTATCAATATAAGTAACATAAAAACATCATTACATCATGCTTAGATAGTAATCAGTGAAAATAATTTAACATTAACACACATAAATGCAACTAATTCATATGAATAACAAGGTTAATCAAAAACGAACAACTTTTAACAGCGTTAATTAACATTAACATGCATATGTGATAATGCAGTACATTTCTATGAATAACAACAATTTTTTTCCCAATAAAAAAAACTTTTAGTTACTACAGTAACATTTCAAAAATATGAAACTTTTTCATGCAAAAGAATCCATACGTAGCTTTTTTTTCCCATCTTCATTACCTCGTCACTTACAAGTGACTACAACTATCTTTACCTCAACACATGCAAGTGACTACATTTACCTTTACCTCGTCACAAATTTGTGACTACATTTACATTTACGCATAACAATATTCTTTAGACATAACGATCTCCTTGACTTGACAGTAAAAAAAACATTCAAGCAATTATAATTTTCATACAATTGCATAATTACAATAGAAACAAATGATTATCACATGAACAGATTCTAAACAGTATGAATATAATAATAACAAGACATGGGTTACAATACAAGAACACTTTGATAATATATGAAAAATACATGATATGTAAATGAGAAAAATGCAATGATAGTAATAACACTAATGATCATGATCATGGTTGGAATTGTGGTTGTAAGCCGCTCACTTGAAAAAAAAACAAAAAAAAAAAACATGCTTAAGCTTTTGAAACAAGATACATTTGCAAATGATTTGAAAGTAAAATTTAAATGTGAGAAACACTTGTTATTTAACCTCTTAAAAGAGAAGAATTTCATATTTATGTATGCATAAAAATAAATACAACTCGATTTTCAACATTACGGATGGGACCTATTTGACACTTTCACTATCAAAAAGAGGGACTTACAAACTTAAAAAGAACGATGTCCGCAACAGGCCTTCCTGTGATCAGAACACTCAAGAAGGCTGCTACCTCTGCAGGCCACTTTGGCTATTTACAATTTCACCCTATGAGACGTTTTTCAAGGCTGCTCGAATCCCGGAGGATGAACCATCATGAGGTCTGATCACATTCCAGAGGGAGTTAAATTGTCCCCAATGTTGGAAATGAGGGTATCGAAAAAAACTTGTATGATGATATTACTGAGAATATACGCATATGAAACAAAATGTGAAATAACAAGAAAACAAGTGTATATTCAAACATTTTAAAAGAAAGTACTGAAACATACAAGTTTCAGATTTGAAAAATAGAAAAATGTTAAACTTCTAGGTTTAACATAAAAAAAAAAAAAAAAAATTAAACAAGCATCTTAATGCTTGATGTAAGTTCAAAGGAGGGGATTCCCCCCCCCCCTTTTTTTTAAACATTATGTTTATTACTTGTAACTAAAAATTACTTCAATGAATTTTCTCAGATCAAACTTCGTCAATGGTTTTGTAAAGATATCAAAGAGATTAGCCTTACTAGTTACGTGTTTTACATTGAATATCTCTTGGTTTAAAAGGTCTCGTACAAAAAATAGTTTAACATCAATGTGCTTTGTTCTATAATTTTCTATGGGAGATTTAAGAAAATCAATGGAAGCCATGTTGTCTACTAATAGCGTTGGTTTAATTTGTTGGCCCGTAAAAATATGTTGTTCATAACATTCAGTTATGATCCTACTAAACCAAAGAACCAGGGAGCAGAATTGGCGCAATGCTGCGACGCACGTCGTAGACCCTTGGGAAGGTCTGTAGACTATTTTTCCACTGTTAAAAATTTAGCAAAAATTAAAAAATTTCGGTCCTAAATCCAAAAATTCGGACATAAAATGTATTGCGGATTTTGACAAACAGTATTTGAGAAGAAATCAGCTTCATCATAGATCGCGAAAAAAACGGCAAATTTCGTCAAAAAAACACGAAAAAATGGCAAATTTCTTCAAAAGATCGCGGAAAAAAGGAAAGTTTCTCGAAAACATCGTAAAAAAATGGAAAATTTCTTCAAAAAATTACGAAAAAACGACAGTTTTCGTCAAAAAAAATCACGAAAAACCGACAAATTTTCTCAATAAATTGCGAAAAAAAACGGCAAATTTCAGCAACAAATCACGAAAAAAAAATACAAAATTTCTTTTAAAAATCACAAAACAGCAAGTTTAGTCAAAAAATCGCGAAAAAGCGGCAACTTTCTTCAAAAGATCGTGAAAGAACGGCAGTTTTCGTGAAAAGATTGCGAGAAAACGACACTTTTCCTAAAAAGATAAGAAAACAACGGTGAATTTCTTCAAAAAATCGCAAAAAAATGGAACATTTCTTCAAAAGATCACGAAAAAAAACGGCAAATTTTTTCAAAAGATTGCAAAAAGGACGGCAGTTTTCGTTTAAAAAAAACTACAAATATCTTAGAAAAGTCGCTAAAAAACAACGAATTTTTTGAAAAAGTCACGAAAAAACGGCAAATTTCTTTAAAGGATCCCGAAAAAACGGCAATTTTTTTTCCAAAAGATCGCGACAAAACGGCAGTTTTCGTCAAAAGATTGCGAGAAAACGGCAGCTTTCGCCAAAAGATTACGATAAATCGTCAAATCACGATAGATCACGAAAAAACGACAAATTTATTCAAAATATCGCAAAAAACAGCAGTTTTCGTCAAAAGATCGTGAAACATGACATCTCGTCAAAAGATCATGAAAAACCCGCAAATTCTGTCAAAGAGGAGCCCAACTTCCCCCTCTTTTAGACAATGTAGATATGAGGTATTAAAAATTCTGAGAACAAAGGCAACTTCTTTTTAAAAGTATACTTTTCTTTTATGTGTATCACAAATACTTGGGAGGATTGAGTGCATATAATGTAATGCAAGGGATTGGTCTGCAGACTGTTTTTAAGTTTTCACTTGTGTTGCAGATTGCAGAAAAAAATTCTGCTCTGGGGCCAAAGAACCTCTTTAGTTGCTTCTGTTAGAGCCACAAACTCCGATTCTATAGTAGACAAGCAGACAGATTTTTGTTTGAATGCCCTCACACATGATAGGAGATCTGTCTAGCATTAATAATTGTCCCCCCATTGATGTTCTGTCATCTCGATTAGCTGCGAAGTCTGCGCCTGTATAAGTAATCAAATTAATTTGATGACAAGGTAACCTCAGTTTGTAATGCTTAGTGTTTTGAACACACCCCAGTAATTTTAAGAGACCATTCCAGTGAACAATACCAGGATTGCTTTGAAACTGGCTGAATATATTGACAGCATAAGATATGTCAGGATGTGTCCTGCTTGTCAGAAAGGATAGGCAGGCCCAAACACTTTTATATGGGTATTTTAACATTTCCTGGGTTTCAGCATCAGTTTGAGGGCACTGTGACTTAGAGTACACTACACCTTTACTTATGGGAAGTGAAGTAATTGGAAAATTGTATTCCTTAAAACGTGAACAAATATCATCAATATATTGCATTTGATGAATTGAAACAACATCTTCCCCATCTTCTTCAAACTCAAAACCAAGAAGTTTACGAGTTTTTTCCAGGATTTTAATGTCAAAATGCTTAGTTAACAATGTTAAAATCTTATTTATGTGTTTCTGATGATTACTTAAAATAACAAAGTCATCAACGTATAACAATAAAACAAGTTTTTCAAAAACTAAAAATGCACTCGCCTTGTGAGAAAATCCACTCGCCACAGGCGAGAAAATGATGTATTTCCCCACCCCTGTCTATAAGTGTAGAACTAATGTGTCCCAACCTCCTATGCCATAATTTAAAATCATCTTTTTGAATAGTCGAGGTTTGAAAATGTACCTTTTTAGGTTTTTCGTTACTTTTAGTTTAAGTTTTAGTGTCTTTATTAATTTTAAAGTTAGGATCAGGATAAAAACAGTAGATGCCATTTTTAAGAAATGCACGAAATAAAGTACCGTTTTCATGATACGTCTTAACACTGCCCTCACCTCCTTTGAACTTAGAACCATTTGCATCAAGTCTAGAACCAGATATTAAATTATGTCTTAAGCTCGGACAATACATAACATCACCAAAGTGAACCATTTCCCCATTTATTTTCAAATCAACTAGCCCAGTCCCTTTAATAGGAAACGTAGCACCGTCAACAGCAACAGCCAATTCCTCATTATGTAAAGGTTTAAACTTAACATATAAATTTTTATCTTTACAAAAATGGTGTAAGGCGCCCGTATCAATGACCTAGGCATCTCCACCACATTTTATTTTACTCAAATTAGATTGAATGAGGTAATTTACCTGTGTGGGGTTTTATCGCGGCTTGGTAAACAGCCGTAAAGTTGTTTTTTCCCTTGAAACATTCTTCCTTTGGTTCTTCATTGCAGCCGAACGTAAAGTTCGGAGCATGACGTCATGTGACGTTATAGCGCATGCCTTAAGAGGAGTCCAATGAGAGCTCCTGGAACGTTTGTTCTCAACCAATAAGAATGTGTCTTGTATGCTGTAAATATTTTTTTCTGTAAATAAAGTTTATTCTGGTTTTGTGATTTTCCCGTGTCGGATGTGAGTTCTTTCTCTCATCGGCGAAGTGCCGATCGCCGGTAAATCGAAACGAAATGACAGTGCGTTTGAAGATCCATAGCCGCTACATATGGCAGCAAGAGAGTGGTCGCGTTATTTTGTTTTATTATTTGTGTGAATTCTTTTGTAAAGAAAAATGAATTCAGCTGAAGAAAGCTCAGTTTTTCGAATACAAAAATTAGATAGAGACAATTACCGGCAATGGAAGTTCAACGTAAAGATGTTACTAATGCACCAAGGATTGTATGGACTAATCGAAGAAACCGAAAAGAAACCAGAAACAGGTGATACCAAAATCACCGAGTGGATTAAAAAAGATGCCCGTGCTTTATCGACAATATGTTTAAGCATCGAAGATGAGTTCAAGAACCTGGTCATGGATTGCGAATCGGCGGAAGCTGCATGGAATATTCTAAAACAAAACTTCGAACCGACTACCCGCGCTTGAATTGCATCATTGCGTGCTGATTTTATGAACGTAAAATTAAAGAAAAATGAATCAATGTCGGTGTTTCTCTGCAAAAGATTTAGAACTAGCTTGAAAAACTGTTCCGGATGATGAAATCGCGTACCAGATGTTGTACCAGCTGCCATCCCATTATGATAACGTATTTATTCAATGTAAAGAACTTGATCCCAAAGAACTTAATTCCTAAGCGTACGGTAGATGGCACTACTCGTCCTAAGAGAATGGAAAGAACTTTCCCAAAAAGAACAATTTTTTCAGTTGAGTGTGGGGCAATTCGGAGTTTTTGTGTAGTGAGATGGTGTAGCGTTGTTTCGGTTTTGTTATGGAATATGTGATATAAAATGCTATTAAAATTTTTGTTATTTTGTGTCGTGATCGTCTCGTGAGTGTTAACGTGCGAAATAAATTTTAAAAAGAGAAGAATGAGCTTATTTCTTGTGTCAACTTCAGCATTTCTTCGACAACTCTACCTTGTGTTCTTACATACGTGAAGTTTGGTGGCAGCTTGTGTGACGAATCTTGGTGTAAAAAAGCCAGTCTTGAAAAGATGAAACTCAGCTATTAACCAAGTAAGCCAGTTCCAAATTCTTTCATTTTTAGTGCCTTGAAATATTTATTATCGATTAAATATTTTTTTAAATCTGGATTAATAAATTTTTGTTTTACTAGCATAAATTAATTTCAATCTTTTGTAAAAGTGCGAGTTAATTGCAGTCAAAATTTGGTAACTAGAGAAGTTTGACATACTGACTTATTCCCATCAAAATAGTATTACTCTTGTTATTATTTTATTTCTTGCTACAATGTGTTACTTTCGATGGCGACAATTTTACATCAGAAAATGTGCGTAAAGCACTTATTGCTGAATATGATCGTCTTAGTCATCGTACAGAGACTGTTTCCGGATCGCATGACGGTAATTCTACGGGTTTAGCTTCCGAAAGCGAAAGAAAGAACAAAATAAAATTCAGTAACAAAACTGAGAATCGAAATTGTTTCAAATATGGCTTACCTGGACATGTTATGAAATATTACAAGAAGGATACAAAGAATTTTCCATTGAAAGTACTTCCGGCCAAATTCGAAAGTAATCCGAAAAAGAGTCCCAATGTTTTCTTAGCAGTGACGTTATCGGCGGTGTTTACGAACTCGAAACCAAAAGTGACTGAATTCGTGATTGATTCTGCGGCTACAGAACATTTTTGTAATGATGTGAACTTATTTAGTACTTTTAGTGAATTAAAGAACTCTGAATCTGCGAACATTGCTGAAGGATCGACACCTATATATGGATATGGCCAGGTAAAATTATTAGTTCATCAAGACGGAGGTAAGGTTCCTTTGATATTAAATAAAGTGCTGTATGCTCCAAAAATGTCGCGAAATTTAATTTCTGCACATTTAATTCACAATGCTGGGTACAGTATCATTATAAGAAATGGTAAACTGGTCATTAGAAGGCCAAATGGTTCTTTTTTCTTTGTGTCATTTTTGAGTAATAATTTTTATGCAATTAATGCAAATGTAATTGAAAATATTGTTGTACCTGAAGCTTATGTTGCAAATGATGATATTATGTCTTGGCATGTTAAATTTGGGCATCAAAATGTAAAAGATTTGTGTACTTTAATGAAATCTGATGTTGTATATGGGTTAGAAAATATAAAAGGAAAAATTGAAAGTTGTGATACACTTGTAATATGTGTAAATCTCATAGGGAATCTTTTAAGCCCATAAATAGAATATCTACTAAGGGAATTCTAGAATTGTTGCATTTAGATATTTGGGGGCCAGCTCCTGTAGAATCCATAGGGGGATCAAAATATTTCATGAGTGTAATTGATGATTTCTCGAGATATTCTACTGTTTATTTTCTAAAACATAAAAATGAGGTATTTGAGTATTTCAAACAATATCAGACAGAGATGGAGAGGCAGACAGGGAAAAAGATAAAGAGAATAAGGACTGACAACGGGATGGAATTTTGTGCTAATTATTTTGAGCAAAATCTGAAAAAACAAGGTTATTAGAGTAGAAAGAACAAACCCGTACTCACCAGAAATGAACGGGATCGCTGAGAGGTTTAATAGAACAATCATAGAAGGGGTTAGAACTTTGCTTTATCAGGGAAATTTGCCAAAAACATTATGGGCAGAGTTAGTTAACACTCAGAACTACTTAAAGAATCGTTTCCCACATAGAAGTCTAGGGGGAAAAGTACCTTTAAATGTATGGACAGACAGAAAAGTTTCAGTTAGACACCTAAAAGTAATAGGAAGTATAGGTGAAAACTGGAAAATTTGATTAGTAGCCAGTGGCCGGTAGACCCAGTTTCATTAGTGGCCACTTTTTAAAAGTTAGTAGCCACTTTTTAAAAATAGGTCAAAATGGCTTTTTTAGCTCACAGGCTATCATAGCCTGAGAGATTATGTGCCCGTCCGTTCTGTATGTATGTTCGTACGTTCGTGCGTAACGCGATAACTCATGATAAAAATATCGGATCCACTTGAAATTTTGTATATAGGTATATCCTGATAAGGCACTTTCCTGATTAGTTTTTGGAGTTCATTCGATATGTATAAGAGGGGGAACGGGGGGCTCATGCCCCTTCCCTTAATTGATAGAAACGGGATTTTCATGCAGAATTAAAAGTTTTCCTTAAAAATTTAGATATAGGATCATTCTGATGAGGCGATTCCGTGACTGCTATTAGGTGTTCATTGAATAAGTATAAACAGGGGGAACAGGGAGCTCATGCCCCTCCCCTTAATTGATAGAAATGGGATTTTCATGCAGAATTAACAGTTTTCACTCAAAATTTAGATATAGGATCATTCTGATGAGGCGATTCCGTGACTGTTATTAGGTGTTCATTGAATAAGTAAAAACAGGGGGAATGGGGAGCTCATGTCCCTCCCCTTAAATGATATAAAAGGGATTTTCATACAGAATTAGAAGTTTTCCTTCAAAATTTAGATATAGGATCATTCTGATGAGGCAAGTCCGTGGCTGTTATTAGGTGTTCATTGAATAAGTATAAACAGGGGGAACGGGGCTCTAATGCCCCTCCTCTTAACTTGTATAAATGGATTTTTCAAGCAGAATTGTCAGATTTCGTTCAAATCTCTGAATAGTTTTGGAAGTTTAATGGTTAAGTATAAAAGAGGGGAATAACTCCTTAAATTATATAAATGCTAAATGGGTTTTTATTAAGAATTATCCGAATTTGCTCTGAATTTTGGATATAGATTTTTATATGATAAAGCATGTCCTTGATAATTTAGGAGGTTCAATGATTAAGTATAAAAAAGGAGAAAGGGGAGAGCTGTTTCCCCTTCTTAATGTTTTTTTCGAACGGAATTAACGAAAATACAAGGCTGTAATGTACAATTAGTATGCGTAGCCTGTGAGCTCAATGCCATCAGTTTAACTGGGCAATATTCTTTTTATTTTTTATTTATTTAGTGGCTAGTGAGTTACAAAGTTACACATATTTGGTTAAAAATAAGACTGTCATTCCACTGAATGGAAAAATATGAATTGGTGATTAATATTGCAGATAAAATTATAAGTGATAAACTATATTTAAATATATATTAATACATTGTATAAAACAAACAAGGAAATTGTATTTTTAAATTTTAAATTTAAAAATAATTTTACATCTTTCTTGGATATTTTATTCTTACTTAAAATTGGTGGTAATTGTTAAATTTGACAAGTGTACAGATAAATATAAATATTCTTTGCTTTGGCTGAGATTTCAAAACTCCGGATGTCTTATTAAGGCAAAATCAGAGAGCTCCAATGTGTTGGTGAGGTGGAGGAAGTTTGCTAGGTAGCAGTAAAGTCAGATGCTAAATTTGCAGTATTACTCGTCTAAATGGCGAGTGCTAATTTTGTCCTATATTTTTTAAGTAACTGGCTATAATTTTTCAATATTTCTTGACCCACATAAACTTTAATCATAAATTAAAAAAAAAAAAATGTACCAGCCAATTATTACTGGTACAATTAGTGAGCATATGGCAAAAGTGAAAGATTTAAGATACAGCAATGTCCTTAACATTTCCTTGCATCCAGAGGTAAAAATGGTATAATTTATTTGAAATGCATGTGGAATTAAAATTGATGACTATATTTTGTAGGAAAAAAAGTATTTCTTGAAAACATAATCCAAATAAAGAGTTCATAGTAAAAAACCAAAATATAGAATATACAACAAAGTTGCTAAATATGCTTGCATCCGATAGAAAGAAAGAATTAACCAATTCACTAATTAGATGCAAACAAAGTAGAGATGAATGTATCCATGAAAAAATCTGTATTTCACAAAGCAAATTAAAAAGATTTTTCAATCGCCGAGTGGCGACTAGGGTGGCGATCGATGGCCGATTTTTAATTTAAAGAATTAACCAATTCACTAATTAAATGCAAACAAAGTAGACATGCATATATCCATGAAAAAAGTTGTATTTCTCAAAGCAAATTAATAAGATTTTTTAATCGCCGAGTGGCGACTAGGGTGGCGATCGATGGCCGATTTTTAATCGCTACTTTTACAACTTTAATCGCCATGTGGCGAGTGGCGACCGTTAATTTACACCTATAATAGGAAGTGTTGCATATTATCATACTCCCAAACAAAACAGGCACAAACT
This sequence comes from Maratus speculifer, assembly GCA_964019185.1. Lineage (NCBI taxonomy): Eukaryota > Metazoa > Arthropoda > Arachnida > Araneae > Salticidae > Maratus > Maratus speculifer. Next base: position 40,891,844 of record OZ025295.1, on the reverse strand, counting down.
AGATGAAAGTGCACAGAAGGGAATTTTAATTGGGTATGCAATAAAAACCAAGGGCTATCGAATTTGAAAAGTGGGTACGAGAGAAGTAATTGAAACCAAACATGTAAGATTTGATGATTCTAACATTCTGTCAAAATTTAATAAATCAACAAATAGGAATAGTACTGATTTCACAATACCATTGGATTCATCAGATGAAAATGAAAGTTCCGCAGACGATCCTTTCAAAATCAATCCTCCTGACAATGATGTAACATCTGACGATAAACAAGTTAAATGGGAAAGAGTTGTAAAAGTAAGAAAAAGTGGGAAAACAAAAGGGAAAAAGGATGTATATTATTATCCTGTGAGTACTGTTAGATTGTGAAGCCTAAATGATGTAAAGGAATATTGTAGATCAAAACAGATAAATTTCAAACCTGAGGACTTTAATTTCATTGAAAGGGAAACTGAAGAAAATTCAGATGAGGACAGTGATGCTGAAGCACACTGTGTTGAGGTGAAAATACCTTCATCATTCTTAGAATCTCAGACATTAGCAGAAAGTAAACATTGGCATGAAGCCATGACTGAGGAAATTGACACATTAAAAAGCAGGGAAGTTTACAATATAGTTCCTAGACCTGAAAAGCATAAAGCATTGGGAAGTAAATAGGTGTACAATTTAAAAAGATATTCTAATGAAAAAATTCAGAGATTTAAAGCACGGTTAGTTACTCAGGGGTATAGACAAATTGAGGGCATTAACTATGTGGATACATTTTCATCGGTTGTTAACTTTACATTGGTAAGATATTTTATGATTTTATTAGTTGTTTTATTGGGCTGGAAACACACTCATCTAGATGTAAAATGTGCTTATTTGTATAGTAAAATAAATGAAGAAATCTATGTCGAACAACCACAAGGCTTTACTGAATGTGACAACAAAGCTTATGTATGGAAATTGAAAAAGGCCTTGTATGGTCTACATCAATCAGGTAGGGAATGGTACCTGGAGTTGCACAAAAATTTTATTGAAATGGGTTTTAAGAAAATGAAAAGTTGTAATTGTGTATATCATTTGAATTGGAATGTTATTGTGCTTGTTTATGTAGATGATTTTGCAGTGTTTGCCAAAAATAGTTATTATATGAATTATGTGTTTAAAATGTTAAATGAAAAATTTGATATAAAAAATCTAGGTCCTATTTCAAAATTTCTTGGAGTAGAATTTGAAATGAAAAATGGTTGTTTGTTAATGCATCAAATGAATTATATTAAGAAAATGTGTGATATTTTTAAGAACATTCCTAAAACAAAATGTAAACTACCAATGAGTACTGGTATTATTGTTGAAAAAGTGCATGACCCAAGTTGCATTGTAAATGATGTTCCTTATAGATCCTTAATAGGAAGCTTATTATTTTTAGCATCCAGAACAAGACCGATATTATGTTCTCTGTTACAATGTTGTCAAAATACTGTAATGCACCTTCTGAAACTCACTGGAAATTACTTTGTCAAATATTTCAATATGTAGTAAATACATCGAATTATTGTAAAAATTTGTTTAACGCAAAAGACTGTTTCATTACTGGATATTGTAATGCGAGTTGGGCTGCTGATAGAGATGATAGAAAATCTGTTAATGGTTTTGTAGTATGATGGGAAATGTTCCGATTTCATGGTTGTCCTCTAAGCAACAATCTGTGGCATTGTCAACCATGGAATCGGAATTCATTGCTTTATCAGAATTGGTAAAGGAAATTTTGTGGCTATCGCGGATTAGGAAGAGTGTAATTTTAATTTAAATATTTTGAAACCTGTAATATATTGTGACGCCAAAGTGCTATTTATTTTTCAAGAAATAATGTAGAAAATATGCTTAAATATTTTTTTTGAGGATGATTCAAGGGAAAGGGAGAGATTTGTGGGGTTTTATCATGGCTCGGTAAACGGCCGTTGATATAAAGTATTTGGCATGCCTAAATGATTATAAAAATCAAACCGAAAAGGCATTGCATGAAAGCAAAAATATTTAAAAATTAATTATGAATGGAGAACTCAAAAATTAGACTGAAATTTAGAACAAAAACACCTGATTACTAAAATAAAAAAAACAACAGCTCGTGTTCTGGAAAAAAAAAAGATTAAAGGAAAAACAAGATATGTTTAAAAATCACATAATACTGATGTAGTGAAAAGAAAAAAAGGAAGACAACGATATTGTAGTATAAAAAAGAACATGTATTGAATCTTAATATACAAGTTTCACGCGAATCCTGAATTTACCATAAACAATAATGGGTTTCTCATCATTGGGGAAAAAGTTAAAAAAAGGAAAATAAATAAAAAGGATGGAAGTAGGAACTGATAAAATTTAACTTAGCTGTCCAATGATGCTGCCATGCTCGTCCTCGATCTTTCCCGGCGTCCACGTGAGGCCCCAGAAAATCAAAGAAAACGGTACACCTTCTAGTACCAAACAAACGTGTGTGTGTTGACAAAACTTTTCTGACTCCCGCCACAAGACCCAAGGTTGCCAGAAAGAAACCAAGGGCGCCAAGCGCAGTAACTTACGCCACGGCGAGAAAGAGAATGCATAGTCAATAACCTATGTCAATCGCCAACTGATGAAACAGACTTCTTGCAACCCTAACATTGGCGAAAGTCAAACACTGAAGATTGGTTGGATGAAGTGATAAATTTTACCAAGACGCTGACCTCACATATCAAGTTGAGCAAACAGCAGCTGAACTGTAAACTAATTTTCCTTTAACTAAAAACCAAGGAGGTAGCAGAGGCAAACTTAAACAGAGTTCACAAAGTGCGAACCTTTTAGATTTATATGTACTTATCAGAACAGAGATAAATGTTGATTTAGGAGAATTGGCAGTGAAGAGAGATTCGCCATGGCGAATATAGCTTTATAACATATTCCCATACCTCCAATTAAAAAAAAGATTTGAAGCGGATAGGGTGCAATCACCTCTATCCAATGAAAAAACTTTTTTTTTTTTTAAACCAAAAAAAATTGAGGGGTTTTACCTAAACAAACACTAATGATGAGAAATCCATAAGTACATATGCACGCGAAATCAGGATTTACAATGTTATATAAAAAAAATTAAATATGTACAAAACAAATTGTCGCTCTTCTCAAAAACAGACTTCTGCTTAACAATGAGCAGGATTAAATGACAGGTCATGCCCTAGGAATGAGCTTTACAGGAATGGGCATCTAAGAGAAGAGAGATAAAAGTAAAAAAAAAAAACAAATTATTAAACATGGCACATATTTTGCAGTAATATGATAATGTACCTATAAGAAAAAAAATGTTAGTGATTAAATCTTTCTGCATTGAACACCATATTCCACTAAACTACAGAGGAATATTTGTGCACTCTTGCAAAACAACCTTTTGAAGTGTTGATGCACTGCAGTTTACTTATATTTAAACACCATAACATATCTGTATCCAAAAGTGTCAAAAGAACCAAGTTTCCATAAGACATACATTAGTCAGTATATCCTTAACATAAATACAACTTCTTTTTATCTAAACAAGAAATCAATTACTTCATGTGTTGAAGGAGAAAAAAAAAAATTTAGATTACTTTCTCACATTGACGCAAAAAGAAAACTGAAGTATAGTTTAGTTAACTATAGCTTTTAAAATATGTCTAGATTTTAATGTAACATAAAACAAAATTCTCAGTTGATATTAAGTATTTGAAGAACTATCTAGCAACACTACAACTTTAAACTATGTAAAACAAACAAATGCAGACTTATTGTACTACCCCTTAAGGACATGAGAAGGAAAACACTTCCAAGCACAATCTATTAATTGTTTATCTTAAGATCACAAATAGTTTTTTGAGAAAAAAAAAAATATATATATATAGTTGCAAGTATGTAAAATTACTGAAATCCTTTCAAAATAGATGTTATATTATGTGTCTTAGAATTGGCCAGAGTCTAAGTACATAATGAAAGGAAGCATAATTAACTTATAGTAACTATATTTTTTAAAGTGGGTAATACCAATTAATTGAATGAAATATTTAATACCTATTTACAAACTATTTGCAAATGTCAATATAAATGATCAACTTTATATTATGATTACATAATACATGCATCAGTGAAGCATTTACCAAAAGGTTACATTAACTTGTTACAACACATTTTTGCCCAATATATCTTTCTTTTACATTAGTATTTGCATTCACTAAATTATAACCATTAATTTCTTTATGAGCTGCATTTACCATAAATGATAACTGTACAATGACATGTTCAGTATTATTCCTAGTAAAACATGAAGGGAAAAATGTCAACATTTAAATCTTAAAATATTTTTTTGAGAATCTAGCTGGTAACTAAATATTCTCATGTAACCCAACTATTAAAGGGTGTTTAAACGAGTAATTTTATACATACAAAAATACCTTTTTTAACATATACAACTCAGAAGTAATACATCATTGCTACATAAACAATGATTATTTACTTGCATATATAACTTGCATCAACTTATTCAACACACAGAATACCAATACTGACTTTTCCAAGCTAGTATCACCAATAGTTTATATTTTACCACATAATACATATCAAAGCTTAAAAACAATATTGTAACTTATAATTTTTTATACTATATTTGTAAGATCTTAAGTATTACAATAATATTGAAAAATAAGGATAAATTTATTTAAGAGAAAACAAAGATGAACTTATCATTTTATTGTAGAAACTGGATGTCCAGAATAACTCATCTAGGATAGGCTCCCACATAGGTATTTCCAGACAGGGATGACTTTCTTCAGAGCATGCATCTGCAGTAGTTCCTGTTGACAACACTGTCAAGATCAACACATCTGATCCATCAGGCTAACAGCAGAAAATGTTGTTCCTTGTACACAGAAACAACGCTACTTCAGTGATGTCTGCAAAATCGTAAAAGTTAATTAGTAATGGTTAATAGTAAAAAAAGTCACTGTTTCTATTCCTAAAGACTCTGGTGCGCAATCTTCTTGGAGAAACAGTCACAGGACTTGGAGAAACAGGAATTAAATTAACTGGAGAAGAATGGGGTGTGCTAGTTTCTGATAGATTGCTATTATTGAAGTGGCTACCTGGTGACAATTGATCCATGGTGGATGTGTGTGATATGGGTGATGCAATAGGTTGTGCAGGTGACAAATTAATATTGTCCATAGATGAGGAACTGAATGAGTCACAATCTTCCATCAGAGTTATTCTTTTATCATGTCTAGATAATGCATTCTTAGGTGAGAAAATAACAGGAAAATTGTCTGAACCATTATGCGCCAATGAAGAAATATTGCTTTTATGACCAGACACAGGTGAATTCTGTAATTGATTAGCAGTAGGTGATGAGGTCGAGGAGTTCTGAAGTATGTCATTCTGAATTCTCTGTTTTTGCAAATGGGTTTTTCTGGGAATGACCTTAAGAATTCTATCAGTGTGTACCAATATTGGGAAAGCATTGTCATTATTACAAATTTGTAATTGTACAACTGATGGAGAAATAATTTTTTTTACCCAGTATGGACCCTGTTTTCTTTTTTTGAAAACATTAGGAAATGTAATGAATACTTTGTCATTGCATTCTAAATTCATAAACTTTCTTTTTACATTACATCTTTCAAGAGTGTTTCTTTTAAATTGTTCGTTGTTGACATATGTATGATGGTATATTTTGTCCAATGTTTTGAACATTTTATGTATGTCTCCTGTGTTGGGATCCAAATTCCAATTACCTTGTGTCTTGTAATTTTCATATAAATCTGTCATATCTCTGCCAAAGTGCACTTTGTTTGGTGTAAACTTTGTGGCAGGATGAACTGTTGAATTGTACAGATTTTGATGGGTTTTCATGGCAGTAAAAAAATCGTAACCCTCAGAAAGCATGGTATTAATGGCTGTTTTCAACTGCCTGTTCAAGGACTCAGACAAACCATTTGCCTGTGGATGGGCTACTGTAACAAATGTTAATTTCATGTGCAATTTGTCATTAAAAGTAGAAAAAATATTTGAGTCAAATTGACTTCCTTGATCAGTTTGTACTATATCAGGTTTACCATGAGTAGCACAGTAATGCAAAAGGGCCTTTGTGACAGGAGAGGCAGAAATATTGTGAAGATTATACAATTCTAAATGTCTAGAAAAATGGTCAACAATTGTTAAAATATAAGAATGATTTTTAAAGGGACCTACTAGATCCATAGAGACCTTTTGATTACACGCCGTTGGCAAAGGAGTTGGCAAAAGAGGAGCTTGTGGTTTATGTAAATTCTTATGGATCAAACAGGTCTGACATGAATTAATGTAGTTTGAAACATCTGCCGCCATAGTTCTCCATGTGAATCTTTTCTTAACATTTTCTAAGGTTTTGTTGAATCCAGCATGTGTTACATGAGCAAGGGCAAGCGCTCTCGAAAGTAATGATGGTGGTAACACTGCTCTATGCAGGTTATTAAGTTCAGATGCAAAAAATTTGTCATAACACAGGATGTTTGTCTCTGGATTTAAGTAGTAGGGACTATTTTGTTCGCTGTTACTATTGTTTTCGATTTTATTGATGATTTTCTTTAATGTATGATCTTTTCGCTGTTCATTATATAAAAGTTCATCAGATATATGGTTGTCAATGTTTATATTATGGTTGGTGTCAAAATGATTACATTCTTGTAAATTATGTGGTAAGTTATTCCTTAAATCTAACTCAGAATTCTCAACTGGAATGATTTCGTCTGTCTTAAGGAGCTTAGGGTTTGTGCTTATGTCCTCAGATGGAGAAGGAACAGGTATTCTGCTGATATAATCAGCTAAGATGTTATCAGAACCAGGAATGTGTTCAAATGAAAAAGAATACTCTGATAGCTCCATCAGCCATCGAGTTATTATATCAGCTGGAGACGAAGAACTTTTATAATGGTTTAATGGCTTAGCATCCGATAAAACTATGAAATGTCTGTTGAAAAGCTGATATTTAAAACTTGTAATACCTTTAAAAATAGCATACAGTTCTAATTTAATGGGTGGGTATTTTTTTTCAGATGGAGACAGAAGTTTTGAAAAAAATGACACAGGGAGTAGAATACCATTTTTCTTTTGCATTAAGACAGCAGAAATGGCTGTGACAGAAGCGTCTGTATTTACATAAAAGGTTTCATCCCAATTAGGGAGATGAAGGATGGGTTTTTTGAAGAAGACCTGCTGTAAATCTTGAAATGCTTCATCTTGCAGCTGAGACCATTTAAATTTTTCTTTAGGGGATGTCAATTTAATAAGGGGTTCAATTCTACGAGCAAATGCAGGTATCAAAGACCTGTAGAATGAACAAAGTCCTATGAATGATTTAACTTGCTTCTTTGTTTTGGGGGAAGGAAAAGCCAATATTTTTTTTATATTTGATTGCATGGGCATAACTTTATGATCAAAAATTTCAAAACCTAGAAAATTTATTTTAGATTTGTGAAATTGACATTTTGCTGAATTTAAGGTGATATTATTTTTTTCAAAGACTTCTAATAACATTGCTAATTTAGCTTTCATTTCTGCAAAAGTATTGGCACCTATCACCACATCATCTTGATAAGAAAATACTCCTTCAACATTCGCCTGTTGAATTACTTCATCAATTAACTGTTGAAATGTTGAAGCAGCTGTACGAAGCCCAAACACTAATCTGTTATAAGAAAAACAACCCCATGGCGTTGTGAAAGTAACCTTGTCACGTAAGTGCTGAGGCATATGAATTTGCCAATAAGCAGACGGCAAATCCAAGGTTGTAAAAAATTTAAAAGTGGCTAAATTATTTAACAAAGTTTGAATTTTAGGCAGCGGATAAGTTGATGGCATTATGACTGCATTTAGGAGTCTCAGGTCTAGAGCAAGTCTATACTGTTGAGGTTTAGAAGGATCAAGCATCTTCTTTTTTACCAACAACATAGGACATGCCCAAGAAGAATTTGCCCGCTTGATTATCCCAGCAGCCAACATTTCATTTAGCTGCTTTTTTGCTTCATCCTGTAAAGCCTGTGGGATGGGATAAGGCAAAGTCTTGACAGGAGGAGAGTTCCTAATATCAATTTTAGGTGTAACTAGGTCAGTATGACCAATGGTGTTTAAAGACTTAGAAAATGCCTGTGTATGTTTTTTTAAAACTTCAACCATTTCTTGTTTTTGTAAGGAATTTAAATGATCTAAACAAAAGTCCTTAATATCAAATTCAGCTGCTCTTTGTTGTACAACATCAATTGAGGGGGTTATTAAATTACACATTTCTTCTGGGAAATTATTTTCTTGTATGTCATGGCTTAAAACATTTGAAATAGTGCCGACCTTAACATTTTTCTTTAAAAAAAATTGTTCTGTGTTTTTGTTTTCAATTACAATTAAAAAAGAATTATCTGTTAAATGTTCAAGAGAATGAAGGGAAGTATTTACAACAATGCCAGGTTTGTCTAATACAGGGTTAAATATGAATTCAGATGAGGTAGGTTTATTTTGTATTTTAACTTTAACATACGAAATTCCATTTTCAGGAATTACCGTACGATATGCACTATGCACATTTTCAGAGAAATTTTCAAATTCAGAATTATTAGCATTATTTATATTCACATTAACAGGTGGATTGTTGTTTACATTAAGTACACTCTCATTATTACAAAAATTAGAATTTATATTAGAAGAGAAATTTTCATGATTTGGATCAAAGGAATTTACAATTAAATTATTGTCAATATATTGTTCAAAAAGTTCATTATTATTATTACATTGTTCAACAGATTGACCTAAAACTGTGTTGTTACCATAATCCCCTTCCTGTTCAACAGAATTTAGATTACCTTGAAAATAAGCATCACTGATTTGATTACGAGAAATGTCTAAATGGTGATTTGTTCCTTGCACATTATCAGAATCTTTAATGAAAGGGATTTTATCATCTTTAAATAGCATTGCATCAAATGCAGATGCAATGGTTATAGCATATTTAGAAATAAAGTTAAATCCAAGAATGGCTGAAAAATTTTTATGAGAAATGTCTGTAATATAGAACTCCTGTTTGAAAAAATTGTTTTTCAGCTTGAAAGAAAATTCAATACACCCTCTAAAGGCAACATTTGAATTAATGGTAGTGATGTTAACCTGTCTTGCTAAAAATTTGTATGGTATTTTACCCTTTAAAAAATCAACTAATGATGTGTCAATAAGACAAATAGTGCTTCCTGAATCAATCAGCATGGGAAATGAAATACCATTTATGTGACCAAGAACACATGGTAATGTGGAATTATTGTCAAAAGTCGTAAAAATTACCTCACTTTGTACCTCATTACATATAGGTGTTAATTTATTTTCCTTATCCTGAATGCAGGAGGTTGTTGGAGTAATGTGATTAAGAGACAATTTTTTTTTATCATTCTGACAAGTATTTAGTGTAACTAAATTCCCTGACGAACAATTTTCAAATACTGGCGATGTCAAATTCGTGGAAGGCAGAGTGCCAGCTTCTTCTACCTCCGACGATCGTTTAAATCTCTTCTCTCGTTGTTATGCCTGTCAACCTTTTTTGTATGTCTGTTGTGATTTAAACTGGTATTATGTGATTCAGAGCGATTCACGAGTCTTAAAAATTCATAACAATCTTTCATATAGTGGCCTGCTCTCCCACAAAATCTACAATTATCATGTCTAGGTGTGTTTCTACGTTTAAATTGGTTATTGTTCCACCTCTTTTTATTATTATTTTGTTTATACCACTGATGTGGGGCATCATCTTTGTGAAATTTTTGTGTGGGACGCCGGAAAGACCGCTGAGGGACGTCATTAGCAGCAGAGTTGTCATTAGACGAAGAGCTAGGCTGATTAGACACCTGATTATGGAAAACCATAGCATTATCACCTTTCTTAGCAGGTGGTGACAAATTTGCCAAATGGATATTTCTTAAAACATCCGCACGTGCAATTGCAGCCTTAAAGTCTGAAATACCTTCTTCCAAAAGCTTAGTTTTTATATATTTAGGGGCAATACGAAGCAAATTCATGAATTTGATCTGACTAAGCGAATTTTCATCAACCCTTGGGTATACATTACGAACAGCCACATCTAAACGAGAAGCAAACTGCTTAAACTTTTCATCATCTCTAATTTGCAGACTATCCAGACATTTTAGAGAATGAACAATATCAGTAGAGGTAAAAAAATCAATAAATGCTGCTTCTAACTCATCTAAATTTTTCAAATTTTGCACTGACGGAGTGTCAACAAAAAAATCAAGTGCCGAACCTTCTAATTTATTTGTGAATATTGCAACAATCTGTTTATCATCAAGATCATTTAAATCTTTAACAGATTTCAATTGTTGGAAGAAAAATCTAACAAATTTCGGATCGCCGTTAAACGGCTGAATATTCAACAATAATGACTTTTTTGACATTGTAAGAAAAAAAAAATACACTGATGTAATTAATTTGAAGACATTGAATTTCAAATCAAACAATATGGAGAAAGAAATTTATAAATAATAAACAATAAAGTCAACTATGATTCAATTAATGAAATACCATGTGCACCCTTGACATGAACTATAAATAATAAGAAATATCAAATAATACTATATTTTTCTGCAAAATACATGAACAACACAATTCAACATACATAAAAGTATTATGCTACACAAATGAAATACGATTTAATCATAAACTTAGATAGGATTGAAATGGATTTTCCAGAACACATAATCCGTGCAGCAAGATGCTAATATCCACTACAAACGGATAAAAAGGGTTTTCGGTACCATATGATATAAAGTATTTGGCATGCCTAAATGATTATAAAAATCAAACCGAAAAGGCATTGCATGAAAGCAAAAATATTTAAAAATTAATTATGAATGGAGAACTCAAAAATTAGACTGAAATTTAGAACAAAAACACCTGATTACTAAAATAAAAAAAACAACAGCTCGTGTTCTGGAAAAAAAAAAGATTAAAGGAAAAACAAGATATGTTTAAAAATCACATAATACTGATGTAGTGAAAAGAAAAAAAGGAAGACAACGATATTGTAGTATAAAAAAGAACATGTATTGAATCTTAATATACAAGTTTCACGCGAATCCTGAATTTACCATAAACAATAATGGGTTTCTCATCATTGGGGAAAAAGTTAAAAAAAGGAAAATAAATAAAAAGGATGGAAGTAGGAACTGATAAAATTTAACTTAGCTGTCCAATGATGCTGCCATGCTCGTCCTCGATCTTTCCCGGCGTCCACGTGAGGCCCCAGAAAATCAAAGAAAACGGTACACCTTCTAGTACCAAACAAACGTGTGTGTGTTGACAAAACTTTTCTGACTCCCGCCACAAGACCCAAGGTTGCCAGAAAGAAACCAAGGGCGCCAAGCGCAGTAACTTACGCCACGGCGAGAAAGAGAATGCATAGTCAATAACCTATGTCAATCGCCAACTGATGAAACAGACTTCTTGCAACCCTAACATTGGCGAAAGTCAAACACTGAAGATTGGTTGGATGAAGTGATAAATTTTACCAAGACGCTGACCTCACATATCAAGTTGAGCAAACAGCAGCTGAACTGTAAACTAATTTTCCTTTAACTAAAAACCAAGGAGGTAGCAGAGGCAAACTTAAACAGAGTTCACAAAGTGCGAACCTTTTAGATTTATATGTACTTATCAGAACAGAGATAAATGTTGATTTAGGAGAATTGGCAGTGAAGAGAGATTCGCCATGGCGAATATAGCTTTATAACAGCCGTAAAGTTGTTTTTTCCCTCGAAACATTTCTCCTTTGGTTCTTCATTGCAGTCTAACGTAAAGTTCGGAGCATGACGTCATGTGACGTTATAGCGCACGCCTTAAGAGGAGTCCAATGAGAGCTCTTGGAACGTTTGTTCTCAACCAATGAGAATTTCTCTTGTATGCTGTAAATATTTTTTTCTGTAAATAAAGTTTATTCTGGTTTTGTGATTCTCCCATGTCGGATGTGAGTTATTTCTCTCATCGGGGAAGCGCCGATCGCCGAAATGACACGCGTGACAACGAAATGACAGCACGTTCAAAGATCCACGGCAGCTACAACCTGGCCTGTTGTCTTACGTTGATGCCATTCTCTGGTCCTGGTGCGGGAAACATCTCTGCTGGATTTTGGATGACTGGACTGACAAGGAAAGTCTCCATTGGGGGCATACTCAGAATTTTTTGAAAAAAATACGAATTAAACTACTCATGTAGGTAATAAAGGATCAGTGAAAATTAGCAGCGGAATTACATTATTAGATATGTAAAAAAACAAAATAGTTTGGAATAATTGGCATGAAAAGCTGAAAGCGACGCGGGATTTGGCGAGCAGTGCATTTCCTCGCCAAAAGCAGACGATTTTAACAAATCTGAAAATTGATTTTAATTGACTTCACTGTTAAAAATCTGCAGCATTTACTGCAACATCACTCCACTACTTTTATAGAATATCTCATTTCTGACCAATGAGAATGCTCCATAGCACGGTGAATTGACCGTGTCATACACTGTTAAAAATCTGCTGCATTTTGTTGCAACGCACTCCACCGCTTTTATATAATATCTCTATTCCAACCAATGAGAAAGCTCCATTTCACGGCCAAGTAACCGTTTTCTATACAAGCAAGAGAGTGTGTTGCAACAAAATGCAGCAGATTTTTAACAGTGTATTTTTCAATTTGGAACAATTTTAATCAATTTAAATTGTGTTTTAAATGATAAAATATATTAATTTCCTTTTGTTATAAGTACATATAAACGTATATGACAAAATTACACTTAAAGTAAAGTAAAAATGCAAAACTAAAATTACTTAAACTTATTTAAATAAATTGAACATAGAAAGTTTTTTCTTTAAAAAGTATTCGAAGCATAAAAGCGCATTTTTCAAAATTTGTTTTTTCGCCAACCGGAGATAAATCGTCAAATAAACGAAATGTTTATTATTTTTTTACGGACGTTATAAGGAGGTTCCACCGAAATTTTTTTTATAAACATATATAACTATATGAGAAGAACATTCTGTAATTTTTTCAGATTTTTCTGAGCTTGTCCGTATGGAGACCTTCCTTGTGAGTTCAAACTGGACTGGTTCTGGACACTGAGGAGTCTCTGGAACTAGTGCTAAGAAAAGATTCGTGGCTGGAGGTTACAGGTTGAGGCAGCTTACACTGGCTTTGAATATGGACAACACGTCCACACCTATGACATCGTCCTTTAAATTTGGATTTATACACAGGCTTCTTAAATGGTCGGGCTCTTGAAAAGTGGGACTGCACCAAATCATTTCTATCCTCCTCTCTTAGCTTGATGCGGGATTCTTCAGCTACTAATTCTGTCAAGACATCTTTAAATTTGAACTGTTCGTCAGGCCACTGCAATATTCCTTGTACTAAATTATCGAACTTTTTGGGGAGCCACCGAAGTAACTGAAATGTCAAGTAAATTTCTTTTATGGGTTCTTTTATGACAGCAAGCTGGTCAGCTATTCTTTGGAGGCGAGTTGCAAACATATCTACAGGTTCATCAGGCTCTATACGACATGATAGTACTTCGGAGAACAACTGCATATACCTAGCCTAATTATCAGGCTGGAAATGCACTTTTAACTTTTTCCAGGCTTCATGCGGGTCATCTATGTTCTCGATTATTCTTCAGAATTCGGCTTCAACATTCAGATATACAATCGATAGGGCCGATCTGACACGTGCTTGATACTCTTTCGTGGCCACAGCATCACTGACTTCAGGAGGTTTTCTGTACCATTCACAATGCCCCATGCATTTTTATTGAGTAATAGATATTTGACATCGGCTGCCCAGGTTCCATAGTTGTGAGCATTTAACTTGTTATTGCATACCTGTATGTTAGTCGTTGCCATGCTTTTTAAATTTAAACAGAAATTTTTTTTCAAAAAAAAAAACAAAAAAAAACGTACTGGTAAACAGTATAACAGTATTAAAAAAAAAAACTTTAAATTTATCCAAAAATTATCAAAATTAACCCATTTAATAAAAAAAATAAAAACACTTTTATTTTATTTTATTTTATTATGCGGAAAGAAAATTCATTAAACTTATCTATTATTTTTTTAAAGAAAACTATTGCAGACCCCCCCACTAGGAATCACTTGGAGGTCCAATGGCCGCATACCCAACACCTGTCTGTCACACATTGATAATATCGCCAACAAGGTTATGGCCACCATAAAAAGGTTAAAAGCGTATTAACTTCGGCCCATAACCCGTGATCGGTTCTGGAACCAGAACTGTTCTAAAACTATCTGAAATTGAGCAGATGAAAAATGTTGACACTGAAAAAATATGTTTTAGGTGATATTGTGACAGTGTTATGTGATAAAGTCATTGAAGAAACATTTTTTAATTGGTATAAAAAACTAATGTTTATTTAAATGAATTAAATGCATGTTTAAATAAAAATTGTATAAGATGACAACAAACAAAACAAATTATATCTGATAAATTTAAACCCAAAATAAAAACGTAAATTTATACTGTGTAAATGTTTTAAATCAAAATAAACATTTAAATACAACCAAATTATACAGCATGACGACAAGCAATGACCAGGTAGCAAATAAAACAAGTATTCACCGGCAACCATCAGAAAATATCGGCCACTGAAAAGTTCAACTTTTACTTGGACATCCTTGGAAAATAACTATTGGCAAAGTCTCACAAAAGAGAATGAACACCTAGTTGAAGAAAAGAATGATTCACCGGGAGAAAAATAACACAACTGAAGATCAACCAGCTTCCATAATGAAGATTTCACTTATTCAATAAAACTGTAAAGTTCATTAAAACAATAAAACACTAAAATGAAAGTGTCTACAGCATATTCCAGTCAAAACACACCTTTCACAGTCAAAACATAACCGCTCTTTAAATACACCGCCATCATCAATGAAAGAAACGTGAAACGCCCCCATGGGGCTAAGAAGGTATATGGAGGAGTCATATGTGACATCACTTGAAGCTTTTCCTACCCCCCCGTTAGAACGTCGCGACCGCCATATTTGACCTGGGTAAGCTGCCTTTTCCCGTCTGCTACCGATCGTCGTATTGAGGAAGCTCCTCGCGGCGCAAGCCAACTACGCTAAAAGTCAAACATGGCGGATATGAAAGAGGAGGAAAGAACTGGTTTTTCGGCGTCAGGTCTCACCATGATGCTAGATTGATATGTCTCCTCCATATACCTTCTTAGCTCCATGAACGCCCCTTTTGCATTTCACCGAGTTGAGACAATGCAATCCTGCTTTACGGGAAAAGAGATGCAACGATTAACGGATTTTGAGTTGCGATTGGATGAAAGAATAACGAATGCATCAAAAACGTGAAAGACCGCACTCATAATCCATAATTTAATCGAAACTGAACTAAAAATAGATTCGAGGCAGATTTGAAATATACAGTAGACTATGGAATAAACATGTAAACAAATGGATAATAAATAAGAAATTGGAGAATTGGAAAACCAGGGAAAATTAAGACTGGAATGAAAGAAAACCTGTAAGTCATGCTGTATTACAATATTATTACAATATATATATGTTTATGAGTTGTTAAGGAAGTAGTATGGCTAACAGTTTTACTTGTGGAAACAAGGGCAGACATAGCTTCTAAAAAGATTTCAAAGTGTATACATTGTATGCCATCTACTACAATCTTGCATGCTCATGAAGACCCAGAATTAGCTGTAAAACTTTTTCCTATTCAAGTCTGATTTTTAGGAAAACACAGTAATAAAAAAGGAAAGTTTTTGATTAAATATCTCATAGAAACAAGCAAGACAATTTGGATTTAAAAAAAAGTCAAATTATAAAAAGAACACAAGTTCAAAATGACTTTTTTAATGTAAAAATTATTAATTATCTGATTTTAAATTGAAATTATCTTACCAAAAATACATAATATAATAGTCCAAGGGGTATGATAGAGGCCAAAAAAATAGGTGTATTGATTCCAATTACAAGAAATATAGATAGATTCCAAAGAGCACAGTAAATCCACCCATCAATTTCATGGACAATATGAATATCCAAAGTATCCATTTCAGTTGCAAATCTATTAAAAAATAAAACAATGAGCAAAATAAAATATAAAGTCAAGATAACAATGTTAATAGGCATTTAAAAAAAAAAAAAATTACACTGTTAGGTAAGATAACAAAGAAAAATACTTTTCTCTTTTTTCTGAGGTTTACTATATAAGTAAAGATAAATATATAAAAAAATCAAAATATAATTTTAAATGGACTAAAAATATTTTTTTCTTAGTCAGAATAAGAAAGATATTTCTGCGTATGACATTTGATTAAAAATAAAATCTTGGGGCACTTAGGAAACATTAAACTGTACAATTATTCTCACCATATAATCACAGTTTAATTAATATTTAACTGATTATTTATTTTATATTATTGCACAGAAAACATTAAAATGGACAATTAGTGGATCAGTTTATTTGGTAACATATTTGTTTATGAACCAATTAGGCAATTGTGAATTAAGTATTAAACTGCATGATCAGTTGTTTAAAACTTCTGTTCATTGATTTGTATTCTCCATGGTCAATGTTTTTTGAGTGGCTCCAGCTTTTATTCTTAGTCATATTTCATATCCAAAAATATTTTTATGACTAAAATTACATAAAACCTATATTTATATATTTTAGTTTTATTGAATAATATAGAACCATTTCTTGCTATTAAAGAAAATAAACTTTGATAAACTTTTACATGGGGACAGTTAGCAAGAAATTTAAAAATTTTATTTTAATAATCTGATAAAAGAAAAACTCATGGGTAAATTGAAAATAATTCAGTTTCAGCTGAAATTCAATGTTGAGGATGAAAAACTAGTTTGGCAAGCAATTATTTATTGAATACTTTTTTAACAGGTATTAAATCTCTGTTTAAATGTGTACCTAGTTTTCCTTCCACATTAGCTGTTGATGAAATTGATGAAAATCTAGCAATATAAATCAGAAATCAAGATATTGTTTTTAGTAATCCCCCAGATGAAATTTATGAAAAGTATTAGATCTTTTTAATGTTTTTGGGAACAAATGTGATCTTTTTATGGTTTTTTTAGAGAAATATTCAAATTATTATATATATAAAACCCCCCGTGTATAACAATTCCAGGGTCAACCTATCCACGAGAAAAAGAAACTCATTCACCAATGAAAACGTTTCATAGTCGTAATGGAGTTCTCATTGGTCAGATTTACAGTGGGGCCTGTAAATGACATCACTACATTTTACTTCACTTTGAAATCTTTCCAAGATTTCAAAAAGTACACTGTTAAAAATTTGACCCATTTGCTGCAGCGGCACTCCACAGCTTTTATAGAATATCTCTTTTATGACCAATGAGAATGCTCCATAACACAGTAAAGTAACCGTTTTCTATAAAAGTAGTGGAGTGACGCTGTAGAAAATGAGTCAAATTTTTTACAGTGTATATTTAATTAAAACTTTTTATAAAAGGAAAGCGAAAGTGCGTTTTAAATGCAATATTGTTAAAATTTTTATATTCGGGTTGCTTTAATTTTTTTTTCTTTACAGCCGTGAATGAGTCTAGAGAATTTCAAATCTGTAAAAAACATTGTGAAAAGTTACCTCCGATTTTAAAGGCAATTTATTTTCTGACCAATGAAACCGTTCTATAGTCGTAATGGAGCGTTCTCAATGGTCAGATTTAAAGTGGGAGCTGTTAATTGACGTCACTACATTTTACTTCGCTTTGAAATCTTTTGCATAATTTTTTTTCTAACCACCTTTGTCGTTCAAAGCCCAAGCTCGCACTCTGATTGGTTGTTGCTCTCGGCACTGTTTTCATGTAACTTGGCGATAATCATACTTGGCGTAGCGATAGATGCTTCTGTCCAGTTTGATTTCCTTCCGAACCGAGTACAAAGTAACTTTTCTCTTGCAGCATTGGATTGGATGGAACGTGTCTTACTGAAAGCTGTACTCTTTATTATAACTAGAGAATACTTAGAAGTTTATTTAAGATAGTAGATGCGGCACATGGCGCTTAGGCGCGTAGATGACAGTACAAGAATTCATAGAATACAGTTAATATCAGGTAGGAACGGTTACAGTTAAAGTTTAAGATAACGATTACGATTATACATAATAATTACAATTAAATATACTTACGTACATAACATCTCCCTTTTTTTAAAAAACATGAAATAGAAAAAGACAATATAAACAGGGATTAAACTTGATTAAAATAATAGTTAAATAAGTTCAAATAGTGATAAAAAGTTATAAGTCTACATCAGTCAGTAAAATGTTTGGGTGGTTTAATCACACGACCAAGGTGTGTAACATAAGTGTCACTAGAATGAGATGGCACAGATGTATTAGTAGCAGGAAAAGTTTACAATACATCAGGTTGATTAGGTGACACTGGACCAACTGAACTTTGAAATAAGTCTTCAGCTGATGTTCTGGGTGCAGCTGTTTGCGAAGCTGTAAATGGTTTTAAATGAAACCGATTTCTCCAGTATTGCCTACCATTTTCAGATACAACAATATAAGACCTTGGCTGAGGTCCCACCACCACTATCTTTCCTCGCTGCCAATTCTTTTGATTCCAAAATAAAATTTCTTGCCCTTGATGCAATGGCTTAAGTGGACGAGAATGTACATCATATTTATGTTGACGTTGTTGCCTGTGTTCTAAGTTTTCTTTAACTGATCTACAGTCATAGTGAGGAGCAAGACTTTTTGGAAGGATGGGAATCAAAGTTCGAATATGTCAACCCATCAAGATTTCAGCTGGAGAAGGCAAACCATCCATTGGAGCATTCCTATATTCCATCAGAACAAGGTGTAAATCTTTGTGATCTTGTGCTGCTTTGGTCAGGCTTGATTTGATGGTCTGAATGCATCTCTCGACTTGACCATTCGAACGGGGAAACCCAGGACTTGACGGATTGAAGAAAATGTCCCAACTTTTGCAGAAATTAGAAAATTCTCTCGAATCAAGAGGTGGACCGTTGTCAGCGACAATTTCTTCAGGGATTCCAAAACGGGCAAAACAAGTTTTTAATGCATTAATGACTGCAGGTGCTGTTGTATGATGCATATGTTGTAATTCGACATACTTGGAAAAATAATCAATAATTAGCAGGTATTTTACAGAGTTCAATTGAAAAAAATTGATAGCAACTTTCTGCCACGGTCGATCTGGTAGTTTCCTATCAAGAAGAGGCTCTTTGATGTTCTGCCTTTGATTCTGTAAACAGATTGCACAGTTTGATATTAGTTGTTCAATTTCAGTAGATAATCCTGGCCAGTAAAGAGACTGTCTAACAAGATTTTTGCATGTGACTATGCCTCGATGACCTACATGGAGACGCTGTAAAACATCTTTATGACAGGACTTGGGAATGACTAACCTCTGTCCACGACAAATGAAACCATCTTCAATGTGCAGTTCTGACTGACAGTTCCAATATGACTTGGCTAGAACATGAACATCATGTTTTCTCTGAGGCCAACCACTCAGAATGTAATTTTTGACGGCTTGCAATTCTGAATCTTCTTGAGTTGCTTTTCTGATTTCATCAAGCTTAGATTGTGAAGCATGAACAATTGTTGAGATCATTAGGTGGGCATTATCAATATCAGTAGTGACAACAGAATTGACTGGTAGAGGAGCTCTTGATAATGCATCAGCTACACATAACTGCTTACCTGGAATATGTGTGAGAGTGAAGCTGTATCGATGTAAACGAAGCAATAATCTTTGAAGTCTAGGTGACATTCCATCAAAGGGTTTTTGCACTAACCCTAACAAAGGTTTATGATCGGTTTCTATGGTAATATGTTGCCCATACACATAGTAATGGAAATGCTCACAAGCATGGACCACAGCCATGAGTTCCTTTTCAATCTGAGAGTACCTGGATTGTGCATCGGTTAATGTTGCAGATGTATAGGCCACAGGCTTGCTTTCTTGCAGCAGCACACCACCGAGTCCAAAGGAGCTAGCATCGACAGAGAGCACAATTGGTTTGTCTTTATCAAAAAATTGCAGGACTGGGGCTGATTGTAGTAGTTGTTTAACTTTTAAGAAAGCTGATTCATGATGAGAGTCCCAAACCCAACAAGTGTCATTCTTTTACAGACCTCTTAGACAGGCAGTTTCTTGGGAAAACTGATGTACAAATTTCATTAGGTATGTTGCCATGCCCAGAAATCGCATGAGATCTTGTTTACTGGCAGGTGTGGAAAAATCAACAATTGCTTGAACTTTTTTGGGATCTGGTGAAAGCCCAGAAGACGACACAATATGGCCTAAGTATTTTAGTTGAGGAACAGCAAGTTAGATTTTATCTCTGTTAAATTTTAACCCATTCTGTCTTGCAACATCAAGTACTATTTTTAATTTATGGCAATGTTCATCAATAGTTTCACTATGTACAATGAAGTCATCAAAATATGGATGAATATCACTATAATTTTCAAATAGTTTATCCATTGACATTTGAAACACTTCTGGTGCGCAGCTTAAACCAAATGGCATCACAAGGAAGCGATATCTTCCGAAGGGAGTTATAAATGTGCACAAATCTGCACTTTCATCATCTAGTTGTATGTGATAGAATGCATTTTTTGCATCAATGAGTGAAAATAATTTTGAGCCACTCAAATTGGCTAATAGCTGCTCTTGCGAAGGAATTTGATAGTGCTGCCTTTTGATGTATTTGTTTAGATGTCGTGAATCAAGGCAAATTCGAAGAGAACCATTATTCTTAGGCACAATGACAATTGGGTTTACCCAGTCAGTAGGCTTAGTAACTCGTTCAATAATACCATCTTTTTCCATTTGCAAGAGTTCATTTTTTACTTTGCTCTGCAGAGCCAAAGGAACTTTTCGCCAGGAAGCTACTAGTGGTGTAACTCCTTCATTCAAAACAATTTTATGTTTGCCTGGAAGACGACCAACTCCCTCAAACACATCACTATATTCGTTTAGAATTTGCAATAATTTTGATGAATTATCATTCACACTATTGACAGAATGCTCTTCAGGTTCCATAACTCTCTTAACAAGGTTTAAATTGATGCAAGATGTAGCACTTAAAACTGGCTGAACATCTAAATTCACAATAATAAATTTCAAAAGCTGCGATTGGTTATTTACTACACAATTAAGAAAACATTCACCAACAACTGGTAGAACATCACCAGTGTAAGCACAAACAGTTATGGATGTTGATTCAAGTATTGGACGGTTAAGAATTTTTTCAAATATAGTAAGAGGCAAAACATTTACCTGAGCACCAGTATCCAATTTGAAGGTAACAGGATAATCATTCAAAAGAACACTTTGCAGCCAATCATTGCTGTTAGCTGTTGTCAGTGCACCTATATAAGCTATTTCAGAATTATTAGTATCAGTTGACGATATTTGATGATATTGTGATGCATGCTTAGATGTTTGTTGTTGTTGTGGTGCATGCTTCTGTCTAGGTTGTCGACACACACTTGAAAAATGATTGAGCATATGGCAGTTATTACAGGACTTACCATAAGCTGGACAGTGTCTAGGCTGATGCTGAGATCCACAGCGTGAACAAGGTCTTTTATTAGGCTGATTTTTATAGTTTTTCAGGCCATGATTCTGCTTGGAATGATTATTATAGGATTTATTTCCTTTATTTTTATTCACGGCATCCACCTGAACAGGAACAGTTGCTGTCTGTGACATTGCAAGGGAATGCAATCTAGAAAGTTCCGCGTATTTGCAAAGTTCTAATGTTTTCTTTAGCGTCAACTCTGGTTCACGGAGTAAGCGTTCCCGAAGTACGTCGTCGCGAAGACCCTGGATTATCCGATCCTTAATATTACGGTCGTATGCAGCGCCGAACTCGCACTGATCTGCTTGTAGTTTAATTTCAGTAATAAACAAATCAAAATTTTGACCCTCCTTTTGCACAAGCTTGTTAAAAACAAAGGTCGCTAGAGTCACGTTGCGGTAAGGCTTATAGTGATCGTCGAATTTATCTAATACGTGTTTCACTGTTCTTGGCGTTGTTGTAGCTGGCGGAAATTCGAAAGTCATGAAATCTTTATAAGATGTTTTGCCGATCACACTGAGTAATAATGCTATCCTTGTTTCTTCATCTTCCTTGTTGTACTTCACCGCCGTTTCGAAGAGTTCGTAGCCGCGTCTCCAATCCGACCATGCCTCTGCTGGGTTGTCGCCGGGAGTAAACGGTCCGATTCGTAAGAAATTATGTGCCATAGCTGAAAATTCGTTAGATGATGAGCGATGATGCGTTTGAAAAATAGTTGTTTGAGCGTGCCGATTTATTCTGACACCATATTATAACTAGAGAATACTTAGAAGTTTATTTAAGATAGTAGATGCGGCACATGGCGCTTAGGCGCGTAGATGACAGTACAAGAATTCATAGAATACAGTTAATATCAGGTAGGAACGATTACAGTTAAAGTTTAAGATAACGATTACGATTATACATAATAATTACAATTAAAATATACTTACGTACATAACACTCTTTAAAAGTTTTTACACACAACTTTTTACTTTGTACTCGGTTTACTTCGTACTCGGTTCGGAAGGAAATCAAACTAGACGGAAGTGTCTATTGCTATGCCAAGTATGATTATCACCAAGTTACGTGAAAACAGTGCCGAGAGCAACAACCAATCAGAGTGTGAGCTTGGCCTTGGAACGAAGAAGGTGGTTGGAAAAAAATTACGCAAATCTTTTCACGATTTCAAAAACACTATTTAATTAAAACTTTTTATTTAAGCAAACCGCAGGTGCGTTTTAAATTTCATTATAATCCCCACCCCCATCTACCAGATAGTTTTGCTATAGTTTTAAATGCAGATTTCTGTTGAAATTTTCTTTTTTCTTTCTTTCTCTCTCTCTCTCTCTCTTTTTTTTTTTTTTTTTTTTTTTTTTTGTAAGTTCCTTTTCCAAGTTTAATCGCTGTATTTAGCAAAATTGTTTCAGCCTAAAGTGGCTATGATTGACCACAGTTATTGTAATTTTTATCATCCTTTAAAAATGCAAACACGTCATTTTGATGGGCTATCTTCTAGTTTTTAATAATAAAATATCAGAATTTCTCAAAAACTCAGTATGATTTCAAAGTAGAGTGGGCACTCATTAATGCACCTTTGCTTAAGATACATCCCTAGTTAATGCAGACAATTTTTTTTCTTGCATCATATTCTAATTAATATTAAGAACACAGTTTAATACAGACAAAAAATGGCCACCCTTGGAAGTCTGCACTAATGAAAGTACATTGTATACTGAAGAGCATAGCGAACAAGGAACATGTGAAATTTTAATTACTTAAGATAAAATTCTGTCCCTCATAAGTTTAACCCTCAAAAGTTTATAAGTTTATCCTGCAAAATAACTGGCATAAATTTTTATCCTGAATGTTCAATAACTATGAACAATCTTTATATATTTCCCCAAGTCAGACCCAATTCAGTGGGTTAATCAGAAGACAAAAGAGCAGGGGCGTAAATCCCGGGGGGGGGGGGGGGGGGGGGGGTTTGGAGGGGTGCAGCACCCCCCCTGAAGAAATCAGTCGGAAAATTACCAGATCGCTCGAAAAAAGTATCTTTAGTCGGAAAAAAAATAGTATTAACCTATAAAAACTTATTAACTGGAAAAACAGAAATATCATTCGGAAAATTTACAGTTTAATCGGAAAAGACATACCATTTAATCGGAAAGTCTGAAAAAATAGTATTATGTATTACCCTATAAAAACTTATAAATTAGAAAAATGGAAAAATCAGTCGGAAAAACTCTTGTTCGATTGGAAAAAAATGGCATTAACTTATAAAAACTTATAAATTGGAAAAACTAAAATATCATTCGGAAAACTTTAGTTTCCATCGGAAAAAAAGCATGTTTAGTCGGAAAAAACAGTATTACGTATTAACCTATAAAAATTTATAAATTGGAAAAACGGAAAAGTCAATAGGAAAAACTGGTGTTAACCTATAAAAACTTCTAAATTGGAAAAACGAAAATATCATTCGGAGGGAGGGGTTTGGAGGGGTGCAGCACCCCCCCTGAAGAAATCAGTCGGAAAATTACCAGATCGCTCGAAAAAAGTATCTTTAGTCGGAAAAAAAATAGTATTAACCTATAAAAACTTATTAACTGGAAAAACAGAAATATCATTCGGAAAATTTACAGTTTAATCGGAAAAGACATACCGTTTAATCGGAAAGTCTGAAAAAATAGTATTATGTATTACCCTATAAAAACTTATAAATTAGAAAAATGGAAAAATCAGTCGGAAAAACTCTTGTTCGATTGGAAAAAAATGGCATTAACTTATAAAAACTTATAAATTGGAAAAACTAAAATATCATTCGGAAAACTTTAGTTTCCATCGGAAAAAAAGCATGTTTAGTCGGAAAAAACAGTATTACGTATTAACCTATAAAAATTTATAAATTGGAAAAACGGAAAAGTCAATAGGAAAAACTGGTGTTAACCTATAAAAACTTCTAAATTGGAAAAACGAAAATATCATTCGGAAAATGTCCCGTTCCATCGGAAAAGGCATGTTTAGTCGGAAAAAACAGTATTACGTATTAGCCTCTAAAAGCTTATAAATTTTAAAAGCGGAAAAATCAGTCGGAAAATTTCTTGTCCGATCGGAAAAAAAATGGTATTAACCTATAAAAACTTATAAATTGAAAAAACAAAAATATCATTCAGAAATTTTTCTGTTCCATCAGAAAAGGCATGTTTAGTCGGAAAAAATAATATTACGTACTAACCCATAAAAAATTATAAATTGGAAAAACGGAAAAATCCTTGTTCGATCGGAAAAAAAAGTATGTTTAGCCGAAAAAAAGGATATTAATCTATAAATATTTATGAATTGGAGAAATATTTTTGCAGTTTTTAATTAAATAAGAAAAACAAGTTAGATCGAAGAAAACCTATAAAATTTTCTTTTTACTAGGGAAGTGCACGAAGTGTGAGTCATAGATTTTGACAAAAGTGGTATCGTTGGAAGGATCTCATCGAGAGCAGCAAAAAACTCAATGGAACTACCCATCGCAAATGAGTCGTTATCGGGTATCCGACAATATATGTGATGCAACTAGCGCATACTTAATGGGGCACCGTAAAAAAATTTAGTCTCGATTTTAACTAAAGTGGTATCGTTGAAAAGATATCATCGTGAGGATTAAAAAATTCAAAGGAATCACCCGTCGGAAATGAATTGTTTTCGAGATATCCGACAATTTGTGTCACATTTTTAATACACACTTCTAGGAAACTGCATTAACTAGGGAAGTGCAAAAAGTATAAGTCACCGATTTTGACAAAAGTAATATCGTTGGAAGGATCTCATCGAGAGCAGTAAAAAACTCAATAGAACTACACGCCGCAAATGAGCCGTTATCGAGATATCCGGCAATTTATGTCACTTAACTAGTGTACACTTAATGGGGGACCGCCAAAAAATGTTTTCTCGATTACAATGAAAATGGTGTCGTTGCAAAGTTATCATTGTGAGAAGTATAACTCAAAGGAACAAACCATCTGAAACGAGCGATTTTCGAGATATCCGACAATTTCTGTCACTAAATGCAGTTTCCTAGAAGTGTGTATTTAAAATGTGACACAAATTGTCGGATATCTCGAAAACAATTCATTTCCGACCGGTGATTCCATTGAGTTTTTTAATCCTCACTATATCTTTTCAACGATGCCACTTTAGTTAAAATCGAGACTAAATTTTTTTACGGTGCCCCATTAAGTATGCGCTAGTTGTGTCACATATATTGTCGGATATCTCGATAACGACTCATTTGCGACGGGTAGTTCTATTGAGTTTTTTGCTGCTCTCAATGAGATCTTTCCAACGATACCACTTTTGTTAAAATCGGAGACTCACACTTCGTGCACTTCCCTAGTTAGTCGGATTTATTTCCCCTTGTAGTTTCTAATAAGAAAAAAACACGAAGAAAACATAAACTTATTCTTAACCGGAACTAATTAATTTAACTAATCAATATATAGGATTTTTTTTTTTTTTTTTTTTTTTTTTGATAAATCTATTCAGAAAAATTTTGATTTGTCAAATATTGTGTACTCGGAAACCTCGATATGACGAAAAAAAAAAATATTTATGTACATATTGTAGGTGTTATTTGTAACTGTGGTATTTTGAGTGAAACCTTAATATTCCGATTTTTTTTCTGTGTCTTTTGACTTCGAAATATCGAAATTTACCTGTATTTATTTACTATAGGAAAGTTTTTAGTTTAGTCTCGAAATTTTAAGCTATACTGATTGAAGTATAGAAACTCTTGTTTTTTTTATCTAAACTTTAAATTTAGTTAGAAATATGTATCACGGAATTTAAATGGTATCCGATGAAAATTCAAAACTGAAATACAAATATTTAATATTTTTCCATTTCGAAATCTGGATGTTTTCCACTCCATACAAATTTTACCTTTAATTGAAAATAATTATGGTTTTATTTTTTTCTACTAACTAATATTGTATTTTCTTTTTATTTTATTAAAAACATATATAATTAAAAATGTGAAACTGTTCTTATTTACCTTTTTACGTAATTTTGGATTGATTTAAAAAAGTGCTTAAGAAATATATATGATATAGGATGAAAATTGAAAATACCCAAATACTTTGAATTTTTATCTCGAAATAATATGAATATTTTACAATATACGAGTATATTTCTCCCAGAAGTAATACGTTCGGGTTTTTTTTCTTTTTTCTTTTTTCCTGAATCAATTGTATTCATTTTTTTTTAAATATTTTTATTAATACTATTGCATTTTGTTTAGTCCGAAAAATAAGGGGTAACATCAAGTTGTTACGCTGTTTTAAAGTTTGTCGATAGAAAGAATTAAAACTTATATTAAGAAATCCTGTATTTTTGACAAATTTTTGTCTCTAAAATATTCCTTAAGCAAACAAATAATAATAATAATAATAATAATAATAATAATAATAATAATAATAATAATAATAATAAAACAGCTAGAGATTTTAACTGACTTCTGAAAAATAGAAAGATAGAGCATTTTTTTTCTCTTTCAAAGTAAAGCTTGGGCACCTAGACAACTGGGCGCTGAACTTCCTGTCCTATGAGTCAATTACAAAACAAGCAGCACCTGCATTAACTCTTTGTTTAAACCGTTAGTATTCAAGCTCATAGTGTGAAACCATTCAATCACAAAATGTTGATGCGAGAATATTTTGGTATTTGGTTAATAATTCAATATTTTTGCATCAGTTATGTCCTTACCTAAATGTAAGAGACAAAAAGTACAATCTGCGTTACATAATTCCATTTTCGATAATGATTACAGGAACACACATAATAAACAAAAACATACTGATAAAATTTCAGCCCATATACACATACCGTTTTGCATTGCTGGAGTTCCAAAAAAACCTTTTGAAGTAAGTAAGCTACTTTATTACAGAATATTTTAGATATATAAAATGTGTAAATAACTATTGTTTTCATATTTAATAATAGATTTATTTATTTATTGGGGGGAGAGATAAATTATTTAATAACTTGTAAAAATGTACTGCTATTCGATATACATTAACTTTTTTTTAACAGTTAGTATCGCAATTCCCGAACTATTTGCTAAGTTTGTTTCAAACTGGAGATG
Source organism: Maratus speculifer (assembly GCA_964019185.1). Classification (NCBI taxonomy): domain Eukaryota; kingdom Metazoa; phylum Arthropoda; class Arachnida; order Araneae; family Salticidae; genus Maratus; species Maratus speculifer. Next base: position 40,864,048 of record OZ025295.1, on the reverse strand, counting down.
ACAAGCTAGTTATTATTTAAATTTCATGAAGTTATTATTATTTTTAACTAAATTTTTTCTTTCAATATACTTGCTTTCTTTTTTGCCAACCATTTTACATTTCGCAAGTCAATGTATTTCGTATTGTGCATGAAGTTAAAACTGTACTATGGATCTTTTTATATTTTATCAATATTATTTCATTAATACTAAGAAAGTTAATTTATTTTTTGAAGTTCAAATGTCAGTATATGTAAAATATTCTATATTTTTAAAACTTTGTTATAGTACCAGATATAATAATTTTGTCTCATTGCATAATAATAATTTGATTATTATTTTGTACATAGATTTTGTGTGTGTGTGTGTGAGTGTGTATAGATAAGAAACAAAATTTAATCATTTGAAACTTGCAAATAATTTCGGTCTTGGGAGAAGATAAAAGGGCGCAACTTTTGACTGTTTAAAGCCAATTGATGATTAAATCTATCTTTCTCTTTTGAAATTAAAATTTTTTTATTGATACTTTTTTTTTTCTTTTTTTAAAGCCTGGTGTGCCTGTGTGTGTGTGTAGGGGAAAGGGGGTTGTAGAGAAACAAGAATTTTATTTTTGACTTATGCATTTCGTTTTTTTTGTTTTGTATTTTGTGCATGTTTTCATACGGCGACAGCAAAACTGTTGGCTCTGTTTAATTGCCTTATTTATTTATTTATTTATTTTTAAGAATAATTTGAGTATAATTTGAAAACACAATGAATTCGCACCTGAAAACTTACATACTTTGCTTTAATAATTTGTTATTTATCTATATAATGCATCTAATATATTTATATGATATATCTAGTATATATCTTATCTAATGGCTGGGCAACGGCGGGCGGGTCAGCTAGTAGAGATATCTATATATATATATATACAGTAGACTCCCTCAAATCCGCACAGCTTGGGACAAGAGGTTTTGTGGATTTTAGAATTTTGCGGATTTCTGATCATTGCTTTGTTTACATTTTTTAAAAAGTAATTTGAATGTAATTAATAATGAAATCAAAGGTATAATGAATGCTTACAATATGCTAAAATACTAAAATAAGTAATAAACTAAAATAATAAAATTTAGATAGTTTTTAAAATGATAAAAATACTAAAAGCAAAGGTCAAATTAATAATCAATAATGTACAATTAAATATTCATTATAAAGAAGAAATGTGTTTTTCCTAAATTATTCAATGAAACTTTCCTCATAAAGGTACATTACTAATTCACATCAAGATCATAAAATAATGAAGCTTTATTTCAGGTTTAGCCAGACTTAATAACTAAAAAAGCTTGATTAATACATAAATATATTTGGTAAGATTGTGATTACCAATGATATCAGCAATATCTTTATTTTTTCAGAAATAAATTATTCTTTCTTCATGAAAAAACATGAATTCAATAATCTTAACAAAAATTACAAAGTAAAAAATATATGGAATTGCTATACAACTAAAAAAGTCAAATTTTGCTCCTACATCTGAACTGAATGTTTCATTGTTTACACCCGTAAAATATGTGCGGATTTTAGAGAGTTGTGGATTTTAGGAGTGCAGATTTGAGGGAGTCTACTGTATATACAGGGTGATTCAGCTCGTCGGTGACAAACTTTAAGGATCGATAGAGCACACCTAGACGAACATTTTTGAATAGGGAATGTAGGGTCCCTGACGCGATGGTAAGGCGCTAGGCGCTTTCGAAAATTTGGGTGCCGAAATTCGAAACGTCATAAAAACTAGGGAAATGGTTAGATTTTCTTGCTTGTTGCGTCGAAATGATTCTGTTTGTTTAGACTTTCTTCAGTACCAATTTGATAAGCGTATCTCTTAAAACATGGATAGGGGGCGCTGCAGACTTTGGAGAGCTAGACAACAACTTTAAGCCCGTTATTTTGATAATTTAACACATGCTCGCCAAAGTTTATACTCTAACTTAAAGTTTGAACCCAAAAGTAGAGCCCTGCAAAAAGCGTAAGAGCCGGAATAAAATGTCAAAGTACAGGGTGGTCGAAACTCGAAGGCTCCTAAGAGATAAACAAACAGATTTCTTGACTTATGGCATGCATTTTCATGATTCTGTTTGCTGGGGCTCTCTGAAACTCAGTTGAACGGTACAAAAAGAAACATCGATAGGGGGCGCTTTGGGCAAAAAACATAATTCGTTGACATTTCGGACGCTAACTGGAAACGGGGCGCTACGATCAGTTAGTAATAATGAAAACACATTTTCTACCTCTGCTCAACACTTCTGAATAAATTTAGACCAAAAACATCAATGATACTGGAAATTTATTTACAAAAAATAACACTACAGAAGATGCTCGAAATTTCGACCTTGGGCCATGATGCAGGCTTCGCACCTCCGTCGCATTGAGGAGTGTGTGTTTCCAACAATGCCAGGAGTATCTCTGATCTGCCCTGCAGCTGCCACAATGCGCGCCACAAGTTCTTCAGCACTGCTGACAGGTGTATGGTATACCTCGGCCTTCAGGTAACCCCAAAGGAAGAAATCCAAGCAGGTGAGGTCTGGTGATCGGGCAGGCCAGTGAACTGGACCCCCACGCCCGATCCACCGCTGTCCATACCTTGCGTTTAGATGGAGACGCACGTCGTTCACTGGCCTGCCCGATCACCAGACCTCACCTGCTTGGATTTCTTCCTTTGGGGTTACCTGAAGGCCGAGGTATACCATACACCTGTCAGCAGTGCTGAAGAACTTGTGGCGCGCATTCTGGCAGCTGCAGGGCAGATCAGAGATACTCCTGGCATTGTTGGAAACACACACTCCTCAATGCGACGGAGGTGCGAAGCCTGCATCATGGCCCAAGGTCGAAATTTCGAGCATCTTCTGTAGTGTTATTTTTTGTAAATAAATTTCCAGTATCATTGATGTTTTTGGTCTAAATTTATTCAGAAGTGTTGAGCAGAGGTAGAAAATGTGTTTTCATTATTACTAACTGATCGTAGCGCCCCGTTTCCAGTTAGCGTCCGAAATGTCAACGAATTATGTTTTTTGCCCAAAGCGCCCCCTATCGATGTTTCTTTTTGTACCGTTCAACTGAGTTTCAGAGAGCCCCAGCAAACAGAATCATGAAAATGCATGCCATAAGTCAAGAAATCTGTTTGTTTATCTCTTAGGAGCCTTCGAGTTTCGACCACCCTGTACTTTGACATTTTATTCCGGCTCTTACGCTTTTTGCAGGGCTCTACTTTTGGGTTCAAACTTTAAGTTAGAGTATAAACTTTGGCGAGCATGTGTTAAATTATCAAAATAACGGGCTTAAAGTTGTTGTCTAGCTCTCCAAAGTCTGCAGCGCCCCCTATCCATGTTTTAAGAGATACGCTTATCAAAAGTGGTACTGAAGAAAGTCTAAACAAACAGAATCATTTCGACGCAACAAGCAAGAAAATCTAACCATTTCCCTAGTTTTTATGACGTTTCGAATTTCGGCACCCAAATTTTCGAAAGCGCCTAGCGCCTTACCATCGCGTCAGGGACCCTACATTCCCTATTCAAAAATGTTCGTCTAGGTGTGCTCTATCGATCCTTAAAGTTTGTCACCGACGAGCTGAATCACCCTGTATAATAGTTTGTGCTGACTGGCTGATAATCAATGTTCAGCCCAAAATATTGACTGTAGAACCATGAAATTTGGAGAGAAAATACTTCTTATGATGTACGTGTCTACTAAGATGGAATTTTTAAAATTACCCCCCCCCCTAAGAGGGACAAGCGGGGGGACGGGGTCAAAAATTTTGGAACAACTTACTATATCTCAACAAACATTTAAGGTAGGAGCGTGAAATTCCAGAAAATAAATCTACTAAAAATATTATTAAACACATAATCCAACGATTTTTGAAATCCCCCCCCCCCCCTCTCAAGGGGTTAAAAGGGGGGGGGGGTCGAAAAATTTAGGACATTTGGCACATCTCAGCAGTTTTTTTTTTAATAATAGCATGAAACGGCAGAAAATAAAATTATTAAAAACTAATTAAATAAGTGTTTCAGCAATATTTATAAATTTCCATTCCCGAGGGGATTAAAGTGGGGGTGGAAAATTCCATACTTTTTGGACCATGTGGCATATCATAAGAAAGCCTCTCACTTTTTCACTCAATCACTCTTTCATATTATAAACCTTTCTCCCCTCCCCCTGACCCCCACCAATTTCCCTACCATGGACAATTTTCCATCTTTTTTTAAACTGTAGTGCTTTATCATTTAAGATCGGATTTTTTTTACAGGGCCCTCCGATAAATATTATTTATGATATATGAAAAATTCACAGTTAGAGGAAGAGTCTACTTTGGGAGGGAAAATATTGGCCTACATCTCTCTTGTGATATATCGTTGGATACCCACTTAGTCCTCACAAATCACCGCTTTTCTAAATTTAGCCGACACCTTTCGTGCGATATATCGTTGGAAAGCCCTGCGACTGCTTATTCATATTATGCACTATCCATGTCCCTCTCGTGTGGTACGATTATTCCATCAGGAGATCGTCTACTAATGGGGAAAATATATTGTTATATAAGACTAATAATAGCATAATATAAGATTATCTCGATACACTAAATCATAATTATCTTGAGAATTATAATATATATATTAATGTATATATATATATATATATTAGTCCTCATGTTAGCCATAGTACTCGGAAATTTTCCTTCTTGAAAGTCTGAAATTTATGAGCCTACACCCCCCTACGCGACTAGAGTGGTTTACGCCCCTGCAAAAGAGATGGAGTCCGTGAGAAATATTAGCCACTATTGCCTTACAATCTTTGCTATTGAAAAATGGATAAATATATGGTAGGTATAACAGATGGAATTGGAGCATATGCTAACATGACTTACAAAGCCATGCTTCCACTGTGCCTTTGGACAGGATCCAATCAACCTCTGAAAATAAGGAATTTATATAAAAAAATATTTTTCATATTTTGCATGAAAAATATGAAAGAATGAAGAATTCTAGATCCTTCATTAGGATAATGTGTTAGGTATTTTTGGATAAAACACACTACTCACAAGTTGGATCATCCATTGTAGTCACCTGACACAGCTCCCAGCAAGTTCTATTTCAGGGATAGTATTGGCACCAAGTGATATTTCAGGACACATTTATTTTACATACTAACAAAATACCACCTGACAACATCAAATTTTATTTGAATTTTCTTGGCAAAATTGCCAAAAAAGCTTATAACAAATTTTATAATCAATCAATAAAAATTGTGAAACATATTTTTTCCCCATAACAAATAAATAAATATTTTGAAATTTTGTCACTGACAGATAAAAAAACCAGGATTAAAAAAAAAAAAAAAAAAAATACTGAATAATAATAACCGCAACTTTTTGGAACCGATTATAGAAAATTGAGAATTTTGCAACAAATTCACTATTTTAAACAATAGATTGAAGAAAATAACAAATTTCTTCATAATTATGTAGCTGTTAAGCAATACATCAACCCCCCTTGTCCCCACACATATGAATTTTTATAGAAATTTGCACTGAAACTGAGAAATGATCAAAATGATAATAAAAAACAGATTCATGTTTACATGGTAAAGTAACATGTCTGTTAAGGAAAAAAATAAATTAACATAAGTAGTAACAGTGAATAGTAAAAATTCAAAAAATTATTTTTAAAAATATATAATATCTTCCACTCCTTTGAATAATCCTCAATCTTGAATAATTTAGGATAAAAATATAGGAACATAAAATTCAGTTTAAAAAATAGTTGTACACAAATAGTACTTATATTCCCAATCTTGAATAATTTAGGATAAAAATATAGGAACATAAAATTCAGTTTAAAAAATAGTTGTACACAAATAGTACTTATATTGTACTGAAAAATTTTTGGAGAAAGTTTTAAGTATCAGGCATGCTCTAATTTGACATTATCATGAAATTCAATATATTTAGCAACTTTTGTGATTTGCTTGGAAGAGCTTCTTCTGTTTTCGATTTTTAGATCATTTTTTATTATGGCGGATTTACAAAAATAGTGCCTTTTTATGATTGATCAACAAAAACAAGAATTTGTCTGAACAAATCATTTATTTTATTTTATTTTATGTATTTATTTATTTAATTTTTTTTTTTTTTGGGGGGGGGGGGGGGGGCTACCACATATACTTGTGTATAAGTCGACATAGAAATCTACATGGGCTGGGCTTGGGCCTTACATTTTTCCTAAAGGGCTGGGCCTACCTTATTTTTTCTGTACCAAGCCAAAACTGATTTCATTCTTCCTAGTCATCATGGGCCAAAATATTCAGTCCTAGTTTTGAGCCAATCCATACGAAAATTACTGTCTTCACATGGAAAGGCCCATTCAAAAATCAGTAAAATTTGTCCTGGCCCAAAATTTTTTGCAAAAAAATGCATATACTTTTAGATTTATTAAAGTATAGCTAAATTAAAATATAGTAAAACATATAAAGAAGTACCATCTTTGACAAAACCTTGTTTTGAATTAAAAAATGTTCTCATCCATGCAAAATTAATACAATAATAGGCAAGAAAAAAAATTGTATAATGCATTTACATCTGCTAAGAAGGGAACTCATCTATAACGAATTTTTTTTCTGCTTTATGAGATTCCATCTTATAAGATTTTACGGTATACCACATTTTTGATTTTTATGTCTCCATTACATGGAATATGGATGAATAATATTATAATAACTGAAACATTTACATAGAACAAACAGAGGTTCATTAAAAACATAAATATTGCAGTCTACAGCACTTCTTTATAAATAAAAGTTATAAACATAAAAAAAGGCTACGTTTTTTTGGTCCGAACTTCTTTATACAAGTAAAAATCATTGTGTAGTAGAAATTCACCCAGTCCTCATTTTTGCTATTACTGGGTCAATTAATATTTTCTATTACTTGAGACTGGAAATTTCTGCCTGTGTAAACCTCTAAGTTGATCGCCTAACTTTTGAATGCAAATTCTGCAGAAAATCAAAAACCTACATATAAGTCAACTATTTAACTTTTACTTCAATTTTCAAAAAATCAAACAAAGATTACACTTGGGAATGCAAAAAAGTAGTAAGTAAACAAAAACAAATCACTGCAAAAATTTTAAATGATAATTCACTATTATTTGTTTATAATATTTTATTATTCATGCATATATATGTCAGAATTTTAAAATGCCTGAAGTTTTTTATTTTACTTTTTTAATTAACTCATGCATTAGTCGACACCCCCAAAATTCTCTCATCAAACACTGTCAGAAATTCCTAGACTTGAACGCAAGAACATAGTGTAATTGTCAAAAAATTACTAATTTGACAGAAGTTTTTTTTTTTTTTTTTGTAATCATTTGATAAAAAATTAGACTTTGTTTCAGTGATCGTTAGACAGAAATTTAGATTTTTTTTTTTCATTAATCATTTGACGGCATTCGATTTTTTTTTTGTGTGTGTGTGTGTGTGTGTGCGAGCATTTGATAGAATTTGACCTTTTTTCTCTGTGATCCTTTGATAGAATTTGATTTTTTTTTTCTGTGATCATTTAATCAAATTAGAGATTTTTTTTTTCTTTTTTTTTTTTTTTTTTTTTTTTTTTTTTTTTTTGTAGTTGATTGGTGAAATTACAGATTCATTTCTGCGATTGTTTAGTGAAATGCACTTTTTCTGCCATTTTTTTTTTCATGATATTCACAAATTTTGATGAAATTTATGACATTTTTTTTTTTATAATCGGTAAAAGAAATTAAATTTTTTTTATTTTATCGAATGTTTGATAAAAATTAAATTTTTTTTGACAAAACTTACATATATATATATATATATATATATATATACACTAGTGTTTGACAAAATTCAAGATTATATTCCATGACTGACTGATGAAAGGCCAAAGTTTTAGTCCATTACTGATTGCTAATGGAATTCACGGCATTATTTCACAAGTGACTGGCAGATTTTTCCATCCCCATTTCAGAAAAGTCACGACAGAAAATTCAGAATTTTTTATATTAAAAAACAGAAATTTGGCAGAAAAGTAGTATTTTTGATTTCAATTAATTTTAATAGTTTTGTTAAAATCAAACTTTTAAAGGTTTTTGTAAATATTAAATAAGCTCTTTCTTCAATTAAATAAATCTAAGATTATTATTAAAAAATAGTGGTCTTTTGCGGGCACAGTTTGACACCACTGATTTTTAATTTTGTCATATCGAATAAGTACATCCCATATAAAAAAAAGGGGGGGGGGAGTGTGTTAATTAGATAATTATTACAAATGTATTTTTATTAATGGCCTGTAGGAATAAAAATTAAGTGGTCCTTGATGTTCAAAAGGTCAGTGACTATTGCTATAGAGAGTTTCTCAATATGAAAATGCAGGAACTTCTTAGTGGTAAAATTCATTGTTGATGTCTAAGAAATTTGATGTTATATAAAGAGCTACATTATATAGAATTATGTTATAAAGATCACCTACTACAGTACTGTATGTAATTATGATATGTTTTGTAATGTGAGTAATTTCTATAACCACAGCACACAAAAATCTTTTATTTAGTTTAACTACAAAAGATCAGTGATTAAATATAACACAATTATTACCCAAAATTACTGGTATAAAAAACGCAGAATTGTACATAACTCACCCCTCATATATGTGCAATGATTATTGTGGAGAAGTTAAGCCCAAATAGTTCATTATAAAAAATATCAAGGTCTCTATAAAAAGAAAATATGAGTCCTTTTATTACTTTAAATTTATATCTATCTAAATACTTATTATATTTTTTTGTAAATAATTCTTGAGTTAAATGTTAGTTTAACTTTATTCATCTATCTAACAAAAAGAAAAAAAAAAAAAAAAAAAAAAAAAAAAAAGGGAAGAAAAACGAAGTAGAAGAAAGAAATTAGAACAGAATTAATAATAAAAAATAAATACCTCTTCACAATTCTTCCCATAGGTGTTACATCAAAAAATGACATAGGCGATTTTAGAATGCTATCCAACATTTGATTATGGTACAATTCAGATGCTTTTGTTGAGCCATATACCATGCAGGCAATTCCAAAAATATTTGTAAAAGCTGAAAAAATAGTAATATATATATAATATATAAATTAGTGTCAAGTAATTTCAAAGTATATCCACATAACATTCGTTTTAAGGAAATTATCAGAGTCCATGTCAAATTAACACAGAATAGTGATTTATTTATTTATTTTTTACCTGACCTCCTCAGAATTTTATGATATTTAGCTCATCTGTTAGGTTCATTGAAAAATGAATAAAAACCCAATAATAAATCTATACCTCATTTGGTTTCTGAGATAATTAGCTTCAAAGATGGACGAAAAATGTAGCTTTTTGCAATTCATGCCATACAAATTTAGCCATAATTTATTTTCTAATTATGACAAAGACTTACTTTTTATGTCTTTGGAAAGTGTTTAAACTGGGATTTCATATGATATATAATATGCAGTTTTTTTTTTTAATTCAAGGTCAAACATTGATTTTTGACCTTTCATAACGCAAAACTGGTCATCTTAATTGTTCTTGAAAAAAATATTAATGTATTTATGTACTCATTTTCTATAATATTTGAACATATTTTGGGACAGGCATGGGATGTTGTGTTGAAAATTAAAATTAAAATTCAAACTACTGTCTTAATTTCCATAAAAAATCACAAATTTAGGTGACTAATCTACAAACTGCATATAGTAAAATGTATATGTACAAATAAGAATTAATGAGAAACATCTTTTTTTCATTATAAAGCTCACAAAACAATTTTTTTTTCTTTATGTATATATGTAGGAGAAAGGGGATGAAGCTAAGGAAGGTTTCATAATATGAAGTAAATAAATTTATGCATCTTAGTAAACAAACTTCTGAGTCATTCCACATCAAATCAATATAGACAAACTAACCTCTTAATCTTTCAATAAAATTTGAGACACTTAATAGATTTGTGGTACAGTTAAAAATTTAAAAACTGGATATTTGAAGTTACAAAACTGAAGGTAAAAACTTAAGAGAGTTGAAATTTTCTAACTTTGTTAAAAATTATTATTATTATTTAAGAACTGGTTTTCCTCTTTATCTCATTTTAAAACTTGTTTTGTGAATATCTAAATTATATACAACACAATGGATATTATACTAAAAATATTTCTTTAAATTTCAAATTAAAATATGAAAATAAATTATAGAATTTTTTTAAATAAGATGTTTTCTGAATATTGCAGGCTTGCCATATAATTTGCAATTATCAATAGTTAAACTTTTAATAATACAGTAGACTCCCTCAAATCCGCACAGCTTGGGACCAGAGGTTGTGCGGATTTTAGAATTTTGTGGATTTCTGGTCATTGCTTTGTTTACATTTTTAAAACAATAATTTGAGCGCAATTAATAGTACAATCGGAACTATAATGAATGCTTACAATATAATAAAATATTAAAATAAGTAATAAACTAGCAAAGGTCAAATTAATAATCAATAGTGTATGATTAAATATTCATTATAAAGATTAGATGTATTTTTCCAAAATTATTCAACAAAACTTGCCTCATAAAAGTACATTACTAATTCACATCAAAATCATAAAATAAGGATTTTTTTTTTCAAGTTTAGCCAGGCTTAATAACCAAAAAATCTTGATTAATGCTGCAGTGTCCCCTACTGAACGCACCAAACTGCTAACTCCATGGTGCAGGAACGAACATTTGTGAACTGCTAATTTAACTCTAACGGCAACCGCCATGGCGTTGCCTGAACTGAACTGAATGCATTCGTATTTACTTCGCTTCGGAACTCGTGCTTGTTCGACGCACGCTAATTGCTCATTTTTCTCCCTGTAATCAATTCCAACATGTAAATTAATTTTTGTTTTATTAAAGGTAATAAGGTATACAATCTTAGTAGTTCTTCTGGCTCCAGAGTAAACAGCTTTATGCTGCATTATTTATGGATCAGCTTAGTGTGATAAATTCATCGACATGTCACACTTACAGCTGAAGTGGTGACCCTCGTGAGAATTTTCGCTGCAGCGATGCAATCTGGTGCCATCCTTAATATATTTTGAAGTGACGATCAGCAAAATATCGTAGACTGTTGAAATCTATGATGCAAGTACACGCAGCATCTTATTTTTTGTTTATGGTGATATTCGCGATCGTCGCGGACTATTTTGCCACGTTAAGCCTGTCTACAAAATGTGCTGCTAAGAGGATGCGGTAACCGGCGATCCTGAAGTTTTCAAGGTAAGACCTCATATTATTTCTGTTTACATCGGTTATTTGAGCTTTTCTTAAAAATTTGATTTATATTTTTTATCATTTTGCCATGCCAGACGACGCGGTTCAGCCCGAACTTCAGGTTCATAAAGTAGGCCTAAAGCTGCCACCTTTTTGGGATAAACATCCCATATTGTGGTTCGCTAATATAGAAGCACAATTTTTTGTTTCAGGCATCACTCAAGATGCAACTAAGTATTACTGTGTAATTTCCGCTCTAACTTCCGACATTTTAAATTATGTTAGTGATATAGTGTTAGCACCTCCCGAGAATAATAAATATGAATCTCTAAAAAAACGGCTTATTGCTGATTTTTCTGACTCTCAACAGAGACAAATTAAAGCAGTCCTTTCCGAATTAGTTTTAGGTGATGACAAGCCTTCACATTTGTTGCGCAAAATGAGACAACTCGCAGGAAAAACTTTGGGTGAAGATTTTTTAAAAACGCTCTGGCTACAGCGTCTACCCACTCAGGCGCAAGCTATCCTTTCTGTATCGGAAGATAGCCTCGATAAGTTAGCCTTAATGGCCGATAAAATTCACGATACTGCTGGTGCAAGCATCGATGAGGTGCATTGCTCGAAAACTCCCCTTTCAGATTTCAGTGAGTTACGTGCTCAAATTGCAGAACTCACTAAACAGGTTGAGCATCTTTCACGAAGCCGTGAGCGGCAAGATAGTTTTCGTAATAGATCTGCGTCCAGGCGATCACGCTCAAAAACACCAAAAAACAGAGCCCTGCATGACCAATGCTGGTATCATTTTAAATTCGGGGAATCTGCCAGGCGTTGCAAATCCCCATGCAAATTTAAACGTGAGGAAAAAAACTAGAGGAGAAATCGCATGTGGCGCAATGCGATTTCCAGCCGAACAACAAAAGTCGCCTTTTTGTTTATGACCCATTATCAAAACTTTCATATCTTGTGGATAGTGGTAGCGATGTTTGTGTGTTACCATACCACAAACAAATTCCCAAATCAGACAATGTCATCAATTTATACTCAGCAAATGGATCTACCATCAAAACATATGGCATTAAAGTAATAAATTTAAGTTTAAATTTACGTCGTAAATTTCAGTGGCCGTTTGTCCTAGCAGACATTAGCAAGCCTATAATAGGTGCTGATTTTTTACGCCACTATGGTCTGTTAATTGATCTTAAACAGGGGTGTCTCAGAGATCCACTCACTAAATTGAAAAGCAGCGGGACAAAATCAACAGACAATATTCCACAAGTTACATTAATCGCAAACAATTTGGCATATAAAAATATCTTAGAAAAATACAGTGATGTTGTATGCCCATACCCAAAATTGAAAGAGGTAAAACATAATACGGTGCACAGAATTATAACCAAAGGGCAACCTGTCTTTGCACGCCCGCGTAGACTGCACCCAGCAAAATTAGCTGCAGCTAAACGTGAATTTGAATATATGTTAGAGCAAGGGATATGCAGACCAAGCACATCTAACTGGTCTAGCCCATTGCACCTTGTCCCGAAAGACTCTGGTAAAGATTTTCGCCCTACTGGTGACTACAGAGCCCTAAATCGAATAACAATACCAGACCGCTACCCTATTCCGCACTTGCAGGATTTTTCAAGCCAATTACATGGGAAAGTTATTTTTTCTAAAGTGGACTTAGTTAGGGCATATCACCAAATCCCAGTTCACCCAGATGATATTCCAAAAACTGCAATTACTACACCATTCGGGTTATTTGAGTTTTTATATATGCCTTTCGGGTTGTCCAACGCAGCCCAAACTTTTCAAAGATTTATAAACGAAGTGTTGCACGGTTTTGATTTTGTTTTTGATTATCTTGACGATATTTTAATTGCAAGCAGTTCTGAGGAAGAACACCAAGCACACCTCGAATGTGTTTTTAAAAGACTTTCTGCTTATGGGATTAGAATTAATTTAAAGAAATGCGTCTTTGGTGTTCCCGAATTATCCTTTTTAGGTTATTTGGTTAACAAAAACGGTATTAAGCCTCAGCCTGAACGTGTTGAGCCAATTTTAAAGTATGAGTTGCCAAAAACTGTAAAAGAACTCCAACGTTTCCTTGGTTTATTAAATTACTATAGAAGAAATGTACCGCATGCTGCACATATTCAGGCCCCACTTAATGACATGCTAAAAGGCACCAAAAAAGGGAAACCAAATATTACTATTGACTGGACTGAAGCTCAAAAAGCAGCATTCGAAGCTTGCAAAAAACAGCTTGTCGATGCTGCAATCTTGGCTCACCCAGATCCAGAAGCACACTTAACTCTTTTCACAGATGCTAGTGATTCAGCGGTAGGAGCTTCATTAAACCAATTTAAGAAAATTGACGATGAGACAAGTTTCGAACCTTTGGCATTTTTCTCAGCCAAATTATCTCCTGCACAGCAGAAATGGGACACATATGATCGCGAATTGTATGCAATTTATGCCGCCATTAAACATTTTAAGCACATGCTTGAAGGCCGTCAATTTACAATTTTCACTGATCATCAACCACTCACATATGCATTCTTACAAAAGGCTGATAAATGTTCTCCCAGACGACTACGTCATTTAGATTTTATTGGTCAGTTTAGTACTGATATCCAATTTGTAAAAGGTTCGGATAATATACCAGCGGATATGCTATCGAGAATTGAGGCTTTAGAACTCCCAAATGTTTTGGACTATACCGTAGTGGCTCAAGCTCAAAATGATGATACTGAGTTACAAAAGCTAATTAAGTCTGACACAACCTTAAAATTCCAACATATGATTTTACCGGGAACTGAAATTAAACTTTTGTGCGATACCTCTACACAAAACGTTCGCCCGTATCTTCCTCAGGAATTTCGAAAAACCGCATTCAAAATTCTTCACGATTTAGCTCATCCAGGTGTCAAAGCTACGGTAAAACTCCTAACATCTCGTTTTGTTTGGCCAGGAATAAAAAAAGATATTACTAACTGGACACGGACATGTATTCCATGTCAAAGATCCAAAATATATCGCCATACAAACAGTCCAGTACAAAACATTAAAATTCCAGATAAGAGATTTGAACATATTCATATCGATATCGTAGGGCCCCTCCCCCTTTCGCAGGGATATGCGTATTGCTTAACTATGATTGACCGTTTCACACGTTGGGTTGAAGCTTGTCCAATTTCAGATATATCTGCTGAAACTGTAGCTAGAGCGTTTTATGAAAATTGGATAGTTCGCTTCGGTGTTCCTAGGCTGGTCACATCAGACCAGGGCAGGCAATTTGAGTCCCTTTTACTTACAACATTAATGAAATTATTAGGGATTAAACACATACACACTACAGCATATCACCCAATGTCTAATGGCTTAATAGAAAATTGGCATCGCACAATGAAAGCCGCTTTAAAAGCTCATTTAACTGATCGTTGGACAGAGGTCTTACCCACAGTATTGCTTGGAATGCGTTCTGCATTCAGAGACACCATTAAAGCGACCACAGCCGAACTGGTGTATGGCACAGCCTTGAGATTGCCCGAAGAATTTTTTACACCAACTCCTGCAGACATCAACGCAGCCAGATTTGTCACACGCCTAAAAGAGGTCATGCAGCAGGTGTCCCCAGCTCCCACCAACAACCACGACACTAAGAACCGCTCCTTTGTATCGAAAGATCTCAGGAGCTGCAGCCAAGTTTTCGTGAGACACGATGCAGTCCAGCCACCTCTGAAACCACCATACGATGGACCTTTCGTCGTTCTCCAGCGTTCAGATAAAGTTTACAAGCTGCAGATTGGTGATAAAGCCAAGTTTGTGTCCATCGACCGCCTTAAGCCGGCATTTATCCTCAACTGCCCAGACTCGACATCAGTACCTCCCACCAGAACTCTAGAGCCCACTCCAGAAGTACAACAGCCGGAAGTCCAGGAAGTACCAGAACCTCCAAAGGTTAAGTGTACTCGCTCTGGATGGCAAGTCCATTTTCCAGCACGTTTCAGGTAGCGTTTCACTAGGAAGGGGGTACTGCAGTGTCCCTTACTGAACGCACCAAACTGCTAACTCCATGGTGCAGGAACGAACATTTGCGAACTGCTAATTTAACTCTAACGGCAACCGCCATGGCGTTGCCTGAACTGAACTGAATGCATTCGTATTTACTTCGCTTCGGAACTCGTGCTTGTTCGACGCACGCTAATTGCTCATTTTTCTCCCTGTAATCAATTCCAACATGTAAATTAATTTTTGTTTTATTAAAGGTAATAAGGTATACAATCTTAGTAGTTCTTCTGGCTCCAGAGTAAACAGCTTTATGCTGCATTATTTATGGATCAGCTTAGTGTGATAAATTCATCGACATGTCACACTTACAGCTGAAATGCATAAATTTTTTTGGTAAGAAGATTCTGTTACCAGTAATATCAGCAATATCTTGAATTTTTTCCAAAAAAATTTATTCTTCCTTCATGAAAAAAAAAAAAAAAAAAAAAAAAAAAAAACATGAATAGAGTATTATTAAGAAAATTACACAATAAGAAATATATGAATTGATGAAAAACTAAAAAAATCATGTTTTGTCATAATATTTGAATTGAAAGTTTCATTGTTTACATCCATAAAATATGTGCGGTTTTTAGAGAGTTGTGGATTTCTGGTTTGCAGATTTGAGGGAGTCTACTATATAGCATAAAAATATCTTTTTTAACAGTTTTAAAAATAATCTTAAATAAAATTCTTTCTATAAATTTTATAAAAAATTTCTTTTTTGAAGCAGTAAAAGACTGAGCTGAATTTAATATATAATGTAGTTTATATCTACATTAACTATCAAATAGGTAACTTCTTTCAATGTACACCATTTCTAATCCGTTATATTTTTAAATGCCAGGTTTGAAATTGAACCATTTGTATATTCCTGAGTACAAGTAGAACTAAGAGTAACATAATTAAACAACTTTTTATAATATACATGTAACGACTTCTTGAGATGTCAAGAATTGTGGCGTAAGAACTGGACTCGGAAACCTCTTGGCAGATTGAACTCTTGTATTTGATCGCTCATCTTACATCTTAATCCATGAGTCTGGTCTGAGCCATTTACATGGATTATGGGTAGTTACATGGCCATAGTTTCTGGAGGCATCTCAAAACTCCAAAGTCTCTCGTTTTTTGCATGAAATCCAGATAATATGTTGGGGTTTGTAATATTTACCAGCAGAGGGCACAGTTGTAAATTTGGTAGGAACATTTAATTTAATTGGTTCATTAGCTTTTGATTAATATGTGATGAAAGCCTGTACAATTCCCTAGTCGGTGACATATGAGGCCCAAAGCACTTAGCTAAACAATTTTGACCTTAAGGAGCGTCCAAAAATGTTTTCTGAAAGTAATAAGATGTATTGCTGGAAAATAAAGTTATCAAGGGCAAAATGCTTTGAAGCATCAGAATTAAAGTTAAAAAAATATTAATTTGAACTTTAACTTTTGAATTTTAATTTTAAGTTTAAATTTTAAAAAGAGGTTTAGCTCAGGCATTGATCAGGTTCAGCAATACCAATAGGAATGACATCCATTGGAGTTAAAAATCCGAAAGTGCAAAGCAGATTTTTATTGTTTGGGTACATTTTGCCAAGCCATCATTATGAAAATCACAGCTTGTAACATGTTAATGTTCACATTTTCGAAATTTCTGTGGTCTAAGTTGGCAATAACTGTTTTCATCAAAAGTTTTCATTAATGTTGTTTTAGGGTTTTTATGACTTCTAAATCTAATGGCTGCAATTGGCAGGGAAGAATTTGACATTTATGATTTTTAGAAAGTCCGTATCAGGTGGATGAGCTGAATACTGATCAATGAATAAAATGATTTGCTGCTTCTGTTTTCGCATTTTATCACATAATTCTTTTAACCAATCGGTAAAGAAAGGCATTGTTATCCATGATTTTTCATTCTCCAGGTACATTGTTGGTAATGTTTTCATGTTTTTGAAGCACCAGGACTTTTTTGATTTGCCAATAATCAAAGGAGGCAATTTTTCAAATCCACCTGCAATGGCACACAATAACAATGTTATACGCAATTTACTTTTTTTCCCACCATGACTTGTATCTGATTTGATTGCAAGAGTTTTAGATGGCAAAAGATTATAAAATAAACCGGTTTCATCTGCATTGAAAATGCCTTTTTGTTCATATCCTTCTATCAAATCTGGCAATTGGTTTTGAATCCAATCATACACTGTTTCGCAGTCAATATCTCCAGACTCTCTGCTTACAGTTTTGCTTGTTATGCTATGTCTTAGTTTAAACTTGTGAAGTCATCCTGAAGAAAATGATGCATCACCCTGCACATTCAGCTTCTTCGAAATTTCTCGTGCTTTTCCTTAAGCAAAGGATCGCTGATGGGAATTTTTACACTATGATAATGATTAAACCAATGTAAAAGTAATTTTTCAACATTAAAAATTTTCCGCTTTCGATTCGAAGTTTTTTTTAAAGCTCTACATCCACTTTGATGATGGATTTCCTCGATGATCTTGCGCTTATAAATTACCGTGTTTAAAGTTGAAACTGGTAAACCAAACTCTTTCACAAGATCCACTCTTTTTAAATGTTGGTTTTCACCCGCTTTTTTTTAAATGCACATTTTTTTCCTTCAACAACAGAGATTTTCTATTACGTGAAGTCATTGTGAATTGCTAGTGAACGATAAAAAATCCAAATACTAAACCTGCCAGAAAATGAACTGAGAGGCTAAACCCCAATGTTCTTTCAGGCAAAATTTGAATCAAACATGTTTTCGCTCTTTCATTGCCAAAAAGATATCCTTCTTGGAAACTTCCAAATTTCATTACTGGTCAACTAAAGATCCAGAGACAGATTTCAAGGAGCTTTTTCCGGGGAAAAAAACGATTTGGCATGCATCCTTGCCTAATGTCAGATGATTGTAGTCAGATGTAGGATTCAAGAAAAGGTTACTGAATTAGAACTTTCCCTACTAATCTGGGGAGAGCACAGCAACAACCCTTATGTATAGAAAGTGGGATGTTCACATTCCTTAGGGGTACGACTTTTGTTCCACTAGGCAGATATTGGTCAAGGTCTTTTGTTAGACTGGACAATTGGGAATTGGGAATCTGAGGTAGAAATGTGCATTTTCTCTCTTTTTGATTTGTTGAAAAAAACATTTAATTAATTTTGCTATTTGAGGAAAACGTATAAATGGAATTATTTAACGTTAACATCCATTGGATTTTGCTGGGACCATTAAAAAAACGTATAAATGATAAAAACGTAAAATGGTAAAAAAGAACGACTTTTAGAGAAATTTGGAGCTATTCTGAACAAACATATCAATGCATGAATCATTAGATACCTAATTTTTTCTTAATTGACATCATTGCTTTTTTTTTTGTTTGTGTATTATTCTGTAATAATGACGTCATATGCACACTTTTCTATAGATGTTGTTTAAGAATATATAGTAAAACTGAAATGCTTTAGTGCAGGACTGCCCAAACGCGGTGTCCTTTGGAAGTTTTCTTGGTGCCCTTTTAAATATTTCCTGTTATTAAACATTTTAGAAGTAAAATTCCATTATAAAGAATGTTTTCTTTAAAATCATTAATATTTTTTCAAATATATTTTTAATACCTGTGTTTGGCATGCTGTTGGCTTGTTGTTGTACATTAAAAACCAGAAACATACTTTGAAAATTTAATCATGCATATTTTTGTAATTTTTAGTTATTGTTTATATAGTGCAATTATGATAGTTAAATTTCTTAATATTTGGAAATAGCTCTTTTTAATACTCAAGAAGTAAGAGAAAAATAAACGTTTTCACCTGTCCCCTTCCCTTTGAAGATTCATGTGCATGAAAGTTCAGCTTTTTTCATTTTACTGTTTACATTGGCCCATTGGCTGTTTTATATGAAGGATAAAAGGGCTTAATTTTATTTTCTTGACTTTTGAAATTTTTGAAGGGTTTGTTTTTGCTTTACTTTTTTTCTATGATTTTGCTTAGAAAAAACAATAAAAAGTGCAAAATGATTTCCATCTATGAAACCACTTCCAAACTATTTCTCTGAAACCACCCACATAGTTTGGTCACTATCATGCTTGTCTGTTTTTGTACTTTTCATAAACCTAATCCACACCTTCAAAATAAATGAAACCAAATTTTCACATCCTAAAGGAAACCTAGCAATATCTCTGATTTTCATATTTATTTCAGAGTTTCCCCCAGAGGGTTTCAGGGGGGCGCTCCGCCCCTCCTGCCCTTTAGTTTAAAAAATAGCGCCCCTCTTGCCCCTCATCCAAAAACTAGCGCCCTTCTTGTCATTCATTCAAAAAAATAGCACCTTTCTTGTCCACATTTGAAAAAAACACAGCCCTCCAGCGATAATCCGAACGAGCGCATAAATTACGCAAAAAATCGGCGACGGAACGCAAAAAACCGCTAAAAAAAACTGGCAAATTTCGTTAAAAATGGCTAATTTCGTCACAAAATTTCACAAAATGTCAGATTTCCTCAAAAGATCGTGAAAAAACGACAAATTTCTTCCAAAAATCGCAATAAAGCGGAAAATTTTGTCGGATGAGTCGCATAAACGGCAACTTTCGTCAAAAAATAGCGATAAAGCGGCAGATTTCGTCAAAAGATTTGCGAAAAAAACGGCAAATTTCGTCCAAAAATCGCAATAAAACGGGAAATTCTGTGAAAAGTTCCGTTTATTTGCGATATTTTCACGAGATTTGTCGTTTTTTCGCGATTTTTTAGCAAAATATACCGTTTTTGTGATCTTTTCGCAAGAACTGCTGTTTATGCGATCTTTTAATAAAATTTGCCGTTTTTTGCGATTTTTTTTACGAAATTTGACCTTTTTTTCGCGATTTTTTTTACAAAATTTACCTTTTTTTAAAAAATTTTTTGATGAAATTTCTGTTTTTTCACGACTTTTTGAACCGCTAGATTCTAGATTCAACTCTATAAAAGTGCCCTTAAAAATGAAAAAGTGCCCTGAAAAATGTAAAAAGTGCCCTTTTCAGAACAGTAGTGCCCTGCCCTTTTTTAAACCTGGGGGAAACTCTGTTTATTTATTTGTTTGTTTTTATAGACACAATTAAATTTTTTGGCGCCTTATCCTACAAGTATTTTTGATATGACTTCTCGTAGAAAAATGTATAATTTGAAATTTAATATGTGTAACTCCAAAACTGTTGGTTTCTTTTGTTTACCGCTGTACAATTAATTTGCATCATGTTAAGACATGGTGTATACTAATACTATGCAATAATATTGCCACATGTTTTCAGTCACACAAATAATGTCGCCCTTCATTGAGTGCTAAGAGCCAAAATGCGCTTCTGGTTACTGAAAGGTTGAACAGGCCTGCTTTAATGGATGCAAATGATGCCATTTTATAAAAAAAATGCTTGCATTTTAATTCTTTAAATTGGAATGCTTTAGTGTACTAAGTTTGAGGTACTAAGCGAAAAATTTAAATGTGAATATAACGTCATATTTAACAGGAAAAGATTATTTTCTTAAATAAAACTAAACATTTTAACACAAATGCAACTGAAAAGCATAAACTATGGCAATTTTTACTCTCCGGTACTGAGATTAGAATCGGAAATTAAGAGTGCAACTATTCATGTGCAAAGATGTTGCTGACAATCGCAACTTCCAGTTTTTAGTTAAAATGATTAAATTAAATAGCAATTTAAAAAAATGGCAAATGTGGATTTAGAGTGGCATATGTAAATTTCGAGAAAGTGAAAAAGATGTTGGGGATGATTTCATAGAGGAAAAATTCTATGATTGCATCATAATGAAATAAATTTTGCATTTTGTTCTGAAATTCCAAGTATAAGAGCTTCAAATGATAACTTTACCATAGTAACTAGTCTTTTTTATGTTTTAATGATTAAACAAACATTAAAGTTTGATTTTAATACTGTATTTTTGGGTGTATAGTCCGCGGCTTATACAAGAAAAAAAACCTTTGAAAAAGCCGCTGCGGCTTATACACGGTGTGGGTTATACAAAGACTTAAAAAAAAAATAGAAATCGTGATATTTTTTCTACAGTTTCTAAACCTCAAAAAATTTGAAAAACATCGAAATTTGTAAATTCTTTTCACTATGCCGCAATTTTTTTTTTTTTTTTTTTTTTTTACTGCTTAAATACAATTATTTCTGGGTTTGGAAGAACTGTCGCAACTATCGGCAAGTATTGCACTAACCGGCAGCGAGAAATAATGACGCTCGAATGCAGTTTGCTCATGATTTGAGGGAATAAAAACAACAGTATAACATGTTACTTATTTTAAACTTACTTTTTGCTGAATAAGTTGTTTTAACATTAACTGTAATTAGTTTTTTAGTAGAGATGTATCATTTGTTGAGGAACGATTCAAAAGGAGTGATCCTGGCAGTGGAACTAAACGAACGATTCCAGTTTGTAAAAAAGAATCCGTCCTCTTCGGAACGATTCCGAAAAGGACGAAATCACAGAATCGGTCCTTTTTTAGAAAGGTTCCCTAAAGGTTCGAATCCTCGGATTCGATCCGAAACTCCAAAAAGCTTCGATTCCTCGGACTCGATCCGAAAATGAACAATTCCTCTGACTCATTCCGTAATGAAACAACTCTGAAAAGGAAGGATGTCTCGGAATCATTCCGAAAAAGAGCGACTCTTCTGAATCGTTCCGAAATGACATAAATCACACACTTTTTTTTTTGTTCTTTGCAACAGGGCAGGGTAGTTTATTTTTTTGAGAAAAAAACTAAAAATGATCTTAAACTCAGAATTGTCAAGGTAAGAAAGGTTCCAGATTTGGGATTTTGTACTCTACAAATACAAAAGGGTGCTGCAGCGCCAATTCACTAGCAAACTATTTTTCGATATTTTATTCATAGATTTTTTTAAAGGTCTCGCGTATAAGTCGCCCCCCCCCCCCCACTTTGAAATTCTTTTTTGTCTAAAATTTTTCGACTTATACACGTGTATATACTTTACCGTAAAATACCGGTAATCTGCTCCCCCCCCCAAATGTGACGAAAAATCGTAAAATAATTAGAGGGGGGCGATTACACGGGATTTTTCCTGGGTCGTTTCACAAAATTTGCAGGGATGAATCATGATAAAATTAATGATCTGTGAATCTTTGAATGAATCATGAATTTTGATACTTGAAGCAATACTTAAAAAAATTTGTGGGTTTTTTTTAAAAAAACGCATAAATTCTGTCGAAAAAATGCAAAAAAGGAGAAATTTGTAAAAAAAAGCATGAAATCAATTAAATCTCGAAAAAACGCACATTTCATCAAAGATTCATGATTCATTCATTTCATCATGATTCTTGCCGTCCCAAGCAATCCGTTTTCATCAATTTTTTTGAGAGGGAGGACGCTTTCTCGGGATTTTTTGAAAATTTCAAATCTTTTATAAAGTGGGGAGGGAGCGTTTGATCGGGAAGGGCACATTAACGGGATTTTACGGTAATGGATTTTAACTTTGAACCCTGATCGAAATATACGTTCGTAAATGGTGTATAGCCCGCGGACTATACACCGATGCATCTCTGCGGCTTATACACACTTTTTTTACTGCACTGCCCGATTTAGGAGTGCGGGCTATACACCCGAAAATACGGTAGTTTAGACAACTGAGTTTTATACATAGAATATTTTGTTAACTTTAGGTTAAAATAACAATTGTTTGAGAGTTAATATAGCAAATGAACGATTATTTTTAACTGTAACTGATTTTGCATATTTATTACAAATCAATGAAGCAGTTCCTATTTAAACATTTTCTTTGATCAAAATTCCATGGGTTCTACCTTGTAATTAATAACTTTTAAAACTTTTGAACAAAAAATGTTGTCACAATTTTATATAACTCATTTTTATGTATAAAGCTGTTGGAATTTCAAAATTTTTATTTATTTATTTTCATTCTGCTGATATTGAGAAAAAGATACTCATCACAGAGAGATTCAGTTAGTGAAAATGATATCATGATAAAAATGAAATATGTATTGTCAGCAAAATTAGTAACTGGCAAACATGACATCAAACATGGGAATATATTTATTAATAATCTGTAGCACATTAAAATATTTTTTAAATAGTTAATATGAAAAGTATGTATGTAAATTTATGATGATGAAAAGATGTCATTTTCAGATTTCATTGAAAACAAAAGTGATAATTTTGTTATAGTAGCACATTTTTCATTGATTTTTCATTGCTTAATACCAGGACTAAAGCATTAATTGATAACTTCATAATTTATTACCTTAATAACAGGTCACTGATCACTTATAAGAATAATGTTTGCTTTTTCAATAATTTGAAAAGTTTAACCTCCTCAGTTCTGATGTTGCCTATTCAAGACACCGAAGAACACCTTTTAAATTTAAATGCTTCTAGAATTGTTAAAATTACTTCTAAATCTTTTTTAATAAATGTGTGCATATCATATGCATTGATATATAAACTGGTACATCATTGGAGGTGTTTTATTGAAATTTTTAATTGGCTTTTGTAGTCTTATGTAATATTTGTCTCAGGATTGAGGAGGTTAAGTTAAAGTAAGTTAGTTCTAAATATAATAAATAAATATATACATAATGCAAATATTTTTTTAACTTCAATTTAATAGTTCTTTTAAACATCTTTATTCATCAAATTTCACGGGTTTTGACTTCTATAAAATAAATCCTTAAATCCCAAAATTAAATGAATTAGCTGGGAACAAAGTAATACAGCGAGGGAAAAATACAGATTTTATCTCCAATTTGTATATAAATGTTCTTATATTACAATGTTAACAAAAAGATATTTTAATAAAATTTTCAACAGATTTACCTTGTTTTGTGTGAAAAACAATGGTATCACAGAAAATGCTAGAAGAGTACAGTATTTTGGTTACTGTGACTGTATGTAATGTCAACATCTTCCTTTAACTACATAAGCAATAAAATAAACACATTTGAAACAAAAAGCTTCACATAAACATTTCTGAAATTTCAAAACATTTTGCTGTAGTCATGATATCATAGCATAACTGTTATTACCTGTAACCTTAACTGTACATACATCAGCCAATCACATGTAATCTTAACCTGTTGCTTACAATATATTATGTGATCGTGTCATTTATTAATTTATGTTGTACTGTTATTAATTAGCAGTTAGTAACGTTCATATGAAACATATTTATTACATGGTGCCGAATTGATCGAATCTAATAAATCATCATGCCGGGAAATGACAACAGTAATAACAGTATAAACATTCGACTGCCGCAGCCGCTAAGCCTAATGACCAACGATGTTTCGAAATCGTGGCAAGATTGGTTCCAACAATTTGAATGGTACGCTACAGCCATCGAATTGGAGAATAAGCCAGAAAAAATTCAAATAGCTTTGTTTATGTCAGCTATTGGACAAGAAGCGGTAAGCATTTGTAATACTTTTGCCGAGGATAAGAAAACAACGCTAAATGTTCTAATCGAAGCTTTTAAAAAGTACTTCACGCCTAAAGTAAACATAACATACGAAAGATTTTTATTCAATAAGTTATATCAAAGTGAAAATCAAAAATTTGATGATTTCTTAAAGGAAATGCTTAGTAAAAGTAAATCTTGTCAATTTGGTAATCTTCATGATAGTTTAGTTACTGACAGAATTGTAATTGGTATTTACAGTGATTCCGATAGAGAAAAATTGTTGGCAGAAGATGATTTGACATTAGATAAAGCAACAAAGATTTGTAAAGCTAGTGAACAAGCGCGATCACAAATGAGTACATTCAAAGATAAGCCATTAAATATTGAAAGTGTAAAGAAAACCATTACAAGTACGAAAAATAAATATACTAAAGAAAAGCAAAGTTTCAATGGTAAATTATGCACGCGATGTAATACTTATCACAAAAAATTTGAATGTCCGGCCTATAAAAAGCAGTGTTTTGCTTGTGGTAAAGAAAACCACTTTAGCATTTGTTGCTCTTCAAATAAAAGTAAAAAACATGTAGCTACTGTAAATAGCTTAACTGGCGAAGTTAGCAAAAGTAATGAAAGTTCAAAAAGTTTAGTCATAAGTAGTATAGCCAATAATGTAGGATCATTAGATTGGTACGAAATGGCTGAATTTGAAAACAAGTATAGAGTAAAATTTAAATTGGATACCGGTGCTCAATGCAATGTCCTATCATATTCTTTGGCGAAAAAAGCAAATTTAAGCATTAAATGTTCTCACGTGCGATCTTTGGTATCATTTTCTAATCATAAAATGAAAGTTGTAGGTGAAGCAGTTGCCAAGTTAAGTGTTAAAATGAAAACTTATATTACTAGATTGGTAATAATAGAAGAAATGTTGCAACCTATATTGGGAAAAGATTCATGTGTGGAAATGGGTTTAGTTAAATGCATAAACAGTATTGGGTTAACAGAAAAAATTCTTAATACCAGTGCTAATGAAGAGGAAATAGGCTGTTTGAAGAATTTTCCTTATGACATTGATTTAATCGATAACCCTAAGCTTGAAATATTTCCTGCTAGAAAAGTGCCTCATTCCATTAGAGAAAAAAATTAAAGAAGAGCTTGATAGAATGGGCATCGGATGGGCATCATAAAACTGGTGAGTGACCCAACACCTGCAGTCTCGCCTATGGTTGTAGTTCATCGGAATGGTAAAATAAGAGTCTGTATGGATCCATCTAGTTTGAATAAGAATTTGAAAAGAAGACATTATCCTTTAAAAACATTAGAAGAAATTGTTGCTCGCATAAATGGTTCTAAATGGTTTACAAAATTGGACTGTAAAAAAAGGATTTTGGCAACTAAAAGTAACAGAACGTACTAGTAAATACCTGACTATGGCCACCCCTTGGGGGAGATTTTCATATTTGAGAATGCCAATGGGTTTAGCATCTGCACCAGAAATTTTCCAGCAAATTATAGAACATTTAATAGGAAATATAGAAAATGTAGAATGTGCAATGGATGATATTTTTATACATGCTTCCTCTAAAGAAAAATTAGAAGAACTGACCTCTGAAGTCATAAAAATTCTCACAGAAGCGGGATTAACTCTGAATAAAGAAAAATGCATTTTTTCGCAGAACAGTGTTAAGTTTTTGGGACACATTGTTACTGATGTAGGACTGAAAGCTTATCCTG
This sequence comes from Maratus speculifer, assembly GCA_964019185.1. Taxonomy (NCBI): domain Eukaryota; kingdom Metazoa; phylum Arthropoda; class Arachnida; order Araneae; family Salticidae; genus Maratus; species Maratus speculifer. The sequence goes on along the minus strand of OZ025295.1, from coordinate 40,837,549 downwards.
AAAAAATTGAAGCTATTATTCAGTTAAAAGTTCTGGAAAATGTAGCATTGTTACAGCGTTTTCTTGGTCTACTTGGCTAAATTTGTTCCAAACTTGGCTGAATTAATGCAACCATTAAGAGCATTATGTAAAAAAGAAACCGAATGGATTTAGGAAAGTGAACAACAGAGAGCATTTGTAAAGCTGAAAGAAATTTTAAAGAATTTACCTGTATTGAAGTATTTTAACGTGAATTTACCTATAACATTGTCTGTAGATGCAAGCAAACATTCTGTAGGAGCAGTAATTATGCAAGAAGGGCATCCTGTAGCTTATGCAGCAAAAGCACTGGACAAGACGCAGCAGAATTATTCACAAATAGAAAAAGAAGCGTTTGCAATCAAATTTGGATGTTTACGTTTTCATCAATACGTCTGGGGTTGCAGAAAATTAACTGTGGAAACAGACCACAAACCATTAATTTCAATTTCAAAAAAGCCATTACATTTAGCTCCTCCTCGTCTTCAAAGAATCATGTTGGACATTATGCCTTATCGTCCTGAAATTATTCATGAAAAGGGAACTGAAATGTTTATAGCTGATACTTTGAGTCGAGATTGTAATCTGAATTCTAATTTAGAAATGCCCGAATTATAGATGGAAATTCATGTAATTATTCCAATGACAGAATCTAAAACAAATGAATTGATTCAAGAACTGAAAGATGATGAAGAATTAAGCCTGCTGATTAAGATGATTCAAGAGGGTTGGCCAGAAGAATTAAATAAAGTTCCTGAGAGTCTGAGAAAGTATTGGACTTTTCGAGATGAGTTTGCCATTTATGAAGATATCCTGTTTAGAGATGACCAAATAAACATCCCGTCAAAGCTCAAAGAACCCACCTTGAAAGCTATTCATCTTGGTCATCAAGGAATACAGCATTCACTCAGTATAGCTAGAGAAAATGTGTATTGGGTAGGCATGAATAATGATGTTATTTCATATGTTAAGCAGTGTAAAGTTTGTCAACAACGTCAAAGAGATAATCCCAAAGAACTGTTATTTTTGAATGAAGTACCAGAAAGACCTTGGCAAATAAGTGGGCACAGATATTTTCCATTTGAATAAAAAGAATTACTTGCTTGTTGCAGACAGCTATTCGGGTTATTTTGATTTTTGTATACTGAACAACTTATCATCTAGTACAGTTATACAAGCATTTAAATGTTGGTTTGCAACGCATGGTATTCCTGAAACCTTATGCACAGATCCGGGTCCTCAGCTGATTTCTTAATTGTAGCATTTTGTTAAACAGTGGAACATAAATCTGCAAGTATCAAGTCCTGAACATAAAAGATCCAATGGTCTAGCCTATAGGTTCCCAACGGGGGCGGTACCGCCTCCTAGTGGGCGCTGGAGCCTTCCAGGGGGGCGGTAGCGGGTCTTGAGAAAAATGGGGGGCATTAGGACAATGGAGGGGGGCGGTCATGGCATACCTACTTATTTAGGAACTAATATAATGAAAGCAGTTGATCTCCTCTGCATTGCGCAGTTTGAGACACAAACCTTAACTGCGCCTTTGAATGGAAATCTATACAGACAAATCTACATCTGAGAAGGGGGGGGGGGGGTTGAATTTATATTACAAATGTCAAAAAATAGCTGTGGAACTCAAAGATGGGCTATGACTCGAATTAAAAATTGTTATGAATTCAAAAATTGTGGAGAAAAAATTCGCGATAATTGGCTGGCTATAAGTTTTGAACATTATTATTTTTTCATTAACCTGTATTTCAAAAAATTCTGAAGTATGATGACACATGCCTGGACAAAGATTTTTAACAATCCCGTGATTTGAATTAGTTCAAGAAATTTGTATATAGTTGTGTATAGTCTTAGTGAGAGTGTTAAAAATCGTTATATCTATAAATATGATCAAAGGTAAATATATTTAAACTTATATAGGGAAAATTTTTATACCGTAATTTCTGGTGTAGGAAGCAGGACGTTTCGGTCCTGCCATTTCGGTCCCGAGACATTTCGGTCCCGAGACGTTTCGGTCCCAAGACATTTCGGTCCCTGGCCATTTCGGTCCCGAGACGTTTCGGTCCCGAGACATTTCGGTCCCGAGACATTTCGGTCCCGAGACATTTCGGTCCCTGGACTTTTCGGTCCACAGACATTTCGGTCCCTTCTCCAGCAAGTTGAAATTTTGTGCACGGGAAATATCTGACATAATTTTATAGGGAACATTTTAGAGTGTTGAATTCAGGGGCGGGTCATCCCCCCCCCCCGAGCTATCAAATCCCCCCACCCCCCGGAAATTTTGAGATTTTGTGTTTTCAGTGGTAAAAAAGTGTAATCCTCCCAGGACTCTATTGATTATGGCAAAAATGAAAAAACATAACTTTTAAATTTCAGCTACTATAATGTTATTAAGGGGGCTCAGGGGTTGAAAATTTTTCAAAAAATCGATTTTTTTTTATGATCTAGTTTAATTATTCAATTAATTCTTAACTCAGTGCAAAAAAACGCATAAAAATATTAGCATTTTGAACGGAGTTATAAGCATTTATGTATCATTACTTACATAGCCGCATCCATATAATTTCAACTTTAAGTCGTGTTTTCTCAAAACTTGATTTTTGACGACTAACACCTAGATTTAAAAAAAAACTATTTTATAGAATGGCTTAAATTTTTTTTGCATGCATATAACATCATAATCTAGATTATGAATTAACGATATAACTATCACTTAATAAAAACAATATTAAAAAATCTCTCAAAGTTGAAAATTTAAAAAACCCCTAAAAAATACAACTTTTTTTCCATTAAAAATACTCAAAATATTAAACTAAAATTAATTAAACTAATTAACTCTAAAATATATTAATTCATAATCTAGATAATGATGTTAAATGCATGCAAAAAAAAAAAAAAAAAAAAAAAAAAAAACAAAGCCATTTCATCAAATAGTTTTTTTTTTTTTTTTTTTAATCTTGATGTTAGTCATCAAAAATCAAGTTTTGAGAAAACGCGACTTAAAGTTGAAATTATATGGATGCGGCTATGAAAGTGTTGATACATAAATGCTTATAACTCCGTTTAAAATGCAAATATTTTTATGCGGTTTTTTGCATTGAGTTAAGAATTAAATGAATAATCAAATTAGATCATAAAAAAAACCGATTTTTTGAAAAGTTTTCAACTCCTGAGCCCCCTTAAGTTCATTAGGATGTATAAAAATTATAAGGATTCTCAAAATAAATATGTTATTTATTCATTTATTGGTTAGTTTATGATATTTTTCTTACTCTTTAAAAATAATTAATTAATATATGATTGCTTTTTGCGAACTGTAAACTATAACTTTGTTTCAGAAAATTTAAATCTGCATCTGGATAATAATGTTACCCAATACTGTTAAGAAATATTTTTACGCTGTGTTACAGTGTTGCATTATTATGTTTAATTAATTATTACGTTATGTTACTAACTGATTTTTCAAAATAATAATAATAATAATAATATTAATAATAATAATAATAATAATAATAATTTCCTTTTTTGAAATAAATAATAATTTTTGAATAAAAACTTATGGTGATGAATAATTGCTATAAATTAAATCTCAAAACAGTTAGTGATTTTAAAATTAAAATCAAATTAATATTTTATTAAATATATGTATTTTTAATTTAATGACTCTTTATTTCTCTTATATGTCAATTTTTTTTTCTGTGAAAGTGGGAGCGAAAAGGTAAGGCAAATAAATAAATAAATAAATAAATAAACGATAAATTAAAAAAGCTTAGTTTTGTCAGTTAAAAATTGAAAATAAAATTATTTAAAATGATAGTTAGATTATTATATAAAATTAAAAAATAATCATTTTATTACAAAGAAATAGACCCACTTTCAATAAAATTAATTCACAAAAATTGTCTTCATGAAGTAAAAAACTTAAAAAGGCAACCAATAATTATTACATAAAAAAAGGTCGTTAGAGCATTTTTATTTTTTAAACAAAAAATTTTCGTAGCACGCCTAGTTACGAAATCACTAATTTAAAGATTCTAAGAAAGTGTGCCAAAACAATCAATCAAATATGTATTTTAGTTTTTTGCATAGATAAAATACCTAATACAAAGAATATATGATAAAACTTAAAACATCCATTCTGTTAAATAATAATAATAAAGACAGTGTAAAATTATATAACATTATTTAATCAAATTTTCAACTCGCTGTGATTTTATTATCACGAGTTACAATAGATTAAACTTATTGGACTATTATATTCAGCTTTGTATAAAACTTGAGGGAAGGGGGGGGGAGAATAAAAATATTTTAAAAACCCCGAACAATGTTGAGCTCACAGCGTAGTAGGCCTTCATCAATCAGAAACCAAGTTATAAGATGGCCGGTAAAGAAATAGTAAGGGACCGAAATGGCAAGGGACCGAAATGACTAGGGACCGAAATGGCCAGGGACCGAAATGTCTCGGGACTGAAATGTCTCGGGACCGAAATGGTCAGGGACCGAAATGGCCAGGGACCGAAATGTCTCGGGACCGAAATGGCAGGACCGAAATGTCGTGTACCCTCTGGTGTATAATCTGCAGATGAAGCAATTATTTTTTTACCCAAAAAAATTTAAAAATAAAATGTAATTTCATAGATCACGATAAATATATGGCTTAAATTACTAAATAAAATTTCTGGGTCGAAAAGGAATTATTTAATTTGCGGAATATTCACCAGAAACTATGGTAATTCAAAATACCTTAATCGAAGAAAAAATACCAGCAGTACAATATTGAGTATTTGAAATATGGATCTAGGCACTCTCCTACAAACTAATCGTTACGTATGTGCTTAATTTACCAAGAAGTTTTTTTCAAATGAAGCCATGAAGCCTTCTAGGCTACAAGAGCATTTGAATAAATGTGTGCGATAGAAAAGACAAAAATATATCTTATTTTAACTTTCTTCTATCTTTACAAGAAGAAAGTAATAGATTCGTGTAAATTTTCAAATTCCGGATTTTGACGGACATACTCGTTTTAAGGGTCAGATTCCAAAAACATGTTTTTACATAATGTCTTTGAGTCTGTCTGTTAGCTTATTTATTTGTATATGACATAAATTTTATAGACGGTCTGTCTCAACAACTAATTCACAAAATTTATATAAAAAAAGCTATATTCAGGTATTCTCTGTTATAAATTGATGCTGATTAGTTTTTGGTATAAATCACTCAACAGCTATCACTGCTATGCTGCTTTTTTCACGATTTCCGCAACGGCTTAATCTCAAGAACTACTGCACAGATTTTCACTAAACTTCTGATTCCTTAGCATGAATAGATGCTGTTTACGTTTTATTGAAAATCTCTCAACAGGTGATGCTGTTATGCTGTCTTTTTCACATTTCTGTAACAGCTGTACCTCAAGAATTAATGCACGAATTTTCATCAAATTCGTAATCAGTTTTACCTTGATAAATATTATTACTGATTATGTTTTGGTGCAAATCGCATGATAGGAGCACTTTTATTCTGCATTTTTCTTGATAGTCGCAGTAGTCCTATTTCAAGAACTAATGTACGGAATTTCATACCATTAGAATCCTTTAGATGGTCAATTAACATAGATTGCCATTTAATTTTGATACTGTGATAGCAAAATTTTAAGTATTAACATGTATGAGATCGAAGAAAGTTTGGGGATTGCCACATCTGACCAGTTCAAAGACAGGAAAAGAAAAATTTATAATAGTCAACTATATCAAATCTTTTTAAGTCATCTTCTAAACAAGAAGATGACGGATTACAGGCTTCATATATCATTATAATTTTAATTAAAAAAAGTACTAAAATTGCACGTAGTCGACGAGAAATTAATCTTGCTTGTAGTCAGAGAGATAATAAAAACTGTTCTTCATCATAAGAAACCATCTGATATCAACAGAAAAAATCCTGAATAATAATTCGGTTCAAAGAGGAATAGATGGCTAAAAGCATTGCAATATCATTATGCTGTTACTTAAGGACCTGCAAATTTTCCATTAAACTTCATGGATCAGCGTTACCAAATAACAAAAATTCATAAAAGAAAATAAAAATCAGGAGTTATTTTTTGCTAAAAATTTGGAAACTGATACAAAAAGAGAATCGATATTTAATACCATGAAGTTAGTCCCAGAGAAATAAATTCTTTATCATACTATTTTGTCACTTGCTGCTAATGTTGTTTGAACAACGATGGGACATCAGGAGGGTTTCATTAACACATTTTAAACAAGCAGTACTAAATGTACTCTCTGTACATTTCATTACACATCATCAGCAATTGGTCAATTGGTTTTAAAAAATGGAATGAACCACCTGTATACGCCTGCTTCATTACATTATTAGAGCAGTCAAAAGGAATAGAAGCAATTCATAGAATTACAGGATATTTTGCCAACTTTATAGTGAAAATAATTTCACAGCAAAAGGAAACAATTGTTTTACTTTGAGTGCAGTTATCACTATCACTTTGTATTAGACTTGCAATTGAATTCAATCAGTTGCTGCTGCACACAGAACTTCGTTGTCTCTGGAAAGGTATTTGAATCGTTTTTCGATATATTTGATTTAATATTACACTTAACTAAAAACAGAGGTGTAAAAATACGCTAAAACCTGATTGCATTGAAAAATTACATGGATTATGTGACAAACCTCTTTAGAATATTTAATAAAATAATCTTAAATATTCTAAATATTTATAATAAGACATACGATGATTTCAAGATGATGAGTTGAATTTAATTAAAACAAAAAACCTCATAGCTACTTCTGTGGGTAAACTTCATTTGCTCAATAGAAATCTAAGTATAAGAGAATACAGCCAAGTTGCCACATTATTCGCAGTCTGTGAAAGCAAGAATATTTACTTACTTACTGTCAACACTTGGACGATCTTCATGAAGTTTACTCATGCGATTCCAAGATACTTATACATGATTTTACCGAGTTGCTTTTTAGATCCTTTCGCAAATGCAGTTACAGCAGTATCTCATCATATTTGGAGAAGGAAATAGTATCTCGCTGTAAACGAGAACTATAAGTAAAATTCAGAAATGGATAACAAGAGTTCTAACTTCAAAAACCTACAGCTCTCTAATCTGGTTTGTGAGGGAGTGTACGTAAAATTTTAATTGCTTTCCTTTCATCAGATTTGGCTGGAAGTGGGTTCCGTGTAGCAGCAAATTTACTGTCTAAAAAAAGGAACATGCATCTTTGAACATGAGAATTTGTGACTGATGTTGAAGAAATTGAAATCTGATATGAAGAAAATGTTAAAGCTCTAATAACGTTGATATTTTCGTTATTTTAAAAAAATTCTTATTGTTTTCGTGTTTATTTTTCAATTTTTATAAAACAATTTTTTACTACCGTAATTTCCGGCGTATAATCCGTTGATCAACCAATTCTTTTTCGGCCCAGACGTTTTATTTAATAATTGAAGCCAAATATTTACCACGATCTAAATAAATGCATTTTATTTAAAAAAAATTTCTGAGACAAAAAATGATTGTTTGATCCGCGGATTATATGCTGGAAATCACGGTACATTTGATGATCGTTTTAATTAATTTCTATTTTGATTAATAGATTGACAGACAGATAAAATATAGGTAATATGCAATAATATTTTAACATTGTATATAATTAACTATTATGGAAGAGGGGGCGTTGGAATTTTTTTCTCTTGTAAAGGGGGCGGTGGACCAGTAAAGGTTGGGAACCTATGGTCTAGCCGAACGTTATGTTCAAGAAGCTAAACAATTGATTGCTAAATGTGTTGCAGATGGTTCTGACTTATATTTAGCATTGTTAAATAACAGAAATACACCTAGAGGAGTGTTAGGAACCCCTACACAGCGTCTTATGGGAAGAAGAATAAGAGGAATTTTGCCAGCAAGCTAAAGATTGTTAAAACCAGCTATCATAAAGAATGTCTCTTCTAACCTTAAAGAAAAAAGAATTAAAGAAAAAGAATATAGAGATAGAGGTTCGAAGCCAAAAAAGCCAATTTCTGTTGGCCAGAAAGTGTGGTTCCGGAAAGGTCACAGAAAGTGGAGTCCTGCTGATGTAATTTCTCCAGCTCAAGGACCAAGATCCTTTATTATCAAGACGCCAGATGGTGCAACTTATAGAAGGAACACTTCGTTTCGCCGTCCAAATGTTACTCCTGAGAAACTGGAAGTGCCAAATAGCTCCAAGCCTACATTTGAAGAAAGAGAAAATCCTGATCCTATACATGACCAATGTGAAGCAGCACAAAAAAACACAATGACTCTGGTCTGGTAAGTGCTGCTCCTTCTTCAAATCTGTCGCAAAAATTGACATCCTCTCCTGATCCGAAGATCGAAACTCCTGTACGCCAAACATACTGGTGTAAAAACACATTATGGCAGGACTGTTAAAAAACCCATTAAACTGGACTTGTAAATGAAAAACTGTTTCTGTTTATAAAAAAAAAAAGAGGATGTCATGATATCATAACATAACTGTTATTAACTGTAACCTTAACTGTACATACATCAGCTAATCACATGTAATCTTAACCTGTTGCTTACAATATATTATGTGATCGTGAATGAGCATGTCGTTTATTAATTTATGTTGTACTGTTATTAATTAGCAGTTAGTAACGTTCATATGAAACGTATTTATTACAGTAATTATTAAAATTAAAAAAATTCTGAGGTTTCATTTATGCAATGACAATAGAAGTTTTAGGTGTATTTAAAAAACTTTTTTTTAAAACAAATTTCTTGAAAGTTGAGGAGAGAAAGAGTGAGGAAGCACTGTTCACCAGAATCTAATTGAAAGTTTGTGTAATGTGTAAAGAATAGTTCTTGTATGATAATTTTACATTCAGCCATAATAGAATACAATATGTGTTTTATTATATTGATGACTGCATATTTTACTCAGCCAGATAAAGATAAACAAAATAATTGTTCTTGAAGCTAGTAACTGCATTTAATGTTCCCACAATATAATGTAGCAGAGATGGTGTATATAAATAAATTTATGCATTTTATTATTGCATAGCATGTATTTTTATAAAAGCAACCTTTGTTCTTACTATCAAATTTTTTGGCTGGAAATTGAAATTTGCAGGCATGACTACTAATGTGATTTTGAATCTAATAGTTTTTTTTTTTTTTTTTTTTTTTTTCATTTTTCAATAAATGTATTACATCTTAAGTTACAATTCAGTGTTATAAAAATCATGAAAACTTTTCCTAGGCTATCATGTTGAAAAAATAAATTCAAAATGCAAATTTTGTTAGTTTTTCAGAAAATCCTTTGCCGGTATAAAAAAAAAAATGAAAATTAGTTGATTTCTTAATTTCCGAAAACATGAAAGCACCTGTAAATTAATACAATAACTAATTTAATTTCTATGCAACTGACAATTAAAAAAAAAAAAAAGAATTCATGAATGTATTAAAATTTGTCAGGTTGGATTTAAGAAAAGACTTGACAAATGCCATTTTATATTTTTGCTAGGACACATGCATGATGTCACCAAATGAACAGAAATAGATACTGGCGAGTCACTAATTACATGTTAAAACTTTCACGATTTCATTAATTTTTTTTATAAATTTCTAACATTAAACTAAAAAGTTTAAAAAGTTAAGGGGAAAAAAAAAAGGAATAGCCAAATATATGAATAATGTTGCCAGATGTCTTAATTTGCACAGGATGTTCTGGTTTTTAGGATTTTCAAGACCCATTCCATGGAGCCACTGCACAACATGCGAAAAATCCCGATTTTTCATGATGCAATTATTTATTTATTTCTTTTTTGCTTATTTTTAATTAGAATCTAATGTTTCCTAATTGTTAAATTTGTATCGAGTGGAACTACATGAAGTAAAACATGTGAAAACAGAACTTGTCTTTGAATGAAAATATTAAGATTTGGCAAAAAGAATATCCTAAAAATCAATCTGCTAAGACAGAATAGTTTTTCATTACCTAGATATTCTGGTTTTACAGGCTTTAATATACTTTATTTAGTAAAAGCTGTTTGTAACAGAATCCTGTCTTAATTAGACATAAAAATTTCAAAGCCTTATAGAAGGAAAACTATACAATTACAACTGCTTTATCAGAACACTCTTGAAAAGAAAATTTTGTTTCATTTTTTTTTTTTTTTTTTTTTTTTTTTAGTGATATTTCTTTCACGGGTTTTACTGCAGAAGGTTTTGTGGTTAGTTAGCACATTAACCAATTAAGTAAACCTACTAAGGTAGAAAATGACAGTTACAGATAGCTTCCATTTTCATAGGAATACTATATTTTACTGCATAAGGTTTTGTGGTTATTTGACACAGTAACCTACTAAATAAGAAGTAGATAGTTACAGATAGCTTCTGTTTTCATAGGAACAGTATGTTACTGTGTCTTAATTTAGAAGCTCCTGTTTTTAACTGTTATTCAATTTACATATTTGAAATTTACTTCTGTCCTCTGTGAATACTCTGTCAATCTTAAAATATTAAAACTAATCTTTTTAATATTGAAATTATATTAGCATCACTCGTATGAAAATCATCAACCTTATAGCAGCTGTATAATGAAACATTTTTATTGTTTCTGAATTTCTTCTACATAAGCATTCAATAAAAGAGCTTTACTTTTCAGGTTAAATTCATAGCATAGCTCCTGTTTACAAGATGTCCATATTATAATTTAAATAAGAATATTATTACCTTGAGCAACACCAAATCCTCCATAAGCAGAAAGTCGCCAGATTGTTCTAGATTTGTCATGAGTTCCATTTAAAATGGGGTCAGAGCTCCAGTCAGCTACCCATACATTAGCTCCAACCTATTAAAGAATTATCAGCTGCATTAAATAAAACAACAAAAAAGAAAGAAAAAAAAATCAATGCTTTATATGTGTGCTTAAATAAAAATATGTCCTCATTGAAATCAAGGAAAAAACAAAAACAAGCATATATGATATTTCTAAAAATGTTAACATTTTATTATTAACAAACATACTTAAAATTATTGAAGATAGTGTTAATTTATTTTTCCTCAAATATTTTTACATGATTAATCACATATAAAACATAGCTATCATGCAAATATTAAATTGTTAACATTTGAGCTGATACAGAAAACAATAACACCAACAGAGTATTATACTATTTTAAACAAATTCATTTATTATGTAATTAAAATATATGTACAAATTAACATTAAAATTTCAGAGTGCTTTCTTTACCTGACATGTTACATGAATGTTTGAAAACCATCGCTATTTTTTTAAGCTGTTACTATTTTATAATCTCAATAAATATAAATTGTTGATCATTAAAGGATGATTTGCCTGCAGAAGACCATCACTCCCCCCTCACACACACAAAAAAAAGTGGTTTATACATATACAGGGTGATTCATAAAAGATGGGCAGAACTTTAAGGGGTTATAGTACACTTAAAGACAAATAATATTAAATAGGAGACTAAGGGTCCCAGTTCCATTTAAAATGGGGTCAGAGCTCCAGTCAGCTACCCATACATTAGCTCCAACCTATTAAAGAATTATCAGCTGCATTAAATAAAACAACAAAAAAGACGTATTCCTAAGGAGATAGGGGGCATTAAAGTTTAGGGTCCGAAATTTCAAATGATTATAAAAAATGGAAAAATTGGTCGATTCGTTTGCAGTTTTTGCAAAAGATTTTCTTTATGCCAGTATTTTCTTGAAATAAAATTTTAAAGTTCAATTTCAAAAAATGCCGATAGGAGGCGCTTTAGACTTTGGAGTAACAAACAACTATTTTTTAACGTTATTTTTTGTATTTCTTTAAATGATTTCGAAAGCTTAGACTTAAACTTAAATTTTGATCTAAAAATCTGAGTCCTAACGAGTAGTTAAGTAGCGTAAACTGAAATTTGAAATTTGAAACCCTTCTCCCCCAGAACAAAAATCAGTTATTCCCGATCTTTGTGTCGTAGATTAGGCTCTAACTACTGCCGCGTTTTGCTAAAATTATTCTTTATGTCAGTATTTTCTTGAAAATAAATTTTAAAGAAAAGTTTAAAAAAATTCCGATAGAGGGCGCTTTAGACTTTGGAGTAACGAACAGCTTAGACTTAAACTTAAATTTTCAGCTCAAAATCTGAATCGCTGAGCGTGGTTCAGTAGCGAGGGGAGGGGATTCAAATTTCAACTTCTGAACATAGTTCAGTTTGCACTACTTAACCATGCCCAACGTTTCTGTGCTGTGATACGAAGCAAAAATACAACTTTCGTCAAGGACTGCATAGTTGGAATTCACTCATAAAGGCACTGGCACAGTTGGAAACGTCGCTCATTCAAACGTTAAAGCTCCATTCCTGACGCTAGTCACCGGGTGAAGAAGGAGACAGAAAGTATGCAAATGTCAAATGGGGAAGAAGAAGAACACGTATGCAAAATTTCGACACGATTCAGGCATAAAAACCACTGAACGGTGAGTCAAGTGTAAGTCGCTGTAGTAATGAATCGGAAGATGGTGCCCTTCACGAATAAGGAAAAGGCTGAGATGCATTTAATTTACGGAGCGGCAGATGGAAATGGTGCAGAGGCACAACGAATGTACGGAGAGCGATTTCCCAACAGGCGGTTGCATAACCGCAAAAATTTCGAGCGCTTGCACAGACAGTTGTGTGAGACGGGATCATTTCTCGCTTCCCGGTCGAATGCAGGTCATGCAAAAAAGGACGAATCAGTAGTTGTTGCAGAAGCCATTCTGGATGTAGTAGCGGCGCAGCCAAGTACAAGTACACGAACAGTGGCTAGGCAGGTGGATACCTCACAGTCCATGACTTGGAGGGTACTGAAGGATGAACATTTGCTCCCGTTTCATGTGCAACGAGTCCAGAAACTGTCTCCAGTGGATTATCCAAATCGTATTGAATTCGCCCGCTGGTTTCTGCAGCAGAACGCGCTAAATCCACATTTTGGACGAACTTTGCTTTTCACCGATGAATGTATCTTCACACGTGAAGGTACATTTAACACACACAATGCACTTCCCCTAAAGCGAGCACTTCCCCTACAGCGGCGGAAAGTCTGGCGACCAGTTCCTCGGGGGATTCAATGGGTGTCTCATACATAAGAGCCTTCAATTGTCCCCAAAAAAAGAAATCGAGGGGTGAAAGATCTGGCGAGCGAGCAGGCCAAGCAACAGGACCACCTCGACCAATCCATCTGTTCGGAAATGTGATGTCCAGATAGTTGCGGACGTCTCGTACGTAATGGGCTGGCGCTCCATCGTGCTGGAACCACATGACCCGCCGGATGCGTGGAGGAACAACGTTTAACAGGTCTGGCAGCACATGTTGCAGAAATGTGAGGTATGTTTTACCGTTGAGGCGTTCGGGAAGAAGGTACGGTCCGATTAGGTGGTCTCCGAGGATTCCTGCCCAAACATTGATGGAAAAGCGTCTCTGATGAGCATGTGGATACGTAGCATGTGGATTGACATCCGCCCATACATGTGCATTGTGTGTGTTAAATGTACCTTCACGTGTGAAGATACATTCATCGGTGAAAAGCACAGTTTGTCCAAAATGTGGATTTAGCGCATTCTGCTGCAGAAACCAGCGGGCGAATTCAATACGATTTGGATAATCCCCTGGAGACAGTTTCTGGACTCGTTGCACATGAAACGGGAGCAAATGTTCATCCTTCAGTACCCTCCAAGTCATGGACTGTGAGGTATCCACCTGCCTAGCCACTGTTCGTGTACTTGTACTTGGCTGCGCCGCTACTACATCCAGAATGGCTTCTGCAACAACTACTGATTCGTCCTTTTTTGCACGACCTGCATTCGACCGGGAAGCGAGAAATGATCCCGTCTCACACAACTGTCTGTGCAAGCGCTCGAAATTTTTGCGGTTAGGCAACCGCCTGTTGGGAAATCGCTCTCCGTACATTCGTTGTGCCTCTGCACCATTTCCATCTGCCGCTCCGTAAATTAAATGCATCTCAGCCTTTTCCTTATTCGTGAAGGGCACCATCTTCCGATTCATTACTACAGCGACTTACACTTGACTCACCGTTCAGTGGTTTTTATGCCTGAATCGTGTCGAAATTTTGCATACGTGTTCTTCTTCTTCCCCATTTGACATTTGCATACTTTCTGTCTCCTTCTTCACCCGGTGACTAGCGTCAGGAATGGAGCTTTAACGTTTGAATGAGCGACGTTTCCAACTGTGCCAGTGCCTTTATGAGTGAATTCCGACTATGCAGTCCTTGACGAAAGTTGTATTTTTGCCTCGTATCACAGCACAGAATCGTTGGGCATGGTTAAGTAGTGCAAACTGAACTATGTTCAGATGTTGAAATTTGAACCCCTTCCCTCGCTACTGAACCACGCTCAGCGATTCAGATTTTGAGCTGAAAATTTAAGTTTAAGTCTAAGCTGTTCGTTACTCCAAATTCTAAAGCGCCCTCTATCGGAATTTTTTGAAACTTTTCTTTAAAATTTATTTTCAAGAAAATACTGACATAAAGAATAATTTTAGCAAAATGCGGCAGTAGTTAGAGCCTAATCTACGACACAAAGATCGGGAATAACTGATTTTTGTTCTGGGGGGAGAAGGGTTTCAAAATTCAAATTTCAGTTTACGCTACTTAACTACTCGTTAGGACTCAGATTTTTAGATCAAAATTTAAGTTTAAGTCTAAGCTTTCGAAATCATTTAAAGAAATACAAAAAATAACGTTAAAAAATAGTTGTTTGTTACTCCAAAGTCTAAAGCGCCCCCTATCGGCATTTTTTGAAATTGAACTTTAAAATTTTATTTCAAGAAAATACTGGCATAAAGAAAATTTTTTGCAAAAACCGCAAACGAATCGACCAATTTTTCCATTTTTTATAATCATTTGAAATTTCGGACCCTAAACTTTAATGACCCCTATCTCCTTGGGAATACGTCTGGGACCCTTAGTCTCCTATTTAATATTATTTGTCTTTAAGTGTACTATAACCCCTTAAAGTTCTGCCCATCTTTTATGAATCACCCTGTATATATATATATTTAGAATAGGAATGAAGATTTTAGCTTTGTTTATTTTCAAGTCATTTGTTATAATTTGCAAAATATCGGAAAAAAAAAATAATAATAATAAAGATGTGGCTTACATTGCATGGATGACTGTCATAGAATACACTCAGTGCAATTCCAATTCGGCAGGATCTGATAGACCATCAGAATTATTTGAAATCAATTTTCACTAGGGATTATGAAAGTAAGTAATATCTAGAACTTCAACCAGTTTTAGATTATAAAGCAGGAATTCAACAAAGTGGGCATCAATTTGAAAAATGATCTATTTTTGATGCGTTTTTTTAAACCTTGCTGTGTTTCTAATTTTTTCTTTTTTTCCCCTAAAAATCCACTGAAAATGGTTGCTAAAATTAATAAATGTATTGATTTTTTTTTTTTTTTTTTTTGGCAAGATTGATTTAATAGTTTATGCACTTCCTGCTCAGTTTGAAAAAAGTCAATTTCTAGAAAAAGCATTTATAGTGCCTCAAAATAGTATAAGCCTACAATCTTGTTGCGCTAAAGCCCTAAACAACTTATAATTTGGTGAAATTGTTTTACAAGGATAACCTACAAATTATGGAAAATAGAAAACTTAAGAAAAAAAAAAAAAGATTTTTTCACCTGAAAAAAAAAGTAACCTTCTCCTCTTGTAAAAGAAAATGTAATTAATTAAAAATCATATTTTTCTCAAAGTCCAGTAATCTCTTAATATTTGCAAGGGTCGTCAAAATCTTGAATGTTGAGATTATCTTACTATGCATAAAAAGAGGTTAGGTTTTTTGAATTTTAAATTGAAAAAAAAAAAAAAAAACTGAATCCCCCAAAAATATATATTAAGCATTAAAAAAGTACATGCAGTACATAAATTTGAACAATTATAAACATATGTACAAAGTTAAATTGCTAGTTGATGGCTGAAAAAAACTTAAATATAATTGTTTGGAATAACAGATCTCTTGTTTATGAATTTCTCAGCGAGGAAAAGTTGCGGTTGTTAACTTTTTATTTTATAAATAATCAAAATTTGCAAATATTAAAGGATTACTGTATTCTACTACTCTCTCTTCCAAATTATGTATGAGTATATCCATTCACAAAATGTTGGAAGATAACCTGCATGTAACCCTTTGAACATTTAATTTGAATTTTATCATCTGATATTAACTCATTTTAAATGCACTATTTTATTTATTTGTATAAATCTATGAATTGATTAAAGAAATTTGGCAGAAAAATAATTTAGAAATTTTTTTTGAATATACAAAGTATGCATGTATTCGTGATAAAACCAAAATACTTTTAAATTGTTTCATTTAGTTTGTAATAATACATAATTGAAATAATTATTCTACTGCATATTTCTGTATTTGAAAAAAAAAAAATCTAAACAATAAATAGAAAATAAAAGCAAATAAATCAAGTATTTACAATTTTTTAAACACAATTTTACAATGATTAATGCAAAAATAAATTTAAATAAATCATTTTCTGTTTTAAATAGAAATTTACGGTAATTTAAAGATTGTTAACATATTTTATTCATTAAAGAATTTCTCAATGTTAACAAATTAATAAAATTTATAATACCAATACAATTAAAGCATTATAAAAAAAAACAAGTGATAATAAAATGTGTTTACCTCAAGTCCTGTATAAGCAATATATCCCAAAAGAGCCAGAAATAGCAAAGGCCATCCAATATGTTGCATGTAGTTCAAATAGATACCTCGTTTAACCTAATATAGGAAGGGGAAAAAAAACACTTTTGAAATCTAAAATTCACTAAAAGCATGAAAATGCATTTATCTCTTATTAATAAAGGCACATACATTTAAAAATAATAACTGAAGATGGCAGAGAAAACTCAATATAATTTATGAGCATATAAAAGAATTACCAACAAAAACTAGATAACTAATTATTACTTCCCACTAAAGCTGTAGCAAACCGTATGTATTAGTTACTAAATAACGGGTATTCTCTAAGATATGAAATACTGAATCGTTACTTAGAAATATGGCTCATTAGTCGTTACCTCAGTCCATATGCAACCGATCAAAGTGAAACTAACTTCAAACACTGCTTATATTTGTGTAATTCATGGTTTCTCGTGAGTCCGCCCCAACAAGTATTTTAATGTATATATTAAAGAAACAAATATTAATTGCGTATTTGAATAGAGATGTCCACTACATAGTGAAACCAGTGAAACAGCATTATTGAAACCTGTCTATAACAAAAAGTAGCATTAAGCCAGTTCTCAAAATTGTTTACCCCCACTTAACACTGCAAGATATTCATAGACTCAATCTAATGCATGGAATCATTATATTGGCACTGATGGCAGTAGCAGTGATATCAAATCAAATAGCATTTTTTAATTGAAGTTCAAGTTATAATCTAATACTTTTATATGATGACCCTTCAGATATAACTCTTTCCAGAAATACTACATCATTCCTTAAATACTGCTAAATAATATTTTATTCTATTATAATATTCCATTCTTTTTATAGTGAAATTATAAAAAAAATTTAATAGATTAAATGCATAATTAACATGAAATTAGTCTAATTAAAATCTTAAATGATTAACACACGTTGTTCTTTTATTACTTAGATCCATGGCTTTTTTTAATATAAATATTAATACATGATATGTTAATAATCTTTTTTTTAAAAAGCGCAGTTATTTTGTCCATGTTTTAAAAATGCATATAACACTTTATATCTATAAGATAAATAATACAATCCCTGAAAGAATAAAGGATCTCAAAGTGATTGTTCTTCTAAAAGCATTTTTTCTGCTATTGACCATGTGATTTCAAAAACTCCCTCCAAATTCACACTTACATATTCGGAGAATGAATGGATGCTGAAATAATGAAACACAGATTTTTATCTATCCTCTGAATAACCAAACGACTGAATGAAATATCCGTATGTGATACTCATACGGTAACAACTTATTCTGTATGAGTATCACATACGGGTACATACATTCCAGACACAAACTCTCATCTTTCAGACATCACGTCTCCGCATGAATCCTGAAATGAAGGTATCATTTGAAATCCATTTTATTTCGTTTTGCAATACATCAATGAAATAACGACTTAAATTCAAAAGAAACCAGTGTCGAGTTCAGGGGGTGGCCCGGGAAGGACATTCCCCCTGGAGCAATGAAATACCCCCCCCGGGAAATTTGATATTTTGTGTTTTCAAAAGGTCAAAAAGTACATTTTCCCTTGCAGAACACTATAATGTGCCCCCTGAGCCTTTGAAGTCCCTCCCAGAGAAAAGTGTCTGAATACACCACTGAAAGAAACAATTCGGTATTTCGTGTTAGTGATAGTATTAGTATATTAGTCATATTATTGAATTATTATTAATGAATTGAATACATGTGGTTATCAATAGCTCTAATACATATCATTCTGTTTGTATTAGTTATTCTTGAATTCAAATGATTTGGATCTCATACGGGCTTGTTACAGGGCCCTAACAAGAATGAACAATAGGAAGGGGGGGGGGGTATTCAAGAGAATGTAGGGAGGGGTGCTCAAGAAAATGCATGGGGGGGGGGGGCTCACAATTTTTTTTCTCTCTCTCTGATGCAGAAAAATTAGCATATATTCATATTTTAGGTACTATGTTTCTTATTAAACTGTTGTGAAACTTCATTTTATGCTAAGAAAGGTATGTGATGTTGAAAATTTTGAGTGTATAACTAGTGCAAAATTAAACATTATGTCAGCATCATAAGTGCAAATAGGATGAGCAAGTGTTGAAACACTTATTTTAGTTACAATTTACTATTTCTGCAAAACTGTGAAAGGATCACGAAATTAAATTAGATTTTTGAACAGAATTTCATTTAGTGACCTTGGAATATTTTCCAGGGGATGCCCAAAATATTTTATGGGGGGGGGCACCCCCTTATCTACAGCTGTGGCTTGTTATTTCATTTATTTTTTTTTATTATGGCAAGAAAAAGAAATAAAAAGTGGATGTATTTTTCTGAAACATCAAAAATGATAAAGCAAAATGTGGTTCATATTTGTGCCAAGCAAAGAATTCAGTTAAAAGAAATTCAACAACAAATTGAAAAAAAAAAAAAAAAAAAAAGTAAATAAAATAAAATATTGGTAAATTATCTCAGAACTTGCGTATTTAGCAAAAAAGTATTTATCAGTGATGTATGAATATTAGTACCATATGAAAGAATTTTTTCAAAATAAAGTTATTTAGTATCTGAAAGATCTGTCCCCTCCAGGGCCAAAACTGAGAGAAACATAGGGAATACATTACATGGCCATTGATGACCGCCCACTTGTGATTTTAGACATTTTGTTAAATATCTAGAAAAATACATGAGGAATTATCTCGAAACTCTTAGTGTATAAATATAATAATAGAAATCATACATTTCCATGAAGATTTTTTTCCAAAACTCCACAGGGGACTGTTAACAAATTAAAAAAGAATGAATAACTTTTGGATAACCCTGTTAAAACTAATGTAGCAAAAGCGCTCAAACTGTACATTATGATTAAGTGGCTTATTGTATTAAACTGTGTTCATTTTTATGTGAATAGCATGTATACTCGTAGAGAAATTAAGATTTTTATAAAAATGGTCCGAAATTTTGCTAAGTTTTTTGCTTATAATTTGCAGAGTTCTTAGTATAAAGTAACATTCTTTTCTGAAAATATGACAAATAATATTGAACACAATACCCTGCAATCAGAATTAAAATATAATAAAAATTTATGTAAAATGAGTAGGTTATTAAATAATTTTTCACTATGCATGCATCAACAATATCAAAATTTCATTTGCATATTATGTTAGCCAAATGTATAGAGCAACTTTTGTGAAAGTCGTAAAATCATAGCTTGAAAATTCTGAAAATAATCGTCAATAGAATAAGATGAAAATCCGTTATTCCCAAAATGAAGCAAAAACAAGAGGGGTTGTATCCATATATTCATGGATTAGTGTCAATATAGAATACACAATATGGGATGTGCTACTACATTTGGATAAAACCCCTCATTTTTTTGCTTCATTTTGGGAGCAAGGGATTTTGTGCTTATTCTATAGACAATTACTTTCAGAATTTTCAAGCTATGATTTTGAGACTTTCACAAAAGTTGCTCTATGCATTTAGCTAACACAATATGCAAATGAAATTTTGATATCGTTGATGCATGCACAGTGAAAAATTATTTAGCAAACCTACTCATTTATCATACAATTTTTTATTATTTTTTAATTCCGATTACAGGGTATTGTGTGTAATATTATTTGTCATATTTACAGAAAAGAATGTTACCTTATATTAACAACTCGGCAAAATATAAGCAAAAAACTTGGCAAAATTTGGGACCATTTTTATAAAACCCTTAATGTCTCTACAAGTATACATGCTATTCGCATAAAAATAAACACATTTTATTACAATAAGCCATTTAATCATAATCTACAGTTTGAGGGCTTTTGCTACATTAGTTTTGACAGGGTTATCCAAATGATATTATTTCTTTTTTAATTTGTTGACGGTCCCCTATGAAGTTTCGGGAAAAAATCTTCACGGAAATGTATGACTTGTACTATTACATTTATGAACTAAGAGTTTCGGAAGAATTTTTCATATATTTTTCTAGATATTTAACAAAATGTTTAAAATCGCAAGTGGACAATCATCAATGGCTATGTAGTGTATGTTCCCCGGGCACTAAATCGAAGGGGTGCCAAATGACATTTTTTTTGTCAATTTTTCTCACGTCTATGTTTAGCATGGTATAGTTAAAATCATCCTGTCTGGGGTATGCCAAAGCATAGAAGAATCTAAGAATGATATGGCATAAGAAGCGTGTGTAAAGCAGAATTTTAATCAATTCCGTTTTCAATATCAATATTTGATGCAGCCAATTATAAAGTTCTGTATTACATATTTTATGATTACATACTTCAAATATTAAAATAAATCGGTCATTAGAAATTTAGTAAAATTCTTTTTGTAAATATACTTTATGGAGGAGAGGGGAGGGGAGAAGGGGATACTAAAATTCATGTTTGTCCTGGGTGCAAAAAAGGGCAGATTCGGCCCTGAGACCCTCATCATTTACACCAAAAATAGTGCAAAAATAATATTTTTAAACATAATACAAGGTTATTTGATAGGATGATCGCATAAGAAAATAAACATATTTTTTAAAAAATGTTTTAAAATTATCATAGAAATTAAATTTTCATAATACATAATTACTTTTAGTTTAAAATTAGTAAATAAATTTGCTTGTAAAAATATTTTGTTTGTGTAATTTTATTTCATAGTTTTATTGTAAAAATATTTTGTTTGTGTAATTTTATTTCATAGTTTTATTGTAAAAATTCGGTAAACTTTTACTTTTCTTAAATTGCTTTCTCCGATTATTCTTTATTTCATATGTAAGAAATTCTACAATGTAGACATATTATGTACATTTATGCAACAAACTTTAATTTATCTGCAATTTTCCCTTAAAATTTAGAAAATTCACTAGAAGTTTTACGTACAGATGGCAACACATATCGGAATCCTCGGAAGACTCGTATGGTATATAATTAGATTTGCTATTTACAGTTTTGTAGTACATGCAATGATTTTTAGTACCCTGGTTTCTGAATAGTACTAAAATAACGAGTAACGAATACTTTCTAACGGGTAGCGAGTTCAAAATTAATGACATTATATGGGTATTCATTTTGTCGTTACTTTTATAGCACTACTTCCCATATAAGTACAGGGATGAAAGTGCACTAAAGCCATTTTGTAGCAGCTTTGGAGCAGCAAAAATCGAATTTTGGAGCAGTAAAATCTATTTTTGTAGCAGCAAAAATCAGATTTTGTAGCAGTAAATATCAGATTTTGTAGCAGCAAAAATATAATTTTGTAGCAATAAAAGCTTTTTAGGAGCAGATTGAAATATTCTAATGCTAATAAACTCTTAACAATTACAATAATTGCTATCTTGAAAAATATTTTTACATTTGAAAGAATAAATATTCAGATTAAATTTCTCTACACTTTTCAGACCTTTTGATGAAATTTGCGGTTTTTAGCGATCTTTTAACATAATTCACGCCTTTTCACAAACACAAACTTTTGACCGTGTTTGTTTGTTTTTTAACTAGATTTGCGGGTTTATTTAGGACCTTTTGAAGAAATTAGTATGTTTTCTGAGATCTTTTGACAAATTTTACTGATTTTATGATCCTTTTGATGAAATTTTCGTTTTTTTTTTCACACGATCTTTTAAAGAAATTAACATTTTTTTTTTTTTCATGATTTTTTGACTGTATTTTGTTCTTTTTATGACGAAGTTAGATAACCTTTGACGAAATTCGCATGTTTTTCAGAATCCTTTAGAGAAATTTGCGGGTTTTTTGCTGTTCATTTTTTGATGAAATACGTTTGTTTTTCGGGTTTCTTTACAGAAATTTGAGTTTTTTTTCCGCGATCTTTCACAGAAATTAACTTTTTATTCATTATTTTCTGGCTGTGTTTTTTTCTCTCTTTTTTATGATATTAACGATTCTTTAGCAAAACTCAGGTTTTTCTCGCAATCCTTTGATGGAATTCGAGTGTTTTCCGTGATTTTTCGATAAAAATTTGCGTGTTTTTCACGATCTTTAGTCGAAATTTGCGTTTTTTTGCGATCTATTGATGAAATTCTAATGTTTTCACTATCTATTGGTGAAATTCGAGTGTTTTACGCGATATATTGATGAAATTCAAGTACTTTTCGCGATCTTTCAATAAAAATTTGCGCGTTTATCGCGATTTTTTTTGACAAAATTCACTTTTTTGTGATCTTTTGATGAAATACGCTTGTTTTTCGGGATCTTTTACAGAAATTTGAGTTTTTTTTTCGCGATCTTTTCCAGAAATTAACTTTTTATTCACGGTCTTTTGGCTGTGTTTTGTTCACTCTTTTTTATGTTAATAACGATCCTTTAGCAAAACTCAGGTTTTTCGACTTTTTAACAAAATTTAACTTTTTTTTTTCAATTTTTTGATGAAATTTCTGTTTTTTTTACGTCTTTTTGAACTGCTAGATTCTAGATTGAACTCTATAAAAGTGTCCTTAAAAATGAAAAAGTGCCCTGAAAAATGTAAAAAGTGCCCTTTTCAGAAAAGTAGCGCCCTGCCCTTTTTTAAACCTGGGGGAAACTCTGTATTATATATGTAATATAAATACATTATATGTGTAATTTAAAGTTGAAATTTTGAAAAAAACCACTTGGGTTTTTTCCTGGGTAGAAAAAAACCACCCGGGTTTTTTGGGCTGGGCAAAATTATAACAACCCTGGCGTTTTGTTCATTTTTTGATGAAATAGCAATTTTTTGAGAAAATTCTATTTATTCATTTATTTATTTATTTTTGTAATTGTTTGACAAACATGTAGCGGATTTTCGTACGCGCTTTCATTCTGCTTTCGGTTTTGCCGTCTATCAGCAGGATTTGCCGAGGAGCGAAATAATTCACTAGCGACGCGGGAAAGACACAGAACAGGAAGATACATTAATTTACAGAAAATATGTACAATACATAAGACAGGGGCGATTCTGGGTGAAAAAACTTTTTCGGAAATTCACATCGCATTTTTGGAAATCGGTGGCGGGGGAATTCCACGGGTTACCCCCCCCCCCTCCGCGATCTTCAGACGAAATCAGCGATTTATCTGCAATATTTTAGAAAAATCGACGATTTATTGCGATCTTTTGTCGAAATCGGCGTTTTCCCGTTTTTTTTTTATGAAAGCGGCGTTTTTTCGACGATCTTTAGACAAAATTTGCATTTTTACGCGATCTTTTCTTGAAAAAGGCGTTTTATCCCCACGATCTTTTGACGAAATCGGCGTTTTTTCCGTGATCTTTTGATAAAATCAGCGGTTTTTTTTTTCAATGATCCTTAGGCAAAATATTTTTAAGCGATCTTTTATCGAAAATGGCGTTTTTCCCCCGATCTTTTAACGAAATCGGCGTTATATCCGCAATCTTTAGAGGAAATCGACGTTTTTCCGTAGTCTTCAAACAAAATCAGCGTTTTATCTGCCATATTTGGTGAAATTGCCGATTTTCGCGATCCGCAGAGGAAATTCGCGTTTTTCAGCGATCTTTTGAGAAAGTTCGTTCACAAAACATTGCGAAATCGTCGTTTCTCCTCGAAATGTTGACGAAATGTGTGCTTTTTCGGCGATCCTTTCACGAAATTTGCATTTCTCCGCGATTGTTTTTTCCGCGCCCAAAACCGTACAAGTTTGAAACTATGTGGAACTGATAACCCAGTTTTAAATTTTTCGAAGAGGATGCCTTAAATTTTCGGAAATTTCGGACGAGAATCACACCTGACATAGGAGGGGAACTCCCATTAATTGGGAATAAACATATTACGGCAGCTCTCATTCGTCTCCCCAAAAGCGCGCACCGCACGTCACATGACGTACCGCTTCGAACTCTGCAATCGGCTGCGATGAAAATGAACGTAGGATTGACTCGAGGGAAAAACAACTTACAGTCGTTTGCGGAGCCACGATAAAACTCCACAAAACACCGCGTGTTTTTCGTGACCGAATGCGCATGTTTTTCGCAATTTTTCGGTTAAATTTGCGCGTTTTTCGAGATTTTTTGCAATGTTTCTTTGTTTTTTGACGAAATTAACAGCTTAAAAAAAGTCATTTGTTGTTGTTTCCTGGATCGACGAAATCGCGCTAAATTTCGTTTTGGCACTAAGTGCCTTTTGGCGCAGATTTGGCGCAAAATTGAAAAAATTAGCTGTTTTGTAGCAGTTTGGCGCAGAAATGCGGTTTCGGCGCAGTCTGGCGCAATTGGCGCAGGTCTTACATCCCTGTAAGTATAACATAAGGAAAATAATCAAATTATGCTAAAAAATTATAATAAATTTTTGGCTTATTTTATATTTTGAAGTCTGCCAAATCTATTTTTGATTTAAAAAACACTCAATTTTTAGATTATAATAAAGTTTACTGAAAATCATCCAAAAAACAAACTTTTTCAAAAGAAAATAAACAAAAATTCTCCTACTGGAGCATTTGTTTGAGATTTATAAAGTACAATAAGCATAATTTTTTTAAAATACAATGTATCAAATAAAAACATCACTAAAGAGGAATAAATATAAACATAAAAATAGCTTAAAAAAACTTTTTAATAATCACTCATTATTTATTTTTAAAATCATGTCTAATTTCATGATTGCATATCATATTTTTTGAAAACATTGTCCATTATAATTAATTTAGGAGGAGTACCAATCAACATTGCAGCAACTCTGGTGCTCGGTGCAAAAAATTTTGGTCACAGACCTAAGACTAAGTCTAGTCATTTCTAGAAATCATGAAACTATTATATGATTAAAAGGAATGAGCACCAAAATATGCACCATTTTTAATCAAAGAATCTTAATAAAGTGTTCTATTAAAATGTATATTTTCCTCTCAAATAACATAAATTTTTAATATAAGAAAGTTTAATGTTCTTTTATGGTTTGAAGCATAAATTCTGCAGCTATTTTCAATATTTAAAATAGTTCGTCTTCACCTAATGCAGATACATAGGTTTTTTTTCCTTTCTTATTATTATTATTTTTTTTTTAATGAGAAATTTTGATGCAACGATAATATTTCACATACTTTATTATTCATGACTTTATTCATTTTCACTGACTCAATGATTTTTATTTACAGCAATGAGTAAAAAGAGAGAATAGAGTTCACCTCTATTCTTTTTTTTTTCTATTTGTGGTGTGGATGACGCCAAAAATATAACCCTAAAATCTGATACATTAGATCCAAATACCACCATGTGTTTTTCAAAAAAAAAAAGAAGAAGAAGAAAACTTTTAGTAATACAGTTCTTAATTTATAATACAAAGAAATGCTACTTTAGAAAGTTTAAATATAAGCAGATCCTTTTCATTTGGAAAGAAAAATGCACAGCTGATGTCAAAGAATTCAGTACCTGTTCCATGTGATTGTTTTGTTTGAGCTGAATGAGGGCATTTAAATTTGAGAAATAATGTGCATCATATTGCAAACCATTTTTATAGCGTACTACATCTCCATAAATCTCTTTCCTCTATGAAAAAATATGCAGGTTTCATTCTCGTTTACAAAAATGAATCCAAAAACTTGAAAAATATATTCAACAAAATAAGTAATAAAAAACTTTTTAAAGCCATTTGATAAGAGAATATTTTCAGAATCTGCAAATCATATTTTATTTCTATCAAGTCAAAAAATATTTCTTTCCCTATTTAAATTTAAAAAACAGTTTTTGATGGAATAATGAAAATATATTTTATTTATTTAATAATCATGATTCTATCTATAATTACTCACTCCATAATTTATTTTTTCTTCTGAAAATACACGAGTTTCATTTTTTATTTGCAAAAATGTGTCTGTAATGGAAAAACATGGAAAATAAATTAATTCAAATAATAAATTTTTTAAGGTTATTCTATAAAAAAAAAATATTGTGCAAATCTACAGATCATCATTTATTTTTATATTTAATTTCAAGTCAAAATACTGAATAATTTTTTTGTAAAGTGTATGACAAAATATAATTTGTGTAACCTAAACAGTAAGCATAGTAGTAGAATAGGATTACTAATCCTAGTATAGGTTAGAGTAGGAAGAAGTAGAAGATTTTACTAACTGCTCTACTAGTAGTAGAGGATTCACTTTGCTCATCCTAGTAAAAGAAGTGATAAATATTGTGAGATAATGGAGGAAGTTTATGGATTTGAAGCAGAAAAATATTTAGAATAAACAGAAATGTACCATTTGGCAGAAAAAGGTGCACCCCTGTAAAAGACATGACGACTTAGGCTATCAAAGTTAGAGGTCAAAGGAAAAAAATTAACAAATGGCGACTGCGAATCTGCACCTATAGTTTGAATACTGAGTGCAAGGGGAATTAAAAAATTCTGTAAGTATAAATTTTTTATTATATATTTTCTACAATTTTTTTTTTTTTTTTTTTTTGCTAAAAAGTGTACTATTTCACTCTTGTAATATGTTTTGTACAATAGTTAAGAACTAATATATGTTTAAAAATTTTCAGAATAAAAAAGGTCTTAAATCTCTATATTTCTTGGAAAATTCTCTGCAGAAAATTTCTTATGTCTTGCGTTTAATAATATTTGGAATTTTAATAGCTTAAAAGGCTTACAGCCAACAGAGTGAAAAAGTGTCCAAGCCAAGACTCATTTCAAGTGCCAGGCTGGTTTATCACTCCAAGTGGTTCAGTTGATAGAACACTGGTGTACTATACTGATGACCAAGTTCAGGTCTTGGCTTTTTCAAGTTATTGGCTGTACATTTTTTAAGTAATTAAAATCTGAAATGCTATAAAAAAAGGCCCCAAGTCTTAAGCATAGCCTTGTGTGTTTGTATCCATTGTTAAAATATTAAGGAAATTACTTATTAAATTTTTAAAATATAAATTGAGCATCAAGCAATGAGGAGACAGTATGATCAACAATATAAATGTTAAAAGTAAAAAATAAACTATGAATATTAATCTAAAATCTTTTGGTTTAAATTTCTTGTTAAAACTTTTTCAAATAAAAAAGTAATCTTTTTTCAAAAAATGATTTACATAAACCAATTAAATGTGTGCAAACAGATATAACAGGATATTAAACTTCTTGCTGTAGTATATACTTACACCACCTTCTTCCATTTTTTCTTCGTCAATCAAAGTTGCACCACTTTGTTTTACATCTGGTAGTTTTATAGAATCATCACAGATTGCTCTAACATGTGTCTCTTTCTGTGTGTCACCAGCCTCTTTTGATAATATCCTATTAATATATTACTATGCATAATATTAAACAGCAAAATTCATTAATAATGAGCAAAACATGGATATAAATAAACAGAATTCATATTAATTCTAACTTATCACAGAAATTCAATCAACCTTCCCAAATATATTTGTCAAATGAGTAAACAATACTGAATTTACATATATATATTTTTTTCACTCCTTTGCTATGTTTTTAGTAACAAAACAAAAACTCCTTTTTTCAATAAATAAAAAAAATGTATTTTAATTAATATTAAATAAAATGTATTAGAGTTCAAGCTTACTGTATATATTTATGTATAAATCGACCTCCCCCCACTTCAAATTCTTAAGTAAAATTTTGGAAAAAAAAATTGAATTTTCTTCTATAAGTCTGTGGCAGTGCAATCTTGCATGGTCAGTAGAGTTTCTCCCAGGAAGCGATCAAACTAGCCTTTTGTTTGGCACTTAAGAACCCCCACACTATTGGCTGAAAAAGACCTGAATGATAATGCTAAGTCTATGGGGGCATTCTTTTAAAATATCTCACTGAAATTGTAATATTTTTACATGATTTTAGTTTTGCATAGGATAGCTGAGGACGATCTACAACCAAGCTAGTTTTTACTTTTTCGATTTTGGTTATATATTTTTTATCATTTTATGATAATTTCAATTTCAGAACCGATTCTAACCAATTAAAAAAATTAAAGTAATTAAAAAAAAAATCTGAAACCAAAATTGAAAAAATAAAAACTAGCCCGGTTGTAGATCGTCATCAACTATCCTATGCAAAAAAAAATCATGTAAAATTATTAAAATTTGAGCGAGATATTTGAAAAGAACACCCCCTATAGACTTAACATTATCATCAGGGCCTTTTTCAGTCAGTAGTGTGGGCTCTTAAAATCTCTCTTCCTGAATCAGGGTTCTCTGGTACAAACCTTGCCCGGGCACACCACCTGCATTGGTGACCTTGGACAAATGAACACACATTTGGACATCTCTGCTCTAGACCAACAGATGTCAGTCTTGAAAACACCCCAAGTAAGCAAACACTCACAACCAGCAACCAAAGCCTGTGAAATGCTCACAGCATGCAAAGGTAATGTCAACTCTCTTAGCACAAAGCCAGCCACATCTCACATCATCAAAGGGGCATACATGCAGGGCCGTGCTTAAGGGGGGGGGGGGGGCAGCCGGACATTTGCCCAGGGCCGCCAAAATTTGGGGCCGCAAAAAAGTTGGTGCTGCTTTTACATTTTACCAGATTTTATGAAGAGTCTATTTGACTTGTCAGGCACAATCCGAGCCTGACAAGTTGGTACTAAAACATTCGTAAAACTACTGAAAACATATTCTCAGAAATTATCATTCATACGCGTCCATATATTCAATTCTTTGCATGGCCCTGTATATCATTTTATCCATATTCTAAAACTATTCCATAGTAAACTGAATGCAGTTTAGCACAAAAATGCATAACTTGTTTAAAAATCACCTTTAAGTAATTTACGCTCATATTCAGTAACGTTTGCGATCTCTTTGGTATAGCCTTGTATATCAACTGTAGCATTTATACACTCTATATAATATGTATAAATTTAGAGAAAGTTATGCATTTTATCTATCCATCAGCTATCATCGGATACATATACAGTACGTCGGAAAGAATATACTATTCAAAATCTTTTGTGTGTCCCTGTAAATGCTGTGCACTTCGTATTACATATGGTTATATCGTATAACTTTTGTTAAGTCTCAACGACGTATATCAATTTTAGTATGTATAAAATAATTTAATGTAATTAAAATATGTCGCACACAATTCCCCCCTTTACCACTATGTAATGTAATTTATTTATTTATTTATGCCTAAGTGGGACAAGATCACCAGATCGCTAGGATCCGGTGTAGACCCTATTTGTCCCACCCGGAATGTTCCCCGGCATGTGGGGATTCATTACAATAACTTCAAAAAAAAAAAAAAAACATAATATACAGGCTGTATACAACATCAACACAGTGGTATGCGCGCCGGAGACCTGCTCCATCGCGACAAGTGACGCTACGACTGCCAAAAGCTCAACAAAGGCTCTAACGCGACAGCGGGCAGTCTTAGGAGAGAACGGTTAAGTGGTAAGATTGGCCAGGTCCATAAGGAAGTGATAAATTTGTGCCAATTGACGGAGTAGTTTTGGGCGGGTTAAGATATTTGTGAGCCAGGTATCTGGGCGGGAATAAGGGTTCTTAAGGTGCCAGGCCTCTGTGAGTGTGCAGAAGAAATAGTAGGGGTCTGGAGACCCTATGGCCCCACACTCACAGAGGTCCGTATCTGAGCGTTTAAAATAATTTAGGTATGTTCTGAATGGACCATGGCCGGAGAGGAATGCTGATGTGGGAGGGGAGAAAGCTAAGAGATTGTATGAGACTTTTGGGATAAGGGAATAGGTGTGCCTGCCTTTGCTTGAGGCATCCCAGTAGAGTTGCCAGTCAGAAAGAATGTTTCTTTTGAGGAAGTGGCGAACATGAGACGGGGGAACAGGAAGGGGGATATCTATGTTTGGACATGAGGTGGCCTCCTTGGCCAGTGCGTCAGCTAGCTCATTGCCAGCTATGCCGATGTGAGCGGTGACATGGCCGAGAGAGACCCTATGGACGAGAGTTTTTAAGATAACTTTTATCTTAAGCACTAAAGGGTGTTTAGTTCTATGGGCGAATATTTCTTGTAGGCTTGAAAGGCTGTCACTATAAAGGTGAAAAAAAGTAGTATGAGGATAGAGAACAATCCATTCCAAAGCCCGCAGGATTGCGAAGAGTTCTGCTTGGAACACCGAATTGTTATCTCCAATCCTGCAAGCCCACTGATGAATAACAACACTGTCTTTGAAAACACAGAAGGATGATGCTACTCCCGTCTCCGTGTGTGAACCATCGGTGAAAATGGCTGGATTTTTCGAGGGGCTGTAAGAATGCTTATTAACATTAACTTGAAGATAGGATGTCTCATCCGCCGGATGCATAGTCCAGCTGTGGACTTTTCTTTGTAAGAGCAAGTTAGGGAAAAGTGCTGACTGTGTTGGTTCGTGTTCTAAGTGTAGTATTCTGTTTTTCTGAAATTCGTAAGCGAGAGTTAAGTGTATGGGTGGAATACCAGTAAGTACTGTAAGTGCATCCGTTGAGATAGTTCTATAACCTCTAACCATTTGCAGAAGGAATATGCGCTGGATAGAGGCAAGTTTTTGCTTAGCCACTTTGGTTAGCGAACCTCCCCAAACGCCCACACAGTAAAAGATGATGCGTTCAATGATTATGTGGTACCATGTTTTTAACATATTGGGCTTGATGCCCCATGTTTTTGATGTTAATTTACAGGAATTATGGTAGTAATTTAAAAGTTTAATTTTTAGTGCTTTGATATGTGGAATCCAGCTCTGATGTTTATCAATAATTACACCTAATAATTTAAGAGTATGAACGTGGTGGACGCTAACCCCATTGACTCGCGTCACGGGCTTGCGTTTGAGTTCTCTTGGTTTAATGAAGGTTAAAGCTTGGGATTTTCCGGGTGAAAGCTGGAGATGAAGGCGAGCCAACAACTGGCAAAAAGCAGGGAAAGCTCTTGCCGCTTGCAGTTCGAGATCCAGACGACGACGGCCCGAAAAAACAAAGTTGAAGTCATCTGCGTAGGAGTAAAGATTGAAGCCTAATTTCTCCAATTCTTTTAGCAAGACATTGGCAATAAGCAGCCAAAGGATTGGGCCCAAGCACGAACCTTGGGGGCAACCCTTTTCTAATGGGTGAACTGAAGTTCCTGAACCCCAGTTGATAAGAATGCTACTAAATTTAAGATATGTTGCAATGGTTCCAGCTATGTTTCTCGGGCAGCCGATTTCACGTAATTGTAATAAGATGTCCCGCCACTCTACATTGTCGAAAGCACCTTTAATATCTAAGGAGACAAGAGTTGTGTAATTTCCTTCAGCTATGCTATGAGCACAGGAGGTAAGAATTGCAAACAAAGCCTTTTCACATGATCTGCCTTCTCTGAATCCGTATTGTCTGTGATGAAGTAAGTTATTAGATTCAAGAAAGTGGTTAAGCCGAAATACAAGTAATTTTTCTAATAATTTGCCTAAGGATGGTAGTAGGCAGATTGGGCGGTAAGAAGAAGATTCTGAGGAGTCTTTCCCTTGCTTCAGGAAATATACTACTTCCCCTTGTCTCAGAGTGAGCGGGAAGTAATGGTGAGTGAGACAGAGATTAGCCCAACGCGTAAAAATTTTGGGAATTACATGGAAAGTTAATTTCAGAATTTTAAAGTCTATACAGTCCGGACCTGGAGCTTTTTTGTCATTAAACGTACGTAGCGCGGTTGCTACCTCAGCTTTTGAAAAGGGTTTGTCGGGGGGTGCATCAAAAGTAATGTCAGAATTATCTCCTGGTGGATATGAGGAGGGGCCAAAAAGATGTTTGGTGAGGTGCTCCATGTTTTCCTGCCTAGATGATCGGCTGGGTGGCAGTTCGAGCTTAATTTCATCAGGAGTGAAAAACTTTCCTGTGAAAAATTTTTGAGCTGTTCCGAAAGGGTCTGTTTGATTTGTGCAGAACTTTTGCCAGGCAGCATTTCTCGCATCCAGTACACTGCGCTTATATTTAGCGGAGAGAAGACGATAATTGGCGCTGAGATTGCGATAGTAATCTGTGTTAACATCTTCTGTTAGTCTGAGTCTTTTTAGTTTCCTCCTCAGTGCCGTGAGGTGATTACGCTTAGTCTTAAGATCTATGTAATGTAATTCTTTTGCGTGGCCTTGCAAATGAATAACAGCTATTTTTTTCACCGCGTATTTTACAGAAAGTATATTTTAAGGCACGTCGTAAATGCATATAATTTGTAACGTATTTGACAAGGGTGTAAAATACAATTGAAACGATTTTTCTCCTTAGGCTATAACGTAACGGTACACCTTTGACTGTCCCTGTAAATAAACTAATCATGCTAAAACCTTTTTTTTTGCATTTGAAATAAAGTTCTGCTAGGGTAAACGAACGAACATCGAAAATTTTCAGGGCAATCCAAGTTATTTACGGAAGCTAGAGCGCGGACAGACGGACAGGTAAACCGAAATCCTAAATATTTTGGAACTTTGTCGGAAAGTTTTAAAAAAGAGACTTTTCGTAATCATTTTAAATATAACATTTTAAATATGCCGTAATGTTCGTCTTTAAATGTGTTTCGCACGTATTATTAGGTTTAATGTTTTCTTTCTATTTTAATGTTAACTTGTAAATATATTTTTAAGTAGGACTTCTTCCCTCAAAGGGATTCATCGATTTAATTTGTGACAAGTGACGACACAGTTTTCTGACATAACTTCTTACAAATGTAGAAAATGAGCTGCTTTTTAATTAATAAAATTAGTATACAAATTAAAAAAATGAAAATGAGCCCAAACATAAACCAAACCTAATATAACCCGTGGTTTATAGTTTTTAAATTAATTTAGTACATTTTTTTTTTTTTTTTTTTTTTAATTTAGAAAGATAGACATTTCGAATATTTTTTGCTACTGAAACCCTCTGTTGATAGCATCCCGAACATAAAATATAGCTTATGTTTGTTATTTTTTAAACAGGCTCCATCGCCACAAATTTACTTTTGGAATCGGTTTGATACTTGCTGAGATTGTTGACAAATAGCCATTTAGAACGTTTTTAGGACGCTTTTCGCTCATTTTTCCATCTTTTAAATTTCGAATTTTTTAGGAAATGTTTTTGGGAACCATATTTATCTTATAAGTAACTACCATTCTAAATTTCATGTTTCTAAGCCCTTCTGTAACACACAAATTGCATTTTTAGAGCATTTGTTTGCTCCTGCACCCCTTTTGGGGTAACGACATCGACATAAGATATAGCTTTTGTTAAATAAAGGACTGTCACCATCATTTTGACATCATTATTTTTTAAATCGGTTTGTTACTTCCCGAGATTGCTTTAAAAATTCAATTTAGAAAGTTTTTATATCGCATCTCGTGCATTTTTTACTCTTTTTAAATTTCATATTTTTTAGAAACTGTTCTTGGAAATCATTTATATTTTATAAGTAATTAACATCCCAAAAATTATGTTTCTAGGTCCGTCAGTAACGCAAAAGCCACATTTTTTAGAACTTTTTTTACTCCTGAACCCCTTTTGAGAAGTGACACCTACATAAGATGTAGCCTATGTTGGAGCAAGAACTATCACCATCATTTTGACATCATTATTTTTTAATCGGTCCGTACTTCCGAGACGGATTAAAAATTGCAATTTAGAACCCTTTTCGTCCATTTTCACCGCTTTTAAATTTCGTATTTTTGGAAAACGCTCTTTGAGATCATTTATGTCTTATAAATAACAAACAAGCCAAACGTTATGTTTCTATCTTCTATGTCCTTCAGTAATACAACAGTTGCATCTTTAGAAAGTTTTTTGCTTCCTATGGGGTAATGACGCCAACATAAAATATAGTCAATGTTGGAAATAAGGACTGTCACCATCATCTTGAATCATTATTTTTTTAATTGGTTCGTTATTTCTCAAGATTGTTTAAAAATCGCTATTTTGCGCCTGTACTCCCTGGGTTAGTGGCATCGACATAAGATATAGTAGTCCAGGCATTACGTGCTCAAAAAGGACAAATAAATGCAAGTTTTGGTGTAGTTTTGATTTTTGGTACCCTTTATGTTTTTTGGGTCGCTGAACACGAATCTGGCATTATTCAACAAAATTTCTCCCCGGAAACACGTTTTTTTGGCAAAAAACGTGGGTTTTTTTCGTTTTTTCTAAATAATTTCAAAATTATGCATTTTACATAAAAGTCATCAATACATAAATTAAAGAGCACAAAATTTCCTACATTTTGTGTATTTAATGTTTTTTTCTCTGATCAATAGTTTAGCCGTGAGAGAGCCACAAAAATGGGTGTGAAAAGCAGAAAATTCTGAAAAACGTGAATTACAACACCGTACGTCGATAAAACATGAAAAACAACCATTTTACACAAATTTTTCCCACTTAATAATACTAAATATATTATTATTGACTATATTTTATTAATCTGATGTTCATTGTTTCTTTCTAAACTGAAAAATAGATAAAAATGAGCATATTTGTGATGAAAATGTTCATTTGCTATTATAAAATAATAATAGTAATAATTTCTTAATTTACTTTTAAATAATGTAAATATAATAACTAAAACAGGCTTTAACATATAAAAACTGACACGGATTCCAGTTCTTAAAGATCTAGAAGTTCAAAATGTGGGTGTGAAAATTAAAAAAACCCGGAAAATACGAATTATGGCACTGTACATAGATTTAACATGAAAAATGATCATTTTTTAGCAAAGATTGACTTTTAATGATACTGAAGATATTATGATCGACTATATTTTACAATGAAGTTGCTAACAATAAAAACGACGACTCATTATGAATTATTATTTAATAATAAATAATTAAGTACATTAGTAAGTACATTTACTTAAAAAACAAAGCTCTATTTTCGCTTTCTTTTATTTGAGAATCCCTGCTTTTCACCGACATCTACAAAATAGAAAATAGACGAATGGAATTAGTGGGTGTTTTTATAACTATCAATATTATACATAAAAGTTTTTTTAATAGTAAATATTTGATACCTTGCAGCATAACTATTTCCCCCTCCATTGGGTCCTCTGATTCATCGTGTGGGCAATCCATTTCCAGATCGGTTTCAGAGTCTAGTTCATCCTCTTCGTCTTGACACATAACTGCGATGTTTTTGCAGTTTCTCGTAGCAAATCTTCTATCTGATATCTTCGCAAATAGTTTTTGCTGCTGCTTCAACCACTCGCAATCTCTCATCTCGTTCAGATTTACATGTTTGCTGATACCATGCATTAGTCAGTATCTTCCCTCCTATATTTTTGAAACATACAATGGATTTTTTTTCTGATTCTTTGTGATCAGTATGTCATCTCCATATCTCTCAATGAGGTTAAACTTTATAGTTCTCATATTAGGTTGATAACTCCCTGTAACCTGTTTCATTAGCTCTTCCATGGAGAATTGACACTCGTCATCATGATTTTCAAGATAATCGTATATACTTGGCATTGCTCTGTCGATTGCCTCGGCAAACGTACCACGTTTCTTCTGTTCTTGGACCTTCGGCCTCCTATAAATATATTTAAAACATTTGATGTGGTATTGAGCATCTGCTGCGATAAAATCATTCACTGGTTCGATGCGCTGAATTATAACCTGCCCATAATCATCATTGCGAGCTCTTGCTGCTTTCAGAATTGTACTCCCATGTGTCGCATACTGTATACAGTACTGCGTTCGCTTGGTGGATTTTTCGCTTGTGTTGCAATGAACTCTTCCGAAATGCACAGTCCACATATAAAACAATTAGTTCGAAAATTAAACTTAGGAGTTGATGATCTTAAAATTTGAGGAATGGTAGCACTTTGTTCCTCAACTGTCTTCACATAAGCAGTAATCATCCGTTCATTTACGTATGCTTTCGACTAACTTTCACTGACCCCTCTTCAAAAGGAGAGTCACAAATAAAACACAGCGACATTGCGCAAAATCACTTTAGCTGCTCACTATATTCACGAAGACACAAACAGTGAATTACTAAATTATAAGTAAGCAGTTGCATATGGAAACTGAGAGAAATGTATCCCCCTGATAAGCTAGTGATCTGTGCGACGCATATTTCTAACAGAGGTGAGACTGGCGGGGAGGGGGGTTAGTATTCTATTGAGCATGGACATGGGATGCGGGGGTGGGCACTTGACCAACGTTATTTCACACTTGTACCCCTTCAATCAAGAGGGAAACAATTAGTTAACAACAATGCAATTAGTTAAACGATGGGATCAGTTAAAGCCTTTTTTAGTTATTTTATTTACATTATTTAAAAGTCAAATTAAGAAATTATTATTATTATAATTTTGTAATAGCAAATGAAGATTTTGATCACAGATACACTCATTTTTATCTATTTTTCAGTTTAGAAAGAAACAATGAACATCAGATTAATAAAATATAGTCAATAATAATATATTTAGTATTATTAAGTGGAAAAATTTGTGTAATATGGTTGTTTTTCATGTTTTATCGACGTACGGTGTTGTAATTCACGTTTTTCAGAATTTTCCGCTTTTCACACCCATTTTTGCGGCTCTCTCACGGTTAAACTATTGATCAGAGAAAAAAACTTTAAATACATAAAATGTAGGAAATTTTGTGCTCTTTAATTTATGTATTGATGACTTTTATGTAAAATGCATAATTTTGAAGTTATTCAGAAAAAACGAAAAAAAGCCACGTTTTTTACACGTTTTTTGCCAAAAAAACGTGTTTCCGGGGAGAAATTTTGTTGGATAATGCCAGATTCGTGTTCAGCGACCCAAAAAACACAAAGGGAACCAAAAATCAAAACTACACCAAAACTTGCATTTATTTTTTACCAAATGCCTGGACTATAGCCTATGTTTGAACAGGGAAGAACACCATCATTTTGTTACCATTACTTTTGAAATCAGTTCGGAAGTTCCAGAGATTAGTCCCTACATATAAACAAACTTTATTTCTTTATAATATAGGTATAGATTATGTGCGATTTATGATGCTAAAACCTACAAATTAAGATGAACCCAGCTAACACAAATTTGTCGGAAAAGTCACGATCGGATGTCAGAATTATCATGTTTGTCAAGTACATCGATTTTCAAGTATCATTGCGGCATGTTTTAATGACAAAATAAAGTTATATCATACAAGTTGTGCCAATATTATTACAGAAAGACGATAGTAAATCGTAGTCCTGTAAAAGCGTTAAATGCTTGTTATCTATCAATTATCCTATACATGACAGTAGTTTAATATGTCACTTATGTATGTGTTTTACGGTATCACCTTTAATACCATGTATATGATAATTTTCTTCGCGACACTGATTTGGTATTGATATTCTGCCATATTATTCGTGTAAGTTTGTCATAATGAAAAAGAAGAGTGGCAACATTGACGAGGCGAGGCTTGATTTCGATTAAAATAATGGCGGCTTCCGCTGTGATTTGTGTTTGTGTGTTGAATAGCGGCACGTGAGATATCTGAATTCAACGTTTCCTCGTGGATTTTTTTTATGTAAAAGGTAAGTGCTTTGCTAAATATTCTTTATACACTAATTATTTAATACTTATAACTGAGTAAAAATTTTAAATATTGTAGGGTAGGTGACTTGCAAACATCAGTACACGTTTTCTTAATGTAAAGATACAAGCATTTCTTTAAACATTATTTACCTAACTTTATCAGCAATCGATACATTTTTTTTTTTTTTTTTCTTAGGACCCATTTTATAAAAAGTAAAAGTTCTTTTTTAGATTTGTATCATATCTTTATCAGGGTTCATACAGAGTTCGGAAGAAAAAATCCAAGGAGTACATAAAAAATCCAAGGAGCCCAAAAAGTTTTAAGGATTTGTCACTTTAGTTGTTATCTATGTGGTATGCACTTGCATAGCCCCAATTCCGCAAAGATTCCGCAAGAGGGGGGGGGGGGGGGGAGGTATCCGCGATCTTCAGATGAAATCAGCAATTTATCTGATATTTTAGCAAAATTGGTGATTTATTAAGATCTTTTGTCAAAATCGGCGTTTCCCCCCCCCCTTTTACTTACCCATCATACGTAGTATAGGGTAAGTCTTGCAATCGTTTTGAAAATCAAAAATTTTTTTTTGATGGATTTACATGTTTTAGATAGTGGAGATTCCGAAAAACATATTTTTAGAAAAAAAAAAAAATTGCCGTCTGTCTGTCTGTCTGTAACCGCTCTATCTCCCGAACGAATTGAGATAGAGACTTGAAATTTTGTATGTAGTTAGTATGTAAGAATGGGACGAAGCCTATTGAATATCAGCAACCTCAATTATCCGGAACTATTTTTTTTGGACTCTTGAAAAATTCGTTCTGAAGAAAGGTATATAACAATTTTCAAATTTTTTTGTTCTAAGGAATGGACATAAAAGGCAATAAAATAACACACATTTTGCATATAAAACAAAATCGATCGAATTATTAGTTGCCGAGATATTTGTAATCCTGTTTTTCACATTCTTCGATTTTTCATGACCCTGTATTTCATTAAAATTTCAATTCAGAGGTATATTTTAATTAGAAATGAGACGCTTAATCCGACGCAGTTAATTGTTAGTTAATAGAATTATTATTTTTGGAGTTATAAGGATGTTTTATACTACTTGAGTAGTTTGGCGTTTTATATAATTTGTCGAAATTTGTACAACAGCAGTTCTTTAATATAGCATTACTATGTATATTAACAATATTTAAATTTTGTTTATGAATTGCAATGCAATGTATAAATAGTTTTCACATGTTTTATTTTCATATACATATCCATGATGGGTAAGTATTACGGTGGCCCCCAACGACTAGTTTTTTTCGCAATGATGCTTTGACTAAATATTTGTAAGCAATATTTTATTGAAAACGGCAGTTTTTCTTGCGATCTTTTAACAAAATTAGCATTTTATCTGCGATATTTGGTGAAATTGTCCTTTCTAACCTTGATCCGCACAGGAAATTAGCGTTTTTCAGTGATTTTTTGACAAAGTTTGTTGACAAAAACATTAACAAAATCGTCGTTTTTCCACGAAGTTTGCATTTCTCCACTATTTTTTCGAGAATCATCCCTGAATCCAATCGTTATCAGAAAAATTGAGCATGATAAATCGTATCATGAAGAAGAAATCCAAGTTGTATATCTAGCTGTAAAGGAATTAAACAATATAATCACTTTTTGAAATTAGAAACTTAGAGGTGTGTCTGGATTATTCTTTTCACTTTTCTTTCCCTTATGGACGTGAAAAGTAAATCACTTTGGTGGCTATTAGTATGATCCCAACCAATCACTGCTGTGTTTCTGACGAATGACGTGCATACAGAGTTTAACGTGCGCTTTACAATCCCAGTTTTTTTTTTTTTTTTTTTTTGGATTAATATAGCTTGCGTGCAAAACCGCCGCTGAACTTGAAAAATCTTGTCCTCGGGACTTCTAAAATTCTGGGTCCCTTTTTACCAAAAGTGGGTCCCCACTAACTAATTATTTTAAATGCAAAAACTGAATTTGTTCATTTGCAAATGAAAAATAAAATGCAATAATTATTGCTTTAATAACAAATAAATAAATAAAACCAATAATATATATTTTTAAACTACTAAGAGAAATTTTCTTTGTTTAAAAATAAATGTGCAAGATTCAATTTAACTATAAAATATTGAAGATTTGAATGTAGAAGATAACAAGTATCACTATTGTTTGCATTTCTTTTTTAAAAAAATGGGGGGCAAGACAGATTTATTAAAAAAAGACATTTTTGCTGAAAAAAATAATACTTTTGTTGAGTAAAGTGATGAAACTTTTTGTTTAATGAATGGGTGTTTTTCTGAATCACATTTACTCAGAAAGACTTGGAGCATTCAAAAACCGATTGTAAAGCAGGAAAATCCATTTTTAGAGCCAAAAAAAAAAAAAAATTGAAGCAAAAAAATTAGTTTTTGGAACAAAAAAATTACTCCCGGCATTAACTTTTTTTTTTAATTTTCCCCCATGGCTCTTTGATAAAATTTGAGTTCTTTCACGATCTTCTGACGAAATTTGCGTTTTCAGCGATTTTTAGATGAATTTTGCCGTTTTTTCGCGATTTTTTGAGGAAATCTGCCACTTTTTTGAGATTTTGTGACGAAATTAGTTATTTTTTCGCGAATCTTTTGAATAAATCTATCGTTTTTTCGCGAATCTTTTGAATAAATCTACCGTTTTTTCGCGAATCTTTTGAATAAATCTATCGTTTTTTCGAGATTTTTTGACGAAATCTATCGTTTTATCGCGATTTTTTTGACAAAATCTGTCGTTTTTTCGCAACTTTGAGAAATTTTGCCCTTTTTTTTAGATTTGTGACAAAATTAGCCATTTTATCGCGAATTTTGACGAAATCTGTCATCTTATCGAATTTTTTTTTACAAAATATGCCGCTTTTTCCGAATTTGACAAAATTTACCGTTTTATCGCGATTTTTTTTAACGAAATTTGTTATTTTTCGTGAATACTTTGACAAATTTTGCGTTTTATCGCGATTTTTAGACGAGAATTGCCGTTTTTTCGCGATCTTTTGAGGAAATCTGCCGTTTTTTTTTTCGAAATTTTTTGAGGAAATCTGCCGTTTTTTTCGAAATTTTTTGAGGAAATTAGCCTTTTTTTGCGAATTTTTTGACGAAATTTATCGAAAAATAGTCGTTATTTCGCAATTTTTTTAACGGAAGTCGCCATTTTTGCGATTTTTTAACAAAATTACGCGTTTCACGGGACGCGTAAGAGCTATTTTTCCGCGTCCCGTCGCCGATATTTTCCGTATTTTACGCATTACATTGCATCCGCGGCATCTCTGAACGCAGTACAATTTAAGGAGTTTCTAAGGAGTATTTTGTTTATCTAAGTAGTTCTAAGTACTACTTGGGAACGTTTTCATTTCTAAGTAGTTTCTGAGGAGTCCAAGGAGTCTGTGCGAACCCTGTTTATACTTTTTTTTTGTGTGTAAGAAACATTTTCCCCAAAAATGAAATACAGTTTCTCAAAATAACAACAAATGTTTATTAATGATTACTTCTTTAAATCCTTCTGTTAAAGTTTTTCTTTATGGTAAGTTTTATTTGTTAAAATATTAAAATTTTAATAAAAATAATCAATGAAAGTATATTTTTATCGAATGGAACTTTGAGAAGAGACCTGTTTTAGTGAAAGAAATTTTGAGAATGGGCCTCTTTTATTGAGATTATTAAGAGTACAAAACTGCGAAGGAATTTTGTTTTGAAATATCAATTTAGTTTTAAGCGTTACCACCATATTTGTTTATCGCTGAGTTTGACTTGCAATAATTTTCAAAAATTGCATTTTGACATGTTTAGGAAAAAAAAAAAAAAAAAAAATCGGCGACTTCATTTTGAAGGCTCAAAACACATTTGTTTATATAATTTGATAAAGTGCAGGGTATGCCCAGTCTTGTATATTTATTGAGCCGTTAAATGATTGCCAAAAACTGTTATCAATTGTTTATTTTGTTTATCATTGCTAATTTCCAATCATGTTAAAAACAATTTTTTAATGTATGCATTTATGAAATCATTATGTATATTTATATTAACATTTACTGCTGTTTGTCCACTAGAATGAATATAAGTAATCAGCAGAGTCGCATAATATAGACGCACGCGCGCACGCCGTGCGCAGAAAATTTTATGAAATTTGCAGAAAATTTTAAGAAAGAAACAATTTTTAGTTTTATAACTTTTTTTAGTACCAAAAAAATAAAAATATTCCCTCAATTTTATGAACGAATTATTTACTGTTAACGCGAATGTTATCAAAAGGCCTCGAAAAAAATCGCAAATTTCAACAAAAAATCGCGTAAAAAAACGTGAATTTCGTCCAAAAGCTGAGTAAAAAATGCGAACTTTGTGCATGGGTCTCATAAAAGAACACGAATCCCGTGCATGAATCGCGTAAAAAACGTGAATTACATCCATGAATCTCGTAAAAAACGTGAATTACGTCCATGAATTGCTCAAAAAACGCGAATTACTTCCATGAATCGTTTAAAAGACGCGAATTAAGTCCATAAATCACTCAAAATATGCGAATTACGTCCATGAATCGTATAAAAAAAATGCGAATTACGTTCATAAATCGCATAAAAAATGTGAATTACGGCCATAAATCGCTCAAAAAACGCGAATTTCTTCTACAGAAAGCTCAAAAAACGTAAATTACGTCCATGAATCGCATAAAAATAGCAAATTACGTCCATGATTCGCATAAAAACGCGAATTGCGTTCATAAACTGCATGAAAAAAAGCTAATTACGTTCATGAACGGCATGAAAAATGCGAATTGCGTTAATAAATCGCTCAAAAAAATGCAAATTATATTCATAAATTGCATAAAAATCTCAAATTACATCCATGAATCGCACAAAAAACGTGAATTACGTCCATGAATCGAGTACAAAAAAGCAAAATACGTCCGCAAATCGTTTAAAAAACGCAAATTGCGTCCATTAATCCTGTAAAAATTGCTAATTACGGTCATAAAAAAGCGAATTACATCCATAAATCGTGTAAAAAAACACCAATTACTTTCAAAAATCGCATAAAAAACGCGAATTACATCCATGGATTGCATAAAAATAGCGAATTACGTCCATAAATCGCGTAACAAATGCGAATTACGCTCATGAGTCGCATAAAAAACGTGAATTACGTCCATAAATCGCTCAAAAAACGCAAAATACATTCGTAAATCCCGAAAAAAAGCGAATTACGACCATGAATCGCGCAAAAAACGCGAATTACACCTAACATTAAATTAATTTGCAGAAAGTTTTTGACTCATTATTATGTGCGCAGAAAGTTTTTGGTTTTATACAAGTCTGGTAATCAGATTTAATGTTTTACCTGGGTAGGGTCACCTGCAGGGTCGTAGCTATTGCCAGGGCACTACCCCAAGGCCTCCAT
The DNA here is from genome assembly GCA_964019185.1 of Maratus speculifer. NCBI lineage: Eukaryota > Metazoa > Arthropoda > Arachnida > Araneae > Salticidae > Maratus > Maratus speculifer. The sequence goes on along the minus strand of OZ025295.1, from coordinate 40,793,942 downwards.
ACCTGGGGGGCCCCCAAATTGATGGTTAAAAAACACTATTGATTTTAGTTTCTTGTCTGACTTCCTATAAAATGCCCAGCACCTAGCTAAAAGTTAGTAATTAAATAAATCAAAGCACTAGAATAAATGTTTTTGCATGTGTGTCGATATACTCTGTACACTTCACATGCAAAATCAGCTCTAGAGCAGACAGCAAAATGTCGAGTCGAATGTGTCATGTTGTGTTTGCCGATCACACCGAAGCTAGTATAAGAAAGAAAATATGAGTTTTTGATCACTTGAATGATACAAAACGTGTCTAAAAAATTCTAGAAAATCTCTCTTCGATAAAATCGAAAAAAAAAAAAAATTATCAAAACTTATCTTTCAAAAGGTTTTTAAGCAGAATCAGGAACAGGTGTACTTATGTATTAACAACGCCGCAGCAGAGGTTATGCTAATGTGCAAATAAAGAGCAATTTTGTTGTTCTTACGTGCATGTAGTTATGTTTTGGATTCCTTGTTGCCTCGTTGTTTGCTCATTTTTGACGGCATCTTTTGTGTACATGCGAACAAGAATGTTCTTTATTATTCTTCTGCTTATTCTTATTCTTCACCTGGTGTTAATACGTAAGTACCCAGAAACATATGATTAAGTTGCATAAACAAAAATGAACCTAAGCAAAACACTTTTCAAAGTATTCAACCAATCAGAAGTCTGTATTTTTTCCCCTATGCTAGTTTTAGTGGGATCAACAAAAATTTTGTCGGCGCCAAGTACCTGCCCAATTCTATGTTTTTAAGCCATTTTTTGATTTATCATACTGCGTAATATTTAAACCACAGTGTGCGAGGAAAAAACTGCACCTGGGGCCTCTAAGTTTATAGTTACGGCCCTGGTCACCTGAGGTAATTCCTGATCAAAAGTCAGCATCCAATTATTATGAAAACTATTAAAGGTATTGTTCTTAATTTTTTGTGGAATAAACCCCCCATGATGGTTATATAATAAAAAATCTTAATTAAATATATATATGCACATAATTGAAATTTGAAATAACTTTTAAGTGACCAAGAATTGTTCTGGAAATGGGGTAATTCTGTCTTTCTGGGGTAATTATTGGTCAGAATCCTTTTTGACGTAAAGAATGTATATTGATAGTTAATTTTTTAAAACTGAGTAAAAGTAAATATAATCAATCTTGTAAAAGTTTTATTCATCTCATAATTGTTTAATAATAAACCATAATTTGTTTTGGTATAGATACAAAATTATTTCATATACAAAAGACTTGTATAGTTTACAAAGCATGAACTAGCCAAAGAATTTTTGTAGTATTAGCAGTATTTATTACTTTTTTATCCACTGTCCTTATTTTTATCCATTAATCCTTACAAATTTATTGGTTAATCTATATATATAAAAGAAAGTCTGGATTTTGTATTAATCACAGCACAAAAAAATCTGCCGAAACTAAAATCTTGAAAATTGGGGTAAAAATACTTCTGATAACATCGGGTGCCGCAAAGAAGGAATTTTCGAAAATTCCACCCCTAAAGGGGTTAAAAAAAGGAACAAATTTTAAAGAAATACTTAAAAAATCGGCTTTTGAAGTTATTTTTCAACTGATAACATATTTAGTGCATTTTTTCATGCTGAATCAAATGGTACCAAGCAATTCTTTTAAGTTTAGTAGTTTGCAAGATGTTTCACATTTTCCTGATTTGGCAGTGTCTTTGGCGCAAAAACCTGAAATTTTCAATCCTTATCTATATATATAAAAGAAGGTCTGGATTTCGTATTAATCGCAGCACAAAAAAACTGCCGAACCTAAAATCTTGAAAATTGGGGTAAAAATACTTCTGATAACATCAAGTGCCGCTAAAAAGGGATTTTTGAAAATTCCACCCCTAAGGGGTTTAAAAACAGGGACGAACTTTAAAAAAATTCCTAAAAAATCGGCTTTTGTAGTTATTTTTCAACTGATAACATATTTTAGTGCATTTTTTCATGCTCAATCGAATGGTACCAAGCAATTTTTAAGTTCAGTAGTTCTTGAGATACTTCACATTTTCCTGATTTGGCGGTGTCTTCGGCGCAAAAACCTGAAATTTTCAATCCTTATCTATATAAATAAAAGAAAGTTTGGATTTCGTATTAATCACAGCACAAAAAAATCTATTCAACCTATAATTTTGAAAGAGAGTTCTATAATCAGGTTAACATGATTATGTAAGCTATATTTAACTATCTCAATATATATAAAACGCAAAGTGAAATTTCATTGTGGCCGCTTATAACTTAAGTTCTACAAGATAGATTTTAATGGATTTTACATTGTTAGTTAGATAATTTTTCAGAAATTTTGTAACAAATGAAATATAGCATTCTAGTTTAATTGAATACTTAGGAAATGTTTTTTTATTAGATGAATCCAATTACAAAAGTTTGGCTTTATTTTAAATGTTCCGCTGAATGAATTTTCATGTGGTTAAAATTGTTAATATGTTGAGCGCTGCGTCATTCATTAGTGACTAACATTGAACTTTCCGTTTAGATGACTGATTTTTCACCGATGACAGACAGTCTAAAGTACGATATAAAACTGAAAATTACTATGATATAAAAATTTCGTTTCATTCAAAGTTTCTTAAAAAACTGACCAGCGTAGCGGGCGAAGGCTGCTAGTAAAATATATAACTAAATGTTTATTTTTTCAGTTTTATGACTGAAGTTTCTGGATCCTTTTTCAAGAAATTTTACATAAACTTTAATATGGATCTTTAACACTCGGCATAACATTTGGATGTTTGTATTGCCTATATATATGTTTATGCATGATTTCAGCATTTTGCAAGAAGAGAGTTTTTCTACTTAGTTCTTCTGTCATAGGGTGTGTCTTATCTTACCGTTAGAGCACTTACCGTTTTTGCATTTACAGTTATATTTTTAAGGAGGCTTTAAACTTGCGATTAAAAAAAGTTGCAAGACAATAGTTTTTAGGGTGTACACTTATAATAGATAAAATATCATATATATAAATATAATAAAATTATATTATTAAGCAATAACCAGGAATTGCCTCACAAATATGGGACAAGTTAAGATTGTAGAAAAATAATGAATTCTGTTTAAAGACAGGAAAAAAAATATGTGAATTTTGCTGAAAAATTGCAGATAATATGCGCCTTTTACCGAAGGATTACAGAAAATATGCAAATTTTGTTGAAGAATCGCAGAAAATATGCAAATTTTTGCTAAAAGGGCTGTAAAAAACTGAATTTTGCTAAAGGATCATGGATAAATGCCAAATTCTTTGAAAAGACCATGGAAAAAAGTGTGATTATCGTCAAATGGTCGTGAAAAACACATTTTGTCAAAATACTTAAAAAAAAAAAAAAAATGCGAATTTTGTCAGAAGTCTGAGTTTCACTTAGTTAAAATAATGCATACTTTGTGACGATCAGCCATTAGCATCCCCCTATCACCACCATCCATAGATATGTACTACAATTTTAATATGTAAATGCTTCCCTCTTATTTTATGATTTTTCTTCACATTTGATTGGGGGAAGGGGCAGATTAATGGGACTTTGTTTTTGATATGAATTAAAAATGGAAGTTTAAATTAGGTTGATAAGGTGTGCAAAATCTCAAATTTTGCTTATAGGAAATAGAAAAATCATGAATTTTGCCAATGAGGTGTAGAAAAAATATCGAATTTCAAAGGTAAGGCACGGAAAAATCACAAGTTTTGTCAATCAAGCTTGGAAAAATCGCAAATTTTTTCTATCAGATGCATAAAATTGCACATTTCAATGATCGCACAAGTAAAGATCATCAGCTTTCTTGATGATGCATCAAAAATTGCATATTTTCTTCATCGGCTGTACTAAAAAACAAATAATTTGTCTATTTATCGCTCCAACAACAACAAAAAAAAAAGGAACGCTGTTTGATGCAGAAAAAAAAGAAATATCGTTGATCAGGCATGAAAAGATTGCAAGTTTTGTAGATCAGGCACAGAAAAAATCACAAATTTTATCGATCAGTGCATATAAAAGTTACAAATTTTGTCGATGAGGTGCTGTAAAGTTGGAAATTTTGTTCATTGGCTGCATACAATCTCAAGTTTCATCAATGAAAAACATGAGAAAAAAATCACGACTTCATCAATTTGTCGGGGGGGGGGGTGCAGTTTTCATCAGTCATTTAACAATCTCAAATTTCATTTATCGGGTGCAGAAAAAACCGTACTTTGTCAATGGTTGGTGGAAAAATCTCAAATTTTATCGACATGGGTGCAAGACCTTCAGTCTTGAAGAGATTTTTGGCTAATTCTAAATTCTACTTTATATACTTAAATAATAGTAGTTTTACTGTCAAGAACATTTAATCACTTTCTTTTATTGTAAGAAATCAATTTTTTAGCCATAATGCAAGGCTTAGAAACATAAGTGCAAGTTTTTCAGTCCTGAGACGGAATTCGGTCTCTTAAAAATTCCTGAGGATGGAAATGGATAGTGAAAAACACGTGCTTTTCATCAAAGGATCGTGGAAAAAACCCCGTAATTTTCGTGAAATGATCGCGGTGCTATTTCTGTCAAAGGACTGCAAAAAAGACACATTTGCTGTCAAAAGCTTGCGGGAAAAAAAAACGCGATTTCTATCAAAGGATCGCGAAAAACACGCTATTTCTGTCGAAAGAACGCAAAAAACACTCTAATATCATCAAAGAATTTTGAAAAAAGGCATGATTTTTATCAAAAGCTTGTGAAGAAAACGCAATTCCTGTTAAAAGATTGCTGAACAGATATCATCTCAGTCAGAAAATGTGAAATAGACGTGGTCTCTGTCAAAGGATTGCAAAAAAAGACGAGTTTTCTGTCAAAAAGTTGCAGGAAAACGCAACTCCTGTCAAAGAATCACGAGAAAGATGATATTTCCGTCGAAGAATCGCGAGAAAGATGCTATTTCCGTCGAAGAATTGCGAGAAAGATGCTATTTCCGTCAAAGAATCGCGAGAAAGATGCTATTTCCGTCGAAGAATCGCGAGAAAGATGCTATTTCTGTCGAAGAATTGTGAGAAAGATGCTATTTCCATCGAAGAATCGCGAGAAAGATGCTATTTCCGTCGAAGAATCGCGAGAAAGATGCTATTTCTGTCGAAGAATCGCTGGAAAGATGCTATTTCTGTCGAAGTATCGCTGGAAAGATGCTATTTCCATCGAAGAATCGCTGGAAAGATGCTATTTCCGTCGAAGAATCGCTGGAAAGATGCTATTTCCGTCGAAGAATCGTTGGAAAGATGCTATTTCCGTCGAAGAATCGTTGGAAAGATGCTATTTCCGTCGAAGAATCGTTGGAAAGATGCTATTTCCGTCGAAGAATTACTAGAAAGATGCTATTTCCGTCGAAGAATTGCGAAAAAGATGCTATTTCCGTCAAAGAATCGCGAGAAAGATGCTATTTCTGTCGAAGAATTGCGAGAAAGATGCTATTTCCATCGAAGAATCGCGAGAAAGATGCTATTTCCGTCGAAGAATCGCAAGAAAGATGCTATTTCTGTCGAAGAATCGCTGGAAAGATGCTATTTCTGTCGAAGAATCGCTGGAAAGATGCTATTTCCATCGAAGAATCGCTGGATAGATGCTATTTCCGTCGAAGAATCGCTGGAAAGATGCTATTTCCGTCGAAGAATCGTTGGAAAGATGCTATTTCCGTCGAAGAATCGTTGGAAAGATGCTATTTCCGTCGAAGAATCGTTGGAAAGATGCTATTTCCGTCGAAGAATTGCTAGAAAGATGCTATTTCCGTCGAAGAATTGCGAAAAAGATGCTATTTCCGTCGAAGAATTGCAAAAAAGATGCTATTTCCGTCGAAGAATTGCGAAAAAGATGCTATTTCCGTCGAAGAATTGCAGAAAATATGCTATTTCCGTCGAAGAATCATGGAAAAGATGCAATTTCCGTAGAAAAATAACGAAAAAGATGCTATTTCCAGTCAAAGAATACTGAATAGATGCAATTTTTGTCAAAGGATCACAAAAAAGTGCAAAATCGCATGAATTTAATCAAAGGATCGTGGAAAAGTTGTGAATTTTGTCAAAGGATCGTGGAAAAGTCGCGAATTTTTGTCAAAGGATCGAGAAAAAGAGATTTCCATCAAATGATTGCAAAAAATTCCACGATTTTCATCAAATGATTGCAGTAAAAACTAGGGATGCACCGAATAGTGATTTTGGCCGAATGCCGAATATTCGGCCGACAGCTGAGCCGAATACCGAATATTCGGCTAGCCGAATAGTAATTGTTAGGCTGAATACCGAATATTCAGCCAGCGGAATAGTAACTATTCAGCCGAATACTGAATATTTGGCTTCCCAAATACTTTTTATATTTCAAAGTTTAAAGGTATTAAAATGTTACTTTTTAAAACAATTTTACATAATATTTAATAAAAGAGACTTATATTTTGATAAACAAGAACTTTTTATAAGATCATTCAGTATTGAAAAAAATCTGCCTTTTTTTTATTTAAGAAGCATAATTATGAGACTTTTTCAATTAATAAAATCTAAAATATCATGATTTTTTCTACGAATTAAAACAAACATTTTGAAATCAAAGAGAAATAATGAAAAAATAGTTGAAAAAAACTATACAGTCTCATATTTGTTTTTTTTAAATAACTCAAGACAGATTTTTTTCAATATAAATACTTTCAACTTAATTCTGAATAAAGGAATGCCTAGCTCATAGTTCTTTACCTATGAATAAGGGCATTTTCCATCCTTATCATCATATCATATTTTACAGAAATCAAAGCATGTGAGTTGAAAATATAGTTATGGTATCTTCTTCATTGTTAATGCAACAAACAAAAACACAAGTTTTCTTAAGTTAAACTTTACAAACAGCAAATAAATAATGTAAAAACATTCTATTTTATTTAAATATGATTTTATTTCTAATTATTTTAAAGATATTTATAAATTGACACTTAAAAGCAGTAATTGTGAAAAGTTTTTTAAAATGTGTTTTAAAAGGCTTTATTAAGCATTCGATTCGGCTGAATACTTTGATATTCGGCCTAATCGAATATTCGGTAACATGGCCAAATACCGAATATTCGGTACATCTCTAGTAAAAACGCGATTTTTGTTAAAGGATCGTGAAAAAAAATGCGAACTTTGCCAAAGCATCATGGAAAGATGCGATTTCTGTTGAAGGATCGTGTAAAAGACACTATTTCTGTCGAATAATCGCAGGAAAGATGCTATTTCCGTCGAAGAATCATGGAAGAGATGCAATTTCCGTAGAAAAATCACGAAAAAGATGCTATTTCCAGTCAAAGAATACTGAATAGATGCAATTTTTGTCAAAGGATCGTGGAAAAATCGCGAATTTTGTCAAAGAATCGAGAAAAAGAGATTTCTATCAAATGATTGCAAAAAATTCCACGATTTTCATCAAATGATTGCAGTAAAACTGCGATTTTTGTTAAAGGATCGTGAAAAAAAAATGCAAACTTTGCCAAAGCATCATGGAAAGATGCGATTTCTGTTAAAGGATCGCGTAAAAGACACTATTTCTGTCGAATAATCGCAAAAAAAGACGCTATTTCCGGTCAAAGAATACAAAATAAGTACACTTTTTTTTGTCAAAGGATCGCAAAAATGTGAATTTAAATGAAGGATCAGGGAAAAGGTGCAAATTTTGCCAAAAGATCGAGAAAAAGCGTGATTTCTGTGAAATGATTGCCAATAACACAAGAATTTCATCAAATGATAACAGAGAAAATGAAACTTTTTGTTGAAGGATAGCAAAAAAGGACACAAATTTCATCAAAAGATTGTATGAAATACTTGGATTTCAGCGAAAAAATGCAGATTTCTGCTGAAAACTAGAAAAATCGCAAATTTCAGTGGAAAATCGCAAGTTTCGGTTTAAAGTCGTAAAGAAATCACAAATTTCAGCAAAATATTGAAGAAAAGTTGAAAATTTTGTCGAAAGATCGGGGGAAGAAACTTATTTCATCATATGGTCATGGAAGAAAACTCGAGTTACGTGCTTATGTTCTCATTGAGTGGGAGGGTGAAGTGTCAAAATATTTTCAATCTTGGCAAAATTTCAAACTTGCACCCATGCTTAGAAATCTTCTAACCCCTTTTCATTTAGTTACTTCTAATACTCAGAAAAGATTCCACAGATAGACTTCTTGTACTTATGTTTGTCGATAGACTTCGTACGAATGTCGAAGTTTCTCGATAGACTTTGTACGAATGTCGAAGTTTCTCGATAGACTTTGTACGAATGTCGAAGTTTCTCGATAGACTTTGTACGAATGTCGAAGTTTCTCGATAGACTTTGTACGAATGTCGAAGTTTCTCGATAGACTTTGTACGAATGTCGAAGTTTCTCGATAGACTTTGTACGAATGTCGAAGTTTCTCGATAGACTTTGTACGAATGTCGAAGTTTCTCGATAGGCTTTGTACGAATGTCGAAGTTTCTCGATAGGCTTTGTACGAATGTCGAAGTTTCTCGATAGGCTTCGTACGAATGTCGAAGTTTCTCGATAGGCTTCGTACGAATCTCGAAGTTTCTCGATAGGCTTCTTACGAATCTCGATGTTTCTCGATAGACTTCATACGAATCTCTAATTTTCTCAATCAGGCGTGAAAAAATTGCAAATTTTGTTGATTGGTCACAAAAAAGCACATTGTGTCATTAGGAGAAAAAAAAATCGCACAATAGATTGATACGAAATGGAAAAATCGCTGATGTTGTCTTTGATGAATGGAAAAATTTTAAATTTCGTTTATCGGCAGGGTTTGAAAAAACCCGGGTTTTTTTTTAAAAAAGCTCAACCCACTGGGCCCACTAGTCTAAAACCCGGGTTTTTCTGTAAGAACCTGGGCTTTTTCAGGTTTTATCGAATTTTTTTTAAAGACTTAAAATTTCTAATTTTCATATATATAACAGCTAAACTGTTCATGTATCAGTGAAACCTGGGTATAATTTTGCATTAAAAATAAATCAACAAAATGTATATATTGAAAAACCTAGTTAATTTAAAAGGTAGATTTGTGTCTGATATGACTAGTTTCTTGCATTGATATATTAAGCCAGCTGTAAATGAATTTTTTGAGTTAACAAAGAACATTCAAAATGTTTGAAAAAAAAAATGTACTTACTACTACTAAACACAATTTGAAGTAATTACAAAAATATATAAATACATGACGATCAAAATTACTTTTTGCTTTTACAAAAATTGATTACCAGTAATAATTTTGCGAATGAAATTATCATTAAAATACTGTATTAATACTAATGCTAAATCAGAATTAGTATTTTTTTTTATTATAACTAATTAACAGAATAAACTAAATCTTACATAGCTACTTCAATAAATTAGGATTCCCAGCATATGTGGTATTTTGTTACGAGTTTCAATATTGTATAACATAACATAGAAAAAATTATCATTTTTTTATGGGAAAAAGTTTGTTTTTGTGTTTCTGATATATAAAAAATTAAATTACAATTATTTCTTTTTAAAATTTTCATTGGTAGAATTAAGATATTTCTTCCTCTTGTGGTGAGAGAGAAACTTTACGAGTGGTGTATTGCTATTAAGAAATATATCTTAATATCATTATTAAGATCTTAATGACAATTTTAAGAAATTAACCTTAGGCAATTTAAAGTTGAAATTTTGAAAAAAAAAAAAAAAGTTGGTTTTTTGAGTTGGGCAAAATCATAACAACCCTGCTTTAAGTTAAATATGCTAAATTTATATAATGTCTTTCATTAATTTCAAATAAGAAATCAGTTAAATTGTGCAATGATACAGTTGTAAAATCCTGCAAAAATCTGAAAAAACCCGGGCGGGTTTTTTTGGGCTGGGACCACTTGGGGGAGCCATGTTAATCGGGGGCATAACAATTGTGAGTTTCATCAGTTTATTGCAAGAAAAAGCTGTGAACTTCATCAATTTGCAGCAAAGTAAAAAAAAAAAAAAATAATAATAATGCATCAGAGGGTCATTCCATGGTTACTTATGTTACATTTACAGCAATTTACTGCAATAATTTTAGTAATATAACACTAAAAAACATTCAAGTGTGAAATTAACTTAATTTGACAATGAAACCTATGTGAGGGTCAATTTGGATAAATTACCTAAAAAATTATAATGAAAATTGCACTTTATATATGATAACATATTCCTTTTTCAGTAATGGCAGTTACCGTAGTAAATAAAACTAACAAAATTTATGAAATAACATTAAAATTATGTAATTTTAGTATAAATTGGGCTTTGAATAACTTTAATTAGCAAACCATGTCTAATAAATATATATATATATATATTTTCATTTTTGTTACATTACTAAAATTACTGAAAATAGTTCAAAACGTAACATAAGTTACCATGGAGCGACCCTACAATCAGTTAAGAATCCGAAATATCACTAATTTGTCGATGGCATACTGAACAATCACAAATTTCTATAATTAGGTGCAAAATAAAATGCAAATTTTGTTGATCAAACTCAGAGAAAAATCACAAATTTCCTTGATCATGTGGGAGGAAATCATGAGTTTCGTCAATCGACTTTATAAAAAACATGAATTTTGTCAATCGGGTGCAGAAAAACTTCATATTTTCCCGATCATTTTTGTAAAAATCGCAAATTTTGTTGATCAGTTCATAAAGTGCAAACCGCCATGATTGCTTAACCATGAAAAAATTGCACATTTTGATGATCAGGCATGGAAAAATCTTGATTGACTTCTTTTCTTTCCTTCATTCATAACATTCATATTTTTTTCTGCACTAGTTACTATGCTTATTTTTTAGCACTTTAAAACAAAATTTACACTCCCGTATAAAGTCAAGGAATATTATTACATCTTGAAAATAATCTTACTATATCTAATCTATTACATATACAATTCTTTGGCAAAATTTGTGTTTTTGTGAAGCTTAGTTAATTTGCATTTTTCGCAACTGTTTAACAAAATCTGCTTTTTTTGTGATTTTTATTTACAGACTGACAAATTTCCAAGCCTAAAAGAAATAATAGCAGTAAAACAAACTCTAAAAATTTAAAAATAAATAAAAAATAAGGGGTTGTCTACTGTATTCCACTCTCCCCTATACAAAAATATGCAGCAAATAATAATAATAATAAAAACTTTTAATTATTCTTATACAGACATGTAATTTTAGTAAGTCTGATCATCTACTACACTGTTGGTCCCATAATTGGTATTGGTGGATAATCACACGTTTACAGTGTACCTATAATGTATTTATAGAAAAGCATTCATTTTGAATAAACACTACATTTTCGAATAATTACATTTTGCTTTAAAAAATCATACATCTTAAGGAATGCTCGATAAGATAATGGCAAATAAGTTTTTGACTTCATATAGATGTTAATAGAAATTTAAATTTTTTGCATATATGCCTGTTGTATTATTTTTTAATTTCTGTTTTTAGATGGTGTTGTTTAGAAATTCAGGAAGACCTTCTTTCACATATCAAATATATATTGGAGTATGAGGATATTTCCAAACATGTAAGTTATTTTTTATTTTTTTAATAGAATTCAAACTTTTATAAATAAAATAGACTTAGAATGTGTTATCTTTCAAAGTTCTCTTTTAAATTTTCTAGCTAATAATTCTAAACTATTCTTTTTTTCTGTCTGAAATAATTATCATTAAAAATTATTTATACTTTAAAAAACTGAAACCATTTATGGTGCATATTACACACTGCCCATGTCTTTAAAGGTTAAATTTTAAACATGGAAACTCATAATGAAGTATGAGGGAGGGGAAATTTTTTCTGGTGACTAAAATTTAGAAAAATTCTAGGCTACATTTACAGAAACATTTCTGAAAACAGAATTGTCCTAGATTTTTTAAAAAAGCAGAGTGTTACTTGTAGGTAGAAGGCACTGTTATTTAATTCTTAAGATTTAATAACTATATGTTGAAAGCCTGATTTCTGGCTGCACAAGTTTTATGCAAACTTTCATCCTTACAGTGTGGATAATTACCTAGTTGTATTACAACTGAATACTGGGGGTTCCCACTTATGGGTAACATCATGATCAGGATAGATGCTGTAGAGCACTTCGCTGTTCAGGGTAAAGTAAATAAGATTACCGTATATACTCGCGTATAAGTCGAGAAATTTTAGACAAAAAAAGAACTTTAAAGGGGGGGGGGGGAGGGGTCGACCTATACGTGAGACTTAAAAAAAAAATCTAATAATAAAATATCAGAAAATAGTTTGCTAGTGAATCATTGCTGCAGCACTCCATTGTGTTTGTAGAGTACAAAATCCAAAATCCGGAATCCTTCCAACCTCGACTATTCCGAATTCAAGATCATTTTTTGTTTAATTTTCAAAAAAATAATCTACCCAACCCTGTTGCAAAGAACAACAACAAAAAAGTGCCATTAAGATGGCTCTCAAAAGGGAATTGTTTAAAAAGATTCATGGAGTTGTTCGATGTTCTTGGTGAATTTTTAAATGAAAAGCCTGACATTAAGGCCCTACAAACCGTTGATGGAAAAGCATATGTTAGTTATTTAGCAGATATCTTTGAAAAGTTTAATACATTAAATAAACAATTTCAAGGAGAAAACAAAACACTTGTTGATGCAAAAGTGAAAATATTTGGGGTTTTTTGCGTCTGCTGAGGTTTGACAAAAACATATTTCAGAGAGAAAGTTTGACCTATTTTTCTGGTTAAAAAAATGCGAGGTAACAGACACCGCTATAACTGCCATTGTCAATCATCTGAAAATGTTGGCCTCTGATATGAATGATAGATTCGTTGATTTAAAGCAAATGGATTTTCCATCATGGGTCATGCAGCCAATGTTAGTTGATTTATCTAATGTTTCAACACCATACAGAGAAGAAATTGCTGAAATTAAAAACGATGAGTCAATTAAAACTCTATTCAACATAAAAGGCAATATGGTGTGGCTTTGTGCTGAGACTGAAACTAAATAGCCTAATTCAACACAATTTGCAAGAAAAATATTGTTACCCTTCCCATCTTCATACCTTGCTGAATGTGGCTTGAGTGCAGTAAACGATTTACTACTAAAATAAAGAAATCGACTAGACATCACTAAACGAGGGATTTGAGATAAAAGCTGACAAAATTAGTGCCTAATATAAAATCTCTTTGCAGCCAACATCAAGCACAAAACTCTCATTAATTTTATTCTATTCATCTTAAATGTTATAATTTGAATTTTATTATATATTTTATTTATTTACTTTTACTATCAGCAATTAAAATGACAGATACATAATCAAGAAACATCCAGTTAAAGTTATTTTAGTGTATCAAAGTTCACTATTAAATATTTGAAGATCTAATTTTTTTTTTTCATTGCTGCATATTATTATTATTACTCTTATTAGATCTAGAAGCGGCTGCACAAACCATCACCTTATCGAGTTGATGACTGAAATTCATGAGCTAGTTAAAACTTGATTCGCATATCAAAATGCAACTGGTCTACCAAGTCATATCTTAACAAACTTTATTTTAGTGATTGACTAGTAGATTTACCATTTGTTTTCTTGCTAGCACTCCTCTACATTTTCATACTTTTGACTGCAGTAAAGCACTTACCGATCAATCATTAAAATCAGGTCTTTAGCGATTTCCACCAAGATATGATTTGGCAGACCAGTTGCATTTTAATATACAAATCAAGTTTTGTCTAATGCTGAAACTTCAACAATCAATTCTATGAGGTGATGGTTTGTGCAGCCGCTTCCTGGTCTATATTATTAACGATTGCTTCCTGAACACATTTCTTTCATTTATGTTCATTTTTTCATGACCTTTCTTTTACTTGTTTATGTTTTCTTTTCCATTCCATTTTTAAATGGCTATTTTTTTTTTAAACTTCTTTAAATGGAATAACAGCTCAATTTTTATATAATAAGAATTATTTTTCAGAGAGAGGGGAGGGGGGCCATCAGGGTTTTAGATATGATTTAGTGGGGCATGGCCTGAAAAAGGTTGAGAAACACTGGTATAGTTAATTATTTAGTTTAATTCTTAAGGGCTCTTTTGGTTTATGTATGATTTTGTTTCTTTCAAATGTCATGTCATAATATTTTATGGGAAAGTATTGATTGTGCTGTTGTGTTGATTTCTATTCTTTTGAAAAATGTTGAATAAATCCTAATTCTCCAGTAGAGAGGGGCACTTAACATCCAGTTACAGAGGTATGGGAAATTAATGTGTAATCTGATGTAAATATGTCTGCTTTTTGTAACAAACTGGATTTTTTTTTTTTTTTTGGGGGGGGGGGGGGGGAGATATTACAAATGAAGTATTTATTCATTTTCGAACAATACATGACTGTAAGAATTCCGAAATACACACTGTAGTGTTCTTAAATTTTTATGACAGTTTGTAAAGGAATTTTGAAACAAGATTCCAAAACTTTCCAGAGATAATTAAGTTGTCTCAATTCTTTGTCACCATAGTTATTCCAGCTGCAAAATAGATGGTTGTGAAGTTGTTCAATCCTGAAAAACTTCAAATGAAAATAATTGTCTTGCAAGAAAATATTTCCCTACCAGTGTATAAAAATACATCCTCTTAAGAGTTTTGGGGTAAAAATGTTTCAGTATTGTATGAAAATTGTAAAAAATTTAGCTATTTACCTGGTTACTGTTTTTGACTCTTCATGTCTTCATATGTATGTAAAAAAATCTTTGTTCAAAATTAATTTTTTGATAAACAAATATCGTTTTGAGATTGTTGGATGCCCACCTTCAAGATACTTTTTCCATTATTTATTCACCACATGAACAAAACTGTAAAAATCTGGCTCAAGAAAGCAAGTGTAATTCTTCGCATTAATTTTTCAACAGATGCCTTAAGAATGCCTTTTCTATTTCGTGATGAGAACATTTTTAGACCTTATACCTATGTATCTAGTAATTGTTCAGAACTAATGCATGACTTTTCTATTACATGTGTGTATATCCATAATAATAATAAAATATAAGTAGGTAGTACTTATGAAATGTGTTTTGTTCTTTAGTTCTCAATAAAATTTTTCTGAACCCATTTAAAAATACTTGTCAATCTCTGCATTAGAATTTTAATAAACAGCTTATTCTCTTCTATACAATGAAAATGTAATCCATGGAAAATGATGTCTAATGGTTAAATCGCATAAAAATAAGTTAGTCTTAAATAAAAATCCTAGTATAAAATATTTTTATATATATTGAATAAAATTCCTTATATATTTAGTGTTAATGCTATGTATGTGTAATTTACTTGTTCTCAAGGTGTGAAAGTCAATTATTTTATTATATTTCTACATTTTTAATAATCTGATTTTGTGTCTACCAATAACAATTTTTTATCCTTTTAAAATGTTATTTTATGTTCTTTAAATAGGTGGAGAAATTATCAGATACTTGGAGCACCCAACTTGGAAGGAATCTGGGTTTGAAGTATACCAGTATTGAGAATAAAGGATTGAGGACTTCTGAGCCAGTTTCTGAATTTTGAAGAAAATGTATTATGAAAGAGCATGATAACTGTCGATATGAAATATTGTATTGCTAAATCTCATCTTTTAAAAAAATAAAAGGAAAATCTTTGTTAAAAATATTAAATATATAATTTGTATTTTGTAAGCAAAAATTGTAGTTAATAAATATTGTAGCACTAACACTTGCATTGTTCTATATTGTCTGTGTTTATTTATTTCAGCTATCTTAACATGGTAGGTATTTTCAGATGAAACATAGACAAGAATTGACAGATGATTTGAAAAAGACTCATAAGGTTTACCGCAAACAAGAAGGGGGGGGGGGATGAAGGAATTTATTTATTTTTATTTATTTATTTATTTATTTATTTATTTATTTTTTGTCTTACCTATGATTTGAGATAAAATGTATTTGGTGTGTGTATGCATTATTATTAGTATTCTATTTGAAATAGTTTGTACATTCTTAATTTAATTATATTTCATACAAAATTTTCAGTTGTACTCTCTCAATATGAAAGTTTATGAAGCATAAATTATTCCATTTATCCCCACCCCCCTTCATTACAAAATTTGTATTGTTGAAATTTTATTTATATATTTTTTTTACTATTTAAATGGTTTACGCATCCCAAAGACAAAATGTTGTTAATTTAATTAGTCACTGGAACTTTTTTGGAGTCCAAAAATATTGAATGTGATTGAAAAAAAATAATAATAATAAAATGGAAGTTTTTAAATGAAAAAATGTTATCTCAAAAGTACTTTCTTACTCGTGTGTGTGTGGAGAGAGGGGGGGGGGGATTGGGATATGTGTTAACACCTGATAATATTTAAGTTAGTAATAAGAAATTTTTTTATACTTCTATTATGTAGGGATTACTGCGAGACAATAATGCCATAAGAGGGAAAAACAATAAAATATCTAATAAGTAAAAATAAACTTTTTATTTAATGCTAATTTCCCCACTAATAATAATAATTTGTATTAATTATAAATCTTTTACTTATAGACAAAAGCAATTTAGCCATTGAATAAAAATTTGAATATATTTTATGAGGGGTGCAGAAAATCTAAGCGCCGTCGGGCAGTCTCTCATCACTAAATTGATTTATTAATATTTTGTGCAAAATTCTTGCTAGAATGTTATTAAATTTTCAGCAAAGAAATTTTTTTAATAATTTTAGTGGCGAGAGACAATCCACTTATGCCTAGATTTTTGCACCCCTTTTTTTATGCTTCATGATTAGTTAGAAAAGTTAAGAGAAAATCCCTCCCCCCCTCCATGCATATGCATTTATATTAGAAAAATGTTTGCTTCTTTGAAGCAATATTTGATTTTTTTTTTCAATGTACTACACTTGGAACTTAATTGAAATGCTATTGTAAAGGGGGGGGGGGGGAATGAAACATTTTTTATTGTAAAAAAGGTGCTATTGAATAGTTGAGCAAAAATTAGAACATTTTTTTATCCTTCATAATTAAGACAGTTAAAGGACTTTTTAAAAAAACTTTTTTCAAAAATATTTTTTTCTTTGGAATGTTTTTTTCTTTTCTCTAAATTGGAATTTCAGGCAAATGTACGATAAAAAGATGAAGGATAACATCCGTAATATATGGAAAAAAAAAAAAAAAACTATTGTATTATGTGTGCTAGTTAGATGCATTTTTTCCTGATCAGTTAAGAGTGGATTTTAGAAAAGTTTTTTAATACGATCAATAGTATGAAACTTCATAAAAATAAAATACACGTATGAAACTGAGTAAAGAAAATGTTTATGTTAAAAGATTCTCTAAGCAGTACACAGAGATTCTGTATAAAATTTAAGTGAAGTTAAATACAGCGTTACAAAATGTGCTAATAGCAAAATATAGAAGAAGAAATTCTTCAGTCCTAATTTTCCACAATAAAACAACGCAAGCTTGAATTAAAATTTAGAGAAAATCTTGCAACAATTTATGATTTTGAAACTTGAAAAAAGGTCTTAAAAATAACTTTGATTGTATCAAGGTTTTTTTTTTTTATCATTTTCCAATTATATAACTGGAATATTTTTTTTTACTCTTTCAAAGGCTGTTGTATATTTATGGAACTAATTAATTTTAATTTCCAAATGTTACCAGAATTTTGATTAAAAAAATAGTTTGATGTATGTAAAATTTAGTTTTTTCTTCTTTACAAATATACATGTAAGATTCCAGTGTCATTCATTTCAACATATTAGCAATGGAAGTGATTTAGCCCTCAAAGGATTAAAATAGTATAGATACTACCAAAAAAAAAAAAAAAATCTATATATATATATATTAAAAGTATCCGCCGACATGTGTATAAAGTGTCATTAGATTGGCACAAAATGTTATCATATGGGCATTAAAAAAAACGTTCAAAATGATTCTCATTGGATATCAACAATATCAAATTTGTGCCCTTATTTTATCATTTTTATGCCAGAAGTGTCGGAATTCCTACGTATTTGTATCAAACACGTATCATCTACATCGCCGATTTTCGTCGTGGTGTCATATTTCTGGCGCCATCATGACAACGCATGAGAGTATCGCCAAAGATATCGAAGGAAAGGACAGAATCGATACTTTTAGGTTACGATTCACTGTTATCGAAATAACACCTCTAGTACTTGTCGAAAGATATAATTTTTGTACCATTCTGTTAGTTCTGTGTTTGATGGGAACTGTAATTTATCATAAAAAGCCAAAAAATGGTAAGCTAAAAGGATTATTATAAATACTGATGTGCAAGTGAAATTTGATTCTTTTGGTAATAATTCTTATGATGTCTTTTTTTTTCAATTTTTTGTGTTAAAAAGTTCATACTAATTTCACTCTTGTGATACATTTTGTACGGTTTATAACATTTTACATCCGTTAAACAAATTTCGGAAAAAAAGGCCGCCAAAATATATTTCGCCCAGGGCCGCCAAAGTCCTAAGCACGGCCCTGCATACATGTGCTCGGCAGCAGGACAGCATCACCTGGCAAATTACAGAAAAACAAGAGTGCACACCATTTGTCCAACGTCAATGTGGCGTTCTTCTCACTGGGGGTGTAGTAGAGATTTGCATGGGCCTAAATTCTCAAGCCTGAGTCTGGCCCAATACAAAAATTAAAATTTCACCTTGAGCTTGGCTTGACTCACAGTGCTGTAGTTGGAAAAAAATATTTGTGGGAACTCAAATTTTCCTGGATTATTATCATGGTACTACATTTTTGCTAACCCAAAAGTCAATTTGAAGCATTTAGAAAGAAAGTCGATTTTTTTTTTTTTAAATTAACAGTTATAATTATTATATTGAAGTTTTTATAATAGTGTAATTTGCTTTCATTCAACAAGAATATGGCAACTGACGTCGTATTAAAATGCTAAACTTCAGTGCTGACAAAAAACATCACGATAAAAAGTTAAAAGTTCAGTTTGAGCCCAACCCGACCCAGAAAAAATTAAAATCTCACCCAAGTGAATTTCTACAAAACATTTTTTTTACATCCATTTGGTTAAAAATTGGCCTTGTATGAGAAGTTTTAACCAAAAATATTTATCTTAATTACTTTTTTTTTTTTTTCATGTTTATAAGCTTCATTTTTATAGAAGTGAAGCAGGCTGGCTGTAACATTTTTTTAAATGTTTTTTTTAATTTTTTGTATGCAAATTTTTCAGTTATTATTAATATAGTTAATCCATATTCCATGTATTGAAGTATTAAAAATCTGAAAAATGGTATACAGTAAAATTCTCTAAGACTGAATTGCATAGAAAAGAAAGAAAAAAAAATGTGGTATAGACAAATTCCCTTATTAGTAAGTGTTAATGTATTACATATCTTTCCTTGCATGCATAGCCGGATTAAGGGTGGGGGGGGGCTAAGGGGGCTGCAGCCCCGGGCCCCAACCAGTCAGGGGCCCTCAGCAGAGGCTTAAGTTGTACCAAAGTTTCGTTTAAAATAATTACAGGGGTGTAAGAGCTGCGCGAAATCGCCGTTTTTTTTTTTCAACATAACTTGAATTGCCATTTGACGTCATTGCTGTCTGTATCTCTGAAAATTTCCAGGTTTAACAAAAGTGGCGATGAAAACGAAACGAAAAGGGTCGCGTAAAAAAGCGCGAATTTCATCAAAAAAAGAACGGATTTAATCAAGATCGCGGAAAAGTGCAATTTCCTTCAAAAGGCCGTGGAAAAAGCGTTAATTTCGTCAAA
The DNA here is from genome assembly GCA_964019185.1 of Maratus speculifer. Lineage (NCBI taxonomy): Eukaryota > Metazoa > Arthropoda > Arachnida > Araneae > Salticidae > Maratus > Maratus speculifer. The sequence goes on along the minus strand of OZ025295.1, from coordinate 40,774,165 downwards.
AGGTCGCGGAAAAAGCGCGAATTTTGTAAAAAGAACACGAAAATAGCACTAATTTTGTAGAACGGTCGCGGAAAAAATGCGAATTTCGTCAAAGGATGGCCCAAAAAACTGCAATTTTGGCAAAGAATCGTAAAAAAAAACGCGAATTTCATCAAAGGGAGGAAGGAAAAACGCGATTTTCTTTAAAAGATCGCAGAAAAAGTGAAAATATAATCAAGAGTTCGCGGAAAAAGAGCAAAATGTGTCAAATCATCTGGAAAAAATGCGAATTTCGACAGAGGATAGCGGAAAAACGCGAATTTCGTCAAAGGGTCGTGAAAAAAAACCGCAAATTTTGCGAAAGAATAGCAAAAAAAAAAAAAAAAAACGTGAATTTTGTCAAAGTGTGGCAGGAAAAGAGAGAATTTCTTGAAAAGTTCTCGGGAAAAAGCGCAAAATTTGTCAAAGGATCGCAAAAAAACGTGAATTTGGCAAAGAACCTAGGAAAATTACGAATTTCTTCAAAGGTTCGCCAAAAAAACGTAAAAATGGGGGGAAAATGTAAATTTTGTCAAAATGTGGCAGAAAAGTGAGAATTTATTGAAAAGTTCATGGGGGAAAAGCGCAAATTTAGTCAAAAGATCGCAGAAAAAGAGCGAATTTTGACAAAGAACCGCGAATTTTGCCAAAAGGTGGCAGAAAAAGCACAAATTTCATAAAAAAATTGCGAGAAAAGTGCAAAAGAGCCAAAAGTGTCGCCGCCGAATAAGCGAAATAAACGAATTTTTACAAAGAACCGAATTTCGTCAAAAAATTGCCGATAAAACGCGAATTTTCACAGAAATCCGCAAAAAACAATGGATGGCAGAAAAAGTGCGAATTTCTTGAAAAGATCGCGGAAAAGAGCGAAATTTGTCAAAGCGACGCGGAAAAAGTGTAAATTTCTACAGAGGATCGCTTGAAAAACACGCAAATTTCGTCAAAGAATCGCTGAAAAAACATGAATTTTGGCAGGGAATCGCTGAAAATACGCGAATTTCCTCAAAGAGTGGCAGGAAAAACGCAAATTTCGGAAAAAGATCACAGGAAAAGCGCAAATTTTGTCAAAAGGTCGCGGAAAAAAAGGCGAATTTAAAAACACCATTATAGATAACAAAGAAAAAAAAATTTATTAACATTATACATATTCAAAATCTAAGATTTGTATTTTAGGATTAAAAAAACAAAACAAAGGTGTGTGTGGGTATTTGAGGAGGGGGTGACATTCAGTATCGTGGTAGGAGGCTTAAGATTTCCAATAGTGTAAGGGGGGGGGGGGGGGCAAAATTTCCAGTAGCCCTGGGCCCCAGAAGTGCTTAATCCGGCCCTGCTTGCATGTCAGCATATTAATTTTGCATGATCAAAAAGTTTTTTTTTTTTTAAACAAGATTCAGAGGTAGGCTATTTTCACTCTTTTTTTTTACAATATTTTAATTTAGCTATGATTTAATAAGCATAGAAATCTACAATTATTTAAATAGAAAAAAATTAATTATAGAATAATGGCAATTTAAAAATGTATGCATTTTTTGTAAAAAATTTTTTGGACCTGGCCTTATTTTACTGACGTTTAAATGGACCAGGCCACACGGAGAGAATGATTTTAATACAGACTGTGTCAAAAATAGAAATGAACATTTTGGACCAGGAAGACTACAAATCAGTGTTGAATCCAGACACTTTTCTCCGGGAGGGACATTTGTAGCTCCAAGGGGGACATTATACAGTTTCGGGAGGGGGGGGGGGGATTTGTCCTTTTTGACCATTGAAAACTCAAAATCTAAGATTTTTTGGGGAAGGAGACATTTCACTGCTCTGGGGGTGGGAGGGGAAGGCCCCCCTCTGGATTCAACACTGCTACAAATGAAAAAAGTATCAGCTGTGTACAGAAAAAAAAAAAGTTAAGCCAGACCCAGTCCGAGGTTCAGAAAAAAGCTTGGCTTGGCTTGACCCGAAAAGAAAATAGGCCCAAGCCTGGCCCATGCAGCTCTGTAGGGTGTAGTGCTGTGGTGGTGCCATCTTGCACAGTCAGTAAAATGAGTTTCTCGCAGGTAACACTAAACTCAGATTAATCTGAAGGTTTGGTGTTTCACAGCAGTTTTCTGATATTCATAAACGGAATAAGGTTTGTCTTTCTCAATATGGTACTTTTTTCTCTCTGAAAATTTTTACACAATTTTAAAGCTTATTCTCATTTTGCAGCATTTTTGTTACATTTGTAAGACGAACCTGGTTCTAATTTTTCAGTCCACAACAGTAAATTTTGACAAAATTCATGAATTTTTTCCATGATTATTTTACGATATTCACAATATTTTTCCAAAATATTAGTTTGACTTTTTTCTACAGATCTTTTGATGAAATTTGCAATTTTATTCAGCGACCAATTGAAGACAATAACTATTTCTCTCCGAGATCTTGGACGAAATACCTGATATTTTATCACAATCCTTTGAAAAAAAAATTCATTTTTTTTTTTGTGTCTGATTCAGGAATTAATTTAGGAAATTTCATATAAGAAAAAACTTGCAAACTTCAAAGAAATTTTTAAATATAGCAGAAGAAACAAAGATCTGTGGAAAAATTTGCAGGAGGATATACTGCACAAAATTTTAACATGCAGGACTTTCCATTTTTTAATACAAATCGAGCATTTCTGCACACTATTTCAAACCCTGTGCCTTAAAGACCCTCTTCCCCATAAAGAAACTCTTAGAATGGTGCCCCTGTTTGTAAGGAAGCGAATTCCTGCATATGTATTTATAGAAACATGATTCATTAATGATTAATACCTATTAAGTGGAGTTTATGTTAAGAAGTTTGTTTTAAAGCTCAATTTATCCCCCTCACCCTCCTTGAGTATTTTTAACTTCCAAATTTTTGGAGTAATCACCAATTTTTTTTCAACTTTCAGGACCAAATAGTAATTTTGGAACAGAACCACTCCTGAAAAATATGCTGCAAAGACTAGAAATTGCATCTGGGGAAAAAAAATGAGTTTGTGTTTTTAGCAAAAAAATGTGTTTAAGATCGAATTTCATAGCATCGTAATTTATAGGTCCAAATCATAGCAACTACAATCTTTTCATAGCTGTAGGCAGGAGTAATTTAACGCTTTATTAGAATTTTTTTTCTGTAACAAAGAAAATTTCAATCAAGGTAAGCTTTCTTTTTATATTTAATTTTCTCTTTTTCTTACATTATTATCACTTAAAAATAAGTTAAATTGTAACTGAAGACACCATTAAGAATATAGTACTAGTTTCAATATTTTTAGTTACTGCTTTTGATATTCCTTCAGAAATCTAAAATTTTAAAAAATTAGTCATAGTCTCAGAATTGATGATGCTGGATTTTTGAATTTGTAAAATATTAATCGAAATCATTTGAGTTTGGATAGTTGGAATTTCAATGCATAATTAGAAAAATAAAAAAATAAAATATGTTAGTTTAACAAATAGATTAAAAAATGATTACTTTTCTGCTGAATCTAAGTTGTCACAATTTTCAATCTGTCCACTGTGAGTTCTGATGAAATATTTAAAAGTTTCACTGCTGTCCAAAAGCTGTTCATAAGTACCTCTTTCGAGAATTTTCCCTTCTTCCATACGAATTATCACATCGACATATGGTAAAATTGATATGTCATGAGTTACAAGTACCCTGGTCTAGAATAAAAAATTACATTATAAATAGCATTGAACAATTATTACTTCTATCAGTTACAGAAATGAAAGTAAAATTATGTTTTTGAAAGAGCAAAGATATGAGTAATCCATTAAAAAAAACTTATTAATGTATTATTTAACTCATATCAAATCATTTTCAAATTATGTTATTTTAAAGTTAATATAGCAAATGATCGTCAAAGATTATTACAAAAACATAAATTTTAAAATCACTGAATTTAACTATGAGGTAATTCTGAAAGATTTTCAAGAAAGATTTTCGTTTTAGAAGTATTTATCTAAAAAGAAGTAGCATATAAAACAAACTATCATTTTAGCAACAGACTGCCAAACAAAAAATTTCCAGGCAGTGATAAGTGTCATGTCTATGGCTTTATGAATTTGATAAAATCTGGAAGCCAGGAAAAAAATATATATTTCCCCATTATTATTGCCTGTGAAAGGTGTCAAGCACTTTAAAGCAAGGAAGAAATATTTCAAAACTACCTGTTATTCTTTAATTTTGTTAAAATTAATTATTCTTGAAAATTTAACCAAATTTTATAGATTTATTTCAGATTAATGTGATGGATTAACCAGTTTTAATTCTCAACATTAATTTCTAATTTGAAACTTAAAAACATGAGCATTTTTAGCATTGTAACCAATTTTAAATGTCACAGAGGTTAGATGGAAGGGGTCAAAAAAGGAGAAAAAAGAATTTAACAGAAACAGAGGCTAGATTAAATAATTTGCTTAGCAGATTGAAAAAAAAAAAAATACCCTTGGAATTAGTGGCAATCACATTTGTCCGACCTTTGTCATGTTATCAAAGGGTAATAAATAGGATTAAATAAAGAGAGAAAAATGAATTCCAAATTTATTTGGAAGAATATTTTAGATCACTTTCATAATAATTCGTTTCAATGCAGATGTATGGTATCTAAATTCTAGGTATCAAAATTCTTATGCAGACTATCTTTATATTTCTTCAATGGCAACTTGTCCATTAAACTCAAGTTTTATTAAATTGAAATCTCTTGCACAAAATTAAGTCTCATATGTAAATTAAAACTTTGCCTTACTGCCATTTAATCATTTCTTTTTAGGATATTATAATGTTGCTATAATAACACTTAGACATTTCAAGGCAAAATAAACCACACAATAAATGTAATTTAAATTTTCATAGTTTATAGCTTCAAATATAATATACAAAGAAAAAAAAGTTAAAGATGTAAATTTTAGCAATTCAAAATATTTATAATTATCTTTATGTGACAATAAACTTCAAAGATCGGATAATCTGTTACAAAGAAATAACAAAATAGCAAATAAAAGTGAAAAAGCATACAATTTAAAGCAATAATTACTTTGTTTTTGAGTAGGCCTTGATTTCCTATAACGTCTTCAAAGAGAGCTTTCCTGACATGAGCATCAACTGCACTCAGGGGATCATCTAATAAATAAATATCTCGATTTTGAAATACAGCTCTTGCTAAACTTATGCGTTGTTTTTGACCACCACTGAGATTAATCCCCTATAAAGGGAATAGATAAAAAAAAAATTAAACAAAACTTGGAAAAGAAAAATTAAAAAACATGAGCAGCATGTAACCCAGAAAAAGAAGTAATCACTCAAATCTTAATGAAAATAAATATATGCATTAAATAATTTAAGAAAAGTGCCAAAATTTCTTTATTTTGTGAGATAATCAGGATTAATCGTTGACATAATTACAACCATTTGAAAATAAAAAATTCAAGAAAATGGTTGGCTTAGAATATATTTTTTAAAAATATGAACATTTTCTTACATAAATGTACTATGTGTAAGCTAAATAAAAATATGTTACAAACAATAAAACATGGAGATGAGTATTTGAGTCAGGCATATTTAGCTGGAACTGATTTAGCTTTACTGAGTGAAAATTTCACCAAATTCATAGCTTAAGTAAATTAAAAAAAATCTTCATGAACTTTTTCAAAAGCACTAAATTCTGCAGCACTGAGCAATTTCAAAATCACTAAAAATTATTGATGGATATTTAAAATGTTATCGAAAATAAAATATTAATCCCCTCCCCAACTGATGGGCAAAAGAACAAAATTGTAATGTTTTTTCTGTTATTTTTATAAAAATCTTTTTTTAAAAAGGGGGATTTTTTTCCCAAAATGATATAAAAATTTTAATTACCTATAAGACTATAATCCTTGCGAATATTAATCATAACTTAATATTTTAAAAGTACATTATATTTGTTGTATTATATTAATTTAAATAATGTTTCTATTGCAATAAAACTTGTGGCTTAGTGAATACACACTAAGAATGTTAATGGCTTAGTTATAATAAAATACATTTTTATTTTTCCTACAAAGCTAATAAAAGCTGTTTAATTTCTACATATGCAACCAAGCATAAAAATAATTTTCATTGCTGCTAAAGAATAAATTTTTTTAGCATAAGAAATTAATTTCTGTTCATAATAGAAGAAATCATAGCATGATTACATAATGTTGTAAACTCTAAAATTTTGCAAATTTATCTTTTTTACTAAGCTTTTTAATTATATAAACAGCTCCATTATAGTAAAATGTTCATTAAAAATGTTTAGTTTTATAGTTGTGAATTAGTAATAATGAAAAATAAGTTGCAAGTCTACAGAAAATAGAAAAACAGAGATTAGAATAACCAAAGTCAAAATAATTATAGCTTAAACATTCTTCAAACAAACAAAAGTATAAAATCAGCATAAAGTATTTTCATATAATTCTCAAAATAATTTTTACTAAGAATCTTAAAGAGGACTGGAATTTTATTAAGTATTAGCCCATTTGAACTATAGTGCTGTAGGAGACATAAAATAATTTAAAAAATGAACATGCATTAAAAATGTGAGGAAATATTAATATTTATAAAAGCTTTAATCCTTTTAAGGGCAAAATAATTCTCTTACAAAAGTTTTAAAATTATTAACCACTACCAAAATTTAATTACAGACTGATTTGAAAATAAATAAATGCTTTATTTTATGTGTATTATATGCACTAAATTTTATTAAAATATTCTGGAGCAACTTTGGCAGTTTGGGATTAACATTAAGCAGTGTAAATAGCACACCACCACAAATAATAGAGCAATAACTTTCCATTAAAAGACAAGAAATCAATACTGTCTAGTTTGCCATTAAGTTCACAATGACATAAAGAGATGATAGGTTTGGCAAAGATACTATTTCCGATACGTCAATGAAAAAAAAAAAAAAAAAAAGTTTTGCCACAATAGTAAAAACATATTGTGTACATGTATATTTTTACAAATGATACTGAAAAGTGAATGGTTGATTTGAATAAAACCCACTTCCCTTTGTGAAATGGTCACAGTAAAATAAAAGAAAGAATGGCTGATTTTTTTCAACATAAAATACTAAGTAATTTAAAATATTACAGATAGTACATTTAAATCACCATGTTGAACTCTGAAAAACATTTTGAGAAATTATTTTAGTAGTCAAGATCATCTCATACTTCAGATATAAAACAATTAATGCTTTTATAGCTGTATTCAAAGGGTTTAATATCCCAAATGACTTTTATCAAGACAATTGATACAAATCCCTTAAAGTGGAAGAATGATATTTAAACTTATGAGACTATTAAAATTATATAAAGAAAAATAGCAAAACCAACAAAACTAGTAGTACCTTTTCTCCGATTTCAGTTCTGTCACCAGCAGGTAAAATTTTAAGATCAGGTCTCAGACAACAACAATCTAATATTCTATTATAAATTTTTTCATTAATAGGTTTTTCAAGAAGAATATTATATTTTACACTTCGATTTAAGATCCATGCTTCTTGAGGAACATAAGCTAAGTTACCCTAAAATGAAAATTCTGATCAGAAATGCAAGAAGATAAGTTAATAACATCATATAATTTATCTATGTTAAAAATTACAAATAATAAAACTCAAAATTCATAATCTATTATTTGTAAAATATCTAAAATTGTCAAATTTCAATATTAAAACATTTAAATATTGTTTTATGAAACAGAAAGTAACATCATTTAGATCAGGGATAGCAAACAGTTAAATTATGATCTTATGAACATACAAATATAAAAATTTTAAGAGCCATTTTAATTTCATGCACAGACAGATACACTGTGAACTTGTAATTTAATTTTCAAAACTTTCAGTTGTTTAAAAGTTTGTGTTTTCACTTTTCTCTTTTAGATGCACATCTAAGAATCTATTTTCTAAAATGTACAATGGAAAACCCAGTGTTGAATTCAGACACTTTTCTCTGGGGAGGGACTTTTGTAGCTCTGGGGAGGACATTATAGAGTTCCGGGGAAGGGGAAGGAAATTGCAATTTCTGACAATTAAAAGCACAAAATCTTAAATTTTCCAGGGGGGGAGAGGAGACATTTCATTGCTTCAGGGTGAGAATGTCCCCCCCCCCCTAGGCCACCCTTTGATTTCAATACTAGGAAAACCCACTTCTTAAAATAGTAAAACAAGTGAAGGATGGCAGCATGGCACAAAAGAAGTGAAAGCCAGTAAAGAAAAGGTGACTATGATCACTCTTTCATTTTGGGGCACTCTAAAATTTTCCATTTGAATGAAAATCCTCTTCATAAGTTTTTATCCTTTTTAGGTGCGTTTGTAATTATGTAAATACGTAGCACCTATTGTTGTCGCTCAATCCGTCTGTCTGTCCGTCCGCATATAACAACGCAAAAACTACCTAACTGAATCATTTGAAATTTAAAATACATAATTATTACATAATTTTGTCGAGTCATTTCAAATTTTATGAAAATCAAATGGATAGATCAATTACAGGGACAATCAAAAGGATTCCGTTACATTATGGTCAATGGGGAAAAAAGTTTCAAATGCATTTTAATCGTTTGAAATTTAAAACGTATATTTATTACATAATTTTGCTGAGTCATTTCAAATTTTATGAAAATCGTATGGATAGATCAATTACAGGGACAAGCAAAAGATTCCGTTACATTACGGTCAATGGGGAAAAAAGTTTCAAATGCATTTTAATGGTGTTACACTCATTTGAATATAACAGAATTGACATGAATCTTTGAAATATGTACTAAAATACATTTTGTACAATCTCTGATGCAAAGAATATTTATTATTAAATTACAGGGACACACAAATGTATTCCACTAAATAATGTTATACGGGGAAACATTGTTTGGGGGATGTTTTAATTATATTAAACTACTTCACATTTTATTAATAAGATATATGTTAATGAAGTATAATAAAAATTACTAAATGATCAAATTTACTTCATTATTTCAGACAATATCTCCTCGTGAGTTCTGAGAGAGAGAGATTAAGAATATTATTAATTTTGGATGGAAGAAAGGATAAAAGTATCATTTGATAGTAAAAGTGAAGTATCTTCAAGTAAGAAGGGGACTTCATATTTTAATGAAAATATCTTACCATCCTGACTTACTGAAAATCAATTTGATGTAGATTAAGATAAAAGAATATAATGCAATTTCATAATTTTTTTTGTGTTAAAATAAGTGTTTTAAATTGAAAAATACATTTAAAAGCACATTTAAGAGTAATAATTATTAATGAGCTCCTATTTTTTAAATTATATATAATCAAAATTTATTTTCTTTATTGAAAAAAAAGGTTGGTATTCGGCCGCCGAATATTCGGTATTCGGTCACCGAATATTCGGTATTCGGCTATATCACTATTCGTCCCATCCCTAATTTGAACATAATAGAATTGACATGAATCTACGAAGTATGTACTAAAATATACATTCTGCACAACCTCTGATGCAAAGAATATTTATTATTAAATTACAGGGACACACAAATGTATTCCACTAAATAATGTTACACGGGGAAACATTGTTTGGGGGGTGTTTTAATTATATTAAACTACTTCACATTTAATGAATAAGATATACGTTAATGAAGTATAATAAAAATTGCTCCCTGCATATTTACAGGAACACAAAGATTTTGACCACTATACTGTATCAAAAGTACGCTCTACTATATCAGCAAGATCTGAATATTTTAAAACTTCGTTATCAACGAACGCACTCATTTGCTACGCTTTACGTGCAATTTCCAACTTGTTCACATCCATTGAAGAAGTACAATGCCATTCCTCACATAGATTTTGAACTTTAAATTCTCTGGTAAAACAAAAGCACCTTTACAAAACCCAGTTCAAAAACTTAGTATCTGGACACTCATATCAGCACCTGCCTCCCCGAAGCTCTAAGGAATTTTGAAATATGAACTCTGAATGTCATGATTTAATTCTTTAGTACATGGGTTTTGCTGTTGTGACAACCAATTTAACCAATAGTTCAGGGTTCCAGAACAAAAAATTCGCAATAAGCAGTGCTCCTTTTCAGCCAGAAGTATGTATCTGTATGGTTATCCTTAGGAAAACCAGGCCTGCCTGACACATATATACAGAAGTTATGTGAACTTGGGACTGGAAAGTGGTATACCCATTTGCCCTTTTTAAAACAGCAAAAATTTATCGAAGCCAATAACAATTTTAGAAAGAGTGTGAAATATCAAGTCAGTAATTAATAATTTGAAAGAAAATTGCATTGCACAGCATTAATAGGTTTTGGATATTCCTTTGTTCTTTTGTTGTAGTAACTTTATTTCATGAAAATTTTTAATAAATTAAAAATTTTACTGTTTTTAATTTCTTCAATGTTTTGACTGCCTTGATTTGACACTAAGTACTAATTCTAAACTTGATAATATTGAAAAAAAAAATTGCAGTGTTAAAGATAACATACATAATGACTTTACATAAAATTAAGGAATCAAGAAAGTGGAGCACTTCTAAGAGTTGATAAGTTGAACTTATAGAGATATCTCAAAAATTTCTGTGCTATTCTTGTAAAAAATGTTTAGTAGAATAAAAAGCAAAATCTTGAAATTAACACAAAGAAAAATTATATTATTTTCTAAGCCCTCAGACTTCAGAAGAAAAACAAGTAGTCTAGAAAATTTATAAAAGTACAAGACTTTTAAATAACTTACCGATTTTTTGATGTTCTCCATAATTTTTAATATTTCATTTAGAGAGAAAACAGATTTTATTCTAATAAAATCTAATGGCTAGTTTTAAAATTGCTCAGAATTCACAATATATTGCTACTGATTTCATAAATTTGAATACAAAATTGCCAGTGAACTATTTTATACAATGAACAATGAATATATATAATACAGAGGACAGTCAAATATTAAACATTCATCATGTGCACCTAGATTTTAAAAAGTAAATTTTGGGGGGGAAAAAATCATACAGCATATAAAAAAAAACAGTTTTTTTTCCTTTTTTTTTTTTAAAGAATGGTAGTAATTACTTCAATTTCACTTTTGCAAACAGAAGGGAAATTTTTATTTTATTTCATTTAATGGCTAATCTCTTTCATGCCATATATGCTTAAGAAAGACAATTATTATACAAGCAGTATTATTCATCATGGAAGATAAAATTTTTATTTTCCATTCTTGTAATTTCAACCAAATCATTGTTCAGCACTAAATTTTGTTTTGCAAAAATTTAAGGAATTTTTAAAGAGTATTTTGTTTATTTAAAATGCTATAAGCACACCCTGAGAACTTTTTCATTTCTAAGGAGTTTTCCAAATAATCTAAGGAGTTTGCATGAACCAGGGGTGATTCTGGATGTAAATTTTTTTTCGAAATTCGCATCGCATTTTCGGAAATAGGCGGGGGGGGGGGGGTCGTGAGTCCCCCCTCCAGCGATCTTCGGACAAAATCGGCGTTTTCCCGCTATCTTCAGACGAAATCAGCAATATTTTAGCAAAATCGGCGATTTATTGCGATCTCTTGCCAAAATCGGCGGTTTTTCTGCCATCTTTTGACGAAATCGGCGTTTTTCCATGTTTTTTAAGTGAAATCGACGTTTTTTCGACGATCTTTAGACAAAATTTGCTTTTTTACGCGATTTTTTTCTCGAAAACAGCGTTTTATTCCCTTGTTCTTTTGACGAAATCGGCGTATTTTTTCAAACATTCTTTTGACAAAATATTTCTAAGCGATCTTTTATCGAAAACGGCGTTTTTTGCCGCGATCTTTTAACGAAATCGGCGTTATATCCGCAATCTTTAGACGAAATCGGTGTTTTCCCGCCGTTTTCAGAAGAAATCAGCGTTTTATCTGCGATATTTGGTGAAATTGCCGTTTTTTCCGAGATCCGCACAGGAAATTCACGTTTTTCATCGATCTTTTGACAAAGTTCGTTTACAAAAACATTGACAAAACCGTCGTTTTTCGACGAAATATTGACGAAATGTATGCTATTTCGGCGATCCTATCATGAAATTTGCATTTCTACGCAATTGTTTTTTCCGCGCGCAAAACCTTACAAGTTGGAAAATATGAGGAACTGATAACCCAATTTCAAATTTTCGGAAGAGGATGCCTTAAATTTTCGGAAATTTCGGAATTTTCGGACGAGAATCACCCCTGGCATGAACCCTGTATTTTACTTAAACCACTTCGCCGGTTGTCCCGAGATAAGTCGGGGTAAAAGTACTGTTTCTGTCACCAGCAAAGTGGTTAACTAATAAATTTTAGTTTAAAATGATCATTTTTAAAAGTTAAAACAATAGTAAAGTATAAATGCAACCATTTATAAATATCTCAGCTTCATGAGGCTGATAAGTTATCTTACAACAATTTACTGGGATTAACATTCTTCAGATTACACTCTCAACATGAAAACATTTCTTATAAAACCCAAACAATAAAAATGCAAACAACAATTAAATCAAGATTTGTGAAAGAAAAGGCCATTTAAAAAAAAAAAAAAAAAAAAAAAAAGAAAACATGATTTTATAACAAAACACATCTGATCACCAACATCACAAACAATAGATTATCCACTATTTTGTTATAGATATCACTGTTATGTTATAAAAACAGGGAATAAAGGTAAACAAATATTATATGCTCATTAAATACACAGTTTAAATGTAATTACTAATTGCCTATATGAGAATACATGATTAGGTTTCTATAACATACAAGTAAGAAAAATCAGGTGTTAAGCATAGATTATGAAACACTTTCCAGCATTTCCTGAAATTTTTAACAAAACTTTGTTATTTAGATAAATAAGGTGTTATTGTCCATAGCCAAACATGTATTTCGATACTTTTGAGAAGAACTCTATTTGATCTGCCGATTGATATATACACTATCTACCAAAAAGTATTTGTACACTTTCAGTTTTTGACATTTTGTCAAATATTTAAAAATATACTGGTCGGATTCTTCTGGAACTTCAGAAATCTAAAGATTATGTTTCACTTTATATTTATTTACATTCATTTGTTAAGCGGGTAATTAGGGGGCCGGCAAAAAAACAAAGAATAATAGAAATATTTGGGATCGCCCTGTACATGAAAATGCACGAAACGACTTATCGCTTTAGAATACAAATATATGAATACAATAGAATATGTACACTAATTTTTGTGAGAATAGCATGTATATTTATGGCGATAGAGCGATTTTTTTGAAAAATTCAAAAAATTCTGGTATGTTTTTTGTTTATATCATGCTGGGTTTTTGACCAAATTTAACGCAAATTTCAGAAAAATTGGCAAAATACAGTAGAAAAAATGTAGCGCAATTGGAATATAAATATATTAAATATTTTATGAAATATGAGTAGTTTTATGAAATAATTTTTATCTGCGCATGCGCGAACGATAAAAACAATTCTTTTACATCATTTAATAGTCAATTCTATGGAGTAACTTATAAAAAAAAATCCAATGAAATATCGTGAAAATTCAAAAAGATATCATTATTATAAGTAAGCTGTTTTTACATTGCTCTCTAAAAACGGCTGAATGATAAGGGATTCTCCAGAAATTGACATTTTTTATTAACTGACTTTTAGGAAAAAATTAGTACTATTTAATGAATACAATATTGCTGCTAATAAGTATCTTGACACCTGTGATAGAAAAGGAAAAGGGCTTTTATTCTTTTCTATCACAGATGTCAAGATACTTATTAACAGAAATATTGTATTAGATATTGTATACATTAAATACTAATTTTTTCCTAAAAGTCAGTCAATAAAAAATGTCAATTTGTGGAGAATCCCTTATCATTCAGCCATTTTTAGAGAGCAATGTAAAAACAGCTTACTTATAATAATGATATCTTTTTGAATTTTCACGATATTTCATTGGATTTTTTTTATAAGTTACTCCATAGAATTGACTATTAAATGATGTAAAAGAATTGTTTTTATCGTTCACGCATGCGCAGATAAAAATTATTTCATAAAACTACTCATATTTCATAAAATATTTAATATATTTATATTCCAATTGCGCTACATTTTTTTTACTGCATTTTGCCAATTTTTCTGAAATTTGCGTTAAATTTGGTCAAAAACCCAGCATGATATAAACAAAAAACATACCAGAATTTTTTGAATTTTTCAAAAAAAATCGCTCTATCGCCATAAATATACATGCTATTCTCACAAAAATTAGTGTACATATTCTACTGTATTCATATATTTGTATTCTAAAGCGATAAGTCGTTTCGTGCATTTTCATGTACAGGGCGATCCCAAATATTTCTATTATTCTTTGTTTTTTTGCCGGCCCCCTAATTACCCGCTTAACAAATGAATGTAAATAAATATAAAGTGAAACATAATCTTTATATTTCTGAAGTTCCAGAAGAATCCGACCAGTATATTTTTAAATATTTGACAAAATGTCAAAAACTGAAAGTGTACAAATACTTTTTGGTAGATAGTGTATACTATATAATGCAGAAGTTTAGTTTAGCAAGAAAAATGCTTAACAGGTTGAAATTTCTCTTCTAGCAATTTATACAAATATATGGAAAAATACTTCAATACTTTTGTTCAGCCCTGTAGTTTACCTAGTACATTTATAATATGAAAGTATTTTGTTAAAATTTAGTTCAAACAAAAACACTTCTAAAACTACTTAAGTCACATTTCCAGAAATTATCATCGATGGGTGACCATATAGCTAATTCTTTGCATGACCCTGTATATCATTTTATTTATATTCTACAAACATTTCTTAGTAAAATGAAAGCAGTTCAATATAAAAATGCATTAACTTATTTATAAACAACCTTTAAGTAAATTACCCTCATATTCAATAAGGTTTGTGAGCTCTTTTGTGTAACCTGGTATATGAACTATAGCATTTATACACACTATATAATATTCAGACATTTAGTAATACTTAAAAGCGAATATCACAAAAGAAAATGCACTTCATCCATCCATCAGCTATCATTGATAATATACAGTACTTCGGATAGAATATACAATTTGAAATATTTTGTGTGTCCCTGTAAATGCTATGCACTTCATATTATGCATGAAACATTGAGTTTCAGCAGTGTATATAAATTTTATGATATTTGAAATCGTTTAACATAGTTAAAATATAACACAAACAATTCCCCTCTTTATTATTGAGTAATGGAATTCTTTTAAGTGGCCATGTAAATGAATAATAACTATTATTTTCACTGCATATTTTAGTGCATTTTGCGAATCGATATAAATTTGAGCATGTTTGACCAGGTCTAACACCTTTAAAATTCATTTGAAACGATTTTTCCCATAGGCCGTAATGTATTGAAAAACTTTTGACTGTCCCTGTAAATAAACTAATCATGGTAAAAACTTCATTTTCCATGGGGTTTGTGCTAGGGTAGACATGAATAACACATAAAAATTCATAGAAATCCGAGTATATTTATGGGAATTAGAGCACTGACAGACAGCCATCCAGCCAGACAAACCAAATGCATAAACACTTTTCAACTTTGTTGGAAAGTGTTAAAAAGGGAAATAAATAGTTATAATTTTTTTCCTCTTACCTTTATATCTATGGAACCAGATGTTTTATACATTTCTCCTAAAAATGCTGACAACAAAGATGACTTCCCTGAACCTACTGGTCCTATCACCGCAATCAAACTTCCACCAGAAATATTTAAATCAATATTTTCCAATTTAAAAGATGTTTCTTCAGACCAGTATAATGAGGCATTTTTTACAGAGATAACATTTCCTGTGTAAGGGCAAAAAAAAAAAAAAAAAAAAAAAAAAAAAAATTAAATTTGAATTGCAGAAAATTATCCACTTAATTTTTAAATTAAGTGTATACAATTTATGATCACTGATGCCCAAGATAAGACTGAAGTTTGAGATTTACTAAAACAGGCTAAGGTAGATTATTCTGGAGTTTTATGAATAAGTTTTAGCAATATTTTATACAGTAATTTTTAGAGATGCACCGGATGTGGATTTTTGCCGGATACCGAATAACGGATATCCGGCACAAAATTTTACCGAATATCTGGTATCCGGCCGAATAATTTCTCATTTTTAATTTTAATAATATTTCAATTTTATGCTTGTTTAAAGAAAAAAAAAATTGTAATTTTATATTATGCAAGTATTAATAGATTTCAATTCACTTATTAAGTCAAAGTTACTTAAAAACATAGTAATAATTAAATATTGAAATGTAATAATATTTTGCCTTTTCAATATTACTTATAAAACTTCTAACTTTACATGCATATTTTTTTCTAACCTTCTTTAGTCTCTATCACCAGATTTAGGTAGTGTCTTGATGTTTTTATAGATGCATTGTATCGATTAACTAACAGAAAAAAAATATTTTTACCTTGTTGACACATAATTAACAAAAATGGGATAGTTATGTATTCTTCTTGACTCTGAGTGAGCATTACAGTTTTCCTATTAAGCTCTTTTTGCATTGTAGAGCAAGTTTCAGAATGAACTTTATTTAAAATATCACTTGCAATTTTAACATGAGCGGGTGACTTATATAACAAGGCGTAGTTCAATTGTTTTGGAAATTTTTACTAAAATATGTTTTATTTAAAAATGCAATTTGTATATTTAATGATTTTTTTTCTTTTGTTTTTACCACATTTTTTTCTATTGTTGACTGCTTAACTTATGCAATTGATGTTCCAGCAAAAATTGAATGGTTTCTTTATTATCAGCACCATTTTGTTCTTGATTTTCTAAAGAAACACACTTTGAATCTGGAGTATGAATATTCATAAATAAACTCTTTAGTTTGTTGGAAACTTTATTTTTCTACATAGTTTTTAATCCTCAATACTTTAGCACTTATAAGATGACCCCATTGTACACATTTCAGACTCGGATTTTTGACGTATTAACAGCAACTTCATAAAACTTTTAGATTAGATATTTATACCTTTCTCTTTTGTTGATATTAATAATTCAAATTAATAATAAAGTTATTAACAAAACACTTGAGAAGAACTATAAAAGTCTACTACTTCATTACAAAAAAAAAAAAAAAAAAAAAAAAGAAAGCAAAACAAAGTTGAAATTGTAGTTGATATTCTAGTTTTGGTTTTACAATTACAGTTATGACAGAATTATTGAACACTGCAGTTAAATTTTGAATGGTGAAAATTACAATAAAACTTTTGAGAGGTGTAAAATTACTTCATTACTGAAATTTAAGAACAATTTTTAAGAGAAATAAAAAATGTGAAGTTGAAGTACATATTCTAGTTTTGTTTTTACAATTGCTGTTATAGGCTATGACAAAATATTGTCATACTTTAAATATATCTTCATTTACATATAAACATTATAATTTCATAATTGTGAAAATATACAAGTATTTATTTTTGTTAACATTGCTTTTTAATAAGATAAGGTATGCAAGGAGCAAATTAGTTTTACATTTGTTTTTAAATATAAAAAACAGAATTTAAAAAATGTTTTACTATCCGGCAGCCGGATATTAAAATATTCGGCCGGAACGAATATCCGGTTCGAGTGCCGAATAAGCAGTATATCCGGCAGGAGCCGGATATCCGGTGCATCCCTAGTAATTTTTCTCATTAATAAATGGAATCTGTTTATAGTTTTCTAGCACAATATAGTAAATGTTGTCCTCCTTTCAATAAAGTTTATTCAGAATTTTTACAGCAATGAGTTTTTTCACATACTGTGGTGATTTTTTGAAACTTGTAAAAGGAATTTGATTTTAATCTTTGAGCCTAGATTAATAAATTTAGTCTTCTTTCCAATAAAAATTATTTGGAATTCGTACAGTAACTTTTTTTTTCTTTTTTTCTTCTTTTTTTCTTTTTTCTTTTCTTTTCTTTTTTTTTTTTTTTTTTTTTTTTACATTTTGTGACAATTTTTTTGACATTTGGTTTAAAATTTTAAACAATGTGTTAAATTTAATTCTGTCCTCTGTAATTTTTAATCTGATTTTCAATGGAATTTTTAGCATTTTTCTATCTTTTAGCACTTTTTTTTTATCCTAAAATAACTCATTTGTGCTGTTTGTGTTGATGATGGCGACAATAATGCAGGTGAAGAGTGGTTGTATATAGCAGACGATGTGATTATGTTTCCATTGATCAAGATTTTATGACATGTGGTAACATCCAAAAATATTCTCTGAATGAAAATAATGGCGAAGAAGCAGAGGACAACGTTCATGTTGATGAAGCTGAGCCCATATTACTAAGCCTACCTGCCAAGCAATGGCATTTGAAATTACATGCATGTGAATTTACAGAAAAATGTTGAATACCTTGAAAATTTATAATTTTTTTTATTTAAAAAGAATGAATGAAAAACTAAAAAAAAAAAACTTTTGATTTTTAAGAATAAATATCAATTTTCTATATTTTTACATTTTAGTCAGCAGCAAATTAGTATTTATCACTATACTGTATGCATTACTAATGCATATGCATTGTGTTTTTTGGTGTTTTGAAGTTAATCCACATTCATCGTTTTTTCCCATGCTCCCCTTGAAAAACGATGGATTGAGGTTTTACTGTAACAGATTTTTAACTCACTTCATGATATGCTAGAATTATAAAAATTACATTCACAGGTGTTTTATCAATGACTACATAACATTTAAATATTTACAAAATTCAATTATAAATAAATATATTAATTTTAAGGCATTTTTTTTGGTTGCAAACCACAGGTGATAAAATCATCATAATAGTCTCTGTAACTTGTACATTTGTATAAAAGTTGAAACAGAAAAAAAAAAAAATACATATTTTTAATAAATTTATTTGTTTGCTGCTTCTATAAAGCATAAAAAAATAGTGAATTTTTCATTAAAGAGATCTGTGCCCAAACCACATTAAAATTTGTGTATGTGTGTGTGAGGAGGGGGGGGGGGTACATCAATTGCAATCGAAGAATTAGATTTTTAGGATGAACATTGAATACTTGTTAAAAAGTGTTTTTTTTAAACTATTGTTACTTTTATATTTATTTTTAATTAATATTATCCCTGTAGTCTAAAGTGAATTTGAATTTCTTTCTTTGCAAATAAAATAAAATAAAATAAAATAAAAAATGAACATAAAATAAAATAATAATAATAATAATAATAAATGTAGGGTTGATGTGTGTATAGACATGTGAAAAATTCAGTACATTCAGTAAAAAGTTGAAGGGGTAGGTCATGATCTTTCTTTTATTCGCCTTCACATACAAGGAAACAGAATTAAGCAAAAAAATTTTATTTAACAATGTGCTATAGAAAATGAAGCGAAAAATCTGATCAATCTGATTTCTAAAATGAAATATCAAATGGTAGTTTACTTTTTTCTTTCTTTTTTTCTCCAAGTATTTGAGAATTTTCACAGTTAAAATATTAGATTGTAATGAAAATTTTCCATCAAATCACCATTAATAAATACTAATTATAATACATATAATATTACATATAACTTCTGTTCTGCCAAACTTTAAAAGTGTCATATAATACAACATTAGTACATATAGCTGTACACTTTATTCAATGACATTCTCTTTCTGCAACAGAACTGGAAGTAAATGATGGTACAGCTCATATTCAAAATATTAGAATAATTGAGAAAAAGTAATAAGAAAAAATTATTTGTCATTTATTTATTTTTTATACTAAGTAAATGCAATTAAATTTCTTATAAATTAAATCTGGAATGTTTAGATAAGATTTTAACATTTATAAAATATAAAATACAGCACAATAAATTAGGTATACAGCTTCCTTAAACACACCAG
Source organism: Maratus speculifer (assembly GCA_964019185.1). Lineage (NCBI taxonomy): Eukaryota > Metazoa > Arthropoda > Arachnida > Araneae > Salticidae > Maratus > Maratus speculifer. Next base: position 40,754,277 of record OZ025295.1, on the reverse strand, counting down.
AATATTAGAATAAAATTTAGATTGGTTCAAAATATTAGAATATTTTATTTTACGCAACAATATTACCTTATGAATATGAAGTAAATGGTAGTTAATATTTTGTAGCATCCCCTTTAGCTTTCATAACAGCGTACAATCGATCTTGCATACTATATACAAGGTGTTTACAAACATTTCTATCAATATTAGCCCAAATAGACTTTATACGTGCCACTAACTCAGTTTTACTTGAAGGAGGATTTTCTTGAAGTTTTTTCTTCATTATACACCATAAGTTTTCGATGGGATTAAGATCTGGTGAATTTGGTGGCCAAGGAAGTACCTTAATGTTGCGTTGGCGGAACCAATTCTTAGTTGACACCGAGGTATGCGGGGACGCTAAATCTTGTAGAAAGATGAAATCATCTTCAAATAAATCTTCTGATGATGGAATCATGTAATATTCTAAAATTTCTTGATATATCAGAGAATTAACCTTTTCGTAGACGATGCATAACTTTCCAGGCCCTTCTACACTCATACAACCCCAAACCATGACACTAGCAGCAAATTTTACGGAACGTTTAAGGCATTCTTTATCAAATGCTTCTTGCTTCATTCTCCAAACTTGAATACCTTGATTACCATATGAAACACAAAACATACTTTCATCACTAAATAATATATTTTTCCAATCTTCATTGCTCCATAAACGTCTTGATTTACACCAATTCAATCTTATACGCTTTTGTCTTGCAGTCATGAGAGGTTTTGTTTTCGGTACACGAGATTCAAATTTAAATTTATGGAGACGTCTTAATGTTGTCGATGTAGAAACTTCAACTCCTTCTTCTTTCCACTTTTGGTGCAAGAATCGCACACTTTTAAAACGGTTTTTCTTAACTATACGCTTCAGTTTCCTGTCATCTCTAGCAGATGTTTTTGGTTTTCGGCCACCATTTCGGCGATTATTTTGAAATTTTCCAATTTTTGAATATTGTGTTAGTATTTTACTAACGCTCGATTGCGAACAATGTAAATAATTCGCTATAAAACATTGATTTTTACCGTGCTGATACAAATCAACCATACGAAGTTTAGTAGATTCAGGAATATCACTCACACGGCCCATTATAAGACGAAAAAGAAACAAACTGCAAAAAAGAATACTGATTTTAAATAAAATAGTCTGAATTTAATCAATGATGCCACCAGTTAAGAATTGGTAATAATTAAAGGAGAATTAATGTGAAATATTCTAATATTTTGAACCACTTGAATAAATATTCTAATATTTTGACTTTTCAAAATAATTTTTTTTGCAATTAATCTTTTCAAAAATGATATTAAATTTAAGATAACAAGTAAGTTTAATCAACAATAAGTTCTTAATAAAAATATCGTTTGCATATTTTCATTAAAAGACATTAAATTACCAAACGATATTTTCAATTTCTAAAAAAAGGTAATTATTCTAATATTTTGAATATGAGCTGTACTATTCTACTTAATGATAATGATACTTTTTGCAAATTTCACAACACTGTGTTATAAAGCAAATCTTTGTCATTCAAATGCCAAAAATCTCATGATAAATAACAGCAAACATTTTAACGTGAACTGTTTGTATAGACAATATTAGCTGTGGCAGGAAACTTTCATTACAACCACATATAATATTTTCAGTATAAAAGTTTCTAATGTGATACGTCAGTATATATGGATATTTTAAAATGTTGACAGTTGATATGTTTTGAAATAATAAGCATTACATTAATTATGATAAAAAATATCTTTGCTATCATACTTTTGATTAAATATTGACTTTTCAAATTTCCAAAATAAAAGCCTGAATGATAAAAATAATAAAAACATTTTAAAAAAATCTTTAAATACAAACAATTGAGAACACATTTTTATACCTTCATCTGGATTGCAACTCACTACAGTAGGGTCGATTTCTTCAGACGTAAGAAAAGTTTTAATACGGTCAAGTGCAGCGATTGTCTGTATCAAAATAAACAAAAATTTTACAAAAGGCCTAAAAATACACAGCAAAAAATACAGTAATGCATTTCAAAAATGAATACCTGAATTAACGCCGATATTGAATCTGGTACAAGAATTAAAGCAAATCTCAATTGATTCAGTAAATTCAAAGAGACAAAGGCACGAGCTGGATCTAAAATATGTTTCTCGTCTATGAGAAGGAATGTTGCAAAACTTGCTAAAGAAACCTAAATCAAATTAAAAAAAAAAAATTAAAAGGTAAATTTAACTCTTCAATCTACAAAGATTTTTTTTTTTTTTTTTGACAAAAACTAAATTAATTTTTGTGTTATAAAAAGTTATTGAAATCTTTTCCAGGATAATAGTTAGATGATTGTATATATATACAGTAGACTCCCTCAAATCTGCACTCCTAAAATCTGCAACTCTCTAAAATTCGCACATATTTTAAGGATGTAAACAATGAAACATTCAGTTCAGATGTAGGTGCAAAATTTGACTTTTTTAGTTTTATATCAATTCTATATATTTTTTCATTTGTAATTTTTGTTCAGGTTATTGAATTCATGTTTTTTCATGAAGAAAGAATAACTTATTTCTGAAAAAATAAAGATATTGCTGATTTCATTGGTAATTACAATCTTACCAAATATATTTATGTATTAATCAAGCTTTTTAGCTCATAGGCTATCATAGCCTGAGAGCTTATGTGCCTGCCCGTTCTGTATGTATGTTCGTTCGTACGTAATGTGATAACTTATGCTAAAAATATCCGATTCACTTGAAATTTTGTATATAGGCGCTTCCCTGATTAGTTTTTGGAGTTCATTCAGTAGGTATAAGAGGGGGAACAGCGGCCTCATGCCCCACCCTTCATAGAAACAAGTGGGTTTTTCATGCAGAATTATCAGTTTTCGTACAAAATATAGATATAGGATCATTCTGATGAGGCGATTCCGTGACTGTTATTAGGTGTTCATTGAATAAGTATAAACAGAGGAAACGGGGGTTCTAATGCCCCTCCCCTTAATTTATATAAATGGGTTTTTCTAGCAGAATTGTCAGATTTCGTTCAAATCTCTGAATGGTTTTGGAAGTTTAATGGTGGAGGGAAGTTTAATGAAAAAGAGGGATAACTCCTGTTAAATTATACAAATACTAAATGGGTTTTTATTAAGAATTATCCGATTTGCTCTGAATTTTGGATATAGATTTTTTATATGATAAAGCATGTCCTTGATAGTTTAGGAGGTTCAATGATTAAGTATAAAAAAGGGGAAAGGGGAGAGCTGTTTCCTCTTCTTAATTTCTTTTTTGAACGGAATTAACCCTTGAAAATACAAGGCTGTAATGTAGAATTAGTATGCGTAGCCTGTGAGCTCAATGCCATCAGTTTAACTGGGCAGTATTCTTTTTATTAGCTCACAGGCTATCATAGCCTGAGAGCTTATCTGCCTGTCTGTTCTGTATGTACGTTCGTGCGTAACGCGATAACTCATGATAAAAATATCCGATCCACATGAAATTTTGTATGTAGGTATATCCTGACAAGGTGCTTCCCTGATTAGTTTCTGGAGTTCATTCGATATGTATAAGAGGGGGAACGGGGGGCTGATGCCCCTCCCCTTAGTTAATATAAATGGGATTTTCATGCAGAATTAAGTTTTCGTTCAAAATTTAGATTAGGATCATTCTGATGAGGCGATTCCGTGATTGTTATTAGGTGTTCATTGAATAAGTATAAATAGGGGGAACAGGGGTTCTAATGCCCCCCCCCTTAATTTATATAAATGGGTTTTTCAAGCAGAATTTTCAGATTTCGTTCAAATCTCTGAATAGTTTTGGAAGTTTAATGGTTAAGTATAAAAGAGGGGGATAACTCCTTTTAAATTATATAAATGCTAAATGGGTTTTTATTAAGAATTATCTCATTTGCTCTGAATTTTGGATACAGATTTTTTATATAATAAAGCATGTCTTTGATAGTATAGGAGGTTCAATGATTAAGTATAAAAAAAGAGGAAAGGGGAGAGCTGTTTCCACATCTTAATTTTTTTTCGAACGGAATTACCCCTTGAAAATATAAGGCTTTAATGTACAATTAGTATTTGTAGCCTGTGAGCTCAATGCCATCAGTTTAACTGGGCAGTATTCTTTATTTAGTTATTAAATCTGACTAAACTTGAAATAAAGCTTCATTATTTTATGATCTTGATGTGAATTAGTAATGTACCTTTATGAGGCAAGTTTCATTGAATAATTTAGGAAAAACACATTTCATCTCTATAATGAATATTTAATTAGTACATTATTGATTATTAATTTGACCTTTGCTTTTAGTATTTTTATCATTTTAAAAACTATCTAATTTTTTTTTTTTTTAGTTTATTACTTATTTTAATATTTTAGCATATTGTAAGCATTCGTTATACTTTTGATTTCATTATTTACATTCAAATTACTTTTAAAAAAAATGTAAACAAAGCAATGACCAGAAATCTGCAAATTTCTAAAATCCGCAAAACCTCTGGTCTCAAGCTGTGCGGATTTGAGGGAGTCTACTGTATATATATTATATAAAAGGCAGTGAAAATGAAATTATTTTAATTTTATTCAAAACAATTCAGCTTTAAAAATCCTCTTTTATGTGATTCACATTTCATTTAAATAAGAAAGTTAAACACTGTTCTTTGTGTAAAAAATAATTTATTACATCTTTAAGCTGTAATTACTCTGCTGTTATAAAAAGATAGAAAAGATAGTAGACCTGCCAGAAGAAGATATACATTATGAAATATAACATTGTTATGTTGATTATTCTGGCCTTTCAAAAAGAGAGAAAAAAAAAAATGTTGCTTTATTTAAAAAGTTATTTTTCTTTACTTTTAGGATATCTTTTTTTTTTTTTTTTTTTTTTTTTTTTTTTTTTTTTAAGCAATAGTTACAAATTACTCCATATTATATCTAATGTATATTTGTAATGTTCAATAACATTTTGAGGAAGTTTTGTTTACATTGGCTTGGCCCCTAATTTTTAAATCAAAATATTGCTGAAAAAGAAAGTGTACAATATAGTCGAGTCTCTATATAATGAAATCCATGGTTCAGACAAAAAATTCGTTACATAGAAAAATTCGTTGAATAGAGAACAGTAAAAAATTTTTCATTTAATGTTTAAATTTTGAAATAGAATTGTTTTTGAGGTGTTTAATTAATTTTTTCAAATATTTAACGGAATTTTTTTCAGAATCTCAAACATTTTCGCCACTTCCTTTTTTTCCCCAGTGTCTTATTGATTATATTCAAAATTATTACTTTATCAGACAGATTTATGTTCAGGGGTCGATCCAGACAAAATTTGGGGCCTATTTAGGGCCCCTTCACAAAAATAAATTTATTAAAATGGGCCTCTTCACAAAAATAAATTTATTACAATGGGCCTCTTCACAAAAATAAATTTAATAAAATAGGCCCCTTCACATAATTCTTTTCCACAAAAACTTATTCTTATTATTTTGTTAGATTTTAAAAATGTGTAATTTGTACATAAAACCAATTCTTAAGAAACAAAAACTTTAGAAAAGGGTTTAAAGAAGTTAGTTTTTGTTAATAAATACTTGGTTCGAATTTGAGTCACTAGATTTCAGCTGTCGTCTCAAAATGTTGTTTTTCACAAAAACATAAAAAATTCACAAAAATGTAGTGAAATTCACAAAAATAACTGCTACTTTTCACAAAATGAGCCCCAAGAAAAAAAACCTGCATCGACCCCTGATGTTTAAACTAGAAGTGATTTTATACAAATGCAGTTCCATCTTGGCTAAAACAAAGTCAAGTGTAACCATGCAAAAATATGTTTATCTTGGGGGGAGGGGGGGGGGTGGGGGCAGTTGAATGCCTTTTTTTTGGAAATGAGGAATAAGGTAGAGGAATGTAGCTATGAAATATAAACCAGAAATCAATGAAAAAAACAATATTATACAAATAATTTGAAGTGTTTTCTAAACTTATGGTAGAACATTTTCGAAAAAAATCCTTAAATGGAGATTATTTTTAATGCAATCATGAAAAAATTAACCGTTCCTATAAAAAGTTTGTTAAATAGAGATATTCGTTGGATGGAGTTTTGTTATAGAGAGACTCGCCTGTATATAAATACAGCTACAACTAATAAAATTCAAAAAAGAGGGCAAACAATCAAAATGATATAACAGTACAATGCTCAGCACATGATCGGATTATTTTGGATTGTGTCAGCAGAAGTTGTGAGGCAGCAAAGGGATAAAAAGGACAAGGTTTTACTTGCAAGTCATAATTCAAGAGAATAATGAATCGGCTCCATGACTAAGAAAAATAATGTAATAGGTGAGGACAAAAACCTCTCAGGCATCTACACCAATACCTTAGCCACCAAGTTGCCAGGAATAATCACCAGAGATTATTATAAAATCAACATGTTAAATTGTTTTATGTACTACTAAACTTAAAATTATTAAGTTTCCTATTATCTATTTAAATCTATGTTAATTAAATAAAACCGTACATTAAAGCTTACAGTGAGTTTTGTGATCATTTTATTTCTTTCCACAGCAGCAAAATATATTTCTTTTGGCCCTTTTTAGATTTTTGGTTTATTTTCATGAAAAATACTATACGATTGTTAATTAGTTTATGCTTACTAGATTTATATTATGGATATATGTCATTTATGTTTTTGGTAGAATTAATTTTATTCTACCACACATTAGTGTCTGCCTGACTTAGGCTTGGGTACAACACTATAATATAACAAACAGAGAAAAATTTTATTTAAGCTCACACATAGAGTTGAGCCAAGAAACATGGCATTCAAGATCAAATAAAAATGAATAACCTGAACATGATTTATGCTCAATTTCTGTAATCACTGTAATGCTCTCTTTTTTACATAGTGAAGTGAATAGATAACATTTTAATTTCTAAAAATCAAAATGGGCATATTTCCCTCCAATGAATTGATCTTCTTTTAATGTTCAAGTATAAAAAAAAGTGCATGTGTCAGAACAGCCCAACTTATATTTAATGCATAAGATAATATGATAGTGCAAAATATCATATTTAGCAAAAGCTGAAGGATTTTCTAGATGAAGATCTATACTAAATTTAAAAAACACGATCAAATTCATCATTGTGTTTGATTTAAGATTCATTTGGAAAATAAATCAGCACAGTGGGCTAGTTTTAAATAATTTAGTTCATAAATGACACAACGACTTTCTGCAATTATAAAATAGTTCTAAACTTAATTTAAAAATAATTTTACAAAAACAAAATAAAGGGGAAAAAGATTTTTCAAATAAATTTTTTAATAGAAACAGATTTTTTTGTTTTTGAAGAAATTACTTTATATTTTATTAATAACCAATTTATAAATAAACTATATAAAAGAATATTAACAATTTTTAAATATTAACAATTTTTTAATTTATTAATCATAATTCTTAAGATTAATAAGTCTAACGATTTACATTCCTTGAATAAAAATTAGAGCAAAAAAATAAAAAATAAATAAATAAAAATAAATAAAAAATAATTTTAAAAATGATAGATACATATTGTACGCTTTACCAAAACAGGAGCACAGCGATAGACAAAACATGAAATAACGAAACACATTTGACTGAGGCAAATGAATTTGATTTCTTTTTTTCTTATTTCTGAAACTTTTAATGAAAAGGGGATCTCCCATGCATAAAATTTCAAAATCTAAAAAATAAGAAACAGAAAGACACATGAAACAAAATTAATGAAAATTCTGTAAATAAAAACAAATTTTAAAGGGTTACTTTAAGATGGATAAAGAAAAAAGTCTCAAACTCATTTAAAAGAAAAACTACAAAACAATACCTGAAAAAATATCCTTCCACACCCACTTTTTAGTCAAACTTATCTACTCTAAATGTAACGCTAGTTTTACTCTCTCATGCAAATCCAAAATTCCATGTGTAAGCCGAGATCATGATTTTTTAGTGAAAAATCATCCAAAATTAGAAAGTTATATATAAGCCAATGTTTAAAAAAAAGGTGATAAAAAATACAATGAACACTTTTTTGTGCATAGCTAATATTAAAATAATAATAATAATAATAATAATGCACTCTCCAAAATCATTGAACTATCCCTATCCTGCATACATACTTATATTTAATGTCTGAATTTAGAACTATTGCTATTATTAGTTTTTAAATGGAAAACATTGTTTAAGGGGATACATTCTCCAAGTTGTATCATCCGTACACATAAAAAACAGTTTTTAAAAAGCTGTTTCTGTTTGTTTCAGATGCATTTAAAATACCACAGAAAAAAGAAAATAACTTTCATATGAGATGAGATCTTTGGCAGCAGTGTTCTCTAAAGGTCTTATTTAAGACACAAGATGTTTGTCTAAATAAGCCATTTAAAGATAGACTCTATTCAATTCAAAATGGATCGAATAGATTTCATCGGGAGATACAGCTGTTGACAAAGAACAGTAATTTAAACAAAGTTGATGCTGTTACTACCTGTGATTGGGTGAAAGAAGTTTGACTTGAATTACCTCAAGAAATGATCATCTGGTCATTTATAAAATGTTGCATCAGTAATGCGATAAATGAAATGAGATATGGTGCCATTTTTTAAAGAAGGTAAGGATTATTCATCCTAATGTATTAATAAAAGAAAGCGATTTTGCAGAATTTCTTGAAAATTCTGATAATCACTTTGATTGTCAGTGATGATTAGTAAATTTTTCTTTTTATAGTAAAAGAATGGAGTATAATTAAAGTTCAATTTTCAAATGGTCATAAAAGGAAAACTACTGGACCAAATATTGCAAAACTTGGCAATAGTTTAACGGAGGTCATAGTAATTTATTTCCTGCCAGGAACAAGAAAGATGTTCAAATATTCATATCAGGGAGGGGGGGGATGACGATGTACGGAATATTATTAAATAAAATAAGGGTCAAAATCTAACTTAAGCCTTTCATTACACTTGTTTAACATTTGTTGTACCCTTAAGAAGCACTGACCTAAACAAAATTATTTTTAAAGGCATCAAAAAGGTAACAAAAGTTGAGTGTGTCATACATGTCATAAAATCTGTTTGTGTTCTTAAAACTTCAAACTACAAATTGGGATCACGAAATTTGAGATTGCAAATCACTATGGTTGACGCTACATTGAATATGCATTGTAAAACAGTTCAGAAATGATTAAACATATTTTAAATCAATGTCTTCATGTCTTACTTCATTTAACAATATAGCATACAGTGCCATTTCCCCTTTGGTGGTGAAAAATTGAACTTTTTTTCATTGGAAATAAATTTCCATGACTTCTTTGAATTATTACCAAGTTTGTTAACATTTGGTTCATTCATTTTCTTTTTATGACCATTTCAAAGTGAAATTTAAATTATAACCATTTTGTACGTTTAGAAATTTATAAATATTTGTGTTTTTATATTTATTATATTTTAAATTTTAGCATATCAATTATGGAAATTTTCTTAGACTTGTGTATAAGCCAACCCCTCCACTATGGAAGCAAAAAAAAAAGCCCCAAAATTCTCAGCTTATGCATGGAAATATATGGTAATTAATAATCTTAAGTAAAACATCTAGAGCAATTCACAATAGAAAATAAGATAAATTATAACATAAAATTCATCATGAGAAGTATAGAACTAATTCTAATTAGATACACATCGAAAGTTTGATTTTAAGATTAAAGCTATGGTAATAATGTGGTTGCAATGTATGCAAATTACAAAACTGATAAAAAACAGAGTTGATTATACAAGAATGTCACTCTTTTGCCAAGCAGTCAATTTCTATATTATTTACTGCTCTCTTAGCTCACAGATATCATAACCTGAGAGCTAATGTTAACACTGGTTTTGTATGTACATACGAACGTACATATATATGTACGTAGCATGATAACGCTAGATAGAAATATCCGATTTGATTTAAATGTTTTATACATAAGCTCATTATGATAAAGCACTTCCCAAATTACTTTCGGAGATTCATTTATTAAGAATAAAGAGAGGGACAAAAGAAGAGTTAAAAAAATAGCCAATGCGAAAAAAGAAGAGTCAGGAAATTATAGCAGAATCTGATGCTACTTTTTCATTGGAAGTTTCAACCTAAAGTACTCTTTGTAGTAAATTGGCTGTAACCCCCCCCCCCCCCCTCTCTTCTTTCTAACATTGAGATTTTTTTTGTTTTTGGATAAATAATTTTGTTTTGCAGCCATTTCAGCTTTAAATTATTCTGTTTATTATATTTGTCTTATTATTTTTCACCACTGCAAAATAACAAATAGCGTAGTTTTTTTAAATATGTGTTGCAAAATATAACAGATGAAACTGATTTTTTTTTCTCTACCATCTGGTACAAAACACAGAAAAAGCATTTTTAACTTCCGAAATCACTGAAAATTCACTAAATTCATTATAGCACAATTCAGATAGTTTTGATTATAGAATATAACTTAAAGATGACAAGAATTGTACAGAAATTAAATTTTGCAACATTAAGAAAATATAACTATTTTAATGGAAACAGATTTTCACATGATGAAAAAAATGTGAAATAGTTCAGCAATTAAAATTAAGCCTCTAAAACTAGCTTTTGGGATATTAATTATTTTGAAATGATAAGAAAAGACACTCTGTATAAAATTGAAAAAAATTACTTTGCAGATTGTAGATCATTAGTTTTAATGTAAAGTGAAATAAAATTAAAACTGATTTATAAAACTGAAGTTGAGGCCTTTGATCAGCACACTTACTAGTAGAATTATTTTATGTAATGATTAAAATAATATTGAAATAAAATTGAAACTGATTTATAGAACTGAAGTTGGGGCCTTTGATCAGCACACTTACTAGTAGGATTATTTTATGTAATGATTAAAATAATATTGAAATAAAATTGAAACTGATTTATAGAACTGAAATTGAGGCCTTTGATCTGCACACTTACTAGTAGGATTATTTTATGTTAGAACTGTTAAAAAAAAAAAAACATAACTTTAATTTTGAGTTTAGTGTGAAAATATTGAAGTGACCCACTACTGGTGAACCAAAAATTTACTATGCCCACCACTGGAGAACAGAGCAAGGTAGCTTTTTTATTTATAATTTTTTTCAAAGACTATATTTTAAAACTTTTAATGTTTATTATTCTAATACATAAAGGTTAGGACTAGGTTGAAAAAAAAAATTGTATTTTAGAATTCATTAATACTTTAATAATAATTAGATAAATGTTCTTAAGTGGCCAACTACCAGTACATTTATCTTACGTAAAATGTTTTTTTTCATGCAGAATTATCAGATTTGTTTCAATTTGATATACCAATTTATTCTCATAAAACACTTCTCTGATTAGATTTGGAGGTTCATTGATTAAGTATAAAGGGAGAGAATGGGGGCTCTAACCTTCCCCCATAATTTAGCTGAATGAGGTTTTTGAAATTTCTTTATTATTCCAGAGACTTTTTTTTTTTTTTTTTTTTTTTTTTTGAAGTAAAGAACATAATATACAATTAATGTGAATAACCTGTGAGTTCAATGCCATTAGTTTAACAGGACATATTTCTTTTTATTTTTCTTTGTTCTACTGACCATAAGAAAAAAAAAAAAAAAACACATTGTACATAGATACCACTTTTTCACATATATCCAATTATTTTATTCTTAAAAAATCAATCTGCATTGTCCACAAAATCATAGAAAAAAAAAAAATCACAATGTGCAGAAATCTTAAATTTCCTCAGTCGTTGCAAATTTTGTGAATACATTTTATTGAAAAATCAGTGAAGAATTTCATCAACTTTCAACTTTACAGTGTTATTTTTCTCCCTTTTTAGAGATTGTTTTAAAATATTTATTCACATCAGAAATACATTAAGAATAAAAATTTCTGTTGATAATTATTAGAAACTGTTAAAGATAGGAAAAAAAGGTTCTGAATTACATACTTTATTTTATTTTCAGAGAATGAGCGATTACAACAGAAGAAAAAGGGAAACAACATGCTTTTATATATAATATACCTGCTGCCTTTAAACTGAAAGATTTACATTATGTTAAAACAAGCAGAAACACAGCTGTAGCTTGGGAAATCAAAATGGGATTTTTTTATAGAATTGCATAGAAAAGTAAAAAGCAAATAAAAAAAAGCTCCTTTCCAGAAATGGTGATACAGTGATTTAGTAAAAACATGTAAACATTAATATAATTTTCAGAAATCTCTCATATATAATGTATAGCTCCACTTTTTAGTCCTAAAGTTTCTTTAAAAAGTGTGAATTGTACACAAGTAAATAAGGTGAGAGACAAATAGTTCCTCGAGTATAATTTATTTTTTACTAAACAAATAAATTACGATCAATAGATGCTTTTATTTGCACCTCAGATAACTTATTTATTCAGGTATAATATACACATTTTTATAAAATTTTAGAATTAAAATTTCATTTAAATTTATCTTTTCTTTTTCTCTTGTGATCCTTTATTCTCTAAAAACAGAATAAATGCAAGCACACAGTACAGAACCACTCTTTTCAACTAAGGATAACAATTTTCAGTAATTACTAACAGAATATTTATTATTACGATTGTATTAGTTATATGTATAAATATTTTAAAACAAATCTCTGACAGGAGAAAAGCATATGCTGTGAAAACCTTAATTTTACAGCATGATAAATATATAAGAAAAGAATACAGAAATTTAGATAAGAGTCCTTTTTTGTGAGTCGGAAATTTTATAAAAAAATATATTGTGTCTTTAAAATGATATACTATATATATGAGAAATGTAAAAATTGTTACTCGAGTTAACATTGGATTTTAAATATGTTAAATATAAGCATTTCATTAAACAATCTTTAAAAATGAGTACAACATATGAAATACATGAGACATATGACAGTTAAAAAAAAAAAAAAAAATACATATAATATTCGATAAATCAATATAAAAAAAGCATATTAGAGATAAATAATAAAAGTAGAGAAAAATATGGTTTAAAAAATATACTTTAATGCCTTGTAGAATTTCATTCATATATTTCAGACGTACGTCCTTTACTTTCATTTGTTGGTCCTACAAAATATATAAATCACATAAAAATGAAAAGAATTGCAGTACACATCTGACTCTTTTAAAATAAAAAAATAATTATGGAAATGAATATTAAAAACTAAATAGGAAATTTTTTAATTGTTGAAACATCATTGAAGGTTTAACTGTGAAAACACAAAGAATTTCTGGGTTTGGTTAGTCTGCATGTTCTGCAACAGTTCCTGGATAAAGCATCCAATCAGGTTGAACTTTAGCAGATGAGTAACTACAGTAGACATTTTCAAATCCCCAAATGCCTAAAATCTGCACATCATTGCATAAAATAAAATTGGATTTTTTAATTTTAATGTAATTTCATATGTACTTTAACACATATGTAATTCTTATTAATATAACTGAATTCTTGTTAAAATGATTTTCATGAAAGAAATATAAATTTATCTCTGAAAAAAATTAAGAAATTGCTGATATGAACCAGATAATTGCAATCTTTTTACCAAATATATTTATGCATCAATCAAATCTGGCAAAACCTGAAATAAAACTTTCTTATTTTATGATTTTGATGTGAATTAGTAAGATACCTTTATATGTATAATTTCACTGAATAATTTAGGAAAATGTAATGCATTTTTAATTATATGTTATTAATTACTAACTTGACCTTTACTTTTATTATTTTAATGATTTTAAAAATTATCTTAATTTTTATTAATTTAGTTTATTACTGCAATTAATTATTTTAATATTTTATTATATTGTAAGCATTTATTATAATTTTGATTGCATCATAACATTAAAATTAGTACACAATGACCAGAAATTTGCAAAATTATAAAATTTGCATAACCTATGGTCTCAAGCTACCGATTTGAGGAAGTCTCCTATATTACTATTTAGATATTGGGATAACATAAAACCTTTTTTACAAACTGTTGCTTATCTTAACTAATTCACAATGTAAAATAAAAAATATATATATACTGTAATCATTCTTACAATCAATAGGAAATTACAAATGTAAATTCGATAAGTCTAAGTATGGTTCAGGGTGGGAAGAGGGTAATCTGCCCTTTTGAAGAAATGCACTTTATCTAAAAATTTACAAGAAAAGTAATTCAACAGAATTTCAGAATAGCACTGCATAACATCATGTTTATAAATATGTATTTAATTTAAAATGTAAACAAACAAAATGTAGGATGTTAAATATGAAAAGTAAGATTCAAAAGTAATGACTTGCAGAATTTAAGCTGAGGCTCCTGATCTGCAGATTTACTAGTTATAGTACAAAAATAGTGGTCTGTAATACAGTTATAACCTAGTAATGAATCATGCATAAAAATCTAGCATTCGATAACAGTTAAATACGATATTTTTGCATCAGTCTTATAGTAAGGGATCAGAAAAATTCATGTATTATGATGGATTGCATATTAAGTGTAAGCATCTTAACCAGGTTTGACAGTAATTAATAAAACATACTGTAACCAAAATAGCTGGCTGCAAATCATGATTCTCACGAGCTTTTGACCAACATTAGCAATTTGACAAATAAGAAATAAAAAACTGCAGCCAAATGAAAAGAAATATTAACATAATAGATTCAACATGAAACACCAAAAAATCTATCTTTAGCCCCCTTATTGTATCACTTATTTTTAATAAATTCTAAAATACAGGGATGCCACTCAGAAAATAGCAAAAAAGAGGAAATTATGCATAAAGTAAAATTAACGACATTTTCCACAACATTTATGCATGAATTTTGCAAACTATATTGTTTATAATAAACTATCAAAATGATTTTTTTTATTGTAAACTTTTAACTTATAAGAGTAAATAAAAATTATTTTTCTTTAGTTCACAGTATTTTACATCAATTAGGGTAACCCAGCAACAGATTCAGTGAGGAATTTTATGAATCGCATCATTTTAAATCAATTTAAGTAACCCAACAATAGATTCGATGATTATTCCAAGAGTAAATAGCAAAAATATGCAGGTTTTTTTTTTATTGTTGTTTTTTTTCCGCGATTTTTTTCATTTGACGAAAATAGCTGTTTTATTTCATGATCGTTTGACGCAAAGCGCCATTTCACAACGCGATCGTTTGTCGAAAATCGCCGTTTTATTTCGGGGTCGTTTGATGAAAGTCGTCGTTTTCCATCGCGATCGTTTGACAAAAATCGATGTTTTATTTCGCGATCGTCTGACGCAAATCGCCGTTTTCCATCGCGATCGTCTGACGTAAATCGCTATTTTACATCGCAATCGTTTGTCGAAAATCGGCGTTTCACATAATGATCGTTTGACGGAAATCGCCGTTTCATATTGCGATCGTTTCACAAAATCACCGTTTCGTTTCGCGATCGTTTGATGAAAATTACTGTTTTATATTGCGCCTGTTTGATGAAAATAGCCGTTTTATTTTGCAAACAAAAATTACCGTTATATTTCGCGATCTTTTAACGAAGATCGCTGTTATATTTCAGGATCGTTTAACGAAAATTGCTGTTATATTTCGCGATCCCTTGACGAAAAAAAGCTGTTGTATTTTGCGATCGTTTGACGAAAATTCCTGTTTTATTTAGCGATAGTTCGACGAAAATCGTTATTTTATTTCGTGATCGCATAATGAAAATCGTGAATTCTTAGAAAATAAAAAAAGTGGAAATCTCCCATTTGGCAGAAAAGTGGTATCCCTGAAAATAGTCTAATTTTTTGTAATAAAATAGAAATTCTACTAACCATTACAAAAATTATTTTTAAAATTTACTTTCTAAATTTCTCCTAAATGTATAAATATTTCAGACATTCTTTTAGAAGTTTAAATAAAAATTAAAAACAGCCATCTTTGTTTTATCCTTGTGAAAATATACACTAAAAATTGCTAATAAATTTCAACTTTTAATAAATAGAAAAAAATTTACCAGTTACTGATACTTTGGATACAACTAATAGTATGGTAAATGCCTAATTTCAACACTGCATTCCAGCAAAAATTTTCTCTACTTGGCATTTGATATGAGTAATTTTGCTTTGTTTTTACATAAGCATAGATAGTGATTATTTGAAAATAGAGAAGTATCCATTCATTATTCTTTATGAGTCTTAAGCTAAATTGAATGGGTGTTGAATTTATATCTTTAAAATAGAGCCATGTGAATGGTAAAATGCGATTGAACATGTAAAGCAATATCAATTGTTCAGTAACGCAGATAAGAAACTTGACTGTATTAGTGCACCACACACACAAACACTCAAAAAAGCAGAAATTGAGCACTTGCAATTCGGCAAGTTTGTATACTTACTTGCCAAATAAAACATTTTGTCGCAATTTGGCAAAATGGCAAGCTACAGCAAGGACATTGCTACAAATTATTTAGGTCAGTTGATTTCACATATCTATCTAAACTGACATCTATTGCATTTCTATTATACAGTAGATTATATAAGTAACAAAAGCATTTTTCTTTTTTCAATTTTTTTTTTTTAATTCTTAAAAGGCTTAAAATCAACAGAGTGAAAAAGTGTCAAGCCTGAGGGTCATTGACTATATAGGTCAATGCTTTCCTACTAAGGTACCTGGAGGATGCCGAGCCTAGAATTTTTCACTCTTATCTGTTGGCAAGAATGCAAACTGCAGCACATGATGGAATAATGTTCGTGAGCCACCAACCCAGGAGCAAACAATGAAACTAAAGGGAAATGCAGCATCAATGAAAGAGAATAAATCTATACATATAATTTTAAAAGTAATAATTAAAAGAAAATTACATATTAAATTTATTCAGATGCAGCATGTTTCACCAATTTGATTGGAAGCTGAGCAGTGAGTTCTCCAAGTAATTTTTTATATGGTTATTATATGTTCAATGCAAAGATTAACAGAATCTACATGCATATCTGAACTTCTTACTGTCAGACTACAAACAATATTTTCAGAAAGTGAGTGCAAGTAATGATAAGTAGAAAACTCATTTTTCATGAATAATGACAAAAAAGTTCCACTGATCATAGCGTTAGGTTTGATAAAATGTTGGGAGAACTATCTCATGCACAGTCATTAATGGATAGAGTTAATAATTAAAAGCTTTTTATAAACTTTGGTTTACAGGAAACAACTCTGCAATTTATTTTGAAAGAATTTCTGTCACATGATAAGTAGATTTTTCAGAATTGATAGTTCTGCATTATAAAGATAAGATGCAATTAAGACATTAAGTATACAATAATATTGAAAATTATAAATATTTTATGTTGCTATACAAAATACAGAGATAGAATAAAATAAAATAACATAAAAAATAGATAAATATGACTTTAAAAGGAAAAAATCTCAAAGCAAAATTATTATGTGTATTAATTTTCATTTAATCAAAATAAAACAAATTACTATCTTACCAAATATTTCTCATTCATTCTTGCCACAAATAAACTTACAGGAATTAAAATTATAATAACAGCTGCACCAGGCAAACAGGATGGTCCTAGATATTGCCACATAACAGAGATAAATAAAATTATTTTAAATGGAGCACTAATCAAAGATGTTGAATATAAAGCAAACTGTGCTATCCTTTGAACATCCACAGAGACTAAATTGGTGATAGCACCACTTGAGAATTCTTTACGCTTTGAACTTGCAAGGAGTAAATTCTATAAGATAAAAGACATTCATTTTTATCATAACATAACAGTGTTAATTAAGTTTATAATAATCAGATAGAAAAAAAAAAAAAAAAAAAAAAAAAAGTCACTGCAACCTGAAAAAAGAAAATCAAGAATAACTTAAACCTGCTGCAGTATTCTATTCAACAATTGCAATGTGTCTACTGTTCAGATGATTTATTATATTTGAATATTAGAGAATAAAGATTTGCTCAATTTTTCAATACAAAACATAAAATCGATATCAGAGATATAATTGTAGATTACTTTTTATAACTGCAATGAAATATGATTTATTCTATTTTGATTTTGGTTTGGTTGCTGGTTGAACTACTCCAGGTTCAGGTTGAAATATTTTGGCTTGGAGGGTTATGGTATTTTTTATTTTTGTCAGCTTTGGGTAGGTTTATTGAATGGAATTTTTAGATAGGATACAAGCTGACCCATGCAGAACTCCAAGTCTTAGGCAGGGCCGTAGCGACCGCCCCTCATACCCCCCATTTGGGGAGGGGGGGGCGACGAAGTCAGGGGGGCCCCCTAATCGATTCTATCGAACTTTTTACCGAAGTTTATTTGTTTTGAAAATGTAAGAAAACACTTCTTTTAATGTTTTTATTTTTTTAAATTCTCCTTTTCTTATTCAGGGGCCCGCCAGGAAATTTCCTCAGGTGCACCTTTTTAAAGTTCCCCCCCCCCCCCCCAATAATGAGGATTTTCCTTAAAGGGTGCCAAATGCTTAAAATGTGCCAAAACTGACCGAAATTCATACGTTTTCAAACATTTAGGAAGGGAATGTTGTTCTCCTTTTCCTCTCTGCTTCCAGTGTTCCCTCCACATATGCAGAAAACAAACCATATCATTAGAAAACAAATTATTAAAATTTTATTACAACCAGGGCCCGACTTAGATTGTAGGGAGCCCCTTTCTAACTTTTGGATTTTTTCTTGAATTATGCTAAAGTGTCTAAAACTATAACCTTAATACTACTTGTCTATTCGCATTTGTATGCAGAATAGCACAAAAAAGATAACTTTAAGAAATTATCGAATACATTTTTTTCTTCTGTTATAGAAATATGAGACTAAATATGAGCCATTAAAATGTAAATACAACTGTGATGTAATTGTTAGATCCAGGGGAGGGGGGGAAGGGGCATGGGGTTCCAAAACAGAGGAGAGATGAGAAAAGAGCCCCAATAAAGTTAAAAATAAATAAAGAAAGAAAGAAGGAATTTTTGTCATTTTTTATTAGCCTTAACAAAAAAATTATACTTGCCCTTGAGGGCCCCCGATTGAGGGGGCCCCACGTCCGATGCAGTTGTCCTGCATGCCCGTGACTTAGCCAGGTCCTGATTACAACAACATAGTATTCTATAGCTTTTAAAAGAAATTTTTTATTAATGTTTCCTCGTAACGTGATAAGTTAAAACTGTTATGTACAATTTTGAGCCTTCTTTTTTAGACATCTTGTAATGTACGTAGGTAAGCAAAGTAAAAATTTGCAAAGAAATACTTATCTCAATCAATCTATCATTTTTTCTATAATTATCAAATTAATATTTTTACTTTCTTCTATCTTTACAAGAAGAAAGTATTGGATTCATGAAAATTTTCGACTTCCGGTTTTCGATGGATTTATACATTTTAGAAGGTCCTGAACACGTTTTGACTATTTTTAGAAAATGTCTGTCTGTGAGTCTGTCAGTCTGTCTGTAAGTCTCAGTCTGTCTGTGAGTCTGTTAGTCTGTCTGTGAGTCTGTCTGTATGTGACAAAAAATTTGTGGGCGCTCTATCTCAAGAACTAATGCTCAAAATTTAATAAAATTTTATATTCAGTTAGACCTTGATATGAATTAGTGCCTATTGGTTTTTGGTGAAAATTGGCCTGCAGGTGGCGCTGCTATACTACGTTTTTCATGATTTTCAAGATTGCTATATCTCAAGAACTAATGTACAGAATTTCACAACTTTAGATTCTGTGACCCCTTGATATACATAGACGCTGATTAAGTTTTGGTGTAAATTGGCCAGCAGGTGGTGCTGCTATGCCACGTTTTCCATGATTTTCATGATAGCTATATCTCAACAACTAATGCACAGAATTTCACCAAACTTCAGATTCCGCAATACCTTGAGATACATAACCGCTGATAAGGTTTTGGTGTGAACTGCCCTATAGGTGGCGCTTCTATGCTACATTTTGCATGATTTTTGCGATAGCTATATCTCAAGAACCAATGCAGAGAACTTCATCAAATTTTAGATTCTGTTACACTAGAATATATAACATAATTAGACGCTGAATACATTTTGGTATTAACCTTGCAACAGGTGGTGCAGCTATGCTGCATTTTGCACGATTTTTCTGATAGCTCTATCTCAACAACCAACGCACAGAATTTCATCAAACTTCAGATTTTGTTACAAAATGACATAGTATAACGTAATTACACGATGATTACGTTTTGTTATAAATCCTTCAATTGATGGTGCTGCTGTGCTATATTTTACATGTTTTTTTTTAACTAGCTATATCTCAAGAACTAATGCACAGAATTTCATCAAAAATTTGTGGGCGCTCTATCTCAAGAACTAATGCTCAAAATTTAATAAAATTTTATATTCAGTTAGACCTTGATATGAACACCTTTCTTTTACACCATAACATAATTAGACGCTTTTTTACGTTTTGGCATAAATTGTCCAAGATATGGTGTTGCTGTGCTGCGTTTTGCAAATTTTTTGTTATAACTATATCTCAAGAACTAATGGACGAAATTCCATCAAATTTCAGATTCTGTTAGGTCTTGACATAAATAGATGCTTATTAGGTTTTAGTATAAATTACCCAACATGAGGCACTACTAAGCTCATTTTCTCTGAATATTAATTAAATTTTGCGTTTTAGGCTTTTCGGGTACCAGAATCTCATTAGGCTAGGTCAAATGTTCGAGGAAATTCGATAGTGGGTAACTTTGGGGACACCAGGTTTTTTTTAAAAATATTAAAATGTACTTATGAGATAGAAGAAAGTTTTGGGATTGACACATCCAACTAGTTAAATAAAGTTGTGACCAATTTTTTGGGATATCTTGTATATAGATGTGAGTACAAAATTTATGCATGTGTGCAATATGTTTTTTATTTTTAGTGTTTGCCACTTCTACATTATTTAAAAAAAAAAAAAGAAAAAAAATTACAGATATATAGAATGGGGGGTGGTGTCCAGAATGATGATTGTTCCTAGGTCCCCCTTAGCCTTAACGGGGCCCTGTTTTTATCAAAAACCTTATTTAGATTTCAAAAACGCAGAAACCAAGAAACTGAAAATCCTTATTTTTTTACTCGTTTCCCCCCCCCCCCTCGCTTTTTGACCTTGGGTTTTTGCATGGAACTTACTTGCCCATTCTTACCAACCTAAATACAAAGGGTCTCCTCAAATTTACTTTTCAAGGCTAATTTTCAATTCAATAAATTCAATCAGAGTAAAACATATATAGTTTTTTTATTATGAAATATTTATTCTTACTATGCTGCAATTTGTAAAACGTAAGAAATATTTTGAAGTTCAAATATTCTCAACTGTAATTCCATATATGTCTTTTACAAAATTAATTGGTTGCATATAATTATGTATTTAATAAAATATTTTTTAATGCGTATAATATGTAGATAGTCAGTTTTAATTTAATAGTAAAAACGTTATTTAATCGAAATTTGCATGGTAAAATTTCGAATAATTTAAACATACGAAAAATGGATTTAGTAAATGAAAAAACAGCTGATAGGATAATAGGAACCCCCTCACCCCTATCTGTAATGTCGGGCTTCCTCTACTTCTAATTCTTAATGGGCTCTGAAACTGACAAGAAATGGTACAGTCCTCGAGCCTGTTAAAGTGTTGCGGGGCCTATGTCTTTACACACAATTCGAAATCTTTTGCCTCTTTTCAAAATAATAACAATTTTGCTTTCACTTTATCACTTAAGTTCTTATTTTAAAAATATTTTTGTTTATTTATTTTAAGAAAAAGTCGGCGTGAACTAGAGTTTATAATTGTCTTGAAACCTGTAGTTACTAGCATTTCATATTTTAAAAGGGAGAAAAATGTATATAAACTGTTACTTGAAAAAAAAATTAATATTAAAAAGAAACTTGTAAAATTTTTATAAGTCAGTTTCTGTAAATTCTTTGTCATTCAATACTTGGTTATGCAATGAATTTGGTTAATCGGTGCTCTTTGAGGATAGCTGAGATCGATCTGTATACGGGCTGTTTTTTGCTTTTTCAATTTTGTTTACAGATAATTTTAATGAGGTCACTTTCATTTTTAAAACCGGTTTCGAAAATTAAAGCATCCTCTTAAAAAAAAAAAAAAACTTTGCAAAAAAAAAAAAAAAAAAAGGTGAAAAAAAAATCTGCATACATCTGATCTCAGCTATCCAGTGAAAAAAAATCATTTAAAAATATTGAAATGCAACTGAGATATAAATTTCTTTCATAGTATTCCATTCCATTCTTCCATGCATTAGAGAATGGGTCTTTTCGCGTAACTGAAGTAGCCTCTTAAGTAGGGAACTGTTAAAATTATGTGTTTATATAATTTATTTATTTTCTATACTTTATAATAAAATCTTAGCATTATGTGCTTATTTGTAAAATTGTTTTAGACAAATTTTATTTTAACATTGTTAATTTATCTTTAAGCCCGGTGGCAGAACTATCTTCAAATGCCTGCAACGCTAATAATATTTTCAAAAATAGTCTGCAAAATGCAACGTATTACATAAATATATTTTTTCTGCTATTGTAGTGCTAATTAATTATGACAACATGCATGTGTATGTGAAAATTATTTCCATCACTTACAAAATAATAATAATAAAAAAACAGAAAAATCCACTTCCAGCAATATTTTTCTTTTTTACCCTTGTGCCTTTGACGAAATTTTCGTTTTCTTCGCGATCTTTTGACGAAATCCGTCTTTATTTTCGCGATTTTTTGAAAAAAATTGTCGTTTTTTCGCTATTTTTTAACGTTATCTGTCTTTTTTTTTTTTTTTTTTTTGGAAAATTTTTTGATGAAATTTGCCGTTTTTGGGGTATTTTTTTAAACAAAATTTGCCCTTTTTTTCGCACGTTTTTGATGAAATCTGCTTTTGAGGGATTTTCTGACGAAATTTGCCGTTTTTTCGCGATGCTTTGATAATATTTGCATTTATTCTCGCGATCTTTGGATGAAATCTCTCTTATTTTGCGACGAAATTTTGACGAAATTACGCGTCTCACAGGAAAGAGCTATTTTTTGTGCCCCATGACCGATTTTTTGCATAATTTAAGCGCAATAGCGCGTCCATGGCATTGCTGAGTCTGCAGGTGTCCTCAAAAGTCTGCGACGCCCGTCACAGTGTCGCATTTTGCCACGGGTTCTTTAAGCAATGCATATTTATTTCATATTTGTGCAGAGTTATGAATGTTATAATAATTTTAATAATGATTTAAAATACTTATGATAATTATTAAATTTGTTTATTACATTAATATAATTTGAAACTCATTGGAAACTTCAATATAAATATTTTTTTTAAAAAATTCAGTTGAAAGTGGGGGGGGGGGAGGGGGCCCAAAGTTATATTTTTTTGGGGGGGGGCCTCAAAACACCTTGCTAAGGCCCTGGTCTTAGGGCATATATAATAAATGCCTTGTTGTAAATCAACCCTTAGTAGCATCATCTTAGTTACTAGTGATGTGACAAAGTATAAACTTTGATTTAGTAGTACGCTAGTCTAAAATTTTGAGAACACCTGACTTAAAAGTTTAAAATTAACAAGAATAATGCAATATTGGATTTACTAGCAACTCCAGTTTTGATTAATATCTCAGTAGCAAATGTAACAAAATGAAACATTTAAACATACCTTTCTGAATATAGCAGAAATAAGGGTTGATTTCACTTGGGCACCAACACAGAGTAAGTACATGACGTAATTATTTTGAAAAGTTTTGTTAAGAAAAGAACTAATAAATAGAGATGCACAAAAAAAGTAACTCCTCCAGCTATAAAAATCATCTTTTACAAACTCCAGAATTCCACTGAAACATTCAAAATATACAGAATACTATAAATACATAGTTTATTTCAAAAACAAAACTCTAAAAAATATAATGCTTATAGGGGAAATGAAATTGTTTAAAGAAGGAGTCAGCTATCTATGTCTCACAGGCTAGATGTGGGTTACAGTTTCCTATATCATCTAATCTGGAGCCTTATTCTTTCTTTTTTTTTTTTTCTTCTTTAAATTCAAAATTTTTACTTGATATCCCACCAAAAGAGTTGTAGTAGCTTTTCTGAACTACCTGTATAACATCAGTGATACTTCAAGTAGTTAAAAACAGGAAAAAAGCATTTTGGCAGTAACTGACTAAAGCAAACCACATTACTCTTTGTAATACAATTAGTAATTATTGAAAGCAAATTAAATTATATGTTGAGATGAATTTAATGATCTCAACACAAAATAAATTATATGTTGAGAAATTTAGAATTAAAAATATTTTGTAAAAAATTAAAATTAACACAATCACCAGAAGTTTTCAGATTTTTAAAAAACAGCCCTTTATACTATTATATCTTTTAATATTCTTACTTTATTATTCTTTTCTTTTATTATTCTTACACAAATTAATAATGATACTAAATTTTTCAAATATACATATTTTTTAAAAGTAAAGTCCATAATACATATTATCAAATTTAATAATTTTGATAAATTATCTACTTAAGGGAACAAGGAGCATTCAAATGGAATATCTCCATTTTTTATTTTACATTAAATCAGTAATTTTTTTTATTACCTCCCACTATCATATTTCATTAATAAAAGAATTCATATAAATTTTAAAAAAAGGTAATAAGGCTATTAATTCCAAGGTCACATAACATATCACATAACATTTTCAGGGTACATGGTTAATATTTTAAAAATAGATGATGTGTTGTTAAACTTTGTTTAAAAAAAAAAAAAAAGTTTACATTTTTTTTTTTTTTTTTTTTTTTTTTTTTGTAAATTCGACTCATTTGGTTGTCTAGCTGAAAACAGAGTAAGATTAGGAATTTTCATTACATAATCAATGCTACCCTGGTGATGATCAATGATTGATTGAAAGCATTGGGAGTGAAATTTTGGAGTTTAAAAGTTTTTTAAAACTATATTATTATGCAATATTATATTTGTGACATTTTTACATATTAAATGAAACTTTTTTAACAAGCTTTGTCTAATTTTATTTTGAAAAAGAGACACTCCATGCATTTTAATTACCAAATTGTCTAATGCAGAAAAAAAAAAAAAAAAAAAAAAAAAAACGAAAATAGCTATTTAATAAGAAATTAATTCTTCTTTCAAATTTTATTAAAAAGAATAAACTTAGGTGGTTGTCTTTATACTGAAATTGTGGCTCATCATTATATTTCCAATACAAATATCTGATTTTTATATCATATTTGGCTTTTTTGAAAATTTTTACACTAAATGGGAAGTTGTTCGGTCAAGTAGTTTAGGTGTATTACAAAGATTTAAAGTTTGGAGATCTTAAATTCATTTATAATCATTGAAAAACAGATTGCTGGGTAGATAGTTTTGTAAGCATAATTAAAAGGCTTCTTGGTGGAATAAGCTGCAATTTTGTACTCTCACAATTAAAGCTTCCAGAAAACTTTTTCAATTAAAAATAAGATTATACATTACAATTTGTATTTTTTCTCAGAATTATTTAAAAAAAAAAAAAAAAAAAAAAAAAAAAAAAAAACATTTTTTTATTTACTTTTTTTTTTTTTTTTTTTTTTATTGCAATGGACAAATTTTTATTTCCCTTTGATTTTACACGTAGAATGATCTTTTTTTATATAATAACTGTAACTTAATGCATTTTATAGAGAAAAACTAATCTTGAAATGAAAATAATGAGTTAAATAGCAACGACTTATAAATTTCAATAAATTTACTTCCATTTGCCAAATACTTTTATGTACAATCTCTATATAAAAATATTTTAAATTGAATCATAACTTGCAGATTCTAGGCACATACAGACATAAAATGTCTGTATGTAGAATGAATGATAATCTAAACAAGTGGGGAAGTGTGATCAAAGATTGTGCAGAGGTTTATTTTTAACATTCCTTTCAAAACACTTTGTCTTTAATTAATAAATTATTTATCAGTAAGAACATATACGACAGCACAATTATATTTAATATTAAAATTATTAAAATTGGAAGATATTTTTTCAATCAAAGATTCACACAGACTTGTGAAGAAAAAATTCAAGGTACCCAGAAAAAATCTATGCAGTACAGGAATTTTAAAAGCTTTCTTACATTGCATACATGTCCTTCCTTGGTGTTAACATGTACAGTAGGGTGGAGCGAAAAAAATTATTTTTAAAAAATCAAAAACGGTGCCAAAAATTGCCTTTATACTAGTACATCAACTGTGTGAAATTTTACCGCTGAAAAAAAATGGCTTGAGTCTCTGCTTTTGCTCCAAAAATCGAAATTTTGGGTAAAATTTGTCATTTTTTGATATTTTTTCAAAAAAAGTAAAAAATTCCTACAGAGCTAGTTAGTATTTAAAAGTGTTGCTTAGACCTTTATATTTATCTGCTTAACATATTTAAACTATAAAACAATATCTTTAGTCTGTATAATTGGAGCAAATCTGACAACTTTTTGTGAAAAATCAGCATTAACCTCTCTATTGGAGCATATAACGAAATGTTGTTATAAGTGCATTTCTTTCCTAGCTGCTTTCAAAACTACTCTGTATATAACTCATAGAGGTGGTTGAATTTCATATCCCACACGTCTCAACCAGTGTTCTCGCTGGCATTTGACCAACGTTAGTAATTTGGCTAATTAAAAATCAAAGACATTCGCCAAATGAAAAAAGTATTCGCAAAATAGATTCGCCGTGTAGCCAAAAAAATCTTTAACCCTTTAATGTATTCCCCTTTTTCAATATGTTCTAAAATAACCTAAGTTTTTATAACTGCGACAATGATTGGTTTTAATCTAATTTGTACTATCTGCTACACATATATTAAAATATGTATACACGAAAAATCTGTATATATGCCTATGTATGAAGAACGAAAAAGAAAAGAAAGAAAGAGCAAAAATTGAGCACTAGCAATTTGGCGAATCTAATAGCTTGTTTATTCGCCAAATGAAGAATTTAGTAGTAATTTGGCGCAAAGGCGAGCGACAGCGAGAACACTGGTCTCAACCACCCAATCATCTAGGCCCTGTGTTTTATTTATGTATTGAATTGTTATTTTTCCCCCAAAGACGAGTATAAGTTTTCTATATATCAAAGTAGTTTATCACTTTTATGTATTCACTCACTTTGGATGATGCTGGTGTGACCTGCTGCACGTATATTTTTATACCATGTATAACAGAAGAGAAGCTAAGTAATGTATTGGGTATGTTGTTAATTGAACCTATTCAGCAGTCTATTATCTTCATTAAACTTTCATGCAATTAATACATTATGATTGGAAGTTCTGCTATCACAGTATTCTTTCAATCAATTACATTTTATATGTAATGATTTGCCTAAAAATTGATTGTATTAATTCAATTTCTAGTATGTCA
Source organism: Maratus speculifer (assembly GCA_964019185.1). Taxonomy (NCBI): domain Eukaryota; kingdom Metazoa; phylum Arthropoda; class Arachnida; order Araneae; family Salticidae; genus Maratus; species Maratus speculifer. The sequence continues at coordinate 40,726,836 of OZ025295.1, read as the reverse complement.
TCATTTATTGAACCTATTACATTGAATATATTTTGAGAAGCTTGCTGTTTAATATTAGGACAATCGTCACAAAGGATTGCAAATAAAATTTGTGTGTAAAGTAACAATATTTCTAAAGAAATTTTAGTATTTGTTTTATGTCGTTTCCTGTGTTGTTTCGTAGTCGAATAATTTCTAACAAGATTTTAGATCTATTTTTTAGGTGTGTATTACATTTGGTATAAAACATCCGGCGGTATAAACTTGGATTATATATTTTGTTAGTGAACCTACAGACTCTGATTGCCAATCTGTGCTTATATAAAGCAGAAAATTTTATTCGCTTTATGAGCTGTCTTTTGTGTGAGATGTTTTCTAAATTCCTATTCCCCATTATTTCTGAGAAAAAGCTTTCCTTATGAATTAGCTTTGAATTCTGTCTGACAGAAATTTCTAGTGTGATTATCTTTTTCTCAATTTGAGAAAATAATTTTTCAAAATTATTCTCTACTTTATAAAAAATTGCAATAGGCAGTGAATAGTATGTAGACAAAGATTTTCTTTATTGATCCAGTGAATCTGTGTAGATTAGAACGTTTTATATCGACTTCTCTAATATTTGAAGCTGAGGAAATTCACTGGAGTAGAAGTAGCGTATGATTCATTATTATACACAATTCTAAGCTTACCTCATGAAAAATGGTTCACAGCGACAAATAGAATTCTCCTAATTTTAAATGAGTACTTATAGTCGATTAGAATCCGTACATTCCCTCATAAAGTACTATGCATTATAAGTTTATGCCCAGGACAGTTCACCATCAAATATTGTCTACTCATAAAAAGGGATCTAAAAGTTAATAGGAAATTACCTGGATACGAAAACATTTAGAAAACGGCATAAAACAAATGCAAAAAAAAAAAAAGTTATTTACAACAACAGTTGCTTTTCACATGGAGAACAAATTTTCATTGCAATTCTCTCTGACGATCACCATCACATTAAACAGCTCACTTCTCAACATATAAAGAATTCAAAAGTAGAATAAATGATGGCATACTTATAGTTGAAATATCTGAAATCATATTTGAAGCAGATCATTACATAAAAAAATATAATTGACTGAAAAAATGTTGTGGTAACAGGTTAAAATAACTAAATATCAAAAAATTGTGGAGGAGAAATTTTAATATAGTTAGCTAAATTTTTTACATAGAGTTCCTTTTAAGAAAGTTAAAAATCACCGTAAAACTCTGAAAAACGATAAAAATCATTTAAAAAGAGTTTAAAAAAATGCAAAACAAAATTGAATGTATTTTCCTAACCGGAACTCTTTCTTAAATGTCAAAAAATCGCCCCGAAAAGAACGAGAAAAAGTACTATTCAAAAGCTATAGTCATATGTTAAATCATTATTATTTTTTAAATAACAGCTGATAAAATTCACTGTATTAGGCTAAAAGTTTAAAACCAAACTAATTTTACAAAAAAAAAAAAAAAAAAAAAAAAAGCTGCGAAATGACAGAAAAATTTCCAAAATCACTGTATGTAATTAAACTTTATTGGAAAATTTTTTTTTATATTAACCTTAAATATTAAAATATATTTCTTTTCACTAATGTTGAAAAATCGAGAAAGGAAATAAAAAACCTTTCAAAATCGCAGTGGACAAAATTTGTTACAAGGTTACATTAGGACAATGAGAGCTATAGCATTCTAACAGGAATTCACTTCCGAATATTAAAAAAATCAGCATGAAAAGCGAAATTATGCAAAAAATCGCTTTGAAAACCGTGAGAGACAAAATTTAATATGTTAGTCTGGAACAGAATCCTTTTGTGAATGTCAAAATATCACCACAAAACGCAAAAAAGGCTAAAAACTGCAAAATTTTTTAAAATCGTGATGTAGTACAAAATGTACTACATTAGACTAAAAGAATAAAATTTTTTTACGAATATAAAAAACATCAACAGAATGGTAAAATCCACTGAAAATGGTATTGAAAATCTCGCCAAAAATCGGTAAAGATAAAAAAAAAAAAAAAAAAAAAAAAATTGTGGACAACATATAGTACACCAGTGTAAAAGTTTAAAACCTAATCTATAATGGATTATATGTTCAGTTTATACTAAAGGTAATTTTTTTTAACAACTGATGGCCAATAATGATGACCAATATTTGGAAAGAACTGGCACTAGAAATGAAAATACAAGGAATCCCCCGAAAAGAAAGTTTTACGTCTTTTAAGAAGCAAAAGGAAAATTTTTTTTAAGCGTAGGTAAGGGAGACCTACATTTTTTAATTAGATCAAATGGTGTATCCTAAATATAGCTTTACCTTGATTTTCTTTTGTTGGGGGGGGGGGGGGGAGGGATACATCGAGGGATGGGATACTTCACTTTTTAAAAATTAGGGGAAGCGGGTATCATTTGTTAGGTATTTTCAAATTCTTTATCAAATAAGGTCATTTGCATATCTATAGGATCATTCTTCATAAAAGTTATGGTAGGTTTTGTAAATGTATAATGTTGAAAGTTAAGTTTTATTATTGAGCACAACTTTGTCTTATTTTATGTCCAAAACTTGTTCTCTAAATCATGTCAAATAATATGAATTTTTCAAACATCCTCAAAACAGCAATAATCAAAATCAGCATCATCATATATCTTCAGGATTAGTAAAGTTGTCAAAATATCTGTGTATTCATATTTTTTTATCTGTAAAACCATTTGTGACTTTGCATTCATAAAACCTGCCTAACTTCGTTACGCATAACCGTATCGTCTTGCGGAATTGCCATTCGATTCCGAATTAAAAAGTATGTAGCAAACGATTGTACACTTTAGCTGAAGAAAAAAAATCTAATTTTCCACCAGAATAAAAATGCGCCCCCCCCCCAACTCTTCCCCAAAACATGGTAAAACAGCTTTTTTTGTGGGAGAGGGGGAATACCGGATTTTAATTTTTATTTGCTAAACAAAACTTTTTTATAATTTTCGTGAATAGTCATCAGTTGGTTTATTTATTCATATTTTGGTCTATTTTACCTATACTAATATGTGAGACAAATGCCGCCCTTTTACGGTACGCCCTGAGGTGGCTGCCTCACTTGCCTCACCCCTGGCGCTGGCCCTGTAGCATAAATGACAATCAACTATTAAATATATTATATTAAACTTCTAGATTTTAGCAGACGACGGTCACCATTATACTGAACAGGTTTTGTCCTCATACAATATAGTAGTTCAGATCGTATATTCTGTATCAGGGTTCATAAATGTCATGATATTTTCAGAATAGTCAACTTACTGATGATTATAAATATTTTAAGACCAAACATAAATTAGAAGCAAGGTACTGCACTTAGCATGACAAAATTATTCTAAATGTTTTTTCTTTTTACTTATGTAACAATATTGACGATCAACTAACTGAAAACAGACACTATTTAGCATGAAAAAAATATTCTAAATGTTTTCTTTTTTTCTTTTTATTTATGTAACAAAATTGAAAATCAACTAACTGAAAACAGACACTAATTGCTTTTTAGACTCACAAAAATCAAACTACAGGATTTATTATCAAGTTTCAAGAAATTTTTGTTTCATATAAAACTGTATACAAAATACCTAATTTTAAAATAAATGTAAATTTGTCTGCTTTATTCATACTCAAAAATATCACACAGTTAAAAGTAATGAAAACAAAAACCAGAAAATATTCTAATAAAGCTGTAAATAACTCCTCAAAAAAAAAAAAAAAAAATCACATATATAAATAATGTTGAAAAAAGAGAATATTGGTATGAATGAAGCCTAACAGATAGCAGAACTAAAGAAAATAGCCATTTGTTTCTTATAGTGTTTTTTTTTTTTTTTTTTTTTTTTTTTTTGAGAGCTACATGTTACATAAAAATGGCTTGCAGCAGAAATATACGAAATGAAAGCATAAATAACTTTACTGCATATTAAGATATCATTTGCAGAGTCCATTTGGAATAAAAAAATATTAAATTTAGATTTATTTTATGTTTTTCAATTTTTTTGCAATGCAAAAAAGTAAGATAAAATTATAAAAGTATTCTTATATATCATCAAATTTCATGTGCAAAAAAATATTATTTAATTTTTTTCACTTTTCAATCTTTCTTAGTTGTCAATTTATTAATATAAATTCATAATTGAAATTTAAAAAAAGTACATAAATAAATATTGGGGTCTGGAGAGGTTATGTAAATAATTGTTCCATATAACAATTAATTCTAATTTTAAAAATTTTGTTTTAAATGAATGATTAAAAAAGATTTTTTTTCCCCTCTTTTTTTACGTGAAAGAGAAGAGGAGAGGAGGGAAGTTAAAAAAAGCCACTGACAAAGACAGCGACAAAGTTCTTATCAAGCCAAAGCAAAAGTTCTTGACTTATGGAATGATACAATCAATAAAAGCTACTTGAAATTTCAATTTATATATATATATATACGCACTATATATAAAGTGTATTTATATATATATAGGGGAGAGGGGGGCACCTTTGAACATTTTTTCAGAAAATCAATATATTTCTTACTTGAACTATATTTATTGAGTTTTAAATATTTCATAATAAAAGCAACGCATTTTTTCATCATATGAACCAGAAATTAAACATTTTCCAAAGAAATTAAATAAGTTGTGAGGATTTAAAAAGTTCAAAGATTTTTGTTCAAATCTGCCCCATGTAGGGGTACCTTTGAACAAATGAATAAAATATGAAAATATTGAGAATTTTTATAAAAAGTTGCATATGTTACAGAAATATTAAGTAATATGAATAAAATTAAATAACTACATTTTGGTGAAATTGCGATTTTTTTTGTTATTTAACCAAACTTAAATCCATCAAAGTTGATGTCAAAACTCTTTTTTGATAAAACACAAAATGTCCCTCCAGTTGTGTTTGGTTGTGAAAACTTTTTTACAACATCGTTGAAATACACCAATGTGATATCTGATGCTTTTCGAAAATTAAAAATTTTCACTCGCTATTTTTTTTTAAGAGACCCGATATAAAATTCCGTTTTATCTGTTACAGAAACCAGAAATAATGTTTGGAAACCTGTTAAATCATGATTCATTATTTTGTATGCAGGATTTGCAAATATCCAATAAATGAATTTAGATTTGAAACTTCCCATCACTGATACGTACAGTGGTTGGAACCTATGTGCGGAGTAAAGGGAATTGTTAGCAGTATAAGTCCATGGTTCTTTGACATTCTTAATTAACCTCTTTTCACACACAAAAAAAATCAGAAATAATAATATTTAGATACATTAACAAATCTTTATTTCATAGTTTTAAGTGTTCTCTTTAAGTTATTTCAATTATTATTTATCACCTTCACCAATGATCGGTGTGTTTTCTCTGTTCAATGGTACCCCAAATTTTTTGTTCAATGGTGCCCCATCACACGGAGTTCAACATTACAACCGTTTACTCAATTCGACTGAAGAATTTGAATAAAATAAAGTTTATAAACTAAAGCCAACATCTTTGTTTAAGCATTGAACAATAAATTAAAATTTTAGGAATAGAAGTTTGTTAACAAAAATCTTACAACTTTATTTTCTTAAGTTTAGATTCAAGAAAGAGAAAAATACATATCTTGTTTAGACATTACTGTTCATACAAAATGGTACAGCTTTGTACAATTATTCCCTTGAAGCAGCAGTTATGTATTGCCATACACATTTTTTTTTAAATAATTTATTTGAAGGAAAATATTTAGAGTGTTCAAAGATGCCCCCAGTTCAAACGTGCCCCCCTCTCCCCTATACACACATATATATATATATATAAAGTGCTCAGCAAAAGTTTAGACAATGATCGATTTCGCTTCTATATTCAAAAGTATGTACCGAATATTTATAATTCATCTGCCATACATTACTTGTGCCTTATCCTTTATTCAAAAATAATAAATTTTGAATTTTACCTTTTACATAAAACAATGACAAAAAAAAAAAAAAAATGAAATTAACATTGTGGCAAAAGTATAGACAATTTGTATATTTACAGAAAAATAACTACAAATTAAAACAAAGTTGCACTTACATTGTTTGCAGTTAGTGCAAGAATGTGACTTTTCATTGAAGAAACTAAATGCTGCGTCACTTGGGAGTCTATTTTGTACCAAACATGTTCAACAGCAGCTCAAGGCTCATTAAAAGAAAAGTATAGCAAAAGTTTGCATAAACATTACGACATATGATGTTACAAAGGTTTTCAATTGGGTCCGGATCAGAACTACACGCTGCAAAGTTGAGATCAGTAGTATCTTTAGAGTTAAACGAAGTTCTTCTTTTGTATGCAACATGAATAGACGCCATATCTTGCTAAAATCCATACTTTAGATCAGCTAAAAGTTTCCCAAATAAATAAAAATTAATCTCCAACGTATATACGTTGTCTTGTGTTGCTAGGCAACCAATGAATAACTCCACAGATATGCGAGCATTAAAGCTAAGTGAGGACCAAATCATTAAAAAGTCACCTTCTTGTTGTCGACTTAAGAAAGTCCCAGGTCTTTATGCAAGTCTTACAAATAGTATGCCCACCTGTTTGGGCCATTCAAATTCCACTTTTTTTTCGTTACTGAATATTATAGCGTACCATTTGAGTTCATATGACATATGTTTGCAAATTCACTGCATTCTCGCCAATTTGAAACGAGATTTTAAAGCTGATTGTTTTATCATTTTCATGCAAATTGATTTACCTGTTTCTTTAATTCATCTACGAATCATGTCCGTTGATACAGGAAGTCCTGACTTACTTTTAATGTGATTAGCAATCATTATTTGTGTAAATGTCAGTTTCTGGATCCTTTCGTCATCTCATTTTCTCGTCACACAAGGTCTTCCAGATTATGTTTTGTTTTGAAGAAGCCATCCTTAGACTATACTTTATAGACAGACTACTTTGGACGATTCAATGCTGCTGAAATTTCTGCAACAGTCTACCCTTTCCATTTCAGCTTTCCTATTTCAATTACCTCATCTAAATGAATATTTTTAGCTCGCGGCATCTTCACTAACTGATGCTATATCGAGGTACAATTAAATACTTTAGACATGTGACATCATAACTTGGAAATTTGCATTTTTTCATGAACAGTTGGCTAAAAATCAAAAAAGTGTCTAAACTTTTGCAATATGCAAATTTTACTTTTTTCAATTAAGTTAAGTATTACCTTATATTATAACCATTATTTTTATTCTACATTGTTTAAAATATATTTGAAAATAAGTATAGCCATTTGTAAAACTCACATATTTGTATTTTTTATTTAAAAGTTAAAAAACACCAGTGTCTAAACTTTTGCTGAGCACTGTATATATATATTAATCATACATACATTATACATATATATATATATAAATATATATAATCATTTTCTTGTGACATTACCCAAATTTCATGACTTTTGAATAAATAATTTTTTCTGTCTCTCTCATAAAATATGCAGCTTAATCTGGAGTAACTTGTATTTTAGAAATTTTGGTAATTTTATAATGTTCAATTTAATTAAAATTTTACCACTTAGGCTCAAAACATACAAGTGAAATAAATTAATTTTAATTAATACTAACAAATTGTAAGAACAAACTTACTCTAATACTAATGGAGGAACAAGAAGTAAAAGTGAATACAGTACATCTAAAATCAAACCAAGTATTAACCATGGCCAAAATGACTTCAGCAAGGCCCATGAAAGGCTTTGTTTTTGAAGATCTGATGATTGTCTGAAAATAAAGAAATGATTTATCAATGAAATTAACAAAATACATGCATAATATTGAAATTAAATATGCAACACATTTTTTATATTATCAACAGAATGCAATTCTATTAAATGTATAAGTTCTTCTCACATCCTTTATTATAAAGTGTTTTAAAATAACAGAACTGTCATGATGTAATTTTGGGCATAGAGAAAATGTATTTGCATTTAAGAAAAAGTAAAAACTAGTCTTGTGGCCCACTGTAGTACTTACCCATCATTGATATGCATAATATAAAATATGAAAATAAAACATGTGCAAATTATTTCTAAAATGCTTTGCAATTCCAAAATAAAATTTAAACGTATTTTATGTTGCATACATTCTGTAAGAGAAATAATTCCGAAAATTTTTATACATGTTTCATAAGAACCAGAAAAAAACATTTCGAAAGTCTGAAAAAACAGTTTTAGGTAACAAAGATTACAAAAATTTAACTTGCTTTGTTGCACTATTACGTTCTAAGTACATACCACTTTTCAAGCCCCCATCTCAATTTGTTCAGTAGATAGAATGTTTAAAATCATGATTTTATGCCACCATAAATTTTAAATATTCTATTATTTAATTGATTAAAAGAAACATAATTATAACTCTAAAAATTATAATTGCATTAAATAATAGTTTATTGCATCAGATTAAGCATCTCATTTAGATTTAAAATATATATTTGAATTGAAATTTGAATGAAATACAGGATCATGGAAAATATGATTACATATATCTCAGCAACTAATTATCCAATTGATTTCATTCTTTATGTTTTTTCATTGTTTTTTTATATTGACCCCTTAAAATAAATAATTTTGAAACGTTTTATGTACCTTTTATCAGAACGAATATTCTGAGTGTGTGAAAAAAAATACTTCAAGATAATCAAGATTACTGATATTCAAAAATCTTCTGTCCATTATTACATATTAAGTACAGTGCATACCAAATTTCAAGTCTCTATCAATGTTCGGGAGATAGAGCATTTACAGACAAACAGACAGATGATTTTTTTTTCTAAAAATATGTTTTTCAGAATATCCAGTGTTTGAAACAAATAAATACGTAAAAAAATATATTTTTATGAATTTTAAAAGGGTTACAAGACTTACCTTAAACTAAGAATAATGGATAAGTAATAAAAGGGAAATTAAAAACCTTCTTTTTACTTATAATCAACCTGTTTAAAGATAATTCAAAAGAGCAGTGAGGTGGAGGTATTTCCATTATTTGATTTAAATAAGGGAGAAGAATGAATTTTGAGTTTTAGAGTCTAAAATAAAGGTCAAAAAGATCTTTTTTGTAAAGATGAGATTTCAATCATTAAAGAAAGTAACCAATGGGCTCATATGCAATAAATCTGTCTAAAGGGTTTTTCAGATTTTCCTCTTGTGATTGTAGGCAGGGTTTGGTTGTGGGAAAAGAACTTAGAAAAGAAGTCAGTTTTATCAAAAAATAATAAACAAGTCAAGCTTTGTAAAGAATTTGTGTTGGTCCATTTGGATCATTAAGTAATAACACTTGCTCATTGTTTTTTTCTGTTTAAACGATGCTGGCAGCATTACAGAACAAAGTCTTAACTTTGGAGAAGTACGGAATTAACAAAAGTTCAGACTTTCTATCAGCAATGTTAAAAGCTGTAAAACAAAAAAAAAAAAAAAAAAAAAAAAAAAAAAAAAATGTTAAAACCAATAACATTGGAACGTATTAACTTGGATACTGTTTCCAGTTTTGTTTTGTTTTAGTTTTTCTGAAAACCAAAGCACAACTTCTCAAATTCGAACCTGTACCACACGATCAAAAACAGTTTGTTCAAATAGACGGTGAAAACATGGCATGCCATTCGCTGAATGAAAAATTTCCTCGCTGGTGTAGCCGAGAGAGCAGATTACGACAATATCAAGCTTACAGTTACCTCTTATCTAACAAAAGGTCATTTATGACCTCGTCCCGTTATAGACATATGTTTGCAGTAGTTGAAGACGGGTTGTTATATTATCCAGCTAGAAACATGTCCTGTGAATTGCTTTGATTTTATGATGATTTACACAAAGTTTTGTTATTTTAATTGCAATTCATTACCAGTTTTTGATGCTGTTTCATCCGACTTATAATTCACAGAATTATATAACAAACAACCTTTCAGATTAGAAAGAATTGACTATATTTATATATAAATCTACTATTATTGAAATTGTCCAATTGTTTTGCATAAAATAAAAATAGTTATGGATATGTACAAAATACATATAGATATTTTTAAATAATGGTTAATGGACAAATAACACTTTCTAAAAAGTTTTTCTGCCATCTATAAGAATAAGTAGAGTCATGTTAAGATTTTTTTTTCCCCTCTGCAAACAAAATTGCAAAAATTATACAAATTATGGCTTTACAAATTTGATAAAATCTGATAGCCAATGCAAAATTTTAGTCACCTGTAAAATACATTTACCTCCTTTATCCATATCACACCAAAAGCATACATAGTTTAGAATAATATATAATTAAAAAAGACAATATAAACTAAGCTTTCTAATGAAACTTAAAACTATACATTTCTTTGGAGGAAAAATATATATATATATATATATACTGAAAAGGCTGAATTAACCAGCATGTTTGGCAAATGCCAATTGCTTCAAATATCTGGAAAGTTGACTGCTTTAAAATCTATTTAAATTTGAGGAGGGGAGCATTGTCAATGATTAAATTGTGAAAAAGAAAAACTATTTTTTGCAGATTTTCCTGCCAAAGTCAGCGAAATAATTCTCAATAAAAACTTGGACTTATGCTGTCAAATTTAAGGATTAAAAACACTCAAGATACCCATCAGTGACTACATATATAAAATCAATATTAAACACACATGAAAAATATACCCAATGTTTCAGACCTATTTTAACAAGCAATCACAGGGGTTTCTTGACCAGCGGAGCTTATGTTATACACATCACAGTCATTGTTTTGAACACTAAACTGAAAACATTTCTATGACAAATCACAAAACTTCAGAAACAATATTGTATCAGAGATAACGCCATCTATTGGTTATTATTATTACCAAAATTAGGAAAAACTGAATTTAATTTTACAAATGCATACCTTTTAAAACATTTAGCCAAACATTAGAAACCTAAAATGTGATACTGTCATTACAAATGTCGCCTTTTTTCAGACTAACTGCAATAGATTCTCTTGTGAGGGCCTTAAATGTGTTAAAATACCTTGAAATAATGAATATGAAGGATCAGGTTTAATTCTGAATAGAAACTGACAAAAAAGACTCGTGCTTTTGTTAGCATTGTATCGAATTTTAGAAGTTACAGAGGCTGGACTAACAATATTTCTCATCTTTTTCCAACCATATATTTATCATGTAACAAGCTAAACGGCTAAATTGGAAAAATATGTTTATATATATATATATATATATATTTTCTATGCATTGGATTGAAAGTTGCTTTTAAACTTAGTTTTTCTATTAAAAGTATGAGAGAAGTAGAAGTTCACTACTTGCTGCATACAAGTAAGAGTGGAAGCAAGAAAAAAAAAAAAAAAAAAAAAAAGTTATTTGTACTTATAACTCAGATTTTTTTAAAAATTATTATTATTATTATTATTATTATTATTATTTGTGTGTGTGTATGTTTGTGAGTGAGGAGGAATGGAGGGGAGGGACTTTAGTGACAAATTAAATAAATTGGTTGGTTATCAGATAAAAAACTTGTCACTGGAAGTGACATGTCAACTGCATTTGTCAAGACATGGTGCAAAATATAGCAACAAAAATAAATTCTAAAATACCTTAAACATAGAATATTAATGTTAAAATATAAAATACTTACAAATGAAATTTCCAATGTTTGGAAAATAATTCATAAGTACATGATGACTTTAATTTAACAGCCAGAGGTAAAAAATCTTTCACAGTCAATAATCTTTTTACACCTCTATAAACAATTCTACAATTAGGGAAAAAAATTGTTACATATCATTTCTGTAAACTTTGACATTTTTTTTTAGCATGCATTGATTGAATTTTGTGATACTTTACATAAAACAAATGAAATTCCCTATACAATACAAAGTCTTTAGTTTGGACTTTCCAGCGGCAATATAGGAGGGTAGGGGAATAAACAAAATTATTGAAACATCACACCGATTATAGTTTTCTATTTTTTCCAGATAGAATGTAGATAAAGCTTAAAGCATTGCAGAAATGTCACACTTATATCAAGCATTCAATTCAGTTTATTCTTTTTGTTCACCTCCCTCCCTATTTAAGGCTTCTGTTCCATCAGGTGAAGACACTTACGAGCTAATTGTTAAACATATGGGGAAATTATTTGCAAATATATCATTTGCATTTCAACATTTAAAAAAAAAAAAAAAAAAAAAAAAAAAAAAAAAAAAAAAAAAAATTATTTGGACAATGGAGGTCCATCCTTCAACTGCCTCCCCCCCCCCCCCCCCCCCGCCCCCATCTTTTTTTTTTTTTTTTTACTTTTTTGATTTTGGTTCCAATTTTTTTGTGTTGACTCTTTCATTATATGCAACTTTTAATTCAAGGACATCATCTTGCATTTTTAAGTAGTAAAATTTTAGTTTTCCTTTTCATTGGAAAAGCAATATTTTTTGATCATTCGAAATACAGAAAAATCCAAACTTCAGACTTGGCAAAGTTCTGAGGATTTAAAACTTGAAACTTTGCATTGTAATAATATTTTGAAGCACATTAAATGAGAGATTACAGATTTTTGAAAATATACTTGAAAAAATTACAAACAATAATTTTCACTTTAAACATTTATATGCTAATGAATACTTCCAAAATTATAAAATATATTTATGAAATACTACATAAAGTATAAGCAAAAAATAATAGAAAATTGATTTCATAAGAAAAAACTTTTTGATGGTATGATACAATAGTAAAGGTTGTGAAGAAAAGTTTTATTATTATTATTATTCCAACTTCAGAACAATACTCTTACAGGGTTCGTACTTTATATAAAATACAATTTTTATACTGCAATTCACAACATTTTTAGAAATACTAATCTTAATAATCAAACTTATTTATACAGCAAAAAAGAATACATTGATATGTTAATAAGAATGAAATTTAAATCTCTAAACTAAGGAGAATCTTAACACATAACTGTAAATCAAAATAAATAAATAAATAAAAAGATCCCTGACTTTTACAAGTTTTAGAATATATATTTTTAAATTTTTCCCATGATTTTTTGAGCTCTTGCCATTTTCCCTGACAATTCCCTGTTTTTCAGATTTTCCTATCTTGTAGAGACCCTGTTTCATCTCTAGTCAAATTTTTGCATAAATAAATTTATAGTAAAAATAAATTAATAAAATAGCAGTTGTGTGTACAAAAATATCTTGTTTAAACCATAATATTCTGCAATATATCAGGCTATATTTAGTACTGATTGTTCATCAAAATTCAACTCATTCACAAAACTCTTATGGCAAAAATCTAGTAACATCTGAACAGCAGTTGTATGTAAAATAGAGAGAAAAACAAATCTGATCCTGCCCCCTCTCCGCCACTACATTTTAAGGCTACTTCAAGCAAAAAGATTAATTTGCTAATGTTAATCCTTTGGAAGAAATTTATAAAGATATCTCAGTTGCCTTTCAATATTTTTATTTATTTTTTATAATTATAATTTTAATTAATTAATTTATTTATATTTTTTGAATTGGATAGTTTAGATAATCTGTACCAAGGCCTTTTTACTTTTTCAATTTTGTTTACAGATTTAATGAGAAAGAATCCTTAAATTTTTAGAACTGGTTTCAAATGTAAAAATCTACAAACAAAACCAAAAAAGTAAATATGGGTAGATATAGAAATCAATCTTAGCCATCCAATGCAAAAAGATTTCTTTCACAGGTTTAATATTAGCAAGTGAGCTTTTCCAGGTGACTGAAGTACCTAATTAAAAATATAATTTTCAGTTTTGTTTTCTGTATGCGATGCTGGTAACATTATGTACTGTTTATCCTATTTTTAACACATATATATTTTAATCTTTTTTTGCTGTAAAGTGTATAAACCATCTAAAAAATTTGAAAGTATTAGTTTATAAGTATATTTTTTCCTCCTACAAACTATGATTATCTAACAGCGCTACATTCCAAGAAATAATCTTCAATTAGATTGTGCAAGCATAGAAGAAAGGCAAGAAGTCTTACATTATTAGTATTACTAAAAAATGAATTTGAAAGATTACATAATTCTTAGATTCTGCACAATAGAAATTTCTCACTTTAGAAATTTTTTAAATATTTATCGAAAATAAGCCATACAACATCATAAGTAAAAGAGAAATTGTGAAAGGAAAATAAATCAGTTCCATATTATATTCTGATTTGAGAGGCTGAGATTACAATAGAAAAGAGAATAAGTTACACTGCTGCTTTCAAACAAAGTTTTACATTATTGTGCAAAAATAAACGGCAGTGCATTCACAGCTGGAAAATTTGATTTAGTTTACTTCACATATAATTATGAAAGGAGAAATAGGAGATATTGTAATTATTTCAAAAACAATGATTTAGAAACTCAGTGAAAACATATAAAAAAATTTTGAAAATATTTTTTCATATAATGCACACCCTAATTTTAACCCCTAATTTTTTGAAAAAGTGTGCATTGCATGGGACAAACAGATTTGTCTTATGGAAAATTAAAAGGATTATGATTGACACTAACTAGTTTTGGTCTTATTGTCTTTTTTTATACCTCACTGTAGAATATGCCAGTAATGTTTTCGATAACAAATTTCTTTTAAAAGAGGATATTAATTGAAAATGATTATTTTAAAACTGTATTTGTATTAAATTATTCTATTAAAACTCTTACTCTGCTGTCATATATCCTCATTAGGAAGGAAAAAAATAATAGAAATGTACTAACAAAACTGAATCAAAACATCTTACAATTCAATGATGACCATGAAAGTTTTAGCAATGAACATTCTACAAAAATAAATGCTTGTACAAACAAGATATTAAAACACAAGATAGAGATAAACTAAATTAAAAATTTTCTAATGTAAATACAGCCTATAATAATGTTAAATTCTGATAATCTAATGCCAAGCAAGAATATGTGAATGCACAGTTAATATTATGGAACTGTGCCAAGATTTTTTGTTATCCTGACCTGAAACAAGTTGCTTTTACATTTATTTGATACACATGTGCATAGCTTTATTCGGGCTGATAGGTGGGATTTTAAAACAAACTGAAAAAGAAGAAAAAAATCTTGAAATTACCAAAAGATAGATGTAGTAGTAGAATGAAGAAATCATGAGACAAATTTAATGCCCATACACTGTTTAAATGTTTAAACAGACCTTATGGTACACCTAAAGAAAACTAAAAACATATAAATTACAGGGAAAATCTGCAATCTGGCAACCCTAGCATTATACACAAGAAAATATAGCAAATAACTTTTTTGAACAACAAGGAAGATGAGAAACACCTATGCTTAAAAATGTTTTACTATGTAGGCTACTTTATGGTACAAAAAAAAAAAAAAAAAAAAAAAAAAAAAAATTAATTAAATGTAACTGAAATAAATAAATAAAAATAAAATAAAGGAAACCATACTGAGCATATTTTAAAATGGCACATACACTATGAAATAATAGCAAAAATAAAATACAAGCTTACTACATTTCCAGTAGTTTGATTTTAATTTGACAAATGACATGGAAAAAAGCGACTCCAGTATCAAAAGAATTATACAGGGAGGACCAAGGATAAAATGAATGAGAAAGAGAAAGAAAAACTTTAATGATGAAAATTATAATAAATACTGAATTATATTAAAATTATATTGTTATAATAAATACAGTAGACTCCCTCAAATCCGCACAGCTTGGGACCAGAGGTTGTGCGGATTTTAGAATTTTGCAGATTTCTGGTCATTGCTTTGTTTACATTTTATAAACAGTAATTTGAATGTAATTAATAATTCAATTGAAACTATAATGAATGCTTACAATATAATGAAATATTAAAATAAGTAATAAACTAAAATAATAAAAATTTAGATAATTTTAAAAACAATTAAAGTACTAATAGCAAGGGTCAAGTTAATAATCAATAGTGTATGATTAAATATTCATTATAAAGATTAAATGCATTTCTCCAAAATTGTTCAACAAAATTTGCCTCATTAAAGTACATTACTAATTCACATCAAAATCATAAAATAAGAATTTTTTTTCAAGTTTAGCTAAGCTTAATAACCAAAAAATCTGGATTAATGCATAAATATATTTGGAAAAAGATTGTGATTACCAGTAATATCAGCAATATTTTGAATTTTTTCAAAAAAAAAAATTATTCTTCCTTCATGAAAAAAACATGAATAGAGTATTATTAATAAAATTACAAATTAAAAAATATATGGAATTGATACAAAACTAAAAAAATAAAATTTTGTCCCAATATCTGAATTGAAAATTTCATTGTTTACATCCATAAAATATGTGCGGATTTTAGAGAGTTGTGGATTTCTGGTTTGCGGATTTGAGGGAGTCTACTGTACTATTATTATAATAAATAATGAAATTATAATAAATACTGAAAATGTACATTAGTCAAATAATCAGTCACAATGAGATTAAATATGTCTGCTTTCTAAAGCAGGGGCAGTAGTAAACAAATTTTGAAAGCCATTCAATATGAATGAGCAGCTCTAAGGCAGGCAACAAAATGTAAAAGTCAGCAGATAAATTCTGAAATTCCAAAACTGTTTCTTCTCCTAAAATGCTTGTTATGTAACTTTTATCACCTCAATGTACAGCTTGACTTAATGAATAGCTTTAGAATTTGTTCACCATACCACTCTGCTCTTCAAATAAACAAAAAAGTATCAAGAGCATCTATACCACATATAAGTACAGCAATGCATAATCTAATCCAATAAGTTTCATCGAATTTCTCATAGAATCATTTTTAAAGAATCTGACCTACAATGTATTCTCGTTACATCTAGTGTAAAGTAAAGACAATGGGCCAAATCATAAAAAAAAAGAATAAAATGAACTTCTCATGAAGAAACATTCTATTCTCTGTATTTAATGCTTCAAAAAACTTCATTGAACAAGCCATGCAATGATAATGAGTGCCACATAAGATATTTCTGCAAGTGATTGGACTACAATAATTTCAATTCATTCATTGCTTAAGTAGCAATAAATGTTTAAGACAGTAGCTCACAAGCAAAATGCTCATATTAACAGCTACATATATTTCAGATTATGTGCACCAATTTTTTTAAACTCTTAGGGCACTTTGTCAGTTCACACAATAGTATTAGTTAATATCCCATGCAAGTTATATATATATATATAATTCAAACAAACCTGTTAAACCACATGTATGTGACATTGGAAAATAAAGTTTCTTCTTCAAGAGGACTGCTCACCTACAAAACCAAGAAAAGGGATGAAATATTCCATACAAGTTTTCTTTTATTACAAAGGCTATAAGTCATGAAAAATTTAAGGAGTCTGTTTAGGAATTAAAATTTACTACAACAGTAAAAGCTAGAAAATTTTGTCTGTATTACTTATATTAATAACATCACTGCAAACATCTGAAAGCGTTAATATGCAATTGCTAAAAATCATGAAAATGTTGAAAACAGGAAGGAAAAAAAATGTTAAAAAGAACAATATTCTCCCATCCCACTTTTCTGAAACACAATTATTTAGCCCTCTTAGTGATAAGACTGTGTTAATATGTTAAAAAAGCTCAAGGTTTCACAACAATATTTAAAGTAATATAATTCTTTTGATTTAATGCATTTTTAATACATCAAACAATGATTAATACTCTTAAGAATTACATTGATATTTATAATAAAATTTTTTTAGATGATGTTGAAATAATAATCTTTTTTTTATAACATTTAAAACAAAAATGTATCAAAACAACATTGCATTTTTAGCCTTTTACTAGGGTTAAGTGTCAAACATTAAAATCTTGTAATCACAGAAAATTTTTACAGTTAAAAATATAAAATCCGTTCTTTTATTCAAGCATTTATATTCATTCCTCTTATACACGTTTATCCATTATTAAAATAACTTTTTAAGTTGAATTAATTCCAACATATTTGAGCAATAGCCAACATTAACCACATCACAAATTACAATAAATTTAATGTTAGACAAAGTATCAAGTGAATATTTTTATATAATCTAATGCAGGGCTGTCCAACACGGCGCCCGCGGGTGCCATGGCGCCCTTTGAAAGTTTTCTTGGCGCCCTCTTGAAGTTTTTTTTGTTACTATCATTTTTAATACCCATGCAAGCGTGTTTCATGCATCAAAAACTAAAATATACTTAATTATGTGTGTTAATGTATTAACATGTGCTATAGATTTTCTTCACTAATGTATAATTATTCTTAATAAAACATTTTGTGGAAATTATGACAATGGGTATTGGTAAAATTTTGCAATAACTTTTTTAATTTTTTAAGAAGTAAAATGAAGAAAAATAATTGCCCGTCTCTCATTCCTCGAGGATGAAAATTTAGCTTCTTTTGTTTTTGTTAATGATATTGTTTCACTGACCCTCTGACTGTTTTATAAGACAGAAAAAGGGCTGTCACTTCACTGTACTTGCTTTCTTCCTTAAATCTTTGGAATTTTAAGTAATTTTAATCATTTTGCTTGAAAAAAATCTATAAAGTCATAGAAAAGTATCACTATCAATGAACGCACTTCCAGGTTCTCTCTCTGGAACCACCCATGGATTGGACACTATATCATGCTTTTCTTTTTTACATGGAGCTTAAGAGTTACAGGGGGGGGGGGGGGGGTATGTATTCTTCAGCGAAATACATTTGCGTATATGTATTGCTACTGCCACTAACACTGTGATATAATTTTGTTGCATGTTTTGAGCCACGTTAAATATGGCGCCCTTCATTGTTTGCCAAAGCTGAGATGCACCCTACTTAATAGAAGGTTGGACAAGTCTGATCTAATGTATAGTGCAGATAGCAGCTCTGTTTCTAGAATAACTTTATTAAATTCAGAAATAAAAACCACACATTTCTGAATACTTATTTTAATACATAAAAATACATACAAATAAAAGGATGATTTGCACATTTCAAATTTTATTAATTGACCCTTTTAAATCTAATATTCTTAAATAATAGTAATAAATGATAAATTATTCATCTACTATGGGAGCCCCTTTTATGCCTGTATTCTTGGTCAGAAGCTTCTAAATTTTTTCATACCATCTACCATTTATTGTGATATACATCATCATTATCATAAATATAGTATGCAATATTTAGAAAAAACATATACACTATATGCGTCATTTAAAAAAGCAATCCTAATAACATTTTCATTCCAGCTGGAACATCTTCAGTTGGTAGACTGAAAGTCTTTTCTATTTCTCCTTTTATTTTAGCTCAAGATCCAATAATTCTTCCATTTCTCCCTCTTTTTCTTTTTCCTCTCCTTAAGGGACCCCTTTACTCAAATGAAAAGACCCATTTGTTAATGCTAATCCTATGGAAGAAATTTATAAAGATATCTCGGTTGCATTTTAATATTTTTTGCATTGGATAGCTGAGATTGATCTGAATGCAGGTCGTTTTTTACTTTTTCTATTTCGTTTACAGATATTTTTTACGAGAATGCTTTCATTTTCAGAACCGATTTGAAAAGCGAAATTACCCTCATAAAAAATATCTGTAAACGAAATCGAAAAAGTAAAAAACGGCCTGCATTCGGGTCAATCTCAGCTATCCAATGCAAAAAGAATCATTTCAAAATATTGCAATGCAACCGAGATATCTTTATAAATTTCTTCCATAGGATTAGCATTAGCGAATGGGTATTTTCATTTGAGTGAAGCGGCCCCTTAAGCATTTTTGACCATTGAGAGTCTATAAATGCATGAGTCATGTCATTGCATCTTATTTTTTCTGTTTTTTTACACTGAGAGATGGAAGAATCTGCATATAATTCAGAAATATGATAAAACAAAAATTAGGAAAGAGATATTTGCATTTAGTACTAAATTACAATGTTTCAATAAGAATTAAAAATAATAATAAGTAAATAATAAAAATAAAACAAGAAGTAAAATTTTATGAGTTGAGAAGAAGCTAGCATAATTGGTAAGAATGTAACTAAAAGATCAAAAGTTTTACTTCTCCATCCCTTACACTGAGATGCTGAAAAATCTGCATACATAAATAATAGGGATGCACCGAATAGTGATTTTGGCCGAATACCGAATGCCGAATATTCGGCCAACAGGTGAATCGAATACCGAATAGTAATTGTTGGGTTGAATACCGAATATTCGGCCAACCGAATAGTTAACTATTCGGCTGAATACCGAATATTCGGCTTTCCAAATACTTTTTATATTTCAAAGTTTAAAGGTATTAAAATGTTACTTTTTAAAACAATTTTACATAATATTTAATAAAAGAAACTTACATTTTGATAAACAAGGATGTTTTATAAGAAAATTTAATATTGAAAAAAAATCTGCCTTTAGTTATTTAAGAAGCACAATTATGAGATTTTTGGAATAAATAAAATTTTAAATTTCATGGTTTCTTCTACGAATTAAAACAAACATTTTAAAATCAAAGAGAAATAATGAAAACATGGATGAAGTAAAACTTTACAGTCTCTTAATTGTCCTTTTTCAATAACTCAAGGCAGATTTTTTTCAATATAAAGTACAAATACTTTCAACTTAATTCTGAATAAAGGAATATCTAGCACATAGTTCTTTTCATATGAAATGAATGATGGCATTTTCCACCCTTCCCATCATATCATATTTTACAGAAATCAAAGCATGCAAGCTGAAAATACAGTATGGTATCTTATTTATTGTTAATGCAACAAACGAAAAGAGGTTTGATCTAAAGTGAGATGAAATACAATGTATTTATGAGTCAATAAGTTGATTATGGTTTCATGAACAAAAATTGCCTTGATAAAAATAGCTATTACTGTTCTCAAAAGTTTTTTATTTGGGAAAAGCAAGAAACAGAATATTTACTAAACAAAATTTAGGAACTTGCATTTGCACATCATTTATTCTTAAGGAGAGTCTTAATAAATCACCATTTTAATCCTTCTCATGGTTAATTTTCTTAAGTTATCTATACTAATATTATAAAGAGGAAAGATTTGATTGTTTGTTTGTTTGTTTGTTTGTTTGAATTGAATAGGCTCCGAAACTACTTGACAGTTTTGAAAAATTCTTTCACCGTTGGAAAGCTACACTATTTCTGGTGAACATAGGCTAATTTTTATTTGATTTATTCAAATATTTTCCTTAAAAATTCAAAATTTCAGTATTTTTCATACAGAATCAATGAAAATTTTTCCGATAAAAAATAATCATTTTTCTTTCGCGTTGCCAAGAAAATCAAAAACTGGAATAACTTCTCTTCGGCAATTAATTTTCAGTTGAACAGTATCCACGTGAAAAATTAAAATAAAAAGAATTCAAAGGAAAAAAAAATGTGACGTCATAGTTGGAAAAAAAAAGCATTTTATTATATAGGACGCACGAATATCGGTTACGTTAATAAGAGGTTCTGTGTAAAAAATGGCGACATAATTAGAAGTAAAGTGAACGAGAAAGAATTAAATTATTAATAAAATATTTGATTTGAAAAAACATGTCGTCATACTTTAAATAACATAGAAAGTATTTGTTAAAAGTTACAATTTTCAAGTATTTGTTAAAAGAACAAGAAGCATGGATATATGTAACTAATTAAAAATCGGTAAATAATGACGTCACATCTATACCAATATTATAAGGAAGAAAAATTTGATTGTTTGTTTGTTTGAATTGAATTGACTCCGATAGTACTTGACGGATTTGAAAATTCGGTACTAATAGGTTATCCCGTCGACCAAAAAATTATCGCCAAACTATAAGATTAAATAGCCAATAATGAATGATCGTGAATGTCACATTCAATGACATTAAACACGATTCACGTGTTTAAAATGTCATTGATTTTTATTTCGACTTTTTATTTGTATTTTTATTAATATTCTACTAATTATTTATTTTTTTGTTAATTAAAATAAAAATTACGTCAATATGTACAATTTGGCTATTAGTTTGGCGATTTGTATAATTTGGCGAAATTGGTCGACGGGATAACAGAGTAGTACCAAAAAATTCTTTCATCATTGGACAGATACACTATTTCCGGTGAACATAGGCTATATTATATTTAATTTTCAAAAAAATAGGGAACCTTACTAAAATGCCAATAATGTAACCCAAGGTGTAGAAAAATGACCTTAAAAATTCTTACACCGCGTGCGTTGCGAACATTATTAATTATAAAACAAAGTAATGTACTACGACTTTGCAGTACGTATAATTATCTACAAAAAAATGTCGCGACAGCATGCATTTTGCCGATCGCACTGAAGCTAGCATAGGGGAGAAAAATACGGGCTTCTGATTGGTTGAATAATTTTGCTTTCCTTCATTTTTGAGTTTACGTTTATTTAATCATCAATTTCTGTTTGAAAAGCTTTTGAAAGCTGGATTTTCCTTCTGTTTTTAAATATTTATTAATAGATAAAGAAATAGGTAATTCGGAATTTATAATTAAAGAAGTTAATCAGGATGTTTAACAATTGCTCTGTATTACTTTTAGAAAATAATAAAAATAGAATTGCCATTTCTTCTTTCTGTTTTTTAACATGATATGCACATATATACACAATCAGAACAGTTTATTTAGGAACAACAGTATTTTCATTAAGGCGTCAAACTCAATTGTTCTATATTACTTTAAAAAAAAAAAAATTCAATTTTTTTTCTTATTATAATTTTAATGATATACTCATTTACGCTCTTAATATGTACATTAGCATTCAGGATGATCTATTTGCAAATAATTTTTTGACCAATCAGAAACTGTATTTTTCTCCCCTATGCTAGCTTCGGTGGGATCGGCAAAAAATGCCGACAGCATATGGCTGTTATAGTTACGTCACAATAAGTGGTTTTTTTTATTAAAAAAATAAGTAAAATGCCGTCTTAGTAAAAGCTTTTTATTTTTACCTTGGTATTAATCCTTATGGACATGGGACTGGACGACTTGCTCTACCGAAGCAAAGCGATGGCGGACCGCTAGTACTTTATAAACAACAAATAAATAATGTAAAAACATTCTATTTTATTTAAATATGACTTTCTTTTAAATTATTTTAAATATATTTATAAATTGACAGTTAAAAGTTGAAATTGTGAAAGTTTTAAAAAATGTGTTTTAAAAGGTTTCACTGAATATATAAGATTTGGCCGAATACTTTGATATTCGGCTGAACCGAATAGTTTGATATTCGGCCTAACCGAACATTCGGTAACATGTCCGAATAGGCCGAATACCGAATAGATACCGAATATTCGGTGCATCCCTAATAAATGAGGAATAAGAATGATTAATTAGTACAAAAATGAGAGATTTTTGCATATAGCACAGCTAAATTACAATATTTCAGTAAAGGAAAATAATAATAATTAGATATAAAAGTGAAAAACTGAGCAGATGCTAGAATAAATCAGTTGAGTAACTAAGGGATCGAATGCATTAATTCTTCATCCTTTACACTGACTAAGGATGCACCAAATAGTGATTTTGGCCGAATACCGAATATTCAGCTGACAGGTGAACCGAATACCGAATATTCGGCTAGCCGAATAGTGATTGTTGGGCCGAATACTGAATATTCAGCCAGCCGAACTTTTTATAAAAACATTTAGTCTTAAAAAAAGTCTGCCTTGAGTTGTTTAAGAAGCACAATTATGAGACTTTTCTAATTGATAAAATTTAAAATTTCATGGTTTCTTCTATGAATTAAAACAAATCCTTCTATAGTAAAAAAAAACTAACCTTAAAAGGAATGACTCCTGGAATGATGCTGATGTGGAAGATTTCCGGAACTAACGAATCCGGGTTGTCCACTCCTTCCATGAGTCGAATAGACCAATCAGGAAAGGGCTCTGTCTATGCATCGCCATATGGGTTATCATAAAGAGAAGAAAGGTTACCATCGCCAACAATCGCCAAGTTTATCGCCAACTTGGCGATATATCGCCAAATTTGGTGACCAAAATTAGTTGTCGAAAGTGTCGCCAACTTGGCGATAACTGTAATATTTCGCCAAATTTTCAATTTCTTTACAACACCAGTCGTTTGATACATCATTTGAGAGGTTTGCAACTGCTTATTCATATAATGGATGTCTTGTGTGTTATCCCCCATTCTGCTCCCCAGGGGGGACACATTTTTATTTTCTTTACAACACCAGTCGTGTTACACAAGATTTGAAAGGTCTGCAACTGCTTATTCATATTATGGATGTCTTGTGTGTCACCCCCACACTCTGCTCTCCCCAGGGGGGGGGGGGGTCACATTTTTAATTTCTTTACAACACCAGTTGAGTGACACATCATTGAAAGGTCTGCAACTACTTATTCATATTATGGATGTGTTGTGTGTCATCCCCCACTCTGCCCCCCAGGGGGGCACATTTTTAATTTCTTTACAACACCAATTGTGTGACACATCATTTGAAAGGCCTGCAACTGCTTATTCATATTATGGATACCTTGTGTGTAACCCCCCCCCCCTCTGCCCTCAGAGGGGGTGCATTTTGTAATTTGTTTACAACACCAATTGTGTGACACATCATTTGAAAGGACTGCAACTGCTTATTCATACCATGGGTTATTGGCAAGCGCAGCAAGCAGGGGTAGACAATAATTTGGAATCGCGAAGCGATTACGCGGGGGGTTGGCGAGCATAGCGAGCAGGGGGACGGGGCCCCCCTAGTATTTTAAAATCAAAGAGAAATAATGAAAAAAAATTGTCAAAGAAAAACTTTACAGTCTCTTAATTATCTTTTTTCAATAACTCAAGGTAGATTTTTTTCAATATACAGTACAAATACTTTCAACTTAATTTTGAATAAAGGAATATCTAGGTCATAGTTCTTTTCCTATGAATGATGGCATTTTTCACCCTTCCCATCATGTCATATTTTACAGAAATCAAAGCATATGAGTTGAAAAAATAGTTATGTATCTTATTTATTGTTAATGCAACAAATAAAAACACAAGTTTGACCTAGAGTGAGATGAAATACAATGTATTTATGACTCAATAAGTTGAATATGATTATGGTTTCAGGAACAAAAATTGCCTTTATAGCTATTACTACTTCTCAAAAGTTTATTTTATTTTATTTTATTTTTTGTTTAAGGTTTTTTAATTGGGAAAAGCAAGAAACAAATTATTTACTAAACAAAATTTAAGAACTTGCATTTGCACATAATTTATTCCTAAGGTAATCCTAATGAATCACCATTTTAATCCTTCTCATGGTTAATTTTCTTAAGTTATACTTTACAAACAACAAATAAATAATGTAAAAACATTCTATTTTATTTAAACGTGATTTTTTTTCTAATTATTTTAAATATATTTATAAATGGACAGTAAAAAGTAGAAATTGTGAAAAGTTTTTAAAAATGTGTTTTAAAAGTTTTTATTAAGTTTGCCCGAATACTTTGATATTCGGCAAGCCAAATAGTTTCATATTCAGCCTAACCAAATATTCGGAAACATGGCCAGATACTGAATATTCGGTACATCCCTAACACTGACACACTGAAATACTTGTAAAAAATATAGAAACAAGAATAGTAAAAAAGTACAACAGTTATAGATTATTGGATTTAGCACGAAACAATATAACAATTTCTTAAGAGGCTCCCAAGAAAAAAAAAAGGAATTAAAGAATGGAATATTGGAAAGAAAATATAATTAGATCTAAAAATTTCTGATGAGCTATACCAAAATAAGTTTTCTACTGACATGAAACATTCAAATTACAACCATAAATGTTATCAAAAATTCATTCAAATAACTTGTCTACATACAATTTAAACACAGAACAACATAGCATAACATTTTAAAGAAAGTCAATGATCTTTCAGAATTAATTAAAAAAATCACCAAAAAATGAAAATCTTACTACAAGATGATCAAAGTTTCTTGCATCAGCAAAAAATGAGAGTATGAGTTCAGTATAAATGAAAATGCAATAAATATTGCATACTACAAAATTCCCGTCAAATGGAATGTTCTGAAATAAAATAAAATATAATTAGGATGAGAGAAGCGAATCCTCTACTAGTCCACTCAAATTACAATTTGTCGTACGCTTTACAAAATACTATTCAATATTTTAACTTCAAATTAAACACAAAAATAAATTATGATCTGTAGATTTGCAGAATATAATTTTTTTTACAGTAAAACGTTAAAAAAATTATTATTTTAATTAATTTATTTTACATGCATTTCCAATACGGACGCATTTTAGCAAATAAATAAAAAATGAAATGCGTATATTTTCAGAAAAAAAAAAAGTTTAAATCATGGAGTAAATAATTATAGATAGAATCATGATTAATTTATTAAATAAACCATGTTTTCATTATCCCGCAAAATCGTTTGCACAGATGACACTTAAACATTTTAAAAAAATTGTATTATGGATTTTTTTTTTTTTTTTTTTGTAAACTGGCAACAAAATAATTGTAAACAAATAAAATTAATTCTTAAACTTGTTATATAAATGAAAAATTAAAAGATCTGCGTGAAGTTGTTGGTTCAAGCTCTTTATAAATATTTTTGCGAAGGTCGTATTGTGGCTAAATAATATCGACTCATTAATCAGAAGGACTTTATAGAAAAATAAGACTTTAATAAGTTCGCAAACACAACAATAATTATTCGTGAAAACGTCACTGCGAGAATGAGAGAGCGCTTCGTTAAAAGGTAATTCCATTAATTGAGTTGCCATTCGCAGAAAGTAAAAAGTTCTCCCACGCGGAGAGAATTACAGCAATTCTCATACGCTAACATGTATAAAAACGAAGAAATTAAAATAAAATGTTTTACAGTTAAAAATTCATAGTATCAACGAAAGCAGATTTCAAATGTTTTTTCCAGAAAATAGGATTTTGAAGAAGTAACTTTCTTCAAGCTTTCTTGAAATATATTATTCTAAAATAGCTATCAAAGATTATCGGATGTTGATTACAAAGATTGGAAACATGCATATTTCAAACAATTAAAAAACACCAGTGGCTACTTGAAATTGTAAAAACATCTTTAAAAGAGCTTTTAGTTGAAAATTTAAAAAAAATTTGTAAAAGTTTGCTTCGAAAATATCTTATTATGCCAGTTTTACATCATAAATAAAAAATTAAAATGCGCCAAAACATAAAATAACGTTTTTGTTTAATAAAAATGCAAAAATAATAATAATAAAAAAATATTGTTACTTTCAAATATCTGTTTTATAAAATAATGCTTCGCAAATCCAAACAAAGCATGGCTTTTGCTAGTTTTAAAAATAAAAAAATTAAAATTCTTATATAAAACTGTATATTACACAATACTAAAATGGAGCTGAAACTATTTTAATAATTTGGTTTTATTTAATAATCAATTAAGTTTTGTTGATCGAGCAACATAAATTATAACCTCTTGAGACCTGAAGTTAAAATAACACTCCAAATATACATTCTCATTGCTTTTGCCCAAACAAAATGATATCAAAGACGGTAGCAAAAAGTCCTTAAATATATATATATATATATTTGAAAGGGCTAGTAATTAGGTATCAAATTATTAGTCCCCTTAAATTACCAATCAAAGACATAAATTTTGGATTTTTGTAATTTTGGATTATTCTATAATTTTGGATTTGTACATTTGAAGCTACTAGAAACTATTCCAATTAAACACAAAAAAAAAAAAAAAATAAATAAATAAAGTAAATAAAAATAAATATATATGTAACTTTTAACACAATTATACACTTGGTAAATAACTCATAACAAATGTAAATTTCAAAGTAAGAGAAAAAAGTATTATTCGATGAATTTTAACACAATTACAAATTACAATTAATTATGTATTATTAAACATGCTACATATTAATTACATATGCAGCATTTACCACAGTTCCAAAAAATAATCTTTGATTTCTTCTGTTGAAGTGATTCGGATAATAAGAACAGGTTCTGTGATTTTTAAATGTTAGTAGGGTGAATTAGTCCTTCAGTATTCGTTCGGAATGGCTTAGTTGGAAGAGCACTGGCGGCTTCTGCTAATACATCCCTGATTTAAGTCCTAGCCTGGACATTTTTCGCTCACTTGGAAATTTAGATATGTTAGGGACTGTGCATGTATAATGTTATCATTTTAGGGAGGAGAGGGGTTTGTCTTTTGATAGCAATATCATTTTTAATCCAATCAAAATTTCTCCTTTTTATTTTCAACACAGTCTTTAGTTCAAAATAGTATATATATATATATATCCTTCTATAGTAAAAAAAAACTAGCCTTAAAAGGAATGACTCCTGAAATGATGCTGATGTGGAAGATTTCCGGAACTAACGAATCCGGTTTGTCCACTCCTTCCATGAGTCGAATAGACCAATCAGGAAAGGACTCCATCTATGCATCGCCGTATGGGTTACCATAAAGAGAGGAAAGGTTAACATCGCCAACAATCGCCAAGTTTGTCGCCAACTTGGCGATATATCGCCAAATTTGGCGACCAAAATTAGTTGTCAAAAGTGACGCCAACTTGGCGATAACTGTAAAATTTCGCCAAATTTTTAGTTTCTTTACAACACCAGTCGTTTGATACATCATTTGAGAGGTTTGCAACTGCTTATTCATATAATGGATGTCTTGTGTGTTATCCCCCATTCTGCTCCCCAGGGGGGACACATTTTTAATTTCTTTACAACACCAGTCGTGTTACACAAGATTTGAAAGGTCTGCAACTGCTTATTCATATTATGGGTATCTTGTGTGTCACCCCCACACTTTGCTCTCCCCAGGGGGGGGGGCACATTTTTAATTTCTTTACAACACCAGTTGTGTGACACATCATTTGAAAGGTCTGCAACTGCTTATTCATATTATGGATGTGTTGTGTGTCATCCCCCACTCTGCCCCCCCCCAGGGGGCACAATTTTAATTTCTTTACAACAGCAGTCGTGTGACATATCATTTGAAAGGTCTGCAACTGCTTATTCATACCATGGGGTATTGGCGAGCGCAGCAAGCAGGGGTAGCCAATAATTTGGAATCGCGAAGCGATTACGCGGGGGGTTGGTGAGCATAGCGAGCAGGGGGGCGGGGCCCCCCTAGTATATATATATATATATATTAGCTGGATACTATACTAATAGATACTATATTTTAGCTGGTTATCTATTTTTATAAAAATGGAAAGTAATTAGGATGAGTGAAGCGAATCCTCTACTAGGCCACTCAAGTTACATTTTGTCGTACACTTTATAAAAAATCTATTCAGTATTTTGACTTGAAATTAAACATAAGAATAAATTATGATATGTAGATTTGCAGAATGTTATTTTTTTTTACAGAATAACCTTTAAAAAATATTATTTTATTAATTAATTTATTCTACATGTTTTTCTATTATGGACGCATTTTTGCAAATAAAAAAATCAACGCGTATCTTTTTATTTTCAGAATGAAAATAAACCATGGGGTTAGTAATTATAGATAGAATCATGATTAATTAATTAAATAAAATAAATTTTCATTATCCCGCCAAAATTGTTTGCAAATAAAAAATTGAACCTGTATCTTTTTATTTTAAGAAGGAAAAAAAAAATGGGGTTAGTAATTATAGATAGAATCATGATTAATATATTAAATAAAATATATTTTCATTATTCTGCCAAAATTATTTATGCAGTTTATACTTACGGATTTTAAAAGAATTACATTATGATTTATTTATTTAGGTATTTACTTTGGTAAATTGACAACAAAAAGAATCGTAAACAAGTAAAATTAATTCTTATATTTGGTATTTAAAGTGACTATTTTGTTAAATTTGGTAAGTTTCTTAAGTCTGGTGTCCGAAATGAAAGATTAAAGAATAATTTAAGAATATTTTTATTGATTGAAGAATAATTTAATTCAACCAAATTAAATATATTAACTACGTTTATAAATAATTTCTGGAATGCATTAGTAATTTAAAAATGTCGAGAAAAAGAACACTTATTGGCCAGAACGAACGCCGTTACTGGCCATTGGAAAATGTAAAAACATCTTTAAAACTTTTAGTTAAAAATTAAAAATATATATATATTTTGTAAAATTCTGCTTCGAAAATATTTTTATTTATACTAGCCTTATATCATAAATAAAAAATTCCTAGGAAATTCTTAGTTATTATGCTGAATTTACATTTCTAAAATTTAAATGCTCCAAAACATGAGATAACGTTTTTTGTTTAATAAAGATGCAAAAATAATATAAAAAAGTAATGCTCCTTTCAAATATTTATCTTATGAAATAATGCTTCGCGAATCCAAACAAAGCATGGCTTTTGCTAGTTATTAAAATCATTAAATTTTTA
Organism: Maratus speculifer; assembly: GCA_964019185.1. NCBI lineage: Eukaryota > Metazoa > Arthropoda > Arachnida > Araneae > Salticidae > Maratus > Maratus speculifer. Next base: position 40,696,461 of record OZ025295.1, on the reverse strand, counting down.
ACAAATTATTTAATTCTAAAATATGGAACTCCCCACTTGGCATTCTTATTCTTCATATGTATATGAATATATAATCATGGTTCAAGAAACCATATGTGATGTACATTTAAAATGGAGCTTGTGTTTATTAATTAATGAAAAAGAAAGTAAAAGGATGTTGTTCAATTTATTGTTGATAAGGATTTCTATCTGCAGCCCTGCCCCCCTTCTGTCCTCCATTTGGGACAAGTGCAACAAGACTATTACTGTTGAATGCATTATGTAATAAAAAGCTATTATAAAAAAGTTTTAAATAGTAACTATTTTTTTTAAATGTTATTTGATAGAAAGTGAAATTTTATTGACTTCTCTTCATTTGAATCAGTAAATGTAACCAGTATTGTATATAATTCCATACATAATAAATAAATTCTAAACATAAAATTTTTTTACATTTTGATAATAATATCATTACCAAGGGGGCAGGGGAGAAGTGCGAGGGATGATAACGTATGATATCAGAAGAAGCCGAGAGTGGTCCAAAATTACCAAAAAGGTGATATTGTTATATTTGCACAGCCCATTATTATAGATTGCAATTAACTTATGATTTTTTTTAACATAAATCATTTTCAAGAATCTTTAAACATGTACATCAAAAATTTCATTTCCTTATACTAAGTAGTTTAAGTTATTCTTAAAATATACATATAATATATTGCAGCTTGTTTTGCTTAAAAGAAAAAAAATGTATCATTAGGAATATATAAATTTCATACACACAGTACACTTTTCTAAGTTAAAATAAAATATTGGAATTTCTAGATTTTCCTCTACTTTCATGGTCATTTTAACCCTCATAAGAGTAGTGGCCACATGACCTTGACTACCTAATTTTAATTCCAAAACTGACAAACAGTACAATGAATAGTTTAATAAAATTTTGTTTTTATAATGAAAGCGCAAAAGAATAGATTTTTATTTTCTGAGAAATTCATTTGAAAATACCGGTGTCACTCAATTATTTCACCATATTATGAATAGATTTTTTCTGTCTCTAAAAGGATTAAAAATATCTCTGACATTTCCTAGATTTCCAAGTAGTACAGCAAGCTGAACCAAATGCCTTCCTTATAATATTATCAGCATATATAGAGGATGAACATTAAGGATTTAATTTAATATATCAAAAGGGAAGGGGAAAGAAATCCTATTTTGTAAGGAAAGATAACACATTAAATTTTATTTTAAAAATAATATTACGAGTTTTTAGGAGTAAGTAAAGTTTCAACAATACTTTACATTCTAAAGGGCACATTTTGTAAAAAAAGAAAATGCATTAAATTTTATTTTTAAAATTATATTACAAGTTGTTAGGAGTAAGTAAATTTTTCAACAATACTTTATACTCTAAAAGGCACATTTTGTATTAAAAGAAAATGCATTAAATTTTATTTTAAAAATTATATTACAAGTTTTTAGGAGTGAGTAAATTTTTCTACAATACTTCATACTCTAAAAGGCACTTTTTATAAGAAAAGAAAATGTATTAAATTTTATTTTAAAAGTTATATTACAAGTTTTCAGGAGTAAGTACATTTTAAAACAATATTACATACTCTAAAAGGCACTTAAAAGTTACTGTAAGATCTTATTTTTTACATTTAAAAACAAATAAATGAACATTTAAATTATTTTCATTGAAAAAAATGTTATACATATTACTCACTTTGCTGTCGTATTTCAAAACGACAGATCTGTGGATCACAGCATTAGTAACTGCAAAACAGATCCAAAATAATGATAATACTGCAGAAGTAGTGATGCCCCGATTTCGATGTTTGATCATTAAAATGATGACTATCACCTAAAATCATAAATTCAACATGAACTTTAAAATAGTGTGATCAGATAGTTAGCATATTACATATGTTTCAATTAAAGTTATTAAAATTTAAATGAAGATCTAAAATTGACCTCTGATGGTCTCAAATGAAAGGTAGATGTTAATGATGCAAGAGCTAGTTGGTGAAAATGTACTGTATTTACTCGTGTATAATGCGACTTAAAAAAAAATAGGGCAAAACTTCTAGGTGCGCATTATACACGGAATAATTTTTTATCACTGGATGTAATCACACGATATACATATGAATCAAGAAATGTAATAAAAGGAAACTTAATCATTCAGACAATCTTATTTAAACAGAGTTTCCCGCGGGTTTAAAAAAGGGCAGGGCGCTACAGTTCTGAAAAGGGCACTTTTTACATTTTTCAGGGCACTATTTCCTTTTTAAGGGCTCTTTTATAGAGTTGAATCTAGAATCCAGCGGTTCAAAAAGTCGTGAAAAACAGAAATTTCATCTAAAAATTGAAAAAAAGGTAAATTTTGTTAAAAGATCGCGAAAAAACGGCAAATATTGTTAAAAGATCGGAAATAACGGCATATTTTGCAAAAAAATCGCGAAAAAACGCCAAATTTCGGGGGAAAAATCGCGAAAAAACGGCAAAATTTATTAAAAGACCGCAAAAAACGACATATTATGATAAAAAATCGCGAAAAAACGACAAATATCGTGAAAAAACGGAAAATTTCACAGAATTTTCCGTTTTATTGTGGTTTTTAGACGAAATTTGCCTTCTTTTTTGCAAATCATTTGACGAAATGTGCCATTTTATCGCGATTTTTGGAAAAAACTTTTCGTTTTTCCACGATCTTTTGAGGAAATCTGCTGTTTTGTGAAATTTTGTGACGAAATTAGCCATTTTTTGCGAATCTTGCCGGAAATTAGTCGTCATTTCGCGATTTTTAACGAAACTTGCCGTTTTTTAGCGATTTTTTGACGAAATTACCCGTCCCACAGGACGCGTATGAGGCTATTTTTTGCGTTCCGTCGCCGATTTTTTGCTTAATTTACGCGCTATAGCGCGTTCGGATCATCGCTGGAGGACTGCGTTTTTTCAAATGTGGGGCAAGAAGGGCGCTATTTTTTTTGAATGAATGACAAGAGAGGCGCTAGTTTTTGGATGAGGGGCAAGAGGGGCGCTAATTTTTAAACTAAAGGGCAGGAGGGGTGGAGCGCCCCCCTGAAACTCTCTGGAGGAAACTGTTTAATTGAAGTATAAGTGCATCTTTATTTCACTTCTGACACTTTTTTATATAACAGAGCTAGTAGCATCATTTAAACGCTAATTAGCAACTCTCATTGTCATCATTGACACCATATCTATCCGAAATCTAAAAATGTATTTTCATCTTGTTTTCTGGCTTGATGTAATGTTTAATTTAACTTTCTTTACAGAAATTCATTTGGTCATTGATTCACGTGCATGTCAAATTTATGGTGCACGTTATATACGAGATTATAAAAAATCGTCTAAATACGGTGAATTAAAAATTTTGCCACACAAATATACTAGAAGCCGAATCAGTTGAATTCCCCAACTTGCTGCCACTCATGGAATAGGCAGAAACTGTAACCTTATCAAGACTGCTTAGAGATGATGACCTCAGAGGCAGAAGCCAAAGGGATACAAGTGACAAAAATTCGATTTCGAGTAAATTGAATTAAAAAATAATTAACGTTAAATTTAAACATTAGTAATAATTGACTGAATTGAACTAGAAAAATAACGCTTATTTCATTGTGGTCATTGAGCTCTTTTTTCAATAACTGTAAAAAAATTAGCACAATTTTCTTTAAATTGATAGTTAATCAATATTGTTTATTAGTCAGCAAAAGTGGTTTACCTCCAGAACGAAGCACATAATTAGAAAATCATTTATATTTCTTTACCTGAAAATAAAAAAGCAGTTGTCTGTGCCCTTAGTTTTTTTCAATTTTGATACTTATACCCTTTGGCTTCTGGAGTCCTCAAATGAAATAGACTTGATCGCAGAATATTTCCCCCCCCCCTTCCCCCTACGCCACCAACACCTCCGAAGAAGTCTAAAAATGTTTTTCCCTTAGTTAAAAAAAAAAAAAAAAAATGACCGGCAGATTTGAGAAGGCTAGGATATTTAATATATCTGATGGATGACACAGCCTCCAGCTTTATTAATTTTCTTAATACTTTGTTGTCTGCTGATGAGTATACTAGCCATTAATTAAAATGTTTTTTTTTTTTTTTTTTTTAACAACCACAATTTTTGAGAAAATTTCTGATTTATTTAATCACAGAAAATCTGTCATTAAATAAAGTGAAAACTACTATTTGAAAATTCTGGTAGATAGTTTGAATAAAAAAAATTGTCAAATTGGGAACAACGATGGTTAAAAATTTGTGAATATATAAAGATATATTCACACAATTATAATAAGGTATATTCAATTATATTAAGATAAGATATATAAAGATATATTCTCACAATTATATATATTAATATTAAATATTAAAGAATATTCAAATTGAATATAACATGATGATGAGTAAAAGAATGCTATAAGATAATGATATAGTGATAAAATGAATATAAAAATATTTAAAATAGAACAACACAAACATATAAATATCCCATCAAAAAAACAATCAGCAGATCTGATATTTGCAATTTACCATATGTACACTACAGTAATATATTAAATTATCCAAAGAAAAAGCCTTATAACAGGATTTTTCAGTCTGAGACTCAAGTTTTATTCTTCACATTGCAATATAAACTGACTAAATATATATTGACAAATGGAGAAGAAGCACTCTTCACAAAATATGCTTCAGATTTGGTGGTGGTGGTGTATTTTTGTCGGCCGATTATCTACACTATGGGATATAGGCCCTATCGGGTGGGTTGCCCTCCGTGGGGGTCTTTCTAAGGGAACCTAACCCGTATTTACGCAAGGTTCGAAGAAAACCACGGAAAGCTTCGAACGGTTAGGCCGACGGTCGCGATTGGGTTCGAACCCAGCACCTACCGTCTACCAGTTTGGAGGTCAGAACCTCGCAGCCATGCTTCAGATTTGGCAAAACATATAATGCACTTAATTGGCAAGTCAGCTGTGAGTTGGCAATTAGCAAGTTAATTGGCAGTGTTAAACATTTCTTTTTCTTCATATTTCTCCACAAAAATATACAAACAGTATGATCTTTAAAAGTGAACTAAAAAAAAGCGAGGGAAAAAAAAATCCAACTTTAAACAAGTTATAATTTTACAAGTATCATTTAATAATATTCCATATAGATTAAGAAAATTTTTGTTTAGGACAAGTAACAATTTCAGAAGTTTTGTACTGTTATAAATAACCTGATTAAATGGACACTATTGACAAACACTGATAAATTGTTATGGCAATTTTAAGGCTCCTATAGATACAGAAATATGTAATTATCAAGGTTTTTGCACATTTTGCTGCATTTTATATGTTTTTATGAGTAATTCAAATCTTTAAAGTTTCATGGAAAAATATTAGCTTTTAATTCATACCAGTTTAAAATATTTTATACTTATACTTACTAGAGAGCAAAAATACTAAATTGCTTTTCTTGTCAAAATGGCCATATACATATACCGTAATTTCTGACGTATAATCCGCGGATCAAACAATACTTTTTGGACCCAGAAATATTATTTAGTGATTGAAAACAAATATTTATGGCGATCTGATAAGTTACACTTCTTTTTTAAAAAATCTGGGTCTAAAAATAATTGTTTGATCCGCGGATTATACGCAGGAAGTTAAGATATGTTACTGCAGATGATCCCTGTAACAGGGATGAAAGTGCACTAAAGCCATTTTGGAGCAGCTTTGGAACAGCTCAAATCTGTCTTTGGGGCGGTAAAATCCATTTCTGGGACAGCAAAAATTGGATTTTGGAGTAGTATAATCGAATTTTGAAGAAATAAAATCAATTTTTGGAGCAGCAAAAATCAGATTTTATAGCACTAAAGTCCGAATTTTCCCGATCTTTCGACGAAATTTGCGTTTTTACACATCATCATACAAATTTTACAAGTTTTTTTTTTGGGGGGGGGGAGGGCTTTTGATCGCGTTTTGTTCGTTTTTGCAAAATACTTGCACTCCTTTGATTTAATTCTCGTTCTTTTCGCTATCTTTCGGAAAATTCGCGCGTTTTTTGCGATCTTTCGACAGAATTTTCTGATTTTGCGATATTTTGACGAAATTTACCATTTTTAAAAAAATGAAATTCGTGTTTTTACGCGACCTTTTGACCCTATTTAGTTTTTTTTTTTTTTTTTTTGGTTAAATTCATGTTTTTTCTGCAAGTTTTTGATGAACATAGCGTGTTCAGGGGCGTAAACCACCCTTGTTGCGTAGGGGGGTGTAGATGCATAAATTTCCGACTCCAAGAAGGAAAATTTCCGAGAAATAAGAAAAATAAAACACCGACTATTATATACATACGTGTATGTATGTATGTGTATATACTCACACGTACATATAATGCCATGTATTAAACTCGTGGAGTCTTGGCAATTTATGAAAGGTTGTTATTTTGTAGTCGTCAAATTTAGTCAACTTGAGGGAAATTCTTCATAATAGCTAATATCACAGAATTTAAATTGAGAACACAAGGTTGTGGTTTTGCAGTCGTACTACTAATCTATACGGTCAGAGCGTAAGTGTAGCAACGTAGTAAATTCGATGACCTGGTGATTTCTCCATCAGAAACGGAGCCAGTTTGTTGTTCTAAGTCCTTTATTTATCAAACATGAAAAATTAAAATGAGCCTTACATCTGGAAAAAATCGTTAAGCCTTCATTGTTTGGGATGAATCGCTATGTCATACTATATGATTTTCAAAAGAAAATTTAGAAAAAATACAAAAGTCGTAGATAGGAAATAATATATGCCGAAATGAGATACTTGAAACAAAACAGAAATCTAAGCTCCAAAGTCATTGCATCTGCTTTTTGTTAGGTTTGCAGACGATGACAGATATCGACGTAGTACAGAAACGAGCCAATCAATAAAAGGAGCACTTTTAGAGACGGACAGCTAAGTTAATGACTCGAGAGAGGCTTAAGGAGCCCATACCTCGTAGCGTGGTGTCTTCGAAGTCAAAAGCCAAGCATCGAAAAGACGTGGGAACATAGATTCCTGGAATTAAGATTGCAAATAAAAATAACAAAATGTCTTTTCAAGCATTCGAAAACAAAAACTAGCTTCTCTCAGACTATTATAGATTAGACAACTGATAAAATTTATAAAGGACTAAAAACTTCAGATTAAGATTTTAAATAAGATATTTATTAAATATACGCTTTTTAAAATTAAAGGAAAACTCAATCGAAACAAATGTTAGGTATTATTAAGAAATGAGGCAATAAATAACATGCCAGAAATTTAGAATAATTTAGATGAATATTGCGAAATGAAATGCAACACATAAACATAACATATATATATACTAGCAGCCTTCGCCCGCTACGCTAGTCGGTTTTTTAAAAAGATTATTGAACCAAATGAAATAACACAGATAAAATTAAAATAAAGCCAAATTTTCTTAACATTAATAAGTTATCCATTATTGTTGTCTTATTCGTATAATTTTGCATTATATCCTTCAAAGCCGATGTTGGCGATAGAATAGACAAAATAGCTCTAAAATCACTGAAGTACTGTAATTAACAATTTTTTGATAGATTTGTTACACTGAATTTCCCGCTTCTACCTAAAATTTGTACTTAGATATGTTGAAACGACCTAAAACTTACCATCATCCCATTAAACATCATTACTTGAGAATTTCCAAAATCAATAAAATATATGTTTAAATATGTTTTAGTACATTATTTATTCTGAATATCATCATTAATTTAAAACAGAAATATTGTGAAATGATCTAAGAATTTTAACCCCCCCCCCCCCCGCCTCTTTAATCCTCTTAAAAGCAGGAGAATATCTAAAATCTCTGAAATGCATGTTAAATTATTTCTAAAATAGCTTGTTATCTTGAATTTCACGCCCCCACCTAAAACTGCTGCCAGGATATGGCAAAATGTTTCAGAATTTTCGACTCCTTTTAACTCACTTAGAGGGCAATTTCTGAAGTCCTGAAATACGTGATTATTTTTTTAGTGGTTCTTATTTCAGTAATTCCACGCTTCTACCTAAAACGGTTGATGAGATATACCAAATATTGAAAAAATTTCGACCTTCTTCATATTTTTAGAAGCAGAATTTCTGATACATTAAAATGCATTATTCATTATTTGTTTAGTAAATTTACTTTCTTGAATTTCACTTTCCTACCTAAAACGACTGTAGAAATATGGCCAGTTGATCTATAAAACGACGTCTCAACAAAACTGAATTACACAACTTGCACTACAATTTTGCTTCTTTTCATTTATGAAGTGGCATTATTGATACAGAAATTATTGAATTATTAAATATGTATAAAAATATTCTCAGCAGTAGCTAATGACACTGCTCATTTCTGGAGAACAGTTTTTAGTCCTAGAAGACTCGAGTTATATAAGTTCGTGTTTTTTCTTTAAATAAATATCGATCTTGACATTTTTTCTTTTATTTCACACCACACACACATATAGTTGAACAGACACTAACATATACTATTTACATAAAAAGATACATATTTTTTACGGGGAAGTAAAATATTCTTCCTCGCATCGAGAATTCGAACAACTTCTATCTTTTAAAACAAAAACATTGCACCACAGGTGGCTTTCAATTGGCGACAGCACGGCGCCTCCGGGTTGATTCACACGTGATTTGCAACAGCTTGCCCCCCCATGAACCTATGGGGTTCATCATAATACATGTTGCAATACGATACATTAAATCAAATACAAATTTCAAAATATAATAAGAATATACATACTTTAAACACTTAAAGAATTCTGGACATACACTTCAACTAGAATAATAAAAGAAAAGATTACAATGCAAATTTCACTAAAAATAGTCAATTTTCATTGAGTTCCAAATTATAGAGTAATTGCACTGGTCTTCTCAAAACAGATTTTTGAGTTTTTATTTTGCAGGCCCTCACCTTGCCGTCTCTTCCAGGAAAGGTTTCTATAATTTTACCTAAACTCCAGAAATTTCTGGGTAAACTATCGTCTTTTATTAAGACAATATCGTTTATTTTAAATTGGGGAATATTAGTTTTGTTTATACTTTGGTGGGCTGATCTCAAATTTAATAAATACTCTTTCTTCCATCGGGACCAAAACAATCTCATCAATTTTTCTCGATAATTATAAGTTTTAAGCAATTCTTTCCTGGAAGAGAGATTCGAGTCAAAGTGCAGGCGTGCTGGAGGGAGAGAAGTTATCCTTCTCCCTATTAAAAAATGTGCTGGGCACAATGGTACGGGGTCCTGGCTTTCATCACTCATGTAAGTGATGGGTATAGAGTTTATTGTGCCTTCTATTTCAGTTACTATGGTGGACAGTTCGTTGTAAGTTAACGATGTTTTGCCTAGCGTTTTTCGTAGGGCTGTTTTAACACTTCGCACCATTCGTTCATAAAAGCCACCCCACCAGGCGGCTCTTTCTACTATATATTTCCACTTTATTTTATGGGAAGCAAAAAATTCTTTCACCTCTGGATGAGCTACTAAGCTCCACAGTTTCTTAAGTTCTAGTTCAGCACGTTTAAATGTACGTGCATTGTCGGAATAAATTACGGAGCATAATCCCCGTCTAGCGATGAACCTTCTAAATGCGAGTAAGAAGGCTTGCGTAGATAAACTGTCTACCAGTTCCAAATGAACATTTCTTGTAACAGCACAGGTAAGAAGTAAAATATATTGTTTATTGTTCTTATCTTTTACGAATAAGGGACCGGCGAAGTCGCATCCTAGAATATTAAATGGTGGAGACTGTTCAATACGATCAGGTGGCAACGGAGCTACTGTCTGGTCTCCTGGATTCGCAGAAAATCGTTTGCAGACAACACATTTTTTGAGTAGATCCTTTATCGTTTTTCTAGCTTTTAGAAGCCAGAACCTTTCTCTAATTTCGACAAGCGTGTGTGTCACTGAAGAATGATACACTTTCTCATGTGCATTCCAAATAATTAACTCAGCTAATTTAGTTTTGGGCGGCAGAATAATCGGATACTTTTCATTTTCTAGTAAGATGTTAGATTTTGAAAGTCGCCCTGAAACACGTAAGATGCCCTCAGCATCCAGAAAAGGATTTAATTTCATTAGATTAGAATCTCTTGGAAGGGGTTTTGCCTTTTCTAAACATTTAATTTCTACAAAGTATTTTTCATTTTGAATTTGTCGTATCCAATAATTTTCCGCTTCCTGGAGTTCTTCCATAGTTAAAGTGCCTCGATTATCTTGTTTATGCCTAGTCAAATTTATGAAACGCAATACATAGGCTGTTATTCTCAACAATTTATTTAAATTAGAATATCTATTAATGTCGATGATTCTTTCACGAGTAATAACAGTGTTCACAACGATTTTATCTCTGGATTCCATTTCAATGTTAGAAAAGGAACCTTTTACGTTATTGTCAAGTTTTGGCCAAAAATTTTCGGATTTACTTAGCCAATCCGGGCCATGCCACCAGTGCTTGTTACTGGCTAATTCTTTGGAAGTGAGTCCTCTAGTGAGCATATCAGCTGGATTATCTTTACTGCTGACATGCCTCCATGCACTGGGATCAGAATTTTCTTGTATTTCTGCTACCCTGTTTGCAACAAAGGGCTTCCATTTGGCAGCAGAATTTTTGATCCAGTTTAACGTAATTGTGGAGTCCGTCCAGAATACTACTTTTTGAATATTATTGAAAACTTTTTTTAGATGGTTGGCTATTCTGGCAGCTATTAATGCACCTAGAAGCTCTAATCTCGGCAAAGTGATTCTTTTTAAAGGGGCCACACGAGCTTTAGAAATTACAAAACAAGTTTTAGAAAAGCCCTCGGAAGTCTGGTATCTGAAGTAGCCCACTGCCCCGTAAGATTTTAACGAAGCATCAGAAAAAAGATGAAGTTGAACTTTATGATCTAAAATATTATCTGTGTTAAAATAATACCTGGGTATCTGAATCTTTTCTAACAGTTTTATTTCGCTATACCATTTTTCATATTTTTCTTTAAATTCTTTAGGAAAAGTGTCGTCCCATTCTAAACCGCGTTCCCATAACTCCTGAAGAAGTAATTTAATTCTAATTAAGAATGGCGATATGAATCCGATAGGATCGAATATTTTAGCAGCGCTGTGCAAAACATGTCTTTTGGTGTATTCCAAATTATCACCGTCTGACATAAATGCCTTAAAATCTATTGACAGGATGTCGTTTATATTATCCCAATTAAGTCCCAGAATTTTTAATATTGAATGACTTTCGTCTGTTTCTATAACTGGGTTACCATTCTTCCATAATTCCCTTAATTCTAAAGAATTTGCATTAAACTTTCTCAAGTTCATATTCGCATCCTTAAGTATTGAGACAGCAGAAGCTGATAAATTGAAAGCTTCTTGGACTGTCGGAGCCCCATATGCCAAATCGTCCACGTATAAAAAATTATCTAACATATTATAAGCAATGGGATTAATTTCTTTGTACTTTCTAATATGTTTCTTAATTGTCGAAGCCAACACGTACGGGGAGCTCGTGACTCCAAAACAATGTCGGTTAAAATGATATAAAGTCACAGGTTTATCTATGTCACAATCATCAAAGTATAAAAAACACAAATAATTCCTGTCCTCTTTAGACACTTCTATTTGCAAGAATGCTCTAGCAATATCGCCCAAAAAAGCAATTTTATGAGACCTGAAATTTAATATTATGTCAATTAAATTAGGATTTAAATTTTCTCCAGCGAAAAGACAATCATTTAGACTTTTTTCATTATTTCTTTTACTGCTAGCATCATAAACAATTCTTGATTTCGTACTAGAAGAATCTGGTCTAAAAATAATTTGGTGTGGCATTACGTAACCAATAAAGCAATTAGTATCGCACTTTTGAATAATACCTTCACTTAATTGTTCTTTCATAATTCCGTTATATTTCTGAAATAAAGATTTATTACCCCTTAATCTCTTTTCCAGACCCACAAATCTCTGTTTCGCAACTTCGTAATTATTTGATAAACTTTGCTTGTTTATTTTAGAAGACCATAAAAGTGGCGCGATATACCTTTGATTCTCGAAAATTATTTCCCTCTGAAATTGCGTAACCACCTCATATTTTTCGTCGTTTTGAATATCAGTAGGAAAGGATAAAAAATTATCTACATCCCACAATTTTCTTAAATCATTGTCTGTTGATGTACAAATGACCTTAAAACAAGAAGCTCCATTTACATTATTGCTATGCATTCGTCCAATTAAAGTTTTTCCAAATATTGTTGGTTGAATAAATAAATATTTATTGATTTTCTCTACCCCTCCCGTGATTGTCGCAAACATATAATCACATCCCAATAATATTTGTACAGTCTTTTCATTAATAAATCTGTCAGCAAACTCATTTTCATCTAAACGGAATTTATTTATGAGCTGTGAATCAATATGCGATTTTACTTCCGTCGCACTAATTATGTCTGACACGAGCGCCTGAACTGTTATCCTTCTATACGGAGGATAGCGACTAATTATAGTAATATCCACTAAATCATACTCTTGTTCTATGGCGTTACGATTCGCGAAAGTATAAACTAGCAATTTCTCTCTTTTTACTGGTTTTAGTTTTAAAGCAGTTGCTAAATTCTTTGCAATAAATGTGCGCGAAGATGCAGAATCATATAATAACCTTGTACTTAATTTCTTGGAATCTCCCATTACCTGTACGCATGCCGTTTGCAAAATTGTCGAATATTTTTCTGGAAAATTTTGAGTTTTAATAACAGATGATACAACCGCTTGATTTTCTTGATTTTGTACAATTTCTGATTTTTTAGTATTCTCAACGGGACTAATTTCAGAGGATTTCTTAGCGGGGCAAAACAAATAATTATGTTGAAAACTCTTGCATAACTCACACGGTTGTATTTTTGCTTTACATAGAGATAATAGGTGGTTCTTATAAAAACATCGGTAACATCTTCCTTCTTTTTTTAACTTATAACGCTTTTGTTCATCTGTCTTTTCCTTACATTTTAAACTATTATGATTCGAATTACAGAATACACAAACATTTTTTACGACCGTGTTCAGCGCAACTGAAGTGGGAAAATTACCCTTTGTTCTGGTAGGAGCATTTTTTTCCCATCGAGATTTTTCTGGACTTTTTAAGGAATTTCCTGATATAACAGTTGCCGCTTCCCTTGAATCAATCTCAAATTTTATAAATTTCATTAATTCATTAACATCCCCCGGCTTTTCGTTATCCTTTTTCCTTTGAAATTCAATTACCAAATTATGAGGTAATTGCCTTAAAATGATAGGGATTAGTAAATACCCAAAATTGTCGGTAGCTACGCCTATCGCCTGCAAATTTCTAATGCTTATTTCGCATTCATCATAAAAATCTCTCAACATTTTCGTATTAGAGCATGACCTGATCGGTTCGATTTCTAATAATTTATTTATAAAACCGCTAATTAAAATTTCCGTTTTACCATATCTTTTTTCTAATAAATCTAGCGAGTGATCGTAATTACTTTCTGTTAGGGCTAATCCAGATACCGTTTTATAGGCTTCACCAGACAAAAATGATTTCAAATATATTAATTTTTCTATTTTTGTCAAATTATCATTAACATCAATAGTATTTTTAAAACTATTGATAAATTCAAGAAATGTATTAGGATCGCCTTTAAAATTCGGAATATTTAATTTTGGTAAATTTACAGTAGGCAATCGTGTACTAACATAAGGAACCGTACTAGCGTTTGACAACGAACTAGCGTTTCTCGATTCAACATCATTTTTAAATTTCTTCAAATTTGTTTTTATTTTAAATTTCGTTTCATTAATAGTATCATTATAATCGATACTATTTTGAACTTCCGTTTCTAAATTCGTATCATCCGTGATCAATTCTTCGATTTTCAAATTAATTTCCTTTAATTCTAATTGTTTTTCCTCCAAATTTATCAAAAATTCCGAAAGCTTATCAATATGATCTTTATTTTCAAAATCAATATCTTCAATAAACGACTCGACCTTTGTTATAAATTTTGTTACGGTCGTTTTCATAACTTTACGCTTAGCCTTAAATTTTTCAAGATTCATGCTTAGAAATAAAAATTACAGTACCTTTTTTCTGCCGAGATTTCGAGCTTCTTTTCGGTAATCTTGAAAACACACTTCTGGATCGGGAATCTATGTTTAATCCATATTAGCTTTGATATTAATGTTCCATTTGCCGGGTATCGGCGCCAGTAATGACACTGCTCATTTCTGGAGAACAGTTTTTAGTCCTAGAAGACTCGAGTTATATAAGTTCGTGTTTTTTCTTTAAATAAATATCGATCTTGACATTTTTTCTTTTATTTCACACCACACACACATATAGTTGAACAGACACTAACATATACTATTTACATAAAAAGATACATATTTTTTACGGGGAAGTAAAATATTCTTCCTCGCATCGAGAATTCGAACAACTTCTATCTTTTAAAACAAAAACATTGCACCACAGGTGGCTTTCAATTGGCGACAGCACGGCGCCTCCGGGTTGATTCACACGTGATTTGCAACAGTAGCAACATATAATGTTTAACGGCCTTAAGCAGAATAATGTTAAATATTAAGGAGATTGGTTGTAAGGGATTCGTAGGAATGCCCATCGTGGCGCAAGCATAGTTTTGTTTTGTAACTGATACGTAGGAAGGATTAAAATCATTTGAATGTGCCAAAGTATTACCTGGAAAAGAAAACAATGTTCAATCTCTTTAATTTTTAGCAATGAGTTAAAATCTTTTTAGCGTTTCTTTTATAAGTAAAATTGAAATTTGATTACTCTTTAAAGACAATAATTTGTCAAAGTTTTTTTTTTAAATTAAAGTTTATAATTATTTCTAATGACATACTTTCAATCTGCGTACAAATGTAATGTTATTTCTGTGTTTTTCGACTAAACAAAATGTAGTTATAATAACATAACAAGTAAGAAAAATCATGCGTTAAGCATAGATTATGAAGCACTTTCCAACACTTAATGAAATCTTTAACAAAACTTTGTTATTTAGGGAAATAATAATGTATAGCCAAATATACCCAAATATGCATTCCAGTACATTAGAACAGCCCTGTATTTCATATGTCAGTTCATATAATAGGAAAATTTAGCTTAGCAAGAAAATACCGAGTAGCTTGAAATTTCTTTTTCAGCAATTCATACTATTAGATGGAAACATACTTGAATACTTTTGTTCAGCCCTGTAGTTTACACTGTACCTTATTCCTTGCGTGGCCCTGTATATCCCTTTATCTATATTCTGCAAACATTTCTCAGTAAATTGAATGCAGCTCAGCGTAAAAATGCATAGCTTATTTAAGAACCACGGTTAAATAATTTACGCTCATATTCAGTAACGTTGGTGAGCTCTTTTGGGTAGCCCTGTATATCAACGATAACATTTATACACACCATATAATGTGCATATATTTAGCGAAATATAAACGCGAATATCATAATTAAAATGCATTTCATCCCTCCATCAGCCATCATCGGACACATATACGGTACTTCGGAAAGAATATACTATTTGAAATCTTTTGTATGGCCCTGTAAATGCTATGTACTTCATATTATGCAAGACAGTAGCGTATAATTTAGATTAAGCTTCAGTGACACATATAAATTTTATTATACATGAAAAAGCTTAATATATTTGAAATATGTCACACACAGTTCCCCCTTTTACCATTATCTAATGGAATTCTTTTACGGCCTATGGAGAAAAATCGTTTCAAAGGAATTTTAAAGATGTTATACCCAGTCAAACATATTAAAATATGCATTCTATAAAATATAAGGTGAAAATGTAGCTATTATTCATTTACAGGGCCACACAAAAGAATTCCATTAGATAATGGTAAAAGGGGGAATTGTGGGTTTAGTAGTGCATTCGCAACTTTTTCCCTATTTCTAATCTATGACTTAGAATGGTTTGAAAAGTCAAACCTAAAAACCGACCATCTTTGTTGAAATTTATCTCTAAAACTATCAAACAAAAAAAAAACAGTATCTCCTTTCTACGTTTAACTGTTGGGGGATAACAAAGGTCAACTCTAAGGGTCAACTGTAACTCTTAGATGTCAAAGTGTAATCAATCACTTCGGGGTAGGAAAGGAAATACGTTTTTTTACGAGACATTGAGGTTGTACCAATTCATGATTGTAAACTCTGTCGCTGAAGCAATTTAGTTGTAATTGTAGCTCTTTGCTTAGCTTGTATTAGGAAAAACATTGCATATAAATATGTTGAATTTTAAATCGAAGAAATGCTCTTTAATGTTGATAAAGGTAAAATAGTTTGATTAAAAAAAGCTTTACAGAATTAGAATTTTTAGTATTTTAACAATCTTTTTCGGTATGTTTTTCGTATTTTTTAAGTTTATATTTCCAATTTTATTTTTAAAATTCTTAATTCATTTAAAAATCTCGATACTTCATATTTCAGAAAAAAAATTTAGTTACCACTTTTTTTTTCTTTTTTTTTATATTTAAAAAGCACTAATATTTCATTTCCAGAAACACACGAATACAGAAAAAAAAAAAAGACTACAAAAAAACCTATATTCTAATATTAGAATAACATTATATGTGAAAAAATTACGTCATTAAGAATTATAACATTGAACTGCCATCAAAAGCTTTGTACTTTTTTTTTTCTTTTTATATAAATAAATTTTAAATATATAAATAAAGACAGTATAAATACTGGTTTCAATAAATTTTTGTTGTGGTAATATCTGAGTTACTTTGGTTTTATTTGTAAAGGTATATATATATATGTGTGTGTAGAGATGGGAATGCTCGGAAAAAAATCGGAAAAATTGGGGGAAAAACTGGTTTTTTTCGGGTTTTTTCCGAAGGCTTATTTTTCAATTTTTCCGAACTGGAAAAATTGAAATTTCATTTATAAAATAATATAGTGAAAATTTTGTAATAGCTACATTCTCATACTTTTTATTTTATTTATTTTTATCTTGAGTGTCCCACATGAAAACTTTAATGTGGGTAATCTGATCTCTGAGCAGAAATCTGTTTGAGAAGACTTGAAAGGATCCTTCACATTTTTTTCTTGTTTGAAACACAAAACACTTCGCAAAATTTCTCTTGAAAATAGACATTTCAGAAAAGTTTAATCTACAAATTGAATTTTTAGCAAATGCAGTGATTGAAGAAAAAAAATCTCATGCCATATAGCAGCTGAATCTTATTAAGTTGTATATAATCATAAATAACCTTATTAAAAATGTCTAAATAGGACTCTAAAAATAGTAATAATTTCTTATTCACAAATTCTGAATATATTTTGTATAAGTATATATACAAGAAATTCACAATTTTACAAAAGCAGGATTACATGAAAAAAATCTAGATATATAATTAAATGCAACTTCTCTTTTTAAAAATTAATTCATGTGCAAAATTATTTCAATAATATGCCGATTAATAGAAATGGTAAAATTAAAAATTTAACATAAAATTTGAAGCATGCATTTATTACTTTTTTCTATCTTTTCAAGAAGTAAGTATTGAATTTGTGAAAATTTTGAATTCCAGTTTTTGGTGTATTTAAACGTTTTAGAAGGTCCTGAACACGATTTGATAGTTTTTGGAAAATATCTGTCACTCTGTGAATCTGTATGGGACAAAAATTTTATGGGCACTCGATCTTAAGAACTGAAGCACAATGCACATAATTTCACAAAACTTTAGATTTAGTTGCACCTTGATATAAACTCGAGATTTTTAGTTATTAGTGTATATCACCTAACTGATGGCGCTGCTATGCTGCATTATTCATAATTTCCACAATAGTTCTATCTCAAGAATTAATGTATGTATTTTCATAAAGCTTCAGATTAAGTTAATCTTTGACATAACTTTGTGCACATTACTTTTTGGTGTAAATCGCTCAACAGCTGACGCTGCTATGCTGTATTATTCATGATTATCGCAGTAGTTCTATCTCAAGGACTAAAGGACGATTTTTTTTTTTTTTTTCAAACTACAGATTCAGACAGTTTCTGATATATATTAATGTTGTTTAGTTTTTGGTGCAAATTGCCCTATAGATGACACTACTATGCTGCATTTTTCAAGATTTCGTTATAGCTGATTAATTGAATGTTTTTTCAAGGTATTGAATCTAAAATTGACCTCCATTTTACCTCCTTAATGTACAGTAATGTTGCAAAAACATGGGCAGTTTGCATTAGAAAAGTTCAACTGCGATGAAAAAAAAAAAAAAAAATTATTACAAGTAACTATGTTCCAAATTATACATTCCCTCTTGATTAAACTTTGAATTTTTGTAGTTTTTTAAAGCACACTAGAAGTTTATCTCTGCATGTAACTGCTTTTGTTGATTCCTCAAATAGAGAGCATTTTCTATTTGTAATATTCTGTTTTCATAACTTTTGAGTTCCATTCTTAGAAATATGAAATTATCATATGGAAACATTATTGAATATGGTTTCTTATTCAAGAATAGAATATCAGATTTCAGAATAAAAAGAAAAAAATTACGTTTAATTAAACTTAAAAAAAAATATTTTTTTTTCTGGTTTCAGTGATTAAAAATCTAACAGTCAATAAATCCTATGCTATTTTTTAGTTACAGACCTGAGTAAGCCAAATTAAAACTTAGTTTTGTTTGAATTTAGATTATAAAACTAAATCAAAACTGAGTTGAGATTGGCTATACCAAAGCTATACCAAAACTAAACATATTTTTTAAAAGAAATAAGATTATAATTGTATGAAAAAAGTGTAATAATGCAAAAATATACATTTTTTTAAACAAACTAGGGGGGCCCCGCCCCCCTGCTCGCCAACCCCCCGCGTAATCGCTTCGCGATTCCAAATTATCGGCTACCCCTGCTTGCTGCGCTCGCCAATAACCCATGGTATGAACAAGCAGTTGCAGATCTTTCAAATGATGTGTCACACGAATGGTGTTGTAAAGAAATTAAAAATGTGCCCCCTGGGGGGCAGAGTGGGAGGCGACACAAAAGACATCCATAATATGAATAAGCAGCTGCAGACCTCTCTAATGATATATCACACGACTGGTGTTGTAAAGAAATTAAAAATGTGCCCCCTGGGGGGGCAGAGTGGGGGTGACACACAAGACATCCATAAAATGAATAAACAGTTGCAGACCTTTCAAATGATGTGTCACACAATTGGTGTTGTAAAGAAATTACAAAATGAGATCCCTCTGAGGGCAGAGGGGGGTTACACACAAGATATCCATAAAATGAATAAGCAGTTGCAAACCTCTCAAATGATGTGTCACACAATTGGTGTTGTAAAGAAATTAAAAATGTGCCCCCCCTGGGGGGCAGAGTGGGGGATGACACACAACACATCCATAATATGAATAAGCAGTTGCAGACCTTT
The DNA here is from genome assembly GCA_964019185.1 of Maratus speculifer. Classification (NCBI taxonomy): domain Eukaryota; kingdom Metazoa; phylum Arthropoda; class Arachnida; order Araneae; family Salticidae; genus Maratus; species Maratus speculifer. Next base: position 40,677,000 of record OZ025295.1, on the reverse strand, counting down.
CAAATGATGTGTCACACAACTGGTGTTGTAAAGAAATTAAAAATGTGACCCCCCCTGGGGAGAGCAGAGTGTGGGGGGTGACACACAAGACACCCATAATATGAATAAGCAGTTGCAGACCTTTCATATCTTGTGTAACACGACTGGTGTTGTAAAGAAATTAAAAATGTGTCCCCCCTGGGGAGCAGAATGGGGGATAACACACAAGGCATCCATTATATGAATAAGCAGTTGCAAACCTCTCAAATGATGTATCAAACGACTGGTGTTGTAAAGAAATTAAAAATTTGGCGAAATATTACAGTTATCGCCAAGTTGGCGTCACTTTTGACAACTAATTTTGGTCGCCAAATTTGGCGATATATCGCCAAGTTGGCGACAAACTTGGCGATTGTTGGCGATGGTAACCTTTCCTCTCTTTATGGTAACCCATACGGCGATGCATAGACGGAGTCCTTTCCTGATTGGTCTATTCGACTCATGGAAGGAGTGGACAAACCGGATTCGTTAGTTCCGGAAATCTTCCACATCAGCATCATTCCAGGAGTCATTCCTTTTAAGGCTAGTTTTTTTTTTACTATAGAAGGACAATGGAATTTTTTGAATACTGATATTGTTAATAATGACAAAACTGCAACAATTTCTTTAAACTAGTACCATTTACTTAAAAACTATACTTATGTAAATGGATTGCATAATTTATTTCCTTCCAAACTGCAGACATATTGACTCAGGGTCTTACATCAGGTCAATTGGTAGTTAAACATGTAACTGAAAAATCATTTCAACAGAGATATGATATAACAAACAATAGTGTTTTAAAAATTCTTAGGCTGTGGGGAAAAAAAAAAAAAAACTGAGCTTTTAAAAGCAGGCTTTGTTACTTTCTTTTTATTTTGTAATATAAAGTGAAAATAATTTTCATTTAATACAAATAAATGGGGAAAAATGTTTATTATTCAATATTCTCTAAGAAAATATAATTTATTTGGGAGAAACAGTCATAAAAAATCAATTTTTCCAATTTTTCCGTTTTTTTCCGCCACTTATATTTTTCCGGAAAATTTACATCTCTCTGTGTGTGTGTGTAATTCTAGTACATCAAATGCGATTTAAAAACACTATTGAAAATTTGCATTTTTACATAAACAAATCAAGTTGAGTTCAATAAAAAAAATGTAATTAGGATTGTCTGTTTTCATATTCAAACTTTAATAAATGCTAAAAAATACAAATTAAAGCCAAAGTAAAAAAAAAAAAAAAAATACAAATGTTGTATTTTAAAACACACTTCACACTTGCTCATCAAAAGGGGGGGGGGGGGGGTAGTCAGAATTAAACCTACTTCAAGAGCTAAAACAAATGCAGAAATTACCGTTCATATCAATGGCTAGTAAATGAAATTAGCCACTTTTATGACTAACTAATGCTAGTAGTAGTATTTTTAGCTTATTCGCAGTACGCCATATTGTTGAATCAAAATCTTCAACAACCGTAGTTTATTTAAACGGCAAATATTGCATTATTTTGTTTATTTTGTAAAATTTCTGAAAATTTAGTTTTTATCGGGTGGGAGTGGAGGGAAGGGGGATGCGCATCAATTTTGATCTGATAATTAGAAATTATTTCAATTTCGAAATAATTTTAGAGAATATAAGAGATAAGAAATAATATAAGAGATAATTATTTCAATTTTGATAACTAGAAAATTATTTATTTTTTTCTTAAAAACTGTGCAGTAAGTGAGGGTAGAGGTCTCCAGGGACCGGCCCAAGGTCTGTTACCCGGCCCGGCGGAATTTTTCCAAATTTTCTAATGAGCCGGGCTGGCAGAATTAGAATTTTTTTTCAGTGGGATGGGCCGGATCGACAAACGGACTGGACCGGCAGAAAAATTGAAAGGACCATACGGGCCGGACCGATAAAGAAATTTAGCGGGCCTGCCGGTCTGTTTTAAAAATTTCGGTGCAAACGGTAAAATATGAGCTATTTTCAATGAATATGACTTTAACGAGAATAAGTATAAATGTGCGACACAAGCTGATATTAGTTTGACAACATGAACACAGAAATATAACTTGTACAGTGTAGAGATAGGCATCGGACAGTTACATTGTGGCGAATTCGAGCTTAATAATTTTTTAGTAGATTCGTACCAACCCGAGCTCAGGTTTGCATTGTTTTTCTATATATAAGCGAGCCAGGACGGACTAGACTAAGACTTTCTCAAGATGTGTAGGGGCAGACAACATGACTTGTAAAATTATTAATAGCGATAAAAAACTTATGTTAACGTAATCTTTGGAAACATTCTTCTTAGTGGTTCTTACAAGTATAGTTCTTATTGTTTTCATACAAGTTCTTAGTTAGTGGTTATACAAGTATGCTTCATTTATCAATTAATACTATAGTATAAATTGCTGAAAGAGAAATTTCAACCAGTTTGGAGTTTTTTTGCTAAAATAAATTTCCCTATTATATAATTCGTATATAAACCTACAGGTCAAATACAGGGCTGTTCATAAATATTGAATTGGTTGAAATTATTCTAATGTTTAGACTTTAACTTAAATTTTAAGCTCAAAATCGGAAACATGGGGATTGGTTAACTAGCGAAAATTTAACTGTGAACCGAGGGAGAGATTTTAAACTCTCATAAACATTGGACAAACTAATCGATTTTCTTGTGGTTTGCGTGTAGGTCATTCTCTTTGTAATTATTTTATTCAAAATGACGTACAACCGTGGTGTCCTCATTTTTTCATAGAGGGCGCTTCTGACACATATCCGACATTTCAATGGCATTACTCCTGGGTGTTTTACTACCAAACTATCATACTTCCAGGAAGTGTTAGGGATGCAAAAGTGACTCGGAATCACATAGGAATGTAATGTTGAAAATGTCTTTTTTGCGAGTTATGGTTAAAGGAAGCAAACAAACAAACAAACAAACAAAACAACAGAAACAAGCAGAGAAACAACACGTTAATATGACATAAAATTGTTTATTTAAAGGTTTTACTAGAAAAGATGTTCGAAATTACGACTAAAAGTAATTCGACATGCTTGACAGCGGCGTCGCATGTAATTCCTCACGCTTTGAAAGATTCCCGGAATCTTTGATAGATTTCCGGAAGCTACAGAAATACGAGCTGCTAAGTCTTTAATTGATGGTACGGGATTCTCATACACCCAACTTTTCATGTGACCCCAGCAGAAGAAGCTCATACTTGATAAGTCCAGTGATCTGTCAGGCCAATAAACCGGGCCACCACGACCTATCTACCGCTGTCCATATGTTACGTTGAGGTATCGGTGAACATCATTGGTAAAATGTGGAAGAGCCCGATCGTGCTGGAACCACATAGAGCTGCGCAACGAGAGAGAGACTTTCACGCGCATTACCGTTCAGCGCAATGTACCGCAAGAAAATCGCAGCGCCATCTACTGTCGCTTTCAAGTTTGCCGGACTTTTTCTGGTCGTAATTTCGAACACTTTTTGCAGTAGAATCTTTAAATAAACTTTGTTCTGTCACTTTAACATGTTCGTGTTTCTCTGCTTGTTTCTGTTGTTTTTTCTCTGCTTTTTTTTAAACTTAACATGCAAAAAAGCAATTTTCAGCGTTACATTCATGTGCGATTCCGAGTCGTCTTTGCATCCCTTACACTTCCTGGAAGTATGGTGGTCTGGTAGTAAAACACCGAGGAGTAATACCATTGAAATGTCGGACATGTGTCGGAAGCGCCCTCTATCAAAAAATGAGGACATGAAAGCTGTGCGTCATTTTGAATAAAATAACTACCAAGGGAATGTCCTACACGCAAACCGCAACAAAATCGATTAGTTTGTCCAATGTTTATGAGCGTTTAAAATCTCCCCCTCGGTTCACAGTTAAATTTTCGCTAGTTAACCGATCCCTGTGTTTCCGATTTAATTTAACTTAAGGTCTAAACTTTAGAATAATTTCAACCCCATGTACAAAAGAACGGCAAAAAGTATTTGCTTGTTACTCTAAAGTCTAAAGCGCCCTCTATCGACAATTTTTGAACTTAACCTTTAAAATTAAAAAAATTAAAAATCGTGATATAAAGAATGATTTTAGAGAAAACCGCAAACAAATCGACACTTTTTTCTAATTTTTATCAGCGTTTGAATTTTTGGACCTTAAACTTTAATGGCCTCTAGCTCCTATAGAAGACGTTTGCGCCCCATGGTTTCCTATTTAATAATGTTTGTCTTTATGTCTACTATCACCCCTCAAAGTTTGTCGGTCTGGTAGCGAAACACCCTGTATATATATATATATATATGTCTATATTCTCCTATAATCTTTAATATGTAATAAGTTATTATATGATCTTAAAACTAATTAACACATTGCGTACAAAAAGTATAAAAAAAATAAAGATAATACAAAAAAAATTACATATGCAAAAAAATTAAAAATTGTGTATAATAGGATGGATGGGTGGGTTAGGTATTCGATTACGGAGGAGGGCGGTGTTGTCTGGATAATACGCAATGGTTAATTATTATACATTTATATTAAAAAAAATACTTAACTTTACACATAGAATTAAAATTTATGTTTACCTAAAATTAATCTGCATAACTTAAAAATGATGAAATTATTGAGATAAGATATGGTTGTCGATTGCATTTGTCTTAAAGAGATTATTTGTAAAATATTAGAATAGAAATTATTCTTAAAAATTTTTTAGCTTTTAAATAATTTATTTTATTCCGATAATATTTATCTTAATCAATAAAATATAGATGGCAGCACTTTTAATATATAATTTAATTAATATATTAATCATATAGATGGCAGTACTAAAAAACTTTTTTTTGTATTTTGTACTTGAAGTTGTAGTAACATATTTTTTAGTTAAATAATTAATATAGTAATATTAATAATTGTTAAAAACTATAATACCACTAACAGTAGTAATTTTTTTGCTAAATGTATAATGATTATTTATGGTATAATATATGATCTGCTAATTTTTTAATACAATTTTTGTTATAATTTTAATTTTATTATCTATACAATTTATAACTGTGACTATAACCTTGCCTGCTACAGAGTCGCATGTAATTTATATCCACTTTAACTCTTAACTGAGTTTCACTTGAACTACACATCAAACTAGGTATAAGTATGGTAAATATTTTAGTATATATGTAATTTTTAAGAAATATTATATTTTTGTTTTTATTTTCTTCAATGAATATCTTTTTTCCTAATCTGTAACAGTAAATAAAATCCGACCAGTAGGGTGCATTGTAGGACGAATTTCTTAGCTTTTAGCACGTCCCATAACGGAAACTGGTTGGATGCTTTTGCTTTTTCATTAAATTATGCACTTTTGACGAGTGGTTTAATGAAAAAGCCTTCTAATGCCCATTTATCCATGTAAGCCTTCTAATGCCCATTTATCCATGTATCTTTTATTATTTTGGTAATCTCAATCTGCCTTTTATTTCACTTCAAATTTCATCTGTTTTCAATAAGATGATTGTAAAAATACTGGTTTAATTGGGTTATTGAATGGTAATATCTGAATTACTTTGGTTATATTTATAAAAGTATATGTGGATTCACTTGAACTCATCTTGATAGGATTTGGGTATGGTAAATATTTTAGTATATATATGCTTTTTTTTTAAAGGAATATTATATTATTGTTATTTTGTCATTGTTTTTATTTTCTTCAATGAGCATCTTTTTACTAATTTGTCATAGTAAATAGCTTCCAGCCAGTCGGGTTCATTGTGGAACGAATTTCTTAGCTTTTAGCACGTTCCATAACAGAAACTGGTTGGATGCTTTTGCTTTTTCATTAAATTATGCACCCCTGACGACTGGTTTAATGAAAAAGCCTTCTAATGTCCTTTTATCCATATATCTTTTATTGTTTTGGTAATCTGCCTTCTATTTCACTTTAAACTTCAACTGTTTTCAATAAGATGATTGTAAAAAATAATGGTTTCATTGGTTTATTGAATGGTAATATCTGAATTACTTTGGTTATATTTATTGGTAATCTGCCTTCTATTTCACTTCAAACTTCAACCGTTTTTAATAATATGATTGTAACAATACTGGTTTCATTGGTTTATTTAATGGTATTGTCTGATTAACTTTGGATGTATTTATAAAAGTATTTATATATATATATATGCATAGTGCTTTGACTAAATGTATAAATTAAACAATCCCAATACAACGGGCGCAAATCAGCTCATATATGCATAAAGTTTATATAAATTATTTTTCGAAAGAAACTTAAGTTTTACTAAATGTCTGCATATTATATGGTGTGTATAAATGCTATAGTTCAGGGCTGTCCAACCTTTCAGTAAGCTGGGGCGCATCTCAGCTCTTGGCACTTAATGAAGAGCGCCATGTTTCATGTGACTGAAAACATGCGGCACTATAATCCCCTTGGAATCGAGCGACACGTATACGTGCCGCAAAAAGTCTTAAGCATTCTTGTTTATTCCCACCAGTAAAAATTTACAGTACTAGAGGCTCCGTCCCCCTGCTCGCTACGCTCGCCAACCCCCCGCGTAATCGCTTCGCGATTCTAAGTTGTAGGCTATCCCTGCTTGCTGCGCTCGTCAATACCCCATGGAATCGCTTCGCGATTCCGTTCGATATTGCTTTGCAATCCCGGTCGGAATCGCTTCGCGATACCTTATTTTCCATACACTGTTAAAAATCTGCTGCATTTTGTTGCAACGCACTCCCCTGTTTGTATAGAAAACGGTTACTTGGCCGTGAAATGGATGTTTCTCATTGGTTGGAATAGAGATATTATATACAATCGCTGGATTGCGTTGCAACAAAATGCAACAGATTTTTAACAGTGACACTCAATTTTGGAATTCATCTCTCTCCTCATTGGTCGAAGCATAGACGGAGCCCTTTCCTGATTGGTTTATTCGACTCATAGAAGATGTGGTCCACCCGGACGCGTTATTTCCGGAAACCTTACACATCAGCATCATTCCAGGAGATTTGTTTAAGGTTAGTTTTTTTTTATATTATTATAGAAGGATAATTTGCCTTATTTAATCGAAGCATTTTCTGGATTTAATAAAGAACAAATTTCTGTTTTTAAAAACCGGTGACAAAGCATTAAAAATTTCATAAAAGGCTCCCGTCGCGAAGGGGGTTAATGCACACTGTACATTTTTAATATGCATGCACATATTAACAATGTGGGAATGAATCTTAAGGTAGTAGACAAAAGGCACCTTACTGTTCTGAAGTTACATGCAGTGATGTAGTCGTAAAAAAAGTAGAGGGTATACAGAGTTCTTAAAAAATCCTTAATGTATACGGCGTATACCCCCGTATGCCTTGCACTATATCCCTGGTTACATATACGAAATTTCAAATTATGCATTTTTGTACGTAAGATCTACCTCAAAAATATTTGTAGAGTAAGATAGAGGTCTGCACGGGCCCGGGCCTGGCCGGGCCAGCGGAATCGTTTCGAATTTTCTAACGGGCCGGGCCGGGCCGGCAGATTTAGAATAGTTTTTTCAACGGGCCGGGCCGGGCCGACAAGCAACATGAACGGGCCGGGCCGGGCCGGGCCGGCAAAAAAACTGAACGGGCCAGACGGGCCGGGCCGGGCCGATAAAAAAAAATTTCGGGCCTGCCGGCCCGTTCTGAAGATTTAAGCAGAAACGATAAAATATGAGCTATTTTCAACGAAAATGGTTTTAACGAGAATAAGTATAAATGTGGCTATACTAGTTTGACAGCGTCGATATAAAAATGCACAGTGTATCGGCATCGGAGAATTACATTATGTATAACCCGTTTTAATATGTTTTTAGCTGACTCATGCCGGTCCGAGATCAGGCTTGCATTACTTTTCTACATAATAGACTGGCCGGACGGGTACTAGACTTAATTATTGGCAGAAAACGTGATTTGTAAAATTATTAACAGTGATAAAGAACTTATGTTAGCTTAGTCTTCGGATATATACTTCTTGATGATTTTTAAATTAATTTCTCAATAATGCGAAAGTTTGATACATTTTCTGATTAATTTTAAATTGTAAAAGTGCAAAAGTGATAAGCCTAACTATTGAAGGGATTTGGAATCGAATAGCATTTTTCATTTTTGGTAAATAAAATACTTGCATAACTTTGTTGAGATATAATAGTTTCTCATATGATTGCATGTTTTTCTCCCTTGCCTTGCTATTGCTTCCGGAAATTCTATTCAAAACGCTAATTATGACAGTATTTTATTTGTTTGCAGTATTCTTAAATTGCTTGTATCAAAAAATGGATAACGCTATTCGATTATATAGTTTCTGAATAAAGATATCTGCTAATCTTATGCGTTTCTGAGAAAAAAAAATGAATTTAGAAATGTATCAGAAAGGAGCTTCTTTGAATTTAAGAATGAATTTGGAATTGAAATCTATAATAAAATGATATAGAAATATATTTATAAATCTTCTTTTATTAAACAGCTTCAAAATTAACGATGTTTTTAGCTTTCTTTCTTTTTTCTTTTATTCTAAGCCATATTAATTTTTTAATGAATCTTTATTCGAATATTGAAAGCCTAAGAATCTAAGTAATCATGTTGTTTAATGTTGTTAATGTGTATTTGCTGTAAAATATACTGTAAAATCATTACATAAATATGTACGCAGTATTCTTTAAAGGAATCTTAGTTATATGATAAAAATCGGAATTTTTCAGAAATCGTAGAAATTGTAACGGGCCAAAACGGGCCGGGTCGGGCCGGGCCTGTTTTCGCTGATTTTTGTACGGGCCGGGCCTAAAATATAAAAATTTAAACGGGCCGGGCCGGGCCCGGGCCGAGCTTTTGAGTTTTACAACGGGCCGGGCCGGGCCGAAACAACTTTTCTACGGGCCGGGCCGGGCCGGGCCTGGAAATTCCGGCCCGTGCAGACCTCTAGAGTAAGATACTAAAAACATTAAATATGCCTATAATAAAAGCAATAACAAAAAACAAAAATAAATAAACATGGAGATCAAAGATTTTGCAAGGTTTCTTTTAGGATGCTAAAATGCGTTTTAACTTATTTTGAAAGCGTGAATTTAATTGAAAAACAAGTAAGAAAAATCATGCGTTAAGCATAGATTATGAAGCACTTTCCAACACTTAATGAAATCTTTAACAAAACCTTGTTATTTAGGGAAATAATAGTGTATAGCCAAATAACCCATATATGTATTCCAGTACTTTTGAACAGCCCTATATTTCATATGTCAGTTGATATAATGGGAAAATTTAGTTTAGCAAGAAAATACCCAGTAGCTTGAAATTTCTTTTTCAGCAATTCATACTATTAGATGGAAACATACTTGAATACGTTTGTTCAGCCCTGTAGTTTACATTGTACCTTTATTACACGTCAGCATTAGGCTAAAATTTATTGTAAATTAAAACACTACCGAATTCTTTGCGTGGCCCTGTATATCCTTTTATCTATATTCTGCAAACATTTCTCAGTAAATTGAATGAAGCTCAGCGTAAAAATGCATAGCTTATTTAAGAACGACGTTTAAATAATTTACGCTCATATTCAGTAACGGTGGTGAGCTCTTTTGGGTAGCCCTGTATATCAACTAATAACATTTATACACACCACATAATGTGCATATATTTAGCAAAATATAAACGCGCATATCATCCCTCCATCAGCCTCATCGGACACATATATGGTACTTCGGAAAGAATATACTATTTGAAATCTTTTGTATGGCCCTGTAAATGCTATGTACTTTTCATATTATGCAAGACAGTAGCGTATAATTTATATTAAGCTTCAGTGACATATATCAATTTTATTATACATAAAACAGCTTAATATATTTAAAATATGTCACACACAATTCCCCATTTTATCATTATCTAATGGAATTCTTTTGTGTGGCCCTGTAAATGAATAATAGCTACATTTTCACCTTATATTTAATAAAATGCATATTTTAATATGTTTGACGGGGTATGACATCTTTAAAATTCCTTTGAAACGATTTTTCCCCATACGCCGTAATGTAATGGGAAACTTTTGATTCGCCCTGTAGATAAACTAATAGTGGTAGAAACTTCATTTTCGATAGGACTTGTGCTAGGGTAAACGTCAATAACGTCCTAAAATTTCACGGCAATCCGAGTATATTAACGATTTTTCCCCATGGGCCGTAATGTAATAGAAAACTTTTGATTCGCCCTGTAGATAAACTAATCATGGTAGAAACTTCATTTTCGATAGGACTTGTGCTAGGGTAAACGTCAATAATGTCCTAAAATTTCATGGCAATCCGAGTATATTAACGATTTTCCCCCATAGGCCGTAATGTAATGGGAAACTTTTGATTCACTCTGTAGATAAACTAATCATGGTAGATACTTCATTTTCAATAGGGTTCGTCGTAGAGTAAACCTCAATAACGTATAAAATTTTCATAGCAATCCGAGTATATTTACGCGAGTTAGAGCGCGGACAGACGGACATCCGGCCAGACGGCCATCCGGTCAGACGGACAGACGGCCAGACAAACCGAATGCATAAGCACTTTTCAACTTTGTTGGAAAGTGCTAAAAAGCAAGCATGACAGTGATTTACTCAAATAGCTAATTCCAGAGAGACAATTTGGAAGTGCTTTCATAGATGGAAATCATTTTGCACGATTTTATTAGTTTTTCTAAACAAATTGAAAAGAAAAAGCTTAAAATTACAAAAATCAAGAAGGAAAATTTAAGCTCTTTTATCCCTTGTATAAAACAACCAGGCCAGTGTGACAACACCAAGATGAAAAATTTGAAATTTCATGCACATGTTATTGTGTTTTCAAAGGGGCGGGCAGGGGCAAGTGAAAAAGGTTTTTTTTTCTGTTACTTCTTAAATATTAAAAATAGCTATTTTCAATTATTACCAAATTTAACCATCTTAATTGTACTTTATAAACAATAACTAGAAATCATGAAAATATGTATGATTAAGTTTTCAAAAAAGGTTTCTGGTGTTTAATGTTCTCGCAGGTTTTGAAAATGTCTCTCACAGAAATAAAGATTCTTTTTTAGTTTGAATTTCTTTATAATAGAATTTTGCTTTTAATAAGTGTAATAACAGGAAACCTTCAAAAGGGCGCCAAAAAAATCTTCAAAGGGCGCCATGGCGCCCGCGGGTGCCGCGTTGGACAGCCCTGCTATAGTTGATATACAGGATTACACAAAAGAGCTCGCAAACCTTACTGGATATGAGGGTAATTTACTTAAAGGCAGTTTTTAATAAATGATGCATTTTTGAACTGCTTTCAGGTTACTAAAAAATGTTTGTGAAGTATAAATAAAATTATATGCAGGGTCACCCAAAGAATTATCTACATGGTCACCCATGGATGATAATTTTTTGGAAGTGTGATTTAAATAGTTTTAAAAGTGTTTTTGTTTGAACTAAACTTTAAGAAAATGCTGGCGTGTAATGAAAAGTTCTAGATAAACTACAGGGCCGGACAAAAGTATTGAAGTATTTTTCATACATTAGTATAAATTGTTGAAAGAGAAATTTCAACATATTAGGCGTTTTCTTGCTAAACTAAACTTTCGAATTATATAGGATATATATCAACCGGCAGATCAAATACAGGTCTGTTCAAAAGTATCGAAATACATATTTGGGGTATCGATAGTAACACCTTATTTATTTAAATAACGAAGTTTTGTTCAAGATTCCAGGAAGTGTTGAAAGTGTTTCATAATGTATACTTAACGCATGATTTTTCATACTTGTTAATGTATATTTTAAGATGTGCTATTATTATTATTTTTTCAATTTCTAAAGTGAATTGAGCTTATATTAATATATGCAGTTGTATTACATAATTATATCATGATCTTTTATATTAAAATATATTTATTCGCAGCTAAATAATAGGTCGACAGTTAACTTCAATTGTCATGTTGTTATTTTAGAATAGTTAAACTAGTAAAACATCGACTTTGTGTTAAATGTGTTCTTTAAAAAGGCTTGTTTATAAGAGAAAATATTTTCTAATGGGTTCTGGTTTAATGTGAATTTTTTCCTAAAGAATCCGTTAAGGCTGTTCTGAGAAATGTATTTTTCTTCACTCAAGAACAAGAAACTTTCTGACACTTTATTAAATAAAACATAACAAACAAACAAAGTAACACGTGTAGGCATTATTTTTAAGGGATATTTTACTGAACTTTTTATTTAAAAAAGTTTAGAAACCGATAAAGTTGATTAAACTTTCTGTAAGGCGGCGTTACATTATGTGTTTATAAATAAACATGAATTGGGAAATGTGACAGAAACAACCAGTTTAGATTTCAAGCAGTTTTATAATTAATAAAGTAGTTAATTAAATATGAATATTAATTAAATATGTATATACATTAAACAAATCCAAAATTTCTATTATATCATAAAAAAAAAAAAAAAAAAAAAAAAAACAGCGTATGCATTTATTGATAATTTCTTAAAATAGACATACTTGTATGTTCCTTCTTTTTACTGATCTAGTGGTTCTTAATGTGTGTGCAGCAGAATGAAATTTAATATGATAATGTTTTATTATTTAAAAGTTTATATACTTTTTGGGATACAAAATAATGAAAATGATCTTAAATCTTCAGATAAATTTTTCTCTTTCAGAGAAAACTTTTGTAGCAGTATAATGTGCTGTACAAATTATCTATGACAAATAAAACTAGTTGGATGTGTCAATCCCGAAACTTTCTTCTATCTCATAAATACATTTTAATATTAAAAAAAAAAAAAATGTGGTGACCCCAAAGTTACCCACTATCGAATTTCCTCTAACACTTAACCTAGCCTAATGAGATTCTGGTATCCGAAAAGCCTAAACGCAAGATTTAATTAATATTCTGAGAAAATGAGCTTAGTAGTGCCTCATGTTGGGTAATTTATACTAAAAACTAATAAGCATCTATTGATGTCAAGACCTAACAGAATCTGAAAGTTGATGGAATTTCGTCCATTAGTTCTTGAGATATAGTTATAACAAAAAATTTGTAAAACGTAGCACAGCAACACCAAATCTTGGACAATTTATGCCAAAACGTAAAAAAGTGTCTAATTATGTTATGGTGTAAACGAATCTGAAGTTTGATGAAATTCTGTGCATTAGTTCTTGAGATATAGCTAGTTAAAAAAAAAAACCGTGTAAAATATAGCACAGCATCACCATCAGTTGAATGATTTATAACAAAACGTAATCATCGTGTAATTATGTTATATGTCATTTTGTAACAAAATCTGAAGTTTGATGAAATTCTGTGCGTTGGTTGTTGAGATATAGCTATCGAAAAAATCGTGCAAAATGCAGCATAGCTGCACCACCTGTTGCAAGGTTAATACCAAAATGTAATCAGCGTCTAATTATGTTATATATTCTAGTGTAACAGCAACTAAAATTTGATGAAGTTCTCTGCATTAGTTCTTGATATATAGTTATCGCAAAAATCGTGCAAAATGTAGCATAGCAGCGCCACATATAGGGCAGTTCACACCAAAACCTTATCAGCGGCTATGTATCTCAAGGTATCGAGGAATCTTAAGTTTGGTGAAATTCTGTGCATTAGTTCTTGAGATATAGCTATCATGAAAATCATGAAAAACGTGGCATAGCAGCGCCACCTGCTGGCCAATTTACACCAAAACTTAATCAGCGTCTATGTATATCAAGGGGTCACAGAATCTGAAGTTTGGTGAAATTCTGTGCATTAGTTCTTGAGCTATAGCAATCTTGAAAGTCATGAAAAACGTAGTATAACAGCGTCACCTGCAGGCCAATTTTCACCAAAAACCAATAGGCACTAATTCATATCAAGGTCTAACTGAATATAAAATTTTATTAAATTTCGAGCATTAGTTCTTGAAATAGAGCGCCCACAAATTTTTTGTCACATACAGACAGACTCACAGACAGACAGACGGACAGACTCACAGACACACATTTTCTAAAAATAGTCAAAACGTGTTCAGGACCTTCTAAAACGTATAAATCCGTCGAAAACCGGAAGTCGAAAATTTTCATGAATCCAATACTTTCTTCTTGTAAAGACAGAAGAAAGTAAAAATATTTTAGAATAATTACTACCCAAAAATTTCATCTCACAGAAAAATATTTTAGTTTAAAAAGTAAAAAATCAATCTTAATCGATCTCAGACAGCTCTTTAAAAGTTAGTTCACATTTTTTACAAGTTCATTAAATTCTGTTAGGCGGACTCTGTGTATTATGGAAATTCATTATTAATTTTGGAAAGATTCTCAAGTCCCTGCAAATCAATAGGCATAGAGTAAAATTTGTCTAAGGCGGAAAGTTGTCTACTACGGAAATTTTTCTCGGTATCGATTGATTCCGCTTTAAACAGAGTTTATTGTATTCGCAAAATTTTTTTAAGAATATTAACATTACTTGAAATGTAAATATAGTAAATGTAGTAAAAACTAATGTAAATAAACTTATTAGAATTTTAACATTTCATAAAACAATCAACAGAAAATTATATAATTATTTCATTTTTCTTTTACCTGTGATAAATCAATTTATTTCTGTAAGTAAATAAATTTAAAAAAAGGCATAATTTTTTTTTTTTTTTTTTTTTTTTTTTTTCGCAAACTTCTTTCAATAATTATAAGTTTAGAATTGCGAAGAAGTAAAGTACAGGGTGTCCAGCAAAAAGCACCCTGATTTCAAAATTAAATTTTTCAAAAACAAAGATCGATAGTAATATGCGGTGAACGTTTTTTTTCATTAGGTAAGCTGTAAAAATCTTATACAGAAATTTCAAACAGTGAATATTTTGAAAAAATTGCGTTCTGATTGCATAGAATGCTTTGATTTGACAGTTTTTTCTTGTTTTAGATTGTCTGCAGAGAAATAATTTTTCAGCTTACGGTGCAAATTTTTATAGATTTTTCGAAGTAAATTCTTAGAATTTCGAAATTTCAAAAAATTTAATTTAAAAAAACTATGAAATATGGCATTTTAAGCCGAAAAACACATTCTCTGGCAGCAATCTAAAGCAAGAAAAATGTCAAATCAAAGTATTCTTTGCAACCAGAACACATTCTTTTCAAAACATTTACCGTTCGAAACTTTTGTATAAGATTTTTACAGCTTACCTGATAAACAAACCGTTTACTGCATAATTCTATCGATCTTTGTTTTCGAGAAATTTAATTTTGTAATCAGGGTGTTAAGTAAATAAATTTAAAAAAAGGCATACATTTTTTTTTTCGTAAACTTCTTTCAATAATTATAAGTTTAGAATTGCGAAGAAGTAAAAACGAAATAAATCAGAAGAAGTCAATCCCACCCTACTGCTTATCGTAAACCGATCTGGGAAGCAATTAGTTGTAAAGTTCCCCCCCGCGCCTCACACTACGGTAAAAATATTTTTGACTTAAATGGTACTGAAGTAGAAACGAAATGGTTGCCTTTCATAGTTCGTTATCATTATCTTAGAGGTTTTCCCTAACTATCCCTAAAATTTCTCCCCTCTCGGTTGCGAAAGCACTATAGCACCATTTAAAATATGTCACACACAATTCTCCCTTTTACCATTATCTAATGGAATTCGTTTGTGTGGCCCTGTAAATGAATAATAGCTACATTTTCACCTTATATTTTATAGAATGCATATTTTAATATGTGTGACAGGGTATAATATCTTTAAAATTCCTTTAAAACGATTTTTCCCCATAGGCCATAATGTAATGGGAAACTTTGATTCGCCCTGTAGATAAACTAATCATGATAGAAACTTCCTTTTCGATAGGACTTGTGCTAGGGTAAACGTCAATAACGTCCTAAAATTTCATGGCAATCCGAGTACATTAACGATTTTTCCCCATGGGCCGTAATGTAATGGGAAACTTTTGATTCTCTCTGTAGATAAACTAATCATGGTAGATACTTCATTTTCAGTAGGGTTCGTGCTAGGGTAAACCTCAATAACATCCTAAAATTTCATGGCAATCTGAGTATATTAAAGATTTTTCGCCATAGGCCGTAATGTAATGGGAAACTTTTGTTTCGCCCTGTAGATAAACTAATCATGGTAGAAACTTCATTTTCAATAGGACTTGTGCTAGGGTAAACTTCAATAACGTCCTAAAATTTCATGGCAATCCGAGTATATTAACGATTTTTCCCCATAGGCCGTAATGTAATGGGAAACTTTTGATTCTCTCTGTAGATAAACTAATCATGGTAGATACTTAATTTTCAATAGGGTTCGTGCTAGGGTAAACCTCAATAACGCATAAAAATTTCATAGCAATCCGAGTATATTTACGGGAGTTAGAGCGCGGACAGACGGCCATCCGGACAGACGGCCAGACAAACCGAATGCATAAGCACTTTTCAACTTTGTTGGAAAGTGCTAAAAAAACAATCGAATACAATTGATTAAGAAAAAAAGAAAATTTGGTTGGTGGGTTGGCAAGTGCTGAGACATATGCTACTACCCGTAAGGGAGGTTTTTGTCTCGAAATTCCAGAAGAAAAGAAAATTAACGAATTATTTCTGATATAAATAAAATCATATAGATTGGAAAATATCCAGATAAATTCGCGGAAAAAATTCAAAATATTTGGGGGTTTTCAATTTTCATCCGTCTTTTTAGGTGCGTTCGTAATTATGTAAATACGTTAGCACCTATTGTTGTCGCTCAGTCCATCCGTCTGTCCATCTGTCTGTCCGCATATAACAACGCAAAAACTACCCAACGGAATCGTTTGAAATTTAAAATATATAATTATTACATAATTTTGTGTCATTTCAAATTTTATGAAAATCGGATGAATAGATCAATTACAGGGACAATCAAAAGGATTCCGTTACATTACGGTCAATGGGGATAAAAGTTTCAAATGCATTTTAATCGTTTTGAAATTTAAACCGTATATTTATTACATAATTTTGTCGAGTCATTCAAATTTTATGAAAATCGTATGGATAGATCAATTACAGGGACAATCAAAAGTATTCCGTTACATTACGATCAATGGGGAAAAAAGTTTTAAATGCATTTTAATGGTGTTACACTCATTTGAACGGTGTTATAGTGCTTTCGCAACTGAGAGGGAAGAAATTTTAGGGACAGTTAGGGAAAACCTCTAAGATACTGATAACGAACTATGAAAGGCAACCATTTCGTTTCTACTTCAGTACCATTGAGGTCAAAAAGATTTTTACTGTAGTGTGAGGCGCGGGGGGGAACTTTACAAGTAATTGCTTCCCAGATCGGTTTACGATAAGCAGTGGGTCCCAGATCGGTTTACGATAAGCAGTGGGGTGGAATTGACTTTTTTTTACTTTCTGATTTATTTCGTTTTTACTTCTTCGCAATTCTAAACTTAAAATTATTGAAAGAAGTTTACGAAAAAAAATGTATGCATTTTTTAAAATTTATTTACTTACAGGGTGTCCAGCAAATGACACCCTGATTTCAAAATTAAATTTCTCAAAAACAAAGATCAATAGAATTATGCAGTAAACGGTTTGTTTATCAGGTAAGCTGTAAAAATCTTATGCAAAAGTTTCGAACGGTAAATATTTTGAAAAGAATGTGTTCTGATTGCAAAGAATGCTTTGATTTGACATTTTTCTTGCTTTAGATTGCTGCCAGAGAATGTGTTTTTCGGCTTAAAATGCCATATTTCATATTTTTTTTAATTAAATTTTTGAAATTTCGAAATTCTAAAAATTTACTTCGAAAAATCTATAAAAATTTGCACTGTAAGCTGAAAAATTATTTCTCTGCAGGCAATCTAAAATAAGAAAAATGTAAAATCAAAGCATTCTATGCAATTAGAACGCAATTTTTTCAAAATATTGACTGTTTGAAATTTTTACAGCTTACCTAATGAAAAAACCGTTTACCGCATATTACTATCAATCTTTGTTTTCTGAGAAATTTAATTTTGAAATCAAGGTGTTATTTGCTGGACAACCTTTACTTTACTTCTTCGCAATTCTAAACTTATAACTATTGAAAGAAGTTTACGAAAAAAAAAAAAAATGTATGCCTTTTTAAAAATTTATTTACTTACAGAAACAAATTGATTTATCACAGGTAAAAGAAAAATGAAATAATTATATAATTTTCTGTTGATTGTTTTATGGAATGTTAAAATTCTAATAAGTTTATTTTACATTAGTTTTTACTTCATTTACTATATTTACATTTCAAGTAATGTTAATATTCTTAAAAAGATTTTGCGAATACAATAAACTCTGTTTAAAGCGGAATCAATCGATACCGAGAAAATTTTCCGTAGTAGACAACATTCCGCCTTAGACAAATTTTACTCTATCTCTATGGATTTGCAGGGACTTGAGAATCTTTCCAAAATTAATAATGAATTTCCATAATACACAGAGTCCGCCTAACAGAATTTAATGAACTTGTAAAAAATATGCACTAACTTTTAAAGAGCTGTCTGAGATTGATTGAGATTGATTTTTTACTTTTTAAACTAAAATATTTTTCTGTGAGATAAAATTTTTGGGTAGTAATTATTCTAAAATATTTTTTTATTTGTCATAGATAATTTGTACAGCACATTATACTGCTACAAAAGTTTTCTCTGAAAGGGAAAAATTTATCTGAAGATTTAAAATCATTTTCATTATTTTGTATACCAAAAAGTATAAGAACTTTTAAATAATAAATCATTATTGTATTAAATTTCATTCCGCTGCACATACATTAAGAACCACTAGATCAGTAAAAAGAAGGAACATACAAGTGTATATATTTTAAGAAATTATCAATAAATGCATACGCTGTTTTTTTATGATATAATAGAAATTTTGGATTTGTTTAATGTATATACATATTTAATTAATATTCATATTTAATTAATTACTTTATTAATTTTAAAACTGCTTGAAATCTAAACTGGTTGTTTCTGTCACATTTCCCAATTCATGTTTATTTATAAACACATAATGTAACGCCGCCTTACAGAAAGTTTAATCAACTTTATCGGTTTCTAAACATTTTAAAATAAAAAGTTCAGTAAAATATCTCTTTAAAAAATAATGCCAACAAATGTTATTTTGTTTGTTATGTTTTATTTAATAAAGTGTCAGAAAGTTTCGTGTTCTTGATTGAAGAAAAATACATTTCTCAGAACATCCTTAACGGATTGTTTAGGAAAAAATTCACATTAAAGCAGAACCCATTAGAAAATACTTTCTCTTATAAACAAGCCTTTTTAAAGAACACATTTAACACAAAGTCGAATTTTTATTAGTTTAACTATTCTAAAATAACAACATGACAGTTGAAGTTAACTATCGACCTATTATTTAGCTGAGAATAAATATATTTTAATATAAAAAGATCACGATATAATTATGTAATAGAACTGCATATAATGATATAAGCTCAATTCCTTTTAGAAATTGAAAAAAAAAAATAATAGCGCATCTTAAAATATGCATTAACAAGTATGAAAAATCATGCGTTAAGCATAGATTATGAAACACTTTCAACACTTCCTGGAATCTTGAACAAATCTTCGTTATTTAAATAAATAAAGTTTTACTATCGATACCCAAATATGTATTTCGATACTTTTGAACAGACCTGTATTTGATCTACCGGTTGATATATATCCTATATAATGCGAAAGTTTAGTTTAGCAGGAAAACGCCCAATAGGTTGAAATTTCTCTTTCAGCAATTTATACTAATGTATGAAAAATACTTCAATACTTTTGTTCAGCCCTGTAGTTTATCTAGAACTTTTTATTTATTTTTCACTCTTCAGTATTTTTTGAAGTCCGTTTAATTTTTGATAGAAAAGTTTATTTTTCTCTTTTTAGTTAAAAGTTAACGATTTTCTGAAGTCGGTTAATCAAAATTATAATACAGGAAATATTATTGTAAAGCATACATGTTTGTTAGGAGTCGGGTTCGAACACGCGATCTCTTTCTTCAAGAAGTTGAGTTTAAATCTGGCGCTTTAGACCGCTCGGACATTCCGTCCGCCCTCTATTCATCGAACTTATTCAACACTTTTAATTAGCGAAAAATCACTAACTATTAGTTTTTGCCTAATTACGAAAAAAGTACTGAATCAATTTCGACGAAATGTAAATCTAAACCATTCTCGAATCCTCCACTGGAACGAACACACAAAATTTCATTAAAGTCGGCCCAGTCGTTTAGGAGGGGTTTAGTGACATAAACACGCACAGAAGATTTATATATATACATACACACATATATATATATATATATATATATATAATATGTCCACTCTCAACGGTGGCCAATGGCTAGTTCCTAAACCGTTAGTGATAGACATAGATTTCCAAGTACGAAAATGTTTTAAATGAGGTAAAGAAATACTTCAAAAGCAATTTGGGTCAATAAAATAATTTCTTTAAAAAATACGAAATTTAAATTTTATACGATCTCCTGAACCTATAACTTATAGATAGTATAGTTTTTCTGTTACACTGACTAGTAAGAGAAAAAAAGGCCCATTATTCTACGATTAAAATTTTCCGTGTAATAGCTCTTTATAGTAGGATCATATTTTTTGTTGCTACTTAAGTGTTTAGTAGAAATATAATTTCGTCATTTAAATAAGTAAGAAAAATCATGCGTTAAGCACAGATTATGAAAAAATTTTCAATACTTCTTGAAATTTTAACAATACTTCGTTATTTTAGGAAATAATTTATACTGTCCATAACCAAATATATATTCCAATATTTATGAACAGCCCTGTATTTTACCTGTGGGTTTATATACGAATTATATAATAGGGAAATTTATTTTAGCAAAAAACTCCAAACTGGTTGAAATTTCTCTTTCATTAATTTATACTATAGTATTAATTGATAAATGAAGCATACTTACATAATTTTGTTCACCCTGTATTTTTTCTAGTATTTTTATAACACGCCAGTATTCTGCTAAAATTTAATTCAAACAAAAACATTCTTAAATTAATTAAATTACATTTACAGAAATTATTATCCATATTTGTCCAGAAATTTGGGAAAAATTCTCTAGACTATTCGAAAGCCATTCCAAAAGCAACTTATCAATGCAAAGTGAGTTTGCAAATTTGAAACTCTCCTTATGGTAGCAATTGATATTTGTAAGTTTATGTTTTGATAATTCAATTATACTCTAATTATTTTTCTTAATATTTTTCTTTGAAAAAAATTTTCCATTGCAGTTAATCTACTGATAATTCAATTATTGTCTTATTATTTTTTTAATGTTTTTCTTTGAATTATGTTTTCAATTGCAATTAATTGGGCAATATAGAAATAATTTTTAGGTTTATCCTGATTTCTATTCAGAAATTAATCCAATTAATGTGTACATTTAGCACTGCCCTTGATAATGAGCTAAAGACCACATTTCCAATATTATTCCAATTTGTTCCAACTCCTATGTTTCATATAGTTTGTCATTAACAAGTTATTCCACATATTGATGTTGATTTGTAGTATTATCTAATGGTTCTATATATATATATACTATAACAAAGTACGACTAAAAATGAAATGAAGTTTTTTTTTAATTGTTGTTTTATTACTATTATAATAGACTATTAGCTTAAATTCTTTAAGTAGAATTTTATATCTATCATTTTACATTATCAATAATAAATAAATGTCATTCTAGTACAATTTATCACATTATCTCAAACTTTTATGAAGAAACATTTAGACCAGAAATTGGTATACGGATATATTGCAGGAATTTGTAATTAATTGGGAAAATATATTTGGCAACTAAAGCTTCACAGAAACTTCCACATTATATTTTTTATGATTTGAGAATTTTGTTGCAAAATACTACTTATTTTGAAAACTGCAGATTTTTTTTTCAATTCGTACTACTAGTTCACACTCTCCCTATATATATTTATATATCTTGTCTTAATGAAATTAAAATAAGTTATTGGACTGCACCGTAACATATTTAGAATAGAAAATTTATATACATAAAGTATACAGTAAGTATATATTATTCAAAAGATTTTATGAATTATGATTAGTAATTGGATAAAATGCTGCTTATGTTTGCTCTAAAATTCAGTATGGCCACTTCATAACACATTCCTCTTCTTCTTCTTTTTTTTTTTTTTTTTTTAAATTAGTATTACAAGCTAATAAATAAATTGAAGTTCTTTTTATTTTTTTTGGAAGGTGATGGTAGGGAAGAAGTAAACTGTTTAAATAACGGGAGTTTTTTTTTTTTTTCTTTCCGAGAGAAATAGGTTGATCTGATAATTGGAGTTCCGATAATTCTATACTGTAATTGATCAAATATTTTTCAACAAATTTTGATCTTAACCACTTAACTGATTCTTTTTTTACGTACAATAAAGTGAAAATATGTGATAAACAGCACTTTTTTTTTAAACTAAAAAAATCGTAACATTAGTCTAAACATTTTTGCCATTAAATAGCTTGAAATTTACTTGTAAAAATTAGGTGGTGTCAAAAAGCCTCGAGTGATGGCTGAGCAAAATCTACTTGCCCTTGTGTCTTGCGTTCAAATCAGTTAAATAATTAAAATGACAAAAAGGGAAAAAAAAAGTTAGAATTGTTAAATTTATTCTGGGCTGAAATTTTTAAATTCCCATGCCCAGCTTTAAAAATTTTTTGAATAGCAAACAAATGGGCTACCACTGAGCCACCTAATCTGCTCAATGAAAGCGGAAATTAAGGTTCTGTTTTAAAATCTAAATCACAGAAATGGTCGGATGGGATTAAATTAATCCATTTAATTAAGATTATGTAAGAAATTTTCGAAATTTTATGATTTGCTTCACATCGGAGATATTCAACTATAAGTATGCAAAATTTTAAGTCTTTAACGTACACAGTTTCCGAGAACGAACTCTGAACGATAAACAGAGAAGTGAGACTAAAAGAGTTTATTCAGGTAAACGAAATTCCCCAAAATTAATATCAACCTGAACCGATTCGATATAAGACTCTAGAAGAAAAAAAAAGCCTTGTAAAAGTTCTCGCATCCGACCTTGCCTTCGCTAGGGACGATTCTGTTTAAAAGAATAAAGACAAGAGATTCAATGCACTGAAAAAAAAAAAAAAAAAAAAAAAAAAAATCTGTCACTGGTATCTAGAAAATAAGTTGTGGCTCTAGAAAAAATAGTTCCATGTCATCCTTATAAATTCTAATTCCTTTGGCTTGAGAGTTGTAGTTAATATTCTAAATGAGTAGTCCAGAACTTTCCCTGAACTAGAAAAAAAAAAAAAAAAAAAAAAAAAATGGGTTTCAAGCTAAATCTTCAAAATAACTAAATTTCATAACTGTTCCCTGCTAAATTTTCAAAATAACTAAATTTCATAACTATAAATTGTACTTTCAAAAATCAGAATTTCCTGCTCCCTGACTTTCCAACACAGATATTAGAACTAGAGTTTAGAGACATCTTGACTACAAAATATTGTTTCCTGAAGCAGAAAGCAATGTCCCAACTGGAAATTCTGGTTTTACGGAAAAAAAAAAAAAAAAAAAAAAAAAGGGCTTTACGTTAGATTTATAAAAAGATCTAAACACTAAAACTGTAAATTTATGTTTACCGAACTAGAAAATATGGTTTTTAGACTAGATTTTTATAATGGCCTAAATTTCATTGCTGTAAGTTCTGGATTCTTGAGCTACAAAGAAATGGGCTTGAGGTGATATTTTGAAAATGGCCCAATCTGCATAACTGTAAATTATGGTCTGTAAACCAGAATAGCAGGGAATAGGAAGTTAAGGTTTATTAAACCAGAACTTATTATTCCCTGCCCTTCAAAAGCAGATTTTAGAACTAGTAATAAAATAACAAAATATTAAATCCTCAAAATATTAAAATAACAGCAGTATTATCTCTCAGTGGGGGATCACTTGCTTTGCTTAACCGATAAAGTCAATTTTTTTTGTACCGATAAAGTTACAATTTGTTTATTTCTACCTTCATTATCGTTTGGCGACATTAGCGCACCCACGGTGGGAGCTAAGGGAGCTGAAAGCCCTCCCAGACCGCAAGATTAAACTAACTATTTAAAATTTTCTAAAATTACGAAAATTTACTTTTACTACTTTTAATATATTCTGAAAAATATAAATTTTGAAAAACAGTATTCCTTTCACAATTTTTCCTTATTTTTAAATTTTCTAGTGAAATTTGCAATATCAGCATTTATAATATTTATCAATTAAAACAATATTTTCTTTTTATTTATCAAAGAGGTTTAAGCCTTCAGAATTAGCCCCTCCCTCACATTTCCCTGATTGCTCCACCTTCCAATAATTAGTCTTCGTTCTATATCAAGTCATAGAAAAAAATGTATGTCCAGGAACGACACATCTCGTCCATTTTAATAAAATGTTTAAAAAAATATCGGCCCGAGCTCGCCTGACATTCCCATAGCTGCCGACTCTCGCTCTTTTTTCTTGGAGGGAAGGCGAAAATATTTAATAGAAATATTTACTTTATTTAATCGGCGGATTATGGCGATTTGAAATGTTAAAATTTAATATAAAATTTTATCGGGCCAAAAAAAAGAGAGATGTTGGCAGCTATGCATTTCGGGCTAGATCAGGAAAATATAGACATCTAAAATATGCTAGCCCCCTCTAAAGCATAATTCTGGCTGCGCCAGATGTTCGGCGATACCATTTGTAAATAAACATACACAAAAACTAGTGTCGAATATCTGTATTCCACAAATTCAATATCTGATCCATCTCTACATAGAATTTTCCCAATTTTTTCGGTAATTAAGAAACACATATGAGCAACTGATTTTACATTTGTAAAAGTAAGAATCATAATTTGTACGTACCGTTAAATTTCTCGACTATTAATAAAAAGTTTTTTCTTCCATTTGTCCGACATTGCTCTTTACGTACTTGAACTTTTGGCTATGCTTTTTCTTTTCCGGTAGAAGACCCAAGACCAAACAATATTAAAATTCTCGTAAGTTATGTCTGAATCCGCTATTCACATTCTAGAACGTTCCCCTATATTATCGTTGTCAAAATTATTTAAAAATTTTGGTAAATAAATGCGAACACGAGAAATGATTTATACTATAATTCTAATTTATGAATCAATTCCAGAAATCAAGCTATAATTTCTCGCAGTTCGAACGATTCATAATATAATATACAGTTTCATCCTCTAGAAAACTGTTGACTAGAAATCCTCGATCATTTTGTCGATTCGGTTTATTTCTTTACCTTATTCGCATAACTCGGACATCTATACTTCTAGTTAAGGGATTTAGAAAATGACTACTTATCCGTTCTAGATGGAAGGTGGTATACATATATATATATTTTTTTTTTTCTTTTTTTTTTTTTTCAGTGTGAGATTGACACTTTATACTGAAAGAAAAAGCCTGGAATGGAAATTATCAGGATGCATATTTGGCACATAAAATGTATCAAAGATGATAGAAAGCATTTAATAAATAAATAAATAGTTTATTTCTTCGCTTACATTTTTGCTCAATCTTTAATTTAAATAAAAATGGACTACGCGTACAATAAAACTGGGTTTGTAGAACAGAATCGATGACAATAAATTACATCTTTATTTAATCATTCATATACAATCTTACATACATGGTAAAAAAAATCTTGAATTGCATGGAATTAGTATTTTTCAGAGTACAGATTGAAATGAATTACGGAAAAAAGCGCACCTTTTTACATAGCATATATGGGTATTTCTATGAGCACATGTCGTGTAAGTCACATACTACGATTTTGGATACCAGTATTTTAGAACGGAAATATGTGAGTAGTATATTAATGACAGTTCCATGCCACCCGGTGGACGGTGGTGACCTCTAAGAGGGGTTGAAGGTCATCCGGTGTTCGAGCTGTAAGAGGGGGGTGTGAAGGTCATCAGGCGTCACGCAAGGTTAAGATGACGTCATCTTATAGTGTGAGTGTGTTTTAGATAAGAATTTTTTTTTTAATTTTAAGCGGGAATTTTAGGGAGTTAGAATTTTTTTTTCGGCGTACTATAATACGATGATGTTTTTTAAATTTTAATGCGGGTACTTTAAAATTTTCGGTGCACTTAAGTTTTAGGATTTATTTTTTGAATTTAAGCAGAAATTTTAGGGAAATTGATTTTTTTTTTTTTTTTTTTTTTTTTTTTCACCGTGTTTTAAATAAGGGGTTAAGCGGATACTTTGGGGACATAGAATGTTTTTTTTTTCTGTACGAGTGGTTTTTAATTTTAATGTGGCGACTTAAAAATTTTCAGTGAACTTTAGTTTAAGGATTTATTTTTTGATTTTAAGCAAAAATTTTAGGGAGATTGATTTTTTTTTTTTTTTTTTTTCACCGTGTTTTAAATAAGGGGTTAAGCAGATATTTTGGGGACATAGAATGTTTTTTTTTCTGTACTATTGTACAAGTGGTTTTTAATTTTAATGTGGCGACTTAAAAATTTTCAGTTTGGTGTAATTTAAGAGTTTATTTTTAGATTTTTAGCAGATATTTTGGGGAGATTGATTTTTTTTTTTTCACCCTGTTTTATATGAGGGGTTAAGCGGGTATTTGGGAAGACAGAATGTTTTTTTCTGTACTATTGTACGAGTGGTTTTTAATTTTAATATGGCAACTTAAAAATTTTCAGTTTGGTGTAATTTAAGAGTTTATTTTTTTTATTTTAAGCAGAAATTTTGCGAAGATTGATTTTTTTTTCCCACTGTGCTCTTACATGATGAGTTAAGCGGGTATTTTGGGGGAAATTATTATTTTAGACTAATCATACGCGAAGGATCTATTTTTTTTTTTTTTTCGGGGGTTGAAATTTTAATAAAGAACTAATTAAGAAGGGTTCATTTACAGTGAATTAATGAATTATTTTTTAGGAGTAATTTTGTTAAGATTGAATTATTTTTTCATTTTTTGGAGTTTTAAGTTGATATTAATGTTTAATAGGGGGACTTTAATTTTTTTGCAATGAAATTGACGTGCGCTCGTCGATCTAACCGTTCGGAGTTTATAGTTTTCTTCAAATCATGTGTGAATATTGGTTTAGAATTTCTTAGAATGACTTCCACCACGTTTATATCTATCCAATATCATAAATAACACATGCTGGTAATGGGAATTTGGGAATAACAATTTTAAATATTTATTGAATGAAGGAACTTTAAAATTATTGCGAGTACTATTTTTAGTCAACTATGTTATACACTTGATATTTTAGAATAGTTAAAAAATAACTTTAAAATTTGAATGAAAAAATGTGTTTCAAAATGGGATTTTACGTGCTAGCATTGAATCGCGCTCGTCGTCCTAATTGTTCGGGATATGTGGTTTCCTTCGAACCTTGGTGAAAATTTAATTGAATTGATTATTATTATTATTTTGTATGTGTTGTATGTATGTACGTATGTATGTGTGTTGTATGCATGTATTTGTTGTATGTATGTGCGTGTATTGTATGTACGTATGTATGCGTGTTGTATGCATGTATGTGTGTGAATATATGTTTGTGTGTTGTATGCATGTGCGTGTGTTGTATGTATGTACGTATGTATGTGTGTGAATATATGTTTGTGTGTTGTATGCATGTGCGTGTGTTGTATGTATGTACGTATGTATGTGTGTTGTATGCATGTATTTGTTGTATGTATGTGCGTGTAAGTTTTTGCCGATAGGTGTGATCTTTAGCTGAAAGTGACCTAGGGTCAAAACTTTTACCCAGGAATCGCGACGGGGAGGCAGATCACTTGATTCCCGTATTGCTTACATTCACATACATTATTTCGAGCGATATTTTTAGTGAAACATAATATGCAAATGAATTTGTAAAATAATTAAAAAATAACTTTAAAATTTAAATGAAAGAATGTTTTAAAATGTAATTTTACGTACTAACATTTAATCGCGCTCGTCGGTTTTTACTGTTTGGAGTCTGTCGTTTTCCCTTAACCTTGGAAAACCTTGCATCAATAAGGATATTTCAGAAAGACCCCCACTTTGGGAACTCTTTTAAACTAATATTTGTAATGAGATGTGTTCGCGCGCGTCGGCCTAACTGTTTGGAGTATCAACATAAAATCATCAAATTAATACAAAATATTTACCCATGTAAAGAAAAATCAAAGTACAATGATTCACCATTTGTTTGATAAATCTTAAAGCATAATACCTATCATACAAACATCATGTTATGTAAAAAATATAAGTAAATATTATTAGTTTTAAAATCATTTATATTCGAATGGGTAGTTCGATGAATTAAGAACATTAGAATTTTATGGATTAAGAAGTAACAATTGAGAAACTAATCATTTCAAAATATTTTTTTTTTTTTTAAACCAACTTTCATGCATTTCAAAAACTTTTAGTATGAAAATTCAATTTTTTTTTCTTAAGAGAAATATTTTATGCGAGTGAAAAAAGTGAGAGTCAGTTAATTTATGAATCATTTTAAAATATTACCTCGCAATAACTTGCTTTGAAAGTATGTTCTTAAACATATTAATATTTAAAAGTTTAGTCATTTTATACATTTTATATACAAATTTTACTTACCAACATATGAATTCGCCTTCATTCCGCACTTTCTTGAAGAATAATTCCTGATAAACTCTTATCAACACTGCATGTTGGTTTGAATCACTAGCAAGTTAAGACAGGTATGATATGACTAATCATTAGGATTTCCCCAAAGAGGTGAAGTCATTCTTATCAAATCCTATTTTGAAAGAATATTTCAATTGCAATTAACTTCAGACTTTCTTATTTAATAATTATTTTTTAAATTTGACAATTTTAATTAATGTTTTAGTGAAATTACCTTTATTTATAAGATTTTTATTTTTAAGATTTTTTATACTTTCTGTGGGTTGTTTTCAATTTTGGAATTATCTTAATTAATTACCAAACTTCTCATTTTTTTTAAACACCGCACTAATCATTGCCCCCATTACTTAATCACGTAAATATAATTTATATAGTTTATAATTATCAGTTTTATACTAACATTTGAGACCTATACGTATGTGTTGTATTAATTCTTTTAGTTTAATTCATACAAATTTTAACTAAAGCATCCTGTGCTAGTTTTCATACATTTTTTATCACATCACGTGATAGAATTTCTTGCGATGTTTTAGAAATAATAGATATTTAATTTTTTTTTAAATTAGTTAATAACATGAAAAAAATTTAATTGCTTTTTAACATGAATCTTTTAAGAAAAACATATTTTATTCTGAAACATTAAATTTAAAAACTAACTCCTAAGAATATGACTTGATGCAATTTACTCATTTTAATTTAAACAAGTTAACTTTACTAATTATCGTTAAAATTATTCATTTACCAATGATTTAAACTTCACATTTTGAAGTTATTTATATAATATACTAACATTTAATTATAATAGGTTTAATTTTATTAAAAATTCTGAATAAAATAAAATTTATACTTAAAAAAAAATTATAACACCATTTAAAAATATTAAACAACAACAACAACAAACTTATAATTAAGAGATGAATAAATATAAATATATGAATCACACAATAATAAAAAGAAATACTTAATCATTCATAAAAAATTCTTTCCTTGAATATTCACATGTATGTTAGTAAAAATATAACACTAAAGTTTTCAAAAAGATTATAAGCGTTTCCAAATCAACAAAAAAAAAATTGAGTATTAAATATCGAATAATGGATATGCACTTTTTATACTCACATCTTACAATGTAATTAGTAACCAAATGTAATGATTTTTAAGCATGTCTTCTTAAATTTTTTTTCAATGAAAGACTATCACAGTTGAATATTTAGCTTTCTCTTCATAACTTTATCGAGAAATATATAATGTATACCACACGATTTCATTAAATGAATCACAATACAATTCAAACTTCTCATTTTCAATGTTTTATATGTACTAGTGTTTATCAAATAGGTGTTTATTCTGAACAATCATTACTTAGTATATTGATGAAAAGTTTGTGTTGAACGGTTTTTAACTCAAATGGTGTGAGAGAAGGATATATTAGGACATAAGTTAATAAATATAGAGTCTTTAAAGTTTATACCCGTGCAAGAATTGGCATTTCAAGAAACAAAGTTGTGTCATATTTGAAAGCATTCTTTATATTCGAAACGCACACGTGATCACGATCACATCACTGAAGAGTATAGAGAAGCTGTTTATGTTGTATATAATTTGAATTTTCATTAACACAATATTATAACCGAAGTTTTTCGACAGTTTGAAAAGTTATGATGCACAACGTCTGCACACGTTAACACAGAATAAGATTAGCCTATGCCCTTTCGATGATAAGCGTTATTTGCAGGAAAGATGTATTAACATAACATTTTCTTGGTAATTCTCCAAGTTCGCAGGTTTCGAAACCACAAACATCTGATCATACTTCTCATTTTTAACACGCGACGCTAACCATTGGGTCATTAAAGCCCGTAATTTAGTAACTATAAAGTAAGAAAGATCATCGAAAGTGATTACTTCACACATGCAAAAATAATTTTTATTGTGACTTATCAGTTAAAAATCACGAAGAAAAGAAAAAAAATCACATATGTTTTGGAATACTTTGAGATTTTATGAGTCACTTCATCAGTTAAATAGACATCTCCACTTCTTATGAATCACTACTTATGCTTAAATTTTCAAAGACTTGCTTATATGAAGGTATTATATTTTAGTTTATCAGTGATAGTGTGATTACTTGTTAATAATTTTAACGTTATTAAAAAAATTAAAAAAAATCAAATGTTAATAATTAATTAAAAAAATACAAGTCACTATTAAAGGTTTGAACAAATTATTAAAATAATTTTACAAAACTTTTCAAATTATTTAAAAATGTTTCACTAATATTTAGTAATATTTAGTCAAATTTTAATGTTGATAATCATTTATGTGACTTAGGTTTTCTGTTTTAACTGTTAAGTTATTAGATTCCCCCTTCAAGTACATCTCACTGATATGTTTTCAACAACCAACCACCCAACTTTTTTTTTCGTAATCAACTATTTATTTACCCTAACAACCAACTATTTATTTATCCTTGCAACCAAAAAGCTTTTATCGTCACATGAACAAAATTTTTAAGATGAAAGACTTGTCATTTTTAATCGAAAAAACAATGACTTGTGTAATAAATTTTTTCCTTACTTCAATGAAATGTGTATGGTAAAACTTGGAAAATTTCATTTAATGCACAAATTTAAAGTTAACAGGCAAGGTCTTCACACATCTTTTAGTATTTTACTAAAACTTTACCAAATATCTTTAGAAAACAACAGAATTTTAAATAATTATTTTAATAAAAATTCTCTTTTGTAAGTGACATTACTAAACTTACTTGAAAAATTAACTTGGCAAAGCAGGTTTTCACTGTTTCAACTTAGTAATATTCATATGTTTTATATCAAAATCAACTTGTTTGGTTATGTCCCAGCATGGTTTTATAAAATGTATCGAAAAAGACCTTTAATATTAATGTTTAAAAATATGCAGTTAGTCTTTTAAAGATAAATATTTTCACTTCTTTTATTTAAAAACATTTTTAAATAAAATTATTACAGCTGCCAATTTTTCTCAGTGTTATGAAATATGCATGCAAAACTTTTAATTATAACTTTCACATTTTAGTATTTCAAATTATTGTTTTCAAAGTGTACTAAAATTTGAAAAAATAAAAAAAATATTTTAATCTTCATGCATAATTAAATTAAAATAGTTTAATAATAAAGACACATTTAACATTCTGTACTCACCTAATCCATCACCATCGCCAAAGCACGTCCAACACACTCCAGGGTTTAGGAAGAAATGAAAAAAATTCAAAGTCCTTATCAAAAAATGTTATCAGATAATCTTATCTTAAGATATGTGACGTCACAGAACATGTGTCAACTGATCACGTGATGTATACCACGTGAATAGCGCTTTGTATTCTAGATTGGTTCTTATAAAAATTCATTTATGAAGTAATTTAATCATTCGTATTATTATTAATTAACTAATTAAATTAATCTTATTAATTAATTTAATTAATTATTCTTATTAATTAGTTTAATCAATTAGTTAATTAATAATAATAAGAATGATTAATTACATAAATTAATAAGATTAATTTAATTAGTTAATTAATAATAATACGAATGATTAAATTACTTCATAAATGAATTTTTATAAGAACCAATCTAGAATACAAAGCGCTATTCACGTGGTATACATCACGTGATCAGTTGACACATGTTCTGTGACGTCACATATCTTAAGATAAGATTATCTGATAACATTTTCTGATAAGGACTTTGAATTTTTTTCATTTCTTCCTAAACCATGGAGTGTGTTGGACGTGCTTTGGCGATGGTGATGGATTAGGTGAGTACAGAATGTTAAATGTGTCTTTATTATTAAACTATTTTAATTTAATTATGCATGAAAATTAAATATTTTTTTTTATTTTTTCAAATTTTAGTACACCTTGAAAACAATAATTTGAAATACTAAAATGTGAAAGTTATAATTAAAAGTTTTGCATGCATATTTCATAACACTGAGAAAAATTGGCAACTGTAATAATTTTATTTAAAAATGTTTTTAAATAAAAGAAGTGAAAATATTTATCTTTAAAAGACTAACTGCATATTTTTAAACATTGATATTAAAGGTCTTTTTCGAGACATTTTATAAAACCATGCTGGGACATAACCAAACAAGTTGATTTTGATATAAAACTTATGAATATTACTAAGTTGAAACAGTGAAAACCTGCTTTGCCAAGTTAATTTTTCAAGTAAGTTTAGTAATGTCACTTACAAAAGAGAATTTTTATTAAAATAATTATTTAAAATTCTGTTGTTTTCTAAAGATATTTGGTAAAGTTTTAGTAAAATACTAAAAGATGTGTGAAGACCTTGCCTGTTAACTTTAAATTTGTGCATTAAATGAAATTTTCCAAGTTTTACCATACACATTTCATTGAAGTAAGGAAAAAATTTATTACACAAGTCATTGTTTTTTCGATTAAAAATGACAAGTCTTTCATCTTAAAAATTTTGTTCATGTGACGATAAAAGCTTTTTGGTTGCAAGGATAAATAAATAGTTGGTTGTTAGGGTAAATAAATAGTTGATTACGAAAAAAAAAGTTGGGTGGTTGGTTGTTGAAAACATATCAGTGAAATGTACTTGAAGGGGGAATCTAATAACTTAACAGTTAAAACAGAAAACCTAAGTCACATAAATGATTATCAACATTATTTGACGATTACTAAATATTAGTGAAACATTTTTAAATAATTTGAAAAGTTTTGTAAAATTATTTTAATAATTTGTTCAAACCTTTAATAGTGACTTGTATTTTTTTAATTAATTATTAACATTTGATTTTTTTTAATTTTTTTAATAACGTTAAAATTATTAACAAGTAATCACACTATCACTGATAAACTAAAATATAATACCTTTATATAAGCAAGTCTTTGAAAATTTAAGCATAAGTAGTGATTCATAAGAAGTGGAGATGTCTATTTAACTGATGAAGTGACTCATAAAATCTCAAAGTATTCCAAAACATATGTGATTTTTTTTTCTTTTCTTCGTGATTTTTAACTGATAAGTCACAATAAAAATTATTTTTGCATGTGTGAAGTAATCACTTTCGATGATCTTTCTTACTTTATAGTTACTAAATTACGGGCTTTAATGACCCAATGGTTAGCGTCGCGTGTTAAAAATGAGAAGTATGATCAGATGTTTGTGGTTTCGAAACCTGCGAACTTGGAGAATTACCAAGAAAATGTTATGTTAATACATCTTTCCTGCAAATAACGCTTATCATCGAAAGGGCATAGGCTAATCTTATTCTGTGTTAACGTGTGCAGACGTTGTGCATCATAACTTTTCAAACTGTCGAAAAACTTCGGTTATAATATTGTGTTAATGAAAATTCAAATTATATACAACATAAACAGCTTCTCTATACTCTTCAGTGATGTGATCGTGATCACGTGTGCGTTTCGAATATAAAGAATGCTTTCAAATATGACACAACTTTGTTTCTTGAAATGCCAATTCTTGCACGGGTATAAACTTTAAAGACTCTATATTTATTAACTTATGTCCTAATATATCCTTCTCTCACACCATTTGAGTTAAAAACCGTTCAACACAAACTTTTCATCAATATACTAAGTAATGATTGTTCAGAATAAACACCTATTTGATAAACACTAGTACATATAAAACATTGAAAATGAGAAGTTTGAATTGTATTGTGATTCATTTAATGAAATCGTGTGGTATACATTATATATTTCTCGATAAAGTTATGAAGAGAAAGCTAAATATTCAACTGTGATAGTCTTTCATTGAAAAAAAATTTAAGAAGACATGCTTAAAAATCATTACATTTGGTTACTAATTACATTGTAAGATGTGAGTATAAAAAGTGCATATCCATTATTCGATATTTAATACTCAATTTTTTTTTTTGTTGATTTGGAAACGCTTATAATCTTTTTGAAAACTTTAGTGTTATATTTTTACTAACATACATGTGAATATTCAAGGAAAGAATTTTTTATGAATGATTAAGTATTTATTTTTATTATTGTGTGATTCATATATTTATATTTATTCATCTCTTAATTATAAGTTTGTTGTTGTTGTTGTTTAATATTTTTAAATGGTGTTATAATTTTTTTTAAGTATAAATTTTATTTTATTCAGAATTTTTAATAAAATTAAACCTATTATAATTAAATGTTAGTATATTATATAAATAACTTCAAAATGTGAAGTTTAAATCATTGGTAAATGAATAATTTTAACGATAATTAGTAAAGTTAACTTGTTTAAATTTTTCTTAAAAGATTCATGTTAAAAAGCAATTAAATTTTTTTCATGTTATTAACTAATTTAAAAAAAATTAAATATCTATTATTTCTAAAACATCGCAAGAAATTCTATCACGTGATGTGATAAAAAATGTATGAAAACTAGCACAGGATGCTTTAGTTAAAATTTGTATGAATTAAACTAAAAGAATTAATACAACACATACGTATAGGTCTCAAATGTTAGTATAAAACTGATAATTATAAACTATATAAATTATATTTACGTGATTAAGCAATGGGGGCAATGATTAGTGCGGTGTTTAAAAAAAATGAAAAGTTTGGTAATTAATTAAGATAATTCCAAAATTGAAAACAACCCACAGAAAGTATGACTCATCAAATCACTAGTTTTAAGTCTTTGCGAAGCAGTCAGATCTTCGTCACTTTTTGATGTCTAAATGGGATAAAAATGAAAGGTTTTAATGCTTTTACAATACAATGTCTAATTAAAAAAAAAATCATCCAACGATGTTTTTTTATGGTCTTGTATTTTCGAATAAGAACGTATGTGTTTGAAATAACATAACCCAATTTTTTAAGAAAAGATTAAAATCTCATATATATTATTAAATTATATTATTCATCAAATATATTATTCATTAAATTAGAAGTGTGTTAATGAATATTAAAATATATGTTTGCTAAATTAAAAGATAACAGAATAAATTTTTCTTCGAATATTAATCAATTAGTATAAGCAATTAAAAAAAAAAATAAAAATCTTATAAATAAAGGTAATTTCACTAAAACATTAATTAAAATTGTCAAATTTAAAAAATAATTATTAAATAAGAAAGTCTGAAGTTAATTGCAATTGAAATATTATTCTTTCAAAATAGGATTTGATAAGAATGACTTCACCTCTTTGGGGAAATCCTAATGATTAGTCATATCATACCTGTCTTAACTTGCTAGTGATTCAAACCAACATGCAGTGTTGATAAGAGTTTATCAGGAATTATTCTTCAAGAAAGTGCGGAATGAAGGCGAATTCATATGTTGGTAAGTAAAATTTGTATATAAAATGTATAAAATGACTAAACTTTTAAATATTAATATGTTTAAGAACATACTTTCAAAGCAAGTTATTGCGAGGTAATATTTTAAAATGATTCATAAATTAACTGACTCTCACTTTTTTCACTCGCATAAAATATTTCTCTTAAGAAAAAAAAATTGAATTTTCATACTAAAAGTTTTTGAAATGCATGAAAGTTGGTTTAAAAAAAAAAAAATATTTTGAAATGATTAGTTTCTCAATTGTTACTTCTTAATCCATAAAATTCTAATGTTCTTAATTCATCGAACTACCCATTCAAATATAAATGATTTTAAAACTAATAATATTTACTTATATTTTTTACATAACATGATGTTTGTATGATAGGTATTATGCTTTAAGATTTATCAAACAAATGGTGAATCATTGTACTTTGATTTTTCTTTACATGGGTAAATATTTTGTATTAATTTGATGATTTTATGTTGATACTCCAAACAGTTAGGCCGACGCGCACGAACACATCTCATTACAAATATTAGTTTAAAAGAGTTCCCAAAGTGGGGGTCTTTCTGAAATATCCTTATTGATGCAAGGTTTTCCAAGGTTAAGGGAAAACGACAGACTCCAAACAGTAAAAACCGACGAGCGCGATTAAATGTTAGTACGTAAAATTACATTTTAAAACATTCTTTCATTTAAATTTTAAAGTTATTTTTTAATTATTTTACAAATTCATTTGCATATTATGTTTCACTAAAAATATCGCTCGAAATAATGTATGTGAATGTGTGCAATACGGGAATCAAGTGATCTGCCTCCCCGTCGCGATTCCTGGGTAAAAGTTTTGACCCTAGGTCACTTTCAGCTAAAGATCACACCTATCGGCAAAAACTTACACGCACATACATACAACAAATACATGCATACAACACACATACATACGTACATACATACAACACATACAAAATAATAATAATAATCAATTCAATTAAATTTTCACCAAGGTTCGAAGGAAACCACATATCCCGAACAATTAGGACGACGAGCGCGATTCAATGCTAGCACGTAAAATCCCATTTTGAAACATATTTTTTCATTCAAATTTTAAAGTTATTTTTTAACTATTCTAAAATATCAAGTGTATAACATAGTTGACTAAAAATAGTACTCGCAATAATTTTAAAGTTCCTTCATTCAATAAATATTTAAAATTGTTATTCCCAAATTCCCATTACCAGCATGTGTTATTTATGATATTGGATAGATATAAACGTGGTGGAAGTTCATTCTAAGAAATTCTAAACCAATATTCACACATGACTTGAAGAAAACTATAAACTCCGAACGGTTAGATCGACGAGCGCACGTCAATTTCATTGCAAAAAGATTAAAGTCCCCCTATTAAACATTAATATCAACTTAAAACTCCAAAAAATGAAAAAATAATTCAATCTTAACAAAATTACTCCTAAAAAATAATTCATTAATTCACTGTAAATGAACCCTTCTTAATTAGTTCTTTATTAAAATTCCAACCCCCGAAAAAAAAAAAAAAAAAAAATAGATCCTTCGCGTATGATTAGTCTAAAATAATAATTTCCCCCAAAATACCCGCTTAACTCATCATGTAAGAGCACAGTGGAAAAAAAAATATCAATCTTCGCAAAATTTCTGCTTAAAATAAAAAAAATAAACTCTTAAATTACACCAAACTGAAAATTTTTAAGTTGCCATATTAAAATTAAAAACCACTCGTACAATAGTACAGAAAAAAACATTCTGTCTTCCCAAATACCCGCTTAACCCCTCATATAAAACAGGGTGAAAAAAAAAATCAATCTCCCCAAAATATCTGCTAAAAATCTAAAAATAAACTCTTAAATTACACCAAACTGAAAATTTTTAAGTCGCCACATTAAAATTAAAAACCACTTGTACAATAGTACAGAAAAAAAAAATTTTATGTCCCCAAAATATCCGCTTAACCCCTTATTTAAAACACGGTGAAAAAAAAAAAAAAAAAAAAAAAATCAATCTCCCTAAAATTTTTGCTTAAAATCAAAAAATAAATCTTTAAACTAAAGTTCACTGAAAATTTTTAAGTCGCCACATTAAAATTAAAAACCACTCGTACAATAGTACAGAAAAAAAAACATTCTATGTCCCCAAAGTATCCGCTTAACCCCTTATTTAAAACACGGTGAAAAAAAAAAAAAAAAAAAAAAAAATCAATCTCCCTAAAATTTCTGCTTAAATTCAAAAAATAAATTCTAAAACTTAAGTGCACCGAAAATTTTAAAGTACCCGCATTAAAATTTAAAAAACATCATCGTACTATAGTACGCCGAAAAAAAAATTCTAACTCCCTAAAATTCCCGCTTAAAATTAAAAAAAAAAAAATTCTTATCTAAAACACACTCATACTATAAGATGACGTCATCTTAACCTTGCGTGACGCCCGATGACCTTCACACCCCCCTCTTACAGCTCGAACACCGGATGACCTTCAACCCCTCTTAGAGGTCACCACCGTCCACCGGGTGGCATGGAACTGTCATTACTATACTACTTATGTGACTTATTTTGTAAGAGATATTTCATTAATTCAATAAAGCTATGGAAAGCTTTCGAAAATAACGGTGGCCAACAACTTAGCAGTTACTAATAATGATGTGACTTACACGATAAGTGCTCGTGATAATACCCATATTTAGATAAATCTGATAATAATACATATAGTTAATATTAGAATATAAGTGCAATATTGAGACGATTTTTTGAAATTTGAGTGTCATTGCTCTTTCGGGACTGAGATGACAGGAGGGGGGGGGGGGCGCTTTAAAAGTTATATCAAAATCTGTCATGGCTTCATGTAAAAATTTTGTGAGGTACGGAGAATAAGAATATAAACACTAGGTACTTAAATGTATTTTTTAAATTCCGTCTTCCTTGTTCTTCTGTTGAGTGAGGGGTCCGTAAGCTTCGGATTTATCTCCTATATTTATTTTTTAATAATATTTATAATTTGATTAGTTATAATTTTAATTATATAATAATTAATATATTATATAGTTATTACTTTTTATTGTCATTATACAATTAAATATTGATATTTTATTATAGTTCATATTATATTTATGTAATATATAATATAAAATAATAATAATAATAATAATTAATAATAAATAATAAATAATTCATAATAAATAAATAATAAATAATAAATAATAAATAATTCATAATTCATATTCATAAATGTTAAATATTATGCTCGTTAACAAAAATTTAACTAAAAATTGATGATATTGTATTAATTCAATGTAATAGAATTAAAGTGAATGCATAAATAAATAAAATTAAATATTAAAAATTACTTTCATCAACAAGAATTGATTTTAAAAAAGGAATACTTTATCAACTTATAATAAAAATAATTGTACAAATAAATAAAATTAAATATTAAAAATGATACTCATTAACAAGAATTTATTTAAAAAATGATAATGTTGCTTTATTATCCGCCATTACTGAAACTATTGTCATGTACCTCTAACAAACTCGCTACGTAACCCCATGGGTATATCGTACCCCTGGCTGGGAACTGTTGGCCTACGAGAATTTATAAATGAGACATTTGTTATTACTTTAGTTTTTATAACTTATTTATCGACAAGTTCAATATTTATCAATTTCTTGTCACTTTTATC
The DNA here is from genome assembly GCA_964019185.1 of Maratus speculifer. Taxonomy (NCBI): domain Eukaryota; kingdom Metazoa; phylum Arthropoda; class Arachnida; order Araneae; family Salticidae; genus Maratus; species Maratus speculifer. The sequence goes on along the minus strand of OZ025295.1, from coordinate 40,637,290 downwards.
TGATCACTTTTTTACGGTGTCACATTTTTGCACTCCTGTTTTACAGATCATCCCCCCCCCCCATACACACACTTTCCTGTCATCGTGCGCACACACATGCACTTAAAATTTTAAAAAAATTAATATCTAAAAAAAATAATAATAAATAAATAAGTAAAAGTTCAACCACATGCGAAAACTAAGAAAAAATCCAAAATTATTCATTTCATGTTTTTAAAAATTATTTAAAACTACTGAATGCACAACCGTTATATTTGTTATGTTTGATGCACTGTGTAATCGGGAAAAAAAGTTCTAACTTAATAAAAAAAAATTCCCAAAGTCTTGTAGAAATATGTTCCGACTCAATTTCTACAAAAATTTTTGATTTTACTTAACATACAATAAAGATTCTTTTAAATAGTACCTTTAATCCTTTTGACAGCCGAGCAAAAAGACAAAATTGTAATGTTGTTTTCTCTGTAAGTGTTTGTTTGTATGAATGTCGGCCAATTTTCTACACAGTGGGATATAGGCCCTAATGGGTGGGATGCCCTCCGTGGGGGATCTTTCTAAGGGACCCTAACCCGTATTTACGCAAGGTTTGTAGAAAACCACGGAAAACTCTGAACAGTTAGGCCGTCGTTCGCGATTGGTTTCGAACTCAGTACATACCGTCTACCAGTATGGAGGTTAGAACCTCGCAGCCACTGGTGGGGCTTTTCTCTGTAAGTGTTTTTAAAAGATTAAAAAAAAAAAAATGTGTTTTCTCCAACATGATATACAATTTTTTATTACACATAGGTCTAAAAACATCGAGATTTATAATCATAAACTAATTTATTAAAATTGGATTATGTCTGTAGAATTATATTAATTTAAATAATGCTAATATTGCAGTGACACTTGCAGCTTAATGAACGGATACATCAGTTCGCGGCCGTGAAAAGATTAAGGAATACTGCATACATAATTAGGGAATGATTTTTAAGTATATTTTACAGGAAATACACTTTAACAACATTAATGATTACTTAGATTCTTCGACTTTCAACATTCAAATAAAGATTTATTAAAAAATTAATATGGTTTAGAATAAATGAAAAAAAAAAGTTAAAAACATCATAACTTTTCAAGCTATATAATAAAAAGTAGATTTATGAAAATATTCCTATGTCATTTTATTAAAGACTTTCTCAGAAGCTACTTTCTGAATTCATTTCTATTCGGAAACACATAAGATTAGCAGGTGTTTTTATTCAAAAACTATGTAATCGAATGGTGTCATATCCATTTTTTGAATAAAGCAATTAAAAACTTTTAAAGTTAGCGTTTTGAATAGAATATCCGGAAGCAATAGCAGTATAAAAGAGAAAAATGTGCAACCACGTGACAAGAATTTATATTTCTACAAATATATATATCTTAATTACCAAATAATTTCTTATTTACCAAAAATGGAAAAAGGTATTGGATTCCAAATTTCTTCAATAGTCAGGCTTGTCAATTTTATACCTTTATAGTTAAAAATTAGTCAGAAAATGTATCAAACTTACACGTTGTTGAGAAGTGAATTTAAAAATTACCAAGAAGTGTATTTTCAAAGATTAAATCATTTTCTCAAAGTGGCCAAGTCTGTTCAAAAATCAGTAAAATTTGGCTTGTTCTAAAATTTTTGCAAAAAAGGCATATGCTTTCAAATAACCATTATTTTACAATTAAATATTAAAATTCATTCTTTTTAAAGAACCGTATACTTCTAGGCTTATTAGATAAAGTTAAACGTATGAAAGGAGAGCCTACCTGCTGCCTATGAAGGAATCTTTTGAACAGAAAACTGGAATTTTCTTTTAAATTTCTTTTAAAATGTTCATCCATGCAAAATGGAAACAATAATACGTTTGAAAAAAATATATTATACATTTACAACTAGGATTAATGATAACTGAAACATTTGTATACTACAAACAGAGGATTTGATTAAAAATATAAATATCGCAGCCTACGACACTTTTACATAAATAAAGATTATAACTATGAAAAAAAAAAAAAAAAAAAAAAAAAAAAAGATTAATATAAGATTTTTTTGGTCAGAACTATTTCGTAAGAGTAAATGCTCTGTAGAAATTCACTCGGGTCAGGCCGTGCTCGGGCCAAAACTTTTAACTTTTATAACGGGCCGGTTCGGGCCGATATTTTTTTCATTCGGGCAGGGCCGGGCCGAATTTTTTTTACTACGGATTAAATTTCAGCCCGTGCAGACCTCTGATTCATATAACATAAATGAGCAAATTTATACAAACACACAAAACTTGTAAAAATTTAACCTGGCTTTAACGGAATTCTGTTTTAAATAGAAATGTTAAATAATGCTTTCCAAAAAAAAAAAAAAAAAAAAGACTATAAACATACATTTGCTAGGACGAAAACCTGTGGAAACAGAATTTTTCGCAATATTTGTGCTTTTATCTTGACAGGTTTTTCTAACAGGTCACATGTGAACATTCATCATTCTGCGATTTTGTTTCTTTTAGTTAACTTAATGAGAAAAAAATGGTAGTTTCAATATCTATAATTTTCTTGAAATAGAAGACTTTTCGCCATACTACATTTGATTATTTGAAACTTCCACAAAAACATCTGCCAACAAGTACATAAAGAGCAACAAGCTGGTTTACGTTCAATTGTTATTTAAATAAATTAATGTTTTTAGTTTTTTTAAGTGCAATAATACTATACGATTTTATACTAAACGATTTACAATAATGTTTTTTATGGACTGTTAATACGAAAAATATTACATTAAACAACTTCTCAAAAATTTCAATTTCATTTCATCAAAACTTGCAATGATGGCTTACTTTCATTTCTAAAATAGTTAGGTAAATAATATTTTGAATAGAGATAGATATGATATCTTAAATCTTACGAAAGTTTTCATAAATTACACAAAATCTCAATTGTAAGCACTTCTTCATAGTTTGAAAGCAAAAGAAGTTAAAGTAGGAAGGAGGAGGCCTTACAATGGAGATATTTTAAAAGATCATTAAAATAGTCTTCTTCATTATTAATTTAGGAGTAAATAAGGCAAGTCTAGGGGTGAGAATCTTTCGCATTTCGGCAGATTTTCGATAAATATTATCTAAATGTCCCCTCTCTAAAATCTCCCCGAAACAAAATTTAAAATCTTTACTTTTTTTAAAAAAATTACCTATTTATTTGTTATTTTATTTTACCAATAAATGAGTCATATAATCTTTCCCTTCCATCCTACTTACATTACTTTTAGAATATTATGCTTAAACATATCACCCAGAAACTAGAAAAAATTATACATACTTTTTTTTTTCTATATTTAAAACATAACTAATGATGACAACAAATGAATAACAAAATAAAACACATGTTAAGGAATATTTTTTCCACTTGTGTTGACATGTGCCCCACGTGTGTTCACATCTACCCCGCTATTGGAGAACATGTGGACAGTATTTTAATTTATAAAATTATTAAAAAAAGTAAGAAGAGCTAGAAGAGAGATTTAAAAAAAAATAACATGTGTAAAAAGAAAAAATTCTGCTAACTATGATCACTAGGTTCTGTTCATAAAAATTAATCCAGTCATGAGAAAAAGCTATGTTAAATGCGAACTGTTTACATGTGCCCCAGTCTCCCCTACACACACACACACACATATATATATAAATATATATATAGATTTTCAGTGGCGCCAACTTATATGGGGCCATAGGGCGCGAGCCCACCCAATAATTTGACATCTAAATCCATCCATTATTAATTGATCCCACCCAATATTTTTTTAGTTGTTCAAAATTATTTTGAGACCACTCAATATTTTTTAAAAGTTTGCGCCATTGTATATATTTAAGAAAAAGTATAAAGGTGTGCTTCTGATAGCAGTTCAATGTTAGAATTTTTTAATGACGTAATTTCTTCACATATAATGTTATTCTAACATTAGAATATTGTTTTTTTAATAAACCTTTTTTTTCAATATCCAAGTGTAAATATATTTGTTTATGGAAAGGAAATATTACTTAGTGTTTTTTTTTTTATTATTATTATGAAAAAATTGTTTAAATATTACCTAATTAGTTTTTTTGAAATAGGAAGTAAAATGAATCGAGATTTTTAAAGGAATTAAAAATTTAAAAAATAAAATTGAAAATGTAAACTTAAAAAATGCGAAAAATGTACATGAAAAAGGTTGTTAAAATACTAAAGTTTCTAAAGTTACCATAAAACTTTTTTAATCGGTCTATTTTACAGTTATCACTCCTCGATTTAAAATCAGCGTGCTTCAATATACTTAAATTCATTTTTTTTTCTTTCAGAGAGCCCGAATCACAATTTAATTACTCCAGCGACAGTGTCACTTTCATTTTCTGAAAAAAGCTAACCCAAAGTGATTGATTACACGTTTGACATTTAAAGAGGAGTTCCAATTGACCCTCGAATTGACCTCTTGTTACCCCCAACAGCGAAACGTAGAAATGAGATTCCGCTTTCTCCTTTTGATGCTTTTAGCGATATATTTCAACAAAGATGGGGAGTTTTGCAGTTTGGATTTTCAAACCACTCGAAGTTGGAGATAGGAAGTAGGGAAAAAATTGCGAAAGCGGCATTAAACCCATTTGAACTAGGGATGGGACGAATATTCGGTGTTATAGTGCTTTCGCAACTGAGAGGGAAGAAATTTTAGGGATAGTTAGGGAAAACCTCTAAGATACTGATAACGAACTATGAAAGGCAACCATTTCGTTTCTACTTCAGTACCGTTGAGGTCAAAAAGATTTTTACTGTAGTGTGAGGCGCGGGGGGGAACTTTACAAGTAATTGCTTCCCAGATCGGTTTACGATAAGCAGTGGGTCCCAGATCGGTTTACGATAAGCAGTGGGGTGGAATTGACTTCTTTTTTACTTTCTGATTTATTTCGTTTTTACTTCTTCGCAATTCTAAACTTAAAATTATTGAAAGAAGTTTACGAAAAAAAAATGTATGCATTTTTAAAAATTTATTTACTTACAGGGTGTCCAGCAAATGACACCCTGATTTCAAAATTAAATTTCTCAAAAACAAAGATCAATAGAATTATGCAGTAAACGGTTTGTTTATCAGGTAAGCTGTAAAAATCTTATACAAAAGTTTCGAACGGTAAATATTTTGAAAAGAATGTGTTCTGATTGCAAAGAATGCTTTGATTTGACATTTTTCTTGCTTTAGATTGCTGCCAGAGAATGTGTTTTTCGGCTTAAAATGCCATATTTCATATTTTTTTTTAATTAAATTTTTGAAATTTCGAAATTCTAAAAATTTACTTCGAAAAATCTATAAAAATTTGCACTGTAAGCTGAAAAATTATTTCTCTGCAGGCAATCTAAAACAAGAAAAATGTCAAATCAAAGCATTCTATGCAATCAGAACGCAATTTTTTCAAAATATTCACTGTTTGAAATTTTTACAGCTTACCTAATGAAAAAACCGTTTACCGCATATTACTATCAATCTTTGTTTTTTGAGAAATTTAATTTTGAAATCAAGGTGTTATTTGCTGGACAACCTGTACTTTACTTCTTCGCAATTCTAAACTTATAACTATTGAAAGAAGTTTACGAAAAAAAAAAAAAAAAAATGTATGCCTTTTTAAAAATTTATTTACTTACAGAAACAAATTGATTTATCACAGGTAAAAAAAAAAAAATGAAATAATTATATAATTTTCTGTTGATTGTTTTATGGAATGTTAAAATTCTAATAAGTTTATTTTACATTAGTTTTTACTTCATTTACTATATTTACATTTCAAGTAATGTTAATATTCTTAAAAAGATTTTGCGAATACAATAAACTCTGTTTAAAGCGGAATCAATCGATACCGAGAAAATTTTCCGTAGTAGACAACATTCCGCCTTAGAAAAATTTTACTTTATCTCTATGGATTTGCAGGGACTTGAGAATCTTTCCAAAATTAATAATGAATTTCCATAATACACAGAGTCCGCCTAACAGAATTTAATGAACTTGTAAAAAATATGCACTAACTTTTAAAGAGCTGTCTGAGATTGATTGAGATTGATTTTTTACTTTTTAAACTAAAATATTTTTCTGTGAGATAAAATTTTTGGGTAGTAATTATTCTAAAATATTTTTTTATTTGTCATAGATAATTTGTACAGCACATTATACTGCTACAAAAGTTTTCTCTGAAAGGGAAAAATTTATCTGAAGATTTAAAATCATTTTCATTATTTTGTATACCGAAATACTTTTAAATAATAAATCATTATCGTATTAAATTTCATTCCGCTGCACATACATTAAGAACCACTAGATCAGTAAAAAGAAGGAACATACAAGTGTGTATATTTTAAGAAATTATCAATAAATGCATACGCTGTTTTTTTTTAATGATATAATAGAAATTTTGGATTTGTTTAATGTATATACATATTTAATTAATATTCATATTTAATTAATTACTTTATTAATTATAAAACTGCTTGAAATCTAAACTGGTTGTTTCTGTCACATTTCCCAATTCATGTTTATTTATAAACACATAATGTAACGCCGCCTTACAGAAAGTTTAATCAACTTTATCGGTTTCTAAACATTTTAAAATAAAAAGTTCAGTAAAATATCTCTTTAAAAAATAATGCCAACAAATGTTATTTTGTTTGTTATGTTTTATTTAATAAAGTGTCAGAAAGTTTCGTGTTCTTGATTGAAGAAAAATACATTTCTCAGAACATCCTTAACGGATTGTTTAGGAAAAAATTCACATTAAAGCAGAACCCATGAGAAAATGCTTTCTCTTATAAACAAGCCTTTTTAAAGAACACATTTAACACAAAGTCGAATTTTTATTAGTTTAACTATTCTAAAATAACAACATGACAGTTGAAGTTAACTATCGACCTATTATTTAGCTGCGAATAAATATATTTTAATATAAAAAGATCACGATATAATTATGTAATAGAACTGCATATAATGATATAAGCTCAATTCCTTTTAGAAATTGAAAAAAAAAATAATAATAGCACATCTTAAAATATGCATTAACAGGTATGAAAAATCATGCGTTAAGCATAGATTATGAAACACTTTCAACACTTCCTGGAATCTTGAACAAATCTTCGTTATTTAAATAAATAAAGTTTTACTATCGATACCCAAATATGTATTTCGATACTTTTGAACAGACCTGTATTTGATCTACCGGTTGATATATATCCTATATAATGCGAAAGTTTAGTTTAGCAGGAAAACGCCCAATAGGTTGAAATTTCTCTTTCAGCAATTTATACTAATGTATGAAAAATACTTCAATACTTTTGTTCAGCCCTGTAGTTTATCTAGAACTTTTTATTTATTTTTCACTCTTCAGTATTTTTTGAAGTCCGTTTAATTTTTGATAGAAAAGTTTATTTTTCTCTTTTTAGTTAAAAGTTAACGATTTTCTGAAGTCGGTTAATCAAAATTATAATGCAGGAAATATTATTGTAAAGCATACACGTTTGTTAGGAGTCGGGTTCGAACACGCGATCTCTTTCTTCAAGAAGTTGAGCTTAAATCTGGCGCCTTAGACCGCTCGGACATTCCGTCCGCCCTCTATTCATCGAACTTATTCAACACTTTTAACTAGCGAAAAATCACTAACTATTAGTTTTTGCCTAATTACGAAAAAAGTACTGAATCAATTTCGACGAAATGTAAATCTAAACCATTCTCGAATCCTCCACTGGAACGAACACACAAAATTTCATTAAAGTCGGCCCAGTCGTTTAGGAGGGGTTTAGTGACATAAACACGCACAGAAGATTTATATATATACATACATACATATATATATGTATATAATATGTCCACTCTCAACGGTGGCCAATGGCTAGTTCCTAAACCGTTAGTGATAGACATAGATTTCCAAGTACGAAAATGTTTTAAATGAGGTAAAGAAATACTTCAAAAGCAATTTGGGTCAATAAAATAATTTCTTTAAAAAATACGAAATTTAAATTTTATACGATCTCCTGAACCTATAACTTATAAATAGTATAGTTTTTCTGTTACACTGACTAGTAAGAGAAAAAAAGGCCCATTATTCTACGATTAAAAATTTCCGTGTAATAGCTCTTTATAGTAGGATCATATTTTTTGTTGCTAATTAAGTGTTTAGTAGAAATATAATTTTGTCATTTAAATAAGTAAGAAAAATCATGCGTTAAGCACAGATTATGAAAAAAATTTTCAATACTTCTTGAAATTTTAACAATACTTCGTTATTTTAGGAAATAATTTATACTGTCCATAACCAAATATATATTCCAATATTTATGAACAGCCCTGTATTTTACCTGTGGGTTTATATACGAATTATATAACAGGGAAATTTATTTTAGCAAAAAACTCCAAACTGGTTGAAATTTCTCTTTCATCAGTTTATACTATAGTATTAATTGATAAATGAAGCATACTTACATAATTTTGTTCACCCTGTATTTTTTCTAGTATTTTTATAACACTCCAGTATTCTGCTAAAATTTAATTCAAACATTCTTAAATTAATTAAATTACATTTACAGAAATTATTATCCATATTTGTCCAGAAATTTGGGAAAAATTCTCTGGACTATTCGAAAGCCATTCCAAAAGCAACTTATCAATGCAAAGTGAGTTTGCAAATTTGAAACTCTCTTTATGGTAGCAATTGATATTTGTAAGTTTATGTTTTGATAATTCAATTATAGTCTAATTATTTTTCTTAATATTTTTCTTTGAAAAAAATTTTCCATTGCAATTAATCTACTGATAATTCAATTATTGTCTTATTATTTTTCTAATGTTTTTCTTTGAATTATGTTTTCAATTGAGATTAATTGGGCAATATAGAAATAATTTTTAGGTTTATCCTGATTTCTATTCAGAAATTAATCCAATTAATGTGTCCATTTAGCACTGCCCTTGATAATGAGCTAAAGACCACATTTCCAATATTATTCCAATTTGTTCCAACTCCTATGTTTCATATAGTTTGTCATTAACAAGTTATTCCACATATTGATGTTGATTTGTAGTATTATCTAATGGTTCTATATACATATATATATATACTATAACAAAGTACGACTAAAAATGAAATGAAGTTTTTTTTTAATTGTTGTTTTATTACTATTATAATAGACTATTAGCTTAAATTCTTTAAGTAGAATTTTATATCTATCATTTTACACTATCAATAATAAATAAATGTCATTCTAGTACAATTTATCACATTATCTCAAACTTTTATGAAGAAACATTTAGACCAGAAATTGGTATACGGATATATTGCAAGAATTTGTAATTAATTGGGAAAATATATTTGGCAACTAAAGCTTCACAGAAACTTCCACATTATATTTTTTATGATTTGACAATTTTGTTGCAAAATACTATTTATTTTGAAAACTGCAGATTTTTTTTTCAATTCGTACTACTAGTTCACACTCTCCCTATATATATTTATATATCTTGTCTTAATGAAATTAAAATAAGTTATTGGACTGCACCGTAACATATTTAGAATAGAAAATTTATATACATAAAGTATACAGTAAGTATATATTATTCAAAAGATTTTATGAATTATGATTAGTAATTGGATAAAATGCTGCTTATGTTTGCTCTGAAATTCAGTATGGCCACTTCATAACACATTCCTCTTCTTCTTTTTTTTTTTTTTTTTTTTTTTTTTTTTGTGTGTGTGTGTGTGTGTGTTTGCGTGTGTGCATAATTTTTCAACGCACGAATTTTAATTAGTACATTTACATCTAGAAACAACGTAATTGAAAATGATTTTCGATTTTGAGATATTGTAAAATAATTTTTCAGAAAACTGAGGGCCTAGGCGCTACAGCCAGATGAACGTCGTCATCAGGCATCAATAATTTGTAACTGAAGACGTAGTACATTTACTAAAAAAGAAAGGGTTATTACATTTTAATCAATCCAATAGTGACATCTATTGATAGCATGATTTTACGTGTAAAAAAATGAGTTCGTAAAAATGTGCCTGAAAATGTGCCTGTTCCTGCCTGAAAATTTTGCATGCTTGAGCAGAGAAACATTAAATGAAAATAGCATGCAGCATTTAAACATTAAAAAGTAATAATACCGATTAACAGTTTTCTGACATAAAGGTACAATTTACTTCTAACAAAATTTTTTAAAAAATTATTTCAAAATTAACAAAGATGAAAATTAAATAAAAACGCTTACGAATTGGCAGCTCTGAAATATCTTGGCAAATCATAAAGAGAGTACGATTGATTTGCTATATATTTATACATATGTCAAATAGATTTATCTATATCGTTTAAATTAGATCAATAAATAACTGAAATTTATTTCCATAATATATATATATATATATATATATATATATATATATATATATAAATGCTTTTATAAATACATCCAAAGTTATTCAGACAATACCATTAAAAGAACCACTGAAACCAGTATTTTTACAATCATATTATTAAAAACAGATGAAGTTTGAAGATATATATATATATATACACATGTATTTAAAATCAACAAATCAGTGATAAAAATGTCAAATTTAGATTTTTCATCTCGACCTACCTACAGCCTTTGTTTAATCTTGAATGGATATTAGTAGTTTTTATTTTAAACTATTTTAAAATTACTGCTGAAGTTTACTTTTTTCTATAAATGAAATAAAAACTAAAAAAAAAAAAGAAAAAAAAAGAAAAGAAAAAAAAAATCTATACTCATTAGTTACGTTCGACCTGAATATAATTTATCACATAAACTACTCCTTATCAGTTCGATAAGGGGAAAGTTATTTTTTTTTTTTTTTTTTTTATTCGTATTCACTGCACTTCCAAATAAAATAACAGAATATTAGGAATTCAGAAGCAATGCATCAAAAATCAGGAGTATGCGTATTCAAGTAAAAATCAGATGTCTCCCATTAAAATAAAGGAACTTGGAAAGTGTGGATGTAAAAAATATATACATATGTGATCTGTTTTTCATTAATGTAAATAACAAACCTAAATTCATTTAAAGATTAATTTGAAGTAGTTGACATTTTAGTTGTTTTATAAATTTCTCTTTTACATCATTTTTATATCTTTCAACTGAACATAACAGCAAAAAAGTGTATTTTATCCAAGGGTACGCGTATCAAAAGTTGGGAACCGCGGTCCTACGAGAATGATATAAATGAGACATTTGTTGCAATTTTAGTTTTTATCATTTATTTATCCACAAGTTCAATATTTATCAATTTCTTGTCACTTTTTACTAATCACTTTTTGCGCTCTTGTTTTTCCAGTCACTTTTTTCACTAAATTCTACAAAACATTCAGAAAAAATGGTATCGTCTAGAGCAGTGATAGATTTGGAGTTCGTAGGCTCACCCCCCCCCCCATCCCCCACAGAAGAACAAGGGTGGCTGAATAAAAAATATATGTATGAGTTGATATTACTATGAGTTACTAATAAAATATTATCATTTTTAAATAAATTTTTGTTAATGAGTATAATCTTTAATATTTAATAATATTTATTTTTTTATTTAATTTTATATTTAATTTATAATTATGTATTATTAATTTATTATTTATTTATTAATATTAATAATAATAATAATTATTATTATTATTAATTTATTAATTATATTGTCGGACGCTCCTCTCAGTCCACAAAACATCGAAGAATGTCCTAGGTAGTTTTAGCTGCCACCACCGATATTAATGGGTGATATCGGTCACCTGCTATGAGGATTGGTTAAAATAACACTGACGCTGTTAATGAACTGAACTAACAGTTTATTTAAGATATAGATATGTACACAAGAAACAATATTTACAACTATTTACAATTACAACTCGGATATAGATGATCCGGTTCAACATTAAATTAACTACCATAAACGTTGGTTGTGTACCGTTCAACTTACACTTTCTTCCTCACACTCAACGCACGTTCGATACGCTTTATCAGAGATTACTGCAGAATCTCAATACACAAGGGTACTAGGCCTCACTTCTCGGCCTATAACACTATCCACCGGGACGCCTTGTCCCACGCTCAAAAGATACACTATCCAACAGGACCACAAATCCTGGGCGACCTATGGGTCTCAACGCCAAGCGAGAACTGTCTCCAACCTCTCTGTCCAGAGTTGACCTTGTCAGAGATCTTCCTTCCCCCAGCAGGGCCTCTTAGAGTTCCTCCATTGGTTCAATTCCGCATACCAACCTTGAGTCATGACATCTACTGTTTACACATCACTCCAATAGCTAGATGACAGCTGAGGCACGCCCCGCGGCCATCACTTTCATTCATCAACGAGTGCGTCATCTGCACACCTGTGTCAACATCTGTCATTCGTTATTATAGAAAAGAAAGAAAGGTATTTCGAGCTTCACGGATACACAACCCACAATACATAAAATATTCAGATAAGGAAATGTTATTCCTTTCTAATTCAGGGCAGATGTCTTCTAGGAACCTGACACCCCCCACCTTAGCGGAAAATATGCCTCTTAGGGGCTAATTTTCCCCAAACATATAATAATATTACGGAAGAGTTCAATAGTCTCTTTGCAGATTTCTTCATTCTAAATATTACATAGGCATTTTCAGGTGTCTGAACATTCTCTACTGACATCTCTACTGAACCTTATACTAATACTACTATTGCATAAACAATACACATGCTAATTTACTATTATAAACACAAAACTTAAAAAAAAAATATTTACACACACAAAAAAAAAATTAGACATGTGATGACATCCTTTAAGGTTGTCTACTATTTTGACATTGATACTGATGGGCTAGTAACTGGTTGTTCTTCCCAGCTCTTTCTCTGTAGCCTCGAAATTGCATCAGCATTCAAATGTTGAACTCCGGGACGATGAGAAATGCTCAGGTTCCAGCGTTGCAAGGCTAGAGCCCACCTAGTGAGTTTGGGCGACCTTGGGGTTGTTTCCGTGAGAAATTTTAATGGATTATGATCGGTAATGACCTCAATTTGAGATCCATAAGTCCACTTTTCAAACTTCCGCAACCCGAAGAGAACACTCCAAGCCTCTTTCTCTATACTCGGCCAAGCACGCTGAGCCCCTGACAATTTCTGACTGGCAAAAGCTATAGGTTTAAACTGACCTTTTTCATCTTTTTGAGTAAGACAACATCCTACTGCAAGGTCGGAAGCATCGGCGTGAAGCTGATATTCCCGGCCTACGATAGGTGTAGCCAAACTCGTCACTTTACACAACTCATCTTTAAGAGTATTAAATGCTTTTTCTGCCCTTTCATCAATGGTACAGTATTTTTGACATTTCCTTTGGTTAATTCGGTTAAAGGTATAGCTATCTCAGCATAATTTGGAATATAAGATCGGTAGAATCCCATTAATCCCAAAACTGATCTAACTTCCTTTTTAGTCTTTGGTCACTTTAAGTTCCTTATTGCTCCGATTTTCTCCTCATCAGGTGCATGAGTTCCACCCCCAATAACATGACCTAAAAACTTAGTCAATTTCTCTCCAAATTTACATTTGTCTAGTCTAATCGTAAAATTTCTATTTTTTAACTCTTCAATGACAGCCCTGACATGCTCACAATGCTCTTCCCAGGTATCGGAGAAAATGATGACATCATCAATATATGCTTCTGCATACCTCCGATGACCTTGGAGAACCTCATTCATGTCTTTTTGAAACGTAGCAGCAGCCCCTGATAATCCAAAAGGCATTGTACGCCACTGATAAGTTCCGTTATGCGTCGTAAAAGCTGTCAGCGGTTTACAATCCTCAGCCATTTTAATTTGCCAATAACCCCTCAATAAATCTATTGAAGATAAATATTTAGCCGCCCCTGCGGTATACATAATTTCTTGGGAATCTTTCATCGGGAAGGTGGGAACCTGCGTTCCAGAATTTAAAGCTCTGTAATCAATACACATTCTGACAGTTGCATCTTTTTTCGCAACGCAAACAATTGGATGGCTAATTTCAGCATTCGACGGTTCGATTAGATTTAATTCTAATAACTCCTGAATCTGCCTATCCGCTTCCTCTTTATAAGCTACCGGCACGCTATATAACTTTGGTTTTTTCCTTTCTACACCCGGTTTCAGATCAATACGATGTTCCCCTACTTCCGCTGGTCGTACAGGACCCATAAACACTTCTTTATTTTCCCTCAAAATGGACTTTAAATCTTTGAATTGACTATTAGATAGCCCTTTTATTTCAAACCTCTCAATATCCTGTTCTATCTCTTGATCCCGGTTCAAAATAGGAATTTCCCCAACTTCTCCAAATTCCTCATCACCTTCGAAAACAATATTAACTATATTACATTTAGCGATAAATTCTCTTATCTTATTTTGGTGCACATGCTTCCTACTCCCGTCGGCTAACTCAACAATAAACGAATGCTGGTTTCGTTTTTCTACAATAGTTGCCGGCCCTTGCCACCTAGAATATAACTTATTAGTCGAATCGGGGATTAACAGTATAACTTTATCGCCTACCTCAAACGTTTTTTCTTTTGACCTTAAATTATAATGATACGCCATTCTATTTTGTTCAACCTCAGACGACAATTTTGCCTCATTTGCGGCTCTTTCTAAGCGGTTCTTAAGTTTATCCAAGTACTCATGAATCGGCGTAGTATCTAACTGCGCTCCTTTATTTTCTCCTGCCCATGACGACTTAAGAATCGATAACGGACCCTCCGGCGCTCTACCATATAATAACTGGAAAGGTGCGATTCCCGTCGTAGAATTTGGGACTTCCCTATACGCCCATAATATAAATTGTATTTGTTCATGCCATTTTTTTCCTTCTTCCCCAATCGTATGATGTAGCATACGTTTAAGAGTCTGATTAAATCGTTCCACAAGTCCGTTGGACTGTGGATACTGTGGAGTCGAAAATCTTGGACTAGCACCTAACCTTTTCTCAAATTCTTTCGTTAAGTCGGCAGTTGGTTCCATTGTCGCAGGCAATTACATTAGGAATTCCTGTTCTCATAAATATTTGAAGTAACGCCTCACACGCGGTTTTAGCAGTTAAACTTTTTAGAGGGATCGCATCCGCCCATTTGGTATGCTGATCAATTAAAGTCAGTATATACCGATGCCCTTGTGAACTTTTAGGATCAATAGGCCCAATTAAATCAACATTAACAACCTGAAATGGAAGTTCCGGCCGCGACACTGGGGAAATAGGAGCTCTATCATTTACTTTAACCCCTCTAGTCAATTGGCACTCTAAACATGATTCACAAAACTGTTTAGCTTCTTTTGCCATTCCCTGCCAATAAAAAGAATACCTTATTCTCTGCAACGTTTTCTTGGCTGCATGATGCCCTCCAAATACCGATGAATGCGCTAATTTTAAGATTTCTTCCCTTCTTACCTTGGGTACTACTAATTGCGCTATAGTTTCGCCTAACAATTTCTCTTTATGATACAATAATCCGTTTACAATATAATAATCCCCTTTTTCCTTTTTAGCTAATTCCCAAGCTTTCTCTAATTCTTTACATTCCAACTGGGATTTCTTAAACATATCTGAGTTACTAACAATAGATTCCTCATTTTCCTCCGTTTCAGTTTTTTCTGGATCCTGACTTTGTACATTATGCGATCTCGCGTCTATTACGTAAACATTACAGCTATCGTTACTTACATCTTCCTTTTCATTCGAGTTATCAATAATAATTTCGGAACTTTTTAATTCTTCGGACTCTATCAATGGCTCCTCAAGATTGACACCTGACAACTCATTAATCACCTCGGGATGTAAAATTACTTGCTCATTAATATTATCAGTTACTGCGCAAAGTACTTCCTGATGAATAATATTAGTTTGCCCGAATTGCGGAATAGCTAGCGGTAGTTTAACTAACGGTGATTTAACAGCTTCACCAAATAACCCTTGTAAATAAATACTACCCGCTCCCTTTAATTTCTCTTCCGGTACTAAATCTTTATGAACAACACTAATCTCACATCCAGAATCAACCAATCCCTTTGCTTTTTGCCCATTAACACTAACTTCAATTTTCTCAAGTTTATTTAATTTCTCACCAATAACATTAGTTTTCTGCTCGGCCTTTGCCGATATTCTAGCCACAATAGCCCCATTAGGTAACTCTTGATTTTCTTTCACCATAATCTTATGAACACCTGCTTTCTGGTCTCGCCCTTTATTGCCATTATTAGTTCCCTCATTACCCACTTTATTACAAAAACGTTGGTAATGACCTCTCAAACCACACTTAAAACATTTAGGCCCTGAAGCATCATTCGTCTTCTTAAACTCTGTTTTCCTATCCGGAAAAGAATTACACTCATTACTACCATTTTGCCTCCAACTACCACTAAATTTATTATAATCCCTCGGTCTCATTTTTTCATTGTTTATGTACTTATCTTTACCTTTAAAGCTTTTATGTGTAACCGCATGAGACTTATGTTTAGCATCAAAATAATTATCACACTCTTTAGCAATTTTAGGAGCTTCTAACCATTTACCCTGGTGAGTTAAACTAATATATGCTGCAGTATCCTCATCTAGCGTACTCATTAGCTTATCAGTAACTATTAACTGGTTGACCTTTTCATAAGTGTCCGCACCTCTAATTTTACAATAATTTTCCCACGTAGCTATTAAACGCGATACAAATAATACATGAGTTTCGTTCGGATTTCTCCTAGCTTTCCGGAAATTTTCTAAACATGCCTTCGGGGTCGGCTCATGTTCCCTTAGAACTAACTCCTTTAACTCATCATAATTCTCCATTTGTTCCGTAGTGGTATAAATTAACAAATTATCCGCCTTATCTCCTAACATATTTAGTAGAATTTCGGCCTGCTGGTTTTCCGGTACATTTTTAGTTTTGAATGCCCTTTCTAAGCTGTTAAAAAATAAATTCCATCCCTCAGTCCCTTCTGGTACTTTGATAGATAGAGTTTTAACACTTTTGATCAATTTTTCTATGTTACTTTCATTATTAGATTCCCTAGACCCATTGAAATTATTTGCCGATCCTTGCACCCTTAGTTTCTCCATTTCTAATTCATGTTCCATTCTTAATTTTTCCATTTCTAACTTTTCCTGCTCTAATTTTTTCTGTTTTTCTTCACGCTCTAACCTTTCCTGTTTTTCTAACTTTTCGCGTTCTAATTTTTCTTGTTCTAATCGTTCTGCAACAATAGCGTCAGATAATTCCTTAATAACCCCCTCGTCATACTCATCACTGTCCATTATCTTTTTCTTAAGCTGAATTCTGGTATCATCTTCCGTGAATTCAACACCCAATTCTTCGGCTATCTCCTGAAGGTCAACCTTTTTTAGTTTCAATAAGAAAGCCATACCTTCACCGATTGTTATAACCACCCCACAAGAATAGTTAAACCTACCAACTTAATATTTCCGAAATTTCTAACTTAGTACAGATATTTCTCCACTTATTAAACTAATTAATACCCTTCAGATAATCAATACATTTCATTTCTAATTAACCTACTGAATACTCTAATTTTCCTCAACCATTGATATCACACAATTTACTTCCAATAAAACAAAAAGGTAAAACAATAATTCGATTTGATTACTATGCAATATAGGTTCCAATATATACACTTAGATAACAACATACAATTTATATAATAACACTGATACGTTGAAATTGAATAGAAGTATTGATGTCAATCAAAAAATCCACATAAAGAAAAATTGAAACACATGCATACATAAATTTCTACAATTATCCTCATAAAATATTTCCGAACTCAATACTGGTTCTTACACTTAAAACAAATATACTGAAAATCTTTACTTTTATTTTTACTCACTATGGCTCTCTTTTGAGCCTTTTTTTTTTTTTTCCACTATGGCTCTCTTTTGGGTCTTTTTTTTTTCACTATGGCTCTCTTTTGAGCCTTTTTTTTCACTATGGCTCCCTTTTGAGCCTTTTTTTTTCACTATGGCTCTCTTTTGAGCCTTTTTTTTTTTTTTTCCTCACTAGTATTGGCCAATTAAAATCTTCATTTGCTTAGAATTTTGATAATGCAACTCTTAAAATTTAAACAGTATTGCTTCATTTAACAATTACTTTAACAATAATTTAGATTTAATGCATTAATTTAGTTCACTAATATCATTATAAATAGCATATCATTATCATCTCAAATTATTATGACCTTTCTTTAAAACAATAGCAATATAGTTACTAATTCTTTACACCTATCTGAACACAATTATTTCATTGCACATAAATTACCTAGACAATTTACTTAAATTACTATTAATTATACAACAATACAATTTGGTTCGAGATGTCAGAAGAAATGAATGATCAAAACACCTTACCTTATACTTTATTTGCTGGATTACTTTTCTAATCACAGGTAGCTCCACGATGTAGCGGTAATATGGCACAACACAGTTCAGTTTAGTTCTTTCTAATAAAGATACGCACAACACTTTAGTCCACACTAGACGATATGGTACGATACTTTATCACACACTCGACGATCCGGCACGATACTTTAGCACATACTCGACGATACGGCACAACACTTTACACACATTCGACGCTACGGCACGACACTTTACCCACATTCGACGATACGGCACGACACTTTAGCATACAATCGACGATCCGGCACGATGCTTTAGCACATACTCGACGATATGGCACGACCACACAAGAATTCCACTGGATACTCTGGCATTAACAGACTGCAACACGGCTCGCTGGTCACTGGTTTCAGGCGATTCTATCCCGACGCTGCCACCAATTTGTCGGACGCTCCTCTCAGTCCACAAAACATCGAAGAATGTCCTAGGTAGTTTTAGCTGCCACCACCGATATTAATGGGTGATATCGGTCACCTGCTATGAGGATTGGTTAAAATAACACTGACGCTGTTAATGAACTGAACTAACAGTTTATTTAAGATATAGATATGTACACAAGAAACAATATTTACAACTATTTACAATTACAACTCGGATATAGATGATCCGGTTCAGCATTAAATTAACTACCATAAACGTTGGTTGTGTACCGTTCAACTTACACTTTCTTCCTCACACTCAACGCACGTTCGATACGCTTTATCAGAGATTACTGCAGAATCTCAATACACAAGGGTACTAGGCCTCACTTCTCGGCCTATAACACTATCCACCGGGACGCCTTGTCCCACGCTCAAAAGATACACTATCCAACAGGACCACAAATCCTGGGCGACCTATCGGTCTCAACGCCAAGCGAGAACTGTCTCCAACCTCTCTGTCCAGAGTTGACCTTGTCAGAGATCTTCCTTCCCCCAGCAGGGCCTCTTAGAGTTCCTCCATTGGTTCAATTCCGCATACCAACCTTGAGTCATGACATCTACTGTTTACACATCACTCCAATAGCTAGATGATAGCTGAGGCACGCCCCGCGGCCATCACTTTCATTCATCAACGAGTGCGTCATCTGCACACCTGTGTCAACATCTGTCATTCGTTATTATAGAAAAGAAAGAAAGGTATTTCGAGCTTCACGGATACACAACCCACAATACATAAAATATTCAGATAAGGAAATGTTATTCCTTTCTAATTCAGGGCAGATGTCTTCTAGGAACCTGACATACATTATTAATTATTTACTATTAATATATTATATTAATATATTAATAATTAATTAATATGTATTGTATAAGTATAAATATTTAATATAAAATGTAATAAAATATTAATATGTAATTTGATAATAATAATAAAAATAATAATCATATAATATATAAATTAATTATGTATAATTTAAATTATAAATAATATAAAAAAATAATGTAAGAGATAGATTCAGAGTTTGTAGACAATCGCCCCCCCCCCCCCAACTACCACCATAGAAGAACAAGGGAGACTGAATAAAAAAAAAAAAAATCATTTAAGTACCTAGTGTTTATTATCTTACTTTTCGTATCCTACAATTTTTTTTTTCATTGAGGCAATAACAGGTTTTGAGATAACTTTTAAAGCCCCCCCCCCCCTCCCACCTTCGCCCATCTCAGTCCCGAGAGAGCAAGGACACTCAAATTTCATAAAACCGTCTTAATCTAATGTTTATATTCTAAGATTAACCATGTGTACTATTATCAGACTTATTTAAATATGTGATTTGTAAAAAGGGACGTTTTTTTCCGGTGCGCTTTTTTCCGGGGACGCTTTTTTCTGGGGACGCTTTTTTCCGGGGACGCTTTTTTCCGGTGCTCTTTTTTCCGCCTACCGTTATTTTCAGAGCATTCGTTTTCATTTTCTTCAGTTTATTTTTCCTCATAATTATCATCTACAATCTTGTCATCATTTAAAATCTTATTTCCAGGTTGTTGTACTTCACTATTTAACCACCCAAGAACTTCTTCATAGCTTAAGATTCTTTGAATCTGCATTATAACAATTATCTTCTCAGTATGACGCTTTTTTTCGTTCCCAGATCTCCCGCTTTGAAAAATTCGGATCCTTCATTTTCAAATTTACTTTCAGTTTTTTTTTTTTTTTTTTTTTTTTTTTAATTAGTATTACAAGCTAATAAATAAATTGAAGTTCTTTTTTTTTTTTTTTTTTTTTTTTTTTTCGGAATGTGATGGTAGGGAAGAAGTAGACTGTTTAAATAACGGGAGGTTTTTTTTTTTTTTTTTTTTTTTTCCTTTCCGAGAGAAATAGGTTGATCTGATAATTGGAGTTCCGATAATTCTATACTGTAATTGATCAAATATTTTTCAACAAATTTTGATCTTAACCACTTAACTGATTCTTTTTTTACGTACAATAAAGTGAAAATATGTGATAAATAGCACTTTTTTTTTAAAACTAAAAAAATCGTAACATTAGTCTAAACATTTTTGCCATTAAATAGCTTGAAATTTACTTGTAAAAATTAGGTGGTGTCAAAAAGCCTCGAGTGATGGCTGAGCAAAATCTACTTGCCCTTGTGTCTTGCGTTCAAATCAGTTAAATAATTAAAATGACAAAAAGAGAAAAAAAAAAAAGTTAGAATTGTTAAATTTATTCTGGGCTGAAATTTTTAAATTCCCATGCCCAGCTTTAAAAATTTTTTGAATAGCAAATAAATGGGCTACCACTGAGCCACCTAATCTGCTCAATGAAAGCGGAAATTAAGGTTCTGTTTTAAAATCTAAATCACAGAAATGGTCGGATGGGATTAAATTAATCCATTTAATTAAGATTATGTAAGAAATTTTCGAAATTTTATGATTTGCTTCACATCGGAGATATTCAACTATAAGTATGCAAAATTTTAAGTCTTTAACTTACACAGTTTCCGAGAACGAACTCTGAACGATAAACAGAGAAGTGAGACTAAAAGAGTTTATTCAGGTAAACGAAACTCCCCAAAATTAATATCAACCTGAACCGATTCGATATAAGACTCTAGAAGAAAAAAAAGCCTTGTAAAAGTTCTCGCATCCGACCTTGCCTTCGCTAGGGACGATTCTGTTTAAAAGAATAAAGACAAGAGATTCAATGCACTGAAAAAAAAAAAAAAAAAAAAAAAATCTGTCACTGGTATCTAGAAAATAAATTGTGGCTCTAGAAAAAATAGTTCCATGTCATCCTTATAAACTCTAATTCCTTTGACTTGAGAGTTGTAGTTAATATTCTAAATGAGTAGTCCAAAACTTTCCCTAAACTAGGAAAAAAAAAAAAAAAAAAAAAAAAAAAAAATGGGTTTCAAGTTAAATCTTCAAAATAACTAAATTTCATAACTGTTCCCTGCTAAATTTTCAAAATAACTAAATTTCATAACTATAAATTGTACTTTCAAAAATCAGAATTTCCTGCTCCCTGACTTTCCAACACAGATATTAGAACTAGAGTTTAGAGAAATCTTGACTACAAAATATTGTTTCCTGAAGCAGAAAGCAATGTCCCAACTGGAAATTCTGGTTTTACGAAAAAAAAAAAAAAAAAAAGGCTTTACGTTAGATTTATAAAAAGATCTAAACACTAAAACTGTAAATTTATGTTTACCGAACTAGAAAATATGGTTTTTTGACTAGATTTTTATAATGGCCTAAATTTCATTGCTGTAAGTTCTGGATTCTTGAGCTACAAAGAAATGGGCTTGAGGTGATATTTTGAAAATGGCCCAATCTGCATAACTGTAAATTATGGTTTGTAAACCAGAATAGCAGGGAATAGGAAGTTAAGGTTTATTAAACCAGAACTTATTATTCCCTGCCCTTCAAAAGCAGATTTTAGAACTAGTAATAAAATAACAAAATATTAAAGCCTCAAAATATTAAAATAACAGCAGTATTATCTCTCAGTGGGGGATCACTTGCTTTGCTTAACCGATAAAGTTAATTTTTTTGTACCGATAAAGTTACAATTTGTTTATTTCTACCTTCATTATCGTTTGGCGACATTAGCGCACCCACGGTGGGAGCTAAGGGAGCTGAAAGCCCTCCCAGACCGCAAGATTAAACTAACTATTTAAAATTTTCTAAAATTACGAAAATTTACTTTTACTACTTTTAATATATTCTGAAAAATATAAATTTTGAAAAACAGTATTCCTTTCACAATTTTTCCTTATTTTTAAATTTTCTAGTGAAATTTGCAATATCAGCATTTATAATATTTATCAATTAAAACAATATTTTCTTTTTATTTATCAAAGAGGTTTAAGCCTTCAGAATTAGCCCCTCCCTCACATTTCCCTGATTGCTCCACCTTCCAATAATTAGTCTTCGTTCTATATCAAGTCATAGAAAAAAATGTATGTCCAGGAACGACACATCTCGTTCATTTTAATAAAATGTTTAAAAAAATATCGGCCCGAGCTCGCCTGACATTCCCATAGCTGCCGACTCTCGCTCTTTTTTCTTGGAGGGAGGGCGAAAATATTTAATAGAAATATTTACTTTATTTAATCGGCGGATTATGGCGATTTGAAATGTTAAAATTTACTATAAAATTTTATCGGGCCAAAAAAAGGGAGATGTTGGCAGCTATGCATTTCGGGCTAGATCAGGAAAATATAGACATCTAAAATATGCTAGCCCCCTCTAAAGCATAATTCTGGTTGCGCCAGATGTTCGGCGATACCATTTGTAAATAAACATACACAAAAACTAGTGTCGAATATCTGTATTCCACAAATTCAATATCTGATCCATCTCTACATAGAATTTTCCCAATTTTTTCGGTAATTAAGAAACACATATGAGCAACTGATTTTACATTTGTAAAAGTAAGAATCAAAATTTGTACGTACCGTTAAATTTCTCGACTATTAATAAAAAGTTTTTTCTTCCATTTGTCCGACATTGCTCTTTACGTACTTGAACTTTTGGCTATGCTTTTTCTTTTCCGGTAGAAGACCCAAGACCAAACAATATTAAAATTCTCGTAAGTTATGTCTGAATCCGCTATTCACATTCTAGAACGTTCCCCTATATTATCGTTGTCAAAATTATTTAAAAATTTTGGTAAATAAATGCGAACACGAGAAATGATTTATACTATAATTCTAATTTATGAATCAATTCCAGAAATCAAGCTATAATTTCTCGCAGTTCGAACGATTCATAATATAATATACAGTTTCATCCTCTAGAAAACTGTTGACTAGAAATCCTCGATCATTTTGTCGATTCGGTTTATTTCTTTACCTTATTCGCATAACTCGGACATCTATACTTCTAGTTAAGGGATTTAGAAAATGACTACTTATCCGTTCTAGATGGAAGGTGGTATACATATATATATATATATATATATATATATATATATATTTTCAGTGTGAGATTGACACTTTATACTGAAAGAAAAAGCCTGGAATGGAAATTATCAGGATGCATATTTGGCACATAAAATGTATCTAAGATGATAGAAAGCATTTAATAAATAAATAAGTAGTTTATTTCTTCGCTTACATTTTTGCTCAATCTTTAATTTAAATAAAAATGGACTACGCGTACAATAAAACTGGGTTTGTAGAACAGAATCGATGACAATAAATTACATCTTTATTTAATCATTTATATACAATCTTACATACATGGTAAAATAAATCTTGAATTGCATGAAATTAGTATTTTTCAGAGTACAGACTGAAATGAATTACGGAAAAAAGCGCACCTTTTTACATAGCATATATGGGTATTTCTATGAGCACATGTCGTGTAAGTCACATACTACGATTTTGGATACCAGTATTTTAGAACGGAAATATGTGACTTATTTTGTCAGAGATATTTCATTAATTCAATAAAGCTATGTAAACCTTTCGAAAATAACGGTGGCCAACAACTTAGCAGTTACTAATAATGATGTGACTTACACGATAAGTGCTCGTGGTAATACCCATATTTAGATAAATCTGATAATAATACAAATAGTTAATATTAGAATATAAGTGCAATATTGAGACGATTTTTTGAAATTTGAGTGTCATTGCTCTTTCGGGACTGAGATGACAGGAGGGGGGGGGGGGCCTTTAAAAGTTATATCAAAATCTGTCATGGCTTCATGTAAAAATTTTGTGAGGTACGGAGAATAAGAATATAAACACTAGGTACTTAAATGAATTTTTTTAATTCCGTCTTCCTTGTTCTTCTGTGGAGTGAGGGGTCTGTAAGCTTCGGATTTATCTCCTATATTTATTTTTTAATAATATTTATAATTTGATTAGTTATAATTTTAATTATATAATAATTAATATATTATATAGTTATTACTTTTTATTGTCATTATACAATTAAATATTGATATTTTATTATAGTTCATATTATATTTATGTAATATATAATATAAAATAATAATAATAATAATAATTAATAATAAATAATAAATAATTCATAATAAATAAATAATAAATAATAAATAATTCATAATTCATATTCATAAATGTTAAAAATTATGCTCGTTAACAAAAATTTAACTAAAAATTGATGATATTGTATTAATTCAATGTAATAGAATTAAAGTGAATGCATAAATAAATAAAATTAAATATTAAAAATTACTTTCATCAACAAGAATTGATTTTAAAAAAGGAATACTTTATCAACTTATAATAAAAATAATTGTACAAATAAATAAAATTAAATATTAAAAATGATACTCATTAACAAGAATTTATTTAAAAAATGATAATGTTGCTTTATTATCCGCCATTACTGAAACTATTGTCATGTACCTCTAACAAACTCGCTACGTAACCCCATGGGTATATCGTACCCCTGGCTGGGAACTGTTGGCCTACGAGAATTTATAAATGAGACATTTGTTACTACTTTAGTTTTTATAACTTATTTATCGACAAGTTCAATATTTATCAATTTCTTGTCACTTTTATCTGATCACTTTTTTACGGTGTCACATTTTTGCACTCCTGTTTTACAGATCACCCCCCCCCCCCATACACACACTTTCCTGTCATCGTGCACACACACATGCACTTAAACTTTTAAAAAATTTAATATCTAAAAAAAATAATAATAAATAAATAAGTAAAAGTTCAACCACATGCGAAAACTAAGAAAAAATCCAAAATTATTCATTTCATGTTTTTAAAAATTATTTAAAAAATACTGAATGCACAACCGTTATATTTGTTATGTTTGATGCACTGTGTAATCGGGAAAAAAAGTTCTAACTTAATAAAAAAAAATTCTCAAAGTCTTGTAGAAATATGTTCCGACTCAATTTCTACAAAAATTTTTGATTTTACTTAACATACAATAAAGATTCTTTTAAATAGTACCTTTAATCCTTTTGACAGCCGAGCAAAAAGACAAAATTGTAATGTTGTTTTCTCTGTAAGTGTTTGTTTGTATGAATGTCGGCCAATTTTCTACACAGTGGGATATAGGCCCTAATGGGTGGGATGCCCTCCGTGGGGGATCTTTCTAAGGGAACCTAACCCGTATTTACGCAAGGTTTGTAGAAAACCACGGAAAACTCTGAACAGTTAGGCCGTCGTTCGCGATTGGGTTCGAACTCAGTACATACCGTCTACTAGTATGGAGGTTAGAACCTCGCAGCCACTGGTGGGGCTTTTCTCTGTAAGTGTTTTTAAAAGATTTAAAAAAAAAAAATGTGTTTTCTCCAACATGATATACAATTTTTTATTACACATAGGTCTAAAAACATCGAGATTTATAATCATAAACTAATTTATTAAAATTGGATTATGTCTGTAGAATTATATTAATTTAAATAATGCTAATATTGCAGTGAAACTTGCAGCTTAATGAACGGATACATCAGTTCGCGGCCGTGAAAAGATTAAGGAATACTGCATACATAATTAGGGAATGATTTTTAAGTATATTTTACAGGAAATACACTTTAACAACATTAATGATTACTTAGATTCTTCGACTTTCAACATTCAAATAAAGATTTATTAAAAAATTAATATGGTTTAGAATAAATGAAAAAAAAAGTTAAAAACATCATAACTTTTCAAGCTATATAATAAAAAGTAGATTTATGAAAATATTCCTATGTCATTTTATTAAAGACTTTCTCAGAAGCTACTCTCTGAATTCATTTCTATTCGGAAACACATAAGATTAGCAGGTGTTTTTCTTCAAAAACTATGTAATCGAATGGTGTCATATCCATTTTTTGATTAAAGCAATTTAAAAAAAAACTTTTAAGGTTAGCGTTTTGAATAGAATATCTGGAAGCAATAGCAGTATAAAAGAGAAAAATGTGCAACCACGTGACAAGAATTTATATTTCTAAAAATATATATATCTTAATTACCAAATAATTTCTCATTTACCAAAAATGGAAAAAGGTATTGGATTCCAAATTTCTTCAATAGTCAGGCTTGTCAATTTTATACCTTTACAGTTAAAAATTAGTCAGAAAATGTATCAAACTTACACGTTGTTGAGAAGTGAATTTAAAAATTACCAAGAAGTGTATTTTCAAAGATTAAATCATTTTCTCAAAGTGGCCAAGTCTGTTCAAAAATCAGTAAAATTTGGCTTGTTCTAAAATTTTTGCAAAAAAGGCATATGCTTTCAAATAACCATTATTTTACAATTAAATATTAAAATTCATTCTTTTTAAAGAACCGTATACTTCTAGGCTTATTAGATAAAGTTAAACGTATGAAAGGAGAGCCTACCTGCTGCCTATGAAGGAATCTTTTGAACAGAAAACTGGAATTTTCTTTTAAATTTCTTTTAAAATGTTCATCCATGCAAAATGGAAACAATAATACGTTTGAAAAAAATATGTTATACATTTACAACTAGGATTAATGATAACTGAAACATTTGTATACTACAAATAGAGGATTTGATTAAAAATATAAATATCGCAGCCTACGACACTTTTATATAAATAAAGATTATAACTATGAAAAAAAAAAAAAAAAAAAAAAAAGATTAATATAAGATTTTTTTTGGTCAGAACTATTTCGTAAGAATAAATGTTCTGTAGAAATTCACTCGGGTCAGGCCGTGCTCGGGCCAAAACTTTTAACTTTTATAACGGGCCGGTTCGGGCCGATATTTTTTTCATTCGGGCAGGGCCGGGCCGAATTCTTTTTACTACGGATTAAATTTCAGCCCGTGCAGACCTCTGATTCATATAACATAAATAAGCAAATTTATACAAACACACAAAACTTGTAAAAATTTGGCCTGGCTTTAACGGAATTCTGTTTTAAATAGAAATGTTAAATGATGTTTTCAAAAAAAAAAAAAAAAAAAAAAAAAAAAAGACTATAAACATACATTTGCTAGGACGAAAACCTGTGGAAACAGAATTTTTCGCAATATTTGTGCTTTTATCTTGACAGGTTTTTCTAACAGGTCACATGTGAACATTCATCATTCTGCGATTTTGTTTCTTTTAGTTAACTTAATGAGAAAAAAATGGTAGTTTCAATATCTATAATTTTCTTGAAATAGAAGACTTTTCGCCATACTACATTTGATTATTTGAAACTTCCACAAAAACATCTGCCAACAAGTACATAAAGAGCAACAAGCTGGTTTACGTTTAATTGTTATTTAAATAAATTAATGTTTTTAGTTTTTTTAAGTGCAATAATACTATACGATTTTATACTAAACGATTTACAATAATGTTTTTTATGGACTGTTAATACGAAAAATATTACATTAAACAACTTCTCAAAATTTTCAATTTCATGTCATCAAAACTTGCAATGATGGCTTACTTTCATTTCTAAAATAGTTAGGTATATAATATTTTGAATAGAGATAGATATGATATCTTAAATCTTACGAAAGTTTTCATAAATTACACAAAATCTCAATTGTAGGCACTTCTTCATAGTTTGAAAGCAAAAGAAGATAAAGTAGGAAGGAGGAGGCCTTACAATAGAGATATTTTAAAAGATCATTAAAATAGTCTTCTTCATTATTAATTTAGGAGTAAATAAGGCAAGTCTAGGGGTGAGAATCTTTCGCATTTCGGCAGATTTTCGATAAATATTATCTAAATGTCCCCTCTCTAAAATCTCCCAGAAACAAAATTTAAAATCTTTACTTTTTTTTAAAAATTACCTATTTATTTGTTATTTTATTTTACCAATAAATGAGTCATATAATCTTTCCCTTCCATCCTACTTACATTACTTTTAGAATATTATGCTTAAACATATCACCCAGAAACTAGAAAAAATTATACATACTTTTTTTTTCTATATAGTAAATTTAAAACATAACTAATGATGACAACAAATGAATAACAAAATAAAACACATGTTAAGGAATATTTTTTCCACTTGTGTTGACATGTGCCCCACGTGTGTTCACATCTACCCCGCTATTGGAGAACATGTGGACAGTATTTTAATTTATAAAATTATTAAAAAAAGTAAGAAGAGCTAGAAGAGAGATTTAATTAAAAATAACATGTATAAAAAGAAAAAATTCTGCTAACTATGATCACTAGGTTCTGTTCATAAAAATTAATCCAGTCATGAGAAAAAGCTATGTTAAATGCGAACTGTTTACATGTGCCC
Organism: Maratus speculifer; assembly: GCA_964019185.1. Lineage (NCBI taxonomy): Eukaryota > Metazoa > Arthropoda > Arachnida > Araneae > Salticidae > Maratus > Maratus speculifer. Next base: position 40,608,205 of record OZ025295.1, on the reverse strand, counting down.
CAGTCTCCCCTACACACACACACACATATATATAAATATATATATATAGATTTTCAGTGGCGCCAACTTATATGGGGCCATGGGGCGCGAGCCCACCCAATAATTTGACATCTAAATCCATCCATTATTAATTGATCCCACCCAATATTTTTTTAGTTGTTCAAAATTATTTTGAGACCACTCAATATTTTTTAAAAGTTTGCGCCATTGTATATATTTAAGAAAAAAGTATAAAGGTGTGCTTCTGATAGCAGTTCAATGTTAGAATTTTTTAATGACGTAATTTCTTCACATATAATGTTATTCTAACATTAGAATATTGTTTTTTTAATAAACCTTTTTTTTTTCAATATCCAAGTGTAAATATATTTGTTTATGGAAAGGAAATATTAGTAGTGTTTGTTTTTTTTAATTATGAAAAAATTGTTTAAATATTACCTAATTAGTTTTTTTGAAATAGGAAGTAAAATGAATCGAGATTTTTAAAGGAATTAAAAATTTAAAAAATAAAATTGAAAATGTAAACTTAAAAAATGCGAAAAATGTACATGAAAAAGGTTGTTAAAATACTAAAGTTTCTAAAGTTACCATAAAACTTTTTTAATCGGTCTATTTTACAGTTATCACTCCTCGATTTAAAATCAGCGTGCTTCAATAGGCTATTTCCATGAGTACTTGTAGTGTAAGTCACATGCTACGGTTTTTTGCTACCAGTATTATAGAACAAAAGAATGTAATTAATTTTATTGGCACATTCTCATTAATTGAATAAGGCCAAGCAGACTTTTCGAAAATAACGGTGGCTAACAAGCATAGCAATTAATAAGTTATGTGACTTACACTACAGAGCCCATGAAATTAGCCAATATACTTAAATTCATTTTTTTTTTTTTCTTTCAGAGAGCCCGAATCACAATTTAATTACTCCAGCGACAGTGTCACTTTTATTTTCTGAAAGAAGCTAACCCAAAGTGATTGATTACACGTTTGACATTTAAAGAGGAGTTCCAATTGACCCTCGAATTGACCTCTTGTTGCCCCCAACAGCGAAACGTAGAAATGAGATACCGCTTTCTCCTTTTGATGCTTTTAGCGATATATTTCAACAAAGATGGGGAGTTTTGAAGTTTGGATTTTCAAACCACTCGAAGCTGGAGATAGGAAGTAGGGAAAAAATTGCGAAAGCGGCATTAAACCGAATATTCGGCCACTATTCGGTATTCGGCCTATTCGGCCCTTTTGCCGAAAATTCAGTTGGCCGAATATTGAAGGCTTGTTGACCGAATACTTCGGCCGAATACCTACAGCCAAATATTGCTAAAATCTCGCCGAATAGTGAAAGATATCTTGCTAAATAAATTTAGGATTTAAAGAATTTCATTTCTTGCATTTTTTTTAGGTAGATTTCGTAAGAAATACTACCTATTGCAATCGCACCAGTTTATTTATCTATCTATCTATCTATCTATACGTATATATATATCACTTTTTTATGGACACGTTAACTTCTATAATTCTTCACCAATCTCCACCAAACTGGTACATAAAATCAAAGGGGATAAAATCTTGGCTAAGTTCGTTAATGGGCAAAATCGGACCAAGGGGGTCGGAATTAGGGGCGTTTTTGTGAAAACCGAAAAAACGCCATAACTTCTTAATTAAAGTAGATATCGAATCGGTTTAAAGTTTATATTACTTCTTAAAAATGGGACAAAAGTATAAGCATGACAGATTTTTGATAAATTTAGAAGTGGGCTCAAGGGGCGAAAAAAACAGGGATTTTGAGAGAAAAAAAATTCATAACTTCGTCAATTTTCAAGATATCAAGTCCAACTAAATTTTTTGCAAATGTTCTTAAAATTATCTAAAACTTTTGTATTTACAAGTTTTTGATAGGACCAACTATTACCGATGAAAAAAATTAAAAACGAAAAGAAAAGGGGCGCTGAAAAAAGAGAAAAATCCTTAACTCCGTCAATTTTTAAGATATCAAATCTGATTAAATTTATTTTACATCTTCTCAAAAATATCTACAACGTTTATACTGACAAGTTTTTCATAGGACCAACTCGTATAGCAAAAAGAAATTAAAGAAAAATAGGAGTTGGAGAAAAAACCTCAAATCCAAACTGCTTATATTCTGACTCATTTTTAAATTCATTTTTGATTTTAAACGCATCCAAATGGTAGATCCTCTTATTTAGAAACTGTATAAAGTGACGCATTGGTCAATTTTCTGATAAAGACAGAATATATTTCAAAAAAGGCTACCAAAAAGGGTATTTTGAACAGAATTTCCGAAAGACATCGGGATTGAAAATTGAAGGAAGTATTCAAATAAGAAATTGCGTTTTTTTCTGACTCGTTTTTAAATCCATTTTCGTTCTCAAACACATCCAATTTACAGATCCTCTTATTTAGGAACTATATAATGTGATGCATTGGTCAGTTTTTTGATAAAGATGGAATATACTTCAAAAAAGGCTACCAAAAAGGGTATTTTGAACAGAATTTTCAGAAATCATCGTGACTGAAAATTTAAGGAAGTGTTCAAATAAGAAATTGCGTTTTTTTCTGACTCGTTTTTAAATCCATTTTTGCTCTCAGATGCATCCAATTTACAGATCCTCTTATTTAGGAACTATATAATGTGATGCATTGATCGGTTTTTTGATAAAGACAGAATATATTTTGAAAAAGGCTACCAAAAAGGGTATTTTGAACAGAATTTCCCGAAGTCTTCGTGATTTGAAAATTTAAGGAAGTTTACACATAGCAAATTGCGTTTTTTATGACTCGTTTTAAAATCCATTTTCGCTCTCAAACGCATCCAATTTACAGATCCTCTTATTTAGGAACTATATACTGTGACGCATTGGCCAGTTTTTTGATAAAGATAGAATGTATTTTTAAAAATGCTGTCAAAGTGAGTATTTCGCACAAAATTTTCCGAAGCAATCATGATTAAAGAATTAAGGATGTATTCAAACAACAAATCGGTTATTTTATGACTCATTTTTAAATTCAATTTTTTTCTCAAATGCCTTCAACTGACAGTTTTTTCTTATTTAGGAACTGTATAATGTACTGTTTTGGTCGATTTTTTAATAAATTCGGAATCTATTTCAAAATATGTTGTCAAAATGGGCATTTGAGCTGAATTTTTCTTAAGATGATTCTGATAAAACCAGTTTTTGCAGAAAAATGAAATTAAAAAATTTTTCATAAACGGCCAAATGAAGTTATTATACTGGGTTTATCGCTAATCATATATTTGTTGAAATGAGCACTCTTCGAAATCTACCTCCGCCTATAGGCCCAGCCGACAGGGATTTTTTTCTCTAATCCAAATTGGCTACTTCATTTATGAAGTCATTCTCATTCTTACTTACAAAATATACAGTTATTCAATTGCTAAAAAATACACAGCTTTTCTGTATTTCCTATAAAAGTTAGTGATATTTTAGAAAATGCTGCCCAATTTGGAGATTTAATGTACTTTATTAGAGAATGATATATTACAATTCAAGATACAAAAACACGTATAGAAAAAAAAAAAGAAAGAAAAAAAAAGAAAGAAAGAAAAAGAAAGAAAAAGAAAAACACTGCCTTATTCTAAAACACATGAATATTTATTAATGTCTGCAAATTCCATGCACATATAAAAAAAGTTCTTATGAAATTCGTAACTTATTTTCTGTAAAGTAAGAAATGAAAAAATTCATTCACAGTGTGTATTAACGAAGATTCATTTTTAAAATTAGATATCAAAGATCACTATTCCAAATACAACGGTACATCTGAAGACAGAACTGGTGGCAAACTAGATATGCATTAGATGACACAACTCGCTTTATGAAGATGATTTAATAAGTATCTACACATAAATTCTAAATACTGAACAAAATATTTTTTTTATTCTATAGTTTTCACTTTCAAATAATTTGCATAATTACTGACTTAAATATGAAACATTATTATGTCTATATTTTTAATTTACAGGTTCTTTCATTCATGTTGTTATCAATTTCTTTCTGTTTATCGTTTTAATTCTTGTTGAATAAGTGGAATATTGATGTTGAATATAGTATGCGCCAATTCAAATATCAAAGATTTTGTTACCATATGCATTCTACTTTAAGCATAACCTTTTGCTTTAACGGAATTTGTAATGTAAAGTAGGGATGCACAACCTGTGGCTCGCGGGCCAAAAGTGGCCCGCGATGGGTTACGTGTGGCCCGCGAGCTCTGTCAATTTTCAACTGGAAAAAATTGCAATTTTTGTGCATATGTGATAGGAAAAAATCGTAAATTTCGTCAATTTTCTGTGGAAAAATATAAATTTTCGTCACTTAAGAATCGCAAATTTCATTTATCGGTACCGAAAAATTGCGAATTTCATTGATTAAATACGGAAAAAAGGAATTTTGTTGATGAGGCTTGTAAAAATCGCAAGTTTCACTCATCAGATATTGAAAAATCGCGAATTTTATCCATGAAGTTAGGAAAAAATAGCAAATTTCCCCGACCAGGCACAGAAAAATCGTGAGTTTTGTCGATCAGGCATAGAAAAATCATGAATTTTGTCTGTCTTACGTAACGCACATTTCGTTGATCAGGCAAGAAAAAAATCGTCAATTTTGTAGATGATGCTCGACAAAATTGCAAATTAAATTCATCGGTTGCAAAAAAAAAAAAAAAAAAAAAAAAAAAATTGCATGTTTTCTCGGTTTATTGCATGGGGAAAAATAAAACAAAAACGCGAATATCGTTGATCAGGCAAGGACGAAAAAAATGCAAATTTCGTTGATAAAGCACGGAAAAATCGTGAATTTATCGATGACGCGAGGAAAAAAGGAAAATTTAGTTAATAGGCTGCGAAACAATCGTGAATTTTATCAATTTATTCAGAGAAAAAGAATCGCAAGTTTCATCTTACCGCGTAAAAAAGTGCGGATTTAGTCAGTTAGTACAAAAATCGTAAATTTCGTTGATCTGGCGCGAAAAATGAGTATTTCTTGAATTAAGGGTGGGAAAAATGCACATTTCATCGATCGGACACGAAAAAATCGCGAGTGTCATAGATCGGATTCCGAAAAATCGCAAATTTCGTTGATCGGAGACGGGAATATTGCGAATTTTGTTAATCTGTCGCTTAAAAATTGCTAATTACGTCGATTAGGCTCTAATAAAATCTCAAATTTCCTCCATCGGGAGAAGAAAAATCGCTAATTTCCTCGATCGGCTGTGGAAAATCGCGAAATTTGTCGAACAAGCTAGAAAAATCGCTAACTTCGTTGAATGGCTTTGTAAAAATTATGCATTTCGTTATCAGGCGAGAATTTCGTAATTTTCGAAATTCGTAAAAATTGCAAATTTCGTTAGTCAGGCCCGGACATTCACGAATTTTGTTGATTAGGCTCGAAAAAAATGTGAATTTTATTGATCATGCGAGGAAAAATCCCGAATTTCGTAAATCAGTTTTGAAAAATCGCGAATATCGTTGATAAACTTTGTAAAAAAACGAACTTTGTTGATCAGACAAGGAAAAATCGCGAATTTCATCGATCAGCTTCGTAAAAGTTTCGAATTTTGTTGATCAGGAGCGGAAAGATCCTGAATTTTTTCGATCGGCTTCGTAAAAATTGCGTATTTTGTCGATCAGGCTCGAAAAAATTGCGAATTTTGCCGATTATGCGAAGAAAAGTTGCCTATTTCGTCAATCCTGGTGAGGAAAATCGCGTATTTCGTCGATCATGCAAAGAAAAATTGTGAATTTCATCGATCGGTTTCGTAAAAATCGCGAATTTCGTCGATCAGGCGCAGAAAAAAAGCTAATTTCTTCAAACAGCTTCAGAAAAATCGTATTTTTGTCAACGAGAAAAAATTATGAATTTCGTCGATCAGGTTCGGTAAAATCGCGAATTTCGTCAATCAGGTTTGGTAAAATCGCGAATTTCATCGATCAGGTTCGGAAAAATCGCGAATTTCGTCGATCAGATGCGGAAAAATCGCGAATTTCGCCGATCAAGTGCGGAAAAATCGCGAATTTTGCCGATCATGTGAAGAAAAATCGAGATTTTCGTTGTTCAGGTGCGGAAAAATTGTGAATCTCGTCAATCATGTGCAGAAAAAAATCGCGAATTTTTGTTGATCATGTGAGGAAAAATCACTAATTTTGTCAATCAACTTTGTAAAAATAGCGAATTTTGTTGATCAGGTGCGGAAATAAAGCAAATTTTCTCGATCGGCTTCATAAAAATTGTAAATTTTGTCGATTGGTTTTGTAAAATGTGCAAATTTGTTCGATCAGGCGTGCAAGAATTACAAATTTTATTGACTGGGTACAGAAAATCGAGTTGTTGTTCAGGCAGGAAAGTTCTCGTTGATCGGCTCTTCTCCCTCTTTCGTTCATAAAGTTCACATTTTTTTCGGTACCAGCAATTTATGCTTGTTTTTTTAGCGCTTTTAATAAAACAAAATTTACTCTTCTGAAAAAAGTCAAATGCATCTTGAAAATAAACTTTGCTACAGTTGTTATACACTGGTGTCCAAAATTTAAGCATAATTGGTAATTAATTATTTTTAAGTAATGAAAGAAATATGAATCGGAATGTGCTGAAACTCCAGGTGTGTAAACAAAATAGTACGCGTCACATATTTTCGCGAAGAGTGTTTCCCGAAATCGAACAGGGGACCGTCAACAAATTGAAAAAGAACGAAGATCTTTTGGATAACCCTGTCAAAACTAATGTAGCAAAAGCGTTCAAACTGCACATTATGATTAATTGGCTTATTGTAATGTACTGTGCTAATTTTTACAAGGATAGCATGTATACTCGTAGAGAAATTAAGGTTTTTATAAAACCAGTCCTAAATTTTTCCAAGTTTTTTTGCTTATAATTTGCAGAGTTCTTATTATAAAATAATGTTCTTTCCTGAAAATATGACAAACATCATTGTACACAATACCCTGTCATCAGAATTTAAAAATAATAAAAATTGTATGAAAAATGAGTATTTTTAGTAAATAATTTTTCATTGCGCATGCGTCAACGATATCAAAATGTCATTTGCATATTGTGTTAGCTAAATGTATAGAGCAACTTCTGTAAAAGTTTCAAAAACATAGCTTGAAAATTCTGAAAATGGGAACCTATAGAATCAACTCAAAATCCGTTATTCCTAAAGGAAGCAAAAAAATCAGGGGTTTTACCTAAATATAGTTGTACGTGCAATATTGTGTAGGCACTAAACAATGGAATATGGATACAGCCCCTCATCTTTTTGCTTCATTTAGGGAATAAAGGATTTTGATCTCATTCTATCAACGATAATTTTCAGAATTTTTAAGCTATGTTTTTGAGACTTTCACAAAAGTTGCTCTATACATTTAACTAACATAATATGCAAATGAAATTTTAATAGCGTTCACGCATGCGCAGTAAAAAATTATTTAGTAAACCTGCTCATTTGTCATACAATTTTTATTATTTTTTAATTCTGATGACAGGGTATTGTGTACAATGATGTTTGTCATTTTTTCAAAAAAAAACACTATTTTATATTAAGAACTCTGCAAATTATAAGCAAAAAACTTAGGACTGTTTTTATAAAAACCTTAATTTCTCTACGAGTATACATGCTATCCTTGTAAAAATTAACACAGTACATTACAATAAGCCAATTAATCATAATGTGCAGTTTGAACGCTTTTGCTACATTAGTTTTGGCAGGGTTATCCAAAAGATCTTCGTTTTTTTTCAATTTGTTGACGGTCCCCTGTTCGATTTCGGGGAAAACTCTTCGCGAAAATGTGACGCGTACTATTTTATTTACACACCTGGAGTTTCAGCACATTCCGATTCATATTTCTTTCATTACTTAAAAATAATTACTTAATTACCAATTATGCTTAAATTTTGGACACCAGTGTATATAAACTAAAATCTGCTGATATATCCTTAGCATGTGAATTGGATATTTTGACTGGGTAAGCAAACTTAAAGGGGTAACATCTCCACCCCCCGCCACTTCCCTCTAAAATCATATTTTTTATCCGATTATAGACCATAGATCACCTCCTTTAAATCGAATTATCTCCTTATTGATGTGGCCCTCGTCCACCCAGACATATTTCTAAGTGGCCCTTCACTTGTAAAGGTTGTGCACCCCTAATGTAAAGCTTGGCAACTGATTTCAGAGCAGTCTCATTCTTACGAATTTGCTTTTTATTAGGGACACAAACTCTAAATGATCAAATTTACTTCATTATTTCAGACAATATCTCCTCATGAGTTCTGAGAGAGAGAGATTAAAAATATTATTAATTTTGGATGGAAGAAAGGATAAAAGTATCATTTGATAGTAAAAGTGAAGTACATTCTTCATATTTTAATGAAAATATCTTACCATCCTGACTTACTGAAAATCAATTTGATGTAGATTAAGATAAAAGAATATAATGCAATTTCATAATTTTTTTTTTTGTGCTAAAATAAGTGTTTTAAATTGAAAAATACATTTAAAAGCACATTTAAGAGTAATAATTGTTAATGAGCTCCTATTTTTTAAATTATATATAATCAAAATTTATTTTCTTTATTGAAAAAAAAGGTTGGTATTCGGCCGCCGAATATTCGGTATTCGGTCTAAAATTTGGCCGAATATTCGGTATTCGGCTATTCGGCCAAATCACTATTCGTCCCATCCCTAATTTGAACATAATAGAATTGACATGAATCTATGAAGTATGTACTAAAATATACATTCTGCACAACCTCTGATGCAAAGAATATTTATTATTAAATTTCAGGGACACACAAATGTATTCCACTAAATAATGTTATACGGGGAAACATTGTTTGGGGCGTGTTTTAATTATATTAAACTACTTCACATTTTATGAATAAGATATACGGTAATGAAGTATAATAAAAATTACTCCCTGCATATTTACAGGAACACAAAGATTTCGACCACTATACTGTATCCAAAGTACGCTCTACTAAACCAGCAAGATCTGAATACTTTAAAACTTCGTTATAGTACGAACGCACCTCATTTGCTAAGCTTCACGTGCAATTTCCAACTTGTTTCATTAAACATTTCTAACTAAATTTAAAGTTAGAGAAAAAGTAGAAATTTCATAACTTCAAATCAGCATATCTTAAAATTTCCACACCAAAGTATAAAATTTTCGACAATACAGCAGAATCTCGATATTTCGAAATCAAAGTGCACGAAAAAATTCGGAATATCAAAATTTTTGATCAGAATATGAAAGTTTTATATAATATTAACATCGCTGGGATATGTATCTAAGTATTTTTTTTCGTCTATCGAGGTTTTTGAGTTCACAGTATTCGACAAATCAATCTGTATAATTTATATATATATAAAAAAAAATCTGAAATATTTCCGACTAAGAAGAAATTTATACAAGTTTTCTTTGTTCAAAATTGTTTTTTTTTTTATTCTAATTAAAAAATACAATAAAAAAATTTCTCCAATTCAAAATTTTTTAAAATTTAATATATATATATATATATATATATATATATATTGTTTTCGACTAAACGTACATTTTTCCGATCAAACGTGAAATTTTCCGACTGACTTTCTCATTTTTCCAATTTGTAAGTCCTTATAGGTAAATAACATTTTTCCGACTAAAGATACATTTTTCCTATCGAACGGGAATTTTTCCGAATGAGTTTTTCGTTTTCCCAATTTCTAAGTATTTTTAGTAAATAATATTTTTGCAATTAAAGGTACATTTTTTCAATTTGGAAGTCCTTATAGGTAAATACTATATTTTTAAGACTAAACATATACACTTTCCCCATCGAACGGGAATTTTTCCGACTGATTTTTTCATATTTCCAATTTTTAAGTGTTTATATTAAATAAAATTTTTCCGACTAAACGGACATTTTCCCGACTGATTTTTTTCGTTTTTCCAATTTATAAGTTTTTATAGTTAAATACTATTTTTTTTAAAACTAAGTGCATTGTTTTACCGATAAACACGAAAATGTCCGACTGATTTTCTCAGGGGGGGGGGGGGTGCCGCACCCCCCCCCATCCCCCCCCCCCCCCTGAGCGTGTTTTTCGCGATCGTTTGAAGAAGATCTCGAGTTTTTGCACGATACTTTGATGAAATTAGCGTGTCTTAGTCTTTCGCGATCTATTGATGAAATTCGCATGTTTTTCGCGAACTTTTGTTGAAATTCGCGTATTTTTCGCGAACTTTTGTTGAAATTCGCGTGTTTTTCGCGAACTTTTGTTGAAATTCGCGTGTTTTTCGCAATCTTTCACCCGAGGTTTCTTTCATTTTTTAATGAAATTAGCGGTCTGAAAAAGTTAAATATGGATTTTTTTTTTGCTTCTCGGATCAACGAAATCGTGCAGTTGATACCAAAATTACTAAATATACAAAATACTAAATACCAAAATGAAATTTTGGTATTTAGTACGTTTTGGCACAAATTTAAGGGAAAATGTCATTTTGGCGCAGATATGCGCCGCACTTGAAAGCCTCAGGAAAGCCTCAGTCCTTTAGTAAAATGATAACGTTAGTATTTACATTTCATTTACAATTCATTCAAAGTCGCATTTCTATTGATACGAGCACACTCCCTTTTGATATTTCATTACTTTTGAACATAAATTTTAAATAAAAACTAAATTTGACATTGCATTTCACATAAAAACGGAATAATTACACTAGTTTACACGGTTTTTATACCCCAGCTGATAGTTGTTAATTTATTCTTGATTTAGATAGGGTTATTCGGAAAAAGTAATAAAAAAAATTCTGTCACGTCTGTTTTAAGAAATATTTATTTACTTAACTCGATTACATAATTTTGGTATTAATATTTAAAAAAATGGCTAAAATTACCTTCTTTTTATAGTTTTTTGGATTAGTTTCTCTTATAATGGACCAACAGTAATCCCCTAGCAGCATGTTTTCATCCCAAAATCCCTGATGTCGTCTTCAAAAACCTTTAAATCTTTGTGAAAATGTTCTCCTTTTTCGTCACTCATACTTCCTAAGTTTTCAGGGGGAAAACTCAGATTCGAATGCAGGAAATGAATCTTTAATGACATGTTTATTTTCATCTGTTGAAAAATATTCAATAAATTGGCAACAATTTGTTTGTAATTTTCACTTTTTTTATTTCCCAAAAATTCTTCCACAAACATTTTGAATGACTTCCAAGCAGATTTTTCATTAACAGATAAAAGGCTTTTAAACTGAGAATCTTTCATAATTTTACGGATCTGTGGGCCAACAAATATCCCTTCTTTCAGTTTTATCACTGTAATGCTTGGAAAATCTTTTTGTAAATACCGGAAAGCATCACTGTTTTTGTCAAGCGCTTTCACAAAATTTTTCATTAATCCCAATTCGATGTGTAAAGGGGGTAGAGTAATGTTATTTGGATATACCAATAGCTCGTGTTCAAAAAGTCCAAGGATATTAGTGCAATAACAATATTCACCTTCTTTTTAAAGAATTCTGAGTAAACTTTGCTTCTGTTTCTAGACAAAATAAATTTTGTGTTTGGTGTTAATAAGTTCCATTGTTGTAGGCGAGATCCAAGAAGCTCTGTTTTAGATTTTGATAGTTTTAAATCTCTTATAAGATCATTTAATTCGGCTTGGTTAATTAAATGTGGAGTCTTTTCTTGAAGAGAGAACTCGTCAGAATCACTAGAAATCGATTTGAATTCAACATCACTTTCATTGTCATCTCTTAGTATATTTACACTCGAATTACCGGGACAAACTGGGCGTGGTAGATCTTTAGAGTGTAAAATGGGCTTAGTAACAGATGGAACTTCGGCATATATAATACTCTCCTTATTTTTTGTATTATATCCCACTGTCTTCGTAACACAAAAGTAATAATAATTGTCATGATTACTATGTTCTTTCCGTAGCATTGGCAGGGCTCCCAACATATTTTAGTCCTCAAAAAGGGGGAAAGGGGACCATTTTTATTTAAAAAGGGGACTTTGGGGGACCATTTTTGCTTGAAAAGGGGACTTTGGGGGACCATTTTTGCTTAAAAAGGGGGACTTTGGGGGACCATTTTTGCATAAAAAGGGGATTTTGGGGGACGATTTTTGACAAAAAGGGGACTTTGGGGGATCAATTTTATTAAAAATGGAAACCAAATAAGGATCATATGTGTGTGAAAATATAGCACAAATTTTCATAAATAAAGTAAATTTTTAAAATTACTCCAGAAAATGTGTTTGATGGTTATCTTTATATGATTTCATTAAACAATGCACACAATTTTATTTAAGCACATTCAAATATCTTACTGAAAAAGTAAATAAAGCATTCAATATTTCAGCATTCATCTTAATAATTCTCGTTACAGGTAAAAAAATAATAGTGATCAGTTAATAAAAACAAGTAAGTGGTTAAGTATGATCACAGATCACTCAGAGGGTTTTATTTAATTTTTTTTTCTCAAAACATTCTAACCTTTAATTAATAACCAAAATTGTTAATAATTAAATGTGTTAAAAATTGATAATTGTTTATAATGATTAAATCCTTACATAGATGGGGATGACACAAAGCAGTGAGAATGGAGGTAGAGAGAGAGTGAAGAATAACATTATTCATAACCTGGTTTTTCATTTAGGATATTATATGACATATTGTAGATTAAATTTTTTGAGAATTTATTTCAATAGCGTCCCCTGGCGACAGAAAGGGATGAAAAGAGGCTAACCATTGGGATATGTTGAACCGATTTCTTTTTTCTTAATTTTTTAGAAGATTTATGGAGTGGTAATGAAAACAAACATTAAAACATCTGCTAGAGGCAAAAAATGAGTTAAGACGGTGGGAAATGGGTGCTTAGGCCAAGAGTTTTAAAAGGATGTGTGAAAAAAATAAATTTTCTGATTCCCCACCCCCACACACACATGAAGAAATGCCGCTAATTGTCTAGGGTCAAAATAGACTTTAGCAAGATGTTGGGCTTGATGAGATACCTCCTTCGGCCAACCTTCAAATGAGACTGAATCTCACTGTAGTTTAATTAGGGGTTGAGTTAGAAAATTGCTTAAAATACTTAAGTTAGAGCCTGGAGAAGTAAAAAAGAAACTTGGAAATTTAATCCCACTGCCTCCACACACACTATTTAAATTTTTTTGTATGTTATAAAAAAATATCTGAGATTTTAAAATTGATAACTTACTTTTCTTAATTTCTTTTTTTTTTTTTTTTTTTTTTGGGGGGGGGGGGGGGGATTAGTAATAACTACTACCATTCATAGATAAAAGGGGCCAATAAGTTCATTTTATATAGCTTATAATAACAAACCAGACATAAAATAATGATAACTAGGACTTCCCTCAGAGGGATTAGTCTGAGCGATGTTGCTGAGAATACACATTTAATAACTTGCGACAAGTAAAGAAAATGAGATGTTACCTTTAACTGGTCATTCATTGTGATAAAATATGATGAAAATAAGCATATTGAATCATAGAATTACAAAATCTTCCATATAAAGTTGCATATACTATTTTTATAAAAGGGAAAGCAAACCATACATGGATATAAAATTGGAAATATGCAAAATGTTAAAAGTAATACAGAAAATAAAACATCAAATTTTCCTACATTGGAAATATAACTTTTTGAATGATGTCATGAGCATAAACAGAAGCTCCGCGCCGATTTGAGACACTATAAATAACATAAACTATTATGTTTGAAGAGAATGGAGTGTATTTTATATGGTGTGAGATCCGTCTGAATAGTTTATATTGTTGAACATCTGTTTTCTATGGATGCCATGAGGTTGTCGATAAGAATTAAGGAATCCTTTTTTAAGAATTTGTCCTAAACGAGCATTTACTTCTTATAAGTTACTGTGATGCCAAAGTTCTAGTTTCTAACACCAACAGTATCCTAGAAATTGCAATATTCTCAAGAAATTGGGTTTAAAACTTTTTCTAGAAAAAAAAAGTGTTTAATTTGTGAATTTAAATTGTCGAATGTTATAGAAATCGTTCATAACGAGAATATTATATCTTAAAAGTTGCCACAAAAAAAAAAATTAAATTTTTAGTCATATCAACATTAAAGAATTCTCAATTTTAGAACTTTTTTTGCTCGGGCATTGATGGTGATTATTGTTCCTACGCACAATATAGTATATTTTGAAGCAAACATGGTTACCAATATTTTTTGCCCACATTATTTTTTAAATCGGCTAGGTACTCCCAATGATAACGAAAAACACACAAACATTATTGCTTTATAGCATAGAAATATAGAATCAAAAGCTATTTATCTTCTATTAATACATAAATTATCTAATTAGTGCTAGCAGATGCATTTTTAAATATATAGATCAATATAACGCTTCATTCTTCTTTTCTTAGTATTTCTTAATATTCATTTTTCATTTATTTGTATTATTCAGTAAAAAACTCACTTTCTTAAGCCCGAATTACGTCAAACTTTTTATAAAATCGCCAAAGTCCATATAACAGCGAAGTATTGTGAAGAGCATTAAATACAAGGTAGTAAGACACTTAGCCAAGCGCAGATAATAAATCGCTAAATATTGTTCTTTTCGCCCTCTCTCGAAATGGATTTTTTCCGTACATTTAAAAAACACGATTTTGAGTCATCTTATTTAAAATTCAAATAAATAAATAAGAGGAAGCAGTAATAGCATAAGTCAAAAAATTTTATTTCAGCATCAAAGAATTGTATTGTAGTTACACATGTGGAAAAAAGCTGCTTTTGGCCAAAAAACGTAGTCTCCACTAAATTTGAATCCGATTAAAAAAAAGTACCGTGATTAATTAAAATGTTATAGGCAGAGCTGCCAAGTCTACGGCATTTTGGATACCGGTATTTTAATACAGAAAATGTTTTATTAAATTGGAACATTCTGCAGATTTAAAAAATAACTTTTCCTATAAGAAAATTCTGCTATGCAATAAGCGGGGGCTTGGCATCTCGGTATAGGAATATTTCGTAATCTATTTTTTAACCTTAAAAAAGCAACGACCATTTTTCGGGTACAAAAAGTATTGCTAATTGTTCCATTTTGCATACAAGGTACCGATTGTAATATTGATACATCTATGGTGATAAATTTCCAATAATTTTTCAAATCCCATTTATTTTATTAAAAATATAAATATTTTATTCATTTAGTTTAAAGTAAATGGTTTTTAACTAATTTCATAATACTTTTGAAATATCACTTTTCATTGGCCATTTTTTAAAGCATTTAGGAAATGGTTGTTGTTTTCAGTCAAATATAGACTTTGGTCTGTCCGCATTTTATTTTATTATTATTATTATTTATAAATGGTGGAGAAATATTAATACTTAATCCATAACGTATATAATATATGACTCTGTTATTACATAACTCACCTTTTTATCATCATAAAAATTATGTTTTTACTGATTTTTATTAACTCAATAGGAAAAATTTTGTGCTTTGAGCAATAGATGTCCGCATTTCACTTGTTTATTTATTTTAACAAAATTCTTTGCATTTAGAAGAATTTTTATTTAAATAGGAATTTCAAATGTCGCTGTTAATAAAGAAGAAAGTTACAAAAAAAAGTTAACGAGTAGACGCATACTATCAAATATGGAAAAACAACGAATCCAAAAAAGACGTCGCATGAAATATCATCTTTTAAAGCAAAAAAAAAAGAGGTCTGATTATCGAACCTACTGATTACTAAATGTGCATTACATTAAAAAAAAATTAAATTAAATAAAAATACTGCAAATATTAATTTTTTTTCTTTTGTGCAGTTTTGGCTTCGAAAGGTGCGCTATGTTGCAAAAAGATATAAGCGGCTATGAAAACACACTTGGTAAACGTTCATGCTCAGTTTTACAAATAAATATGGCACATATATGCCCTATACACATTAAGATACCTAACTGGTGCCAAATTGGCGTTCAGTTGCCTAACATGGTTATCATATAAATGTTATAATAAATTGTTTGTTCTAAAAATATTATCATTTATTGGTTGTTTTTCTTTTTTTTTTAATAACAGAAAATGTTTCGTTTATTATTTTTTTTATTTTGAAACAAATAAATAACTTGTTATTATAGCATGCTATATGTATCTAGTAATCAGAACGATGTTTTTGCCTAACTGGCATAAAAAATCTCGCCAAACCCGGTGCTTATATCTCTAGTATATTATCTCAAGAATTTTATTTATGTATACTATAATTGTTTTTACATACCACTTACTTCTTCTTGCATATAAAAATAGGTAAGTGGCTCCTTTATGCAGTATAAATTGTCAAAAATCTTTAAAAAATAACCCCCGTTGCCCCTTTTTGGATCGAATTTTTAAAAAAAATCAATGTCTAATTCCAGTATTGCTCCCAGGTATGCATACATATTCAAAATTTCAAAGTTGTATGCCAACAGGAAATGGATAAAAAATGGGAAAAGATGTCACATATGCACCAGGGTACATAATTGGCGCCAAAATGGCATTATTTTACCTGAGATGGTAACCCGGCTTTATTTATTTATTATTTGTTTATTTACTCATAAAATGTTTATTTACTTTCATTTCCTTTTTTTAATTATATAAAATATTTGTTTTTATAGTTATTAATTATTATTATTATTTTATTTACTGTAAGTTCTTTTTGATAATAGAAAATAATTTAAAAATGTGTATGTAAGCGTTGTTTGAAAACGCAGTTTTCGCCAAATGGGCTTTGAAAAAAAATGCGCCAAGTCTGATGCGCGTGTGGCATCCGTGCCGAAAAATTAGTGACCAGAATTGACTTCCACACACAAACAAAATATAAGTTAAAAGAAAACATGCAATAAAAATAAATATAAAGGGAAAATGATGTCATAAAAGAAACTTTTTATTTAAAAACGTAATTGTTTCTAATTTTCACACGCGAAATATATAAAATATTCTTTTAGCTATCAAAAAATGCTATTAAGTTTTTATGACATTTTTTTAATATAAAAAAATAACAGTTTTATTTTCCTGCATGATTAAATTTTAAAATGTTTTATTGCATTCAATATTTCTGAGTGCGTAAATGATTACTATTTACTCCATGTACTGATTCGGTTATCTATGAAAATATCCAGCTTGTGAAAATCACGCACACCAAATTTCTGTGACGTATGCAAATAAATTGTGCTTTTTTATGAGTTTTTTTAATATAACTTTTAAACTATTTGGAATTAATTTTTAAAAGTAGGTGCATTCACCAGATTACCTTCATAGGTACCTTCTGGTACAAACAGAATCGAAATCCGACAAGTAATTTTTGAGATTTGCTTGACGAAAGAATTTTTTTGAATTTTAATATCGTTACGTATCTCTGAGTATAAAGACTTCGCTTCGCTCAGACAATTAGTGGAGAAACGCTTAGATTTAAATAACATGTCATATAAAAGCATTTCTTTGTCTTTTTAAAAAGTGATATTTGAATAAAATAAAATCTTAATCAATTTTTACGAAAATTACACAATTAGAATTAGTGTAAAAAAATAGGCATACATGCACAAGTTTAAAATCTATAAATGAAGTACTTGTAAATATTATGTACCCCCCAAGAACAGTCCTTGTCAAACTAATCGGATGTGGCAATCCCGAAACTTTCTTCTTCCTCATACATGTTAATACTTCAAAATTCGCTATCACAAAATTAAATTGCAACTTATGCCCATCATGAGAATTCTAAAGATATGAAATTTTGTATATTAGTTCTTCAAATATGACTATCGCTAAACTTATGCAAATCCCAAAAAATGCAGTTTAGGAGCACCATCTATTGAAAGATTAACATCAAAACCTAATCAGTAACAACTTGTGTCAATGCTAACTGAATCCTAAGTTAGACAAAAATTTGTGCATTAAATCAGATAGATCTGCAAAAATCCTTAAAAAAAGCATTCATAGCAGCGCTAATTTTTAATGAATTTACATCAAAATGTAAAAAATGTCAATTCATCTTAAGGGCTAACTGATTCTAAAGTTTGATGGAATTCCGTGCATTAATTCTGGATATAGAACTATTGCAGAAATCACAACAAATGCAGATTAACAATGCCACTTGTTGAGCGATTTATACCAAAATATAAAAAATGTCAATTCATGTCAAGGACTAAATCTGAAGTTTGAAAGAAATCTGTGCATTGGTTCTGGAGATTGGACTATTGCAGAATTCATGAGAAATGCTTCATAGAAGTGCCACATGTCGAGCGATTTACACCAAAAACTAATCAACACCAATTTATAGTGGCAGTCAAAAGTTTCCAGCCAGTATAAAATTTTTCGTTATTTTGAAAGTATACCCATATAAAGTGGAATCTCAAAGTGATACTCATATACTTTATTGACATAATAGTTAGGAACTTATTTATGGAACAACAAATGAATATCAATAAATACAACTAACAAAATTAATTGCAAATAAAAACGCATGCTTTCAAAAGTTATCGGCCATCTTGGAAAGTTTGGAAAAAAATTGCGTTATAATAGAAAATCACAGATCAGTTAGATTTACAATTACTACCAAATCAATCATGTATGTTGTCATATCTTTAGCAAAATGTACCAAGGTGCAGTGACTTGGCATCTATTCAATGAACAGTTGAAAATCATCTGTGGTACGTTTTCCCACTCATCTTCAAATTTATGGGGGAAATTCCGGCCATGATGAATTGGAGTTTTATTAATTTCAAACATGTTTCTAAAGTTCATTCCAAAGATTTTCTATAGTATTTAGATTGGGTGCTTGGGCTAGCCATTTAAAAAGCGAAATATTTTTGTGCAAAAGCCATTGCTTGACAAGCTTTCATGTATGCTTCGGTTTCTTATTATACTGAAACTAATAGTTGTGACCAAAATTTTGCCTCCAATAAGGCAGCAAATTATCTTGCAAAGTATCCTTATATATTGCATCATTCATCTTGCCTCAGATTTTAACAGACGGACTGGCATCTTTTCCATAAAATGCTCCTCATAATGTAACGTATCTTCCACCATGCTTAATTGTAAGAATAACACATCTGGAATCATGTCTTCTGTTGCTAAGTCATCGGGCATACTGCTTGCCAAGGCCCGTTATTGAAGACTGGTCAAGCAGTAGCTTAATATAGTAAATTTCGCATTCTGCATTTTTTTTAATTTTTAAGAATTTTAATGATTTTTAAAATTTGCCTGTATTTTGAGGTGATTTTTTAACATTTAGATTCATGAAAGAATTTCAGTTACAACGTTTTTTTATACCCATTATACTTTTTTTTATACCCATTTTAATAAATTTTGTCTTCTTGGATTTTTAAACTTTTAGTGATTTTCAAAGTTTTTTTTTTTTTTTTTTTTTTTTTTTTTTTTTTTTTTTTTGCGGCGATTTTTTTCAAACACAGAAAAGGGGACTTGGGGAACCAAAATATAAAAAAGGGGACTAAAGGGGACCTTTTTCTAAAAAGGGGACTTTTGGGGGAAAAAGGGGACCATTTGGGGGCCCTGCATTGGTGAACCAAATGAAAGGTGTACGTTTTCTCCTGATGACCACTGGAGTAAAACGATTCTACAGCTTTCGCAAAACACATGAGGCACCCACTTTTTATCTTGGTTTGCAACAGGAAATCCAAAATAATGAAGATATGCACTTTTTAACGAATCTACAATGGGTCTTCTTAAAAAAAAGAAATATATATATATATATATATATATATATATATATATATATATATATATATATATAAACTGTACACAAACACAGCAAAAACGATCAGAACTTCGTTTACACTTTCTACACGACATTTTAATTCAATCCGAAACAAAATATTCTTTGTTTGAAGCGAACGAATGAACATTAAACTGTCGTTACTGACTGCAGAAATAAAATTGTGACGTGATAGAATATTTCTGCAGACACTTTTAGGTCTACGGAAGGTAGACTTATTACATTTATATACATTTCTTTCGGGGTATATAAAAAAAGTTGAAATTTGTAAACTAGTGTTATTGATGAAAGTACTACATATAATAATCATTGGTGAATCATCACCTGCCCATATTTGAAGGGGACTCATGTACAAAAGAGTGCTGATGGATCTCAATTATGAAAAAAGCACCTTTGAAACCTGATTACAACAAGAAATATACATACGGTTGAAAGTTAAGAGTTAAATTTGATTTAATTGTAATAAGACAATATCAACTGCAATAAACCACAACCTTAAATATACTAATGAAGAATAAGGAAAAACAAGCTTACATATGTTATGGGTCTAGCAAATAATGCAATTAATCTCGAAATAGATAGATTTTCACAATCTGCTACCTCAAAGAAATACAGAATACACCATGTAGCACTAAGGACACATAAAAGAACTCCTAAAAGCTGAAAATAAAAAAGTATATTCAGTAAAATTATAGGAAGTACAAAAAGAAAATAATATTTTACTTGCATTCTAGACTAAAATGGCTAATATTAATAAATATCACTGATTTTATTTAAAATAGACCTGGGTTACTGAGCTTCACTTAATGCAAGAATTACTTAAAAAAAAAAAAAAAAAAAAAAAAAAAAAAAAAAAAAAAACAAGGCAGATTTTAGTATGTATCTGTAGTTTTAACCAAAATAGACCTTTTTTTTTTTTTTGGCTTAAATTGGCTTTTATACAATTTTAATTATAAACTACACATTTTTAAGTGTTTTTTATTAATTTGGAGATATTTTATTTAGTTAAATTTACACAAAACTACAAATATACTTTTATTTTAAAAAACAAGCTTCTATGAAAAAAAAAAAGCGAAAGTTTTTATTTGTTTTTAAATAAAATTCAGCGTTCGAAATTCTTGCTGGTCCGCTGGTCCGAGACCACCGATAATTCAATCGGACCACTAATCTGAAAAATTTAGTGGTCCGCAGGACCAGTGCCTTTTTTCAGGCCCTGAAAAAACTGCAACCGATCGCACATAAGATTTTTTTTTTTTTTAGCGATGTCGCGGACACGCTATAGCGCGAAAAATACGCAAAAAAACGGAGATGGGACGCAAAAAAATAATTCTTATGCGTCCCACGAGACGCGTAATTTCGTTAAAAGATAGCGAAAAAACAGCAAATTTCGTTAAAAAATCGCAAAATAACGACTAATTTCAGGAAAATTTTGTTAAACAATTCTCGAAAAAATGGCTAATTTCATTCCAAACGCGAAACATAAAGCAGATTCTTTCAAAAAACTGCGAAAAAACGGCAAATTCCACTCAAAAAAATCGCGAAAAACGGCAGATTTTTTCAAAAAATAGCGAAATAATAGCAGATTCCTTCAAAAAACTGCAAAAGAAGGCAGATTTCTTCAAACAATCGTGAAAATACGACACATTTTGCCCGAAAATCGCTATCAATCGGCAAAATTTGTCAAAAAAAAATCTCAAAAAACGACAAATTTTGTTAAAAAAGCGGTAAATAATGACTAATTTCCGGCAAATATTGTCAAAAAATCTCGAAAAAATGGCTAATTTCATCCTAAAACCTGAAAAAACGGTAGATTTCTTCAAAAGATTGCGAAAAAACGGCAAATTTCGGCCAAAAATCGAGATAAAATGGGAAATTTTGAAACAAAATTTCGCGAAAAACGGTATATTTCGTCAATAAATCCCAAAAAAACAAAAGATTTCGTCAAAATAACGCGAAAAGACGGAAATTTCAACAAAAAAGAACGAGAAAAAAAAATAAGTGAATGCCGGGAGAGAATTTTTGTTTTAAAATCTAATTTTCCTGCTTAAAAATTGTTGTTGCTGCTCCAAAAACTGATTTTCCTGCTTCCCAATCGGATTTTTATTGCTCCAAATCTTTCTGAGTGAATGTGACTCCTGAAAGCACCATTTCATTAAGCAAAGTACCCATTTACTCAACAAAAATATCCCTTTTTTCAGCAAAACTATCTTTTTCAATAAACCTGTCTTGCCTCATTTTAAAAGAAATGCAAACAATAGTGATAAGATAATTATCTTCTACACTTAAATAAGCATTATTTTATAATTAAATTTGTATCTTGCACATTTATTCTTTAAAAAGTACAGAAAAATTCTCTTTTTAATTTTCAGCAAATTATAATTTTACATTGTATTATGCTGAAAAATTTAGATTAATGCAAAGTAAGATTGGTTTATTTTCCAAGGAGAGGGGGGGGGGGGACAGGAGGAGGCCACTCTAAGTGTTAAAATTATTTAATAGAATTTTATATAGCGGACCAGTGATGATGTCTGCGGACCAGTAAATTCTCATGCTTACTGGTCCGTAGGACCAGTGACTTTTTTTTAGGAATTCTAACGCTGAAATTAATGTACTTCTATGCTGAATTTCCCCCGAAATTCCAGCAATAGCTCTTTCTCAAGAGCTAATTTACGAATTTCCACCAAACTTAAGATTCAGGTATAGTTTGATGCATATTATTGCTGTTTATGTTTTGCCTAACAGGTGTCGCTTTTACGTTGCATTTTTCTCGATATCCGCAATAGTTCTATTTCAAGCAGTGTTGAATTCAGGCACTTTGCTCCGGGAGAGATTCAACAATCTGATTCAATTTCTTTTCTACGTACTTTTTTAGATTGAAAATATTTGCCAATTTGTTACTGTATCATTTTTTAGATCGAATTCTACTTTTCTCTCTGTTTCCACCAGTTTTTCATATGATATTAAATTTAAATATAATTTTAAAGTGAAATCCTTTTTTATGTCAGATAAAAACTCTGATTTTTACAAATTTTACAGTACTTTAACTTTTTACAACAAGCAGGAATTAAGCTTAAAAACAATTATAGTAAGCTTTTATTTTATTTTATTTTATGTTATTTGTTTGTGTATGTGTGTGTGTTCTCAAGTCAAATACTTGTTGAAACCTTTCCAAATTATGTTCATTTTAGTTTTTAGCAGGGTTGGCATGATTTAAACGAGCGGTTTATACAGGGTTCGCACAGTTCTACCTCTAAATTTTAAGAATATATTCTAAGTGTTTCACTGCAGAAAAATATCTTAAAATCTGTGAATGAAGGTGGGGGTTACGAATGTTGTGGTTTTAAAATTAAATGTAAATTTTCTTATTTTTAATAGTGGTGCCAGAGTCCTTGGAAATTCCAAGGAGTGTGCGAACCTTGGGTTTATATCAATTGGCCTTTTCTTAAAAAAAAACACCAAGTAAATGTTTTTATTATTATTATTATTATTTAGTAGAAATCATACAACATTCTCTCTCTCATTTTAATTACTTACGTGTTTAAATTATTGGATATGAATAATTTCTATTTTAAACACTTTATTTGAGCAATAAACATTACACATGGGTGTAGTTCATGTTTGCATTTGTAGGTTGAAAATTAGTATGTGTTGATGAACATATCGAGAGCTCTAAAGAGAAAGCTTAAATCATGCAAATTAATCAAAGATAAAAAAGTACAATAAAAATTTATTCAGTATTTAGCAAAAAATATTTTCTTAAAAAAATGCAGAATATTTAACACAATTAATAACATAATACAATTGTCTTTGTGATTTTAGGCAAGGTGCAAAAGAAAATTTCTTGATTGGGCAAACTAAGAATTAAAATCAAAATATGAAGTCGAATAAGAGAGTATTGAAAAATTGGGTGCTTGTTACAACATTTCAATAACATCATTTTTTTCCCCCTGACATCTGGCGAATCTAATGACCAAAAGTGTTGACTTCGAGAAGTCATTCAAAAAAGAAAATCATTAGAAATATTTGAAATTTATTTTTTGAATAACTGTGATAAAGAATATTATATTCATCAAACTACATTAAATGATTATTATCTATAATAATAAAGAGACAAGTATGTTTGTGTGTCAGCGCTATTCTGAAGAGACCGCTGCATGGAGTTACAAAATTTGGAGTGGAGGTACTTTATACATGTAGTTTTGCACCTCGAAGCCCGATTTTCGATTTTTTGTTTAGATTTTTTTAATAATTTTTAGGCGATTTTTAGCGTTCTTTTTGCGATTTTATCCCAATAGTGAAAGGAATACGGTTTCATTTTTTTTTAACCCAATCTAGCAATTTTTTTTTTCTTTTCAACAAAGTTTATTCGGAATTCCTACATCGATTTTTAAATTTTTAATGAATTTTTTTGAGATTTTTACTGTTTTTTCACATTTTGCGGCTGTTTTTTGATACTGATAAAAGGAAAATTGTTTGAAACTTTTATTGTAATGCACAAAATTTCATCTACAATGATTTTTAAATTTCAACGATTTTTAATTCGATTTTGAATACGATTTTTCGAGATTTTTTGCATTTAGTATCCATTTTTTTTCATAGTTTTTCTATCAAAAACTTGAACTGTTGAGAATGTAATAGGTAGAATTTTTTTGCGAAATCTACCTAAAATGTCAAAAGTTTAGGTACCACTATTTTTTAATAGAAATTTCATCAAATATCTTAAATTCTTGCTTAAGACCGCCCCCCCCCCCCTCGAGTAATATATCTCCTGATAGGTTTTTTAACAGAGTTTCGTTTGGATATCGTTTTGATAAGAATAGAATGCACTCCCTGGTGGTGGAATGTGGAACCAACAGACAGCGATTTTGTTAAAGTTCGGAAATCTTACAATATGATTTGTTTTAAACTGCAAGTTTGTTTATAACACATGATAAAAAATTAAAAAAAAAATGGTGTAACATATTTCAGGGTGCGAAAGGAGAGGGGCACGAACAAAATTAGGAAATGTAACAAGAAGGCCTGTTTGAAACTTTAAGATAGCTTATCATACATACTAAAAAATTTTAAATGCTGACGATGTCCTGGAGAGACTGCTGCACGAAGAGCTACAAAATTTTGGCAGGAAGTTCCTCTATATATGGAGTTTAACACCTCGAAGGCCGATTTTTGATTTTTTAATACTATTTTTATGCGATTTTTAACAGGTTTTTATAATGTTTCGAGGCGGTTTTTCCCCATTAGCGAAAAGAATGCGGTTTCATCCTTTTAACCTAATATAATGAGTTTTGTTCTCTTTTCAATATAATTTATTTGGATTTCGCGTAATGACTTTTGGATTTTTAGTGAATTTTTTAGAGCAATTTTGAATGTTTTTTCGTATTTTGTGCTGTATTTTGATATTAGTAAAGAGAATTTTGACTCAAATTTTTAGTTTAATGTACTAAATTTTGTACACTAACAGGGGCATGCGAAGAGAAAATTGCACTCGACCCAATGTTTCAATTTGGCGCCCCTCCCCCCAAATAAATTAGAAAAACATTAATAAAATACAAATAAAACAACGAATTAAAAATTACTTGACGACATAACAAACATGTGTAACGTATTTTATGTCAAGTGAATGTGACATTTACGATCAGCCATTATTGGCATTTAATCTTATAGTTTGGCACTTAGTTTCTTGATCGACTGGTTAATCAAATAGTACTGATTTCCGATTAGAATGTTTTATCCATTTGAAAAAATTCCGATTACTACAATTTTAAAATTAACTAGCGATTTTTAGTGCATTTTTCAGTGCGTTTTTAATGCAGTTTTCAATGCTATTTTTAATTAACTTTTTAATGCGATTATTACCATTTTTCCCGATCCCCACAGTGGTGTTTAAACAATTAAAAAAGGAATTTGATTTCAAATTTTTAGACTAATTTAGTAAATTTCACCATCCACATTTTTTAAATTTTGTCTATTTTCAATGCGATTTTTAGATACATTTTGTGTTTTGCGTCGACTTTTTTGTATAATTCATGAAAAATGTGATTGCTATGTTTTACCCGACAACAATAAATCTTTATTCTCGGGATGCATTTACATTTAGCGATTTTTAATGAATTTTTCAATGATTTTTTAATGGCTTTTAGAATTTCACGGCTATTTTTAAAAAATTGTAAAAGGAATTTAATTTCAAATTTTTATCCTTACTCTTTTAAAAAATTTTGCCATTTACGAATTTTGAAATTTAGCAATTTTTAATGCGATTTTTAGCATTTTTTAAATTATTTTTTAAATTTTTCGTCAATTTTTTGCCATTTATAAATGTTTTCCAATTGCGATGTTTTACCATTATATACCCGAACCTATTGCCGTTGATTTTTCCATATATCTATATTTAATACGATTTTTCGAGATGTTCTATGCTTTGCGCCGATTTTTTATCATTCGTAAATGATTTCCGATTACAGTGTTTTATCCAAATACAGTAAACTAGCCGCCCTTGGCGATCAGATTAGTCTCCCTCGAATGTAAACTAACCATTAAATATTTTTCTTTCAATCATAATTTATTTTTGGAGATTGCAGTTCCATCTTCAAAAAATTGTTTCTCTGGATCTAAAACATGAATCAGATTTCTTAGTCAGATTTGTTTCCTCTTAATTGGTGCAGATTCTCAAAACAAGACAAAATTTGGTATTTTTCGGTTAGACAGCACCAGTGTTATACATATATATATATCAATATACTGTATATATATATATATATATATATATATATATATATATATATATATATATATATGTACATGTATAATACATCTGTATTTATATAGATCTATACATATGTAAAAATAAAACACACATCCGGCTAATTGGAAAGTACCCAAAATTTTTGCATAAGCCATGTGAAAGACATCATTTTAATTTCATAGATAGAAAGCCCAAAGTGTAAACTTTTATTTAAAACAAAAAGAAATTGGAAATTTAATTTGCCTTTTTGTGTACAGCCTTTTTGGTGAAGTCACAAAAATTTGGAAAAATAACCATAACTCTCAACTTTGGCTAATTTTTTTAATTCTAAATATTACAAGTAAATTTTTTAAATATTTTTTATTAAAATCTGCATCTTTTTATATTCTTACAGTGATATTTTTAAGATGATTCTTGTTTTAGATCCAGAGAAACAATTTTTTGAAGATGGAACTGCAATCTCAGAATACAGACTCAGAAATGTGCGATTTGAGAAAACCCCAAGAATTGAACTCCCCATATCTCAGAAACTATGAGGTCTAGGAAGGAAAAATTTCTGATGGAATCATTTCATGATAGAATTAGAGTGTACACAAATTTTCATCAAAATCCCTGAGGGTCGGGTTACAAGGTCTGATTGAATTGACATGGAATGACTCCCTAGCGATTTTTTAGTATTTTGCGATTTTTAATACTATTTTCAGTGCAATTTTCGGGCTTTCACAGTCATTTTTTTTTTTACATTTTTCAAAGGAATTCGATTTCAAAATTCTAGCCTAACAAGAATTTGGTTTCAAACTTTTAGTCTTTATGGTAATTGTTTTGACCTCGTATTTTGATCTTCAGCGATTTTTAATGCAATGTTTTAGCTTTTTTAACCATTTGAAAAATGGTTGTTGTTTTCGGGAGAATGGACCCGATGATGTTACCACTTTTGAATGATGTTACCACTTTTGAATGATGTTACCACTTTTGAATTTAAATTAAATTCTTTATTTTTAGAAGAATTTTTATTTGAATTTAAATTAAATTCTTTACTTTTAGAAGAATTTTTATTTGAATAGTAAATTAAAATGGTTAAAATCATTGTAATAAAGGAGAAAACTAACAAATTTAAAAATGGGTAGACGGAAATTAACAGATACGGAAAAAGCCGAAGCCAAAGAAATGAATGAACGTGAATATCGCATTCAATGATATTAAACACAGTCAACATGTATAAGTTGCTTATTAGTTTGGCGATTCGTATCATTTGGCGAAATTGGTCGACGGGATAACTGAGTAATACTGTATTTGGTTTGGCGCAAAAACGTCTTTCAATGCAGAAAATGATAAAATCAAAAGATTATTGAGCCGCTGAAAACCAATTACGTGTTGAAAGGCGATCACGAAAAAGGAAGCAATTTAATGCCGAACCGATTAATTGTAAAACATCATGTCGCCAGGGCGACCAATCCACTAGCCATGGCGTTTTACTATCGGTCGGTTCTAACCAGGAAAATTTGAGTGCCAATAGTGATTCTAACAAGCCGGAAAATGTTATAGCGATTACTCTTGATTTTCCACCACCTAAAAAGAAAACTAAAAAGCAATCGGCTTGGGAAAAACTGGGAAAAAACTTTTTTGATTCGATGTCTGATGGACCCATTCACAGATGCATGTGCTGCGATCGATTTTGGTTTAAAACCTCCATCACCAAAATTCTGCTCTGTAAAATCAAACAATATATGCCAAAGTCTTACAAGTATAACAGTATATGCCAAAGCTGTATTTTAATAATGATTACTTTTGCACCAACAATGTTAAATAGTTTGAAATGTTTCTTTCGTCGCCAACTTTTATGCTTGGCGACAATAGAGTGATATAACTTAAACGAACCGTACCTTCAAATTGCAGCATGTATAAAGTCATTTATAGCAGTGGCACGGATAATACACAATAAAACAACTGGTATTTAGCTTAAAATGATAGATGAATGTATCGAGTGAAACATTTTTCAAATGGTTGGGGTAATTTCTTAAATTACAATTATTTGTTGTTGTTTTTTTTGTTTGTTTGTTTAAGTTCACAGCAATTTTTTTGATACGGAAAAGGAATTCGGTTTTAAACTTCTTTCTAATATGAAAAATTTTCTCCTGTGCGATTTTTGCTACATTAAAGGTTTTTATTGCGATTTTTAAAATTTTTTATACGCATATCACTGCTTGCCATTTTATTATGCTAAATAGATTCAAAACTTTTATCCAAATAGAGTAAATGTTTAGTTCCGTGATTTTTGAAAATTTTGCTATTTTTAATGCAATGTTTACGTTTCTTCGGGATCCACTTCGATTTTTTAGACGTTCAATTTTCGACCGAATGTAGTTAGTAAAACCCATCCATTTTCAATTTTCTAGCCCTTAAATTTTCGATGAACGTTAAACGAAATTCGTGCAACAATTTTTAAATATTTCGAGTTTTTTAATTTTTTAAAAAAATTTTTTTTTTTTTTTTTTTTTTTTTTTTTTGAAGAATTCGAGCAACGCCACACAGTGTGGTATTTTGCTGAAAAACCTGGCCAAAATTATTTAAATTATTTTGTGCGTTTTATAGCAGATAAAATGCTTTACGGAAACGTAAAATATATTATTATGGTAGAAACAAATCATTTTTCGAACAATTTACGCAAATTATTGTCCTTTTACCCACCATTCTTTCGAGCATAATCTTCCATGTCATCCTCTTCAGAATCGCCCCAAAACTAAATTCTGGCAATAACTATTCTTAAATAAAGATCGAAACAAAAAAGTAAGCCATTAAGTACATTTTTATTGCAGTTTATGAGAAAGTCTTTTCTTGAAAAGTTTTGACTATATGAAAGAAAATGCATGTTGCGGACTTCAGCCGCCATCTCTGATAGCTGCCGAATTGGGTGGTATGGATGTTCTTTAATAGTAGCTCCGTGGTTCAAAATTTTGTGTAATATGTGTGACACTGGGTCCCAACCGTGAAGATTTACACAAAGTCTAGAAGTGTTATTCGCAATTTCTTGAAAATTTTTAATATCTATTTTATAATCACTAGATAGCACTTCTAGAATAGCTTTTAAAAATAGTGCATTAGTTTTATCTCAATTCCTGTAATTTAAGCTGATGTTCCTCGATCTGAGAAAACTTTTTTTGAGGTATTCCCGAAAGCAGCTTTTGCAGTGTGTACTAGTATCGCCTCTCAGTTTAAAACATACCTTGCATTAGTTTTTTTTCTTTTATTGACAGTCTTTCTCATTTTTGCTTCTTGCTAACCATTTTTTTATTGAAAGATTTTTAATTACAAGCAAGATGTAAAATTGACTCGAAAAATCGGATTCTAACATAGAATATTGAAAGATCGAATTTTAAAGAATCAGGATCAATGTCTTTAATTATTTTTAGCTTATTAAAAAATTTTTTATGATTGATTGCAAATATAGCATCGCATATTGATTGCTAGTAATATGATTACAAACTTTAGCATCGACACTAGTCAGCACTAATTTGAATTGCACTTGTAATAAATCATAAGCTGTGAGGATCTCTGTATTTATTAAATTTTGTGCTTGCTGTTCAATGTATTTTACCTCCTCTTGTGTCATATCGTTATTTTCATAAATAAATCTTGTTAATATGAGAAAGCAAAAGCGTGGATATGAAGATACATAATTTCTGCCACCATACTTTTGAAATCCATTTATTTCCTTATTAATCTCAAAGAAACTAAAGAGTTTTTGAAAGTATTTGAATCATTGAAAGTTTTAAGTCATGTTTGAGTCAAAGGGATTTTCAGACTTTTGTTTAAATATTTGTTGTGGAAATCTGTCACAACCCCATTTGCAGAGGAGTTCTAAACTTATCAATTCTGCTTCACTTGCTGTTGTGAAAACATTTTCTATGTATTTACACAGTGTTTGAGTAAAGTTATCTAAAATATTTGAAAGTTTCACTTCCGCCATATTTTCAGTAATGAAGTTATCTTTTTGATAAAATTGTTCTTTAACTCTCTAAAGAAGTATATAGCGAGGACATACATATTTATTAAATGTTCGGGTGATATTAAAACGATTGTATGTAAAATCTGCTGCAACAAACATAGCCAAAGCCTCAGTTGGTAATAACTTCAATGTACTTAGGTTTGAGGTCTATGACAAAGAATTAACCTTTTTTCGATATTTTTCTGCCCTTGTAGGCCTGAATGCAATGTCTTTAATAATTTGTGAAACACCTGCATGCTCTGCAGCATTTTTGCTCAGTTGAACTGCTATTGCTCTTGGCTAATTTCAGATTTTAAATGTTCCATTTTATATCTCTTATTTCTGCCGATACAATTTTTAAACTATTTTGCTGAGAGACCGAGTATCTCTACTATCCTTATAGAAAAACAAAGCATTCCTTTCAGTCATTCCTCATTGTTTTCACAAAAACATTGTTCAGTGAATCCCAAAGAAACTCATTTTTATTTATAACTATGTTTGAAAGATTTCTGACGTAATCAAATGTATTTAATTTTACAAACATTTCGCAATTTCGATAAGTTTCTCTTTCAGAAACTTTGACTCGTTAATTTGTATGTGTCATAATTCTTTTATTACATCACTCATATATATTTTTTTATATTTCTACTGATTTTTTTATTCAATAGAATAAAATACTATATGTATGTCTAGTAAATTACTTCTTAATAATATAAATATTTCTTACCTCGTTAATGAGTAAAGAACGCAATTCCTTATGGTTGATTTAAAATATATTATTCAAAAAGATAATAGATAATTCACATATTACAAACTCTTGGTACAAAACGAAAATGTTACATTATTTACAAAAAATCATTTAGTCAGCGTTATGGATGTACGATCAAAAAACGTTTTACTCAAAGAAAAAAAAAGAAACATCCAACTACTTTTAAAAAAAAGAATTTTTCTCCTTTAATTTGCAGATTTATCATCTGCACACCAAAAGGTATTCAGTAGAAATAAAAAACTACAGTTTATATTAAATGTAAACAGTTAATAAATTTTAAAAGTTTAATAAAGTAAAAAAAACTGCTTTTCAGATTTTTTTTTTTTTTTTTTGAAATTTTGTTTTATTTATTAAAAAATGGGGGGGGGGGCAAATCGGGGCAAATTTTATTGCATATCTTTTAATTAGAAGGTCTATATATTATGAAAACACAAGAGTTCTTGCTGAACTCGGTTTAACTCCCTATTAAAATTATATTTTTATCTAATATATTTAACTCAAAAAAATCTATTGTTTCAAACTTGAAAATCATAATGAACATGTACTGTATTTACAAAAATATTTATGTACAAGAGAGTATATACCTCCGTCTTTAAAAACTGTAAAATATTTCTGAAGTTCGACTTAAAGTAATTTTTTAAACGTTCGATAAAATGATGCATAGATCAGAAGCATAAAATAAGAAATGCAAAAACCATGACTTCCAAGTAAAATACCAGACAACTGGAGAGTCTACAGAAAGAAATGAGCCCGTTATCATATGCACAGGATAGTCCGCTTACACCAACTAGAAAATGATCAACTAAATGCGAAATTTAAAACTTTGACTTTTGGCCAGCTTTTTGAGCGAAATACCACAATGTGCGCCGCTTAGATTAGCTAGTTAGTAATTAAAGATTGTTTTTAAAAATTTTCAAGATATTAGTGCTTTACTGTCTAAATTTTCTACTTAAATTGACTATAATTATTTATATTAGATTAATTTAAAACACGATTATTCAATCGGTAAATTAATTATAACAGATGTAAATTTTTCCATTTTTCATTTTTGGGTGAAAAAAGTCCAGGCCAGGATTCGAACCGTTGAGGTTAATTGGGTGAAATAGTCCTCCAGTGTTCGTGTCCGGAATGGCTCAGTCGGTAGAGCATTGGCGGCTTCAGCCAATACATCCCTGGTTCGAATCCTGGCCCAAACTTTTTTCACCCAAAAATGAAAAATGGAAAAATTTACATCTGATATAATTAATTAATTTTAATTACTTTCAAATGAAGCTATACTATTTATATATCAAACAATGTTTTTTTTTATCAATAAATATGCATGTATATGCAAAAATGTTGTATGTAAAAAACTTGATTTAAACTGAAAAAATTTAAATTAAACCAAGTAAACCGTTTAGTACTTTTTAAGTCGTTTTAACCATTTAGAAAATTTATGGTTTTATTCAATAATAATAATAAAACGGTTGATTTAATTGCTGATTTAAATCAACTGATTAAAAGGGTGACATCCTATTAAAGATCGATTGGAAAGTTCCTTTTCACATGAACATAAACTAGGTTGAGTTAAATAAAAGAGTAAACAGAATTACCAGCGTTGAATTCAGGCGGTGGCCCGGGGGGGGGGGGGGACAGCAATGAAATGTCCCACCCCGGAAATTTTCAGATTTTGTGTTTTCAATGGTTAAAAAGAGCAATCCCCCACCGGTACTCCATAACATCCCCTCTCCAGAGCCGCAAGTGTCCCTCCCGCAAAAAAGTGTCTGAATTCAACACTGAGAATTACAGATACCAAATTAAAAAAAAAGCAAGCTGAAAATGACTTACTTGTTTCAAAATGAGTCGCCACGTAAATGGCAGAGGATTCACAGCAACATAGCCTGATAAAAAATATAAATTAAAAATCCCAATGATGCTGAATACAAGACATGGGATGAAAACTAAGATCGTGTCTTGAAAACATGTTGAAAAATCTGGGACACTGGAGTTCCAAGTTGCATTTGCATCCTAGAAAAAGAAAAAAAAATTACATAAGAAGCAGATTATTTAACAACATCAGACATTTAACCCTTAAATGCCGTATGTTGCCTTTCGACAACATACCCACTTTAATCTTCTAAATTACCAAATATAGTTGAGTCACATTATTTCGAAAATCCGCCTATTTAAGTTTAAAAATAGGAAAAATTAAAAAGATGTTCCTGAAGAAACGTACATTTAATGTTAGGATGCAAAGAAGTAAAGTAGCGATAGATGTACATAAGAGGCTAAGCTTGATGAAAACGAGTGAAACCAAATCGCTCTTTTGTTTTGTTTTTTGTTTATGACGGCCAATTATCTACGCTTAGGATATAGTAGAGGTCTGCACGGGCCGAAATTTCCAGGCCCGAGCCCGGCCCGAAAGTTTAAATTTCAGCCCGGGCCCGGCCCGGCCCGAACGAAAGAAATATTGGCCCGACCCGGCCCGGCCCGAAAGTTAAAATTTCGGCCCGAGCCCGGCCCGGCCCGAACGAAAAAAATATTGGCCCGACCCGGCCCGGCCCGAAAGTTAAAATTTCGGCCCGAGCTCGGCCCGGTCCGGAAAAAAGTTTAAAATTCGGCCCGAACCCGGCCCGGCTCAAGTGAATTTCTACAAAATATTGATCTTTAATCTTATGGAAGAGTTCTGACCAAAAAAAAATTATATTAGTCTTTTTTTTTTCATGTTTATAATCTCCATTTATGCAGAAGTGCCGTAGGCTGCGATATTTACGCTTTTAAATGAATCTTTGTTTGTTGTATGTAAATGTTTCAGTTATCACTAGTATTATTAATCCATATTCCCTGTAATGGAGACAAAAAGTCGAAAAAGCAGCATATGGTAAAATTTCCAAAGACGAAATCGCTTTGGAACGAAAAAAAAAATACATTCCCTTCTTAACAGATGTAAATGTTTAACATATTTTTTTCTCCCGTATTGTTATATTCATTTTGCATGGATGAACATTTTAAAAGAAACTTTCAGTTTCAAAGAAAATTCCGTCATAATCATTTTTTTTGTTTGTGTGTGTGTGTGTTTAATTCTATTTTAAAACGCCTAGTAATCTACGATTCCTTAAAAGGAATAAATTCTAATGTTTAATTGTAGAATAATGACGGCTTAAAAGTATATGCCTTTTTTGCAAACATTTTCGGACAAAGCCAAATATTACTGATTTATAAAAAGTCGAGAAAAGGATTTTCATATAGGAAGATACAATAGGAACTGATTATTTTGGTTCATGAAAACTAGGAAGAATGGAATCAGTCTCGGCTTCGTACGGAAAAAAAAGTTAGGCCCGGCCCGTCCAGCAAAAAAATTAAGGCCCGAGCCCGGCCCGGCCCGAAAGATTAGTGACTAGGCCCGGCCCGGCCCGGCCCGAGTCTTCAGAAGTAAGGCCCGAGCCCGGCCCGGCCCGAATGCCATTATTGGAAATCGGCCCGAACCCGGCCCGCGGGCCGGGCCGGGCTCGGGCTTCGGGCCGCGGCCCGGCCCGTGCAGACCTCTAGGATATAGGCCCTAATGGGTGGGATGCCCTCCGTGGCAGTCTTCCTAAGGAAATAAATCTAACCCGTATTTACGCAAGGAAATCCAAGGTTCGAAAAAAACCACAGAAAACTCCCAAAGGGTAGGTCGATGGCCGCGAATGGGTTCGAACCCAGAACCTACTATCTACCAATTTCGAGGGCAGAAACTCGCAGCCACTGGTGGGGCTGAAACCAAGTTGCAATGAAAGCTGTTTACTTAAGTACATATCGGCTCCATTTATACAATTCTGTAGAATCATTTTTAATCACTGAAAAAACACAAACAACAAGTTGAATGTAGATTCTGCCATTGCAGAATTCAATTTCGCTTCCGATTAGAAAAAAAAAAAAAAAAATCGATAGAGGTTTTTTAGAAGGGCGACCCCGTTTAGATTGCAATGAACTAACTTCATTTTTCTCGTGTTTATCAATATAAAATCAAATAGAACGGCGTGAAATAACCAAAGGAATAGCAATTTCTCTCTGAGACATTGGAATTGCGGAATAATAAAGAGATACAATTTGACGTGCTACTTCTTCATTGACTAGATTCAACAAAAACGGATTTTTTCTTTAGTTTAAACGCTTTTTTATAGACTCTGAGTAAAAGGAAATGGAATTTAACAATAAAACGAGTGGAATCCCGTCGAATTCGACGAATGAAATGTTTAAAAGACCCGATCGATTTGGTTTTAAAAAAAAAGCAAAAATAATTACATTATTGAATCAATATATAATAAATATATTTACAAAGTAAATGTCAAGTTTGCCAGTTACAATTTTGCATGCAAATATTCGCACAGCTTCAGTTAAAATTGTAACCTGAGTGCCGGCTAAATCCAGAAATTTTATTTTATACACACTCACAGAAAAATAGTTTTTTTTATTAGAAAGAAAAATACTAATTTCATTTTTACTGTGACATTATTTTCACTAACTGAAGTCATCTGAAAGTAAAATCTCAATCTCAGTGTCCATAATGAAAAGAAATATTGAAATGTAATATCGGGTACTACTAGGTTAGCCCGTCGACCAAAAAATAATCGCCAAACTATAAGATTTAATGCCAGTAATGGATGATCGTGAATGTCACATTCAATGACATTAAATACGATTCATGTGTTTAAAATGTCATTAAGTGATTTTTATTTCGACTTTTTATTAATATTTTTATTAATATTCTACTAATTATTTGTTTTTTCGTTATTTAAAATAAAAATTATGTCAATATGTATAATTTGGCTATTAGTTTGGCGATTTGTATAATTTGGCAAAATTGGTTGGCGGGATCACACAGTAGTACCTAATATCGTTATGAGTAAAAATGCGATGTTTTAAATAGTGACGTCATTTTCTCTTCAAATGTTTTTTAAAAGTTACTGTTATTAGTAATATGAAAAAAGGCATCTGTAATAATATTGTAATTCCCGTTTATCTGGTTGTCGAATTACATTATTTTCCTCATTTGAAATTTCTCTTATTTTGATTTAGACATTAATTTTTATCATAAATTATTTTCTGTTATTTTATTTAATTATTAATATTATTTCTCAGTAAATATATTTATTTTAACCTCAATTAGTGCATAATTATACGCAATCATTTTGGGAAATAAATTTTTATTATCGAGAGAAAAGCTAAACTGTGTTGCCACCATTTTGAAGAAATGTCATGAAAAAGCTTTTAAAATTAAAAATAAAATATAAAAATGGAGATAAATTAAAAAATAACTAAAATGGGCACAACTACAAATAAATAGCTTTCATTTAAAAAAATAATTATCAAAATCGGTTGGGTAGAAAATGCAGGGCTGATGACACGACATTTTTAGCTTGTCTGAAAGAAATAGCTTCGGAAGCTAATAACTAATTTAAACTTATTTATAGTAAAGCCAGTGATTTTTTCTTCTTTTTTTTCTGAAAAAGATCATCAAATCAACTAAGTATATATATATATATATATATATATATATATATATATATATATATATATATATATATATATATATATATATATATACTAGCGAGCTTCGCCCGCTAGCGGCCCCTTTCTGAAAAAAATAATCTCTCTAAGGCCCGGTGCACACATCGTTTCAAAATAGTGATGCAACTTGTACCACGGTATTCTCTAACTGCTTTTATGAAGATTTTAAAGAAATATCAAATTTTAAAATGTATTTATTTGCAATAATGTTCTCTAACGATATTTTAAAAATATACGGATTACCGAGTGTCGGATTAGTGAGGTCGCAATGTATTAATATTACACACTTTGAAAAAAACCTCGAGTATAATTTTCGTGTAAAAATATGCATATTTTGTACAAAAATTTTAATTTTTAGTTTTTTCCTTTTTCACATTTAATAATTTAAATTAAAAAATTCGCCTATTATATTATTTAAAATACAGTTACGGCCTCCCGATTTTTTCAAAATTTTTATGCAAGGTGTAAAACCAGTACCCAAAACACACATATAAAGATCATTGAAGAATACAGGATTTAAGGGCTACTTTTACCTAAAAATATGGCAGAAAAAAAAATCGCCCGTTTTACGCCGTAATTTCGCGGTTTTTACAGATTTAAAAATACTTCTAACCGTTGTATCTTTTTGAAATTTTGACACAACTCAAAACGATGTATTCACTAAGAGGTGTATAAAGATGGAAAAGAAATATTTAAAATTAGGGATTTTGTTCATATAAATATGAGCGGAAAAAGTGTCGAAAAAGCAAACAAAATTGTACGATCGGAGACTCTTTTTCTCGAATTTTTTTCAAAGGGTTAATATTAGAATATTTCAAAAATAAACACACCGTTGGAAATTAGACAGAAGCGTCTTTGAGGGGGTATTTTTTTCTTTGTCGTGCCTCCAAAATTAAAAAGGATGGAATCGTTTTAAAATTCGATAGTTTTCGCTCGAAAATTCTGCGGAGAAAAATGGAAAATGAAAGCTTTCGGGAAAACGTTTTTTTCAAAAGTTTAATGTTCGTATTTCTTGAAACCGAATAGACCGTCAGAAAGGTCTTTAAATTTCCTTCAAGAATATGCAATTTGTTTTAAAATCCGTGAATCTGCAGCGCGGATGCGACGTTATATAAAACTCCTTAATTTTCGTATTTTCGACACCTTCGTGGTTCTTCATCCGCGGAAAGCTAGTTTCGACCGGAGAGCTCCGTCAAAGAACCGTCTCGGAACTTGGATTTTTTTGTCACGTTTCCCGGGTAGTTTTTAATTAATATCTCGGGTAATTACCGGGCGATTTTCTCGAAATTCATTATCACAAAAGACCGAATCGTCCCGAGTCGATAGACACCCAGAGCGCCACTCCACTCGGATGTTGAGAAAAGTTTTTAGCGGTATAGACAGACAGGCAGACAGACGTTTACTGCGGTTAATAGTATAGATATTGTTTTTTGTCATCCCTGACTTAGATGTTTGGAGAAAAATCATACTTACTGCTGTGATACTGTATTTGCAGTTTTTATTTGAAGAGACTGTTATACACTATATAGCCATTAATGACCGGGCACTTTCAATTTTAGACATTTTGTCATACATTTAAAAATATATATGCCAGATTCTTCTGGAACTTCAGGATTATATAAATTATGTTTGACTTCATATGTTTCAACGTCCATTTGATAAGGAGGACAATTATAGGGGAGCGACAGAAAATCAAAGAAAAAGAAAAATATTTAAGATCACTCTATTCATTGAAATGTACGAAATGATCTATCGCTGTAGAATACAAATATATGAATGCCGTACAACATGTCAACTGAGTTTTGTAAGAATAACAAGTATATTCATGGAAACATAACGATTTTTTTTTTTCAACTAAACATATGCTGGTATGTTTTTAGCTTATCTCAAGCAGGTTTTTAACTAGATTTAATGCTAGTTTCAGAAAGATTTGCAAAATGTAGTGGAAATAATGTGGTGCAAATGGAATATAAATACAGTCGAGCCTCGTTAATTCGAAATCGGATAATTCGAATCTTCGCTTTATTTGAACTAAACATGAAGTCCCGAAATTTTCAAAGGTAGAATAACGTTAAAGTTTGTCATTAATTCGGACTCATTTTCTCTTGATTTCGTTTCATTCGAACTAACGAGAATTCCAATTTTTCATTTTTCTTTTCTTTCTCACTGATTTCAGATAATTTGAATTACTTTCCTTCTTTGATTTTTGTGAAAATTGTTCCGAACGAGTATACATATATAACCCAATGCATTTGATATCCACTTTCTTAGTGTCCCGTCTGTCCATCAGTGAAGCTTTAAAATTTTCTTCTGTTGTGTTTTCTTCTTGTGTTGTATGGTTAAGTTGAATTGTTTCTAATGTTTTAATTAGTTTATGTATTTATACATTGTAATTTAATATCAAATCCTATTTTAATGATAACAGACGAAATAAATTAAAAAAACATTATAACATTAATTCCTTTGTTATAATAGTGACATATTAAGCATGTTTTTATTTCATATTTTCCATAATTCAAACATCGGAAATTTGAACGTTTCTTGTGGTCCCGAAGAGTTCAAATTAACGAGACCTGACTGTACATTAAATCAGTACAAAAACCCTTAATGGGTTAAAAGTTTTAACGCAGCTGTTTATTTTATGGTTTTAAGAATTTTGAATATGAATTTTAAAAATAATGATATCAAATTTTGAGTGACGCCATGCTATTAATTGAAAAATGCATTTTTGTAGTATTTCATTAATCATTTTATTTTTTTCTATTTATGATAGCATGTGCAAAAGTTATTTTCAACATGAAAAGATATATACAACTTTATTCACCAATGCTTTTTCACACACATCTCCCATAAATTCAAAATATGCGTTTTAAAAGATATGATATAAAATTTAAGTGACGCCTTTATGTGCCTTTAAAAAGTTTGTTTTAAAATTCAATTTTTTTTTTTTTTTCTCATTTTGATTTGGTAAAATATATTTACACATCTAAAAAACTGTTTTAAATTTACATTTCGTTGTTAAATATATAATTTTCATTGAATCTATACTATGCATTGGAATGCATTTATCTCAATAAACTGATTTATCATTTGTGTCACGTTATTCAAAATTGTAAGCCAACGGTGCACAACCTTTGGCCCGCGGGCCACAAAGATACCACTATTTTTATGCAGAATGTTTTTCCTTATAGTTATGACGAAATCTTTACTATTAAATAAAACAAACGACTCTTTTCAAATATTCTGGTGGGAAACAATTTTCTGGCAAAAAGGTTGTGCATCACTCAAGGGCGGCGCCAGAGTGGGGGCCGGGGGGGCATATGCCCCCCCGTCGGGCATACCTGGCCCCCCCCATCGGGGTCAAAATTCGATTTCGTCGGGGAAAATATTTTGACTTTTGAAATTCGACCCCGTCAAATTGGGTCAACATATGAAGTTTTTTTTTTTTTTAATTAAACACAGATTGAATAAAGTAATTATTCTAGGTACGAGTCGGTTTCTGAATGAATTTTGATTCTTGCAGATTAAGTTCAGATAAACCCGATCTTTGCAAAAAAGTATCGAATTTCTTAAAATAAAAATTTATATATATGACTGCACAGGGTGATATATGAATGACTCTGCACATGTCTATTTTTTTAACAAAAAAGATAAAATTTACACTAAAGTTTTGTCGGGGAGTCTTGGATGACAAATAGAATGCTGCATCGGGTCGGGCAAACTGAACCTGACACGGCTCGCAATGTGTATCGGATCGGGTTGAATTTAATCTTTTGTCGCTGTGGGTCGAATTCCATTTGGGTTAACTTTAATTGTTTCAGGTTCGGGTTGGATGTTGAGACTTACGGTTCCTGATTCAAGATTGATCTCTCAAAAGAATTTGCAAAACTTATTTTAAATTGAAAAATTATGTATTGAATATTAATGAGTTTATATATACTTTATCAAAAAGGGCAACTTTGTGACACATGCTTTAATTTATTTTTGTTCGGAAATGCATGAAAATAGCAGGTGTTATTATTTAGAAACTATCTAATTGCACTCAATTTACTGTTTTAAAAAAAACACAATAGATTTTTCATAACAAGCCTTCAAATTTGACACTTTTGAGCACATTTTCCGAAGACAGCAGAAAAACCGGTCGAAAAGCAGGAGAAAAACGGGTGATTACGTCATCGAAATAGCTTATAACTAGATGGATAATTTGATTATTATAAAATGGAAAAATAAGTTCGATTCGAAATCGCTTCCATAGTCAGGCATTCCAATTTTATAACTTTCTGTTATAAAATGAATTTGTAAATGTGTCAAAACGTTTTGCGCTTGTTGAGCGGAGCAGTTAAGAACACCCTTATACTGGAGGTATAGTTGTAGATATAATTTTACATAATTGCATTACAGTATGGATATATTTTTTCATCAGTTATGGTTGGGGTCTAGTTGAGGTTGAAATATTTCGGGTTCAGATAGGAATTTGGAGATGTCGGGCTCAGATTGCGTTTCGGGTAGAGTCCTGCATCACCTTGGAAAATTAAACCCAACTCGACTGGCGATTTGAGTCGGATCTGACTAAAGTTAATATTTTTTCGGAGAGTTTCGGATTGACTTCTATTTTTCGAGTCGGGTTAGTTTTAATTGTTTTAGAGTATGTGTTCGATTCCACCTCATTTCTCAAATGTATCGCCGAGGTTTATTTTAAATTTAAGATTATATTATTTGAATGCCAATGAGTGCATATATAGATACATTAATTTTTCTACATAAAATATATAATTGATATTGGAGGTATTATTGTAGACTAGTTTTCCGTTATTGCTTTACAAGTTCGAATTTTCTTTTTCAATTTTCTCTTGCATTTCGAGTTGGATTAAGTTCGAATTGAATACTTTTAGGTCGAAGTTTGTCGAGTTCGGGTCATTTACTTTTTTAAAACTGGTTCAGGTTGAATGGATATAGAATTAACCAGTTCAGCTCGGGTATAATAAACCAATCCGGGGAGGACTCTATGCTCGCAAAATAACCAGTGAATTAAACTATTTTTTCCTTTGATATTCCGTTAAAAGAGAAAAATTTGCTTTAAATTTTGCTTTCAAGCGCTTTAATTTTACTATTTTTACCCCTCCCCTCCCGCAAAAAATACATAAAAATCACCAATTACCTGAAATACTCACATCTAAAGCAATATATTCGTCAATTTACATGGGTGTTCTGGCAGCTATGCTGTTTAGTACTTTTTCGTATTAGAACGGAATTTATAAATCCGATTTATCTAAATATACGTAAAAAAAAAAAAAAAAAAAAAAAATCTAAGATCAAAATTTTCAAAAAATGTCCAATAAGAAGGCAGAAATTGCTTAAAATAATAGAAAAGTCTCTTCAAATCACAGGGCTATTTCGGCATTGTCGCCACGGACTCGAGCGAGAAATTTTGGCCCGCTCAGACTTTCTAACCCGCAGTTAGACCTCCTGTATAATCCGTGGTTCGGATCGGTGATACATTTTTAATTGCGGGTCGCTTTTTGGCTGATATTAAAATAACACACTTTTACATTTTTCCAACTATTTTACACATTTCCAACTATTTTACAAGTTTTCACTTCATTTACATCTATCTTTTGTTTTTAATTTGGGAATGTTGTATTTAAGTTTTTGCTTCAGATTTAAGTTTTGCATCTTATCAAAGTTTGATACATCGCACTTTCTGCATTCGATTAATATGCAGTCTAAAACAAAATGGAAATTGAAGGTGTTTTCCCCATTGTTTTTATTATTACTACTATAGGTTAAAAATTCTGTTTTAATTTACACATTTTCTCGAAAATACAGAAAATTCATCAATCTAATGCTAAAACTACCTGAAATCCTCCAATATCTAAAGTTACATTTTTGTTAAATCAAAAGATTGCTCAGTTAACTGAGCAGTAACACTTTACACTAGATTTTTCGATTCGAAACTGATTGTTTACGTATCTCTAATTTCTCTTAAAATAATGAAAAGTTCGTGAACCGAATCTCAATTTTTTTTTTAAATTTTACGATGAAAGCACTAACATTTCTTCAAGTAATAGAAAAATCCATTCCAATAACATGTGCGTTCCGGCAACTTATTGTCTGTATATTTTATTTTTGGCGAAAGGTTTTTTGAGAATGTATGGAATAATACCCATTTTCGCAAAAGTGTCAAGAATAGAAAATAATGAAAAAAGTAAAACGCGGTACTTATAAAGTAATACAAGGTGCAAAATTCAAAAATTGTAGTTTGACTAATTAATTTCACTCCGGCAAATATATTCAATTCAAATAAAGAAAAGTAATATTTAGCACAGAAACGTGTTCAGATGAACGAAAAAGGATATGAAGATATTTCAATTTTATACAAGTTTTGTTCTTAGTAAGTATGCTGTTTCTTTATACTTCTATTCTTACTTAGCTTTCAATCTAGAATTTTTATACCGCAGATAACAGCTGCGATTCACTAAAAGGAAATACATATCTTCTCTTTTGACTTGTTTTCAAATTCTGATGTGCAAGTTAATATAAAACAAACTTTTCGACAACCGGAATAAAAAGATTGATAAATAATATTGTTTAACTTCAGCAGACGTATTCTTGCTGAATGGTTGTAAACAAAAAAAAACACCTGCATTGTGATAGACCGGAAGAACATTTCAGAGTTACAAAGGTGCAGTACGCAATTTTCGTCAATTGCCCATTGACCACAGATATGAGTTTTTTTTTTTTTTTTCCTGATTTAGTATTTTTTTTAATATATAGAAATAAGATTTTTTTAATTATTATTTATCTGTTTAATGCATTTTTTTTAGAAAATTCATATAATTAATCAGATAGTAATCGTAAAAACAATGCTACGATGAAGTTTTAAAGAAAAAATTTGTTTGTGAAAAAATAGAATTTATGACTTTGCAAATTTTGCATTATAATTATCATCTCTACTAGTTATAATTATTTTATGAGTTCTGTCTTTTTACGAATATATCAACTTTAATTTGTCTCTGCTGTATATAAAAAGTTTCAAGACTTTTATAAGAGTAAGTCCAAATGATTTCTAATTTATTTGCGTTTATACGTGATTTGCTATTTTTACCCGAGTGTTTTAATTTTAAAACTGCTTTATACTCAGAATTCGTACTTTAGTTGATAATAATAATTTAACTAATGTTTATGGAAGTTTTTAACTTGTGTTTTTGCATTCAGCAATAAATACAGTAGAGCTTCGATTATTCGGACCTGTCGAGATCTAGTCCGATCCGGTTAATAAAAAATACGGAAAATAGGACAACTTTAAAAAACGCATATGCATATGTTTTTAGGTAACTTCCCTTCACGTTTTTTCCAGTTTAAGACTGGCAATTGTGGTAATGCATATTTTAGCAAATTGAAAATGGCGTATTTAGAAGTGTTTTTATTTTATTTACCTATTTTTTTAAATAAAATTTACAATTTTATTTTCTGCAGAGTTGGTACAAAATTATATATAGAAGTACACGTAGAAACTTCATGATTTCCGATATAATTATGTATAAAAAACTAACTCACAAAATTTAATCCAATTTCATACTTTTTTTAGATTTTCAAATAAATTAATGCAGATAAAATTTATCATGCAACACTAAACAGTGGTTTTGTTATGCTTTGTTTTTAATAATTAAAATTTACAATTTTAATAATTTTAATAACTTTAATAATTTAAATTAAAATACACTTTTTTTTCCAAAAATAAAAATGATCATATTTACAAATCAAATCAAAATGAAATAAGTACCACGTAAAAGCTTACCTT
This sequence comes from Maratus speculifer, assembly GCA_964019185.1. NCBI lineage: Eukaryota > Metazoa > Arthropoda > Arachnida > Araneae > Salticidae > Maratus > Maratus speculifer. Next base: position 40,563,610 of record OZ025295.1, on the reverse strand, counting down.
TCTAAATAATTTTCTGTTTTATAATACATTTATTTGATTGTTAAAAAGCTTAAGTTGGCAGGTGTGCCGTGAGACCGGGAGAATTATTTCTCAAAAAGTTAAACACAGAATTTTATCAAACTTCATCATACTCCGTTAGTATTAATAACATTTTGGTGTGTATAGCCCCACAGATGGTGTTTTTATGCTGTTTTTTTCCCGAAATTTTTTTAGCTCTGCACTTATTGAATATAGAATTGAACAAAACATTTTATGCGTAAAAAAAACAGCAATATTGTCTCTATTTTGTACTCACTCAATAGGCTGCGCTGGTTTCCTTATCCCAACCAGAATCAATTGACGTGGTTTAGCGAGCATGGTTTGCCATGTTATTTATTCCTAGTGAATAACCCAAGTTCGGAAAGAAATTTTCCCCGAACTCCATTTCCTGCATAAACCTCGATAGAGGTCTGCATTGGCCGGGTCCGGGCCTATTTTCTTTTACGACACTGGATACTGGAGCCGGTTCATGCCTGGTTTTCACTCTTTTCATGGCTTAAAGGTGTTCTTAAATCAAAAAGGGCAACTTTGTGGTACATGCTTTAATTTATTTTTATTCGGACATGCATGAAACTAGCAGATGTTGTTATTCAGAAACTGTCTAATTACTCTCTAAAAGATGAATTTCTTAATGTGTCAAAACGTTTTGCGCTTGTTGAGCGGAGCAGTTGAGAACATCCTTAATTAACTTTTTCGATACCGAGCTGGGACTGACTTCATTTTTCCTAGGACTGCACGGGTCGAAATTTTCCGTCTCGGTTTCGATTCAGCCCGTATGAAAATCAACCTCACGAAACGACTTAGGCCGTGCAAAAATCAGTAAAGTTTGGCCCGTTCCAAACATTATTTTTATAAATTTAATACCCCATTATTCTATAATTAAACTTTAGAATTTATTATTTTTAAAGAATAGTAAATTTTTAGGCAATAAAATTAAAATACAGTAAAACCTGCCTATGACCCCAAAAAAGTACTTTCAGTTTCAAAACCGTACCTGAAAGTGAAAGTATCTTTAAAAAAAAAATCTGCTACCGAAATCGAAAAATCGAAAAAAAGTCATATTAAAGAGCAACTTCAGGTGTCTCATGCAAGAAAAAAAAAATGTTTAAAAATATTCTAATTAAAACGAGAAATTTGAAAATAATCTGTGTTTAACATGACAGTGCGTGTGTTCTCAAGTGAGTGAAGAGTCCTCTTAAACGCAAAATATGTTGATTCAAAATGAATATAATAATACATGTGAAAAGAATATAATGCATTACACCTTCTACAAAAGCAACTCGACCATAACTCGCCCTTTTTTTTTTTTTTTTTTTTTTTTTTTTTGTTACTGTGCGATTTTGTCTTGGAAAATTTTACTGTGTGGCATTTTTCTGATTTTTTAGTCTCCAATACATGATACAAGTATTAACGATAACTGAATGATAATTGAAACATTTACATGGAAATGGATATTCATTCAAAATAAATAAATATTGCCGCATAGAACACTTCTTAAAAAGACTATTTTTTATCAGACACTCCTCATCCAAAATATTTTATAACCATATCGAAGTAAAAATTCACGTTTTGTAGAAATGGAGTCGGAAGGGCCGAGATTTTAACTTTTTTTTGGTTAGGTTATATTACAAGGTATTTGTACCCTATATGGACAGGGCTCTCAATATGGACACCCCTAATATTTTTAAAGGTAATAATTTTAATCGAGAGATGGCTCAACATTTTAGCGAAGAAAAGCAGTTGAAAAGATAATTAAGGCTGGAAAGTGTAAATAAGCGCGCTGTTCGCCATTTAGGAGGAAACTGTTGTTTCGAGATGTGCTGATCTTAATTACTCGTAAGCTTAAATTCTTGTTAGATATGGTAAAAGTACATTAAATGTTGAAAAGTGGAGTATTTTAGAAAGCTAATAAAACATATTTTCGATTGCTAATGCACAGTGGCGTAGCTAGGATGGGTGACACTCGGGGCGGATGTAAATGGTGTCACCCCCCCCCCCCTTACGATCCGTCATAATTTTTCAATTACATATCAACCTTATTATAACAAATGACCAAACAATTCCTTATTTACCTTTTTTCATACCTCCTGCATAAAAGAACCGCATTAGTGACCAGTGGCGTAGCTAAGGGGGGGCAAGGGGGGCGTCCGCCCCGGGCGCCGAGGCCTAGGGGCGCCAAATTGAGAGAAATTGTTATATATCTATATTGGGGTGGGGGCGCAAAATTTCTTGCTGGCCCCGGGCGCCAAAAAACATAGCTACGCCACTGTTAGTGACTCATCACTCAATCCATAATTTGCATAAGTCAATGTGGTGTCTATATGTAGAAGAATTTTCTTTTTAAAAAAATTGGCTTTTGCTACCCATTCGTTCGATATGCAGGTTTTTGTTTACTGGTGCATGTCTTATTTAGATACACCGTTCAGCGTAAAATTTCACATTCTTAAAGAAAAGAAAACTGACTATTTCGCCGTGTCCTAAAAATTTAATCTTATTTCAGAATTCCTTTCCAAAATTTTATAAGATTATATATTTTTCTACAAATAAAGATTGGGTGTCACCCCTCAAAGGGTGACACCCGGGGCGGACCGCCCCCTCCGCCCCCCGCTTGCTACGCCACTGCTAATGCATATTTTGCTTAAAAATATTTTCCTTATTCATTTGTTACTAGATTTAGTAAAACTACGCCTGGTTCCCAGTATGGACAGCTTATGTCCCCATCAACTACAACTGTAAGAAAGAATAAAATTTAACGTTGCCAAGCAATAGATTGAAAAGACATCAAAGTGGTAAAATCTTTGTTCAACAAGATGCCATTTGAACAATCCCCCCAAAACCTTCCTCCAAAAAACCCTTGCAGAAAAATAAAATAAGCCTCCCCCCCCCGCCAGTAGGATATCTGTTGGCGAAATCGTAGGCACCAGTGGTATGACTTCCTCAACAAAGGAGAGCTGGTACTGCTTCTTTTGCAGTATTGATGCTTTTTGAAACATGCGGCCATGCATCACATGTGGCAGATATGTTCATGGGGATTATGCAGGACTTACTGCCCATGGTGAAAAAGTTTCTATTTGTCCATGCTGTGAGGACTGAGTAATAACAGATGTAAATTCGCGGACAGATGCTATAAAGCTAAGCAAAACCAACAATATTATTTCATAATATTAGTAACTAAGGGGCTTTGGATGGGTCTTCGAAGGGTAAAAACTTAGAATGACCCCCCCCCCCTTTTCGAAAATGCATGTTCTGAAGATATTTACTGCCCCCCTCCTCCTCCGAATATTTTAAGACACATTTTTTTTATTCCCTCTCCTTTAAAATCCCTTGGAAAAGTGGCTCTTCCATACACACTGTGTAGAAAGTCAAGAAGGAAACACCTGTCCATAATAGGGACAGGTAGTTCCTTATATGGACACTTGTAAACATTTTTTGTTTTTATCATATAAATTAAACCAGAATAATTACAAGATCGCTAATTTTAATAATGATAGTCAATAGTCCAAGGATAGTGGACACACATTTTTGGAGTCCTCTGACTTGTACATGGGGGAGAAAAAAATACATTTTCCTTAAGGTGTCCATATAGGGTACAGGTACTATATATGTATGTATTTGTATTTCCCAGACCGTATAATCGGGCAGATTGTCTAAATTTTATGTCGACCGGAACATTAATCTATTTAGTACAAACCGGATCGGTCCTGGGCCTAAAATTTTTCCCACGCATTTTTTAGAACCCGGACCAATACGCGGGTACCTCTAATATGTATTATAAACTTGGCCCCCTGTCGGGGATACAGTGCCCCCACGTCGGGCAAACTCTGGCGCCGCCCTTGGCATCACTGTTGTAAGCAATATTTATGTAAATGGTTTCTTTGCGTCAGATTATTCATTTACATGCGTTTCACTTAGTTTGGATAATTTAGCGCAAAGAAACCATTTACATAAATATTGATATGTCTTATTCACTTTATCTTAAAGAGATTCATATTATATATTAATTTTAAAAAAATCGCCCAGGCCGTTTCTGAGATATAAATATTTGGTATGGACACCATCGTTTTTGTTTTAAAAATTGGTATCAAGATCTTAAAAGGTAAAGTACGTAGAAATGTAAAAAATTCAAAATAGAATTAGACTACAGATATAAGACTCTTTTTAAAACATCAGAACAATGTGAGCTATAATTGCTGAGTTATTAAACGGCAGCTTTCCGCATTTCCTTTGATCTCAAACTGTATACATGAGTTCCGACAATTCTACGAGTTCCCTTCGACAATTCTACGATACGATTTTAGGCTTAAGGCTGCGTCACAGGAATACTACTGTCTTCCATGATATTTGATGAAATCTGAGTAGTAGTATAAATTTTTATTTACGTATGCGAGGACTATAACAACTTTCTTTTTGCACAATTTAATAGTCAATTCTATTAAGCAACTAAGCAGCAGAAAGATAAGGGATTTTCTAAAAAATGTGCGTTTTTAAATAGAGTTTTACGAAACAGTTAGAATTAAATGAAAAACAATAATATGATTTGGAACAAATGCTTCGATTTGCAGGTGACGTGCCCAGGCAGGGATCGAACCGGAGAATCCACGGTCAGTAAGCGAGAACTTATGTGCCGAGCAAAAGGCTAGCTCGATTGCTTCCTGCGAGAAACTCGTTTTACTGACCACGCAAGATGGCGCCGCTACAGTACTCCACCCTCAGTGAGAAGAACGTCGCGCTGACGTTAGACGAGCAGTGTGCACTCTCCCGCCGTGCCATATGTGGCCCCTGGATGATGCGCGGCGTGGCAGGCTTTCGTGCTGCGAGCGTTTCGCAGGCTTTGGATGCTGGGGGTGTTTTTAGTGCTGCCATTTGTTGGTCTAGAGCGAAGGTGGTGAAGTGCGTGTTCGTTTGTCCAAGGTTACCAATGCAGATGACGGGCCCAGGCAGGGATGGAACCGAAGAAACCACGGTCAGTAAGCGAGAACTTATGTGCCGAGCAAAAGGCTAGCTCGATTGCTTCCTGCAGGAAACTCGTTTTACTGACCGCAAAAGATGGCGCCGCTACAGATTTTTATCATGGAATAAGTTTGTTCTGTCAGTTACCCAAGAAGAACTAAAGCATCAATAAAAAAGTCCTTCCGGCAATGCCGGGAGGAAGAGGTAGCTTTCATATACTTATATACTTATTTATTTATTTTAAAGTAAGTTACATTGTTCAAAAATACTAATCTCAAATCAGTGGAAATAATCTTATAAAATTAGTGATTTTGTAAGATTGAATACTAGTTTTTGTCAAGACTGAATATTAATAGGAATTTTTAGAAATTAGTCATCTTTTATTCAATCTGGTTTTATTTTAAGCGATTTGGAGAGTCACTAAATTCCACGATATCATAGAGTGTATGCCATTTTAAAGCAACATTGTGGATCGTTCAGATCAGATCGTTTCAAAATGTCAGCCATAAGAAAAATTCAAAGTGCTATAACTCAATCATTTTTTAAGATATAGACAAAATAAAAAGTGTTCTGGAATCTTTGTTTTAAGTTCTAACACGTAAAAGAAAAATATTTTTCAAATTTTGATTTTTTTGCATTTAATTTTAAATTTTAAATTTTTAAAAAAATTTAAAATGACCACCATTTTGAAAGAAAATGGCGGATGATGCTGGCCAACGAACTCGGTCGAGACATTCGTATGCACTATGTACATACCAAGTTTAATTGAAATCGGTTCATAAATACGCGTGTTATCACGTGACAAAATCATATCCTTTCAAAATGTCAGCCATAAGAAAAATTCAAAGTGCTATAACTCAATCATTTTTTAAGATATAGACAAAATAAAAAGTGTTCTGGAATCTTTGTTTTAAGTTCTAACACGTAAAAGAAAAATATTTTTCAACTTTTAATTTTTTCGCATTTAATTTTAAATTTTAAATTTTTAAAAAATTTAAAATGGCCGCCATTTTGAAACAAAATAGCGGATTATGCTGACCAACGAACTCGGTCGAGACATTTGTATGTACTATGTACATACCAAGTTTCAGTGAAATCGGTTCATAAATACGCGTGTTATCACGTGACAAAAATCAGATCGTTTCAAAATGTCAGCCATAAGAAAAATTCAAAGTGCTATAACTCAATCATTTTTTAAGATATAGACAAAATAAAAAGTGTTCTGGAATCTTTGTTTTAAGTTCTAACACGTAAAAGAAAAATATTTTTCAAATTTTGATTTTTTCGCATTTAATTTTAAATTTAAATTTTTTTTAAAAATTTAAAATGGCCGCCATTTTGAAACAAAATGGCGGATGATGCTGACCAACGAACTCGGTCGAGACATTTGTATGTACTATGTACATACCAAGTTTCATTCAAATCGGTTCATAAATACGTTAGTTATCCCATGACAAAAATCAGATATATATATATATATGGTTATATATATATATATATGTCAACATTTGAACGGAGGGTGGTTTTGGGGTCTGGGGGTCATGATCGGTGAAAATATACCAAAATTTTCCGGAAGTGCTTTCCTCCGGACGGCTGCAATAGGTAGCTTTTTACTTTTTGTAATGAAAGCTACCTAACAAGTTGGAAATTGCAGGTGAAGCGTAGCAAATGAGGTGCGTTCGTACTATAACTTCAGATCTTGCTTTCATAGTACAGTGAAACTCGTTTAAGATACGCCCGCCTAAAATACGATCCCGCTTAATATAAGAATTATCTTCGGTCCCTTGAAAACTGCCTATTAAACCCGTGTAAAATTACCCGCTTAATATATGTACGCATAAGATACGATCCCGCTTAATATACGAACAAAAATTGGTCCCGTGATGTCAAAAAACCCGCTTAATATACGAAATGGTGCTTAGGCAATCCATTTATCATGGGTCTTTAGGACAGAATATGTAAAATCTTATTTATTTTTCATAAGATGCTATCTTTTTACCTATTTTCTCTCTAAAATATGTTGTTCTTTTCCACTGATTTTGCACGCTGAATTCTGATTGGCTTCCTGTTTTTCAACAAAATGCAAAAACAACTACCGCTTTTATTTCTTTTACCATCACACTTCTCCTTACGGAGTAGTGGATGGATCCGAAATGTCATTGCTTGCTTTCTCTCCTGACTGGATGAGAAAGTTGGTGAAATCCGTCTGTATTTTTATGTTTTTTTATTTTTTGTGCCGCTTATCTAGCTGCTTTTCATTATTATATCATTTGCTTTTGCGCAGCGCTTTACAAAACGTTAAGATCACAGAATAAGAACATTATCAAGAGGAATGCAAAGATTGGGACTTATTTGTTAAAATTAACGATCATGTTGTGATAAGTGAAATTCGTTCTTTCGCGGATATAATTACGGACGTCAAATGTTCCGATGAACTTAGATCTTCAGATGAAGTAGAAGACGACGCGGATGAAGAAACAGATGTACCAACCATACTATCATTCGTATCTGTAATGAGCTTGTTCAACCTACTTTGTGATTTATTTTTGTTCGAAAATGCATGAAAATAGCAGATGTTGTCATTCAGAAACGGTTTAATTGCACTCAGTTTTTTGTTTTTTAAAAAACACAATAGATTTTTCATAACAAGCCTTCAAAGTTGACACTTTTGAGCATATTTCCCGATGAAAGCAGAAAAGCTGGTCGGAAAACAGAAGAAAATCGGGTGATCATGTGACGAAATAGCTTAGAATTGAATAGGTAATTTAAGTATTATAAAATAGAAAAATAAGTTTGATTCGAAATCGCTTCCAGTCAGGCATTCAAATTTTATATATTTCTGTTAAAAAATGAATTTGTAACTGTGTCAAAACGTTTTGCGTTTATTCAGCAGAGCAGTTAAGAACACCCTTAAGTTGCACTAAACCCAGTTAAACGACTTTTTAAGAAACTTAAACTACATCATGATTTTCATAATGTATCGAATAATAATTGTTCCTTGCATACATTTAGTTTGTCTTTCAAAAAATTATTATGAAAATTTATTGTTCTTCCCCTTTAAGTATGTAAAGTATTTTAGTTACCTTTTTCTCAAAATTAACAAAATTTTCGTTTTATTGTCTTATTTTTAAATTTGGAAGGGAATACTATTGTTGCAGCGTATATAGGGTTCTTTTGATGTTATGGTTAGAGAACTTCAAACTCTTGTCCCTTAGAAAAGTAGAAAATAATTTATTTACAGATCTTCAGAACAACAGTCTTCGAAACTCACAAATATTGCTAGATATTCAAAAATAACTGCTCAAATCTATCGTACAGGAATAGCTTTAGATCCCAGAGACTCTTTATACAACGTCTCAACACTTAATAACATTCAAAACAACATAAATGAAACTCAAGCAAACTTGCTAACAAACGCCTTGTTCACTCAATGACTGACTGGTAAATAATAAAAACAGCTCGCATCGCTTCTCTTCTTATATAGGCTCGCAGCATGTGCTGGAAATTTCTAGAACCTACTCGAAAAATCCACGGAACAACAAACAATGTATCAGTATATCTAAAGGGGGGTTACCAATCGCCAAGTTTGGCGACCAAAATTAGTCGCCAAAAGTGACGCCAACTTGGCGATATCTTTATTATTTCGCCAATCTGCCGTAGACATACACTGAAAATAATGGACAAGTTTGCTTGATAACAGAGACAATGTAACAAAAACTAATATTAGTAAAGGAATGGAGCTTAATAAGATTATTTACATTATTTTACAGTACAAACACTAACTATTTACAAAATTCGTAACACTACCCCTCCTCAAAGACTGCACGTACCGGGCAGTGCAATCCTTGAGTTAGAGGAAAACACTTAAAATAAATAAACAAACAAATAAATAAATAATAATAATAACAATAATAATAAAATTTACATAAATAAGAACTAATTACTATTTACATATTTACAAAAAGTGACTTTCATGACCATGGTCTGAAATTCAAGTTTCGAATTTCTAATCACTTTGGCCAAAATAAGGGGCTAGCCGGTTATAGTGTACGACCTTGGGTTTGGCGTGTGGCGATTTTTGTTATGCGTACGACGACGTCATTCAGCCTGTTGACGACTGTGTAAGGACCGTCCCAGTTTCTTTGTAATTTTGGCGACAGTCCCTTACGACGTATGGGATTCCACAACCAAACTTTGTCACCTTCGTTGAATTCATGTCGAGTTGCCTTTATGTCGTACCGTGTCTTCATCTTTTCCGATGCCAGTTCGATTCGGTTCCTCGCTAGACAATGAACCTCCTCAATCCGTGCCTGGAGTCTATCCACGTATTCTTCAGGCGACAAAGGAGCGTCAGGAGGACGGCCAAACAAAAGATCCGCAGGCAGACGAAGATCACGACCAAAGAGCATTTGAGAAGGGGAGTAACCAGTGGCCTCATGAGTGGCACTCCTGTAGGCAAGCAGGAAAAGAGGCAATTTCTTGTCCCAGTCCTGTTGGTCTCTAGACACCAGGAGAGAGAGGCTATTTAGGACAGTACGATTGAACCGCTCCACCATGCCGTCCGATTGAGGGTGTAGAGGTGTTGTTCGAGTTTTGTCCATGCCGAGTAGTTCACACATTTCCTTGAACACAGCCGAATCAAAATTTCTTCCTTGATCGGAATGGATTTGAAGAGGAACTCCGTATCTGGAAACCCAGTGTTGAATCAGTATGTCTGCTACGGTTACCGCCTCTTGATTAGGAATGGCGTAGGCTTCAGGCCACTTAGTGAAGTAGTCCATGACAACGAGGATGTACTTATTGCCATCAGATGTTCTAGGAAGTGGACCCAGGATGTCTAGAGCAATTCGTTCGAAAGGAGCTCCTACATTATAACGTTGCAATCGTCCACGGGTGCGCCTCTTTGGACCTTTACGTGCTACACAGGTGTCACAAGTTCGAACCACCTCTCCACGTCACTGCGAACATTATTCCAGTAGAAACGCTCTCGAACCTTTTGCAGGGTCTTCATTACACCAAAATGACCTCCTGTGGGACTACCATGCAGTTCTTGAAGGACCATAGAAATTCTCGACTTAGGGAGTAGTAGTTGCCATCTACATGTCTTTCCATCGTCAGACTCCCATTTCCGGTACAAAATACCGTTCTTCAAATGTAGGGAATCCCAAAGAGCCCAATAACGTTTAGTCGTAGGATGGTAATGGGCCATGTCTTGCCAGCTGGGCTTCCTGTTGGACTCCTCTTTCAGCTCTAGAATTGGCTTAATTTCAGGATCAGCAAGTTGATCTTTACTCAGGCTCTCGTCACTCCACGGATCTTGCGATGATGTAGACCCAGTTGTAACTTGTCTTACTATAGGACCTTTGACATTAAATTTCTTCTCAACCCGGTCGCAGTATCTACAATTCTCTGAGCAGGGTCTTCTTGAGAGAGCATCTGCATTTCCATGTGATGAGCCTTTTCGATGGCGTATCTCCATATCGTACTCTTGAAGCTTTTGTATCCACCTGGCTATCTAGCCTTCAGGGTTTTTAAAATTCAATAGCCAAGTTAGAGAAGCATGATCAGTTCGGATCAGGAATTTTCGACCGTAAAGATAGTGATGAAAATGGTCTATGGCTTTCACTACAGCAAGAAGCTCTTTTCTTGTTACGCAGTAGTTTCGCTCTGCCTTTGACAAGCACTTGCTGAAATAGGCGATAACACGCTCTTGGCCGTCGATTTCCTGGGACAGTACAGCGCCAATGCTTTCGATACTTGCATCCGTATCAAGTATAAACTGTTTATCGATTTGAGGATATGGCAGAATCGGAGTGGATGTTAAGGCCTCCTTAAGCTTTTCGAAAGCAGCGTCACATTCCTGTGTCCACATAAATTTTTGATTGGCTTCTGTTAATTTATGAAGTGGTCTTGCAATCATCGAGAAGCCTTTGACGAATTTTCTGTAATAGGTGCATAATCCTAGAAAACTTCGAAGCTGGTGAACATCTGCTGGACGATTCCCATTTTTCACGGCCGTTATCTTCTCCGTATCAGTCCTAACTCCTTCCGCCGAAATGATGTGTCCAAGGTAGGCGACTTCATTACGAAATAAGCTGCACTTCGAAGGGCTTAACTTCAAATTAGCTTCCTTCAATTTTTGTAGCACCCGCCTGAGATTGTTTAGATGTTCATCAAAAGATTTTCCTATGATTACGATATCATCGAAATAAACAAGACATGCTTCATATGACAGCCCCCAGAGAACCGTTTCCATAAGCCGTTCGAAAGTTGCAGGTGCGTTACACAGACCAAAAGGCATTACCTTGAACTGCCATAATCCTTGTCCCGTTGTAAAGGCAGTCTTCTCGCGGTCATCCGGATGGATCTTTACCTGCTAGTAACCACTCTTCAGATCCAGAGTCGAGAACCAGGTGTTGCCCGCAAGTGTGTCGTCAATCCTTGGTAGAGGGTAACTATCCTTTTTAGTGACGTCATTCAGTCGGCGGTAGTCTACACAAAATCTTGTAGAACCATCCTTCTTTCTTACTAATACAATGGGAGACGCCCATGGACTTGTCGATGGTTCGATGATGTCATTTTCTTCCATATCCTTAATTAAATTCTGCACCTCTTCTTGCTTGGCAAAAGGTAATAGCCTAGGGTGCTGTTTAATAGGAGAGTGATCTCCCGTGTCAATTCGGTGTTGTGCCATTTTAGTTCGTCCAGTCTTCAGATGTTTGGGAGAATAAACTTTGGAATTCCCTAATTAAATTTTCCGCAGCTTCCATCTGTTTTGGATCTAAGTCAGTATTTTGTAACAAATCCTTGACTAAATTATCTGAAAATTTCTGAGAGTGATTGGAATTTTGACTTATGCACGTCACAGGAGCACATGACGCTATCACCTCTCCTTTCTTGATAGTCCTCGTCTTATCACTGATGTTAGCAATTCTGACTGGAATGGTCTTTTTCGAGAGGTCCACTACAGATGAAGCCACCAATACTCCTGCTTGTTTACTATTGTCCTTGGGATAACCTATATGGCCAAATCGATAATTAGTTTTATTTTTAACTAGCTGTTCTGCCCAGCGTTGCCCGGGTTCATCAAAAAATAGCAAGAATTGCGAAAAAACTTTTAAAATCATAATAAAAACCTCGAAAAATTTAAAAAATTAACACGAATTTCGTCTAAACTTCGTTGAAAAGAGATGGGCTAGAAAATTGAAGTTGGATTATTTTTACTAATGTGGAAAAATCTTACAAATCGCAAAAAACGTTAAAAATCTCATAAAAATATAAAACAAAATTAAAAAACTGTGTTTCAAAATTCGAATAAACTTTGAAGAAAAGAGATCAGAATTTAGTAAATTCGGACAAAAATTGAACCTCTAAAAAATCGAAGCGGATCGCGATGAAACGTAAACATCGCTTTAAAAATGGCAAAATTTTCAAAAATCACGGAAATCAAAATTTACTCTACTTGGATAAATGTTTTGAATCTAATTAATTTGATAATGTAAAAAGCATTGAAATACGAAAAAAACTGCTAAAAAATCGCAATAAAAATCTTTAATCGCACAGGAGAAAATTTATCATATTAGCGAAGAAATTAAAAACCGAATTCCTTTTCCGTATCTGAAAAAAATCGCCGTGAACTCAAAGGAAAAAAAAAAGCATACTGCATTAAAAATTGCTGTAGATCAAAATAAGTGAGCAACACAATTACCGTAAAGGATAACAGTTTGAAACCAAACTCTTATAAGTCTAGAAATTTAAAATCGAATTCCTTTGAAAAATGTTAAAAAAAAAAAAGACTGAGAAAGCCCAAAAATTGCATTGAAAATTGTAATGAAAGTCGCAAAACATTAAAAAATTCCTAGGGTAATAATTCACTGTTATAATATAAAATATTGTAATCAAGAAATTAATCATATTAACCAAAAAGTTTGAAATCGAAATCGATTTCCGGATGTAAAAAAATCGCCACGGAACTTGAAGAATGGCTAAAAATTACATTGAAAATTGCATTAAAAATAGCTAAATATTTGGAAGTCAATGCTTAAAAAAACAATATTGAGGCAGGGCGGGGGGGGGGGGGGGTATGATCGAAATCATTCATAAATTACAAAATGTAGGCATGGAACGTCAAAATCATATTAAGAGATGAAACATTGCATTCGAAACATAACTACATTAAACAAAATGTTTGATATCAAAATTGGTTTCTGAATGGCAGAAAATCGCCAAGCAACTTAAAAAAAATTGCTAAAAATCGTATCGAAAACTATATTAAAAATCACTGAATATTTAAAAGTCATGGCTGTAAAAATTTAATATTCAGTCGATAATATTGTAATCGGAAATCGTTCATGAATAAGGAAAAGTCAACACGGAACACCTAAAATCCCCCAAACTAACTAAAAATGACATTGAATATCGCATTAGAAATTGGCAAAATCCATAAAAGCGTGGAGATAAAGATGAAAATAAGCACTCGCCAGTCGCCACTCGGCGACTAAATGTGAAAAACTGGCGACTAAAAATGTGGAAAGTACCGGCCAAATGCAGGATTCTCCAAAAGGTGTTTTGTGGAAAAAAACCCTGCGAAATTCGACAAATAAATTGAAAAAAAAACCCAAATTTCAAAAGAAAGGAAAAAAAAAAAAAGATCGCAGAAAAATATGAATTCCGTGTAAGTATTGCGAAAAGACATCGTCTAAGGATCGCAAAAAGAATGCAAATATCTTCAAAGAATCGCTAATATCATCGAAGAATCGCGAAAGAACCGTAAATACCATTAGAGAATTACAAAAAAAAAAGCAATTATCGTTAAAAAAAACCCGCGTATTTTGTCAAAAAATCAACGAAAATAAACGCGGTTTTTGTCAAAAAACGTAAAAACGAACGGAAAAACCCGAATTTTATCAAAAAACACGCAAAAAATGTGAATACCGTCAAAAAATCGCGATAAACAAATGCAAATACCGTCAAAAAAATCGCGATAACGAACGCTATTTTCGTCAAAAAACGTAAAAAAACGAACGTAAAAAACGCGAATTTTATCGAAAAAAAGACTGAAAAAGCGAATACCGCCAAAAAATTGCGAGAGCAAACGAATACCGTCAAAAAATCGCGAGAACAAATGCGAATTACCGTAAAAAAATCGCGATAACAAACGCGAATACCATCAAAAATCACGATAACGAATGAATAACGTCAAAAATCGCGATAACAAATGCGATTTTTATCAAAAAACACGTATTTTATAAAAAAAACCACGAAAAAAGCGAATACCGTTAAAAAATCGCGATAACAAACGAATACCGTTAAAAAATCGAGATAACAAACAAATACCGTCAAAAAATCGCGATAACGAACGTGAATACCGTAAAAAAATCGCGATAACAAACGCGAGTAACGTCCAAAAATCGCGATAAAACGCGAATACAGACCGTTAAAAAGTCGCTAAAACGAACACAAATTTTATCAACAGATCGCAAAAAAAAGATAAAAAATGCACATTATGTCAAAGGATTCTGGAAAAATCATATAATATTAGTTTCATGTGAGTCCCCCCCCCCTTTTTTTTTTATTTTTTGAAAACAATGTGAATTTCAGTTTTTTTCTTTTTAATCAAACCTGCTAATTGGTATATATATATTTTTTTTTTTGAGGGGGGGGGGGTTACATCTTAATTCTAGACAAATAATTACAAAAAAATTTTTGGAGTTTATTTATGTCATTAGCTACGCAAGTACCTAAGCATAGTTGGACTTGAGTTGCTAACTACATATATGCATGTTACATATAACTTTGCTGTTAATTTAAAATAGATTTGAAATTAGTATCTCAAGTTTATTCCAAACAATATAAATTAAAATATTTTTAACTAGTTCATATATTACTTATTTAATCTAAGCTTGTATATATCTTGTAATTAAATATTCAGTAAGATAAATGTACCGACTGGCTACTAAAGAAATTATTCTCACTAGCCAATAACTGGCTAGTAAAAAAAGACAACCTACCGGCCAGTGGCCACTAAGCAAAATTTCTTATTTTCATCTTTACGTGGAGAACAAATTGTATTATTTATGCTAAAAGTTAGAAATCGAAATTCTTTTACCGATATCAACAACTGTCACAGAACTTGAAAAATCACTATAAAACAGATTAAAAATCAGTAAAATTTAAAAATCGGACAAAATTTGCCGTAGTAAGATAAACATTTATATTAAATTCCTGCGGACATAATTTACCATAATGGGACAAAACATTGAAATCTGAACTCTTTCATTAGTTAAAAAATATCGACACAAAACTTGTTAAACATTTTATGAAAATATATAAAAAATCTGAATCACTGATTGTGGTGGTTGCTCGATAACCCCCCCCCCCCATATTTTTATTTTAATTCAATTATATTATCTGTTTTATTTCCTATCATTTCCTTTTTATTAATGTTCTCAATTTAAATATTATTTCGATTTCGTTTCTTTTGAGATCGTCGCCTGTAAATTTTTCTTCCTTACCTAGCTATCGAATGTTCTAAACCGGTAAAATCTTGTTTGAATTCATTCCTTCCGGTTTAAAATCTTTCTAGAACAATCTCGTTCGTTCTATGGGTGGTATTTCCGGTTAATCTGGCACTCCCCTTGGCCTATCAAATTCAAATCTACAGGTGACGTGATTTAACCAGCTAAGTGCCTGGCCACCTTCTTTGGCCTTCATTCTTTAAGAGTTTGTCATTTTTTTCCTTATTAAATTTATATTTCACTATACATTAAATCGTAGCTTGGCCTATTTTCCCTCGCTCTCCTCATTCGAACGTTGCCAACTTGGCGTATTCCGGGTTTACAGTAACCCTTGTTCTTTTCTCCCTCCTGGCTCTGCGCCACCAGTTCAGTTGCGCAGTTGGAGCTCAGTTGAGTTAAATGCAGTTGTGTGAGCGTAACCGATGCAGTTGAGATGTGCCGAGAAGTTTCGTAGATGCCGAGAAATTTAGCGGGCGCCGGGGCAAGTGTGCGCTCCCCGAGGCAGTTAAGCGGATGCTGCCTGACGGAAGGTAAAATCCTTCGAATCTTCGTTATGTTACGAGGGGCAATGCTCCTCTGCCGCTGCGAGCTAAGTCCCTTTGGTTATTTTATTTCGGCTTCTCGATAAAAATCAGTTATTTATCTTCATAAATGAGTTGTCATAATTTGTTTTTCAAAGAGCTCTCTTCAATTTATTTCAAGTTTCTTCAACCGATTTCCATGGCATTTTTTTTTTTAGTGAATTCGTTTATCCTCTGAAAAGAATGCAGAGAAAGTGATTCATATATAAAATATATCATAATTTAATTTCCTCTTCGTTTCATCATAAATTGGTCATAAGTATAAATATAAATTATCTGAGCATGAGAACGGCATCCCCAAATTGAAGATATTGAATATCTTTTTGTGATTTTTCAGGCATATTCCTTTTGAAGTAATATTTGATTGATATTTCTGAGATAATTGAGTCTTTATAGCATTAAGAAAATGTTATCAAGAATGCATGCAAATATATATATATGGAGAGAAGTTGTGTTAAAATATGTCGACTGATGTATATCATTTTTTGTGGAGCATTTTTGTGTACGAAAATAATAATAATTCTACTTATAAAAAACGTGCATGATAACAAATGAATATATATATATAAAAATATTCAAGTCATGAAGAATTTCACAAGTGATTATAAATAAATACGCTTGTCTTCTTCAAAATCTTCTCTTCATTTTATTGTGTCAATGCCTATTCATTTGTTTACCTGAAGTTGTCTTCATCAGCCAGGAAGTCTAGGTAACTTTTCTTCTTATCATTTTATATTTTTACATCTTTGCTATGAGTTAATATTATCATAGTTAAGGATTCCTTATTAAGAAATATCATGGTTGCCTTTTGTCATATACTTTTTATTTAAGGGTCTTTTGCTGGCCTCCATCCAACACAATGTCATTTACCCATTATTACGATCACCTAATCTATATTTGAGATGAAACAAAAAATAAGTGTTCTCATCATCTTCTCACCAAAACACCACAGTAAAATTTCCTTTGGTGCAGTGACCAACGCGTGACCATCTATTTCCTTTGCTGCCATTGTATTTTCGTTATCTATACGTATTTTTCAACAAAAAAAAGACAATCTTCATTATCTTCAATTATATCTTCATTATCGGGTCTTTATGCAGTGATCAATATTTTATATTTATATTTTATTGAGTGTGGTGTAATAAATGAATGCATAATATATTTTGATTTTATGCTGAAATAATATTTTTTTTTGGAGCAGTACATTATATATAACATAATTTATTGATATATTTTTCTTGCCATGATATAATTTATAACTAATACATATATTATGTAACGAAGGTGCTGGTAAACATACTTGTTTATTTTAATATAAATTATTCTCTTCTCATAAATATAAGAATATGTGTTTTGAGCCATATCATATATTTTTACATAAATTTTTTTGGGCCATATTCTTTTGATCGGATGATAACAAAGATATGTTGGTATTTTTCTTCTCTTCGTCATATAGTTATTCTTCTTCTTAATATATAAAAATGATGTATAACGTAAATGAAATTTGTTAATATTTTGAATAATGGGTCAATTTATATATTATTTATTATGTGACCAGTCTATAACCAAATTTAACCTGTCATTTATTGAGCTCTCAGTTTAATTATATCATGATGCCCCCCAAGTCTAAATTAAATATTGCAATACAGCCATTCGACGGCAACCCTCAGACTGTGGAATTCTTCTTTGATCAATTATCTGATATACAAGAGTTAAATAATTTTTCCGATAAAGAACTTTTTGTTCTCTTCAAATCGAAACTTGAGGGCAGTGCCTTACTCTTCTTTCTTGAAACTCAGTCTCAGTTCAAGAACTCTAATTTCCTCGACATTCGGAAAGCTTTTATAGACTACTTCTTACCTTCAAAAAAGACTGTTTCTCTCAAATCCTTGCAGAATTTAAGCTTAGATTCAAATGAATCAGTCAAAAATTTTGCGTTTCGGCTGGATAAACAACTTCGGCTTGCATACCCTAAATTGGATCCTTCTGCTCTCAATTCATTAAAATTCACTCATTTTCTTGAGGCTTTGCCTAAACAAATTAAGCAAAAAATTCTAGAGAAAAATATTTCATCTTTTGATTTAGCTCTTGAACGAGCAAATTTTCTTCAGGATATATATGACTCTCCCCCTAAAAAATCTTACGAGAATTACAATCAAGCCTATTGTTTGGATTCTGAAAAAGTCCATGATAATTCTAGTGCTTCTAATAATGTACTCCATAAGACTCCTATAAAACATACGAAGGATAAAATTTATGTCAATTCTCAAACTACCTTCTCACCTTTGCAAACTCCAAAAGACAATTCTCATGCTTCTAGTAATTTTAAAAGAAAGGCTAGAACATATTCTCCTTCTCCAAATAGACAAGAGGCTACAGATAAACATAAAAATAATTTTCGTCAACATAGATTTTATCGAAAACGTCCTTATCATCAACCCACCTTCGACAAATTTTCTCACAAAAAAAATTCTGCATCCTTTTATCACAAACGAGATGTTGTGCAGTGTGCGTTCTGTGGAAAATTCAATCATCGTATGGACACGTGCTACAAATTTAAAAATATTATTAGTGCTTCCAATCAAAACTCTTCATCTCAATTTTCGCCTAATTCTCACAGAAGGAAAAACTATACCTCTTCTGAAAATAAAAACAATGTTTATCATTTAAACAAATAAGGGAGACTGGTTCTACTGACCGCCTTCTCTCCCGTAATTCTCATTCAGGGTCAGTACACTTTAGTGACAAACATAAACAACAATTTGACAAAAGCTCTTCAATCACTTTAGTATCATCCACAGCTGTCCAAACTTCCCCTGTAACACCTAAATTTAACAAATCTTCATGTTCACATAATTCTTTGACATCCAAACAAAATTTTGAAATTGATGATGATGTACAAGAAAGACATGTCATATGCAGTTCCTTTAATAACTCGTATGTTCTTCCATGCATACTGATAAACATTCAACATAATGAAATCTCAACGTTAATTGATACTGGATCAAGTTTGTCACTCTTGGATCAAGAATGCTTTAATAGCATTAAATCCAGGCTTCACTACAAATTCTTATCCAGAAATGTATCTGTATCTACTATAAATTCTAAAGTTTTTTTCAAAGGATGCATAGAGATTGCATTTAAAATTGATAAATTCTTCTTTCATCATGTCTTTTACCTTACAAAGATACAAAATGTTCATTTTCAAGCCATACTTGGATTTGAGTTTATCAATAAACATTCCATAACTATTTCACCAAGCTTTAAGTCTATCTTGATTAAGGATAAACATATTCCTTTTCACAGTTATAACGAATCTCCTACTTGCTATTTCATGAATTCTGAATATAATTATGATAGTTCAAATGTGCCATATTCTTTAGATGTACACAAAATGCCTTGTTATGAAGATTCTATATCAAATAATCTAAGTAATGGTACTTATACTGATGATTTATATGCAAATTATGGTGACACAAATTTACAATTAGGCAACAATTATACAACCTATCCTTACAATTATAATTTTCAAACTAGTGGTTTATTTACAAATAATATTGCTAACACTGCTATGAATTTTCATAATCCTTATATTGATGGTAATTTTACTTATTTTTCTAACTATGTTCCAACTGATTATGGTAATGTGGTGAACTATGTATCTACTAATGATAATATACCTGGCAAGAATTTTACATCTGAAAATACTAATGATCTTAGTTCTGTTGGTGAAAAGCAAACCCATTTAAATATTGGTAATAAAATTTTGGTGAATTCCAACATGGTACAATTACTCAATAGGGAATTAATCCCTCCTAATTCTTTTGTTTATTTACATGTTAAGTACTTGAATCCTCCATCTGAATATTTTATTTTCAAACCCAATTTAAAAAATAAAGGTCTTGTGTTACATGAATCATTGCATTCCAAATCTTCAATTCAAAATGATTTATTTTTGGTTGTATGTCAGAATATATCAAAGCTGGACATTCATTTAAATAAAAATTCAATTATTGGCGAATGTATCAATGTAGATGAGAAAGACATTGAGGAATACTCTTTTGATTTAGATTTTGAAAACGAATATTGTAATTTAATTTTACCATCTGAAGAGTTTAAGAGAAAACGTATCCAAGAACTGTCTCCAAATGACTTTGATCTAAAACACTTACCTCCTCATGAAAAAGAATCTTTAACAAAATTATTGTGTAGTAAAGCTCTTGCTTTTTCAATATCTCTTGACACTTTAGGTCATACCGACCTGGTTAATCCTCAATTCACAATGCTAAATTCTCATCCAGTCAAAACCCTACCTTTTCCTGTGCCACAGGCACTTGAGCAAGAAGCTCTTGACCAGATTAATCAAATGTTAAATGCTGGCATTATTGAGAGATCAAATTCATCTTGGGCGTGTCCCATGCTTCTTGTTAAAAAGAAGAGAACTGATATGTCAAAACCTCAGAAGTATCGTTTGGCTCTAGATTTAAGATTGCTAAATTCCATTATTATTCCATCTTCATATCCTCTTCCTAGAATTCAAAATCTATTGGTGCAATTATCAAAATTTAAGTATTATACTACTCTTGACTTGCCTTCTGCATACTGGCAGATCGCTGTACCTAAAGATATGCAAGATAAGCTCAGTTTTACTACTCCATGGGGAATTTTTACCTACCTACGTCTTGTGTTTGGCTTGAAGACAGCTGCAAGCACTTTCCAACAATTAATTGATTCAGTTATTCAATTATCTCAAATTGATTCGTGTTATGCATACCAAGACGACATTGTAGTTGGCGCTAATTCATTTGAAGAAATGATCATGAAACTCGCAAAACTCTTAGAAACTCTTACTGCTAATAACATTACTCTGTCTCCTAAAAAATGTTCCTTTATGCAAACAAGCATTAACTTTTTAGGATTCCAACTCACAGATCATAAAATTCTTCCCATTACAAGTAACATTTTAAAAATCACTTCTTTTCCAACGCCTAAAACCAAGAGGCAAACGAAAAGTTTTATAGGTTTGTGTTCATTTTATAGATCAATTATTCCTAATTTTGCTAAATTGATTACTCCTCTCATTGAAGTCACCAAACCTGAAAATAAATTTTCTTGGAAATCTGAACAAGAAAATGCATTTAAAAAATTACAAGACATATTCTTCCAAAAACCTATGCTCAATCTTCCTAAGTGGAATGAAACCTTCTATGTCAATACAGATGCATCAAAGACAGCAATATCAGCTGTTCTTATGCAGAAATTTGACGGTGAACTTAGACCAATCTCTTATTCCAAAACTCTATCTCAGTCGGAAAGACAGTACCCTGCCATCAAATTGGAACTTTATGCCATTTACAAAGGCATAACAGCTTTTAAATATTATATTTTTGGTCGACCCTTTATTCTATTATCCGATGCCAAACCTCTTAATAATTATAAAAAGGCTACATCACCAGCTGATATTACTACTCGATGGATGTTAGAACTGTCAGAATACTCGTACACATTCCAACATGTTCCAGGCAAAGAAAATGTCTTAGCAGATTTTCTGAGTAGAACACCTCACATTCCTACTGAAGATCTCCATAATAATCCAGATCTTATCTCTACACAAGAACCACTACCAATTGTAGATAATCAAAAAGATTTACATAATGAAATTCCTCACTTTCCATGTGGTTTAGTTGACAAAATGCACCACACATGTCATCTTCAAAGTGACTCTTCACCTCCAAATAATGATAATAATCAAGATCCATTATTAGAAATTCTTGATCACACCATCTTCTCTGAACAACAAAAAGACCCAAAAATCAAACAAATTTATGAAGATCTTAAAAATAACAAAAAATATAAAAGTTTAAATGGCTACTATATTAATCCAAGTAATGAGTTACTTTGCTACAATGGACATTTTTCTTCAGAAGATATTGAGCTACATAAAGCTGTTTTACCTTTGTCACTTAGAGCAAAAGCCTTAAGAATTGCTCATGTTACTCATACTGGAATTCATAAAACTATTGTTAATTTAAAGAAAAGATTTACCTGGAAAACCCTTGTTTCTGATACCATTAATTATGTCAACTCTTGTGAAATTTGTTTAGTAAACAAAAATCATAAAAAAAATACTGCTCCATACTTACCAGCACCACTTCCAACAGCTCCCAATCAAAAAGTCTCTATGGATTTACTCGGCCCATTAAGAAATCGTCAATATGTGATGACTATCATAGATCACTTTTCTCGTCATTTAGAATTATATGCCTTGAATAATATCAGTGCTGAGTCTGTTAAAGCTTTATTACATTACATTTCCACTCATGGAAAACCCGATCAACTCTCACTGATCATGGCTCTCAGTTCACTAGTGATATGTTTTCTTATTTTAATAAAAAGCTTGGCATTAAATTGGAACACAGTTCTGTAGCCCATCCCCAGGCTAACGGATTAAGTGAACGAGTTAATTCTCAAATAAAATCGTCTGTGAATACAATGGCTTCCCAAGGATGTGATGTACCAACTGCTCTAAAAATTCACCAATCCATATATAATGCTACACCTCATCCAGCTACAAAGTTTACTCCAAATCTTCTTCATTTTGGAAGAGAAATAAATGACATTTATGCTAATTACAAATCTCAAGCTTCCTGGAAAATTCTCAATACTGCCTATGAAATTCATAAATTAATGGATATTATTGAGAAAATATACTATCAAGCTTATAAAAATAACGAATCTTCTAGGCAAAAAGTGTATCAAAAATCGAGAGAAAAATTAAAGTTTGCCAACATCAATGTTAATGACATTGTTTACGTAAAATTTCCCACTGTGTTTAACAAAAAGGTACAAGGCCCATACGTGGTGAAGAAAATAATTTCTCCTGTGCTTATTCAAATTCAAGATTCCAATAATAGTCACGCTTCACCCATGTTGATTCACACTAACAGAATCTTGAAGCTTCAAAAGAGAAATGAAACATTACAATATCCTTCAGTTTCTTCTAAAAATGCATCACATGATCAAACAGCTGTTGATAATGCATCTTCTACTCCTGTGAGACAACTCTCTCCTACTCAAGTCTCTAATCATGATGCTGCTTGTAACACATCTCCTCAAATTCTTTCTTCTTCTAAGTGCCAACAAACATCTTCATGTTCAAGTAAATCCGTACAGTCACAAGTTCCTCTTGGTGGCACTCACACTGATGTTAGAAACAAGTCTACTCAATATAAAAATTATGATCTTCGCCCTCGCACTCTCAAAATGTATAAAAAATGAACTAATCTTCTTTTCCTTTTTCAGGATGACTCTTGATTTGTTACATATTCAGTCAATACTAGTTAGACTGATATTCGAGTAAGAAGAATGACTGTGTAATTTTTGTTTTCTTCCTCCAAGCTGCAGGCAGCTGTTATTTTTTTTTTTAAGTCTTCTTCTCCTTGAGACAATACAATGGTTATCCTCCAGATGTATGTATGGTTTTAATATTTTTACTATTCACTGTATTCATTTCTAAACCATAGTTATTGTAATAAGTATATATTCTCTCAAATATGCCATACACTACTATTTTTTTTAACCTTACAAAGTCTTTAATTGCAATAGTTGGTGCTAAAAAAATTGAGAAAGAATTTGTCCTTTTATATTCTTATTAAAATATTATGTCATTATTTAAAGTTATTTTTGACAAATGTTTATCCTACTAAGAAAAGTGGATTGTAATTGATGTAAGGTAAACATAAATATGAGCACTCATGAAATCATTTTCCCTATTGTGACTTATATAATAATTTCTCTTTACAATGCATGCATGCTCTAACAATTAACCTCTTTTAACAAAAAAATGATAATGCATGATAAACTTATGCATACTAATAATTTTACTCTTATTATTGAAATATAGAAAAATGAATGACTCACAATAAGTATTATTTTTTTTGTATACTTCTGAGTATTTGAAAGTTATTAAAGATAAAAAAAGGGTTTTTGTTATACTATAACTATACTTTGGATCCAAAGATATTGGTTGAGTCATTATATATTGATATAAAGCAAATACTTGATATATGACAAATACAAAAATGATCACTTGTTATTTAAAAAATGTTTGAAAAATTGCAATTAAACATTCAAAATATCTTATATAAATTTTTGACAATTGATTTTTGTTTATAAGTTGACATTATCGAAGTCATATACAAGATTGACATATTCATATAAGTTCCTTTTATCAGAATATAAATATCTTATGTTTTATGTTTATTTTGAATAAGTATAGTATTAAAAGTATTTATGCAATTATTGGCAATTTATGTTGAAAGTGTTCAAGAATATTCTTTTATGAGAGTATAAACATTTGCCCTTTGAAAATTATTATATTCATTTTAAAAATGTTTTTGTTGGAAGATAACATTGTATTTTTCTACCAATTTACATAGGCCTTTGCAATTTCTTATTTTTTTCTTTGAAAATGTGTTATTGAATAATGCTAAGGTTATTCATTTAAGATTAATTAAAAGCTTAAAAAGCTATTATATATTGATATATGTACATTTTTTTTATGAGAGTCTAAATATTCTCTCTGTACCATTTGTATGTATTTTTCTTTTTCAAATTTTCAACTTACAAATTCATTCAATTTATCATGTGTCACTTGAAACCATCCATTTTTTATATACAGTTATAGTATGATTCATATACAGTTATAGTTTGATTTATTTTATTATCAACTGGAAAATATACATCTACATGTTCTTATTGTACAATCAAATATTTTACATATGCTAAAGCATTTCGTTATCATATTGCATTTTGCACAGCTTAACAAGAGACTGTTAATAGTTAAAGACTGTTGTTTCTACAAATATATATAGACTTTAATTTTTTTTTCATACATGATAAGTACCTCTGGAAGAAACTTTGTATACCTTCCATTTTTAATATTTGCTATATTTGGTGTATTAACATAACGACTACTACCATAATAGTAATTATTTTTATTATTTAAATATCATATAAAACAATTATTTCTATTAATATAACTATTTCTGGTACATTTATTTTGTGTAATTATTTTATATCTTTGTACATGTTTTAGAAAATATTGTTTCGATGAAAAAATTATTGAATTTTTGTCATCTCTCCAATATTTTCTTTTGGGGAGGCCCGGGTAGATATGTGGTGGTTGCTCGATAACCCCCCCATATTTTTATTTTAATTCAATTATATTATCAGTTTTATTTCCTATCATTTCCTTTTTATTAATGTTCTCAATTTAAATATTATTTCGATTTCGTTTCTTTTGAGATCGTCGCCTGTAAATTTTTCTTCCTTACCTAGCTATCGAATGTTCTAAACCGGTAAAATCTTGTTTGAATTCATTCCTTCCGGTTTAAAATCTTTCTAGAACAATCTCGTTCGTTCTATGGGTGGTATTTCCGGTTAATCTGGCACTCCCCTTGGCCTATCAAATTCAAATCTACAGGTGACGTGATTTAACCAGCTAAGTGCCTGGCCACCTTCTTTGGCCTTCATTCTTTAAGAGTTTGTCATTTTTTTCCTTATTAAATTTATATTTCACTATACATTAAATCGTAGCTTGGCCTATTTTCCCTCGCTCTCCTCATTCGAACGTTGCCAACTTGGCGTATTCCGGGTTTACAGTAACCCTTGTTCTTTTCTCCCTCCTGGCTCTGCGCCACCAGTTCAGTTGCGCAGTTGGAGCTCAGTTGAGTTGGATGCAGTTGTGTGAGCGTAACCGATGCAGTTGAGATGTGCCGAGAAGTTTCGTAGATGCCGAGAAATTTAGCGGGCGCCGGGGCAAGTGTGCGCTCCCCGAGGCAGTTAAGCGGATGCTGCCTGACGGAAGGTAAAATCCTTCGAATCTTCGTTATGTTACGAGGGGCAATGCTCCTCTGCCGCTGCGAGCTAAGTCCCTTTGGTTATTTTATTTCGGCTTCTCGATAAAAATCAGTTATTTATCTTCATAAATGAGTTGTCATAATTTGTTTTTCAAAGAGCTCTCTTCAATTTATTTCAAGTTTCTTCAACCGATTTCCATGGCATTTTTTTAGTGAATTTGTTTATCCTCTGAAAAGAATGCAGAGAAAGTGATTCATATATAAAATATATCATAATTTAATTTCCTCTTCGTTTCATCATAAATTGGTCATAAGTATAAATATAAATTATCTGAGCATGAGAACGGCATCCCCAAATTGAAGATATTGAATATCTTTTTGTGATTTTTCAGGCATATTCCTTTTGAAGTAATATTTGATTGATATTTCTGAGATAATTGAGTCTTTATAGCATTAAGAAAATGTTATCATGTTATCAAGAATGCATGCAAATATATATATATGGAGAGAAGTTGTGTTAAAATATGTCGACTGATGTATATCATTTTTTGTGGAGCATTTTTGTGTACGAAAATAATAATAATTCTACTTATAAAAAACGTGCATGATAACAAATGAATATATATATATAAAAATATTCAAGTCATGAAGAATTTCACAAGTGATTATAAATAAATACGCTTGTCTTCTTCAAAATCTTCTCTTCATTTTATTGTGTCAATGCCTATTCATTTGTTTACCTGAAGTTGTCTTCATCAGCCAGGAAGTCCAGGTAACTTTTCTTCTTATCATTTTATATTTTTACATCTTTGCTATGAGTTAATATTATCATAGTTAAGGATTCCTTATTAAGAAATATCATGGTTGCCTTTTGTCATATATTTTTTATTTAAGGGTCTTTTGCTGGCCTCCATCCAACGCAATGTCATTTACCCATTATTACGATCACCTAATCTATATTTGAGATGAAACAAAAAATAAGTGTTCTCATCATCTTCTCACCAAAATACCACATTGATGTCAAAATTTACTACATTAAGCTACAATTTATTAAAAAAATTATTTTCCAATTGTGAAAAAATCGCCGTGGACTCGAAAACGTCTAAATATTGTATTCAAAAATTCATTACAAATCGTTTCAAATTAAAAAATAGCGGGGGACAGCATTTACATTAATAGAGTAAAATAGTGTAATCTGAATTATTTCTTAAATACGAATAAAAAAAATCGGCGCAAAGCGTGAGAAATAATGAAAACATTGCTAAAAATTGCATTAAAAAATCACTAAATTTCAAAATTCGTAAATGAAGTGTGTAAATGTTTGAAATTAATTTCCTTTTCGAAATTTCAAAAAATAGCCGTGAGATTCAAAAAACCAATACAAATCCATTGAAAAATTAATTAAAAATCGCTAAATGTAAATACATCCCGTGAATAAAAGAATATTTTAGTCGTGTAAAACGTAGCAACCATTCTTTTTTACATGAATTACAAAAAAAATGACGCAGAACACAAAATATATCAAAAATCACATTGAAAATCGACAAAATAAAAAAAAAAGGTAAATGGTGAAATTTACTATATTAGGCTAAAAGTTTGAAACCAAAACAATTTTTTAATTGTTAAAACACCACTGTGGTGGGGATCGAAAAAAATAGTACTTAATCGCATTAAAAAGTTCATTAAAAACGCATTGAAAAATGCACTAAATATCGCTAGTTATTTTTTAAATCGCATTAATCAGAATTTCATCAAACGGATAAAACATTCTAATCGGAAATCTGAACTATTTGATTATCCGGTTGACCAAGAAACTATCTGCCTCAAACCATAAGATTAAACTACAATAATGGCGGATCGTAAATTCCATATTTACTTGACATTAAACATGTTACATATGTTTGTTATTTCATCAAATGGTTTTTACTTCTATTTTTATGTATATTTGTATTAATGTTTTTCTAAATTATCTCTTCTTTCATTATTTAACATAAAAATTACATCTATTTGCACAATTTGGCTTGTTTCACGATTGATATAATTTGGCGAAATTGGTTGACAGGATAATCACGTAGTAAAAGGAAATCCTTTATAGATAATAAAAAATCGACACGGAACACAACAATTCTTGAAAAATCGCGTTAAAAATCTCTAAAATTATATTACATTAAAAGTTTGAAATCAATTTTTACTTCCGAATATCAAAAAATCACCATAAAACTCGAAAAATTTCTAAAAATTGCATTGAAAAGTGCATTAAAAATCACTAATATTAAAAAATCACAGGAGTCAAAATTTACTCTAACAGGGCAAAACGTTGTAATTGGAAATATCTCATGAATGACAAAAATCCGATATCAAACGCAAAAAATCTCGAAAAATCGCATTAAAATTAGCTGAAATTCATAAATCTTAACACAGGGTGGCGAGTGGTTGGATAAAAATACAGTCAATATAGATGATAAATACCAGTATTTTGTTAAAGATAAATTCAGTTTATACAATCTCTTTATATTGTTTGAAGTATTTTCTGTAAGAAAATACTGATAGTTTTCTCTTTTCTTGACTGTGTTTTTTCCCGGTTTTCCCTGACCACTCGCCACCTTGTAACAGCTAAAATTTAATACATCAGCCTGAAAGTTTTAAGCAAAATTCCTTTTACTAATGTCGAATAATAGCGGCAAAATTTACATTAAATAATTCACTAAAAATCGAAACATCGTTGCACGAAATCCAAATAAATTACATTGAAAAGAGAACAAAATTCAATAATTTAGGTCGAAAGAATGAAACCGCTTTCCTTTTCGCTAATGTGGAAAAATCGCCTCGAAACCCACTAAAATTCGCATATGAATTAAATTTAACTGAAAATCGGCCTTCAAGGTGTAAAATTTCATATATAACTTCGTGCAGCGGTCTTTCCAGAGCATCGCCAGTACTTTAAAAATTTTAACATGCGTTATAAACAACCTTAAAGTGTAAAACAGATCTCCTTGTTACATTTCCTAAATTTGTTCGCGCCCCTCCTTTCACGCACCCTGAAATGTGTCACACCATTCTTTGTTTACATTTTTTATCATGTATTATAAACCATTTTAAAATTTAAAATAAATCACATTGTTATATTTCCAAATTTTAACAAAATCGCGTTCTGTTAGTTCCATTTTTCACCACCAGCTAGCGCACTCTATTCTTTAGCGCTATTCTCTAGCTATTCTCTAGCGCACTCTATTCTCTCTATCTACTTTATCAAAACGATACTCTGTTAAACAACCTATCAGGTGATATATTACTCGAAGGGGTAGCGGTCTTAAGCAAGAATTTAAGATATTTTATGAAATTGCTATTCGAAAATAGTGGTAACTAAATTTTTGACATTTTAGGTAAATTTCGCAAAAAAATACTACTTATTGCATTCTCAACAGCTCAAGATTTTGATAGAACAACTATGAAAAAAATAGATGCTAAACTCAAAAAATCTTGAAAAAGCGTTAAAAATCACATTGAAAATCGCATTAAAAATCGTTAAAATCTAAAATTCGTAACAAACACAAAATTTAGGGCTAAAAGTTTGAAACGGTTTTCTTTTTATCAATCTCAAAAAAGAGAGAGAAAAAACACTAAAAATCGCATTAAAAATTCGTTAAAAATTCAAAAATCGCTGTAGAAATTCCGAATAAACTTTGCTGAAAAGAGAAAAAAAATTGCTATATTGGGTTAAAAGAATGAAACCGTATTTCTTTCACTAATGGGATAAAACTGCAAAAAGAACGCTAAAAATCGCCTAAAAAATTATCAAAAAAAAAAAATCTAATCAAAAAATTGAAAATCGGGCATCGAGGTGCAAAACTACATGTATAAAAGTACCTTCCCTCCACATTTTGTAACTTTACGTACAGCAGACTCTTCAAAACAGCGCTGACACACACACAAACTTGTCTTTTTATTATTATAGATTTTAAAAAATTGCGTTCTATTAGTTCCATTTTCCACCACCAGGTAGAGCACTCTATTCTTCAAAAACTTTACCAAAACCATACTCTGTTAAATAACCTATCATGTGATATATAACTCGAGGGGGTAGCGGTCTTAAGCAAGAATTTAAGATAGTTTATAAAATTGCTATTCAAAAATAGTGGCACCTAAATGTTTGACATTTTAGGTAGATTTCACAAAAAAATACTACTTATTGCATTCTCAACAGCTCAAGTTTTTGATAGAACAACTATGAAAAAAATAGATGCTAAACGCAAAAAACTTTAAAAAACGTTTAAAATCGCATTGAAAATCGCATTAAAAATCGTTAAAATCTAAAAATCGTAACAAACACAAAATTTAGGGCATTAGGCTAAAAGCTTAAAACGAGTTTCTTTTTATCAATCTCAAAAAATAGCCGCAAAATGAAAAAAAAAACACTAAAAATCGCATTAAAAATTCGTTAAAAATTCAAAAATCGCTGTACAAATTCCGAATAAACTTTGTTGAAAAGAGAAAAAAAATTGCTATTTTGGGTTAAAAAAAATGAAACCGTATTCCTTTCAGTAATGGGATAGAACCGCAAAAATAACGCTAAAAATCGCCTAAAAAAATCATTAAAAAAATCTAAACAAAAAATCGAAAATCGGGCTTCGAGGTGCAAAACTACATGTAAAAAAGTACCTTCCCTCCAAATTTTGTAACTCTACGTGCAGCAGTCTCTTCAGAACAGCGCTGACAGACAAACATCCTTCTCTCTTTATTATTATAGAAGATAGAAGAAGATTACAGCTGGAATTAAAAATTCTGTTCTTGGATCAAGATTGATGTCTTCTTTGGCTATTACTGTTTGTTTACATTCAATTTCGTTATTTAATGCAAAAAGGCTTATTTCTTCAAATTTAGATAGCATTTCATTATTTTTAAAATCAAGTTTGAAACCAAACTTCTTCAGAAAATCTAGCCCGATTATGCAAGGATCTGTTATGTCAGCCACATATGTCGTATGATAATATTTGCTTCCTCCAAAGTTGATGGTTAAATTGGCCTTTCCATATATGCCTATCTTGTCGCCCGTCACAGTTTGCAGGGTAACGCATGGTGGAGTCCAGATGAGTTTACATTTCAATTTTCGAGCCAAATCTTCTCTTATTATTGTAACATTGGCTCCTGTATCGACAATCATACGGCACTGAATTCCGTTAATAAAGCCTATCACATATAATTCATTATCACCGCCACTCATTTTTGATATCTGGAGGATCTTCAGGTGAAGCTTTTCATTCTCTGGCAACCTCCGCCCCGCGAGATGGCCAAAATTTAGTTTCCCTGCTGACTGTTTGAATTTATCTCACGTTCGTGGATTTTGGGGCAATTTCTTCGGAGATGTCCTGTATCACCGCATCCCCAGCACGTGAGATTCTGTCTTCTTGAGCTTGTTCTTCCGTATTTCAAAGCTTCAAGCTCTTGATTTATTTTCCTAATTTCTTTCAAGATGTCGATTTCATTGTCTGAGCTTTTGTTCACCGTTGCCCCTCGGACTGAATGACGATCTCTTCGGCTGGCTTGTGTAGCTGCTTCCAACTTTAAGGCATATAGTAATGCAGCCTTTAAATCCTGCACATCTGCCATTCGTACCGCTCTCTGCACTTCTGGATCTTTTATTCCGTCTACAAAATATTGCAGTGAGAGCATTTCCCGTACATTTGTTGGACAGTCAATGAATGCTAAATTTGCAAGCCGTTCAATTTCCGAGGCAAACTCTTGAAGGGTTTCACTCGATTTTTGATGGCGGCTCTTCATTTGTATTCTCGTATAATCCTTGAAGAATTTTTCACCGAATCTCATTTCAAGTGCACAACTTAGAGTCTCAAATTTGAATTGCGTCATATCGGGCAATGTTTGCAGCACGTCAGCGGCTTCTCCTCTCAAAGATGCTGCCAGTTGACAAGCTTTCACCTCGTCACTCCATTTGTTACACAATACAATGGTGAATTGGGTCTTGTAAACTTGCCAGGAACTCTTTCCGTCGTATGTCGACAGCTTGATGTGTACGGGAGAAGCAGGCGGATTCCTAAATTCTTCATAATTACCACTGCAGGCTGAAAGTTTCTTCTCAAGATCTTGTACTTTTTTATTTAGCTTTTCATCTACTTCACCTAGTATTTTCTCTTCAACGTTACAAACTTCATTCTGAATTTTCTCTTCTACTTCCGCCATTTTCCTTTCCATTTTTTGTTCAACATTACTAACTTCATTCTGAATTTTCTCTTCTACTTCCTCTATTTTCTCTTCTACCGAGCCTATTCTTCTCTCTACCGATGAGAACTTTTCTTCCAAAGTTTTCTTCATTTCTTCTTGGCTTTTATTACCTTCCTCCTTTAATTTTTCCATTCTCTCTTGGCTTCTTTTCATTTCTCCAGTCAACTCTTCTTGGCCTTTATTCATCTTTTCCGCCAACTCTTCTTGGCCTTTAATCATCTTTTCCGCCAACTCCTCTTGGCCTTTATCCATTTTATTTGATAATCCATTAATAGCTTTCAACAACTCATTCAGTTGCTCTTCCGTTGCTCTCGTTTTCGCCATAAGATTCCAAATTCTGACACCAAATGTTGCAACGTATATGGGGTTCTTTTGATCTTATGGTTAGAGAACTTCAAACTCTTGTCTCTTAGAAAAGTAGAAAATAATTTATTTACAGATCTTCAGAACAACAGAGTCTTCGAAACTCACAAATATTGCTAGATATTCAAAAATAACTGCTCAAATCTATCGTACAAGAATAGCTTTAGATCCCAGAGACTCTTTATACAACGTCTAAACACTTAATAACATTCAAAACAACATAAATGAAACTCAAGCACAGTTGCTAACAATCGCCTTGTTCACTCAATGACTGACTGGTAAATAATAACAACAGCTCGCATCGCTTCTCTTCTTATATAGGCTCACAGCATGTGCTGAAAATTTCTAGAACCTACTCGAAAAATCCACAGAACAACAAACAATGTATCAGTATATCTAAAGGAGGGTTACCATTGAGAGGGAAGGGTTACCATCGCCAACAATCGTCAAGTTTGTCGCCAACTTGGCGATATATCGCCAAATTTGGCGACCAAAATTAGTCGCCAAAAGTGACGCCAACTTGGCGATATCTTTATTATTTCGCCAATCTGCCGTAGACATACACAGAAAATAATGGACAAGTTTGCTTGATAACAGAGACAATGTAACAAAAACTAATATTAGTAAAGGAATGGAGCTTAATAAGATTATTTACATTATTTTACAGTACAAACACTAACTATTTACAAAATTCGTAACACTATATAAAGACATTTTAATTTTTTTACTGTATTAACAGATATTCAATAAAATTTTGGAATAAAAGAAAATTCTTACTTAACACCTTAAACTCAAATTTTCTAGAATATCTAAAAAGGTGTTAGAAATGGGTAAAATAAATGTCATAAATGGCTAAAATACGTTAATAACAATGTGCACTGTTTTTATGTGCATTATTATTCGAGAATCTGTGAAATCCGGATAAGATACTGTCACAAATGACATGCATCGTTTAGTCGTAGTTTAATTTTTAATTATTCTTCTAGCTAAATTTTTAGGATTTTGTCAACGCGATTGTTCGTTTTAATTTATTTTCTTTAATTTGATATATTCCCCACTATGTTCGTTAATTCGTTCTTTTTTTGTTCTCCCGTGCCTGCGATCGTAATGCGAGCTATTTTAAATTATCACGCAATAAATTGTTCTCAATTGCGTCGTCGCCTTGTTGGAGGAGGTTTTCCTCACGCTTTTCTCGCGCGTTCGTCTGTAGGCGTGCCGTACTGACATCTTACTTGCCGGTCATTTATACCACTCTCATTCGCGGGCGTGTTTTTTTTCGTCCGTTGGCGCTGTCTTTTCTCGCCAATTTTTTTCGGCTGCGCTTTCTCCGATCGGGTGTTAGGCAGTATCGTTCTGGATTCTGAGGTGTCGGTGTGAGGCGCATCTGCCCCTATTTTTTTTTATCGTAGATTATTTTAATTTTTTTTTCAAGAAAAACATTCTAAGTTTTCTTACACTACTAATCAGCCATCATCCGTTAACTTCCCCCGTTTTATCAAATAAAATCTTTCTGTTCCTGGAGCTAACTGAATGGTTACGTTTTCTTTCTCGTAATGTAGTTTTTCTTACGGATTTTTTTTTTTATGTTCTCAATTAAGAAGATTTTTAAGTAAGACTTTTAATTTTCAATTATTCTTTGCTTATTAGAAACAAGATGTGAGTCATATCGGCAGTAGCGAAATTTTTTTTGGTTTGAATCTGGAATCGACGATAACAGAAAAGGAATTTGTTCTTGTTCTTACGAAAATTGCAAAGATTCCTTTTCTTTTGGCACACTACGAATTTTTTTTTAGTGTTTAGAACGATATGCTACTACGATAGATGGTACCGTGATCATTTCGCATGCCGGTACACATTTTTTTTTTTTTTTTTTGGATGATATTAAAAATTAACTTTTTCTTGTTCTAGTTAAATAAGATAAAATGTGTGATACATCATTATGGTATGATATATTTGAAATAATTGAATAAGTAACGTGAATGATGAATAAGATCAGATAAAATTTAGAACAGATATATTATAATTAATATATATCATTTTTTAATCTGTTAATTTATGAACCGTTTAGAAAATTATATGAAAATAAGTTGTATGAGTAATTATTACTGAAATAATTGATTGTCTTTAAAACATATGTGCATAGTAGTATTTAATAACAAAATATAAAAAAAAAAAATGAAATTTTTTTTTGTGGAAGTTGACTTTATATGTGTTCTTTTGTTATTCTATCATAAAAAAGCACTTCACCAATTATGCCCCCAAGAAGAACTAAAACTAGAGCTAGGGCCCATGACCAGAGTGATGTTGGCAGTAGTGTAACATCAAATTCAACCATGCCGACTCTAACACCCCACATTCCCCTCACTCAGTCACCGACTGTTAATAAAAAATCTAATCTGCCTAACTTTAAAATTCAATCGTTTGATGGCAACCCCGATGAACTTAATTTTTTTATTAATCAAATCAAAGATTTTGCACGCATTCAAAAATTGGTCGGATGATGTCACTTTAGCATACACCACATCTCATTTAGGAAGAAAGGCTCGACAATTAATAGCGCAAAAGCTTGAGTTTAGCCCATTTGAATCTTCACATCACCTTTTTGAAGAACTAAAATCACATTTTACGCAAACTTCAGTGGCATCACACATCATGCAATATGAAAATTTACAAATGCTGCCAGATGAATCAATAAGTAATCTTAGTCACAGACTAGAATTCTTAACCCACAAAATTTACAACAATCTAACTGATTCTCAAGCACTTGATCAAATCCTATTTGTAAAGTTTTTACAAATTATTCCCCCAAACTATCGGTTGCTCATTCTTCAAAATAACATTACAAATTATAAACTGGCTCTAGAAAAGGCAAGGTTAGCACAGGACTGTGAGATGCAGAATTCTGTATTATCAAATACGCCTGCAATCGAGGAAAAAGATAGTGTTTTAGCTTTGACGGAACAAGTAAACAGTTTACAGGCAACAATCAATAGATTTTGTGAGAAAACTAAAGTCGATGAGCCCCAAAATGAACATACAAAAGATGAGTCCACAAACAATTCTCAACCTATCTACAATTTTCGTAATAAACGGACACATGACTTTCATGGCAGAAGATGTAACTTTCGAAGAGATAACTTTAAACACAGTCGTGGAAATCTGCGCAACTTTCGCCATACATACCGAAATCACAACTTCCGTAACACGCAGGCAACACAGTTAGAAAATGTTACATGCCAATTATGCTTATGTGTCGGGCATTCTGCCCGTGAATGCAGATCTCCATCCATAAATTCCCAGTCTTTTAACTACAATGCAACTCCAGCAATAACTCACCCAAACTACTAATCGAGTCTTTGGATACTGGAGAACAAAGTACTCGTATCACACACTCTCCAGAAAATCAGTTTCATAATATTCCAAATTCTAACATTAAGGAAGAAATAATAGCCAATGTAAACATTATAGCACCCTCCATTCCTGTTATCCAAGTTCAAACTGCCAATGAAACAGCTCCTTTCCTAATTGATACCGGAAGTTCCATTTCTCTTTTATGCAAAAGTTTTTTTGATGCAAACAAACACAAGTTTAAATACCGAATACTATCCAGGAATATAAAAATATCCACTATCAATTCAGAGACTGAATTTAAAGGATGTGTAGAACTCTCTTTCAAGATTGGTACTATGCATTTTAGACATCCACTTTATCTTTTTACCTTAAGACCATCATCAAAGTTCACTGGCCTTTTAGGATTTGACTTTGTCAGAAAATTTAACGTAATAATCTTCCCCGAAACAGAAGTATGCAAAATTAAGGATGATTTTATATATTTTTCAAATAAGTCAGCAAGTCAAAATTTCACTAAATCGAACCATCTTGAAAACAAAATAAAAAGTAAAATAAAATCTCAAAAAAAACCCTCAGACGTTGATTTTAATAAGTTACTTAATGTACCACCATTTGTCCCGAAAGAAAAGGTCCCTATCATCATAACTCAAAATTTACCAGTGACACTTGTACAGAAAGTAAACCATTCAGCCATCAGAAGCTGCTTACATCAGGGTACGGACTTTCTTAGACAATTCCTTCATGAACAAAGATTTAATTTTGACTCCTGTAGACAAATACAAAGTAAATGTCCATGACTCTGTCCATTCATTTAAAACTCCAGCACAGGACTCTGGGGCGCTGCTCCCTGAAAATGACAATTGTTACACTAATGAACAACAATTTTATATTTTTTTAGACAACCAGTCTGAACATATCTTACATATCAACAAAAACACAACAATCGGCCAAATCAACCTAATTGAAGAAATTAAGCCCGCCTTCAAGGAAAACTTAGAAATACCCGTTGATATGCCACCTCCTACATCAGAAGAATACATAAATTTAATCCAGCCAGACCCTGAAGTCATTAAACAAAGAGAGATAGAATTTAACACTGCTGAATTAAACATTAATCATCTGAATAATGAAGAAAAGAAAAAATTGCATAAAGCATAGATGCCAACATTGTAAATCCCATATCAGGAGTGAACTAGTTAAATTTCAGGAGTTTTGGACACTCTTCAGGAGTAAAATAGTCACCTCTCAAGAGTCGTTTCAGGAGTTGCACATAATTTTTTTCGAGGTATTTTTTACACATACTTTCTCAATCCTCAACCCTGACAGCTTTTGTATTTATTCATACAAACAAAATTAAAATAAATGTTGTCACTTTTTTATGTAATTAAAAAAAATCTAATAAATTTATACAAATCTAATATTTTTTATCCTTACAGAGCAAAAAATTCATGATTTCTATACTAGCTGTGAAATTCATGAAATATTTTTTTCTTCGCAACTGGTTTGCTAACAAAATGATTTCCTCGCACAACTGACAGACGAAAATAGGATCTTTTGCTGAAGTGACGAAAATCGCGATAATTTCCAGAGACTGACTAAAGAAAATCGCGATAATTTCTACAGATTGACTAAAGAAAATCGCGATAATTTCTACAGACTGACTAAAGAAAATCGCGATCTGTTGACGCGAATAATTGACGAAAATCGCGATCTTTTGACGCGAATAATTGATGAAAATCGCGGTCTTTTATCGCGAATGACTGACGAAAATCGCGGTCTTTTATCGCGAATGACTGACGAAAATCGCGGTCTTTTGTCGCGAATGACTGACGAAAATCGCGGTCTTTTGTCGCGAATGACTGACGAAAATCGAGGTCTTCTATCGCGAATGACTGACGAAAATCGAGATCTTTTCCTGGAGTGACTGACGAAAATCGCGATCATTTCCAGAGAGTGACTTACGAACATTGCAATCTTTTTTCAGGAATGACAGACAAAAATCGTGATTTTTTTCCGAAACTGACATACGAAACCCGCGATCTTTCGTCGCGAATGACTCATGAAAAAGGCGATCTTATTCCGAGACTGAGTGACGAAAACCGCGATCTTTTGCCGAGACCTACTATCGAAGATCCCTGTTTTTCTCGAAGACTGACAAAAATCGCGATCTTTTCCAGAGACTAATAGACGAAAATCGTGGTTTTATTGCGTGAATGACTGACGAAAATCGCGATCTTTTACCGCGACTGAGGAAAATTGCGGTGTTTTGACATGACTTACTGACGAAAATCGAGATTTTTTACCGCGAATTACTGACGAAAATCGCGATCTTTTCCTGAGAGTAACTGAAGAAAATCGTGATCTTCTGTGGCGAACAACTGACGGAAATGTACTTACGATGTATTTCAATGACCTATTGTAGAATTTCGCGATTTTTTGCAATGATTGATCGGAAAAGATCGTTATTTTTTGTCCCGAACGATCGAAAATATCGCGATCTTTTTGCCGCAAATTTCCGTATTTTCTACCTTATTACCGTACTACCGTATTTTAACGTACTTTTCCGGAGAAACTCCGGAATTTCCGGAGAAGTTGGCATCTATGCATAAAGTACTAAAAGAGAATTTTCAGGCATTTTCAGCTACATTGAAAACAATGGGACACTCGGATGTTATAAAACCCCAAATTAATTTTAATAGTGAAAACCCAGTTAAGGCATTACCTTTCCCTGTGCCACATGCATTGCAACAGGAAGCTCGTAGACAAATAAATGAAATGATAGAAGCCAATATCATCGAAAAGAATGTAGCATCATGGGCCTGTCCCATGTTACTAGTAAAAAAAAGTCTGATGGAGGTCCCCAAAAGTATAGAATGGCTCTAGACCTACGTGTCCTCAATACCATCATAGACCACTCAAGCTATCCACTCCCTAAAATCCAAACACTCATCAACAATATCGCCAATTATCAGCTTTTCACACTTCTAGAGATGCCTTCTGCATACCATCAGGTACACTTGCCGGAATGCTATCAAGATAAAGTTTGCTTTACAACCCCGTGGGGTACATACAGATGCAAACGGCTACCTTTCGGATTAAAAACCGCAGCCAGCATTTTTCAAGCAATGATTGATACCATTATTGAAGAAGTCAACTTACCGGGTATTTTCAGTTATCAAGACGATGTTATTGTCTGCAGTAATTCCTTCCAAGAAACTTTAGAAAAATTGACAAAATTTTTAGAGACATTCAAAAAATATAACTTAACATTAAATTTAAAGAAGTGTTCATTTCACAAAAAATCATGCAATTTTCTTGGTTTTCACATAGAAAATAACAGAATTTATCCTGTATCTACAAATATTATAAAAATTAATTCGTTCCCAGTTCCTAAATCAAAAAGACAACTGAAAAGTTTCCTTGGCCTATGTGGATTTTACAGACATTTGATACCGTCGTTCGCAGAGATTGCGGAACCACTGGTCACTCTGACTTCACCGAAGAAAGTATTCGAATGGGGTAAAGAACAGGAAGAGGCCTTCCAAAAGTTACAACAGATTTTTTTTTGCAAACCTTTTCTACAGCAACCCAACTTCAATGAAACCTTCTACCTTAATACAGATGCATCAAAATTTGCCATCAGTGCTGTAATTCTACAAAAACATGGAAATGATCTACTACCAATAGCTTACTTCTCTAAGGCCTTAAGAAAAGCAGAAACCAGATATCCACCTATACAGTTAGAACTAATGGCTATAGCCAAAGGCTTGGCCGCATTTAAAAATATTCTATATGGTCGTCATTTTATTATTTTAAGTGATAGCAAACCTTTAAAACATTACAAGAGAACCACATCCCCAGCAGATATTATCACTAGATGGCTACTTGAAATTAGTGAATATTCCTTTACCTTTTTGCACATTCCAGGTCGCATGAACATTTTAGCTGATTACCTTTCTAGAACACCCACAATACATAATTCCAGTGACATAAATTCAGACCCTCAATTAATTAACTCAGAAGAGATCCTGCCAGTTGTGGAAGATGTTAATACAATTGATCAAGATAATGTTAAGCAAGCTGCATACAGTCATGAAAGTAATTTTAATTCTCCCCCACCTAAAGATGCACTTCTCGATATTTCTGAAGCCACACTACTTTATGAACAGCGTAAAGATGCAGACCTTAAAAAAATAATTGATGATATCCATAGCAATGTCATTTCAAAGTTTAAAAACTACATAATTTGTGACAGATCCTCGTTACTTCTTTTTCCTAATCCTACTCCTGCAAATCAAGAAGCTATTCAATATAAAATTGTTGTACCCAAATCCTTAAGAGAAAAATGTATTAGGATCCATCATATGACACACTATGGAATTGACAAAACATACAAAAATATTAGCAAGAAATTTTTCTGGAAGGGGTTACATTCAGATGTAGTAAATTATGTGAAATCTTGTACAAGATGCCTCACTAATAAACCACAAAGAATTCCTACAGCACCTTTTCAAAACACAATTATTCCAACACAACCAGGTCAACTTATCTCTCTCGATTTTGTGGGCCCTTTCAAAAATGGATTCTTTATAATGACAATAATAGATCATTTTTCTAAACACTTAAGGTTGTATCCTCTAAGAAATATAACTGCAATGAATGCTGTTCATGCCATGTTTGACTACATAGTCACCTTTGGACGTCCTGAATTAATATTATCAGATAATGGAAAACAGTTTCACGCTCATATTTTTGAAGAATTCCATAAAATGTTGGGTGTCAAGCTTCGTTATACAACTGTGGCCCACCCGGAAGCTAACTCCGCGTCTGAGCGTATCAACTTTTCAATAAAAGCAACAGTAAAAGCACTAATACAAGATGGGTATCATTTTAACACAGCAGTAAAAATTCATGAAGCTATGTATAACAGCACATACCATAACACAATTAAAATGTCTCCCAATAAAGTTCACTTTGGAAGAAACATCACCAATATTTTTGAAACATTTCACCCAAACACATACAATAACCGATTTGATGTCCACCACGACTACTTCACTTTAATGAAAAATTTACAAGATCTGTATAAAAAAATATACAGCAATTTAATTGACTATCAAAAGCTACAGAATTCTAGACAGCACCCTAAAGCAAAACTTCGTCAGCCACAAGTTGGTGACATCGTATTTCTACAAACAGCCGGAAAGTTCAAAAAGGTTCTTGACACTCCAATGAAAATCATCGAGAAATGTTCTAAAGTAATTTTTAAAATACAAAAGGCTGCAGATTCGGAAGGTAGAGTTCAAAAGGTACATATCAATAGGCTCATTACCCCTGAAAAAAGAAAATATTATCTCTGTTCAAAACCTGCCAATAAAGTACAACTACCTGCTCTACACTCAAAAACTGTGCAACAAAAACTGAATAACAATGTAAACAATCACTTACCTCAGGTTGACCCATCAGACCATGCCACAACTCCAGAAGATCCAGCAGCAGTGAGGGTTCCTGCTGATGTCAATGCACCTGATGCCAGAATTTTGTTGACGTCTACAAAGAACACTCATATACCGGTCACCAGTACATACAATCTAAGACAGACAACAGCCAGACAAAGATTGAAATAGATCATTCTAATATACTTTCTGCACCGATAGGGACCATAAAAGATCTCTCTTGGTTGTCAACGTGTGTCACTTCAGTGTTTATGCAGACTGTATGGCCCAATATGTTGCTACACCACACATCATATATTCTAACTGTTTTTTTTTTCTTTTCCAGACTCACCTGAATGTGAAATTTGTGAAAGTTGTCTAGACTACATGATATAACATTTTTTTTTTTTTTTTTTTGTAAATGTTAATTTCCTCAGCTTAGGCTACAAAAGTAAGATGGAATGTTGCATCAACACTGTATGGTAATATTGCATGTGAAATTTTAGTGTTGTAATCCTTGTGTAACAATTTTCATCATTTTCTTAGTGTACATTAGGGTGGAGCGAAAAAAACTTTTTTTTGAAAATCCAAAACGGGTAGGTGCCAAAAGTTGCCTTTATACTAGTACATCAACTGCGTGAAATTTTACCGCTGAAAAAAAAATGGCTTGAGTCTGCGCTTTTGCTCCAAAAATCGAAATTTTGGGTAAAATTTGTCATTTTTTGACATTTTTTCAAAAAAATTAAAAAATTTCTAGAGCTGGTTAGTGTGTTGCTTAGACCTTTATATTTATCTGCTTAACATATTTAAACTATAAAACAATATGTTTATTCCCTATAGCTGGAGCAAAACAGACAACTTTTAGTAAGAAAACAGCATTACCACTCTATTGGGTCATATAACGAATTGTTGTTTTTAATACAGCTTTTGTTTTCAAAACTACCTTGGACATGCGTCGTGGAGGTCGCTATATTTCCTATACCATCCGGCCCAACTATTCGATCATCTTAGTACAGTGTTTTATTTATACATCGATTTGTGATTTTCTTTATAAAAATTTGGCATGCTTTCGATGTTTCCACCTTGTTCATCAGTTCTTTGCATCCACATGCTGCTGTAACTATCTTCATGTATATTTTTACAGTTTATACAAAAAAATGACAAGTAGAGTAATGCACGGGAATATTATTAAAGGGATCTATTCGGCCATCTATTATATTTATCAAACTTACATTCAGTTGATGAATAATGATTGGAAGTTCTGTTACCACAACATTTTTTCAGTCAATTGTATTTTTTTTTACGTAATGATTTGGTTCAAAGATGATTTCAGATATTTCAACTACAAGTATGCCATCATTTATACTACTTTTGCATTTTTTATACACTGTTAAAAATGTGGTGCTAGGTTGAACCAATTTGTGGTGCTGCAATAGCTGCCACCATAAGATGGTGAAATGTTGTTCCAACATTTGGTGCTAAGGTCGAACCATAAAGTGGTGAAATGTTGAATTATAAAGTGGTGAAAGGTTGAACCATTAACTTTAACAGAATGCATTTAATGGTTCAACCTTTCACCAACTTATGGTTCAACTTTTCACCACTTTATGGTTCACCATTTCACCACTTTAAGGTTCGACCTTAGCACCAAATGTTGGAACAACATTTTACCACCTTATGGTGGCAGCTACTGCAGCACCATAAATTGGTTCAAATTAGTACCAAATTTTTGACAGTGTACTGCTAATAATTAAAATAAAACAACTTTTACTACATCTGAATTATAATAGAATAACTTTTTCTACAGGAAATTAATTTGTAAACATTTTTTTAAAAAGAAACTTCTTAATCATTTTACCAATTTAAAAATACACTTTTTAAATTTATTATTAAATTTTAAAAACTTATTTAAGCACAAAAAATTACGAAATTGCATTTTATCATTTTATTCTAAAATATATCAGATTCATTTTCTATAAGTCAGGTTAGTAAGTTATTTTGATTAAAATATAAAGAATTTA
This sequence comes from Maratus speculifer, assembly GCA_964019185.1. Lineage (NCBI taxonomy): Eukaryota > Metazoa > Arthropoda > Arachnida > Araneae > Salticidae > Maratus > Maratus speculifer. The sequence goes on along the minus strand of OZ025295.1, from coordinate 40,520,256 downwards.
CAAAAAGTTTATAATCAAATAATATTTTTTTCCTTTCTTACATTCAAAATCAATATAATTCTTACATTCTTATACTTCATGAGAACATATTTTCTAAAATAATATTTAATTTAGTAAATTTTACTGCAGAGAATTTTTGTTCGTATTCATAAATTTTTTTAAAGAATGATCTTGATCCGAAATCATTTTCCAAGCCCTAAGTTAAAAATTACTTTAAAACAAAAGATATGGTTAAAGTAAAATACACATTTAACAAAAACTTTGACATTTGAACCAACACATACAATATTCTACTTATATAACAAGCACTAAAAGCATGTACAGAAACTGATAAGAACATTAATGAAGGAAGATGTTAATTAAACAATATATAGAACATAGTAATGTTGCATATTAAAGCCAAAAATCATGCAAATAACTATACAAAATTGAAAACTTATAGAATAAAAAAATATTTTTCTTAATACACACCAATATCGGCATCCATTACTGTTTTGCTTTTGTTCTTCACGAAAAACGTCATAGATATGCGCAGAAATCTGTGTTTTGATTGGCTGTAAGTAGCACCATCTTTTGGTGCTACTTCTTATTTTTCAAACTTACTCCATAACATGGAGTTTTCGAAAAATAAGTAGTACCATATTTTGGTGCTTCTCTTTATTTTACTCCATAAATTGGTTCAACATTGAACGGAAATTTTTAACAGTGTATGTTGAGAAGCGAGCTGTTTAATGTGATGGTGATCGTCAGCGAGAATTGAAATGAAAATTTGTTCTCCATGTGTAAAGCAACCGCTGTTGTAAATAACTTTTTTTTGCATTAGTTTTATGCCTTTTCTAAGTGTTTTCGTATCCAGTTAATTTCCTATTAACTTTTAGATCCCCTTTTTATGAGTGGACAACATTTGATGGTGAAATGTCCTGGGCATAAACTTATAATGCATTGTAATTTATGAAGGAATGGACGGATATCGATTATAAGTGCTCATTTAAAATTAGGAGAATTTTATTTGTCACTGTGAACTATTTTGCATGGGGTAAGCTTAGAATTGTCTACGATATTGAATCATTCGCTACTTCAACTCCAGTGAATTTCCTCTGCGTCAATTATTAGAGAAGTCGATATAAAACGTTCTAAGCTACATGGATTCACTGGATCAATAAGGAAAATCTTTGTCTACGTTATATTCACTTCCTACTGCAATTTTTTTTATAAAATAGAGAAATTATTTTCTCAAATTGAGAAAAAAATACTCAGAACAGACAAGAAATTTCTGTCGGAGATTGCAAAGCTAATTCATAAGGAAAATTATTTCTCAGAAAGAATGGGGAATAGAAATTTAGAAAACATCTCACAGAAAAGACATCTCATAAAGTTAATAAAATTTTCCGCTTTATATAAGCACAGATTGGCAAGCAGCGTCTATATGTTCACTCACCAAATGTATAATCCAAGTTTATACCGCGGGATGTTTTATACCAAATGTACTACACACCTAAATAATGGATCTAAAATCTTATTAGAAATTACTAGATTACGGAACAACACAGGAACGACATAAAGCATACTAAAACTTCTTTAGAAATATTGTTGTTTTACACGCAAATTTTGTTTGCAATCCTCTGTGACGATCGTCATAATATTAAACAGCTAACTTCTCAGCATATATTCAATGTAATAGGTTCAATAAATGATGGAATACTAGAAACTGAATTCATACAATCAATTTTTAGGCAAATCATTGCAAATAAAACGTAATTGATTGAAAGAATGCTGTGATAACAGAACTTCCAATCATAATGCACTAATTGCATGAAATTTTAATGAAGATAATAGACTGCTGACTAGGTTCAATTAAGAACATACCCAATACATTACTCAGCTTCTCTTTTGTTATACATGGTATAAAAATATACGTGCAGCAGGTCACACCAGCATTATCCAAATCATCCAAAGTCTGTGAATACAAAGAAGAGATAAATTACTTTGATATATAGAAAACTTATACTCGTCTTCGGGAAAAAAAATAACAATTCAATGCATAAATAAAACACTGGGCCTAGATGATTTGGTGGTTGAGACGGGTGGGATAATGCAACCACCTCTATGAGTTATATACACAGTAGTTTTGAAAGCAGCTAGGTAAGAAATGCATTCAAAAGAACATTTCGTTGTATGCTCCAATAGAGAGGTCAACGCTGATTTTTCACAAAAAGTTGTCAGATTTGCTCCAATTATACAGACTACAGATATTGTTTTATAGTTTAAATATGTTAAGCAGATAAATATAAAGGTCTAAGCAACACTTTTAAATACTAACCAGTTCTGTAGGAATTTAATTTTTTTGAAAACATGTCAAAAAATGACAAATTTTACCCAAAATTTCGATTTTTGGAGGAAAAGCGCAGACTCAAGCCATTTTTTTTCAGCGGTAAAATTTCACGCAGTTAGTGTACTAGTATAAAGGCAACTTTTGGCACCTACCCGTTTTTGATTTTCAAAAAAAAAAATTTTCGCTCCACCCTAGTGTACATATTTCTTTATCTCAATGTGTATTGAATGTATTTGTTGTGATCACAACCCCCTTTCCTTTTTTTTCTTTTGTATAATGTTTATTCATTTATGGTACCATAATACATTTCTTTATCCTTACATGTGCAACCATATTATGTTATGATGTTTCAAGATAACAATATCATGAGTATGTATTGATGAAACATAACTGTATAACGTATGTAATATTTTCAATAATGTATGTAATATTTTCATAGCACAATTTAAGTAACTCAAGTTTGCATTGTATAAAATGTTTGCAAGATATCATGTGTATGTAGAAAGTTGCAGTTATTGGTAGATGTACCTTTTTCATACCGACATGATGTATGTCGATGATTGTCATCCCCTTGTACATACACGGTGATGGCTGTTTTTTAGGTGCGTTCGTAATTATGTAAATACGTAGCACCTATTGTTGTCGCTCAGTCCGTCCGTCTGTCTGTCTGTCCGTCTGTCTGTCTGTCCGTCTGTCTGTCCGTCCGCATATAACAACGCAAAAACTATCCAACCGAATCGTTTGAAATTTAAAATACATAATTATTACATAATTTTGTCGAGTCATTTCAAATTTTATGAAAATCGGATGGATAGATCAATTACAGGGACAATCAAAAGGATTCCGTTACATTACGGTCAATGGGGAAAAAAGTTTCAAATGCATTTTAATCGTTTGAAATTTAAAACGTATATTTATTACATAATTTTGTCGAGTCATTTCAAATGTTATGAAAATCGGATGCATTGATCAATTACAGGGACAGTCAAAAGTATTCCGTTACATTACGGTCAGTGGGGAAAAAAGTTTCAAATGCATTTTAATGGTGTTATACTCATTTGAATATAATAGAATCAACATGAATCTATGAAATATGTACTAAAAATACATTTTGTATATTCTGTGATGCAAAGAATATTTATTATTAAATTACAGGGCCACACAAATGTATTCCACTAAATAATGTTATACGGGGAAACATTGTTTGGGGGGTGTTTTAATTATATTAAACTACTTCACATTTTATGAATAAGATATACCTTAATGAAGTATAATAAGAATTTCTCCCTGCATATTTACAGGAACACAAAGATTTCGACCTCTATACTGTATCCAAAGTACGCTCTACTATATCAGCAAGATCTGAATATTTTAAAACTTCGTTATTAACGAACGCACCTCATTTGCTACGCTTTACGTGCAATTTCCAACTTGTTTTTCTTTTTTTTTACCCCTTTTTGGGAGAGTATGTCACAAATGACATGCATCGTTTAGTCGTAGTTTAATTTTTATTTATTCTTCTAGCTAAATTTTTAGGATTTTGTCAACGCGATTGTTAGTTTTAATTTATTTTCTTTAATTTGATATATTCCCCACTATGTTCGTTAATTCGTTCTTTTTTGTTCTCCCGTGCCTGCGATCGTAATGCGAGCTATTTTAAATTATCACGCAATAAATTGTTCTCAATTGCGTCGTCGCCTTGTTGGAGGAGGTTTTCCTCACGCTTTTCTCGCGCGTTCGTCTGTAGGCGTGCCGTACTGACATCTTACTTGCCGGTCATTTATACCACTCTCATTCGCGGGCGTGTTTTTTTTCGTCCGTTGGCGCTGTCTTTTCTCGCCAATTTTTTTCGGCTGCGCTTTCTCCGATCGGGTGTTAGGCAGTATCGTTCTGGATTCTGAGGTGTCGGTGTGAGGCGCATCTGCCCCTATTTTTTTTTATCGTAGATTATTTTAATTTTTTTTTCAAGAAAAACATTCTAAGTTTTCTTACACTACTAATCAGCCATCATCCGTTAACTTCCCCCGTTTTATCAAAGAAAATCTTCCTGTTCCTGGAGCTAACTGAATGGTTACGTTTTCTTTCTCGTAATGTAGTTTTTCTTACGGATTTTTTTTTTTTTTTTTTTTTTTATGTTTTCAATTAAGAAAATTTTCAAGTAAGACTTTTAACTTTCAATTATTCTTTGCTTATTAGAAACAAGATGTGAGTCATATCGGCAGTAGCGAAATTTTTTTTTGGTTTGAATCTGGAATCGACGATAACAGAAAAGGAATTTGTTCTTGTTCTTACGAAAATTGCAAAGATTCCTTTTCTTTTGGCACACTACGAATTTTTTTTTAGTTTTTAGAACGATATGCTACTACGACAGATACGATCCCGCTTAAGATACGAAATGCTCTCGGTCCCTTGATTCGTATCTTAAACGAGTTTCACTGTGTACAATACTTCGGATACGGTACCAGTGGTCGAAATCTTTTGTGTGTTCCTGTTAATACTACCTTCTTTCTGTTATACAGGAAATAATTTGTATTAAACCCCAGCAACATATATCAATTTCATAAGAAGTGAAATAGTTTAATAAAATTAAAACAATATTTCCCCCTATACCATTATGTAGTGGAATAATTTTGTGTGGCCTTGGAAATTAATAATAAATATTCTTTGCATCACAGATTGTACAAAATGGATAATTTAGTACATATTTCATAGATTCATATCAATTCTATTATATTCGAAAGAGTGTAATATCATTAAAATGTTCTTCAAACTATTTTTTCCTATTGATTTTAATGTAATGGACTACTTATGATTGTGCCTGTAATTAAACAATATCCGATTTTCATAAAATTTGAAATGACTCGACAAAATTATGCAACAATTATATATATTTTAAATCTCAAATAATTTGGTTGGGTAGTTTTTGCTGTATTATTTGCAGACAGACAAGCTGAACGACACAACTAGATGTTACGTATTTATATAATTACGAATGCACATAAAATATTTAGATCTTGGTTTAATAATGTATCGTATTTCGGATACAGTATAGTAGTCTTTTGTGTTTCCCTGTAAATACTATATTCTTTCTATTAAATAGGAAATAACTTGTAGTAATCCTCGACAACGTATATCAATTTTATAAAATGTTAAATAGTTTAACACAATTAAAACGCGCAACAAACAAGGTTCTCCCAGTACGGTTATATAATGGGATACTTTTGTGTGGTCCTATAAATCACTAACAAATATTCTTTGCAGCACAGATTGTACAGAATATATTATAGTACATACGTCATAGATGCTTATCATATGTATTACGTTCGAAAGAGTGTGAAACTTTTTTCTCCATTGACCATAATGTATCGGAATACTTTTGATTGTCCTTGTAATTGAACTATGCATCCGATTTTCTTAAAATTTGAAATGACTCGACAAAATTATGTAATATTTATAAATATTAAATTTTAAACGATTCGGTTGAGTAGAATTTGCGTTGTTATATGCGGACAGACGGGCGGATTTGAACGACAACTATAGGTGCTACGTATTTACATAATTACGAACGTACATAAAAATTAATGTATATCTAAAATTGACAATATGTGGAAAATCCCTTATCATTCAGAAGTTTTTAGAGAGAACTAAAAATCAGCTTATTCCTATTGCCGATATTTTTCTGAATTTTTACGATATTTGACTGGATCTTATTTATGAGTTGCTCAATAAAGTTGACTATTAAAATAGTATGTAGAAAAATCGTCGTTATATCGTTCGCGCATGCGCAGACTAAACCTAATTTATACAACTACTCATATTTCATAAAATATTTAATATATTTATATTCCAACTGCACTATACTGCTTCTACTACATTTTGCCAATCTCAAGATCTTTTGACAATTTTTTTTTTCCCGCTATCTTTTGACGAAATTTTTGTTTGTTCGTGACTCTTCGACCATATTTCGCGCTTTTTGCGCTGAACGTTGATTCAATTAGTATTTTTTCTGTGATAATTTGACGAAATTGGAGATTTTTTTCTGTGAACGATTGACGAAATTGACTTTTACGGCAACCGTCTGTCAAAATTCGCGTTTTTTGGTGTCAAAAATTTCCGACGTGAATTTTTAAAATTTTCGGCATCAAATGCCTTAATTTTCCAGAAAATTAAAAAATGGGCCCTACTTTTAAGTGTGATGAGCTATCAGTAAATAACTCGTAAATAAAATTGGCGGAATATTTTTAATTTTTTGGTACTAAAAAAAGTTACAAAAATAAAAATTGTTTATTTCTTAAAATTTTCTGTAAAGTCCATAAAAGTTTCTGCTCACAGCATGCGTCTATATTATACAACTGTGAGAATAGCCAGCTATATCTGAAATCTTCAAAACAATAAAGAACAGTATAATTAGCACTTAGTGGGGATTCACAGCATCCAGTGTTTCAAACAGTTTTACTGTCGTTTTAATCCCTAACAATCAGGGTTGGCATGATTTAAATCAACTGATGAAAATCAAGATTTAAATTTAGATTTAAATCAACTGATTAAAATCAAGATTTAAATTTAGATTTAAATCAACTGATTTTTTTTTTAAATCACTTGATTTAAATCATTTTTCTTCTTTCTTTCTTTCTTTCTTTTTTTGCAATATTACATGAATGCACATATCAAAGGAAAATTTGGGGTAAAATTTAGAAAATGTATTAGATAAAGATAGAATTACAAACTTTAAAGCAAGATATGAACAAGCTATTAATGGCTGTCATTTTGCTGAGGTTTTATTAAATCCCTCTGTTTTAAATCGAAATGAAATTTTGCTTAGTGTAGAGGAAAATAATGAAGGTTTGGCATTCATTAAAGAAAATTGTCTAAATCTTCTCACCACTGTAGAACATTTTTAAGCAAAAAATGGTCCATTCAAAAAATTACCATTGCTTGAGAAAAAAGTTCCTGATATTAAGATTGGTGGAAGTCCTTTTATGTAATGGGAGGTAAAGAAAGAACCAGCGATATTGAAATTGAATTTATTTATCAACTAGCTGTTACCCGTGACTTCGTTCACATAACATTTAAAGAAGAATAAATTCATCAATCAAGCAAAAGATTTCGATTATTAAAAGCATCTGTAATTAACTTTTTATCGTGTTCTATAATAAAAAACACTTGATCCCAATTTGCTTATGTTTATATATATAAGACATTATCTAAATTTCTTTCGTGAGCTTGAAATTTCATACCTGTTTTCTAAGATAAAATAAAGAATAAATTTACGTTTCCGTTATTCTAATTTTATTATTTATATTTATTCAGTTTTATATTTAATCTGTTCATGGTTATTGATTTATGTTTTTGTATCAAAGAATATAATTGCAAGAAATATATTAGTAAATATTTTTTAACTACAGCTATTATTAACAAAAAACTTCAGACGTTTCTTTGAATTGATTAAAAAATCGGCATATGACATTGTTTTTATTCCAAAAAATTCCTTTTTTGGGAAAGAAAAAGATGAATGATATTAAAAATATCAAACATAGTGAAACAGCATAGCTCAAAAATAAATTTAAAAAAGTAAAATCTTTAACTTTCAAACGTTTATAAAATTTTGATTTCACGGCACCACACTTTTAACAGCTGTAGATCTAACATTAACATCGAAATGTTCATCAGACTAAGAAAACTCTCGAATCTTAGATGCTTATTATTTAAGCAATAAAGTTGCTTGTTGCTTGCTGCTAGATTGTAAGGTAAAAAGATGTTAAATATGTATTTACGAAGGATGAATTCTGTGAAAATCACGCTATTTTTTATAACTGCTATAAAATGCAAATATTTTATGAATGAAACTGACTAATGATTAAAAATATGACCACCAGCTTAATTTATTATACGGAATAATACTTGTCAAGGGAAAAAAATCTTTCACGTCATGAATCATGTAAAATTAAGCATTTTAATTCAATTAAAACAGGAAGTCGCTTAATGAAATCAAATACTGCAATACATTTTAAAAATATTGAACCATTATTTTTATTAAAAGCTAAATTTGAAGTAAGAAAATGTATTTAAAATGTAAGTTAACATTAATGCAAAATATTATTTCTGAAATGAATATTTTTATTTTAGGAATAATTCTTTTTTCAAAGCAGGTAACATCAATTTGCGAATTTAATATACTAACTATATAGTAATGTTTTCAAATTAAAATGAATGCTTTACACGAAAAAATATTACCTAATTTTTACATGATAAATCCTTTAACTAAAAACTCCTTTCGTCGTTTAAACTGCCATCTTAATTTCAACGTGTTGACAAAAGGTTTCCGCTTCTGTGGAAAAAGTTCATTAATGAAGCTTCTACGTGTAAAAATATGTTTTAAGTTTTAGGAAAATTTACTTTAATCGTGTTTTTATATCTAGACACACAGCAGTGTGTCAGCCAAGTTCACAAAGTAAAAGACGACACACCGGCAGTTGGTTATATTACCCGAACCATTTCGGGCCACTTTTGACCCCTCAATAACTTAAATTCTATTTGACCTACACAATTGCAATTTTTCGTGTCGTGTAAGACCATCTTCTAATTTCCGAATCCTATAAATTTTTTAAAAAATCTTTTACCGTTCACGAGAAATTGACGTCTGAAAATCACTGTTTTTACCACTGACTCACTCATAGAAATGTTTGACTACTTCCAGGTGACTTAGGAAGTTGAAATTTGGTGTGGAGGTAGGTTATTGGATCTATAAATAGGAAAAAATCAGAAATCACTATTAATTAAATATTAATGGTTGGTTAGGAGATAAATACTGGATTACAATGGGAGTTTATGAGAATTTCACAAAATACCAGAAATAGTGCCAAGTTGGCGTTACTTTTGGCGAGTATCGGGGCTAATCTCTGAAACTACCAAACCGATTTCAAAAGTAATGGTACCAAAATGATGGTACTCGCCCCGGTTCAAACACAGACTATATTTTATGTCTGTGCCACTAACCAAAAGAAGCTTCAGAAGTAAAAAACATTATAAAAATGTGATTTTTGTTTTACTGAAGGGCCTAGAAGCACAAAATTTGGCATGCTAATTATTTATAAGATATAAATGTTCACTAATGACATTTGCTAAAAAATGCCAAATTTAAAAGGGGTGGAAATCCGCGAAGAGCATTCTGAAAACGTTCTAAATAACAATTTTAAAGCAATCTCAGCAAACAACAAACCGATCTTAAAAGTAATGATATCAAAATGATGATGACAGTCCTTGCTCCAACATAGGCTATATCTTATGTCGATGCCACTAACCCAAAGTGGGTGAAAGAGCAAAAAATGTTCTAAAAATGCTTTGTCTGTATATTAAAGGACTGGAATTATAAAGTTTGGCATTTTAGAGTTTATGGGAATTTCGCGAAATATCAGAAATAGTGCCAAGTTGGCGTCACTTTTTGCGAGTATCAAAGCTAATCTGCGAAACTATGAACCGACTTCAAAATCAATGGTACCAAAATGATGGTATTCGCCCCGGTTCAAACATAGGCTATATTTTATGAGTATACCATTAACCATAAGAGGGTGAAGAAGCAAAAAACATTCTAAAAATGCAACTTTTGTAATACTGAAGGACCTAGAAACATAAAATTTGGCATGTTAATTATTTGTAAAATATAAATGAGGGCATTTGCTAAAAAATACGGTATTCAAAAAGGGTGAAAATGCGCTAAAGGCGTTCTAAAAATGTTTTAAATTGGGATTTTTAAGCAATCTCAGCAAACAACAAACCGATCTTAAAAGTAATAATATCAAAATGATGGTGACAGTCCTTGCTCCAATATAGGCTACATCTTATGTCGATGCCGCTAATCCAAATGGGTTAAAAGAGCAAAAAAATTTCTAATAATGCTATGTCTGTATGTTAAGGGCCTAGAAACATCAAATTTGCCATGTTCATTACTTATAAGATATAAATGATCACTAAGAACATTTGTTAACAAATACAAAATTTAAAAGGTTAAAAATGCACAAAAAGCGTTCTAAAAACTTTTTAAATAGCAATATTTAAGCAATATTGGGAAGTTAGCGAACCGATTAAAAAAAAAAAAGATGTCAAAATGATGGCGAAAGTTCTTGCTCTAACAAAAGTATTGGTTGATTGATTGATTGATTGATTTTTGACGTCCGATTATCTGCGCTAGGGATATAGGACCAGGGAGGAATGCCCTTCGTGGGGGTCTTTCTAAGGGAACCTAACCCCTATTTACGCAAGGTTCGAAGAAAACCACGAAAACTCCGAACGGTTAGGCCGACAGCCGCGATTGGGTTCGAACCCAGCACCTGCCGTCTACCAGTTGAGAGGTCCGAACCTCTCGGCCACTGGTGGGGCCAACAAAAGTATTGGATAAATTGCCAGATTACAATGGGGGTCTATGGGAATTTGGCGAAATACTAGAAATAGCGCCAAATTAGCATCACTTTTGGCATCAATTTCGCGATATATCGTTTAGTTGGTGACAATCTTTTTTGGTCGACGAGATAATCAAGTAGTACCCAATCACATAAAAGAATCATCTTTATTAGTGGAATTTTAAGGAACATAAGCAGTCCTAATGTTAAAATTTTTAAATTTGATTGAAAAAAACAATGAATAAACGCAAGAAAAAGCTGTAAGATTAATTAATATTAAATAAACCTAATTTAATATTAAGCCTATTTATTTAAAAAAGAAAACAAATACCTACTTATTTGACAAAAAATAATGATATCCTATCAAAAACATGAATGTGAAAGAATGCCAAGTTCGTTAAAGGTTTCGCTAATAAAAGAAGTGAGATCTAACTGCAAACCAAGTTCTTTCGAAGGTTCATAAATTTTAGCTCCTGTCATGCATAATATTCTTCAATTGCTTAAAATGATTTGGTATGTTACTTGTTATTCAATAGAGCGACTTGGCAAGTTTTCAGCCACCAACTTTAATGTTTCAGTCAGAGTACAATTTAATCTAGAATCTGATTGGCAAAGATCTAGTCAATCGAGTGTTCGAATAAGTACATTGAAGTTAAGGTATTGATAAATTAATTAAGTGATCAACTTTAAGTTCTGATCAATTAAATAGAGAAATTTGAATAAGAGAAAACTTGCCAAGTCGCTCTATTGAATATCAAGTAACATACCAAATCATTTTAAGCAATTGAAGAATATTATGCATGACAGGAGCTAAAATTTATGAACTTTCGAAAGAACTTGGTTTGCAGTTAGATCTCACTTCTTTTATCAGCGAAACCTGTAACGAACTTGGCATTCTTTCACATTCATGTTTTTGATAGGATCATCTATACCAGGCCTGCTCCACCTTTCACTAAGCAAGGGTGCATTTCAGCTAAAGACAAACAAAGAAGGACGCCATCATTAACAGAGCTAAAAAAATACAAATTAAATTATCTCGCAGTATTAATAGTAGGGATGCACCGGATACTGATTTTGCCGGATATCGGATACCGGTCATCCGATATCCGATTTGCCTGCCGGATTCGGATATCCGATACTAAATATGTTTTTAGTTATGGTAAATGTTTGTTTATTTCTTTATCCAATGCCATCTCAAATAATAAATTGCAAACATGTTTCACAACATTTTAAATGTATTGAAATATATTTTTCAGAAACTATATATCTTTGACTATCAGGGCTTGAAATTAAGGTTTTCCCAAAAGGAGAGAGTTTCCCTCATAACATTTGTAAATGCAGGGGAGTTAACTATATAAGAAGGGAAAAACATATTTTTTAACCCTATTATTCTTTACTTACCACTTAAATATTTGCAATTTATACCGACATGACAAATTTCCATTGAAATAATTTAAATCAACAACTCAAGATTATTATCCAAATTGTTTATTTTAATTAAAACAAAGGAAAAGAATCAAGCTTTATATATATCATATCTGTTTTTCAGTTTTACTCAGTGTTATGGACAATTAATAACTGAGTTGCTAAATGATTTTTTTAATTTAGATTTTGTTCGATTTTGTGTGGTTTAGAATCTTTTATAGGTTACACTTTTGACAAACAGAACAGAGCAACTTTTCTAATACATTAAATTATTGGAAATACTTGTTTTTAATTTTTTTTTCTTAATTTTGTAAAATCTGATGTGCATTCATTTTTAATTTGCTTGCGAGAATAATGCATGCAGGTGATTGTATCGTCAATATCCTTCTGTGATTGTACATCACTTAGTGGAAATATTGTCAATACCATAATCCCTGGCACTTTAGCTAATTGAATTATGTTCAACTATGCATTCGAATTTTAAACTCATAAGGAATTCCGAAAATGACATAGTCAGTAGATTTCTTCTATTACATGAGAAATGGTTTATTTAAAAAAGTAATGTCCTAATTTTTGTGAATTACGCACATCAACTATTTAAATGGTTTCCTTGAAGTTCATCATTTTTTTTTAATCATTTGGAAAACGGTTGTTGTTATCGCTCGAGAATGGACCTTGTGGTGTCCGCATTTTATTTTGTTTATGATTCGTCCAGGGATATTAATGTTTAATCCGTGACATACGTAATACAGGGTGGTTAAAATTAAACTGACGGTACTCAGAGACTCATAACTCCGGTTCTACTGAGCGGATCCGAATGAAACTTCAGATATATTTATGTAGATCATGCGGCCGAGGCTTTCGTACTAAAACCATATGTAAATGAGTAGTTAGAGCAATTTCGCTATAAAAGCGAACGTAAAAGTCACGATGAACGGGTTTGTTAGGCGTACAGTAACAGGTGATCGATAACAGGAGTCTCCTGGAGAATCATGTTGTCACGACGTTAAGACAAAGAGGCTGTTTGGCAACCACAATATTCATGTAAGATGGAGCAACTGCTCATACGGCGAGATGTGTAAAAAAAATGTGATTCAAGACAATTTCTCTGATGAGCGTGTCTTCTCGCGTACTTTCACCTTTTCCTGACCAGCAAGGTCGCCAGATCCGAACCCTTCTGACTTCTGGCTGTGGGGTTTTCTGAAAGATCATGTGTATCAACGGCGTGTAACTAATTTAGCGGACTTAAAAGCTAGCATCGTACGCCATGTCTCCATGATTCCTACTGATGTGATGCGTGCCGCCGTTGATAAAGCGGTGGTACGCTTTTAGCATATTGTTGACCGACAGTGTAATGCACATAGATAACACAGGTGTGTAAATAAATAAAATATTCCGACAATCTTTGATTTTTGAATTGTTATCTGTCATTTTATATTGTTAAAACGCCACCTAGTGGCGAAATTTGAAACTTTTTTTTTTTTTTTTTTTTTTTTTTTTTTTTTACAAAAACCTCGGCCGCATGATCTACATAACATATATCTGAAGTTTCATTCGGATCCGCTCAGTAGAACCGGAGTTATGAGCCTCTGAGTACCGTCAGTTTAATTTTAACCACCCTGTATATGGCTCTTATTACATAAATCATGTTTTGATCATAAAAATGATGCTTTTAATGATTTTCAATAACTCATTGGGAAACATTTAAACATCTTGCTTTGGGCAATGGATGTCCATATTTTATTTATTTATTTTACGTACTTCTTTAAATTTAGAAGAATTTCTATTTGAATAGGAAATCAAAATTTCATTGTTAATAAAGAAGAGAGTAGAAAAGTTACAAAATGTGCAGGTGCAAATTATAAGATATGGAAAAAAAAAACAAAAAAAACAAATACAAACAGAAACATCATATGAAAGATCGTCTTTTAAATAAAAAAAGGAGGTATGATTATTGAGCCCACTGATGAGGAAATGTGCGATGATTTTGAAAAATGAAACATCTAATGTTGAACCATTGATTGTAAAAAAACATGTTTTCTTTTTTTCCAATGAGCAACACAAGATTTAATCTCATTTTGTTTAGTGCTAATTCCAGAAGCTCAGACTCTAGCGACCATTACTGTCCTTTTAGTTATTTCTTGCTTCGGCACAGGAAAAAAATCGCAAAATATGTAAATCGGTCATAGAAAAAATATCGCTCATTTTGTCTACCATGGCAAAAGTAAATTTTTAAAAATTGTTGACCTATCTGAAAAAATTTGAACTTAGAGGAAACTTGAACAGTGGAAAATATAGCGGAATTCGTTAATCAATCACAGTAAAATATCGTGAAATTTGTTAATCTGTCACAAGGAAATATCATGAAATTCGTCAGCCAATAACAAAGACAAAAGAAATTTTTCAGCTGAACACAAAAAAATAGTTGTTAATTACATCAGAATATCACAAAAACAAAAAGGGAAATTTGCCAATCAGTCGCAGAGTAAATGACTAAATTTGTCAATCTGTTGAGAGAAATAAATTGTGAAATTTGCCAGTTGATCTCCAGAAAAAAAAAAAAAAAAAAAAAAAAAATGCAAAATTTTGTGTGACGAGCAAACAAGAAAAATTTGTGAGAAAAATTAGACAGACGCAGAAAAACAATTTTGTATAATTGTTGTAAGAGCAAACTATGAGATTTGTCAATCGATAGTGGAAAATATCACGAAAATAGTCAGTCAGTCCTGAGACTTGATCGCCACTTCACAAAGAAAAAAAATTCGAAAAATACATTTTTTTTTTTTTTTTTTTTTTTTTTTTTTAGAAACAGGAATGTCTTTGCCCACAAGATTTTTTAGGGCATGAATCCTGCTATTCCGTCCTGAAATTCAAACATTTAAATACTCTGCCTATTTGTCAATGAACTGCTGATAATTACTAATAATTTGTACCAAGGCTAACTTATCATAATATCAAGGCTTGTCATTCGCCAAGTTTCCTTTGACTGCAGTACAGGGGGCGCTGAACTACATGATTTTCACGTTGGTAGCGCCATCTAATGTTAGAAACTGAAATATTTTCCATTATTTCCTATGGGGTTATTAGCAGTAGTATGCACCAGGTGGCATTACATACGAGACAAAGTCATATAATAAGTTGGCAATTATAGGGACAATTTCAACAATGGATTTTCTCCTGAATACGAGGCCTGATATTATGATAAGGGGGCCTTGATTTGTACAATGAAATGCTTATAATTTTTAGAACAAATTTTACATGTTTATTAATATGTCTAATTGTAAAGTATTTTCATAAAGAAATACATAGCACCTTTTTATAATGCAAACATAAAATGTCTTACTAATACACCAATGGTTGAAGAGTTATCTCCAAACATAGGTTTAATTTTTGTCATGTTTTGATTATTTAATACTGTTTACCTTAAGCTACATTTAATTTTATTTTAAGTTAAATCAGTTTAAAATTTATAAGGAAAAAAAAAACCTTTAAATATCTATAATGAAGTCACAAAAATAACTAGTTGGATGCACCAATCCCAAAACTCTCTTTTATTTCGTAGATCTCAATGTTTCAAAAAATATTACAAAATATTAATACTACTTCAATATTATACCAACTTTTATTTTAATCTAGAATTTTTGCTGCTGTCAATTAATTAGATTAAGAATGAGTTAATCTCGATCATGATATTTATTAAAATGTATTTTTGTTATTCTGTTACACATCAGCTGTTTGCGAATAGCCAGTTTTAGCGAAGTTCCTATTGCTGCACGAATCGTTAATTTTCTGTATAAAATGATTATGAAAAAAAATTACAATAAAAAGAATATTGCCCTCTTAAACTGACGGCATTGAGCTCACAGGCTACGCATACTAATTGTATATTACAGCCTCATATTTTCAAGGCTTAATGCTGTTCGAAAAACAAATTAAGAGGGGGGGATAGCTCCTGCCCATTTTTCCTTTTTATACTTAATCATTGGATTCCTTAAACTAATCAGAGATATGCTTTATCACATAAAAAAAACCTATATCCAAATTCATAGCAAATTGAATAATTCTTCATAAAAACCCATTTATATAATTTAAGAGGAATTATCCCCTTTATTCTTAACCATTAAACTTCCGAAACTATTCTGAGATTCGCCTCATCAGAAGGAATGTACATCCAAAATTTAAAGCAAATCGGATAATTCTGCATAAAAACTCATTTACCAAATTTAAGAGGGGTTGGGGTAATCGCCTGTATCCCTTTTATGCTTAACAAGAACTTCACAGCTAATTAGGGAAGCATATTATCCCTATGAACCTGTATTCAAAAATTAAAGCAAATCTGTTAATTTTGCAAGAAAAATCATTTACCTAAATTAAGAGGGGTAGTCCCATATCCAATGAAACATACATATACATATCCAATATTACATTATTTATACATATCCAATGAAATCTGAAAAAAATAAAGGAAGTGACTTATCACAATAAATCTATATCTAAATTTTGAAGCAGATCTGTAAATTCTGCATGAAAAACCCATTAAACTAGATTAAGACGGGGGGAGTCACCTCCAATTCCTCCCCCCCCCTCTTAGACTTATCCAATGAACTCGTAAAACTGATCATGGAGGTGTCCTCATCAGAATGATCCTATGTCTAAAATTTGAATGAAATATGAGAATTTTGCATGAAAAACCCATTAATCTAAATTAAAGGCGGGGGATTAGCCCCTGTACCCCCTCTTTATACTTATCCAATGAACTCCCAAAACTAATCGTGGCGGTGCCCTCATCAGAATGATCCTATGTCTAAAATTTGAATGAAATTTGATAAATTTGTATGAAAAACCCATTTATCGAAATTAAGATTGGAGAATTAGCTTCCAGTTCCGTCTCTTTATACTTATCTAATGAACTCCCAAAACTAATCATGGTGGTGCCCTCATCAGAAAAATCCTATGTCTAAAATTTGAATGAAATCTGATAAATCTGCATAAAAGACCCATTTATCGAAATAAGGGGTGGGGAATTAGCCCCCTGTTTCATCTCTTTATATTTATCAAATGAGTACCTAATACTAATCACAGAGGCGCCTCATCAGAATGATCCTATGCTTAAATTTTGAATGAAAATTGATAATTCTGGATGTAAAACCCATTGATATAAATTAAGGGGAAGAGTATTAACCCCCGTTCCCCCACTTATACTTGTCGAATGAATTTCCAAAATTAATCAGGGAAACACCTTATCATAATATACCTATATTTAAAATTTCAAGTGAATCGGATATTTTTATCATGAGTTACTGCATTACGCATTTACATACATACATACAGAACGGGCGAGCACATAAGCTCACAGGTTTTGGTAGCCTCTGAGCTAAAAATCATTCTTACAGTACTATCTTCCGGTGAAATATTTTCGAATTGAAAGAAGACCTGACAGCCTTTCCCAGAAACGTATTCAAAGAAATTTGGTTCATTTCTATGCATAACTTCATACAGTGTTTGTTGGTAGAATAATGAAAATGGCACAAAAATTACTGCACTGCCTTACAGCGAAATGTTTCCATAATGAATATGGACGTTCTAGCTACAGCCAAAAACATGCCAAAAACAGAATATTTGGTTCATTCTATGTATAACTTCATACACATTTTGATGGTATGATCGTATGATGGCGACACTAGGAAAAACAGAGGTTTTGAATAAACATGTTTTTGGGATATTGGATCCCTAAAACATGTAAATTCGTCGTAAAAAATTGATAACATTACTTTCTTCTATCAAGGATGGAAGAAAGGAAAAATAGGTCTGTTTAGTTGTTTAACTTAAAAACCAATTAACCCATTGTTTAAATTAAAAGAAATAAAGAAAATAAAGAAAATCATAGTTTAATAAACAACTTCAAATTTTATAAAGATTAAAGATAGAAAACCAACATTTAGAAATTCATAAATAAAGCATGTAAAGGTAGCAAACAACCATTTTTAATCTATCATTCGCTCCCGTAATTTGGCCTGCGCTTCTCTGTCGCTTTGCTCAACTTAGCTTTTTCTAGCACGCTGAATCTTGTACTGATGAAGAATCTCCATAGTAGATTCGAAACAGCTGTTTGCTGCCTTTTCATGCATTATTTGTGCATTTCTAAATGTTGGTTTTCTATCTTTATACATTTTTGCAAAAAAGGTTTATTTGCTATTTTGACTACAAATTTTGTTTTACAATCTGAAAGTAAAGATACAATTTTTTAAAAGATATAAACGTAAATTCTTGAATTTATTACAGCGTTTAAATATAAATCGTAGGAAATCTGGCAATTCTTTAAACTTTTGAGAATTACCTTTTACTCATTGATAGGGAACTTATTATAACATTTCATCTTTTGCATTGCAAACAAAAGTTTTTAGGCATTGTTTGGGATCAAACGATTACTGTTATTCATCTATATTTGCTTTGCTGCATTCTACCGGTTATCCGATCGGATATCCGATAGAGAAGTCGGATATCCGGTGATTGTGATTCGGATACTAAAAAATCAGCCGGATATGCCGGATATCGGATATTGGCCGGATATCCGGTGCATCCCTAATTAATAGTGAGGGACACATACAAATGCATATAGTTGTAGAAGATATAAGGCCCCTACGTGATCTGAAGCTTCATGTAAAAAAGAGAAAAATCAAAAAATTATAAATCAAAGTAAGTTCGAAATATACATTTTTCTGTGAGGTGTTATCTCACAGATTTTTGAATTGGAAGGAGCCAGTAACTTTAATCGGATTTTTAATTGAACTATAACGGTAATCAGAGACATTGTTAGGATTTTTTTAGAATGAGTAGTTACTCCTTAATTTATTTTGGAGGCGAAAATATCGCACTGTAACAGGGTGACTGCCTTCCCTAAATTATAGTATCTATAGGTGGCGCTATTGCCACCTTCGGCAAAATATCTTGAGATATTTTGCCTTCCTTTCTAAAAAGACATGAAATGAAGTGAAGTAATTGAGTTGGTAGTTAAGATGTAAGATTGGGATGTGTGTTCCAATACATCTCTCTTAGAGATGTTCTTTGTGCTAAGTAATTTTTATGAATATTCAATTGATTGAGAAGCGCTCGTCTTGCGATTTGTATATAGTGTGTTTTGTGCTGTGACGTCTACAATAAAAATGTGTCTGTAACATTAACATCTCTGTTCTATATTTTAAGTACAGAACGACATCCCACACTGGCGCCCAACGTAAAATGGAGTTCTTTCGGAACATTTTTGTGCTTTCAAAGTCTTTGTGTCAAGTTCGCTGCTGTCATCCTGACAAAAATTCCAAAAATTATATTTAAAGTAGGGTAATCCGTACCCACTTCTAAATTATTGTCACCTCGACAATAAAGGAAATTTTGTGTTCTCAAGTGCCGTGTTCGTCAAGAACAATTCATCCTGTGATTTCCAAAAAGTTCTATTATATAATGTGCAATATCAAGTATCAAGATATACTCCAGTTTTGTGCTAATTTCTTTAATATCAGTTATGTGTGGTAGTATCATCGCGACAAAATTCAAGAAAGTATAAAAAAAAAGAGTAATCTGTACCCATTTTAAAGGTGTTGTCAAATCTACAATGAATCAAGCTTCTGTTCTTATTTTTAATAGTGCTTTCTTCTTCTTCAATTGTGTGTTTTAAGTGCGTCATCCTGACAAAAAAGCAAGAAAATGCATTCGAAAAGGGTAATCCGTACCCTTCACATTGGAAATAATTGAAAAATATTGTCATGACAATAAATAATTTTTCTTTTATTTGTTTTACCGGTAAAAGTTGAAATTATTTTTTTTGATTGTTTGTTTGTTTCTCTTTTTTTTTTTGCTGGCCAGCTGCGGAAAAAAGTTTTCATTTTCTTTTATTTATTAAGATAAATGCTGTTTCATATATATATATATATAATTTTTTTTGTTTGTTTTGTTTTATGTTGATTTTGAATAAGATTATTAAGAAACATTGGTTTTCTGAAATTGAAAGAGATTTTTTTTTTATATTGTTTTTAAAAGCAAGGATTCTGAGTAAGTGAATTTTGTTTTTGTTTTTTAATCTGTGCACAGAGTTTAAAAATGATTTTGATAACTTTTATTATTTCGTATGTTGTTTATTTTTTAGATGTAAAGTAAGTTCTTTATTCATATTTCGAGTTGTTTTCATATTTATGTGTGGTTGAAAATTATTTCGCAAAGAATTACCTATAATATTTCATATATTTAAAATGAATGATTTATGTCATTGGTAAGCTAATTTGGTAAAAAGGTTGAATTTTAACGTATAATAATATTTCTTCTAAATATTTTCATGAGCTCATGATTAAATTAGTGGTATATTTTAGTATGTTTTAAATTATTTCCTGCATTTTTTTTAACATTTATTTATGAAAATTTATCCATATTTACATGTTTTATTTACCTGTAAGGGGAAGGTAGTCATTTTGTTCTTATTATTTAATGGGTCACGTATCTAATAGTTTTCTAATTTAAGCATAAATCAACAATATCAACAACAATTTGGGAAAAATGGCATTTCTTTCTAAAGGAAAAAAAATCGATTTGTTTAATTTGGGCACAGAATTAGAGTTAGATGTAGATAAAGATGATAAACTATCAGTCTTACGTGAGAAAATTATGAAGTGTCAACTGCTTAAAGACGACGAACAATTTGTTAAAGAGGCATTTATTGCTATCGTGGAAGATCGCAAAAAACAAGAAATTGCAGAACAACAAATGATTCAGGATAAACGTATTGCAGAGGAAAGAGCATATGAGCTAGAAAAGCTTAAGCTACATGCTCAAAACCCTACCGCGACAACAGTACCACAAAATCAAATAGACCAGATGCGTATAGATATTAAAAATATCTTGCCAACATTTATTCCTGAAAAGGATGATATGTCTTTGTTTTTGACAATGTTTGAACGTCAAATGAAAATGCTTAATGTCTCCAAAGAATTTTGGGTTTCTCAATTAATTGCCGTACTTCCGAACGACATTGGTAAACTTATCGCCAGAGAACCAGAAGAAATGTTCAAAAATTATTCTTATATTCGTGACATATTGCTTAAAAGATTTAAGCTGACAGCAGAAAAGTTTAGAGTATTATTTAGCCGACATCAAAAAAGAGAAAATTCTACTTGGAAAGATTTTTATTTTGAACTTAGAAATTATTTTGAGGGTTGGTTATCCGAATTAGAAATCAATTCATTTGAAAAACTAACTGAACTAATAATCGCTGATCAGATTAAGAAAAAGTGTCCAACAGAATATAAAAGTCATTATTTAGATAGTTGGGACAAGTTAAATGATCCTGTCGTGTTGGCTGAAAAGCTAGACATTTACGAAAACATTAAACCTTCTTCTCAAAAGTCAGCAAGTTATCCAAAAACGCGTGAAGCGCAGAAACATGTTTTGCCGAAAAATTCAAATGGTCAAGAATTCTGGAAAAATCAAACACCCAAACATGAAACTAACGAACATTTTTCAAATTATAAAAATAATCATTCTACTTCAAAATATACAAATTCAAGATACGAAAACAATGATAAGCGTCCGATTATAAATTGTTATGGCTGTGGTAAACAAGGTTTTGTCAAAGCCAAATGTCCTAATTGTTCTCCATCTACTTCTACGCAGACGCAATCAGCAGATTTTCGTTCCCTTCATCTCAAATCTTGTTCTATCAATACTCAAGCAACACCTTTGTTATACATAAAGGTAAATGGTGTTACAGGGGTTGCTTGCGCAGATACAGGAGCTACTCATTGCATTGCTGGGGAAATGTTATACAAGATTCTGTGTGACCAAGGAACTGTGTTCGAAGACACCGGTGTAAGCATAACACTTGCTGATGGACTACGAAAAGAAACCAACGTTCTTCAAGCAACAATCACAGTTGAAATAGAAGGTCGTACAACTAGTACAACGATTTTTGCCTTACCCGAAGCCCAGGGAAATAGAACATTGTTAGGCATAGATTTTTTAAATAAAATGGGGATCGTGGTAGACATGAGAAGCCAAAGTTGGTATTTCCAGAACAATCCTAAACGTAAAATTCCCTTTTCTGATGATCCTTTCATTACGACGCCTGAAATCTCAGCACCAACTGCCACAGTTAACTCGGTTATGTTAAGAGAAACAGAAGGTCAGCATCTATCTGAGATACAAAGAAAAAGGCTTAATGACTCACCTGAAAAATTTTCCAATACCTTTCGACCAGGGGGAGAAGCAACACCCGTCGTCGAACATCATATAAATACTAGAGAACATCGTCCTATATCACTACCTTCTTACAAGTTATCACAAGCAAAGAAAGAATTGTTGAAAACCCAAATTGAGGATCTTCTAGCCAAAAGCAAAGCGAACGTCATAGCTGACATGCTTTCTCGTCCTGCTTGTGATCACACCAATAAAGAAAGTTGCGATATTTGCGCTATAATAGTTGATATTCCTTCTAAATCATCAAGTGATTTACGTGCTGAACAAATGAAAGATGAAGAATTAAAGAAAATTATTAAAAGTTTCGAAGATGAAGAAAAAACTCTTGACTATACTAACTGGACTGATCGCGGTTATATTATGAATCAAGGAGTTTTATACAGGTATTCTCCAAGTTCGGAATCAGAAGAAGCTCAACTAGTTGTCCCATCACATGAAAGGGAGAAAATTTTAAAAGAACACCACGATTCACCTACGGCTGGTCACTACGGTGCTGAAGGTACGTTAAATAGAATATCCAAAAGGTATTATTGGACTGGAATGCGTTCATACATTGCAAATTATGTCAAAAATTGTGCTGAATGCAATAGGTATAAGCCTTCTAATCAAAAACCATCCGGTTTGTTACAAACACCAGTGTATTCACAAAGATTTGAAGTTCTATCAATTGATCTTTTTGGTCCTTTACCAAAAAGTAAAAACGGTAAAAGGTGGATATTTATAGTAGAAGACTGTGCTACAAGATGGGTGGAATTGTTTGCCCTTACACATGCTACTGCAGCGCAGTGTGCAACTACGTTGCTTGAAGAAGTTATCCTTAGATATGGTCTACCGAGACGTATAATATGTGATAACGGACCCCAATTTGTTAGTAGTGTGATGCAACAACTTTGTTTTCTTTTAGGTATCAAACAAAATCCAACTCCCATATACCATCCCCAGGCTAATCCTGTGGAGAGGAAAAATAGAGATCTCAAGCCGAGATTAGCTATATTAGTAGAAAATGATCACTGCTCTTGGGAAGAAAAGCTTCCAACAATCCGTTTTGCACTAAATACTGCTAAGTGTGACACTACTGGAGAAACAGCAGCATTCTTGCAGTTTGGAAGAGAATTGAGAACAACGGATGATGTTCAGCATGACATTCGTGCTGTAATTCAAAATGATAATTTTGTGCCTGAGATTACTCCATATCTCAAGAAATTCGCAAAATTCACCAAAGAAATCAAAGACAAAGTTGAATCTAAGCAAGATCAGAGGAAAAAATTTGCTGACCGTAGTCGGAAACCGGGACATAGTTTTGTTCCAGGGGACAAAGTTTGGGTTGACTTACATCCAGTAAGTAAAGCCTCTAACAACAAAACGTCGAAGTTCATGCCTAAACGTGATGGACCTTACATCATTTTAACTCAAAAATCACCCACCACTTTTGTCATAGCAAGTATGGACAGTCCAAATGATCCACTTGCTACATGTCACACTTCTGCCTTAAAACTATGTAATGACTCTGACATAGTGCCTGTCGCACCCATTAGGAAACGCGGTAGGCCACCAAAGAAAATTACTGGTTCCACACCGGGACGTTCGCGGAACCAGAGGGGGAGGCTGTAACAGGGTGACTGCCTTCCCTAAATTATAGTATCTATAGGTGGCGCTATTGCCACCTTCGGCAAAATATCTTGAGATATTTTGCCTTCCTTTCTAAAAAGACATGAAATGAAGTGAAGTAATTGAGTTGGTAGTTAAGATGTAAGATTGGGATGTGTGTTCCAATACATCTCTCTTAGAGATGTTCTTTGTGCTAAGTAATTTTTATGAATATTCAATTGATTGAGAAGCGCTCGTCTTGCGATTTGTATATAGTGTGTTTTGTGCTGTGACGTCTACAATAAAAATGTGTCTGTAACATTAACATCTCTGTTCTATATTTTAAGTACAGAACGACATCCCACAGCACTATAAAAAAGCACAAAAACAAAAAGGATATTAGTGACCAATCCATGGATGGTTACAAAGAAATGGCTTGAAAGAAAATTGGGTACTACTAGGTTAGACCAAAAAGTTATCGCCAAACTGTAAGATTAAATGCCAATAATGGATGATCATGAATGTCACATTCAATGACATTAAATACGATTTACCCGTTTAAAATGTCATTAAGTGATTTTTATTTTGACTTTTTATTTGTATTTTTATTAATATTCTACTAATTATTTGTTTTTTGTTATTTAAAATAAAAATTATGTCAATATGTATAATTTGGCTATTAGTTTGGCGATTTGTATAATTTGGCGAAATTGGTCGACGGGATAACAGAGTAGTACCGAAAATTGATAGAAATCATTTCGTACGATTTTATAGATTTTTTAAAACAATGAGAAAAATACCTAAATTTTTAAAGTCTGAGTGGTAAAATGATACTTCTTTATTCTTATTATGAAACAGCAATGAGTCATTGTAATAACATAAAAAGAATGTTGAACATTCCTGTATGAAGGAGGCGAAAGGGGTGCGCTTTTTTCTGCATTTCACATCTTTACATATTAAGTTATTGCCAACTTTTACAAATTTTTATCGCCATAATTTCTATCGCATTTTGAATAAAGAATAACTGTGAATTATTGAAGAAAGCAATAACGCATGGTTAAATTAATAAAACACATTTTCATTTTTTATGCCTGTAATGCACTTGCAAAGGTTTCAAAAATATTTCTCAAACAAATATCAAGGATTTAAAATAAAGCATTTTTTAAATGGAATTTCATTTTAATTCATTCATATTTATATCAATACTAGCGGACCCGACAGACGTTGTCCTGTCACCGACAGACGTTGTCCTTCTTGGCACCGACTCCAAAAAATCAAATAAATGTACGTAAATATGGTAATAAGCACGATAAACACTACGCTCTTAATTTAATTTCTTATTACAATTACGTAAGGAAATTATTTTTCACTCTTCAGTATTTTTTGAAGTCGGTTCAATTTTTGATAGAAAAGTTTATTTTTCTCTTTTTAGTTAAAAGTTAACGATTTTCTGAAGTCGGTTAATCAAAATTATAATACAGGAAATATTATTGTAAAGCATACACGTTTGTCAGGAGTGGGGTTCGAACACGCGATCTCTTTCTTCAAGAAGCTGAGCTTAAATCTGGCGCCCTAGACCGCTCGGACATTCCGTCCACACTCTATTCATCGAACTTATTCAACACTTTTAATTAGCGAAAAATCACTAACTATTAGTTTTTGCCTAATTACTGAAAAAGTACTGAATCAGTTTCGATGAAATGTGAATCTAAACCATTCTCGAATCCACTGGAACGCACACACAAAATTTCATTAAAATCGGCCCAGTCGTTTAGGAGGAGTTCAGTTACATACACACGCACAGAAGATTTTTATATATAAAGATGAGCATTGAAAGTTTCGCCAAAAGACATCGCCAAATTAGGAAAATGTAAGTTATCTCACGAACTACTGGATTTAAACGAATTTGCTTAGTACCATTCGATTCAGAAAGAAAAAATACACTAACGTATGTTATCAGTTAAAAAATATCTACAAAAGCCGATTTTAAAGGAATTTTTTTTAAGTTCGTTCTTTTTTTATTACCCTCCTTAGGGTTGGAATTTTCGAAAATCCATTTTTAGCGGCACTCGATATTAAAAGAAGTATTTTTACCCCAATTTTCAAGATTTTTGGTTCGGTAGATTTTTTTGTGCTATGATTAATACGAAATCCTGACTTTCTTTTATATAGCACTTTTAATTAGCGAAAAATCACCAACTATTAGTTTTTGCCTAATTACTAAAAAAGTACTGAACCAATTTCGACGAAATGTGATTCTAAACCATTCCCGAATCTACTGGAACGCACACACAAAATTTCATCAAAACCGGTCCAGTCGTTTAGGAGGAGTTCAATTACATACACACGCACAGAAGATTTTTATATATAAAGATTTTTAATATGAAATATTCAAAAGGGCGACAAAAATCTGGTACAGGGCGCCGCGTTGGTCAGCTCTGATCTATACGAATTAAACTTAAATTCTTTTTAATTTTAAAGAAAGAAAATAGCGTCAAAAACGTATATTAATCAGTTTTATTTTCCCTTTTTTCCAACGAAAAATGTTTTCCACTAATAATTATGAATAAAAATGTTCATTAGTATGTAACTTATAACTTTTTAATTAGAATAAGTAAAAAATATTTCTCTTTCATTTTAAATATGACGTCATTATTTATCTAGCAACAATAATTACTGATATCCATGTCTCTAGTATTTTTAACGACTACTATAAAATATGTGTTACTTTAAGTATGACGTCATATTTTTCGAAGTGAAATATTTTGTTAAAAATAAAATTCTTTTCCACTTTTTTTTTAAAATTTCTAATTATGTCACCATTTTTGACAGGAAAAGTCAAATACTCCCTTTATTTCTATTTCACTTATGACGTCATATTTATTTTCTTTTAAATTCTTTTTATTTTCATTTTTCACATGGAAGTAGCTCAATTGAAAATTTATTGCCGCTGAGAAATTATTATTCTCGATTTTCATTTTCTTGGCAACGGGAAAGGAAATTATTTTTTTTTTCTAAAAAATGCCTATTTATTCAGTATGAAAAAGAAGGAATTTTTGAATTATTAAGGAAAATATTTGAATAAATCAATTAAAAATTAACCTATGTTCATTTCCGGGCGTCAACGTATCTATATGCAAAGATTCAAAGACATTAATCCATCCGTTTTGAAGCCAATTTCATTCCAACTTTCCGGACACACTTTAACATTTATAATATATACTAGTAAATCTGCAGATCAGGAACCTCAACGTCAGCTTTGCATATCATTTTTTTAAAACACACTTTGGGTAATATTCAACTTCCTGGAAACTAAATTAAAATTTTCAAATTACGTAATTATTTATAAGAATAAAATAAGAATAAGAAGTTTTCAGCCATCAAAAGCGTTAAATTAAAGATTTAATTATGTTAGGATATTCTGAAATTTTCATGAGCTATTATTTTTGTTTTTTAGGTGCGTTCGTAATTATGTAAATACGTAGCACCTATTGTTGACGCTCAGTCCGTCCGTCTGTCTGTCTGTCCGTCCGCATATAACAACGCAAAAACTACCCAACCGAGTCGTTTGAAATTTAAAATACATAATTATAACATAATTTTGTCGAGTCATTTCAAATTTTATGAAAATCGGATGGATAGATCAATTACAGGGACATTCAAAAGGATTCCGTTACATTACGGTCAATAGGGAAAAAAGTTTTAAATGCATTTTAATCGTTTGAAATTTAAAACATATAATTATTGCGTAATTTTGTCGAGTCATTTCAAATGTTTTGAAAATCGGATGCATAGATCAATTACAGGGACAATCAAAAGGATTCCGTTACATTACAGTCAATGGGGAAAAAGTTTGAAATGCATTTTAATGATATTACACTCATTCGAACATAATAGAATTGGCATGAATCTATGAAATATATACTAAAATTTGCATTCTGTACAATCTGTGATGCAAAGAATTTTTATTATTAAATTACAGGGCCACACAAAAGTATTCCACTATATAATGCTATACGGGGAAACATGGTTTGGTACGTGTTTTAATCATATTCAACTATTTCACATTTTATGAATAAGATATACGTTGCTAAGGTGTAATAAAAATTACTTTCTGCATATTTACAGAAACGTAAAGATTTCGACTACTATACTGTATCCGGAGTACGCTCTACTATATCAGCAAGATCTGAATATTTTTAAAACTTCGTTATCGTACGAACGCATCTCATTTGCTACGTTCACGTGCAATTTCCAACCTGTATTTATACGCAAAGATACAAAGACATTAATTAATTCACGAGTTTTGACGTTAACTTCATTTAAATTTTCGTACACGCATTCAAATTTATAACGTTATAAAAATAAGGATTAGGATGAATGGTTGCTTAGCAACCATTAAGAGGAAATAAAGAAAATGAAATAAATACATTTGAAATAAGTAAATCTCTAAAACAAATTAGTTTATATTATTGGAACACATTTATAAAAAAATCTCCAAAATTTACAGTAATAATTTTAAAAATCTGACAAATGCGTATACAAAATTCCAAAACAATACGAATAATTTAACTTGTAAATTTCAGTATCCATTTATCATTGAATTCCATTAATGATATGTGTCATTTTCTCTCAAGGAAAAAAAAAATGAATATCATTGGATTTGCCATAGAAAAGCATTATTGCGCAAACTAAAATATTCTATATTTTCCGAACGAATGAATGAATCAAATCTAACAAAAAACTATACAGCTTAATCCCAGTGCCTCACTAACATACCCACTTAATTTCAAGCCAATCGGATGCTTTTTTGCGTCAGTTATCGCAGAACAGACAGACAGAAACCAAAAAGTTTCGTGTCTTCAAAATAAGCCTTCACTGACGTTTCTGCAATAAGATTAACCGTTTAGACGCCGAATTAAAATCGCAATGTAATAATAATTTTGTTTTTTCTATATTACAGTTTCAAATGTTTTAATTTATGCATACGAATTTTGAAAATACCAAAAGAATATATTTCCGCAGTTTTTTTTTTTTTTTTTTTTTTTTTTTTTTTTTTTGCTGTTTTCATTTTAGTGTTTGCATATTAGAACGTGATTATTGGTTGACAACCTATGCAAATATAATAAATTAATTTCAGCTATATGCTACTGTATATTATTGTTGAATATTTTCTCGAATTCCAAAAACATTTAGATTCCTAGCTGTCAAATGTAAGTAATATAGAGTAAACGATAAAAGCATATAATATGCTTTTTATGCAAATGAATGAATTCACATATTCCTTAATATCTGTAGTAAATGCTTAAGTATAAATATTTTCATTTCAAAAGTTCAAATTAACCTTATATTTTATATGAAAAATAAGGACACCGTTATTATGATGGAAAATATATGTTTTGTATTACAAATAATGCAATGTTCGCATTTGGGAACATTGGCGTTTAAACGGTTAACAACAGCCGTGGCTTCATCTGTTGGAGTAAAAAGACAATTTTCTTGTTTTGGACTAGTTCATTCAAAACTTTGTAATAAATTAGAAATAGACAAAGCTTCTAAATTGGTGTTTTTGTTCAAACAATTAAATCGTTGATTTATCCCTATTTGTTTAAAAAATAGTGAATTAATTGTGATTTTTATCCCTTAATAAATAGCTTGCATTAAATTAATACAGCAGACTCCCTAAAATCCACACTCCTAAAATCCGCAACTCTCTAAAATCCGCACATAATTTATGGATGTAAAAAATGAAAAATTCAGTTCAGATGTAGGTACAAAAATTGACTTTTTTAGCTTTATATCAATTCCATATATTTTTTAATTTGTAATTTTTGTTAAAATTATTCAATTCATGCTTTTTTCATGAAGGAAGAATAATTTATTTCTGAAAAAAATCAAGAAAAGTGTCTGAATTCAACACTGATAGCATAATAAGAAAATTTTTTAATAATGCATATATTTAATGACACTTAAAAAAAAAAAAAAAAAAAAGAAAAAAAAAAGAAAAACTAGAAGCAAAAGTAGCTTTGATAAATGATGAAAAATCCACAAAAGTAATGTTTACTCCATATGTAAATTAAAATCTAAGATAAACCCAAATAAGAAGTAAACTAAAAAAAAAAAAAATTGTTCATATGGCAGCTATGTGAGGAAGAAATGTTTTAATTATGAAATAATTCTTCATTAGCAAAACAAAAAGCAATTAAAAATAAATTATATTACTTTTAAAAATTAGCAATATATTAGGAAATCATGTGATTAAATGCTGGCTTATTTTGAAATTTGTAATTTAAGTGTTTTAAATTATTGATAGAAATATTTTATACTTCTAATATTTTACTTAAACAGTCAACATGAGACATAGTGAGTCAAATGGATGTAGGATGAAAATAAAAATAGTGGCGTAGCCAAGAAGGGGTTCCAGGGGGTCCGGACCCCCCCCCGAAACCCAAACGAAGAACTAATTTACTAACTCGTGGATACGAAACAAAAAGCAACTAAGACGGAATCAGAAAAAAATCTATGAAACTTTCCGCTTTAGACAGGTATTCGTCATAGAAGGTATAATTCAAAGGCGTGTCTTTCGCTGGGACTATGATTTTTTCGTTTTAGACAGGTTTTCGCTGTAAACACTTTTCACTTTCACAGTATCCATTGAAACTGCTAAAACGTACTCACTCAATATAGTATACCTTTGAAAAGCATTTATGTACTACAGTAAATCTGTGAAGATGACCTATCTCAAAGGAAAACAATTGAAGATTTGATGAAATATATTTATGCTTGCTAAAGTTTGAAACCTATCTGAAAAGGGAACTTCCTTCAGCTGTGATTCCTTTCTGGCCTGTTTTCTGTGAACGCGGAATCCTCTCGTAAACGCAAACATCATTTTAGTGTCCGGACACGGAAGGATAACCATTGAAGATTCCGTTTACACAAATCATTTTAATTGAATTAAACATAAAACTTCTTTATCTTGGACTCCGATGGGACCGACTGTTGCCACAACTTATGGGAAAAAACAAATTTATATGAACGCAATAATGGCACGTTGGTTGAGTTTTGTGATACTTATGTTCACCTTTATAACAGATAATATTATGAATTACTTTGTCTGCTGCCCGCAATTGATAAAAATAACTTTATTTTTGAACTCCCTGTTTGTTACGACTTTCAAATTACACCGACGAGAAAAATTAAAAGAAAAACCATTTTTAAGGTTTTTTGTTAATTCTATTAAAATGAATTTGAGTGAAAGGTGATTGCTTGGTGATTCAATGCAACGTTAGCACATAGCCTAGGGATTACAATTCGCTACGGTAAAATATGCAATTTTTTCAATCCGTCCTTTCTGTTAAAGTGTGACAACGAGTTCACATGGGGTATTCGACGTCTAATTTCAAGGATTGTACGTGTACGTGTACTTGGGTAAAACCTTCGCTTGTAATAGGTTAAATATGACGTCCAGAAGATATTTGACTGATTGCGAGAAATGGCGTGCGATAGAAAGCAGGACAAATACTGTGAGGGGTCAATAAAGACTTTAAAATAGTCAAACGCATCATGCCAAGAACCTGGAAACGATTTACGTGCACAGACAACTAGGTCAAGGTAAAAAAAGTGCCGAATTTGACTATAAGTTGAAATTTTCAAATTACACAGGGGGGAAAAAGGAAGAAATAATCATAAAAAAAGGTATTTATTGTTAATTCTATTAAGGGAATATCACATATTATTTTAATATGTGAACTAAATATCGATTTAATATCATTAACAAGTGATATGTACTTTGGAAGAATAATACTTTCATCTTACTAAAAGAACTTATTTAATACGGACACATTATTTACAGCAGACGATCACAGATACACAAAATCGGCATAGAACACAACTGCCGCTTACATAAAAACATTCTATTTACATTTTTACTTAAGTTGCGGTTACAGTTAAATACACCACATCTCCTCCCTTCCTAAACTTCTACTACAAGTCCAATCACTGAGGAGGTCTCCGGATTCTAGTAGATCGGCGAACTGGTTGTGGTGTTGGAGTTGAATCGTGGACACTGAGTGGAGCATGCTCTGATGTAGTAACTGAGACTGGCGTTGCATCAGTCGTCTCCGCCTCCACACTAGTGGGTGATTGTGCTAACTCAGCACTAGTTGTCGGAACATCATCATTTTGCACAGGAATGGCAGGTTTTGAAAATGATCGTCGGAGCTCGCTTTCTTTTTCCTCTATGTCACCTCCATCCCGTATTTGATCTACATGTCTACGCCACAATTGACCATTTACATCGACAGTGTAATGTAGCTGTCCATCTTTTCTAACGACTTTACCAAACCTCCATCTCTTGTCGCCATGTCGGTAATTTCGTACAGCGACATTGTCGCCAATTTGGAATCCTCTATCCGAGAATTCATAAGTTCCTTTACGAACTTTTTCTTCCACTCTGCGTTTAAGATCAGGACGCAGCAGATCGATTCTCGTCCGAATCTCTCTGTTCAACATAAGCATGGCTGGACTATGAAGTGTCGTGAGGTTCGGAGCTTTTCTGTATTGCATAAGGAACGTACTTAATTTTTGTTGTATTGTCGTGCCACTATAATTTTGCATTGCTCTTAGAGATTGTTTGACTGTAAAGACGTATCTTTCGGCCTGCCCATTGCTAGATGGTTTAAATGGCGCAGTGGTCTTGTGTTTAATGCCGTTATTACGCATAAACATCTCAAATTCAAATGATGTAAATTGTGGACCGTTGTCACTTACCAGCATGAGTGGCAATCCAAATCGAGCGAAACAATCTCTTAAGCATTCGATGATTTTGGTTGCTGTGGTGGATTTCATTGGATAAGCTTCCAACCACTTGGAATGAGCATCTACTATAATCAGGAACATATATTCAAAGATAGGTCCAGCAAAATCTATGTGAATACGTTGCCACGGTGCACCAGGATACTCCCAGCAATGCACCTTTACTCTCTGTGGGTCGGTTTTGTACCGAGCACAGTCTACACAATTCTTTGAGCAATTTTCTATATCCTTATCGACGTTCTTCCAATAAACATACGATCTAGCGATAGCTTTCATCTTAACAGCACCCAGATGACCATGATGTAACTCTTCAAGCACCTGAGCCTGATACTTTTTGGGAACGCACACACGCTGGCCTAACATGACACAACCATCTTGTAGACTATATTCTGCTTCTCTCCCTCTTAAAATTCCTCCATTCTGTAAAATATTAAGCAATGGGGCGAGGTCTGCATCCAACAGAGTTTCTTTGGCTAAGTCTCTAGCTGTGACAGGAAGAGTTTCGATTTGTGCTAACTGAAATAGATCAATTTCATCTTTAACGTCTAGCTGTTCAGAGGTGGACGGCAGCCTAGACAGAAAGTCAGCGTTACCATGTTGTTTTGTATTACGATACTTAATGTCAAACTGGAAAGATTGTAATACTAAAGAATAATGTAACAATCTTGTGGCTGCCAGAACTGGAAGACCTTTCTTCGATCCGAAGATGGCTACTAAAGGTTGGTGGTCAGTTAATAATGTGAATCGTCTCCCTTTTAGGTAAAGATAAAATTTCTTGACACCCCACACAATTGCTAGTGCTTCTTTATCAATCTGAGCGTATTTTTGCTCAGTTCTTGTGAGGGTTCTGGATGCGAAAGCTATTGGTCTTTCCGTTCCATCAGGTAAAGAGTGGGAAAGAACCGCCCCTACTCCTACAGGAGACGCGTCAGTTGCCAATATCAATGGCAGTGATGGATCATAATGCATTAGGACACGCGGAGAACAAATTTCATTTTTAATTTTTTCAAAAGCTTCCTGACAATCTTTTGACCAAACCCATTTCACACCTTTCTGTGTTAATTTATACAAAGGATTCGCTATTGTAGCCAAATTAGGACAAAATTTTCCATAAAAGTTAACAAGCCCTAAAAAGCTTTGTATTTCCTGTACGTTAGTGGGTCTAGGAGCTTTTGAAATCGCAGAAATTTTCTCATCAGTCTTATGTATACCATTTGCATCAATTTTGTGCCCTAAAAATTGAATTTCTTTTTGAAAAAATTTACTCTTATCTAAATTTAATTTTAGCCCATGGTCTTTACATTTCTGAAAAAATTTTCTTAAGGCCTCTAAGTGGGATTTATCATCTGATCCAGTCACTCTAACATCATCCATAAAAACTTTGATTCCTTCCATCCCCTGAAAAAGACCATCAATATATCTTTGCCAAATTGCTGGAGCAGAATTTAAACCATACATAAGTCTTTTACATACATATAATCCCTTATGTGTATTTATCGTTAAGATCTTTTGACTATCTGGATGTACTTTCATTTGTAAATATGCATGTTTAAAATCGATTTTTGAAAAATGTTTACCCCCATTTAAGCTTGAAAAAATTTCCTCTAATTTTGGTAAAGGATGTTGTTGTACCATAATTTTTTGGTTTACGGTAACAGAATAATCTGCACATAGGCGTATAGACCCATCTTTTTTTACAACCGGGACAACTGGTGTTGCCCAATCAGAGGTCTCTACTCTCTCTATGATGCCTTCCTTTTCAAGCCTATCAATTTCTTGTTCAATCCTATCTTTTAAAGAAAAGGGTAGAGGTCTAGCTCTACAAAATTTTGGCACTGCGTCAGATTTAAGTTCCAACTTTACTTCATAATTATTAATTTCCCCTAACTTATCGTCAAAAAGCTCTTTATACTCTTCTAACAATTTACTCAAATTATAGTCATAAGATGTTCTTACTGCTTTTATAGAATTCCAGTCCAAATTTATACTATATAGCCATTCGCGGCCAAAAATTGTATCCAAATTTTCCTTAACAATATAAAAATTTAATTTAAATTTTTGATTTTTGTATTCAACATCAACAGTAACAAAACCCAAAGGTACAATTATTTCACCTTTGTATGTTTTAAAAACTACTATTGTGGGTTGAATTCTTTTTTTCGAAATCTCACGAAATTTTTTTATGCTCATTACCGAGACGGCCCCTCCAGTATCAAGTTCCATACTCACAGGTTTATTTTCAATATTTACTGTTAACATAATTGGAGGTTTTCTTTGCTCCTCCTCTTTCAGCGAGTTCAAATCAAAAGAATACATTGGGATAACATTTTCACTAGAATACAGGGTATCTACCTGCTTTTGTTTTACCGTATTCCCTTTTAACCCTTTTTTCGCTGCAAAACAAGCTTTTCGAATGTGCCCGATTTTTTGACAAAAATGACACTTAGCTAATTTAAATCTGCAGGAATATTTATCGTGATCCGTTGCTGTACACCGTGTACAGCTCGTTTTTACTTTCTTTCCCGAAAGATTTTCTCTTCCAAAGTTTTTCTTTTGCGAAACAAATTTTGACTGCTCATTATTTTTCCTCACGCTAAATTCTTTAATTTCTAAAGATTTACCCATTATCTCATTTGCCCCTTTCATAGCTTTCTCCATAGCTAAAGCAATTTTCAAGGTATTCTCAATATCTATATCATCTTCCTCAAAAAGTCTATCTAATATTGCTCTATCCCTCAACCCGCTTACGAAAACATCCCGTAACATCGTGTTCAACATTTCTTGTTTATACTGACAAGGAATTGCCAAGGAGCGAAGTTCAGCCATAAAAGCACTGACACTTTCCCCCTCCCGTTGCTTACGATTTAGAAACACATGCCTGCTAGGAATTATAAGCGGCGTCGGAGTGAGATGAGCTTTTAATGTATTTTTTAGAATAAGGTAATCTTTATCGGAAGGATTGTCAGGAGCTAGCAGGTTTTTCAACAAATTATATAATTTTGCTGACAAACTAGAAATAAAAACTTTCCCACGTTTGCCATCCGGAACATTTTGAATATCCATGAAAGCTTCGAAGCGTTCTAAAAAAGAATCAAAAGCTTCATTCGTTTCATCAAATTTTTCAAATTGAACTGAAACTTTAGCTTCTTGCGTTTTAGGATCGGCAAAAGTGGCTAATTTCTCTAATAAAATTTTATTTTGTTCAATTAAACTTTGAACCAACTGCTCCATTTTTAATCTTCTTTAAAGATAAATACAAAAAGAATTTTTTACCTTGGCAGTCTTCGGCATCTAATGTGCGTGAATCCGATACTTTTTCATTCCATACATCGTCACCAGATATCACATATTATTTTAATATGTGAACTAAATATCGATTTAACATCATTAGCAAGATATATATACTTTGGAAGAATAAAACTTTCATCTTACTAAATAACTTGTTTAATACGGACACATTATTTACAGCAGACGATCACCGAAACACACAATCGGCATAGAACACAACTGCCGCTTACCTAAAAACATTCTATTTACATTTTTACTTAAGTTGCGGTTACAGTTAAATACACCACAGGGAACTTCAGTGAAAGGTGATTGGTTAGTAACTGAATATCAACGTTAGCATATAGTCCAATGAGATTACAATTCGCTACAGAAAAATATGCAATTTTTTCAGTTTGTTATTTCGGTTCAAATGCGAAAAGGGGTGCACGTGGAGTATTCAAAGTCTAATTTCAAAAATTGTACGTGAAGTTGAATAAAAATTCAGCTTGTAATAGGTGGAATATGCCACCCAGAAGACATCTGATCGATTGTGAGAAAGGGCGTGCGATAAAAAGTGCTGAAGAAGGAAAGACATTCTGAGGGTTCAATTAAGACTAAAAGATAGTCAAAAGCATCATACCAAAAATCTGGAAACGATTTATGTGCACAGACAGCCAAGTCAAGCTGAAACATGAACCAAAATAGATATCAAACACTGTCATTTGCTAAAAGAAACAAGCAACTAACGTCATTTCAAATTGCAAAGGAGTTCACTGCAGCAATAGGAGCTCGACTATCCAGATTTACTGCGAGTGACATGTGGCATAAAAAACGACTACATGAAGGAAACCTATAATTTGTATTCTACTAACTCCGACAGCGAAATGAGTCCGGTTTAAGTGGTACAGGAATCATCGTCACTGGAGTACCACGGGCTGGAGCAGAGTTCTCTTTACCGATGAATCCTGACTTTGTTTGGAGAGTTTTTACAGACGCGTTATTATATAGAGGAAAAAAACAAAAATAAAGACTGCAAACATCCGTGAAAGGCATCGATACAAAGGTCGTGGAATCATGGCATGGACGTTTTGAACGATCACACTGATCTATACATTTTCAATGGAGCAACTGTGAATGCTGACACATACAGAGGTGGTTTCTTGATCATCTTGCAAGTTGCCTAATGGTTCAATCGAAAGATTTGAAATTTTATGCTTATTGATGGTGTGGTCTCGAAGTGCTAGCTTCCACACGGAACTTCAAAGTGTCTTTTCCATAGCTACAGATACCCCCTCTCGAAGAAAAATGTCTGGATTCAACATCATCTTTGACCCCAATTACTACATGTGAATGTCCGGTTTAACATTGCCTCAAAAACTTTCATCGTGGTAATAAGAGCTGTGTATGAAGAAG
The DNA here is from genome assembly GCA_964019185.1 of Maratus speculifer. Taxonomy (NCBI): domain Eukaryota; kingdom Metazoa; phylum Arthropoda; class Arachnida; order Araneae; family Salticidae; genus Maratus; species Maratus speculifer. The sequence goes on along the minus strand of OZ025295.1, from coordinate 40,482,783 downwards.
ATCTTGACGGATATTTTGTCTTTAACAAAGAGAAACCTAAACCATGAACAGAAGTCCCATACGAAAGTACCGACCTTACTGCTGAACTAGGAGAATGCTCTAAAACTGTTTAGAATCATCTGAAATAAATTGGTTATGAAATACGATTACAGAGACCACCGTTATTTTTTACACATCCTAGTATTTCCAAAAAAGTACTGGTCCATCACAAATAAATTTGCAACAAAAAATTAACTTTATTAAAATTGATCATATATCGGAAGCAACTATTAGATCGAATATGGTATCCGAAACAGCGAGACATGAATAGAAACCCAAAAGAATTATGGCTGTTTTAGACAATTTTAACAAACTATTTTTTATAGCATGAACTATATTTGATGTGTGTGATTCTTACTTTACTAGTTTCTGTAGCTGAAATGGCAAGATTTTTTCTTAAATATTAAAACCTTGCTTCTAAACAGGGTTGCAAAAAACCCGGGTTTTTTGTAAAAAACCCAACCCAGGTGGGGTTTTTCGGGTTTTATTGGGCGTTATTGGGTTTTATTGGGTTTTTTGTTTTTTTAAGAGGTGATAGCAGGGGAAGTCTCTTATTTCAAGAAAGTATGTATTATATTTAAAAATCTTTTGATATTTTTATTAATTAATTTAATATACAATAACTTTTTATTGAAATAACACAAATAAATCAATGTAAAATGTTGTAAAAAATGCTTTTACTTCTGATATTATATGATATAATATAACCACATAGCACATATTTGAAAGCTACTTTAATAAATTACTTTTTATCAATATTCCCCACTAAAAACACATTTTTAAACAAATGTTTTATTCTTTATCAATCAAAGGATGCTTGATAATATTTTCAAGATATCTATGGTTCATTGTATAGAGCAGTTTATTCTCTGAACATAATACAGAGCTATTACTAAAAATATTTTACAAATGAATTTCAATTATCTACATAACTAATTATAATTATTTAATTTGAATATTTTGAAATGAATTTATAATACTTATATAATAAACAATGATTTTTTTTTTTTTTTTTTTTTTTTTTTTTTTTTTTTTAAATAAACAAGTATAGATGGTACAATATATATTAGGAAATAAAATATAGTGTAAAAATCCTGATTTAAATAAACAAAATATATATATTAGAGTGTTTTGAAAAAAGTCCCCTCCTTTCCTTTTAATCAATACTGGCCAAAAAGGAATTAGTCAAATTTGTATCTGGTTGGGACATAATGAAATTTTACATTGTTAAATCTTGAAATAAAAGATCTTGTCATTTTTCATTATGCGAAAATGTTATAATTAGTTAGGTATATTGATTTTGGCACTTTTTTCATAATATTAACAAGTTTTTAAAAGAATTAAGCATAATATTTTATTTTGACAATTTTGGCTTTGTCATATCTAGCAGTACACTCACAATCTATTTTGATAGGATAGTGTAACTTTTTAAGCACAAAAGTTAAAACACTAATATAAAACCTGCTGAATATTAAACACTTAGATCACAGATATTAAGAACCCAATAAAACCCGCTTTAACGTGGGTTTTATTGGGTTTTTTAGAGTGGGTTTTACCCAATAAAACCCACCCGGGTTTTTTTGGGCAGGTGGGTTTTTTGCAACCCTGCTTCTAAACCTCACATGAGGGAATTGGTAGCTAACGCGATTGATATTTATGTGAAATCATTATCCATTACAATACAAATTCATTTTTCAATAGCAAGAAATTAAACATGTTAATTGCTGTTTAAACATAACCATTTGATCCTAACTTCATTATATTCAATTTTATGTAATATGAAGCTTGATTTAAATAAATTTAATTCTTCAATATGTTCTCAGTTTTTTACATCATAATATTTTTCACTGATAAATATTAACGTAAGGTTACTGTATTATTAGCTGCAGTTATAGAGATGATCTTCTTTTTATCCAGGTTTTTTTTTTTTTTAAATTAAGAAATTAAATTAGAAAATATATTAGACTTTCGATTAACCGAGAAGGTTAGAAGATGCCTCGTCCCCAGATAAGCGAATTTCCCAAATAATCAAAATTGTATAAATTTTGATGAAAATTTTTGGAAAAAGCATAGAACGTGTCAAATTATCATACAATAGGACATTAAAAATTTTATTAATACAAAAGAAAAAGAACGAACATTAATTTTAATGTTATTTTGATTTACAATTATACAATATAAAAAGAGAAACGTAGTTTACCTTACTTTTTTCAGAAGAATGAAATGATAGATATCCGTTTTCGTTTTCCATTTACTCTTTGACGAATTTTACTACACTAAAATTTCTCAACATTATTTTTTCAGCATATCTGTGCTTTATCGCCTTGCGCTTTCTACTAATGCGTCACTGTGACTTAATTTTTGATGAGTTCTAAGATTTTCTGCAGCAATTTTGTGGCATTTCTTTGAAATTCCTTCTTTCTTCTGAACCAAAAGCGACATTCGAAAAAAAAATCATCGTAAAATAATCATTTAAAACTTCGTAACATACCAATTTCAAATCTTCGTTAATTTATTGTTGCAGTGCTTCTTCGTGATCTTTTTCTTAACAGTTTTCTTAATTTTTTACTGTCCCGGTTAATCCGCAACCCGGATAATGCGATCCCGGATGTTCGAGAGTCAACTGTACCAAAAGTCTTAAAAGTACTCAATAGAGATGGGCAATATCGTTCCTTTTAAGGAACCGTTCCAGCCGGAACCGTTCACCAAAAGGAACGAGTTCTTTGGACTCGTTCCTATTGGAATCGTTCCGAAAAAAAGGAACGAGTTCTTTTGACTCGTTCCTATTGGAATCGTTCCGATAAAGGAACGATTTTGAGAAAAAGGAACGAATTCGAAAAAAAAGGACGATTTCAAGAAAAAAAGGAACGAATCCGTAAAAAAGGAACGATTCCGACAAAGGAACGAATTCGAGAAAAAAAGGACGATTTAAAAAAAGGAACGAATCCGTAAAAAAAGGAACGATTCCGACAAAGGAACGATTTTGAGAAAAAGGAACGAATTCGAGAAAAAAGGACGATTTCAAAAAAAAGGAACGAATCCGTAAAAAAAGGAACGATTCCGACAAAGGAACGAATTCGAGAAAAAAGAACGATTTCAAGAAAAAAGAAACGAATCCGATAAAAATGGAACGAATCCGAGAAAAAAAGGAACGATTTCGAGATAAAAAGGAAGGAATCCGATAAAATAGGATGGATTTTTTTAAAAAAGGTTCCAAGGGAAAAAAAAAACGCGTCCGAAACTATTTTACGAAAAAAGGGAACGAATCCGGAAACAGGGGTAACAGATCTCGGAGCGACATGCAATCCCTAATATTTATTATTTATAACTAATTTATTTTCTTACGTATTCATTTTTGCCATATCATTTCTTATCGTTTGCTTTAATTTTTAAATATTTTGGACAGATCATTTTGTTTTTAAGAGTTCATTTTATTCATCTGTGTGCGCTATTAATTAGCATAGTTATTTCTAATCCCCATACAGGGGCGTTCCTACCCAGTGTGCAAAGTGTGCGGCACACACAGGCGCCGAAGCAGTAAAGGCGCTAAAAGTTCAGTTGAGAAACAAATATTAATATTTTAAAAAAAAATGAATCCTGAATTTATTCCTACTAAAATGTATTATATTTTCTTGCCATCTGTATTATCTTTTGTAGATTTACCTTATACAAATTATTTATAAATATTCCTTTCTTTCTTTAAAATTTTATTTTATTCTACTTATGAGTCCTTTAATAAATGGTTTAGAAAAGACCTGTCAACCTTTATAAACAGAAGCGCACCTCATATAGTTATAAATAATGAAAGGCGCCGTAATTCACATAGCTGAAAATGTGCAACACTATTATCTCACTGCGGTGGTAAAGCAAAATATACAGTTTTATTACCATAGGAGCTAAATTTCACTTGTTTCTTTATTATTATTTATGAGAAACAATTGTCACTTTACTCCAGAATTTATCATAAATAAGAAGAAAATTACTATTCGGTAATATTGGTAAAAGTTTCTCCTACAATATCAGTCCATGAATAGAGGTAGACATATGTTAGAAACGTCTTATATGATACGCGTATATCTCATGCTGATAGCTATAAGTCCCCTATGATTCAGAAACCACTTTAAAATAATTTGCAGCAATAATTTAATTCAGAATAAATTTAAAATTAGATTTTCAGAGGGCAATCTATCTTCAAAAGTTTTGTAGCTGAAGAAGCTATAGAAACCTTAATCACTGAATAACAACTTAATAGCATTAAATAATTAAAACTTATTTAAGGTCATCGATAACTATTACAAGAAAACTATTCAAATATTTTTTATTTTTAAAAATGTATCCCTTAAAATGGATTTTTAATCTTAAAAATAGCTAGTAAAAGGATATATTAGAATGGGTGCTAAGAAAACCCAAGGGGGCAATCGTGGCGTCCGCGGGGCACGCTTTGGAGAATCCTGAATAAAAAAACAATGTAAAAACAGAACTTGGGGGCTAGCACAGCGCCGTAGCTAAGGGGGTGCTATGGGCGGCTCAGCTTCCCCTAAAACATTTTGAGCCTCCCTGGAAAAGATTTCAAGTTCACTAAATTAATTTCTATTCCAAAAATTCAAATGAAATTCTGTTTAAAAATTTAATTTAGTTTTGAGGATCTTTCACAGCTTTTGCAAAAATACTAAATTGTAACTAAAATAAGCGTTTCATCACATGCTCATCCTATTTACACATATGAAGCTAATAAGTTGTTTAAGATTTCACTAGTTTTACACTCGAATTTTTCATCACCCTATTCTTTTCTTAGCGTAAAATGAAACTATTACAATAGTTTAATGAGAAACATAGTAACTACAGAGTGAACATGTACTAATTTATCTTTCTGCGTCATAGAGAGAAAGAGAGAAAATATGACCCCCCCCCCTTTCCCATTATTCACTTCTAGCTACGGCACTGGCTATGCATACATAACGTTATTACTTTAGGGTGAAGGGGGGAAGAATCTAGCATATGATATCGGAAGATATCTCTAGTGAGGGATGGTGTGTCTTAATATATTTTTCGTTTTTGAATGATCCAACCAAAATTTTCTCTTTCTGTTTCCATTTTTTTAAATATATATATATATATATATATATATATATATATATATATATATATATTATTTATAACTTGTTCGTTACATCAATATATATATATATATATTAGTTTGTTAACTATTTTATGAAAATTAAAATACTTAAATCATTATAAAATTATTTATTTTCAAAATATTGAACATCTCAATGTTTGGTATTCCTATGTAAAGTATGTTTGAAATAATACTTGTGTTTACCAATAAAGAAAAAAAAATGTTACTGAGGAATGATAACGTATGATATCGGTAAGGGGTAGCGGAGGGCCAGAAATTGCCAAAAAGTTGATAACGTTCATTACATTTGTATAGGCTTTTGTATGTTAGTGTTCTCTGTTCTGTTCATTGTACAGATTTTTGATCGGAGATACTGGCGTCAGCTATGGGACAGATTTTAACTGGTAAAAATGGAGCATCAGCCGTTTGTGAAGTTATTGGCATTCCGTGCCGTAGGTTTAACATTGGTTTTCGCACTTTAAGAGTAAAGCTTATTTTAAGCGGCCAAAGCAATAATTTTGTTCAGCACTTCTACTAATGATCATTTCTGGTGGAAACTATTATGTATTGAACAAAAGCGTTTTTTTTTCACACTATAGATTTCTGAGTGAAATAAACACCTTTTATCTATCTTTTACCTATCTAGTACTCTGGAATTATCATGATAGCGAAAAAGGGGGAGAGTTGATGAAGATAGACTAAAATTGGCCATAGATGTCCAAATTTTCTAATTTTTTAGAAGGTTGAAGGGGAAGCCTTTCCCTGCACTCTCTGCGTACACTCATGTCTATTCAAATACTGCATAAATTATTGTAATGACTGTAAAGATTTGTACATTTAATTTCCGATCATAAAATTGAACTTTTGAAATAAGAGCACTTATTAGCATTACACATAACCGTAGACGTTACAGAGACAAAAATACCCCCCCCCCCCCAACAATAACAAAAAAAAAATCAATTTAGACATACATAAATTAGAAACTACAATGATGGCTGTTAATATGAATGAAAAAATATAGATTTATGTAAAAGGTGTTTTAAAATCCCGTGCACCTTATGTCCTACTAACCAACCACCTTGGATCACCTAGGCCAATTACAATAACCTTAAATATTCTAAATTCAAATATTGAATGTTATTTTTTTCCAAGCGAATGTAGAGATGGGGTGGGGGGGGGGGGGGAGGACAATTCTTCAGTAGCATGTTGATTTGACTTTATAATTTTGAATAAAAATATTTTGGAACGAACATTATATTGTTAGCAGTGTATAATCTTGAATTTGTATGATTTTTTCTTTTTAAATGGAAATCCATCCAATCGAAGCTCGAGTTGATTTCCCACTGCCTTCAACAGAGTATACCGGCGGTGCTATTTATGTTCCGGTCTGATTTTTCAAGGTAACCGTTAATTTGTATTTATTTTTTGACATTTAGATATAAAACTTTCAATTTTGATTAAAAAAAAATCTTGATAAAATAAATAATGGAAATGTGCACAACCCCTCATACATATTTTATTTATAAACGCGAAATGATAATCAAATCGCATATTTCTTAATTGGGGATCGATATCTTGAGATAATTTGCACCGAGAAAAGAAAAATGTTTGGCGAATCCATGAAATGACTTCAAAAAAATTTTTTTAACAGTAAATATTAATATTTTCACATCAGATATATTATTAGAACTTGAAAAATACTGTGAATGTATCAACAGTTTTTATTGTTGTTGTTTGTTTTTTTTTACGTTTGAATCTTCAGAGAAATGGAAAACTTGAAAACTCATGCGAATCGCTGCCAAATAAAAAGATTTTTTGAAATAGTAATTAAAAATACCATTGAAAAATATCATTTCTTTCTTTCTTTATTATTATTTATTTGTTTATTTGTAATTCTACCGGGATCTCACTATATCCCAATTTGAAAATGCAGAAGAAATCAAACATTACGCTTTTCGTCAGTGGGAAGGACTGCTTGGGGAAGCACACAAGCATAATCTCGTTGAGGGATAAAAGTTCGCCATTTTGCGATTATCATTAAGGGTTTTTAATTAATATTTCGGGTAATTAATAAAAAATAAAAAAATTGAGTGTCAGGTGCACGGTGCATCTACCATCATCTATCCTTATCCAAATTTTCAAATCTCTATGTGTAGTAGATTTTCGTAGCCATCGCCAATACTTCTTTCTTTTAGATGCAATCTAAATTGTTATTGCATTAAATTATTTTCTCCGGGATAATGAAATTTTACTGTAACGCAGGATTCTGATAGAGAGTGCTTTCATTTACATAGTTTCACTATGTTACAAATTTTATTTACATAGCTGCCATCCTTCTTCATTTTTTCAAGTAATTTAAGCATGTTTGGAAACAGAAATTTATTTATTTAATGAAATAAAGTACGATTTGTAAAGAAGCAAGACATATTTTATTAAATAAATTTTCTGGTTAAAAAACTCCAAAAGAAATGCAACTATACATTTTTAAACATTCATAGTTTCTTTTTTTTTGGGGGGGGGGGGGGGGGGGTTGGGCGCCAAATGCAGTTCTGCACACAGGCGCCGAATAGTGCTGGCACGCCCCTGTCCCCCATAATATAAGTATTCCCTGACTTTATGATTTATTCTATTAAGCATAATTCCTCTTGAAAATTTGCATTTGATTGACCTTTCTTTTATCGCTATAGTTTATCCATGAAATTTTACTGTAGCTTTAGTTTTAGTCATCAGACTGTTGCGGCGGTCTATTAGATTTTCAATGTAATCATTGCTTTCCCCTCCAAAATCTGTCGTCAAATGACCTTCGATTTATTTTATTATTTTTGCGTAGGAAATTTCTTTATTGATCTAATATTTGACATCGGGGTCTATGATTTGTTTCCTCTTCAAAATTCACCCTAACGTAATCTTTAACTTATATATCGGTCCTCATAACCGGCCGTTTTCCAAGTTGGTCCATTTCAGTACGATTCCTCAGGAATTGGGAATTTCGGAGTCTGCCCATTTCGAGAAAACTTCCGATACAGTTTCAAACACTTAACCCTTTCAGGCACACTGTGCCCAGTCTGGGATACCTAATTTTAATTCCAAACTTGCAAACGGCACCAATAACATTTTAGTAAAATTTTGCTTTTGCAACAAAGGCTTAAATTAAGGAATTCAAAATATCTAAAAAAATCGTTTGTGAATTCCAGTGTCAGTCAATATTTTCTAATTTTACTAACAGATTTTGCCCGTGCCGGAAAGGGTTAAAAGTAGATACGTGAAACTTGCTGAGATGATTTTTAAAGAGATGTATAAGAGGCCGCGTGATTTCTTTTTTTTTCGCTCAATTCGTTAGAATTTGATTTATAAACAATTATTTTCTCAGTATGACCATTTTTTTCATTCACAGATCTCCCTCTTCAGAAAATTCAGTTCTAAACGCCGCCTTTGACACCAGTTTTTTACAATATTTTTTACAATTGTTAAAAAAAAAAAAAAAAAAAAAAAAAAAAAAAAAAAAGACAAGCACGGCGCGCATTGTGTACTTTCTAAGAAAGAGAATTGCCAGTTTGAAACGTTTGAGAGCAAAAATGAATTTAAGAATAAATCAGACAATAAGCAGTTTGGATTGGAATTAGGGATGCAACGGATATTGATTTTGCCGGATATCGGATATCGGATATCCGGTATCCGATTTGCCTACCGGATTCGGATATCCGGCCGGATATCCGATCGGATATCCGGCACTAAATATGTTTTTAGTTATGGTGAATGTTTGTTTATTTCTTTATGCAATGCCATCTCAAATAATAAATTGCAAACGTGTTTCACACACCATTACAACTTTTAAACGTATTGGAATATAATTTACAGAAACTATATATCTTTGACTATCAGGGCTTGAAATTCAGGTTTTCCCAGGCAGAGAGAGTTTTCCTCATAACATTTGTAAATGCAGGGGAGTTAAACTATATGAGAAGAAAGAAATTTAAAAAAATATATATATATATATATATATATATATTATTTTTTACATGCCATTTAAATATTTAATTTATACCAGCATGACAAAATTCCATTGAAATAATTTAAATCAACAACTCAAGATAATTATCCAAAATGTCTATTTTAATTAAAACAAACGAAAAGAATCAAGCTTATATATATCATATCTATTTTTTAATTTTCACTCAGTGTTATGGACAATTAATAATTGAGTTGCTAAATGAATATTTTAATTTAGATTTTATTCGATTTTGTGTGGTTTAGAATCTTTTGTAAGTTACACTTTTATTTATTTATTTATTTATTTATTTTAATTTTGTAAAATCTGATGGGCATTCATTTTTAATTTACTTGCAAGAATAATGCATTTAGATGATTGTATTGTCAATATCCTGCAGTGATTGTATACCACTTAGTGGAATTATCGTCAATACTGTAATTTCTGACATTTTAGCTAATTGAATTATGTTCTTCTATACAATGGAATTTTAAATCCATATGAAATTCTGAAAAGGACATAATCAGTAGGTTTCCTCTGTTACATGAGAAATGGTTTATTAAAAAATGTCATGTCCTAATTTCTGTGAACTATGCACATAAACTATTTATTGTTTCTAAATGTGTTTCCTTAAAGTTTGCCATTTTTTTTTTTTTTTTTTTTCAATCATTTGGAAAGCAGTTGATGTTATCGGTTGAGAATGGACCTTGTGGTGTCTGCATTTTATTTTGTTTATTATTGGTCCAGGAAATCCATGACATAAGTAGTATGTGACTCTTATTACACGAGTCATGTTTTGATCATCATAAAAATAATGTTTTTACTGATTTTCATTAACTCAATGGGAAACATTTAAACATCTTACTTTAGACATTGGATGTCCTCATTTTATTCATTTATTTATTATTTTTTTACAAAATTCTTTAAATTTAGAAGAATTTTTATTTGAATAGGAAATCATAATGTCATTTTTAATAAAGAAGAAAATAAAAAGTTACAAAATGGGCAGATGCAAATTATCAGATATGGAAAAAAAAAAACAAATCCAAACAGAAACATCGTATGAAAGATCATCTTTTAAATGAAAAAAGAAGTATGATTATCAAGCCCATTGATTACAAAATGTGCGATGATTTCAAAAAATGAAAAAAATCTAATACTAAATCATTAATTGTAAAAAAAAAAAAAAAAAAAAAAAAAAGGTTTTTTTTTTTTTTTTTTCCCCCAATGTGCAATACAAGATCTAATCTCATTTTGTTTAGTGCTGATTCCAGGCTAATTAGATAAAGCTCAGACTCTAGTGACCATTACTGCCCTTTTAGAAATTTCTTGTTTCGGCAAAAGAGACAAAATAAATTAGAAAAAGAAATTCACAAAATACGGAAATCGGCCATAGAAAAAATATCGCTGATTTTGTCCACCATGGCAAAAATAAATTTTTAAAAATTGTCAATCGGTCTGAAAAAATTTGAAGTTTGAGGGAACTTGAACTGTGGGAAAATATAGCGAAATTCATCAGTCATTTACAGTAAAATATTGTGAAATTTGTTAGCCTGTCACAAGCAAATATCATGAAAATCATCAGCAGGTAACAGAGAAAAAACACAAATTTTTCAGCTGGACACAGGAAAATAATTATTAATTTCAGCAGAATGTCACTAAAACAAAAAGGGAAATTTTCCAATCAGTCGCAGAATAAAATAGCTAAATTTGTCATTCAGTTGAGAGAAAAAAAATTGTGAAATTTGCCAATCGGTCTCGAGAAAAAAGTTGCAAAAGTTTGTGAGGCGAGCAAGCGAGAAAATTATGAGAAAAATTACAAAGTTTTTCAATCAAATACAAAAAATCAATCATGAATTTTGTATAATTGCCGTAAGAGAAAACTGTGAGATTTGCCAATTGATAGCGGAAAATATCACAAAAATAGTCAGTCAGTCCTGAGATTTGATCGCCATTAAACAAAAGAAAAAAAAATTCAAAAAGGGATTTTTTTTTTTTTTTTTTGGAAACAGGAATGTCTTGGCCATAAGATATTTTAAGGCATGAATCCAGCCATCCCATGCCAAAGTTCAAGCCCTGTATGTGTATATTAATAATATTGAATAAAAAATGTACTTCAAACATTTAAATATTCTGCTTATTTGTCAATGAAATGCTGATAATGGCTAATAATTACAATGATATGCTGATAATTGCTAATAATTTGTACAATGAAATGCAGATAATTTATAGAACAAATTTTACACATTTATCAATATGTTTATTTTATAATTCTAAAGTAATTTCACAAAGAAATACACAGCTTCCATTTATAATGTAAACATAAAAAAGCTTACGAATATACCAATGGTTGAAGAGTTATTTCCAAACATAGGTTTATTTAATGATTTTTTTCATGTTTTAATTATTTAATACTGTTTTACCTTAAGCTACATTTAATTTTACTTTAAGTTAAATCAACTTCAAATTTATAAGCAAAAAAAACTTTTAATTTTAAATATTTATAATGAAATCATGAAAATAACTAGTTGGATGCACCAATCCCAAAACTCATCTATTCCATATATCTGAATGTTTCAAAAAATATTTACACAGTCGAGTCTCTATAAACGAAATCCATCGTTCAGTCAAAAAATTTGTTGAATAGAAAACGGCAAAAAATTTTGTACTTTATAAGAAAGCGTTATGCTTATCCCAAAGGAGTTTTTATGCAGATACAGTAGAATATAACACCAGCATAGATGACGTTTAGTAACAATTCTTCATTCAAATGATCTCTCACAACAAAAACTTTTCCAAGTCGCCACAAACAACAAACATAAACGCTAAACTCTAAAATTAATGAAAGTTAGTTTAGGTAGATGAAAACTTGCTGAAAAAAACAACCTTTTTTGCAATTGCCCCCTCACCCCTTCCTTATTGCTGACTTACTATCCAAACCAAGAAATAAACACCATTTTCAAGACGACAATGGAATAGTTTTATCTTTTAGGATGCTTTGTGATTATTGCAAATCGTTCCAATAGCAAGCAAATGTTTCACTCTTTTCCAAGAACGCAAGCTCACCTTGGCTAAAACAAAATCAAGTATAACCATGCAAAAATGTTTTTTTTTTTTTTTTTTTTTTTTTTGGGGGGGGGGGGTGAATGCCTTTTTTTGGACATAAGGAATAAGGTAGAGGATGCTATGTAGCTATGACTTATAAACGAGAAATCAATGAAAAAAATTTACTCTGCAAATAATTTGAAGCATTTTCAAAACATATAAAAGAACATTATTGAAAAAATTCGTTAAATGGAGATATATATTTCCCTATATGTAGATTATTTTTAATGTAATCATGAAAAAAATTGACCGTTCCTACAAAAAATTCGTTAAATAGAGAAATTCGCTGGATTGAGTTTCGTTGTAAAGAGAGTCAACTGTATTAATACTACTTTAATATTGTTAGTTCAGTACTGTACCAACTTTTATTTTCATCTAGAATTTTTGCTGCAGTCAGTTAATTAGATTAAGAATGAGTTAATCTCGATCATGATATTAATTAAAATCAATATTTTTTTCTGTTCTGCTATACATCAGTTGTTTGCAAATAGCCAGTTTTAGAAAGATACGAAGTTCCCATCGCTGCACAAACCACCAATTCTCTGTAAGGATTATGAAAAATCAAAATAATTTTACAAAAATCATTATTACAGTACCATCTTTAGGCAAACTATTTTCAAACTGAAGGAAGACCAGACAGTCATTCCCAGAAATGTATCCAAAGAAATTTGGTTCAATTCTATGCATAACTTCATACAGTATTTGATGGTAGAACAATGAAAATGGCACAAAAATTGCGATTACAGCACCGCCTTACAGCGAAATGTTTCCATATTGAAGAAGAACCTGCTGGTTACAGTAAAAAATATGCACAAAATATTTGGATCATTCTATGCATAACTTCATACACTTTTTTATAGTATGATGGCGACACTGGGACAGACAAATGTTTTGAATAAACATGTTTTTGGGAATATTTGATCCCTAAAACACGCAAATTCGTCAAAAAAAAAATTGATTACAATAATTTCTTCTTTGAAAGATAGAAGAAATTAAAAATAGGTTTGTTTAGTTGTGTAACTTAAAAACCAATTAACCCATTGTTTAAATTAAAAGAAAGAAAGAAAATTAGTAAAATCACAGTTTAATAAACAACTTCAAATTTTATGAAGATAGAAAACCAACGTTTAGAAATGCATGTAAGGTAGCAAACAGCTGTTTCGAATATATTGCCATTCACTCCTGTAATAGGTATATAAGACTGTGCTTCCCTGTCGCTTTGCTCAGCTTAGCTTTTTCTGGCATGCTGAGTCTTATACTGATGAAGAATCTCGATAGTAGATTCGAAACGACTGTTTTCTATTCTTTTAATGCATTATTTGTGCATTTCTCAATGTTGTTTTTTTATCTTTATTCATTTTTGCACAAAAGCTTTATTTGCTATTTTGACTTCAAATTTTGTTTTACAATCTGAAAGTAGATACAATTTTCTAAAAGATGTAAAGGTAAATTTTTTAATTTGTTACAGAGTTTAAATATAAATAGTTGGAAAGCTGGCAATTCTTTAAACTTTTGAGAATTACCTTTTATTCATCGATAGGGAACTTATAAAAATATATCATCTTTTGCATTATAAACAAAAGTTTTTCGCATTGTTTGGGATCAAACGATTACTGTTATCTATATTAATAAAATAACAAATCGCTCTGTCTGCGTGTGTGTGTGTGTGTGTGTGTGTGTGTGTCTGCGATGGCTAGCAAAATCTATGGGACGTACGAAGCTCAAAATTTTTTTGAGAGTAGCCCAATATCTCTCCTGATGCACCTGAGCTTCAGAATTTCGAAATTCTATTTATTAACTGAGTAATTAATTAAATTCCAAAGATCACTCTCATAAAAAATCGCCTTTTTTCTTCTTTTTTTCCCTTCATTTAGTTATGGTTGGTTGGTTGCATAAAATTTTCGCATAATTAATTAAAAAAGCTGGAACAGACCTTTAAAATTCATAGACTGCAAACTGTCAGTTTAAATGATGATTTTTTATCACAGCGGTTGTAAACCATGGAGGAAAAAGATAAGTGGTGGTGAAGTAAACCGAAAAAAGGGTTACAAGATTAAACCATTTATCGCTCAAATTTTAATGTCCCAAACAAAAGCATGTGGAAGGGATTTTGTATTAATAAGACGAATTGAAAGAAATGAATTACAGCTGAAGCGTATTTTACGAACAAATAGTAATTTTTTAAAATGGTCTTTTTTCTATTATATCATTTATTTTTAAAAAATGTTTGCTTTTAAAATAATTGAAATTGATAAATTCGAAATAATAAAGTGTCAAAATAAAATTAAATAAAATATTGAAAACATTTGATTTAAACTAAAAATTGTATTACTAAAAGTTTTCTTTTTTTTCAGAACTTTTTAATACTTTATAACGTAGATGAAAAAATGTTTTTAATTTAACAACATATTAATAACTCTATGTCAATATATAAAATATATTTATGAAAACATTCTTTTAAAATCATGCGCGAAAACTTAAATAACAAATATTAGTCTAAAATCTAGAATTCAGAGTGCAGACGATTTTAAGACATTAACGAAAGAATGTTAACTTTTCAAGCAAAATCTTAAATGATGCTTCTATATTGATATTTCAAAGTGACGGCTAGGTTACATTTATGTTATATTTAAGTTACGGTAGGGTGATGTTAAGTCGCAGTTAGGTTACAGACAGATTATGGCTATGGTACAAAAGTTTACGGTTAGGAATTTGTCCACAGAGTCAACATTACGCATGCTTTGATTAAAAAAATACACTTTTGTTAAATGGCTCTGAAATTATAATACTATATACCAATCTTTTATCATCGCGTATCGATTTCATTCACGGTATAGTCGGATTTAAGAGTGATATAATTAGTTTGAAATTCAAAATATTTCACTTGGGATTTCCATGCAAAAAAAAAAAAAATAATAATAATAATTAGTTTAGTTATTAATATTAGTTATATGATTTAACAGTGATTTTTACGGGTAAATATCAACACTTTAACACGAAACTAACGCAATCGTTGGATACATGTTCCCTCCCGTGTTTCTCATTGCTCATTTTAAGTATTTTTAGAGCTTAATATTAGTTGTTGTTTTTAAAACCGATTTTTCGCAAAGTCAGCTGCGACGTATTTCAGACAATGCATTTCTGCATGCTTCCAGTTAATGATAAAATCATACAAATTTCAAGTTCGTTTAATATTGTTAATACGGACCCGGGCAACGCCGGGCGGGTCAGCTAGTCTATACTAATAAAAGAACAAAACGCTCTGTCTGTCTGTGTATGTGTCTGTGTGTGTGTCTGCGATGGCTAGCAAAATCTACAGCACGTACGAAGCTCAAAATTTTTTTGAGAGTAGCCTAATGTCTCCCCTGATGCAACTGAAGCTCAGAATTTCAAAATTCTATTTATTAACTGAGTAATTAATTAAATTCGAAAGCTCACTTTCATAAAAAATCGCCTTTTTTCGCTTTTTTCCCATTTCATTTTCTTATGGTTGATTGGTTGCATAAAATTTTCGCAGAAATAATTAAAAAAGCTGGGACAGACCTTTAAAATTCATAGACTGGCAAACTGTCAGTTTAAATGAGGATTTTTTTTTAAAATCGCAGCTGCTGTACACCATGGAGAAAAAGATAGGTGGAGGCGAAGTAAACCGAAAAAAAGGTTTGCAACACGGAGTAAGAAGTGTCTTACTCCGTGGTTTGCAATATTAAACCATTTATCGCTGAAATTTTAATGTCTCAAACAAAAGCACGAGGAAGGAATTTTGTATTAATAAAACGAATTGAAAGAAACGAATTACAGCTGAAGCATATTTTACGAAGAAATAGTAATTTTTTAAAATGGTTTTTTTCTATTATATTATTTAGGTTAAAGTTAGGTTAAAGTTAAATTGCATTTATGTTATGGTTAGAATAAGGGTATGTTACAATAAAGTGAATACATTTAGGCTAGGTTACATTTCTGTTATATTTAATTTACGGTAGGGTACTGTTAAGTCGCTGTTAGGTTACAGACAGGTTCTGGTTACGGTATAAAAGTTTAAGGTTAGGAATTTATACACAGAGTGAACCTATACGCAAGATTTGATTAAAAATAACACTTACTTTTGTTAAATAGCTCTGAAATTATAGTACTATATACCAACCTTTTAGCTACCATCGTGTATCGATTTTATTCATGGTATAGTCGGATTTAAGAGTGATATAATTAGTTTGAAATTCAAAATTGAATTTCACTTGGGATTTGTATGTGAAAATAATAATTAGTTACGTGACTTAACAGTGATTTTTACGGGTAAATATCAACTTTTTTACACGAAAATCATGCAATCGTTGGATACATATTCCCTCCCGCGTTTTTCATTGCTCATTTTGAGTATTTTTAGAGCTTAATATTAGTTGTTTTTAAAACCGATTTTTCACACAGTCAGTGGCTACATATTTCAGACAATGCATTTCTGCATGTAACGAGTTAATGATAAAATCATACAAATTTCAAGTTCGTTTAATATTGTTAATACGGACCCGGGCAACGCCGGGCGGGTCAGCTAGTTAATATATATTTGGTTTGTTGCATTCTGCCGGATATCCGATAGAAAAGTCGGATATCCGGTGACTGTGATTCGGATATCCGATGATATTTCGGATATTGAAAAATCAGCCGGATATGCCGGATATCCGTTGCATCCCTAATTGGAATACACCCTTAACCCCTTCGTGACCCCTTCGCTTGTGTTTTTTTTTTTGGGTCAGGGAATCCAAATTTGTATCTTCTCAGCCAAAATTTCTCCCGGCAACTCCCTTCCCCCAATTTTTAATAAAATGCATCCCAAAAGAAAATTTAACAAATTCAATTTTTTACTGTTTTAGCGAAAAAATATCTATAAATTTGGATACAGACAAAATTTCCAAGAAATACGATGCATAACATTATGGCGTAGGATGAACGGGGAGGGGGGAACATCGTTTGCTTTTTCTCTCCTCCAAACTTTCAATAATTCTTATTTTATGTATTTGGGTCATTGAATCCGAATTTTTTACTTCTCACCCCCTCCCTCCAGAAAAAAGTAAAATAATCGCCAATATAGGTTTTTTATATTTTTTGAGGAAAAATTATCTAGAAATTCAGAAAGTAGACAGAATTTTCAAAAAAGTATGATGCATAACATTATGATTTAGGATGAATGGAGTGTGTGCGGGGGGGGGGGGGGGGAGCCTTCCTCACAACGCTACATGCACTAAGTTATGTAATTCCGCTTTTACCAAAATTTGTGTGCATGTGTTTGAGGGGAAGGAGTTGCCGGGAGAAATTTTCATTCAGCGATCCTCAAAACATAAAATAAGTCTTTTCTAGAGCTACCATGAATTTTGCTAGGTATAGCCCGTATATGATCTTTATTGCCTTGACTCGGGCGACCAGGGTCGTCCAAAGAGAAAACTGTACCCGCGGCAAAGTCTCAATCTAGCGCTCCCCTAGTAAGCTGGGGGGGGGGGGGGACCCCCAACTTTTTCTTGCGACAGGCCAAAAAATAATGTTGGTAGTATATTTTGGCGCCCCCTAAGTTTCCGCGATCGGGGTGACCGCCTTCGTCGCACCCCTCCCCTTTTACACGGGGCTGCAGTCGATACTCTGCCACAACGCATGTTGAGAGGCCGACTCCCTCCTCCAAGTTCATGCTACGTCATGATGTCACGTATCTTTTTTGTAGCAAATTTTGCCTGCTTTCTGAATTTCCTTTTTTCCAAAAACTTTTAATTAATATATATATATATATATATATATATATATATATATATATATATATATATATATATATATATATATATATATATATATATATAGTCCAAAAATTTTAAAGTTTTGAGTGAACCTAAGTTCACGAAAAATCCACATGATCAGCGCTATAGCTGCAATAATCACGTAAATTATGTATATAGCACTTTAAGAATAATGTGTAACGGCAGATCCAAAGTCCCGTGCCATAATGAAAAATGATATCAAACTATTAAACTTTAAAGGAAATAAAAACGAGTAAGAAAAACAGTATAAAGACAATATAAAAAGGCTGTGGATCTCATCAGCGGTGGGCAGTCATATGTATTTGCTGTGTTTTAAAACTGCCCACCGCTGATGAGATCCACAGCCTTTTTATAATGTCTTTATACTGTTTTTCTTACTCGTTTTTATTTCCTTTAAAGTTTAATAGTTTGATATCATTTTTCATTATGGCACGGGACTTTGGATCTGCCGTTACACATTATTCTTAAAGTGCTATATATATATATATATATATATTTAAATTAATATTTTTTATTATAATACCCAAAATTAAACGTATTTTAGGTATCATTTTACCTTTTCTTTTTCTTTACTTTTTAACCATTTGAAAAATGGTTGTTGTTTTCGGGAGAATGGACCCGATGATGTTACCACTTTTGAATGATGTTACCACTTTTGAATGATGTGGTCACTTTTGAATTTAAATTAATTTCTTTATTTTTAGAAGAATTTTTATTTGAATTTAAATTGAATTCTTTACTTTTAGAAGAATTTTTATTTGAATAGTAAATTAAAATGGTTAAAATCATTGTAATAAAGGAGAAAACTAACAAATTTAAAAATGGGTAGACGGAAATTAACAGATACGGAAAAAGCCGAAGCCAAAGAAATGAATGAACGTGAATATCGCATTCAATGATATTAAACACAATACGCGTACTTAAACAATCATAAAGTGATTTTTATTTCTTCTTTTGCTATTTAAAATAAAAATTTAGTCAACATGTATAAGTTGCTTATTAGTTTGGCGATTCGTATCATTTGGCGAAATTGGTCGACGGGATAACTGAGTAATACTGTATTTGGTTTGGCGCAAAAACGTCTTTCAATGCAGAAAATGATAAAATCAAAAGATTATTGAGCCGCTGAAAACCAATTACGTGTTGAAAGGCGATCACGAAAAAGGAAGCAATTTAATGCCGAACCGATTAATTGTAAAACATCATGTCGCCAGGGCGACCAATCCACTAGCCATGGCGTTTTACTATCGGTCGGTTCTAACCAGGAAAATTTGAGTGCCAATAGTGATTCTAACAAGCCGGAAAATGTTATAGCTATTACTCTTGATTTTCCACCACCTAAAAAGAAAACTAAAAAGCAATCGGCTTGGGAAAAACTGGGAAAAAACTTTTTTGATTCGATGTCTGATAGACCCATTCACAGATGCATGTGCTGCGATCGATTTTGGTTTAAAACCTCCATCACCAAAATTCTGCTCTGTAAAATCAAACAATATATGCCAAAGTCTTACAAGTATAACAGTATATGCCAAAGCTGTATTTTAATAATGATTACTTTTGCACCAACAATGTTAAATAGTTTGAAATGTTTCTTTCGTCGCCAACTTTTATGCTTGGCGACAATAGAGTGATATAACTTAAACGAACCGTACCTTCAAATTGCAGCATGTATAAAGTCATTTATAGCAGTGGCACGGATAATACACAATAAAACAACTGGTATTTAGCTTAAAATGATAGATGAATGTATCGAGTGAAACATTTTTCAAATGGTTGGGGTAATTTCTTAAATTACAATTTTTATTTTTTTATACTTTTTTTTTCTTTTCTTAAGGGAGGATTTTAGTGAGAATTTAAAAATTCGGATTCAGCGATCCCAAAACATAAAGTAAATTCGGAGGAGTAACGGGAGAGCGAAGACATATCATGCGATTGGTTAACCTCCTCAGTCCTGATGTCGCCTATAGGTGACACAAAAGAACATCCATTAAGTTCATTTAATGCAATCTAATTTAATAAATCTTTTAATTTAATTTAAAATTGTTAAAATTACTTACTTCTAGAGATTTTTACTAAATGCGTGCATATTAGAGGCATCCATACATACTGATACATCTTTGAATATGATTTACAGTAATTTTAAACTAGTTTGTGTAGTCCTTCTTAATATTTGTCTCAGATTTGAGGAATTTAAGTGGAATTGCATAACGTAATGCATGTAGCGCCGCGGCGCATGTTAAGAGGCAGGCCTCCCTCTTCCCGTTCATCTTACGTCTCAGTCATGCATTGTATTTGTTGCAAATTTTGTATACTTTCAAAATTTCTGCATACTTTTTAACTAAAACGATAAAATAATTGATTTTTTTCTTAAATAAGTTTTGGGAGGGGGGGGAGGAGGGGAGTATTTTACCAAATTTTAGGGGAGTTGCCGAGGAAAATTTTGGTGGGAAGTTGAAAATTCGGATTTAGCGAATTAAAAAACATAAAAAAAGCCTTTTTCCAGAATTATCATGTGCTAGGTAGAGACCGAATACGGTCTCTATTGCTTGGACTATTGTTCAAACAGATTTTCCTCTATGTAATAAATCTCAATGAAAGTTGATTAAAACAATCTTCGAGAGTTTCAAACTTGTTTTTTAATCATCTTCGTCAGGAGAGAAAAACAAGACACCAGACTTATAAAGTGATACATGAGCGAGCGCTATTAGCTGGTCTTATTACTTTCTTCTATCTTTACAAGAAAGTATTGGATTCATGAAAATTTTCGACCTCCGGTTTTCGACGGATTTATACGTTTTAGAAGGTCCTGAACACGTAATGACTATTTTTAGAAAATGTCTGTCTGTGAGTCCGTCCGTCTGCCTGTGAGTCTGTCTGTATGTGACAAAAAATTTGTGGGCGCTCTATCTCAAGAACTAATGATCGAAATTTAATAAAATTTTATATTCAGTTAGACCTTGATATGAATTAGTGCCTGTTGGTTTTTGGTGAAAATTGGCCAGCAGGTGGCGCTGCTATACTACG
Source organism: Maratus speculifer (assembly GCA_964019185.1). Lineage (NCBI taxonomy): Eukaryota > Metazoa > Arthropoda > Arachnida > Araneae > Salticidae > Maratus > Maratus speculifer. Next base: position 40,461,710 of record OZ025295.1, on the reverse strand, counting down.
TTTTTCATGATTTTCAAGATTGCTATATGTCAAGAACTAATGCACAGAATTTAACCAAACTTCAGATTCTGTGACCCCTTGATATATATAGACGCTGATTAAGTTTTGGTGTAAATTGGCCAGCAGATGGCTCTGGTATGCCACGTTTTTCATGATAGCTATATCTCAAGAACTAATGCACAGAATTTCACCAAACTTCAGATTCCGCGATACCTTGAGATACATAGCTGCTGATAAGGTTTTGGTGTGAACTGCCCTATAGGTGGCGCTGCTATGCTACATTTTGCGTGATTTTTGCGATAGCTATATCTCAAGAACTAATGCAGAGAACTTCATCAAATTTTAGATTCTGTTACACTAGAATATATAACATAATTAGACGCTGATTATATTTTGGTATTAACCTTCCAACAGGTGGTGCAACTATGCTGCATTTTGCACGATTTTTCCGATAGCTATAGCTCAACAACCAACGCACAGAATTTCATCAAACTTCAGATTTTGTTACAAAATGACATATAACATAATTACACGATGATTACGTTTTGTTATAAATCCTTCAACTGATAGTGCTGCTGTGATATATTTTACACGGTTTTTTTTTAACTAGCTATATCTCAAGAACTAATGCACATAATTTCGTCAAACTTCAGATTCTTTTACACCATAACATAATTAGACGCTTTTTTACGTTTTGGCATAAATTGTCCAAGATATGGTGTTGCTGTGCTACGTATTGCAGATTTTTTGTTATAACTATATCTCAAGAACTAATGGACGGAATTCCATCAAATTTCAGATTCTGTTAGGTCTTGACATAAATAGATGCTTATTAGGTTTTCGTATAAATTACCCAACATGTGGCACTACTAAGTTTATTTTCTCAGAATATTAATTAAATTTTGCGTTTTAGGCTTTTCGGATACCAGAATCTCATTAGGCTATTTCAAATGTTCGAGGAAATTCGATAGTGGGTAACTTTAAGGTCACCACGTTTTTTTTTTTTTTTTCTTTTTTTAATACTAAAATGTACTTTTGAGATAGAAGAAAGTTTTGGGATTGACACATCCAACTAGTTTAATATGCTTTTTAAATAAATAACTCTACGATGAACAGGAACTTTTAATACACTTTGAAAATAATCTAAACAGAGAACTAAATCATGTTTTATGTTTAGAAAATTCTGCTGTTGGAAAAAAATGAATGAAAATATGTTTTGAAGAGGGAAAAAAATTGAGACATTAAGGTAAAAATCTAATTTTTTTTCTTTTGACAAAGAAGATTCTCAAATTCAAATTATACTTGAGGAAAAATAGCATGAAACCGAAATATATATAAAAGTGCATAACTATTAAAATAATCGAAAATCAGTTATCATCCCATTAAAGTGCAATTTTTATGACATATATATATATATATATATATATATATATATATATATATATAAATCATTTCGTATGATATATTTACCAATTAGAAAAAGTATTAGTGCATGTATCTAAGTCTATATGGTGTTCCATTACCTTCGGATCCTGGTACTCAATCGATAAAGCACGTTTAGGTTCTCTATTCGAATCCTAGCTGGGGCATTTTTCACTCAGTTATAAAAAATCAACTTCATAAATTATTTCTTTTAGATCAATTTTGCATGAACACGTCAAATAGTATTGTAATTAAGTCACAGATGACAATAAATAATTTGTAACAGACAATATGTTAAATGAAGTAAAATAATATACTTTTATTTTTCTAAACATTAAATTTAAGAGGATATAATGAGCAGTTGTAGTTTATTACACGTTTATCCCCTCCTACAACTTTAATTTCTTTTCTCTTTCTTTCGTTTTTCTTCGACTCCCCTCCCCTCTCCCCGCTTTTTTTCATACACATTTGAAGGGTATTTGGGCAATACACTTTGCTTTAATAAATCAAAATATATCTTATTTTAAAATAAAATCGGTCCTTTTCGGAATGGTTTCATTTCGGAACTAGTCCGAGGAATCGTTCCTTTTCGGAATGGTTTCATTTTGGAACTAGTCCGCGGAATCATTCCTTTTCGGAACGAGTGCGAGGAATCGTTCCCTTCCGGAATGGTTTCATTTCGGAACTAGTCCGAGGAATCATTCCTTTTCGGAATGGTTTCATTTCGGAACTAGTCCGAGGAATCGTTCCTTTTCGGAACGAGTCCGATCAATCGTTCTTTTTCGGAATGGTTTCATTTCGGAACTAATCCGAGGAATCGTTCCTTTTCGGAACGAGTCCGATCAATCGTTCCTTTTCGGAATGATTTCATTTCGGAACTAATCCGAGGAACCGTTCCTTTTCGGAACTAGTCCGAGGAACCGTTCCTTTTCGGAACGAGTCCGAGAAATCGTTCCATTTCGGAATCGTTCCGAAAAGGAACGATTCCTTTTTACAGACAGGAACCGTTCGTTCAGTTCCACCGCCGGAACCGTTCCTTTGGAATCGTTCCTCAACAAATGACACATCTCCAGTACTCAATATACTTCTATCACAGTCAATCCCATAAAGACGTGAACGCAGGAGATCCAAAAATAGTTTAAAGAAGTATAATTAATTATACAACTAAGATACACTACCTCAATAAGATATATTGTTCGTTTCGTCGGGGTCTTGAAATTCCGCTTTCGCAGGTTTTACTGTGTTTCACTAAAGAATGGTGAAAATCCCCATTCAGGCAGATTTTTAGTAAATTTAATTGTATGACAATTCTTATTAAGGCCATGCAACGCTTTCGTTTCAGGCAGGATTCTATTATAGATTACACAGTTATTATCTTGACAAGTTTAACTATTCATATAACATATGTATAAGTTATATGTATATAAATGCAGAAAAGTTGTGAAACTGGAGCCTGCCTACAATGGAATACTGTCTTAAATAGAAATGTTTAATAATATTATCGAAAAGAAGGCTATATAATTACACCTGAAAAGACAAAAACCTGCGTAAAACGTAATTTTAACTAACACTGGCGATTTTCTCCTGACAAGTTTTACTATATATATATAATACTGAAGGGGACATTTTTGAACCCCCACCGAAACGAAATCCTAGCTACGCCACTGGTTAATGAACAAGTCTGATACACTAAAGAGTTTTCTTAAAACATGTAAAATTAGCATTGAATATTATTTAAAAAATATAGAGTATTTATGACAGTTAACATAGGGACATAACTGCCTTTAAGATTTTGATCAAGTACCAAAAGAGAATTTTCTGGATTGGGAAAATTATTTTTTCTTTTTTTTAATTAAAAAAAAAAAAAAAAAAAAAAGTAACTCAAGATAGGAAGTTGAATAAGACAGTATGCAAGGAAGTTGAATAAGACAATATGCAAAAATTAAACACCAATTATAGCTTTCAGTAGTACAGTAGACTCCCTTAAATCCTCAACCCTAAAACCCACATACAATTTACGGATGTAAACAATGAAACATTCGGTTCAGATATAGGGAGAAAATTTGACTTTTTTAGTTTTATATCAATTCCATGTATATTTTAACTTAATTTTTGTTAATGGTACTGAATCAGTGTTTTTTCATGAAGGAAGAATAAATTTATTTCTGAAAAAATTCAAGATATGACTGATATCATTGGTGATCACAATCTTTTTACCAAACATACAGTCGAGCCTCTATATAACGAAATCCATCGTTCCAGTAAAAAATTCGTTATATAGAGAAATTCGATGTATAGAGTATGATGTTAAAAATAGTATTTAATGTGTAAATTTTGAACAAATATTATTTTTGATCTTTTTAATTAAGAATTTGAAATGTTTAAAAGTATATATTAACCTAACATTTTATTTCTTACTTATTTAAGCAGTTTCAAAAAAGAGAAAAGACATTTATTTGAAAGCTTAATGAAAATCAAATAAGGAAGACTTACATAAATTTCAGAGGAAGAAATCTGTAATTTTTTGTTGTTTTGATTTTAAAATTACAATTGTTACGCTCTCAAAAAAAATTCTCAAATTTTAGCAAGGAATGAAAAATTGTAGTTGATATTTTCCTCCATTTGAAGGTCTCTCTTAAGTGCTCTCATTGATTCCTCTCTTATATGTGTAACAATTCAATTGACTGTGTTTTGAGAAGGATGTTGAAAGGTATGTGGGAGGTGGGATGAGCTTGTTAGATTTAAAGAATAAGGAGAGAAGTAATATTTATAAAAAAAAAAAACCTCTCCACTGAACGATAACTCAAAAATAAGTGATGGAAAATTGACTCCATATGATTTCGAAGCTTTTTTAAAACTGAATAAATTAAGATCAATTTATGAAAAAATTCGTTATATGGAGATAGATATTTCGCTATATAGAGTCTGTTTTTAATGTAATCATGCGAAAAAAGGACCGTCCTTACTAAAAATTCGTTATATGGAGAAATTCGATGTATGGAGTTTCGTTATACAGACGTTCGACTGTATAAGGTTTTTTTTTTTTTTTTTTTTTTTTTAAAGTCTGGCTAAACTTGAAATAAATGATTTATGATTTTGATGTAAATTAGTAATGTACCTTTATGAGCAAAGTTTCATTGAATAATTTAAGATAAATACATTTCATTTTTATAATGAATATTTAATCATACATTACTGTTGGTACTTCTAGGTTAAAGATGAAAATAAGCACTCGCCAGTCGCCACTCGGCGACTAAAAATGTGGAAAGTACCGGCCAAATGCAGGATTTTCCAAAAAATATTTTGTCAAAAAACCGCCGAAAAAATCCTTGCGAATTTCGTCAAAAAATCGTAAAAAACCCAAATTTCGTGAAAAAATTGCGGGAAAACACAAATCTCGTGTAAGTATCACGAAAAGACATTGTCATAAGATCTAAAAAAAACACAAATATCGTCAAAGAATCTCGAAAAAAAAGCGAATATCGTCAAAGAATCGCGGAAAAACCGGAAATATCGCACTTATCGTCGCTAAATTGCAAAAAACGCAAATTTCGTAACAAAAAAACGCAAAGTCATAAAATCAACGAAAATGAACGCGAATTTTGTCAAAAAACGTAAAAACGAGCGCAAAAAATGCGAATTGTATCAAAGAGACACGCGAAAAAAAGTGCATACCGTCAAAAAATCGCGATAACGAATGCGAAAGCCGTCTAAAAATGCGATAACAAACGCGAACATCGTCCAAAACCGCAATAACAAATGAGAATGCCGTCAAAAATCGCGATAACAAACGCAAAAACCGTATAAATATCACGATTGTCGTCAAAAAACGTAAAAACGAGCGCAAAAAATGCGAATTGTATCAAAGAGACACGCGAAAAAAAGTGCATACCGTCAAAAAATCGCGATAACGAATGCGAAAGCCGTCTAAAAATGCGATAACAAACGCGAACATCGTCCAAAACCGCAATAACAAATGAGAATGCCGTCAAAAATCGCGATAACAAACGCAAAAACCGTAAAAATATCACGATTGTCGTCAAAAAACGTAAAAACAAACGCAAAAACGCGAATTTTATCATAGAAACACGTGAAAAAAGCGAGTTCGTCAAAAAGTCGTGTTAACGAACGCGAATATCGTCAAAAAGCGTAAAAACAAACGCAAAATACGCAAATTTTATCAATAAAACACGCGAAAAAAAGATAATACCGTCAAAAAAATCTCAATAATGAACGCGAATACCGTGAAAAAATCGCGATGACGAACGCGAACAGTGTCAAAAAGTCGTGATAACGAACACGATTTTCGTTACAAAGTTGCGAAAACGAACACAAATTTTGTGAAAAGATCGCAAAAAAGGAAAAAAAATACTCATTACGTCAAAGGATTGTGGAGAAACATATAACATTAGTTTCAGAAGAGACCGCCCCCCCCCCCCTTTTATTTTTTAGATTAGAAAATCTGTTATGAATTTCAGTTTTTATATTTTGAATCATGTGTGCTAGTCCTTAAATAAACATTTTTTTTGTCACATTATAATTCTATACAAATAATTATAGAAAAGAGGGTAGAGGTGTATCTATGTCGTTAGTTACAAAAGTGCTTAAGCATAGTTGGACTTATGTAGCTAACTAGATATGCATGTTACATATAACTTTGCTGTTAATTTAAAAAAGATTGGAAATTAGTAACTCAAGTTTACAATACAAACAATACAAATTAAAATATTTTTATCTAGTTCATATATTACTTATTTATTCTAAGCTTGTATATATGTTGCAGCCAATACTCGAAATTGGCCAGCAACGTTAAAAAATGACTGGCCAATTCTAGAATTGGCCAGCCAATTTGCGAACTGGCCAGATGCAATTGGCCAATTCGCGAACTGGCCAGATGCAATTGGCCAATTCGCGAACTGGCCAGATGCGATTGGCCAGTTCGCGAAATAGATATAAGCACTCGGCTTAATCCTTTCTAACATAGTTGAAAGTGTCTATGAATTCAAATAGTCTACATGTCAGCCTGTCCGTGATCTAACTCAAGTAAAGTTTCCGGTTAACATGTAATTGTCATCGTATTTGGTTTATCAATTAATTTCGATATTGAAAGGGAATCGTGTACTATTTTTGGTTAATTTAGTTGGGTACACAAAAATATTTCATTTCAATATAATCAATGGGAATCTTTTTTACTGTACCTTTTAATGTTACATTATCTTAATTACAAAAAAATTGGTATGTATGCATCATAGTTCGGATGTTGGCCAAAGCTTCCCGGCCAGTTCGCGGAATTGGCCGGCCAAAACCCGAAATATGTTATTCATTTCATATATTTCGGGTTTTGGCCAGGAAGCTTGGCCAGTTCGGGTATTGGCCAGCCAGTTCTAGAATTGGCCAGGCTCCGGTATTGGCCACAACATATATATATCTTCTAAAATATTCAGTGACATAAATGTACTTACTGGTTACTAAAGAAAATATTCTCACTAGCCAATAACTGGCTACTAAAAAAAATCAACCTACCGGCCAGTGGCCACTAAGCAAAATTCCTTATTTTCATCTTTATTCTAGGTTATCCCGTCGACCAGAAAATTATCGCCAAACTATAAGATTAAATGCCAATAATGGATGATCGTGAATGTCATATTCAATGACATTAAATGCGATTCGCGTGTTTAAAATGTCATTAAGTGATTTTTATTTCGACTTTTTACTAATATTTTTATTAATATTCTACTAATTATTTGTTTTTTCGTTATTTAAAATAAAAATTATGTCAACATGTATAATTTGGCTATTAGTTTGGCGATTTGTATAATTTGGCGAAATTGGTTGAAGGGATAACCTAGAAGTACCTTACTGTTTATTAACTTGATCTTTGCTTTTAATACTTTAAAAATTATCTAATTTTTTACTATTTTAGTTTATTACTTATTTTAATATTTTATTATGTTGACAAGCTTTCATTAGAGTTTCGATTGCATCATTAATCACATTCAAATTATTGTTTAATAAATGTAAAGAAAGCAATAACCAGAAATCCACAAAATTAAAAAACTGCATAACCTCTGGTCCCAAGCTGTGCGGATATGAGGGAGTCTACTGTATATCAACCAATCTTTTCAGTTATTTTATTTACAGAATCTAATAACCAAAAATCTTGACTTTGATTTATCAATCTATTTGAGTATATCTTTAACAACCACAGGATGGATATTTTTATAAATAAAACAAAGATAAACATTTGGAAATACTGGCTTCAAAATGAATCCATTTATAGTTGAATTAATTATTAAGTCAGGAAGAAAATATTGAAATGTTAAGTGAACTAGTTTTCACTGTAAAAAGATTTTTACAATCAATGTAGAGAAAATATTTTATTGTTGTGGTTTCTTACCATAAAATCACATATAAGACTGGATATTAAAAAAAAAAAAAAAAAAAAAGGAAAAAAGTTTGCTATTATTTAAAAGTTTATAAAATATTACATTACATTGCACTATATTATGTATTATTAATACATTATATTCATAAAATATTATAGTATACATATCAATTATTAATCAAAAAATTCTTGATGAGATTTTTAAGTTATCAATGTTTCACTGTGTAGAGTAGTTTATTCCTCGAACATAAGACACTATAACTGTTATTAATAAAGTTTACATTTGAAATAATTTCAATTTTCTACATAACAGACTGTGATTATTTAATCTGAAGTTATATTACTTACATAATATCGAACAATGCTTTTTTTTTTTTTTTTTTTTTTTTTTTTCAAAAAATATACATCTAGGATATAACAAAATATTATATATAAAACAGAAGGTTAAAACCAAAAAAGGCTGTTTTGTGTCATCCCTGATAAAAACACGTGTTGGAGGTAAACATTCAGAATAACAATTAAAATCACAAAGAACACTGTAAAAGAGAAGGGGAAAATATAATATATATATAACAGGTATTGAGTTATGCAATTATTATGATTCGTCATGGTCGTGGAGATTATAAATAAAAATTAACATGTAACATTAAATATGTAATATTTAAACTCTTGAATATATAAATACTTTTATTACACAAGTAAAATTCTTAGAAGATATTCCACAGAACAATCGTCATTGAGAAACATAAGCATCAAATTAAAGATTAAAATAAAATAAAATTTAGCTCTCACTTACCCAAAAAACATCCGAACAAAAGTTACTGATCATTTTCCCACTATGTACAAAAATTTGTTAAACAGATAAATGAGAGTGAATACAAACACTCGGCTTTGTTGTTTATTGAACAACATACATCTGACTTGTGTGCTCGACATGAAGCCTGCTTATAAGCCATCGTCAGTATACAGGGACGAGATAGCACACAAGGAAATATTACAACACAAGAGACGTACAACCAGGAGCTCCACACAAAGAGTGTGTGCAATGGAGCCAGTGGGATTCGAACCCACAACCTCACGATTAGCGGCGTGATGTCTTAACCACTCAGCCACGGAGGCCCAAACACTCGGCTCAGAGATTCGCCGGCAAAACAAAACAATGGACTTGTGTCTGCTGCTGCCGTCACTATATTTTAAAAGTAAGCATATCAAGTGCCGCCATCTATCCCCTAATAGTGAATTAAAATTAAAAATCATAACGTTGTGCAATTATAATGCATAACACAACGTTATGCAATGCAACAAAGAAAATGAATTGCATAAATAAATAGTAAATGACAGGCTCTTAAAATAAAGTGGTATTTTTCACCTTCGGAATAATAACATAAAAACTGATAAAAGAATTATCGAAAAGTTATCAGAATTTCCTTTATTCTTGCAAGGAATCGCTTGTTTTTCATTGATTAGAAGACATTGTGTAAAAGATGACGCTGATTATATAATATTAACCTTCTTTCTTTCTTGTTTGTTATCTTTGTAAAAGTGACAAATATAATCTTTTAAAAAGCATTATATATATTTATTTTTTTATTTTCCATTAAAAGTAATAATCTGGTACAAATGTTGAACATTGAATTGCATATACAATTATGAATTCCGGAGAACTCAACTTTTAATTAAATATAATTTTAAAAATGATGATATTTTTTAAAATATTAAATTACTTTGCTTTCTAGAAGTTAAGTTATGCAAATGCAAGTTAATTTTAATTATTGATAACCAATGGACTGATGCTAGGTTTTTGCACTGCACTAAGCACGCAGCAAAATCAAAATAGGGAGACTGTCAACAGTGGCGTAGCTAGAGCATTTTGTTTGGGGGGGGGGGGGGGAGGAGATTGAATTTACCGAATGTTAATTGAAAATCACCGAGTGATTGTGATTTATCTTTTTAATTTTCTATTCTTAATATATACTTAAGCCTTATTATATTTTAGAATGAGCACTGTGAAAATAATTGTATCTATGGGAGGGAGAAATCTTTTCCAGAGAAGGGCCACTTAACAAATATGTCAAGGTGGTCAAGGGCCACATCAATAACATGAAGTGAATTTTATTTTAAGGGGGTGATCTGTGGCCTATAATGAGATAAAAATTTAGACTCAGAGGGAAGTGCGAGGGGGTACTCCTTGGCTCACTTACCAATCAAAATATCCAATTTAATTAGTAAAGATACATCAAAAGTTTTTACATTTGTATATATGACAGCTATCGCAAAGATTATTTTCAAGATGTAATAATAATCTTTGACTTTTCAGGAGACTAAATTTTGTTTCGTCAAAAGTGCTAAAAAAACAAACATAAGTAAGTGGTGCCGAGCAAAAAAATGTGAACTTTATGAACGAAGGCAAGAGACCAAGAGAGGAACTGATCAACAAAATTCCCGTTTTTTCCGCGCCCGACCAATGAAATTTGCAATTTTCCCACGCCTAATCGAAAGAATTTGCGCTTTTTTTCGAAGCCGATCGAGAAAATTCTCGATTTGTCTACGTCTGTTTGACACATTTCACAATTTTTCCACACCCGATCGGTGCAATTCGTGATTTTTGCGAAGCCGATCATCAAAATTCGCGATTTTTCTACGTCTGATGGACGAAATCTACGATTTTTTTCGAGCCTGCTCGACAAAATTCACGATTTTTCTGCGTCTGATCGACGAAATTAGCGCCTTTTTCCGTTCTCAATCAATAATTTTTCATTTGCGCATTTTCCATCAATCAGCGCATTTTTCTGCTTACGAACAATGAAATTCGTGATTCTTAACTGACGGACGAAATCTGCATTTTTTTACCGCCGCAAATTGATGATCTCTGCGATTTTTTCTTACGATAAACTGACAAAACTCACGATAGTTCAGCAGACGGTCAAAGAAATTTTTAATTTTTCCCTGCCTCATCGACGAAATCTGCGGTTTTTCCATGCTCTAACAACAAAATTAGCGATTTTTTGTTCCGAGTCAACAAAATGCGCGAGTTTTTTTTTTTTTTTTTTTTACCGGATCACCAAAATTCAAGCTCTTTATGAAGCTAATTGACCATATTCGATTGTTCGTTCCAGATTGACGAAATTAGCAATTTTCTGCGTGCCATACCAACGAAATTCGGGATTTTTTGGTTCCCTATCGATTAAATTCGCACTTTTGTGAAGGCGATCGACCATATTCGTGATTTTTCCGTGCTCAATCGACGAAATTAGTGCCTTTTTTCGTCCTTGATCGATGAAAGGCGCATTTGTCCACGCACGAACAGTGAAATTATTTATTCTTAACTGACTGACGAAACCAGCATTTTTTTCCGCCGTAAATTGATGAAATCCGTGATTTTTAATTGCGATAAGCTGACCAAACTCATGATTGTTCTTCAGCCGCTCAAAGAAATTTCCTATTTTTCCGCGCAAAATCTGCAGTCTTTCTGTGCCTTATTTACGTTATTAGCGACTTTTTCGTTGCGAATCGACAAAACTCGTGATTTTTCCTTTCCCGATCGATTAAATTCGTGCTTTTTACGAAGCCAATCGACAAAATTCGCGATTTTTCCGTTCCCGATCGACTAAACTCGCGCTTTTTTATGAAGCCGATCTATCATATTCGTGATTTTTCGTTCCCGATCGACAAAATTCACGATTTTTCCGCGTCCTCTCAATAAAATTCACGATTTTTTCGTCCCTGATCGACAAAGTTTGTGATTTTTTTTTCGTGCTCAATCGCAATTTTTCGGAGACCTATAGACAAAATTCAAAAGTTTTCGAAGGCCAATAAACATAATTCACGATTTTTCATGTTCGATAGACGATAATTTTGAATTTTCCGTGCCTGGTCAACGAAATTCGCGTTTTTTTCGAGCGGTAAACAGACGAAAGAGGCGACTTTTCCGCAAACTATGAACAAAATTTACAATTTTTTCACGCATCATCTAAAAATTTAGAATTTTTTTCTCGTCCGATGAACGAAATCTGAAATTTTTGTGCATCCGATCGATAAAGTTCGTGACCGAGCCTGATCAACAAAATCTGCGATTTTTTTGTGCCCGAACGCATAGATATAGGAATAACTAGATTAAGCATTCAATGTTATTCTCCCAATGCCTTTTGATTCTATTGTGGCTCGGTGGCAACATCCATTAGAGTGGCAAAACGCAAGTGGAACTTGCGATTCTACCATAGTAGTTCATAGCAGATATACGAAATTGTTTCGTAATTCAAAGATTTTGATTTTTTTTTTCGTTCTTGTTGTATTTTTAAATTGAAATGGACAAAAAATATAATTTTTTTAGCTAATTCACTCATTCACACGTTTTATAAAATGCAAATGAACGGATTTATTTATCACTTCATTCATGTTGTATTCTAAAAATACCAAAGATTTATTAAGAATGTTGACCTTGGTAAAATATTTCATACATACCTTTATAAGCAATGTTTGAATAAAAAAAAATTGCATTATTAATGCTTTTTTATTTATTTTATTTTTTGACACACACACAAATAAAAAGATAGCACAGCTAAAATAAGTAACTTTTTTCTATTTACCCTATTACACTTTTTTTAGTGTGTGTGTGTGGGGGGGGGGGGCGAGATGAACGATTAACAAGTATGGCTGGGGAAGAAATGTTTTAGTGGGTAAGGAAATTTGACACAATAATTTATTGTCATTGCAAAAATACATGGGCAGAAATGAAGGAGAAAAAATACAATGTTTCCGCGTATAGCATTATGTAGTGGAATAATTTTGTGTGGTCCTGTAATTTAATAATAAATATTACTTGCATCATAGATTGTACAGAATGTATATTTTAGTATTATATATACTTTATAGGTTCATGTCAATTCTATTATATTCGAAAAAGTTTAACATTATTAAAATGTACTTGAAACTATTTTTTTCTATTGATCGTAATGTAATGGAATACTTTTGATTGTCCCTCTAACTAAACTATACATCCACTTTCATAAAATTTCAAATGACTCGACAAAATTATGTAATAATTATATATTTTAAATTTCAAGTGATTAAAATGCATTTGAAACTTTTTTCCCTATTGACCGGAATGTAACGGAATATTTTTAATTGTCCCTGTAATTGATCTATGCATCCGATTTTCATAAAATTTTAAATGACTCGACAAAATTAAGTAATAATTATATATTTTAAATTTTAAACGATTCGGTTGAACAGTTTTTACGTTGTTATATGCGGACGGACGGACAGACTGAACGACAACTATAGGTACTACGTATTTACGTAATTACGAATTCACCTAAAAAATGTGCCAATTACTGATTATGATGCGCATACTGTTTTGTGTAACTTCCAGGTTAAAATGTATTTAAAGGTAATTGTTAAAAAAAATTCGATTATTCTTATTTATATTATTCACAAAAATAAACTTCGCGATAAAAAAAAAAAAAAAAAAAAATTAATTGGTGGTTAAAAATCAGATATAAACTTTGAAATATTCACGAAGGCTTAAAATATGTATAAGTATATAGATATAAATGCATTTTAAGAATGCGCATTTCCATACATTGACCGATGGATCACCGGCCATTTGCCACTCTAGTGGAGAAGAATCGTTCGCTTGCGGAGAATCAACTTTTCTCCCCGTGTGCGTAATCTAGTTATTCCTATATCTATGCCCGAACGGCGAAATTTTCTTTTATTTCCCCGTTCCTCATCGGTAAAATTCGATAGATTTTCGCACTTGATCAACAAAATTCGCGATTTTTCCGTGCCTGATGAACGAAATTTGCCATTCTTAAGTGACTGACGAAATTTTCCATTTTCATATCGCAAACTGACGAAATTTACGATTTTTTTCCTGCGACCTGCGTTAAAAATTGCAATTTTATCCAGTTATAAATTGACAAAATTTACGGGCCGCACGTTAACTCCTCGCAGGCCTCTTTTGACTCGCGGTTCACAGATTGTGCTTCCCTAATTTACAAACATGTACTTTTTTTTATTTTACAAACTTCAGTAAAAAGATCGGGAAAAAAGGCTACAGGGGCGTGGGGGCGATCTTTACGACTCTGAAAGCAAGACAAATATTTGTCTCTATTTTGTTGCATTTTTACAAGCGAATGGCGGAAAAGGGTAATCAAGTCAGAATGAATAATACCGTAAAATGGGGTGAATCGGAACACTTTTCAACTTTAACGTTAAAAAAAAAAAGCAACAATTTATTTTTTTATTTTTCTACTAGAAACTTCGGTCTTGTTTTGTTCTTTACTTTTTTAAGCAAAAATGAAACATTTTTACCGCTTATATGTAAGATTCATTATAAAAGATGACTCTTTAAGGTTTGTTATTGTTACTATGGTCATGTATTGAATTATTAATAATTTGTCTCTATTAAGGCTTATTTATGATCTTTACTATTGCTTTATATAAGTTAATGAGTAACAAAACATCCTTCTTTTTATAATATTTAGTCAAATTAAAAATATGTTAAAACATCCTAAAAATCATATGTGTTCTACTTGTAAGGAATACACACTTTCCTTATTCGAGTAAGAGTGATAGATTTCTTTTTAATCTTCAGTAATAACTAAGCAATATTGAAACTTAAACTTGCACTAGAGATGTTTACATCAAGAAATTAACAAGTTTTCATTGACAAAAATATCTCCAGATTTCTGAAATAAAATCTCCTGATTTTTAATTTTCAGAACTTGGCAAGTTTGAGATAAAATTACAAAATTTAAAGCAAAATATGAACAAGCTATTAATGGCTGTCATTTTGCAGGAGTTTTATTAAGTCCCTCTGTTTTAAATTGAAATAAAATTTCACTTAATGTAGAGGAAAATAATGAAGATTTGGCATTTTTTTTAAAAAATCGTCTAAATCTTCCCACCACTGTAGCACATTTTCAAGCAAAATATGGCCCACTCCAAAAATTACCATTGCTTGAAAAAAAAGTTAAGATATTGTGACAGATTATGATTAATGGAAGTCCTTTTATATAATGGGAGGTAAAGAGATAATCAGCGAAATTGAATTTATTTACCAAATAACAACAGCTGGAGTAGAAAGAAAATTTTCTTCTTTTGGACTAGATCATTCAATCCTTTGTAATAAATTAGGAATGTACAAAGCTTCTAAATTAGTGTTTTTGTTCAAACAATTAAATCCCTGATTTATTTCTATTTGCTTAAAAACTATTGAATTAATTGTGATTTTTGTCCCTTAATAAATAGCTTGCATTAAATGAATATTTAATTTGTTTTTTAAATTTTACCATTTTCTATTCATTTACAACTATTTAAGTTTATTTCTTATTTAGTGTGCACAATTCAATCACAAAATCATAGAATGGCTTTAGGTTAAAGCCTAGAAGTTTAATTTTTAGTACCAATCAGTAACTATAATATAATATTTACTGAACTATATAATTATTTCTGATATTATTTTTATAAATTATAAACATTATTTATTCTTTTTTAGTTATTTTTGCTTTAAAAAAAAACTGCTCCATGCTATGTATTGTAAAAACATAAAAACACAATAATTAAAAACGGAATTCTAAAAAAATCAAATAAATCCGATTTAAATAAAAAAAAATCTGATTTAAATCAAATAAATCAGATTTTTTTGATTTTTAAAAAAAAATCATGATTTTTTTTCCAACCTTGCTCCGAAAGTACTAGAACGGATCTGAAAAATTCTTTCACCGTTGAAAATCTACACTATTTCCGGTGAACATAGGCTATATTATATTTTCAAAAAAGAAAAAAAAAAAAAAAAAAAGGGGGGGGGGACCCTTACTAAAATACCAATAATGTAACCCAAGGTGTAGAAAAATGACCCAAAAATTACCTTACATCGCGTCCGCTACGAATACTATTGATTATCTATACTAATATTATAAAGAGGAAAGATTTGATTGTTTGTTTGAATTGAATAGAGCAGTTCACATCACGTGACTTCTATCGGAGAACAATGAAGAAAGCTGTAGGACACACAAACACAAAAAGCATTGATAAAGGTAGCAATGGTTGTCCTACAGCAGCAGCAAAAACCTGTTCGTGACGTCACCTTGTACAGCTCTATAGGCTCCGAAACTACTTGACGGATTTGAAAAATTCTATAATATTCGTAACTCAATACGATGGGTGTTGTAAAGAAATTAAAAATGTGCCCCCCCCCCCCCTGAAAGGGGCAGAATGGGGGTGACACACAAGACGCTCATAATATGAATAAGCAGCTGCAGACCTCTCAAATGATGTGTCACACGACTGGTGTTGTAAAGAAATTAAACATGTGCCCCCTGGGGGGAGCAGAATGGGGGGTGACACACAAGGCATCCATAATATGAATAAGCAGTTGCAGACCTTTCAAACGATGTGTCACACGACTGGTGTTGTAAAGAAATTAAAAATGTGCCCTCCCTGGGGGGGGGGGGCATAGTGGGGGTGACACACAAAACACCCATAAAATGAGTAAGCAGTTGCAGACCTCTCAAATGATGTGTCACACGACTAGTGTTGTAAAGAAATTAAACATGTGCCCCCTGGGGGGGGGCAGAATGGGGGGTGACACACAAGAAATCCATAATATGATTAAGCAGTTGCAGCCCTTTCAAACGATGTGTCACACGATTGGTGTTGCAAAGAAATTAAAAATGTGCCCTCCCCTGGGGGGCAGAGCGGAAGGGGATACACAAGACATCCACAATATGAATAAGCAGTTGCAGACCATTCTGACATTTCAGAATTAAAATTAAATGGTATAAAATTCAACCATCAGAGCTGAAAGGGTTGAAAGGAGTAAAGAAAAAAGCAACAGAAACAGGAAGTGAAACAGCAACACGTTGATGTGGCAGAAAGCAATTTAGTTAAAGGTTTTACTACAAAAGGTATCCGAAATTACGACCAGAAGCAGTCGGGCACAAGGGCGGATCTGGAGAGTCCTCAAGGGGGGGGGGGGGGGGCGATTTTAGAAATTTGGAGACTCGACTTTAATGCATGGGTCGGGGCTAATTTTTTCACTGCGGGTCATGTTGCTTTTATTTTTTGCTGCGGGTCGGGTGTGGGTCCGGTTGACTTCTAGTTTTTGCTGTGGGTCGGGTCTGGGTCCGGTTGACTTCTAGTTTTTGCTGAGAGTCGGGTCTGGGTCCGGTTGGCTTCTAGTTTTTGCTGTGGGTCGGGTTTGGGTCCGGTTGACTTCTTTTCCTTTGCTGCTGGTCGGGTTAACTATTGTTTATGTTGTGGATCACATTAGCAGGATTAGCAGGTGTTTTTATTCAGAAACTATAGCGTAATCCATTTTTTGATAAGCAGTTTAAGAAAATACTGTGAAAATTATCGTTTTGAATAGAATTTCTGGAAGCGACAGCATGAGAAGGTAGAAAAATCCGCAATCATTTGACGTGCGAAGGGAAAACTGCGTTCGGGGCAAAGCAAAATGTGGCGCCCCCCCCTCTCCGACCCAACTTTTTCTTGTAACAGGCCAAAAATTACGCTGGCAGCATAAATTTGGCGACCCCTAAATTTCCACGCCCGTGCCCACCGCATCCTTCGCCCCCCCCCTTTCGCACGGCACTGCACACATCTTGAGAACAATTAAGTCTAGTTCCCGCCCGGTTCGTCTATATGTAGAAAAACAGTGCAAGCCTGATCTCGGGCCGGTACGAGCCTGCTAAAAAAAAATATTAAACCCGGGTTACACACAATATAATTCTCCGATGCTGATCTCTACACTGTAAAATTTAGATTTCTGTATTAATGTTGCCAAACTAGTTTCGACTGATGACGCACATTTATACTTATTCTCACTAAAAACATATAATTGAAAATAGCTCATATTTTAACGTTCCTGCTTAAATCTTTACAAAAAGCTAATGAGCCCGCATTTTTTTTTTTTTTTTTTTTTTTTTTTTTTTTTTTTTTTTATGGGCTCGGCCCGTATGGCCCTTCAATTTTTTTGCCGGCTCGTCCCGTTTATTTTGTTTAATTGGCCCGTCCTGTTGGAAAAATTATTCTAATTTTGCTGGCCCGTTAGAAAATTCGGAACCATTTCGCCGACTCGGACAGTCCCGAGCACATGCATACGCCTAGGCTGGGTCGGACACGGACCGAAATTTAACTTTCATTCCGAGCTGAGAACCCCGACCAGGGAAATTTTGGTCAGTGCGGACTAGAGATAAATTTGGTCTATTATTCCACAGCCCAGTCCCGCCTGAAGCTGAAACATTTTGCGGCATCAAGAGCAAAACCCGATAATGAAAATATACAGTAGAAAAAATTGCATACTACTTATAAAAAATGTTCCAAAAGTAATTATAATTTTAAAGCTATTTTTTATATTAAAAAAAGGCTGTTAAACGAAATATTAAATTTAATATTATCAAAAGAACAGTTTGATGTAAAATAAAAATATACTTTACGCATAAAAGGATTCTCATATGTTGTCTCTGTTTTAGTAAATTAATATTATGGACAATGGACATGTTAATGAAGTGTGTTTCATGAATAAATGCATGGAACCTGTAGAAAATACTGTCTATTATCTGCCAAATCGAACATTTTTAAATTTTCTGTAAAAAATGCACATTTTTAACTATAACCATTTCATTCTTCATAACAAGCCTTCGTTATAGCATGACCCAAAAAATAACCTCAAATTAAAAATTTTAAAGTTCAACACTTTTTTAGGAACAGAGGAAACACTACTCGATCGCAAGGATATGGTAAATACATTTACTTACCGCTACGGCATCAGCAGAGATCCCAAAAGAAATGATAATTGCTACAGTTATTTCCATATGAAAAGCGATTACGACTTGCATACACTAGAAATTTAAATTATTCGGTAACCGCAAAATAAAATCAAAAGAAAATATTCTTTTCGTGTTACATGTCTAAATAATAATAATAATAAAAGATCCAATTTCAAAAATCGAACTAAACACAAATTCATTATTCCCGCCTTTTTTCATAGGCGCCAGATCGGCGGTCATCGACAATGCTTGAACATAAATCTACAAATGTAGATATGACTAATTGTTTTTTTTTTTTTTTTTTTTTTTTTTTTTTTTTTTTTTTATAGCATTCAAATACTAAAATAAAAAACAAATTGTGCCTCTTTTCCATTTTTATCAAAATAGCAAGACATTGATTTAAAAAGGAATAAGTACTAATTTTTAAGAGGAAAAAATGTTTTTTACATTTTTCTATTCATCGATAAATAAAATTTTCAGATTTCAGAAAAAATGAGTCCGAATCTGTAGACCAGCATAAAAACAGAGCACGATCTCGTATCGGACACGGGCTAAGTCTGAACCTGTGTCATCTCTAATGCAGACATCTAAGAAGCCAGACTCGATCTGGAAGAAAAATAAGTCAGACCTAATCCAAATCAGCAGAAAAATAATGATTATGATAGTATCAAATAAATGACGGCCGAGTTCTGAATGCGGTAAGACCAGACACAGTCCGATCCGAGCCTCGCGAACTTAAAAAGGCGCGGACCGGGGGGGAGCGCTGAATTCTAGTTAGGATCTAACTCATTTCTTGCAAGGATGCATGTATTTTTGGGAAACGTTTATTGCCCAAGAAGTGAAGACGATCGCCCCATCAGATCCGCCATTGGACCCGACCAAAGTAATGATCACGATACTGCCCGGTTCTGAAAGGCGAGTGGACCTGACCCATCCCGAGCCTCGCGAAATTAAAAAGGCGCGGCCCGCCCCGGACTCGAGTTAGGCTTCAATTCATTTCCTGCGAGGATGCATGTCTTTTTAGGAAACTTTTATTAGCCCAAGGGGGGGGATCGCCCTTTCGCCTTGAAAAATGCCAGGGCGCCTTTTCCTTGAATCGGCCAATGGCGGATCTAAGGGGGGCGATCGCCCTTTCGCCCCCCCCCCCCTAAGAGCCGCCATTGCTTCTCCTCCCTTATGGTCTGGTTCGATCTTAGACCGAGCGTTTACCTCAAGGAAGAACGAAATCCAAGCCAGGCCCGCCCTGAAAAGAAAAGTGTGGCTTGATCCCGCTCTACAGAAAAAAGTAAGACTTGATCCGCCCCGGTTCTGAAAGTGTAAAGACCTGACCCAGTTCCGTGACTTAAAAATGGCGCGGCCCGTGTCGGGCCGCGCCGGTCTCGAGTTTAAGTCCAATCCTTTTTCTGTGCGGGCATCTTTTTCAGACCCTTTACTGGGCTCAAGGGGGGGGGGGGCGATCACCCCTCGCCCCCCCCCCCTAGATCCGCCATTGGTCGGGCATGCTTGACAGCAGCGTCGCATGCAATTCCTTATGCTTTGAAAGATTCCTGGCATCTCGGATAGCTTTCTGACAGCTACAGAAATTCGAGTTGACAGGTCTTCCGCTGGCGGTATACAGGAGTCTCATACATCCAACTTTTCATTTGATCCCAGCAGAAGAAGTCCATACAGATTCAGATTCAGATTGTGCAGGCGGCGGTGTGTGTGTGTGGGGTTACCCATTGGTTTGAGCTCAACTAGCCCCACCAAGCAATGTTCATTTTAAAAAATACAGAACAATTATACAGTTATAAAATAAAGGTAGGTAACAAAAAGTAATTGATATAATAAAGTAAGTGCGACGATCTGGCAGGCCAACGAACCGGGCCACCACTACCTATCCACCGCTGTCCACATGTTACGTTGAGGTGTCTGCGAACATCATTGGTAAAATGTGGAGGAGCCCCATCGTGCTATAGAATCGGGCAACGAAGAACATGTGCTTTTACCAGAAGTTCCGATAGAACGTGTTGTAGAAATATCAAGTGGCTTTTTTTCTGCTTCTTTTAACCCTAACTCGTAAAAAAGGTATTTTTGACATTACATTATATTATGATTCCGAGTCGTCTTTGCATCCCTAACACTTCCTGGGAGTATGTTGGTCTGGTAGTAAAACACCCAGGAGTAATGCCATTGAAATTTCGGACATGTGTCGGAAGCGCCCTCTAACGAAAAATGGGGACACCAATGCTTTATGTCATTTTGAACAAAATAATTACCATGGGAATGACCTACACGCAAACCGCAATAAAACCAATTAGTTTGTCAAATGTTTATGAGCGTTCAAAATCCCCTCCTCTGTTCACAGTTCAATTTCCGCTAGTTACCCGATAACAATGTTTCCGATTTTGGGCTTAAAATTTAAGTTAAAGTCTAAACTTTAGAATAATTTCAACCCCATGCACAAAATAAGTGTAAAAAGTAGTTGTGTGTTACTCTAAAGTCTAAAACGCCCTCTATCGGCAATTTTTGAACGTAACCTTTAAAATTTTTTTACAAACAAAACGTGATATAAAGAATGATTTTAGCGAAAACCTTTTGAGATACTATTTTTTTTTTTTAAGTTTTAGTACGAATTTTGTAATCGTGGCAACAGAAATATGCCATTTTCTTTTAAAATTGAAAAAAAAGAAAAAGAAAGAAATTAAAATACTGTGTCAAAAAAAATCGTCTGTTATAAAATCCGATGAATTTCGGTTTTATTTCGTTTTTATTCACCAATTAAATGTTTTTTATTTATTGTTCACATGCACAGATGTTGTTTTCAATCTTGACTTTCAAGATCTCGACAATCTTGAACTTTCAATCAAGTTTTGAATTAAAATGATCAAATTAAAATACAATTTTTTAAAACATTTTGAATAGGGCTAGAGAAATGCATCTGTAAATTTTGTGAAGATGAAAAGGATGACGGGCTTAGACTTTACGTGAAATTCTATGATGATGTCAATTTGGAATGAATTTTTTTTTCCTTCGCATTTATACCAAGCATAAGAGCCTCAATTGATAACTCCATCATAATAACAGATTTTTATTAAATTTTACTGATTACATAAGATACTAGGACTTCCCTCAGAGGGATTAGTCTGAGCGATATTGCTGAGAATGCACATTTAATAACTTGCGATAAGTAAAGAAAATGAGTTGTTACCTTTAATTGGCCATTCATTGTGATAAAATATGATGAAAATAAGTATATTGAATCATAGAATTTCAAAATCTTATATATAAAGTTGCATATACTATTTTTATAAAAGAAAAGCAAACCATGCATGGATATAAAATTGGAAATATGCAAAATGTTAAAAGTAATACAGAAAATAAAACACCAAATTTACCTATAGTGGAAATATAACTCTTTGAAATGATGTCATGAGCATAAACAGAAGCTTAGCACCGATTTGAGAAACTATAAATGATATAAACTATTATGTTTGAAGAGAATGGAGTGTATTTTATATGGTGTGAAACCCGTCCGAATAGTTTATAATGTTGAATACCTGTTTTCCACGGATGCAATGAGGTTGTCGATAAGAGTTAAGAAATATCCTTTTTTAAAAATTTGTTCTAAACGAGCACTTACATCTTATAAATTACGGTGATGTCAAAGTTATAGTTTCTGATCCCAACAGTATCCTAGAAATTGCAATATTTTCAATAAATTGGGTTTAAAACGTTTTCTAGAAAAAAAAATTTAATTTGTGAAATTAAATTTTCGAGTGTTTTAGAAATCGTTCATAACGAGAATATTATATCTTAAAAGTTGCCACAAAAAAAAAAAAAAAAAAAAAAAATTTAGTTGTATCAACATCAAAGAATTCTCAATTTTAGAACTTTTTTTGCTCCTGCATTGGTGGTGATTATTGTTCTATCACAAAATATAGTATATTTTGCAGCAAAGATGGTTACTAATATTTTTTGCCCACATTATTTTTTAAATCGGCTACGTACTCCCAATGATAACGAAAAACACACAAACTTTAATGCTTTATAGCATAGAAATACAGAATCAAAAGCTATTTATTTCCTATTATATACACATAAATTATCTAATTAGTGCTAGCAGATGCATTTTTAAATATACATAGATCAATATAATGCTTCATTTTTCTTTTATTAGTATTTCTTAATATTTATTTTCCATTTATTTGTATTATTCAGTAAAAAACTCGCTTTCTTAAGCCCGAATTATGTCAAACTTTTTATAAAAGCGCCTATGTCCATATAACAGCGAAGTATTGTGAAGAGTATTAAATACAAGGTAGTAAGACACTTAGCCAAACGTAGGTAATAAATCGCCAAATATTGTTCTTTTCGCCCTCTCTCGAAAAGAATTTTTTTCCGTACATTTAAAACACACGATTTTGAGTCATCTTATTTAAAATTTAATTAAATAAATAAGAGGAAGCAATAATAGCATAAGTCAAAACATTTTATTTCAGCATCAAGGAATTGTATCGTAGTTACACATGTGGAAAAAGCTGCTTTTGGCCAAAAAACGTTGTCTTCACTAAATTTGAATCCGATTAAAAAAAGTACTGTGATTAATTAAAATGTTATAGGCAGAGCTGCCAAGTCTTCGGCATTTTAATACAGGATACCGGTATTTTAATACAGAAAATGTTTTATTAAATTGGAACATTCTGCAGATTTAAAAAATAACTTTTCCTCTAAGAAAATTCTGCTGTGCAATAAGCGGGAGCTTTGCATCCCTGTATAGGAATATTTTGTAATCTACTTTTTAACCTTAAAAAAAGCAACGACCATTTTTCGGGTACAAAAAGTATTGCTAATTGTTCCATTTTGCATACAAAGTACTGATTGTAATATTGATACATCTATGGTGATAAATTTCCAATAATTTTTCAAATCCCATTTATTTCATTAAAAATATAAATCTTTTATTAATTTAGTTTAAAATAAATGGTTTTTAACTAATTTCATAATACTTTTGAAATATCACTTTTCATTGGTCATTTTTTTAAAGGATTTAGAAAATGGTTGTTGTTTTCAGTCAAACATAGACTTTGGTCTGTCCGCATTTTATTTTATTATTATTATTATTTATAAATGGTGGAGAAATATTCATACTTAATCCATAACGTACATAATATATGACTCTGTTATTACATAAGTCACCTTTTTATTATCATAAAAATTATGTTTTTACTGATTTTTATTAACTCAATAGGAAAAATTTTGTGCTTTGAGCAATAGATGTCCGCATTTCATTTATTTATTTATTTTAACAAAATTCTTTGTATTTAGAAGAATTTTTATTTAAATAGGAAATCGAGTAGACGAGTACTATCAAATATTGAAAAACGACGAATCCAAAAGAGACGTCGTATGAAATATCATCTTTTAAAGCAAAAAAAACGAGGTCTGATTATCGAGCCTACTGATTACAAAATGTGCATTACATTAAAAAAAAAATATATATATATATATTACAAATTTAAAATTTTTTCGCCAAAACTAACCTTTATACTATCTTAATTTTCTTATAATAATATTCCGTACTTACTTCAAATTATTAAATTAAAATCTTGTTTCTAAATCTAATCTGTTAATCTGTATGCAGACGATATAAATTCTTAATTTTCCTTAAAAAACATTATTCCAGTATGCGTAAATTTAAAAAGATGGCTCTAAATTAAAAATATTCTTAATTAAAACTTTATTTCTTAATATTCCAAATAAAACTGATTTCTTCTATGTTTTTATCAACCTTTTTTAAGAAAGTCTTATTAAATTTATTCCAAACCCATACCTTCAAAAAATATCATTATTTTATTTTATCTATTTATTTATTTTTCCGCCGTCAACGATAATGTGCATATTAATAAATTCATTTCTTTTCTTTTTCTCTTAAAATTAATCATGTATAAAAATCGTCTGCCTAAGATATTTAAAATTCTGAGTCAATTATAAATTGGTTAAATAATATTTTTTTTTTTTTTAAATAAATTTATCGTCTGTTTAAAATAATCTCGTAGCTGGACAAGAATTCTGTTTACATAAAATAATGATGGTTAGAGATTACAGAATGTTCCAGAACTTTCTTTTTAGTTTAAAAGGGGGAAGTCTCGAGATGAAAAGAAGATTCTTCTGAAGATTTCTTGGGTTGCTTCTTCGATGAGGACAGCTCGCTGAAATAATGATGGAATTTTTGCAAAAAGGAGCTTTTCCTTCCTCATTATCACGAATTTAATAAATGAATTTACAGCAGCCCATGACTAATTATTGGATCTTCTACATTTATTTATTATTTTTGTTTTTTCCCTCGCTTGCCATGACTGCGTGTTTCTGTTTAACCAGTGGAAATAATTCGAGTTCTCCTGAAATCGTCACATATATATATACTGCAAATATTGATTTTTTTTTCTTTTGTGCAGTTTTGGCTTCGAAAGGTGCGCTTTGTTGCAAAAAAATATAAGCGACTATGAAAACACACTTGGTAAACGTTCATGCTCAGTTTTACAAATAAATATGACACACATATGCCCTATACACACCGAGGTAACTAATTGGTGCCAAAATGGCGTTTAGTTGCCTAACATGCTGGTTATCATATGTTATAATAAATTGTTTGTTCTAAAAATATTATCATTTATTGATTGTTATTTCTTTTTTTTAATAACAGAAAATGTTTCGTTCATTCCTTTCTTTTTCATTTTGAAATAAATAACGCGTTATTATAGCATGCTATATGTATCTGGTAATCAAAATGATGTTTTCGCCTAGTTGGCATAAAAAATCTCGCCAAACCCGGTGCTTATATCTCTAGTATATTATCTCAAGTATTTTATTTATATATACTATAATTGTTTTTACATACCACTTACTTCTTGTATATAGAAATAGTTAAGTGGCTCTTTTATGCAGTATAAATTGTATAAATCTTTAAAATATAGCCCCTGTTGCCTCTTTTTGGATCGAATTTAAAAAAAAATCAATGTCTAATTCCAGTATTGCTCCCAGGTATGCATACATATTCCAAATTTCAAAGTTTTATGCCAACAGGAAATGGATGAAAAATAGGAAAATATGTCACATATGCACCAGGGTACATAATTGCTGTCAAAATGGCATTATTTTACCTGAGATGGTAACCCGGCTTTATTTATTTATTATTTGTTTATTTACTCATAAAATATTTATTTACTTTCATTTCCTTTTTTTAATTATATAAAATATTTCTTTTTTAGTTATTAATTATTATTATAATTTTATTTACTGTAAGTTCTTTTTGAAAATAGAAAATAATTTAAAAATGTGTATGTAAGCGTTATTTGAAAACGGACTTTTCGTCAAATGGGCTTTGAAAAAAATTGCGCCAAATCTGATGCGCTTGTGGTATCCGTGCCGAAAAATTAGTGACCAGAATTGACTTCCATACACAAACAAAATATAAGTTAAAAGGAAACATGCAATGAAAATAAATATAAAGGGAAAATGATGTCATAAAAGAAACTTTTTATTTAAAAACGTAATTGTTTCTAATTTTCACATGCGAAATATGTAAAACATTCTTTTAGCGATCAAAAAGCGCTGTTAAGAGATTATCACAAAATCTCAAAATCAAAGTTTTTATGACATTTTTTAATATAAAAAAATAACAGTTTTATTTTCCTGCATGATTAAATTTTAAAATGTTTTATTGTATTCAATATTTCTGAGTGCGAAAAGGATTACTATTTACTCCATGTACTGATTCAATTATCTACGAAAATGTCCAGCCGGTGAAAATCACGCTCACCAAATTTCTGTGACGTATGCACATAAATTGTGCTTTTTTATCAGTTTTTTAAATATAACTTTTAAACTATTTGGAATTAATTTTTAAAAGTAGGTGCATTCACCAGATTACCTTCATAGGTACCTATTGGTACAAACAGAATCAAAATCCGACAAGTACTTTTTGAGATTTGCTTGACGAAAGAATTTTTTTGAATTTTAATATCGTTACGTATCTCTGAGTATAAAGACTTCGCTTCGCTCAGACAATTAAAGTTTAATTTTAATAATTTGGACAACTGAGTTTCATAGATATAGTAATTTGTTAATTTTAGCTTTAAATGATATTTCTAGGAGTTAGACCAATATAAGATGCATTTTTTACTGTAGCTAATTTTGTAGGTTTATTATAAATCAATAAAACAGCTAATTCGTAAACATTTTCTTTCGTCGAAATTCGACGGGTTCCACCTCGTAATGATAAAATCGATAAAACTTTTTAATTATATTCTAATAGAATCAGGGATTTATTAAACTGTATAATCAACCCACTACACATTTATGTGGGAAATTTCTTTATTATCATTTATCTCTTTATCATTTTTGTACGTAACTGTAACTGTAATTTATTTTTCATTGTTTTCAATTTATATTTTTATGTATCTGGCAACAACAAGAGAGATATGAACGTCACGTGACGGAATAGAGAAAAAGCGGGAGTAGTTGGTTTTTTGGGCTCCGAGGAGTGAGCCGCGTTTTTGTGAGAATGCAACACTTTTGTGTTCTGTGTTTGCTGTTCTGAACGACATGCAGAGACCGCGTGTCACGAGTATGCGATCTTGTAATTATTGTATATTTTTAATTTGTGTGTGCGGTTTTGTTTTCCTATTAAATGTGTTCGTCTCAACAAAAGACTGTGTGTAATCATTCGATTATCCCTAGACACCCAGCCAAACCCCATAGTAATTTGAGGGATCGGCGCGGAATTATTATGATATTGTGATGAAATAGCGAGGCATTTTCAGGGCCGTAGCGACCGCCCCCCATACCCCCCATTTGGGGGGGGCCGACGAAGTCAGGGGGCCCCCTAATCGATTCTATCGACCTTTTTACCGAAGTTTATTTGTTTTTAAAAAGTAAGAAAACACTTCTTTTAATGTTTTTATTTTTTCAAATTCTCCTTTTTTTATTCAGGGGCCCGCCAGGCAATTTCCCCAGGTGCACCTTTTTAAAGCTCCCCCCCCCCCCAATAATGAGAATTTTCATTAAAGGGTGCCAAATGCTTAAAATGTGCCAAAAGTGACCGAAATTCATACGTTTTCAAACATTTAGGAAGGGAATGTTGTTCTCCTTTTCCTTTCTGCTTCCAGTGTTCCCTCCACACACGTAGAAAACAAACTATATCATTAGAAAACAAATTATTAAAATTTTATTACAACCAGGGCCCGACTTAGATTGTGAGGGCCCCTTTCTAACTTTTGGATTTTTTCTTGAATTATGCTAAAGTGTCTAAAACTAACCTTTATACTAGTTGTCTATTCGCATGTGTATGCAGAATAGCACAAAAAAGATAACTTTAAGAAATTATCGAATACATTTTTTTCTTCTGTTATAGAAATATAAGACTAAATGTGAGCCATCAAAATGTAAATACAACTGTGATGTAACTGTTAGATCCAGGGGAGGGGGGGAAGGGGCATAGGGTTCCAAAACAGAGGAGAGATAAGAAAAGAGCCCCAATAAAGCTAAAAATAAAGAAAGAAAGAAAGAAGGAATTTTTGTCATTTTTTGCCATTTTTTATTAGCCTTAATAAAAAAAATTATATTTGCCCTTGAGGGCCCACGATTGAGGGGGCCCCACGTCCGATGCAGTTGTCCTCATGCCCGTGACTTAGCCAGGCCCTAATTACAACAACATAGTATCCTATAGCTTTTAAAAGGAATTTTACTTACCCATCATACGTAGTATAGGGTAAGTCTTGCAATCGTTTTGAAAATCGAAAATTTTTTTTGACGGATTTACACGTTTTAGATAGTGGAGATTTCGAAAAACATATTTTTAGAAAAAAAAATTTTGCTGTCCGTCTGTCTGTCTGTAAACGCTCTATCTCCCGAACAAATTGAGATAGAGAAAAGAAATTTTGTATGTAGTTAGTATGTAAGAATGGGACGAAGCCTATTTAATATCAGCAACCTCGATTATCCGAAACTATTTTTTTCGGACTCTCGAAAAATTCGTTCTGATGAAAGGTACTTAAAAATTTTCAAATTTTTTTATTCTAAGAAATGGACGTAAAAGGCAATAAAATAACACACATTTTGCATATAAAATAAAGTCGATCGGATCATTAGTTCCCGAGATATTTGTAATCCTGTTTTCCACATTCTTCGATTTTTCATGACCCTGTATTTCATTCAAATTTCAATTCAGAGGTATATTTTAATTGGAAATGAGACGCTTAATCCGACGCAGTTAATTGTTAGTTAATAGAATTATTATTTTTGGAGTTATAAGGCTGTTTCTTTTACGCAGTTCGGTACTACTTGAGTAGTTTGGCGTTTTATATAATTTGTCAAAATTGGTAATCAGCAGTTCTTTAATATAGCATTACTATGTATATTAACAATATTTAAATTTTGTTTATGAATTGCAATGCATTGTATAAATAGTTTTCTCATGTTTTATTTTCATATACATATCCATGATGGGTAAGTATTACGATGCCCCCCAACAACTAGTTTTATTAATGTTTCCTCGTAACGTGATAAGTTAAAACTGTTATGTCCAATTTTGAGCCTTCTTTTTTAGACATCTTGTAATGTACGTAGGTAAGCAAAGTAAAAATTTGCAAAGAAATACTTATCTCACTCAATCTATCATTTTTTCCATAATTATCAAATTAATATTTTTAAATAAAGTTGTGACCAATTTTTTGGGATATCTTGTATATAGATGTGAGTACAAAATTTATGCATGTGTGCAATATGTTTTTTATTTTTAGTGTTTGCCACTTCTACATTATTAAAAAAAAAAAAAGAAAACAAAATTACAGATAGATAGAGGGTGTGTGTGTGTGTGTGTGTGTGTGTCCAGAATGATGTTTGTTCCGGGGCCCCCCGTAGCCTTAACGGGGCCCTGTTTTTATCAAAAACCTTGTTTAGATTTCAAAAACGCAGAAACCAAGAAACTGAAAATCCTTATTTTTTTACTCGTTTTCCCCCCCTCGCTTTTTGACCATGGGTTTTTGCATGGAACTAAGAAAGATAAGGAAAGAGTATCGGTCATCGGATCGACTCTGAAGAAAGCCGGGTTCTTGTATAAAGCTGCTAGCGACAAAAGGGTGTTTTCTTTTGAAATACCGGAATATTATGTTCTTAGAAGATAGGTCATTTTTCACACCAATTTCACGACGTGGGTGACACAAATAACATCTAGAGAATCCCTTTAAAAGTTAACAGCTTAGTTACTTAGTAGTAACCGGATTCCTTGACCTAGAAGGGAGTACTGGCCTATTCAAGTACTTTAGCAGCCCGCTAATGCATACAAGTACATGTTTGTAGACAACACAGCACTTCAGATGTGGATTTTCGTAAGTTTTTTTCTGATTTATTTTAGTAATACGCATAGTATAGTATTTATAAAATTAAGTGTATATCTGGAGGAAAAAAGATCTACTCCTATACTAATCTGGTAAGTCATATTTATTACTTTATGTAATTTATATAGCAGTTATTAAAAATTTTAAGTATTAGAAAATTTTGCACAGCTTGGAAAATTATATGTATACTAATAGAGCATATTTTAATAACACACATTTCTCATTTACATGTTTTTCATTTAAGCGTTTTATTAGGGCTCCTTCACAAAATTCTTTTTAATAAATCACACCATTCACAAAATTCTATTCCATAAAAATATACTCTAATTAATTTTATACTGTTAGGTTTTAAGATATGTGTTTTGCAAAGGAAACAAGTTCACCTGAAATGAGAAATTTAGCATATAGACTTAAATAAGTTATTATTAATAAATGTTTGATGAGAATTTCAATAACTGGAATTCAAATTTCATTACAAAATACAATAAATTTCATAAAAATAACTATTTTTCACAAAATGGGATCCAAGAAAAAATCCCTGCGTCAACTTCCGATTCCATTGCATTCATATATTAAACTACTATTTCGTTTGTTAACAAGTAATAAGTAAATTCTCATTTAATTTATACTCTTATTTCCTTGAAAATCTAAAGTTCTAAATTCATGTCACAATAAGAAATTGTGCTATTTTAAATTTTTCTATGCTCTTTCGTTCTTTCTTTCTTTTTTCCGTGATGCTAAATAATCTCACAGGCCCATAAAGCCCATTCTTACCAACAAAATACAAAGGGCCCCAGCAAATTTACCTTTCAAAGCTAATTTTCAATTCAATAAAATCAATCAGAATAAAACATATATAGTTTTTTTTTCTTTTATTATGAAATATTTTTTCTGACTATGCTGCAATTTGTAAAACATAAGAAATATTTTGAAGTTCAAATATTCTCAACTGTAATTCCATATGTCTTTTACAAAATTAATTGGTTACATATAATTATGTATTTAATAAAATATTTTTTAACGTGTATAATATGTAGATAGTCAGTTTTAATTTAATAGTAAAAACGTTATTTAATCGAAATTTGCATGGTAAAATTTCGAATAATTTAAACATACGAAAAATGGATTTAGTAAATGAAAAAACAACTGATAGGATAATAGGGACCCCCCCCCCCCCCTCTGTGATGTCGGGCTTCCTCTACTTCTAATTCATAATGGGCTCTGAAACTGACAAGAAATGGCACAGTCCTCGAGTCTGTTAAAGTGTTGCGGGGTCTATGTCTTTACGCACAATTCGAAATCTTTTGCCTCTTTTCAAAATAATAGCAATTTTGCTTTCACTTTATCATTTAAGTTCTTATTTTAAAGATATTTTTGTTTATTTATTTTAAGAAAAAGTCGGCATGAACTAGAGTTTATAATTGTCTTGAAACCTGTAGTTGCTAGCATTTCATATTTTAAAAGGGGGAAAAATGTATATAAATTGTTACTTAAAAAAAAAAATTAATATTAAAAAGAAACTTGTAAAAATTTTATAAGTCAGTTTCTGTAAATTCTTTGTCGTTCAATACTTGGTTATGCAATCAATTTGGTTAATCGGTGCTCTTTGAGGATAGCTGAGATCGATCTGTATACGGGCTGTTTTTTGCTTTTTCAATTTTGTTTACAGATAATTTTAATGAGGTCACTTTCATTTTTAAAACCGGTTTCGAAAATTAAAGCATCCTCTTAAAAAAAACTTTGCAAACAAAATAAAAAAAGGTGAAAAAAATCTGCATACAGATTGATCTCAGCTATCCAGTGAAAAAAAATCATTTAAAAAATATTGAAATGCAACTGAGATATAAATTTCTTTCATAGTATTCCATTCCATTCTTCAATGCATTAGAGAATAGGTCCTTTCGCTTAACTGAAGTAGCCTCTTAAGTAGCGAACTGTTAAAATTATGTGTTTATATAATTTATTTATTTTCTATACTTTATAATAAAATCTTAGCATTATGTGCTTATTTGTAAAATTGTTTTAGATAAATTTTATTTTAACATTGTTAATTTATCTTTAAGCCCGGTGGCAGAACTATCTTCAAATGTCTGCAACGCTAATAATATTTTCAAAAATAGTCTGCAAAATGCAACGTATTACATAAATATATTTTTTCTGCTATTGTAGTTAATTATGGTAACATGCATGTGTATGTGTAAATTATTTCCATATTTTACAAAATAATAATAATAATAAAACAGAAAAATCCACTTCCAGCAATATCTTACTTTTTTTCCCTTGTGCCTTTGACGAAATTTTCGTTTTCTTCGCGATCTTTTGACGAAATCCATCTTTATTTTCGAGATTTTTTGACAAAATTTGTCGTTTTTTCGCGATTTTTTGACGTTATCTGTCTTTTTTTCAAGATTTTTTGATGAAATGTGCCGTTTTGGGGGGTATTTTTTTAACGAAATTTGCCCTTTTTTCCCAAGTTTTTTATGAAATCTGCTTTTGAGGGATTTTCTGACGAAATTTGCCTTTTTTTCGCGATGCTTTGATAATATTTGCGTTAATTCTCGCGATCTTTGGATGAAATCGCTCTTATTTTGCGACGAAATTTTGACGAAATTACGCGTCCCACAGGAAAGAGCTATTTTTTCTGCCCCATGACCGATTTTTTGCATAATTTAAGCGCAATAGCGCGTCCGTGGCATTGCTGAGTCTGCAGGTGTCCTTAAAAGTCTGCGACGCCCGTCACAGTGTCGCGCGCATTTTGCCACGGGTTCTTTAAGCAATGCATATTTATTTCGTATTTGTATAGAGTTATGAATGTTATAATAATTTTAATAATGATTTAAAATACTTATGATAATTATTAAATTTGTTTATTACATTAATATAATTTGAAATTCATTGGAAACTTCAATATAAATATTTTAAAAAAAAATTCAGTTGAAAGTGGGGGGAGGGGGGGCCCAAAGTTATATTTTTGGGGGGGGGGGCCTCAAAACACCTTGCTACGGCCCTGGGCATTTTTGCTCCCGCTCTAACAGTTAGAATCATCCTGATTCATCCTGCGAAATGTTCTCCACATATAAACTGTCGTTTAGAATCATCCTGATTCATCCTGCAAAGTGTTCTTAGCCTATCAACTGTTGTTCAGAATCACCCTGATTCATCCTGCGAAATATTTTTCACCATTCAACTGTGATTTCGAATCGCCCTGGTTTGTTTTTCGTCGTGGATTCAGCATCTGTTTGTGAAATATCCTGCAATATTAATGTTTTCAAAATCCTACAATATCAGTTGTTTGTGAAAACGTTTTCTTCGTTCGTGAAATTGAAGAACATAAAAGCCATCAGGTTTTATGATAGCGCCTTTATATCATAGTGCTTCGCTTTGTTTCCAGTGGAATAAAAATTGCGTCATTTGTCACAAAAGAAAGTGTATATCTCTCGTGTTTATCTCTTTTTTTTCAGCAGGAGAAAGAAAATTAACTGTGAAGAGAACAAGTGATTTTTTTTTGTTCTTAATCTCATTTTTTGAGAAGTGAAAAAAAAAAGTTGTTCTTTTTTATTTTAGTTAAGTGATACATCCACTGTGGTATTTGAAAGACAAATCTATTTTTATTTATTTTTTCTTTCTTATGCGTATATAAGTTACATGTTTATTAGTGTCATTTTTATTTTGTTTTGCTTTGATTTAAATATGGTAAGTTCTGTTCTTTTCAGCAGTTTTGGGAGATAAAAAGGAGAAGTCTGCAGACTAAATTTATTGTTCTTATCATTATTTCTTATTTAATTGTGGTATTAAAAATTGAGTGCACTCAAGCGAAAAAAAAATGGTTATTCTATTTATTTATTTGAATGTATATTGAATTTATATTTTTGAATTTATTTTCTTTATTTCGCTTTGATAATTATCAAAAGGTATTTGAATTTATTTTACTTATTTGCATATTTTTGTGAATTTGTACTAACATACTAACAACTAATAATTCGCGTATGTGTTCTTAAGATTAGCATCCTGCTTTTCGTGATATTTTTATCAGATCTATTCTTTTTACTAGTTTGAAAAAAAAATCTTTTGGCGGGAATTAAAAAAAAAAAAAAAAGAATTCTTTAATGGTGATTTAATAAGAATTGAATTTTTATTAGTGATAATTCTATAGGTTTAATTTTGAATTTTTATTGAATTAATTTTGAATTTTTATTGAATTAATTTTAATTTTTTATTTGAATTAATTTTGATTTTTGATTTGCCAAATTTTAATTTTTGGGGCCTGAAAGTTGGTATCATAAAATTTGACAAACTGTCCTTTCTTAGTAAAGGTACCAAGAAAGATTTGCAGCACATTGCAACCGAATTAGGGATAGAAAATGTTGAGAACTTAAAAATCGTTGAATTAAAAAATGCCATCGTAGCTGCCGAGGGGTATGAAGAAGAATTTCTCAAGGGATATTTAGATACCGTTATTGAAGAGAGAAAGCATAGAGATGAAGCACTTAAAGAAGAGGAAGCGAGAAAACAACAACTAGAATTCGAGTTAGAAAAAATTCGACTCGAGAATGCAAGAGTTGCCGAAACCGGCAGTAATGAGGGTCAATCCGAACGTGGGAAGGTGCGTATAAAGTTGCAGGACATCATGCCAAAATTTGATCCGCAAACATGTGACATTAGTATTTATTTGACTCTTTTTGAGAGACAAGCCAGAAGAGCAGAAATAAAAAAAGAGTTGTGGGTGACTCACCTCATTGGGCTTCTACCCCAAGAAATTACAGAAATAATTGCCAGGGAAAGTGAAGATGTAACCAATAATTATGACAGTGTAAAAGAAGTATTATTGAAAAGATATAAATTTACCCCCGAAAAATTTAGACAGTTATTTGTTAAATATGTGAAAAAAGCTGATATAACATGGCGGGATTTTGCGTATGAGTTAAAAAATTATTTTACCGAGTGGGTCCGTGGTTTAGAAATTTCAACTTTTGAAGATTTGTGCGACTTAATGGTTACTGACCAAATTAAAAAGAAGGTACCTCCCGAAGTAAAAGAACACTTTTTCGATGAATGGGCGATGTTCAAATCAACGAGCGTTATTTCAGAAAAGTTAGATGATTACGAAAACATTAAATTGACGTTTAATAGAAAGCCAAAAGAACCCCCTTACCGAGAAAATAGAAATTTGTTTGGAAAACCAAATTTTGGGAGTAACGGCAAGGAAGATAGGAAGACGTTTGTGAGGTCGTACCCTGATCAGAGAGATTTTAGCCGAAGAATAACTTCAAATCGACAACCTGAAAAGTTTGACAGACAAAAAACTTTCCAATGTTACGAATGTGGGGAGGCAGGCCACGATAGGTCATTTTGTCCCAAGCTCCTAAGAAAAAACGGTGCTACAAGGGATAAAATTCACGAACAAAAGACCTCTGATGCGCATGTTGTAAGAAATTGTAACGGTACTGCATTCAAGAAAGTCCAAACAAAAGAAGTTAATTTTAATAATCTAACTATTCCTGCACTTATCGATACAGGCTGTTCAGTGTGTCTTCTTCGCGAGGACTTATACCAAAAAATTCCCAACTCTTCAAAACTGTCTAACAAATCTTTAATATGATCCGGAATAGGATCCTCTAAAGTTTATACAAAGGGGTCGATGCAGCAACAGGTGGAGATAGACGGAAATGAATACTCCCTAACATGGCATATAGTGCCAACGTCGCAGTTAGACTATCAAGCGGTTATCGGAATAGACATTTTGGATCAAGCTAGATTGAATTTTGATAAAAATGGCATTGAGTTTCTTAAGTACGAAGCAGACGAGTTGT
The DNA here is from genome assembly GCA_964019185.1 of Maratus speculifer. Classification (NCBI taxonomy): domain Eukaryota; kingdom Metazoa; phylum Arthropoda; class Arachnida; order Araneae; family Salticidae; genus Maratus; species Maratus speculifer. The sequence goes on along the minus strand of OZ025295.1, from coordinate 40,425,940 downwards.
TTATGCAGGTGTTCGAGTTAAACAAAGATGAGACTGAGCTAGGCCACATTCGTGATCCGCAAGTAAGGGAAGAACTGGTAGAAATTATTTCTGCATACAACCCACAAAAAACTGAATCGGTTGATGTCTCTATGAAAATCATCTTGACTGATGACACACCAGTTTACCAAAGAGCTCGTCGTTTATCATTGCCCGAAAAGCAAGAAGTGGATAGGCAAATCCATGAGTGGTTACAACAGGGAATAATTAGACCTAGTTCTTCTGATTATGCCAGCCCAGTGGTTTTGGTAAAAAAGAAAGATAACACAACTAGACTGTGTATAGATTACCGACAGCTGAATAGAAAGCTAGTGAAAGATAGATTTCCTCTGCCGCTAATCGACGATGTCTTAGACAAATTACAAAACGCAAAAGTGTACAGCACACTAGACTTAAAAAACGGATTTTTTCACGTTGATGTAGAAGAACAGAGCAGGAAGTATACCTCTTTCGTCGTTCCGGACGGACAATTTGAGTTCACAAAAGTACCCTTCGGTTTGAGTACAAGTCCTAGCGTTTTCCAAAGATATGTGTATACTGTATTCAGAGACCTAATGAACGAAGGTATTGTGATAATCTATTTGGATGATTTGATTATTCCTGCAGAAAATGAGAAGGATGGTCTGGAGAAGTTAAAAATTGTGCTTCAGCGTGCATCAAAGTATGGACTTGAACTAAAGTTTAAAAAGTGTCAATTCCTAAACAGAAAGGTGGAATTCTTAGGCCACATTGTAGCGGACAACACCATTCGTCCTTCTCCTGCGAAAACGCTAGCTGTAAAGAAGTTTCCCACCCCAATGACTCTCAAGCATGTGCAAAGCTTTTTAGGCTTAACTGGCTATTTTAGAAAGTTTATACCCAGTTATGTCAGGATTGCCAAACCATTAAGCGACCTATTGAGAAAAGGCGGCTCTTTTGTTTTTGGTCAGGAACAGCAAGAAGCATTTGAAAAATTAAAAACCTTATTATCTGAAAATCCTGTTTTGAAAATTTTCAGGCCAGGAAGGAGGACAGAACTTCATACGGATGCAAGTATACATGGCTATGGTGCGGTGCCGTTGCAAGAAGCTGAAGATGGAAAATTACATCCAATTTATTATATGTCTAAGAAAACGAGTCAAGCAGAAGAAAAATACAGCAGTTATGAATTGGAAGTTTTGGCTATTGTAGAAGCCTTAAAAAAGTTTCGTGTCTATTTGTTGGGTAACAAGTTCAAAATAGTTACTGATTGCTCAGCTTTCCAGAAGACGATGAATAAGAAAGACCTTGTTACACGCATTGCTATATGGGCCTTGTTGCTGGAAGAATTCGACTATGAAATTGAACATAGGCCAGGTAAGAGAATGCAACATGTTGACTCATTGAGTAGATACCCCGTCATGATCGTAGGAAATGACACACTAACTGCCCGGTTAAAAAATGCGCAGTTAAAAGATGACCACATATGCACCCTCAAGTCACTTATATCTGATAATGAGTCTCAAGACTATTTTGTACAACATGATATACTTTACAAGTTTGTAAATGGTCGTGAGCTTATTGTAGTGCTCGAAGACATGCAGACTGAAATAATTAAACTGGCTCACGAAAAAGGTCATTTTTCAGCTGTAAAAACAGAAGACATCGTTAAACAAGAATTTTTTATACCCTATTTGCGTAAACTGACGGAAAAAGTTATTGTTAACTGTGTCCCTTGCATACTAGCCAATAGGAAAAGTGGGAAGAAAGAGGGATTTTTGAATCCTATCCCAAAAGAAGATATTCCCTTGAGTACCTACCACGCTGACTTTATTGGACCGCTTCCTTCCACAAACAAGAACTACAAGCACATTTTTACGGTAATTGATGCCTTCACGAAGTTTACCTGATTATACCCTGTCAAGTCTGTCTCGGCTGAAGATGCGCTAGTCAAATTAAAATTGCAACAAAAGACTTTCGGAAATCCTACTAGGATAATAACGGATAAGGGTGCAGCTTTTACATCTAAAGCATTTCATGATTACTGCGTTGAGGAAGACATCCAACATCAACCGATTACGACGGGAGTTCCCCGAGGAAATGGACAAGTCGAGAGGATTCATCGTATCATCATACCAGTACTTACAAAATTGAGCCTTGAAGACCCTACAAAATGGTTTAAACATGTAGATAAATTGCAAAGAATTCTTAACAGTACGACCAGTCGAAGTACAAAATGGACACCATTTGAAATCTTAACTGGTGTGAAAATGAGGAACAGAGAGGACGTCGCACTCCGAGATCTACTAACAGAAGAAATGATGGAAAAGTTTCAGGAGCAGAGAAATTTCATAAGGCAGGAAACAAAGAAAAATATTTTGAAAATTCAAGCTGAAAATAAAAGGACGTATGATAGATAAAGAAAAAAAGCGACTAAATATAAAATTGGTGATCTCGTTGCTATTCAACGAACTCAATTCGGAACAGGGTTAAAGTTAAAACTCAAGTTTTTTGGCCCATATAAAGTGACTAAAGTCAATCCCAGAGATAGATATGAAGTAGAAAAAGTCGGTAACCATCCAGGCCCCAATAAAACTACCACATCAGCCGACATGATGAAATATTTCTCAATGTAATTAACTTGTAAATATTTTTCGTAACTTTGTGTTTAATTTTTTTGTTGATTCATCCACTATATTATATCATCAGTATTTTCAACAGAATCATTATTTTTGTAACTTTATACTGAAATATTTTGTGTATTATATTATCTATGTATTTTTTAAGGTTTTTAAAGTGTCCCTGAGGCCAGTGACCCGCAGGATGGCCGATCTCTGTGGGAAATTTCTTTATTATCATTTATCTCTTTATCATTGTTGTACGTAACTGTAACTGTAATTTATTTTTCATTGTTTTCAATTTATATTTTTATGTATCTGGAAACAACAAGAGAGATATGAACGTCACGTGACGGAATAGAGAAAAAGCGGGAGTAGTTGGTGTTTTGGGCTCCGAGGAGTGAGCCGCGTTTTTGTGAGGATGCAACACTTTTGTGTTCTGTGTTTGCTGTTCTGAACGACATGCAGAGACCGCGTGTCACGAGTATGCGATCTTGTAATTATTGTATATTTTTAATTTGTGTGTTCGGTTTTGTTTTCCTATTAAATGTGTTCGTCTCAAAAAAAGACTGTGTGTAATCATTCGATTATCACTAGACACCCAGCCAAACCCCATATTTATAGCACTTGCAATAAATTTAATTTATTTATTGGTTTGTAGCCTCCATGAACTTGTCAAAATTAATTTCATTGTTATGGAAACGGACAGAGAAACGATATTTTTGTTTTTAAAAAGAATAAAATTTTTGTGTTTGTTGCTGATGTGCAGAAAATAATTTATTTTTTATTTTAAATAATAATTCAATACAATGAAATGATTTTAATTAATTTTTGATATTATGTAAAATAGAAATTTCGTAATAACAGCATAGCGTAGGTTTTATTCTTTTTTTTTTTTTTTTTTTTTTTCTAATATGACATCATTTACATCTTCAGAAGCACTCATCTTTTCCGAAATAAAAGCATGATTTATGCAGTTATTTAAAAATTCTTTAGTTTCATAAAATATTTATTTTAACTAGCAGTTACCCGTGACTTCGTTCAGATAACATTTAAAGAAGAAATAATTGATCAATCAAGCAAAAAATTTCGATGATGAAAAGCATGTGTAATTAACTTTTTATCGCGAATTAATGGTAAAAAACTTCTGATAATCCCTATTTGCTAATTTGTTTGCTGATTAAAATTTTCCTTTCAGCGATTAATACTAATAGATAGAAACATTCTTGAATTCTTTTGTTCAGCCCTGTAGTTTTCCAAGTTTTCCACGAAAGTCTCTTTCTAAAATTTAGTTCAAACAAAAATATTTCTTATTACTACCTAAATTACATTTTCAGAAATTATCATCCGAAGACAACCTTGTATCCAGTTCTTTGCGGGACCCTGTATATCATTTTATATATATATTACAAAACATTTCTTAGGGACCGTTCAAGTATTATGTAAGCACTAAAGGGGGAGGGGGGGTCCAAAGTCTGCTTATTTTTTCTGATAAGGGGGAGGGGGGGGGGGGTCACGACAGTTCTTACGTAAACATTAAACGACGAAGAAACTGCAGTTCAAATTCAACAAGCAAACAAAGTATGATGGGGAAAGAGCGTTCTACAGTCCATTCGAAATTCGCCGTTTATTTTCGATTTTATCCTTTGCTTATCCATCGGCAGTCGCGTGACTCCGTATCTCCCACTCGCCCTTTGTCTTCATTGTTGTCTGTTAAGTTGTGTGCCAAGTCAAGTACATTGCAAGACTAGAGAAACACAGGAACCGGTGTGGCTGGGTTCTGTTGCCAGGGCAGGGCCGTAGCTAAGGGGCGCTATGGGCGGCTCAGCCCCCCCCCCTAAAATATTTTGAGCCCCCCCCCCCCCCTGGAAAAGATTCCAAGGTCACTAAATGAGTTTCTGTTCAGAAAATTCGAATGAAATTCTGTTCAAAAATCTAATTTAGCTTTGAGACCCTTTCACAGTTTTGCAGAATTACTAAATTGCACCTAAAATAAGTTATTCAACAATCCCTCTAATCCTATTTGAACATGTGAAGCTAACATGATGTTTAATTTTGCATCAGTTATACACTCAAAATTTTCATCATCATATACTTTTCTTAGTATAAAATGAAGTTATTACAACAGTTTAATAAGAAACATAGTACAATGTGAATATGCACTAATTTATCTTTCCGTGTCAGAATGAGAAAAAAAAATTGAGCCATTCTTACAATCTCTTGAGCCCCCCCCCCCCCCCCTTATAGATCACTTCTAGCTACGGCCCTGTGCCAGGGTAACTGGTCAGTTGATTTTATTTTAGGTAAGTCCGGTATTTTCTTTTCTCCCGCTCAATCGGTCATGGAATTCCGGGAATTTTTACAGAATTTATGTAAATTTTTGTTTTTCCACTCCTATTGTCGAACTTCCTTCTCTATAGGTTTTGGAACTTTAGAAAGCAGAAAACCTACTTGGGGTTTTTCTTGTTTCGGATACACAGCACAGATATTTATTGTTTTAGCTCAGTTGCATAGTGAATTTGCATAGTGAATTTTTTATTGGTTCGTAATTTTAGTTATGATGCTTAGCGAGTAAGTTAAGACTTCTTGTATATCTTGTTTTATTGTTCAATGTGATAAATAACAGTATATTTAAACCATTTTGCATTCTGTGGTTTGTTTAATGCAATAAGCAACAATATATTAAAATCATTTTACATATTTTGATATCACAATCCCTATATGCCTATATAAATTTGTAGGATTAATCATGTAATTGATTGGTAACGTTTTATAAGTCAAGAAGTATTGATGTAGAAAATGTCATAAAATCTTACATAAGCAAAGGGGGGAGAGTCTAGCATTTGCTTATATTTTCTTACAAGGGCGGGAGGGGGTACAAAATGACTAAAAAATATGCTTGCGTAATACTTGAACGGTCCCTTAGTTTACTAAATGCAGTTCAAAATAAGAATGCATATTTTATTTAAAAATTACCTTTAAGTAAATTACGCTTATATTCAGTAAACTTTCCGAGATCTTTTGTGTAACCCTGTATATCTAAATTTAATTATTTATACTAAAACCATTTATACTATCCATTTAATATCATACATTTACCGAAACTTAAAAGCACATATCATAATTCAAATTGCATTTCATCCATGCAACAGTCATTATCCATCATATACAGTACTTCGAATAGAATATATAATATTTGAAATCTTTTGTGCCCCCCAGTAAATGCTATTCACTTCGTATTATGCATGAAATAACTCACATTAAGCACAAGCAACGTATATCAATTTGATTATACATGAAATCGTTTACCATAATTAAAATGTGTCGGAAACTGTTCCTCCCTTTATTCTTATGCAATGGAATTCTTCTGTGTAACCCTGTAAATGAATAATAAGTGTCCTTTTCACTACATACTTTACAAAATGCATATTTTAGTGCACTTTGTAAATGCATATAAATTTGAATATGATTCACAGGGTGTAACATCGTTAAATTTAATTAAAACGATATTCCCCATAATGCCGTAATGTAAGGAAATTTTTTGAGAATCCCTGTTAATAAACTAATCATGGTAGAAACTTTATTTTCAATAGGTATTCGTGCTAGGTAAACGTTAAGAACGTCCAAAAATTTCATGGAAATCGGCGTATATTTACTAAAGTTAGAAAGCGACCAGACAGACAGACAAACCGAAAGCATAATAACTTTTTAACTTTGTTCGAAGGTGTTAAAAAATCGAGCCAAAAATATATTAATCAGTACTTTATTTTTTGCCTTTTCCCCACAAAAATTTTCTTCCATTGATAATTATGAGTTTTGAATAAAAATATTCATTTGTATGTAACTTATAACTTATTAATTAATATAAGTAAAAAATATTTCTGATAAAAATATTCATTTGTATGTAACTTATCTATACTATTAACCGCAGTAAACGTCTGTCTGTACCGCTAAAAACTTTTCTCAACGGCCGAGTGGAGTGGCGCTCTGGGTGTCTATCGACTCGGGACGATTCGGCCTTTTGTGATAATGAATTTCGAGAAAATCGCCCGGTAATTACCCGAGATATTAATTAAAAACTACCCGGGAAACGTGACAAAAAATCCAAGTTCCGAGACGGTTCTCTGACGGAGCTCTCCGGTCGAAACTAGCTTTCCGTGGATGAAAAACCACGAAGGTGTCGAAAATACGAAAATTAAGGAGTTTTATATAACGTCGCATCTGCGCTGCAGATTCACGGATTTTAAAACAAATTACATATTCTTGAAGGAAATTTAAAGACCTTTCTGACGGTCTATTTGGTTTTAAGAAATACGAACATTAACCTTTTGAAAAAAACGTTTTCCCGAAAGCTTTCATTTTCCATTTTTCTCCGCAGAATTTTCGACCGAAAACTATCGAATTTTAAAACGATTCCATCCTTTTTAATTTTGGAGGCACGACAAAGAAAAAAAATACCCCCTCAAAGACGCTTCTGTCTAATTTCCAACGGTGTGTTTATTTTTGAAATATTCTAATATTAACCCTTTGAAAAAAAATCGAGAAAAAGTCTCCGATCGTACTGATGAACCACGTTTGAGAGGAACCTGGACCGAACTGCGCATGGGCGAAAAGAGCGAGTCCATGTCAAAAATGGGGAAGTTAGTACCATCTCGAGATGAGTTTGTTTATTAAACATCCTAGATATGTCGAATTTTTTTGGCGAATACCTTTTTGTTTCTCTAATTCAATTATCTGTTTCTAAACATTACATTATAATTCAATTACTCTAAAATAAGTTTAAAAAAAGACAAATATAATAAAAAAGATGATTTAAAGGTATGGTTATAACTTTTTCCCTCGCAATATAGCGTAACTTAATCTTTTTAGAATTAACGCCTGAATGGTGTGATTTTAAAACTTGCCAGATTAGTAATTTTTTAAAATTATTTCGCTACATTATTGTGTACATTATTTATTTATATTATTTGCATACATTGGATATGAAAATGAGAAATGACGCAGATATCATATACGCGCAAGGTTTGGTAAAAAAAAAAAAAATTTCTAACGTCAATTTGGCGAAAACCTCATTTTCGAATGCTGGTTAAATATACATTTTTAAATTATTTTTTATTATTAAAAAAAATAACAATAAATAAAACAATTTTTAAATATAATAAATTTTAAAAACAAATAACAATAGAGCAAAAAACATTTTATATAATTAAAAAAAATTAAAGTAAATAAACAATTTATCAAAAAATAAACACTATCAGGGTTGCCATATTAGGCAAAATAACGCCATTCTGGCGCCAAGTAAATCCCAGTGAGTATGTGACACACAAGTGCCCTGAATATTTAGGTTGTTAGAATTGGCGAATTTCTTGCATAGCCGCCAAGACAGATGCCAAGCAGTCGTTAAAACTGCATTTTAGCCATAAATATAAATGAAAAAAAAAAAAAGACATGTTTTTATTAAAATTCACAAAAATGTAGGAGAAATATATATATTTTGGAAAGGTTATTCCGAGAACTACTAATAGGTCCACAATCTATTTATTTTAAAATAAAATTTCACTCGGAACAAAAAATAGAAAACAATATTTAATATCATTTCTCGACCTGATAGGCTATTACCCCCAAAGTCCGAATGGAATCGGCTTGGCATTCTACCAAGTGAAGCCCTTACAAAGCTGGTACATCAGTACAATATTGTTTGCTTTTTCGACACTTTTTCCGCTCATATTTATATGAATAAAATCCCTAATTTTCAATATTTCTTTTCCATCTTTATACACCTCTTAGTGAATACATCGTTTTGAGTTGTGTCAAAATTTCAAAAAGATACAACGGTTAGAAGTATTTTTAAATCTGTAAAAACCGCGAAATTACGGCGTAAAACGGGCGATTTTTTTTTCTGCCATATTTTTAGGTAAAAGTAGCCCTTAAATCCTGTATTCTTCAATGATCTTTATATGTGTGTTTGGGGTACTGGTTTTACACCTTGCATAAAATTTTTGAAAAAATCGGGAGGCCGTAACTGTATTTTAAATAATATAATAGGCGAATTTTTTAATTTAAATTATTAAATGTGAAAAAGGAAAAAACTAAAAATTAAAATTTTTGTACAAAATATGCATATTTTTACACGAAAATTATACTCGAGGTTTTTTTCAAAGTGTGTAATAGTAATACATTGCGACCTCACTAATCCGACACTCGGTAATCCGTATATATTTAAAATATCGTTAGAGAACATTATTGCAAATAAATACATTTTAAAATTTGACATTTCTTTAAAATCTTCATAATAGCAGTTAGAGAATAAGAAACTTGCATATAATCAAACACTAGAATTAGAGAAAAACAGAAAAAGCTGATTATAAACGATACGCCTGAGGCCCAATTTGATTACTTGGGGCCTCAGGCCCCAAATATTCAAAGTGGGCTTCTGAGTGAACTCTAGAAGGTTTATACTAATAATACACAATTGTGAAAATTTTTAAAACATTTTGTTAAACTAGTATTAAAAAATGCTCTGACGAGCACCAAAAAAGGTTAATATGTTTTTAAGTATGAAAAAGGGTTTGACAAGTGCTTCTTTTAATTATTGAGCATGAGGAAGGACAAGGGATCCCTTCTTGGCTACAACTCACTTCAATGCCAACTTTGAAAAAATCATATTTGCGCTTTTTCCATATGAAAGTAATTTGCGGTTCTTTAGTAGAACTTTCCACCGTGCTTTAGATGTTAACCAGGGGTGTAGTCGTAAAAAAAGGATAGGATATATGCTCTAAGCAGAGGGATACCCTAGAATGTGTATACTATAAGCTTTCTTGAGAAATAATGTATATGGTGTTCTATTAAAAAGTCCAGAAGGCATACGGCGTATAACATGCACTTACACCCCTGATGTTAACTGCACTGTTTACTCTGCACTATACTACAAATAAATGTTCTGTGCAATTATACACTTAGGGCATGCTTGGTGCCAGTGCATGAATGTGATGCAGGAACTAGGTTTTTGGCGCTGTGTCGTCTTCCCTTACATTTATGTCTAATTAAGCTGCACCTTTACTGGTTTTGTCTTTACACTATACATTTTTATAGTAACTGCGACTGATTTGTTTTCACGGAAAAAGCGCAAATATGATTTTTTAAAAGTTGGCATTGAAGTGAGTTGTAGCCAAGAAGGGATCCCTTGTCCTTCCTCATGCTCAATAATTAAAAGAAGCACTTGTCAAATCCTTTTTCATACTTAAAAACATATTAACCTTTTTTGGTGCTCATCAGAGCATTTTTTAATACTAGTCATTTAATTTTTTGATAAAAACTGAAGATTTTCTAATATCTTAAAAAGAAAAATAACTGCTGCTGTCAAAATTTATAAAATGATAACAACAGATAAAATTTTGATGTATCAGAATAATTATAAAAGTCATTGCATTGCTATATAAAATGCATGATAAGAAAAATAAACCATGGATTTGAACGAAAAAAGTACAGAACTTTATTAAAAGAATTAAAAGCCATACCAATTAAATATATTCAAGGTAATTTCTCAAATAAAACATTCACAACTAGAAAAATTCTAGAAATTGAATAACAATTAACATAAGAATATTCCCGAAGGAATAATAATTTAACACAAAACCATTTCTAAATAAAACGAACTTACATCCGACGGGATTTGAACTCTATACCCGCTGCTGAGCAGCCAAATGTCTTACCACGAGAGTCCTAGTTTAACACCAGAGATGTTGCAAATTTTGCTATAATACTTATATAAATACCAGCATAAGTCTTGTGACTGTCATCAACAGCTCCGATCTGATTGTTTTATTTTTTTATATGCCCGACGGCTATTTTCCTACTTTTATTTTAGCTACTCGAAACAATCGCCAAATAGGTTTCCTTCGCCATAATTTCATTTTAAATATAAAGCTGTCACTAGCTTTATTTAAAATACATGACTTTCATTAAAAAACACATAAATTAAAAATACATATATCAGATACATTTAACTTGCACGTTTTTCTTTCATTTTATTAAAAATACTATAAGTAAATATATAACTACTTAATTTATCCCATCGACCAAAGAACGATAGACAAACTGTAAGATTATATGCCAATAATGGATGAACATAAATGTTACACTTCCTTGACATTAAACCCGCTACACTTGTTTGTTAAGTAAATCAAATGATTTTAATTCGATGATTTATTTATATTTTTATTAATGTTTGACTAATTTATTTGTTCTTTTGTTATTTAATATAAATTTTATGCCAATAAGCGAATAGCTCTTGATATTAATTGAGAAAAATATAATATATAATTTATTAAAGTTACTTTATGGTTGTATCCGCCGACATTATTTGGTTAAATAAAAAGCATTTAACTTCTTACAAATTTCCGCTAACATTGATATTTTTGGTACCTTCGTATTAATGCCACCGCAGTAGAAGTTGTGCTAATGCGCCAATAAAGAGTGATCTTGTTGTTCGTGCCTTTTTACTGTTTTTTTTTTTTTTTTTTTTTTTTTTGTACTCATTTTGACGTAATTTTTAGTATTTTAGTACTTTTTTAGCCTATTTTTGATACCATTTTTTTTGTGCGCGTGCGAACAAGATTGCTCTTTATTGGCACATTAGCGCAACTTCTGCTGCGGTGGCGTTAATGCGCAAGTACCATATTTTTATGCTCTTTAATAAATTCTAATATTACATTTAAAATACTTCAATGTTATTGTAATGTAATAAAAGTATGCGAAACATTTATAACCTTTATAACGAAAACGTAGGCTTTAATCAACATTAAACAACACATACAAATTCCGGCTATCTTAATTAATTTGAAAAGCATATAGCTATGTTGCCAAAACGTTATTCATAAAAACAATACAATAACACATATGTATCATTCACCCCAACCAAAAAGTTAGTTTACAACATAATCCGACAGATATGCAGGTTTACGTCTCAGTCTACTGGGACGCAATCGTTCATTATCAGTTTTCTGTTCAGGTACCTCATGTTGCTTCTGTTCAGGTTGTTCAGGTTGCTCATGTAAAACATTTTCATCAGGCATTGCACCTCTTTTCGTATTCCTTTCGGTCCCCTCCAAAATCTCTGTCGATTGCTTCGAATGACCATCAAGCTCTGAGCATTCGTTCTGGTTAACGGATGGCTCCATTTCACCGTTACTCTCATAGGTATTTTCGATGATTTCCCCTCTTGGAGCTAAATGTCTGATAGACACAGTAGTCTCACGTCCATCTGGTAGCTTTACGTAAGCATATTCTGGATTAGCTTCCAGAAGTTCAACTTCTTGTACAATGGGCTCATACTTATTAGTACGTGAATGATTTTTCATCAACACTGGTCCTGCCTGAGTAAGCCAAGTAGGTATTGAACTTCCATTATGTGATCTTCTAGGGTGAGAAAACATGCGTTCGTGTGGTGTTTCATTAGTTGCAGTGCATAATAGTGAACGAATGGAATGGAGTGCTGATTGTAGGACTTCTTCCCACAGTTCAATTTTCTTGTTCTGAGTTTTCAATGCCAACTGAATTGTTTTCCAAATGATACCATTATAGCGTTCGACCTGTCCGTTACCTCGTGGATTATAGGCAGTTGTACGACTAGTTGCTATACCAAGTGCAGTAAGAAACCCTTTTAATTCTCTAGACATGAGAGATGGCCCCCTATCTGTATGGATGTATGCTGGCATACCAAATATTGAAAAGATGTTACTCAAATGCTTAATCACTGTAGTTGAGGAGACATCAGAGCAGGGAATGGCAAAAGGAAACCTTGAGTACTCGTCAATCACAGTGAAGAGGAAGCGATTTCTTGAATTTGATGGTAAAGGGCCCTTAAAATCTATGTTCAGTCTTTCGAATGCAGATGTTGCTTTTATTAATTTTCCTTGGTTTTTAATGAATTTAGGTTTTACTTCACAGCAGACAGGGCAGGAATTTACGAGACTTTTCACATCGTCTAGGGAAAAGGGCAAGTTTTTAGATCTAATCCAGTGATGCATTCGAACAATTCCAGGATGACACAAGTCTTCATGCAGCTGTTTTAAATTCACTTCAGGGTTAATTGCAGCAGTTATCCTTGAAAATGCATCTGCATTAGCATTTTTACTACCAGGGCGGTAAATTATATCAAACTTGAAACACGACAATTCCAGCCTCCAACGCAAGATCTTTTCATTTTTGATTTTACTAGAATGATGTTTATCAAACATAAATGAGACAGATCTTTGATCAGTAAATACTTCAAAAGGTCTGCCAATCAGGTAATGTCGCCAATAACGTAGAGATTCCACGATGGCATATGCTTCTTTTTCAACAGCTGAATGATTCAATTCGGATTTGTTTAGTGTTCTTGAGAAGAATGCTATGGGTCGTCCTGCTTGGCTAAGAGTTGCTGCTATGGCAAACTTTGATGCATCAGTCTCTACTCTGAATGGAATATTGTCATCGATTGCGGCTAATGAGGCTTTCGCTATGTCTAACTTTAAACTTTTAAATGCATTTACAGCTTCTTCTGCAAGAGGAAATGCATTGTTTGATAGTAATGGACGTATTTTCTTTGAGAATGTTGGTATCCAGCGGCAATAATGGGCAAACATACCTAATGCTCTTCGGAGAGATGCTGCATTGTCAGGTACAGGAAGGTTCATCAAGGGAGCAAGCCTATCCGGGTCAGGCTTGATAGTCTTGTTCTGGATAGTGTAACCTAATAGATTTACAGACTTGGTAGAAAACTTGCACTTCTTTTCATTTAGAGTTAAGTTGTATTTTTTAGTAACTGCTAAGAATCTTTTTAAATTTCGATCGTGTTCATCAGGATTTCTTCCGCAGATAGTGACGTCATCTAGATAAGGAAAAGTACCTTCCAACTCTTCATCTTGAATGATCTTGTCAATGGATCTCTGGAAGCATGCAACACCATTAGTGACTCCAAAAGGTAAGCGGAGGAAATGATATAATTTACCATCAGCTTCAAAGGCAGTATAATGCTTTTCAGCATCGTTAATAGGTAGTTGATGGTATGCACTTCTCAAATCAATAGTGCTGAATATTTCATATCTCGATATTTTTGAGATTAACTCCTCAATTTTCGGAAGAGGATAAGCATCAAGCATCGTGAAACGATTAATCGTTTGAGAATAATCAATTACCATACGAGGTTTGTGATGCTCTCCTTTTACCACAAACGCTTGAGCACGCCAAGGAGAATTACTGGGTTCAATAACTCCCTCTTCCAGCAACTTCTTTACTTCTGCAGCGATAAATTTTTGATCTTCCAAAGATTGACGTCTAGATTTGGTAGCTACTGGTTTACAATCTGGAGTTAAATTAGCAAACAGTGAGACTGGTGGCACTTGAGCAACAGCTAGGGAGCAGATTTTGAGAAAAGGTCTCTCGCCATTAAACTGGATTTCAATAAGAGAATGGTCCTTCAGAATATCGTGACCAATAAGAACGTCTGCACAGAGATTTCTCATGATTAGTACTCTTACATTATTATACACATGCTCATTTAATTTCATATTAACTTCGCCGCAACCCTTAACATCTGAGCTTAGAGAGGAATTAGCCATCGTTATTGTGCTTAAGTATGGTTTAACTTTTATTTTACATTTTCTAGTGTGGAATTCATTTATAAAACTAAGTGAGCTACCAGTGTCAATAAGCGCATTCAATTTTACCCCATTAATTTGCACTTTAGTAATAGACTTTTGAAGGCAACTAGGTGAGATTGGTACTGAAGCTAAGGTGTGAATTGATGCAGAAGTGTTATGGGAGATGCGCAGTGGTTTTGATTGGCATACTCTTTGATAGTGGCCCTTTTTTCCACATTTTCTGCACAGTACCTCTTTTGCAGGACATAGATTTCGTAAATGTCGGCCATTTCCACAAAAGAAACATTTTCCAGATTGATGTCGCTTAAGAGCAGCAGAAAAATTATCCTCAGTAACGTTATTCGAAGGATCCGTTGCAGCCACAGGCATATGATGTGAAGTATTCATGTACGAAGCTGAGTGAGATTCGGCTAGTTCCAAAGCTCTAGCTTGATCAAAAGCATTTTCTAAGGTAATGGTGGAGTTTTCTAACAAACGCTCTCTGATGCGTGGATTCCTTAAACCTCTAATAAACGAATCTCGGATGTATTCACACTTGTATTGCTCGGCCGTCACCGCTTTAAAGTTACAGTCCTTGCTAAGTTGCTTAAGTGTTTGTAAGTAGTCTGTAACAGATTCGCCACTTTCTTGTATTCTAGAGGCTAGATAATGTCTGGCAAAAATTTCATTTCGTTTGGTAACATAGATAGAGTCCAAAACAGCAATAGCAGTATCATAGTTTTCGGCATCATTAATATGAAGGAACACACTAGCAGAAACATAATTGCAAAGAAGCGGCAACTTGTTTGTTTCAGTTATATTATTGATTTCACTTAAAAAATTAGAAAAGATTTGTTTCCAATGTTTCCATTTAGCCTCCGCACCAATACTAGCGGGATCGATATCAAACTTTTCAGGTTTTAAAAGTTGATCCATCGTACGTAATTTAGGAATAGTAAATTTTAATGTCGATTAAATTGTAATGTAATAAAAGTATGCGAAACATTTATAACCTTTATAACGAAAACGTAGGCTTTAATCAACATTAAACAACACATACAAATTCCGGCTATCTTAATTAATTTGAAAATCATATAGCTATGTTGCCAAAACGTTATTCATAAAAACAATACAATAACACATATATATCAGTTATTCACATATGCGATATCTTACAAATATCTCTTTATGGTTTGATTTGATAAATTCTGCATTAAAATATGAAAACTTTTATTAGTATTCTTTTGTTAGAAATCACCTGAATAAATCAAATTTTATATTTGGTACGTCTCGACGTCATAACTAAACGTCATCATTAAAGTAATCTTTTTCGTTAATGACTTTTATTTTTTAACCTAAATTCATTAATTTTCTAAACTTAAAATTTTTTAATGGCAACATTTTTCCTTTTGAGTAATTTGGCGAATAGTTTGGCGATTTCTATAAATGGGTGAAATTGGTCGACCTGATAATCAAGTAGCACCTTACGTAATATAAATAAAATAGGTATGAATTTTTGGCACAGATGTCATATACGAACCATGTTGGCGAATTTTTTTTTTCTGACGCCAATGTCATATGCGCATCGGAGTATTTAACTGAATCCAGAGTGTCGTTATTTTGCTTGATATGTCAATCCGGATGTTGTTATTTACTTTTTAATAAATAATTTTTTCTTTTTTTTAAATATATAAATTGTTTTGTTCTATTAAACAAACTTTTTTTTATTTATTGTTATTACCTTTCAAAAAATATATACCGGGTGTCCCAAAAATGACTGATGGATTTTAAAATTCAATAACTTGCAAACGGTGGCAGCTATTTAAAAAATTTTTGCAGGAGGGTTATGTACAATGTCAGGAGTATTTTTTACCGTAACTTTTGATTTTAGTTCGAATTTCAACCAATAGATGGCGCTGACAGCAATTGAAGCCCAGGTCGACGCCGAAACTGACCTCACTCAACACTGATCACCTGGCCTTCAATCGCTATCAGCGCCATCTATTTTTTGAAATTCGAACTAAAACAAAAAGTTACGGTAAAAAATTCCTGACATTATACATAACCCTCCTGCAAAAATTTTTTAAATAGCTGTCACCGTTTGCAAGTCATTGAATTCTAAAATCCATCAGTCATTTTTGGGACACCGGGTATGTAACTGGTATCCCAAAACGAGATTTTCGCCAAATTGGCTTTAGAAAAAAACTAACGCCAATGTGATTCGTATATGACATTTGTGCCGCAATTTAATATAGAAACAGAAAAAATTCGTGCGAAAACAAAAATTAAAGTTCATCAGGTTTGTTTTCAGAGCTATTTATATATTTTGGCATCATACCCTCCCTTTTTGAAGCCAAAATAGCACCAAGCTTTGGCAAACATATTTATATTAATCAGACATTCATAAAATAAGTAATAATTTAATTGACCTAGAATAATTTAACGTACCCTCAAAAAAAAGCTGGCACATTCTCACGTCCGAATCATCATGGAGCGCCCGACTCACCGCTCTTGTGTTGCGCCAAACCGGATTTCTTACCGGTACGCCCTTACCTTTCATCTCAAAGGCTCAAATAAATGTAAAACCATATTTTTACGCTTATCTTTTAATTGTCCTGTAGATTTTTCCATTCATGTCTAATTATTCATAAAATAATAACTGTGAAAAGTATTGGTATGAACGTTTGTACTTAATAACTTTACATATCTTTTTGTCTTGTACAAAATAATAATATTAATGTCAATCTTGTGTTAAATCAGTCTTTGAAATAAAATATTACGTGATGGAAAAACACGGTTACGTCGCTTTTGCGGTTAAAAACATTTGCTATTCGGTCTTTCGGCGCCATTTTTGATTTATTCGCCAAATACACCACCAGAATAACTTTAAAAATAATGAACTTTTCCGCAAAATCTTGTCCCGATTGCCTAAATTTGTTCATTTCATCTTATGGACCTTCAGATAAGCAAGTAAATAAAATTACGAATAAAAGTATCATATTACGGTGGCTAGCATAAATTTAAGAGAGACTAAACTTTTTGCCAGAGGCGGCTTTTAACTTAAATAAATGAGAAATTAATAAATAAAAAAAATATTTCACTTCGCTCGTCAAAATAGATAGTGAATATGATACATGAAAATAACAACAAATAAGTATTTTTTCACGTGATTTATTAGGATGAGCGAAGCGAATCCTCTACTAGTCCACTCAAATGACACTTTGTCGTACACTTTACAAAAAAACTATACAGTATTTTCACTTGAAATTAAACACAAATATAAATTATGATCTGTAGATTTGCAGAATATTATTTTTTTTATAGAAATACTTTTCAAAAAATTATTATTTTAATTAATTTATTTTACATGCATTTCCAATGCGGACGCATTTTAGCAAATAAATAAAAAATGAAACGCGTATATTTTCAGAAAAAAAAAAATATAAATCATGGAGTAAATAATTATAGATAGAATCATGATTAATTTAATAAATGAAATATGTTTTCATCGCTCCGCAAAATCGTTTGCACAGATGACACTTAAACATTTTAAAAGAATTGTATTATGGATTTTTTTTCTTTTCTTTTTTTTTTTTTTTTAGTAAAGTGGCAACAAAAGAATTGTAAGCAAATAAAATTAATTTTTAAATTTGCCATATAAATGAAAAATTAAAAGAACTGCTTAAAGTTGTTGCCTCGATTCAAGCTCTTTATAAATGTACTAAAGCAAAGTTGGCCGATTCAGAAACTATAAATGGACTTTAATCATTTCTTACTTTATCATTTGGATTTAAAGTAATGTTACGTTCTTATTTGTGGACCGAAAAAGGTTTAGTGAACGGTACTTTAGACTTTGTTGCGCGTATTAAAGAAAATCACAAGCCATTAGACCAGATGCCGCGAATAATCATGGATAAATTTGAATACTGCAGTAATTTAACTTATAAGAATTGGTGCGTACCAATTCCCCCAATAATTAAATTCTGGAAAAATGGAAGCATAAATTGCTCAATAAAACAATTTCCTTTGCAATCAGTTTTTGCAGTTATAATTCATAAATCTCAAGGTTTGACATCAGATAAAGCAGTAGTAGATATTGGGGATAAAGAGACACCAGTTTGCTTAACGCACGTAGCGTTGTCGAGAGTGAAATTCCTTCAAGGTTTATCATTTAATAGAAAATTTCCTTACGAGAGATTCTACAATATAAAAAATTTTCATATGCTGGTATGCAGAAAAAAAGAAGAAATTAGAATAAAAAAAAAATACATTTAATAGTTCTTAGTATCAACGAGAGTAGATTTTAATGTTTTTCCAAATATTTTGTTTGAATGTATTATTCTAAGATTGCTATCAAAGATTATTTGATGTGAATTACAAAGATTGAAAACATACCTATTTCAAATCATTTCAGATAACTCCAGAGGCTATTGGGAAATGTAAAAACATCTTTAAAACTTTTGATTAAAAATTAAAAAAATATTTTGTAAAATTTTGCTTCGAAAATATTTTTATTTATACCAGTCTTATATCACAGATAAAAAATTCCGAGGAAATTCTTAATTATTTGGCTGAATTTACATTTCTAAAATTTAAAAACGCCAAAACATAAGATAAAGTTTTTGTTTAATAAAGATGCAAAAATAATATAAAATAATAATGTTATTTTCAAATATTTATCTTATGAAATAATGCTTCGCGAATCCAAACAAAGCACGGCTTTTGCTAGTCTAATCTATTTATTTATTTTTATGTTCACTAGGGGGGCCCCGCCCCCTGCTCGCTATGCTCGCCAACTCCCCACGTAATCGCTTCGCGATTCTAAATTATTGGCTGCCCCTGCTTGCTGCGCTCGCCAATTCCCCATGGTATGAATAAGCAGTTGCAGACCTTTCAAATGATGTGTCACACGACTGGTGTTGTAAAGAAATTAAAAATGTGCCCCCCTGGGGGGCAGAGTGGGAGGCGACACAAAAGACATCCATAATATGAATAAGCAGCTGCAGACCTCTCAAATGATGTGTCACATGACTGGTGTTGTAAAGAAATTAAAAATGTGCCCCCCTGGGGGGCAGAGTGGGGGTGACACACAAGACATCCATAAAATGAATAAAAAGTTGCAGACCTTTCAAATGATGTGTCACACAATTTGTGTTGTAAAGAAATTACGAAATGCGCCCCCTCTGAGGGCAGAGGGGGGGGGGGGGTTACACACAAGATATCCATAATATGAATAAGCAGTTGCAGACCTCTCAAATGATGTGTCACACAATTGGTGTTGTAAAGAAATTAAAAATGTGCCCCCCCCGGGGGGCAGAGTGGGGAATGACACACAACACATCCTTAATATGAATAAGCAGTTGCAGACCTTTCAAATGATGTGTCACACAACTGGTGTTGTAAAGAAATTAAAAATGTGACCCCCTCCCTGGGGAGAACAGAGTGTGGGGGCGACACACAAGACATCCATAATATGAATAAGCAGTTGCAGACCTTTCAAATCTTGTGTAACACGACTGCTGTTGTAAAGAAATTAAAAATGTGTCCCCCCTGGGGAGCAGAATGGGAGATAACACACAAGACATCCATTATATGAATAAGCAGTTGCAAACCTCGTATCAAACGTCTGATGATATGTATGATGGTATGATGATATGAAACGTATGATGTATCAAACGACTGGTGTTGTAAAGAAATTAAAAATTTGGCGAAATATTACAGTTATCGCCAAGTTGGCGTCACTTTTGACAACTAATTTTGGTCGCCAAATTTGGCGATATATCGCCAAGTTGGCGACAAACTTGGCGATTGTTGTCGATGGTAACCTTTCCTCTCTTTATGGTAACCCATACGGCGATGCATAGACGGAGTCCTTTCCTGATTGGTCTATTCGACTCATGGAAGGAGTGGACAACCCGGATTCGTTAGTTCCGGAAATCTTCCACATCAGCATCATTCCAGGAGTCATTCCTTTTAAGGCTAGTTTTTTTTTACTATAGAAGGATTTAAACTTACGTGCAACAATTACAAGAAGAAGTAAATATAAGAAATATATAAGAAAAAGACTAAGTTCAGCTGGAAATTTCAGACAAAAGTTCGATTTTCTCAGCGACCGACAAACATACAAAGATGAAAAAAAAAACTGTTCTGAGTTTTACCATGAGGATTAAAATAAACCAAAAACGAAGTTAATCCATCCACGGAAACGTTAGCAAGACTTTGCTGAATTTTTTGCTTTCATTTTTTCATTAAAAATTAAATAAAAAACTATTCTAAGCTGCAGTAATTTTTTGAATGCTATCATTTTATTCGTCTCGTCGAGTTCTATCTTTTAAAAAAAAATTCACTGCCGTATCTCAACTGGTTCGCCAGAAATTTTAGAAAGTTGTTTGCACTTTCTATTTCTTAAACATATTATACCAAACGTTACCGCGTTTGCTATGATAATTTATAAAAAGTATTTTCGTTATTTATTTTAAATTGTATTTATTTATTTGATTATTTTGTTTTGTAAAAGCAGCTGTAAAACTGAATATTTTGTAACATTATATTATAGAAAGATAGCTATATTCAGAAAAAAAGTTATTCGAGGAAAAGTCTTAAATGCTTTTCTAAATAAAATAATTTGAAAGATATAGATACAAAATATTACACATAAAATGTCTCATTATTTAAATGAACCTGTTTTTTCTTTGTGGTCAGCGGTAACGATCGCCTAGTGTGCACTGAATCAAGACAGCCACAGGATGATTGATGGTTTGTGGTCAGCGGTTAGAAAACGCAAGTGTGCACCGGGCCTTAGAGAGATTATTTTTTTTCAGAAAGGGGCCGCTAGCGGGCGAAGCTCGCTAGTAACTTATTAATTAATATAAGT
This sequence comes from Maratus speculifer, assembly GCA_964019185.1. NCBI lineage: Eukaryota > Metazoa > Arthropoda > Arachnida > Araneae > Salticidae > Maratus > Maratus speculifer. The sequence goes on along the minus strand of OZ025295.1, from coordinate 40,404,830 downwards.
AAAAAATATTTCTGATTCATTTTAAATATGACGTCATTATTTATCTCGCTCCATTAGCTACTGATATTCATACCGCTTGTAATTTTAACGACTGCTATAAAGTACCTGTTTTATTTCAACTGTGACGTCACATTTTCATAAGTGAACCAGTTTATTAAAAATATAATTCTTTTTCATTTTTTTTACTTTTAATTTATGTCGCCATATTTTACACAAAAATTCCCATTAACTAAACAAATATCATTGTTAAATATATTATAAAAAATACACCTTTCAATTTTAATTCAAACATGACGTCATATTTATTTTCTTTTAAATTATTTTATTGTAGTTTTTCGCGTGGAAGTTTTTATTAAAAATTCATTGCCGCTGAAAAATTATTATTCCAATTTTTTATTTTCTTGGCAACAGGAAAAGAAAATGGTTAAATTTTGTCTGAAAAATGCCTATTGGTTTTGTATAAAAAATAATTAAATTTTGAATTATTAAGGAAAATATTTGAATAAAATTAAAAAAAAAAATTAGCCTATGTTCATTCCACTCCTATAATCTATCCATATGCAAAGATTCAAAGACATTAATCCATCCGTTTTGAAGCCAAGTTCATTCCAATTTTTCGGACACACTTTCACATTTATAATATATATAAGGATATAACGATTGAATAGAAATAGCGCAATTTATAGAAATATTTTCATTGTGCACATCATCATTAAATAAAAAGAAGTTCAGTTTATTTAGATGCAGGAATAAAAGTCAGTGAATATGACATCATCTCTGACACAGATATAAAAATGTTTATAACATTCATGGAACAAATTTATCTGGTTTCTGAATGGCGAAATTTTTTCCATCGATAAAATTTCGTTTTAAATATTATATTTTATTAAACTTTATTTTCTGTTACTTTATTTACATAGTACTTAATAATATTACTCGGTATATAATATGTGTATTGTACCGCAATTAGTGAATAATTATGTGCAATCATTTTATTGGGATTAAATTTTACGAAAACTATTATTTTTTTTTCTTTGAAATGCGATGACACATTCACCGATGAGATCAAGTTCCTGATTGGTCGAGAGTAATAAAACAAAATAAATTTTTATTATAGCGAGAAAAGCTCAACCTGTTGCCACTGTTTTCGAGAAATTTTACGAAAACGCTTTTAAAATTAAAAATAAAATATAAAAATGGAAATAAATTAAAAATTAGCCAGAATGGGCACATCTACACAGAAGTAGCTTTCATTAAAAAAAATAATTATCAAAATCGGGCCAGTAGAATGCTCAGGGCTGATGACTAAAGAAACAGCCAGTTGTTTTAAATATATAGATAGATTTGAAGTTTTGGACCTTAAAATTTAATGGCCCCTAGCTCCTACAGAAGACGTTTGCGCCCCATGGTTTCCTATTTAATAATGTTTTTCTTCATGTCTACTATCACCCCTCAAAGTTTGTCGGTCTGGTTGCGAAACACCCTGTATAAATGGGTTTTTATTAAGAATTTTCCGATTTGCACCGAATTTTGGATATATATGTTTTATATGATAAAGAATATCCCTGATGAGTTTAAGGGCTTCAATGATTAAGTATAAAACGGGGAAATGGAGGGAGCTATCCCCCCCCCCCCCTTAATTTGTTTTTCGAGCGGAATTAACCCTTGAAAATATAAGGCTGCAATGTACAATTAGTATGCGTAGCTTGTGAGCTCAATGCCATCAGTTTAACTTGGCAATATTCTTTTTTTTTCTTATCTGGGAATAAAACAAGATGCCCCCTGGCCCTTTCAATTTTGTCCCCATTGACTTTGTATTGCTTGTGGATAGCTTCCAATATTGGCAGGGTCAACATGGGTAGATGGAGGCTTATTAATGTAGTTTGAAAACTTCGATTATGGTAGTAAACTTAACCTGTCTCTTGCCTCAGACTGCATCTTGGCCACCAATTACCAGGAATTGCCAGAATCCCATTTCTTGCCAACTGAAGAGAGAATTATTGGCTTAAATTGATTTTCCAGCCAGAAAATGGCCCCATAACCTTTGAAAAATCCTCTTAGGAATGTTTTTCGGATAATTAAGGACATGTCATGGAGTGCTCTGCCCTCTATCTTCTTCTTCATCCATCCCCAAGAAAATGTGTTGGGTATCCTCAGTAGAGTTTTAAATGTCAATGGACTGCACGCAGTTCAAGTCCGTGGCAGACATGAAGGCCGCCATCATTGAGGATGGGGATAACATTGATGCTACTGTCTTACAGGAATTAGTAAACAGAATGATGCCACATCGTTTATTTCAAGTCATGCATAAGGATGGCGGATATATTGGCTGCTATTAACAGTACTGGCTTTATTTAGACGGGACACTTTTTTCTCCCTTTTTTTCATGCATTCATTTTTTTTCCTGACCAAGTAGGGCAGGGAATGAGTTATTCCTTGTAAATATGCATTTCCACTTAATCTTTCTTTTTATATTTGTTTCGTTCACATGATTTTATTTCCTGTCGAATTACGGTACAAAATCATGGTGGCTTTTTTTGCGACATTCGCGATTATTTTGGCGAAATTTGAGTTTCCTTCGGGATCATTTGACGAAATTTGAATTTCTTCGTAATCCTATGACAAATTTTGCATTTTTTCACGACCCTTTGCAAAATTCGCGTTTTATTCCCTAGCCACTGACAAAATTAGCATAGGCTATTGTCAAGAATCGTATTTTATCCGCTGTCAATTTACAAAATTCGTTTTTTTCGAAATTTTTTAATGTGTGAAAAATCGCGATACATTTTTAGGACCGAACATTCGGGCTGACGAGCGATTTTTTTAAATTTTCGGAACCTCACATCTTAATTTCTCGGGAAATTCGCAACACAGTTACATCCTCCCTTCTCTCTCTGGCAATGACCTTATTGTTAAAAATTATTTTTGTTTGCAACTCAATTCATCGTTTTTCGAAAAATATATAACATTACATAAATCTGAGTCAGCCCCCTCCTCCTTCCAATATAAAATCCTGGGTACACCAAAACGCAAATTTCGTCAAAAAAGCCGAGGAAAAATGAAAATTGGACATAGAATTGCGAAAAATACGCATATTCCTGAAAGGGCCACGTAAAAAGACGCAAGTTTCTTCCAAGGACAGCAGTAAAGAACTCGAATTTCGACAAAGGATTGCGAAAAAGAAGAAGAAGAAAAAAAAAAAAAACACTTATTTCGCCAGAACCGCGGAGAATAAGCAAATCTTGTGAAAGCATCACTTAGAAACGCGAATTTCGTCCAACGGTCGCTGCAAAAATGGGAATTTTGTCAAAAGGCCGTTGAAAAAAGAAGCGAATTTCGTCACGCGGTAAAAGGCGAATTTTGCCAAATAGTCTTGATAAAAACCTGAATTTCATCGTGGTAAAATACAGCGATCTTCTTAGAATATAGCATACATACAAACAACTATGTTATTACTTACCCATCATGCGTAGTATAGGGTAAGTCTTGCAATCGTTTTGAAAATCGAAAATTTTTTTTGACGGATTTACACGTTTCGGACACTGGAGATTCCGAAAAACATATTTTTAGAAAAAAAAAATTTGCCGTCCGTCTGTGTGTCTGTCTGTAACCACTCTATCTCCCGAACAAATTGAGATAGAGATTTGAAATTTTGTATGTGCTTAGTATGTAAGAATGGGACGAAGCCTATTTAATATCCGGAACTATTTTTTTCGGAGTCTCGAAATTTTTTTTCTGATGAAAGGTATATAAAATTTTTCGAATTCTTTTATTTTAAAGAGTGGAAATAAAAAGGCAATAAAATAACACAAAATTTGCATAAAAAACGAAGTCAATCGGATTATTAGTTGTTGAGATATTTCTAATCCTATTTTCCACATTCTTTGATTTTTCATGACTCTGTATTTCATTCAAATTTCAATTCAGAATTTATTTTAATTGGAAATGAGACGCTTAATCCGACGCAGTTAATTGTTAGTTAATAGAATTATTATTTTTGGAGTAATAAGGATATTTCTTTTATGCAATTCAGTGCTACTTGAATAGTTTGGCGTTTCATACAATTTATCGAAATTGGTTCATCAGAAATTCATTAATAGAGCATGATTATGTGTTAAAAAGACTTAAATATACGTTTATATTTTATTTTGGAATTGTAATGCATTTTATAAATTGTTTACATATGTTATGTTTTCATATATTATACTATGCATATCCATGATGGGTAAGTATTACGGTGGCCTCCAACGACTAGTTATTATTAGGTATAGTTTTTAAATTGAAATAATATACTATTATTAACTAAATAACTATTTAAAAGTCTAGTTAACTCGAATCCGACCTTTCAAAAAAATTGCTGTGGGTTTCAGATTTTTTTTTTTTTTTTTTTTTGGGGGGGGGGGGATCATTTCTGGGAGGGGTGAGGGCATGATTTCTATTCTGAAGCCGCCTTACGTCGAAATAAGTTGAAAAGTTTAATGGTTTTTTTTATACTTTTATTTAGAAAAAAGTCATTGTAACTTAAAATCTATAAAATTGCTCTCTCCACCACCGACAATAAAGTCTCTTTCACCTTCTTTGGGTATGCGGTAATGTCTAGTCTATGGTGGTGTGGACTAATGAGAATGCCTAAAAATCAGAAAAACAGGAAACTAAATTACAAATTTATATCAAACGGAAAGAAAAAAGAAGTACCTTTTTCTTTTTATTTTCGACTAGCAGGCTATGCCCGCTGCGCTGGTCAATATTTCAAAATCAACCGTGGATGAAACGAACTGGTGAATTTAAATTTGTATTTTAACTAATTTAGACCTCCAGCAGCACCTTTCTCATTGCTGAAAACGATTTAGACACCATTGTGATATTAAATTATCTTAAACGTTGCACAAAAACCAGCTATTTAGAAGTAACTATTTTAGTTTTTTACTAATTTTGCACATTTGGAAGCGAAATGAGACCATTATGGCAACAGAATTTAAAATTTTCCCTTATCTGAAGAAATATTAATTATTACTGTCGTTACCAGGGTACAACTTCGGAAAAATTTCTTCATAACTTTTCATTATGTGAAGCCAGGAACCCAAAGCTACTCCCACCTAAAAAGTTTATATTGGGTTGGGGAAAAAGTAATTTCGTTTTTTGCCAATAGATAGTTTTAAAGTCGTATATCTCGAGTACTACTTACTCAATTAAGCCATACTATACAGTATTCGAAAGGTAACAGTCTCTAGCACATTTTAAATGTAAAGTTATAATCATCTGTTTAATCAGTCAAAAGTTATTACGTTTTAAAAAGAGAGATCCCAGAAGATCATTTTCGTCACATTTTAGTTTTTTATTTCTAAAAAGAGAAAAAGGTGGCTCAGGTTCATCGAAAATTGCGTGGTGTTTATGGTGATCGATGCTTAAGTAAACGCCAAAGTCAGAATTTGGTTGGCTCGTTTTCGTTCCGAAAATTTCGATGTTAAAGATGAACATTTCCTTTGCCAACCTATCGTTGAAAAAGTCGATGCAATTTTTAAAGAAATCGAAGTAGACTGTATTTTTTTCTGCGACATTGCTACGGAACTAAACATCGACCATAAAACACTTTTGAATCATTTGCAATAAATTTAATACCAAAAGAAACTCGATACTTGGGTTCCCCATGAGTTTGCAGTGAAAAAGTTTAATGGACAGAGTTTCCATTGGGAATTGCATACGGGTTAGGTTCCCTTAGAAAGACCCCCACGAAGGGCATTCCCCCCTGGTCCTATATCCCTAGCGCAGATAATCGGACGTCAAAACTCAATCAATCAACCATTGGGAATTGCTACTGATACGGAACAAAATCAAGCCATTTTTGAAACAAATGATTATGAGTGATGAAAATTGAATCACATATGACAACAATGTGAGATCGTGGTCGAAGCTTCATAAACGATGGTAAAGCCCGGATTGACGCCAAGGAAGGTGATGCTGATTGTTTGGTGCGAATGAAAAGGAATTGTCCATCATGAGCTGCTCTAACCTGGCAAAACCATTAATTCAACTATCTGCTGTGAACAAATAATGCAATTGAAGCAGGTGATTAAAAAAAAAACCTGTCCGAAATTGATCAATAGGAAAAGCATTGTCTCTCATCACGACATCGCTAAACGACACACATGTTTAGTCTCTCGGCAAAAACTGAGAGAGCTTGGTTGGGAGGTTTTGATGCACCCACCGTATAGTCTGGACCTAGATTCAACCAATTACCATTTGTTCCACCCTCTGGGGAACTCTCAGAATGGTGTTAAGCTAGCTTCAAAAAAGGCTTATGAAAATCACTTTGTTCAGTTTTTTGCCCAGAACTCGCAGAAATTCTACAGTGACGGAATTGTGGTTTTACCAGAAAAAGGACAAAAGGTTATCAAACAAAACACCACATATATTACTGATCAGCTTTTTTAATTTATATAAATAAATTCAGTTTGAAAAATACGAATAAAAGCGAAATTACTTTTTCCCCAACCCCAATATATATATTAAGTTTTGTCCGCGCGATAAAAGGCACAATTATGCCAGAATCATCTTCAAACTCGTCAAGTATATTCAGATGGTTAATATCTCAGGGGGAATTGCAAATGAGCAAAATCGGCTAAGGGAGGCTAATCCAAGGGGGTGGTAATTGGGAAGGGTTCAAAAATTTGAATACCATCTTAACATGGCTTTGACAAAACCAGCTCTTAGAAAACAATGGCAGGAAAAAAAAATAAACATTTTCCGTTACAGCAAGTTGCCAACGATAAAAAAAAAAAAAAAAAAAAAAAAAACACATTAAAATTTTCACTACAACAATTACTTTATTATTGCAAAATTTCCTCCTGAAAAATGAAAACAAAATTATTTGCTCTTTCGTATTTAAGCGTTTTCTCTTTTGTTATCTATACTAATATTATAAAGAGGAAAGATTTGATTGTTTGTTTGTTTGTTTGTTTGTTTGAATTGAATAGGCTCCGAAACTACTTGACGGATTTGAAAAATTCTTTCACCGTTGGAAAGCTACACTATTTCCGATGAACATAGGCTAATTTTTAATTGATTTAGTAAAATATTTTTCTTAATAATTCAAAATTTCATTATTTTCATACAGAATCAATTAAAATTTTTCCGATAAAAAATAACCATTTTTCTTTCCCGTTGCCAAGAAAATGTAATCTGGTATAATATTAATAATAAATTAATTAATTCAATTAGTAATTATGGAACAAAACAATTTGTATGATTTTAAAATAGAAAAGAAAAATAATGAAATAGTTTACTGATAAATAAACGACTATTACTGGATTACCACGTGAGGCATAAAATCGCAATTTTGTTGTAATCGTGCCAACGTGATACGTAGATGATATCTGCATCTAAATATTATTGGCAATATTATTGTTTATATAATTTGTTTATATTTTTTGGCAATATTACATTATTTGGCAATACTTGATCTCCCATCGACCAAAAAACTGTGGCCAAAGTATAAGATTTGTGTGCGAAGTGTGCACGCTTTCTTCATTTCTGCTTAGTCTTAAGGAAAGTTCTATCATTTCATTTCAGGTTGTACATTATTTTTTTTGCATTAGTTCTCTGCTTAAACAGTAAGCTAGTTTTTTACTTGGTATATTTTTTGTTTTCGTGTTGTTTTGTTGTGTGATTTGAGTTCATGTGGTTCAGGTGCTGAGTTGTTTATCATGTCGGGGTCACCCCAATCTCTAACACCTAACGACACTCTTCCTGAAAATGCAAACATTCCAACAAATAATGTTGAAATGGAAAACGTTGAGAAACATGTCGCAAATGATGTCCTGCACCGTAGAAATAAAACACAAGTTCAAATTTTAAATGAAGCCAATGAGGCTGGTATAGCGAGTGTATCCATATTAATTTCTGCAGTTACTGGAACGATCCCGAATTCTCATCCGAAGGCTCTACGTGACGCCATCTCGTCACAAGTTGACAACCATCAGGGAATTGAATCTCTGCGGCTTTCCCGGCAAGGAAAGCTCACATTAGTCACTCGAAATGAGGTAACGGCTACTCAAGTGTTGAACATTCAAACTCTCCTGGGCATCCCGGTTTCTGCCCGGTTGCTAACAGACAGCATCACAACGAGGTTTTTGTTGCGCAACATGGATCCCCAAATTCATTGTAAAGACATAGCGGATGAGCTAGAACTTTCTGGCATTCCTGTGCTGGAAGTTCGTCGATTTATACGTAAGAATTCTGGTCCCACTTCGACCGTTCTGGTGACGAAGTTGGGATGCAACTTGCCCGATTCTGTCAAATTATGGTACCAAGTCTTCCGTATTTCTTTGTTTGTCGACAGGCCGAGACAGTGCCTGAAATGTTGGAAATTCACTCATGGTGCCGGTGTTTGCAGAAGCGACCCTGTGTGTGCGCAGTGTGCCACTGTTCATACGGGTTCCTGTACGGTCGACCCCCCTATTTGTGCCAACTGCAAAGGCAGTCATCATGCCACAGACAAGACTTGCCCCAAATATATCCAAGAAACTCGTTTCTTGAAATTTAAGTGTGAACAACATCTGGGATTTAGTGAAGCAAGGAAACAATTTCCGACCAGTGGCTATGCTAAAGCCGAGTCCTATGCACAGGCCATCGCTACTCCTCCCCCCCCTCCGGCGGACTACATCACCAGAGGTGACCTTCAGGTTATGCTACAAGGTTTTGCCGAGAATATTGCTGCCATGATGCAGTCTGTCCTGGAAGCCCAGGCGTTAAATTATGAACATATGTTGTCCACCGTCACGTCATCCGTGGTTGGGGCCCTGCGGGACGCCCTTGCCCCAGGTCACCCCTCTCCTTCACAGAGCGCCACTGATAAACTGCAAAAGCCGGGTACTCCTGTGACTCGCACTCTTTCACGAAATAGTAATGTCAAAAAGTTGTGCACTGGGATGCCAAATCTAAATAATCTCCAAACACAGAACACGGACGTTCCCTCAGGGGACGACTGGACTTTAGACGATCTTGCCACTATGAGAGACAAGCCCGATCCCAATGCCTCCATCACTTAGGGTGGTTGAGGTAAGCGTTTCCTTTTGTGTTATTTCTTTTTCTTACTGTTTTTGTTATCATGTTTATTTGCAGTCTGTTGAGTTATTGTCTTGTCCTATTGTGTTATTTTCGGGTTTTTGTTTCGATAATGAGTTTTTCCCACTTTTGCTTTCCCTGTTTGCGGTCCGGGGTTGGGGTTCACGAACTTTTGGTTGTTGGGGTTTCATTACATCAGCTTCTTCTTTGTGTTTTTTCTTTATGCTCAGCTTTTTAGTTCATTGGAACTGTAGAAGTGTCCGGGCCAATGGTCATTGGCTTCGATCTCCTACCTTCGCCCAGGCTCGCATTATTTGTCTGCAGGAGACCTTCCTTTCGGCGTCGGATAGTTTTTCTCTCCCGGGCATGAATGTGTTTCGCAAGGACCGCCTGGAAGCTCGTGGTGGAGGCCTTGTGACGGCTATTCATACCTCTTTGGCTGCTCTCTTGGTGCCGTTGCCTCCCTGTCCGCAGTCAGACTTTGAAGTTTTAGCTGTCAAAGTCTGGCTTAACCGTTCCTGGATCTCTTTGATAAATGTATACTCCCCCTCGGGTGTTTTCCCGGGCGAGTGGCTCTCTGGGGTCTTGGATTCGTTGAGTTCCCCAATCATCCTCTTGGGTGATTTCAACATAAATCTTCTGGGTAGGGATCCTCCATTCCCTCCTAGAGTTCGACATCTGTTAGACTGGTCTGCCTCCCATGAGATCTGTTTTCTGAATTTGGATTCTCCGACACGCTCTGCTCCTAACGGGTCTGCCTCTCTGTTGGACCTCACCTTGTTGTCCCCTACACTTCATAGGGACATCCACTTCTACATCCACCCTGATAATTTTGACTCGGACCATCATCCGGTTGTTTTATTCCATAATAGCATGATCGCCTCGGCTGGGCCGGGTCGGGTTTTGGTGAATTGGCCTAAGGCTAGCGTCTGCCTAAATGAGCTGTTACACGCTTCCAATCCCACCTACTCTGAGTTTGAGAAGTTCTGTCACCAGGCTATCCAGGCTCAGCAAGTGATCCGGCATTCCCAGGCGGTCCAGCCCCCACCTTGGTGGGACTCTACCTGCCAATTTCTATTGCGCCAAAAGCGGAGGTCCCTAAAGTGGGCCCGCTCTACTTGTTCCAGGGAACATTGGAAAAACTACAAGATGTTTGCCGCCAAACTTCGGCGCCACATGAAACTTGTGTCTCGCCAATACTGGGACAAGATTTGTCGGGATAGCTGCTCGAGTGGCAGAATCTTCAAGATTCTGAAGCGTCTCGCTAACAGGGAGTCTACCCATGGAGACAATGTATTGTGCAACCCTCATCCAGTGGTTTCTGCCCATCTTCAGGCCGAAGTTTTCTTGCAGCATTTTCAACAACTAGATGCCTATGAACCCTTGCCGTTTGACCTTAGTGATGGGGACGATTCTTTGGATGCCAGCTTTTCTTTGGAGGAGCTTTCAGATGCACTCAAACACACCAGGCCTACGTCCCCTGGCGCTGACGGTATTTCCGCCCGCCTTTTACAAAACCTTCACTCTGAAAATCGTCAAAAGCTTCTTTCGATCTTTAACGCCTCGTTTGAAAGTTCGTCGCTTCCGGCTTCCTGGAAGTTGGCCACCATCATCCCGATTCGTAAGCCGGGCAAACCGACTATGCAGACTAGTTCTTACAGACCGATTGCCCTGACTTCCGTCTGTGTCAAGGTTATGGAAAGGATGATCCTCCATCGCCTTCTGATCTGGACCGGTGTGCGAAACATCTTCCCTCCCAGCCAGTTTGGCTTCCTCCCTTTTAGGGACTGCACCACGGCTCTCTGCACTCTCGTTGATCACGTACGTCGTGCGAGGGCTAACAACCACTTTGTGGCCGCTGTATGTCTTGATATCAAGGCTGCCTACGACTCTGTTTGGATTGATAATCTTATCTACAAGTTGGCTTCGCTGGGCATTCGTGGACGCATGGGCCGTTGGATTGCTGATTTTCTCACTGAGCGCCTGATCCAGATCAGATGGAGGTCGGCTACCTCTGGGGTGGGCCCCTGTCGTCATGGCGTTCCTCAGGGGAGTGTGCTCTCCCCCTTCCTTTTTCTAATCTACTTGGCTGATATCGTGGAGATCTTGGAAGATGGCGTCTACCTCATAGTGTACGCCGACGACATCATTGTGTACGTCATTGGCCTTAACGAGCGTCGTGCCCGTGAAAAGCTTAACAGTGCCCTGCAGAGGATTTGTAATTGGTGTGCGGCCAACAAGCTAAGGATCTCGCCTGAAAAGTGCTTGGCCATCAATTTCTCTCGCAGCCGTGATCCGGGCGACCCTCCGTTTGTTGCTGGGCAGGAGGTCCCTTGGAGCGCCACTGTGAAGATTCTGGGTATCTGGTTTAGTCGCTCTCTTAATTTTCGCTCTCACTTTTCGATGATCCGTATCAAAGCTCTTCGGCGCCTCAACTACATTAAGGCCGTGGCAAGCCACTCTAGGGGAGTGGCCAGCACGCACCTGCTGCGTATCATCAACGCTCTGGTCAGAAGCCTTCTCGAATACGGATGTGCGCTCTTCTTTGACTGTAAAAAATCTGCTATGATCACTCTGGAGAGAATCTACTATGCTGCTCTTCGCACTGCTACTGGCCTTCCCATGTGCACTCCCATTCCGGTCCTTCAACGTGAAGCTGGTGCGACCTCAATCCGCAACCGTCTCCTGTTCCTGGCGAAGGCTTTTCTCTTACGGCAGCTTGCCCTTCCCCCGGGACTTGTTCTCAGTGACTCTCTCCGGTCGCCTCATCCTCCCGATGGTTTTGACTCTAATTGGACTCGCCTCTGTGACTCCTTGTCCGCCGCTTATGGCTGCGATCTTTCTAAAATTATCCGGTTCATCTGGCCTCCTCTACCTCAGGATTTGTCTCTTCATATAATTACTGAAGGCCTTCCCTTTCAGGACGTCTCGCTCCCTGATCGTGTCCTTGCGAGCGAATGGGCCCGCTGGCGCGAGGCCCACCGCTCCTCTACTGTCCTTGCCTCCGATGCCTCCAAAGACTCTGCGAAGACGTCGGTGGCGGCAATTGATGCCGACTCCGACCGAGCCGTGGCTGCCTTGCTCCATCATTGCAATTCCATTTTCACTGCCGAAGCGATCGCACTCTGGTTGGCCATTACTCATCTTCCATTGATTCACAAGACTATTTTTCTTTTAACGGATAGCTTGTCTGTCTTGCGAGCTCTCCAGGCTTATTCACTTCGTTCTCCTAAGGTCATCCTCCATCTGATCCATAGCATTTCGGTCTTGAGTAGTAGGGGCTACTCCGTTACTTTGGTCTGGTGCCCCGCTCATAAGGGTATCGTCCCGAACGAGAGGGCTGACGCTCTGGCCAAAAATGGTCCTTTTCTCTGCCAGGCAGTCCCTTGGATTTCTCCGGAGGACCTACGCTCCCACATTAAGAAGAGCTGGCTCATTGAAAATGACTTCTCATGGCTTAACAGTGACTACGCACCTGATTACCCTCACCTTACCATTGACCGGTCTTATTCTCTGTGGACCCCCTCCAGGCGAACGGACGTGCTTATTGCCCGATGGAGGGCTAGGATGATCCTCACCCAGCAGCGTCTCTTTCGTATGAATCAAGTCTTCTCCCCGCTGTGTAGGCATTGTTTTGAGTTGGATACCCCGGAGCACGTTCTCCTGCATTGCATGGTACTCAATGATCCTCGCCGACAGCTGCTTTTGTCGCTCAAGTTGCCTGCCTGCTCGAGCTACAGCGAGATCCTGTCTGTAGCTCTCTCATCTCCTCAGGGTGTTGCGGCCCTAATCCGATTTTCACGTGTGGCTCTTCCCCATCTTTTTTGACCGCTCTAGTTGACCGCCTGTGTGGGCCTATTGTTGTTGTTTTTTCTTCCCTCGTTTGTCTGTGTCGTACTTGATTTGATCCTGGCTGATTAGCTGTGTGTCTACCCTGGAGTTTCGAGACAAAAGCCTCCCTAACGGGTAGTAGCATACGTCTCAGTACTTGCCAACCAACCAACCAACCAACCAAAGTATAAGGTTAAATATCAATAATGGATGATCGTAAATGTCACATTCTTTTGACATTAAATATGTTTTGCAAATTGTTACGTCGTCAACTAATTTTAATTCGATATTTTATCTCTTTTCCTATTAATATTTTAGCAATTTATTAATTCTTTGGTTATTTAAAATAAAAATTATATCCATTTGTATAATTTGGCGAAATTGATCGACGGAATAATCAAATGTCACCAATTGTTTGTTTACACTCTATATGGATATTTAGGTTGATAGAATTAGCGTACTTATCGAGTCTCCGCCAAGTCATATGCCAAGCAGTCATTAAATAGTGTTTTAGCCTTACTATTATATCTTTTTCATCTGCAATTATTTTACCATCACTAAAAAGGGGTACTTCTAGGTTATCCCGTCGACCAATTTCACCAAATTATACAAATCGCCAAACTAATAGCCAAATTATACATGATGACATAATTTTTATTTTAAATAACGAAAAAACAAATAATTAGTAGAATATTAATAAAAAGTCGAAATAAAAATCCCTTGATGATATTTTAAACACGTGAATCGCATTTAATGTCATTGAATGTGACATTCACGATCATCCATTATTGGCATTTAATCTTATAGTTTGGCGATAATTTCTGGTCGACGGGATAACCTAGAAGTACCTAAAAAAAATATTTTGAATGTGAAAGATAAATCATTACCATGAAGAAATATTTGCAATTAATTTATCATTCATTCTAATAAAAAAACGGTACTACTAGGTTATCCCGTCGACCAAAAAATTATCGCCAAACTATCAGATTAGATGCCAATAATGGATGATCGTGAATGTCGCATTCAATGACATTAAATAGATTCACGTGTTTAAAATGTCATTAAACGATTTTTATTTCGACTTTTTATTAATATTTTACTAATTATTATTATTATTTTTTTTTGTGTGTGTGCATATTTTAGTGCATTTTTTCATGCTTAATTGAATGGTACTAAGCAAATTCTTTTAAATCCAGTACTTGGTGAGATACTTCACATTTTCCTAATTTGGCGATGTCTTCGGCGCAAAAACCTGAAATTTTGAATCCTTATCTATCTATCTATCTATCTATATATATATATATATATATAAATCTTTCCTTTAGGAAGTTCATCGGATGGTCTAAAATAATAACATGTTTTACCGTACCTCAGAAGCAAATTCAGATAGAAGCAATTCAAATGGAATTCACCTACTAAAAAAAATCTTAATTACTTAAATACTTTTGTAATTTGTCAGTTATTTAGTCATTTTAGAGGTATTTTGTCGTCAAAATGAACTTTGAACGGACCAATGTAAGATTACATAAATCAGACAAAAATTGTGGGTATTTGATTCGATATTAAGATTGTTTATTTAAATATATTTCGTTTGATTCAAGATTATTTTAAAGATACTGACCAGCGTAGCGGGCGGAGGCTGCTAGTTTAAGATAAAATTATGTAAATTTGTATAATTTGGCGAACGATTTGGCGAAATTGGTTGACGTGATAATCAAGTAGTAGCCAATTTACACTTTTCATATTTCACAAAAGATTCATACACAGACATCATATACGCAATAGGTTTAGCACGATTTTCTTGCAACTACAATGTGGCAAAATCTTCATTTTAGAATACCAAAGAAATTTATATATATATTATTATTTTCTATCATTTTAAACAGCAATTAACAATAAATAAAAAAGTAACTGTAGAACAAAACAACAAATATCATTTCAAAAAAGAAAATGAAAGTAAATAAACAACTTATTATCAGATAAACAACTATAGCTGGGTTACCATATGAGGCAAATAATGTCATTTTGGCGCCAGTGAGATACCTCGATGAGTACATGACCAAATTTGTGACAAAATTTACATATTTGGAAAAAATTTTTATCGGTATTTATACTGCATTTTCCCTACTTATGTATAGTGAAAAAACTTTGACACAGATGTCATGTATGCACCACATTGGCGCAATTTTTTTCTGGCGCCAATTTGGAGAACTTGGTTTTTAATCACCAATTTCATAAATATTATTTAATTATTTTATATCATTTGAAAAAAAAAATTAATTAATAGCTATAGAACAAAATGATTTATATTATTTTAAAAAACAAAATGAAAGTTAATAAATAGTTTATTAATAAATAAACCACCAAAGTCGGTTTACCATGTGAGGCATAAAATCGCCATTTTTTTGCAATCGTGCGAATGTGGTGTGTATATGACATCTGCGTCAAAACTTAAAAAGTTGCAATTAAATTATTTTACAGTTTGGATGAGGAAAACTTTTATACTAAAATTTAAACATTATACTAATTTTTTTTCTTTTTTTGCTATAACTGCTATTTATATATTTACAATTAAACATAAAAAAATATCCTAAAAATGCTCTCACACATTTAAAAGAGAGTGAGAGAAATTAGTAATTGTGAACATTGCTCCGGCTTATGCCTTCTTGGTATAAAATCGCATTGTTTGATGACAAAAGTAAATTCAAACACCCAAATAAACAAATAACATACAATTTACAGATAAAACCATTTTTAAAAGTAATTCTGCTATTTTGTCCTGTAAGACACATAATGGTAGAATTAGATTTAAAAAATATTTTTTTTTTTTTTTTAAATAGAAAAATGTTACTTACGTTTTATCTAATAAAATATTTAAAATACATTTTTGTTAGCCAGCGCGAAAAAGAATAGCAAATTATTGATTGAAGAAATATTGAAGAAGAAATGGTCAATTAAAAAATACTTGTAAATTTTATTCAGCGGGAATTTTTTATTTCAAAATGTTGAATTTATCTATAGTAATAACGCATAATTGCATAAATTTACTTTGAGTTGCAAAATTTTTCCTTCAGTACTACTTCGTTATATCATCGACCAATTTCGCCAAATTATACAAATCGCCAAACTATTAGCCAGATTATATAGATTAGCATAAATTTTCATTTAAATAACGAAAAACAAATTAGCAGAGCATATATAAAAGTAGAAATAAAATGTCGAATTAAAAATCACTTGATGACATAATTAATGTTTATATTAAGCTTAATGTGAATGTGACATTTACGATCATCCATTATTGACATTTAATCTTGGAATTTGGCAATAGATTTTTAATCGGTGGGGTAATCTTTCCTTTTTCAGTTTTTAAATTTTAAAACTGAAATTTTTCCTGTAAGTGAAATTGACGGAATGGCGCAAGAAAAATTAAATTAACAATAAAAACATTTGCAAAAAGAAATAAAAGAGTTATATCTATATAATTTACGATTGAATGTTAAAATATACTCTAAAAATTATCTTCACTTGAAAAAAAAAAAAAAAAAAACATTATTGCGATCATTAAGAACCTAAGTCAGGCATCAAGTCAGTAGTGCATTTTCGGCTTAAAAACACATTCTTTGGCGACAAAAGCAAGATGAAAATGGTACAGAAACGAATAGTAACTCACAACTTACAGTGTCTTTTACAATCAGATCTGCTTTTTTCTGCTGTAAGTCATATTATACATAAATTTGATAAAAAAAAGAGAAAGAAAGCAATAAGAAGGGAAATAACTATCATTCAAAATTCATTTAATGAATTTCTAAAATTCATGTTTTTATTCTAACGCCAGGGATAAGTCGCCAAAAGTTGAACCAATTGTTATATTTCGCGTTAATTTATTTTTTAAGCATTACAAATATTTTTTTCATTTTTAAGATAAATATATTTTTATAATATTACGCCTCATTTAAGCGGTCTTTCTTTATTATTATTAATATTATCAGTAGTTATTTTCTGCTATTATTTGCAAGATATTTGTAATATTTCTAATAGATGTAGCCATTTTAATTCTTTTAGCAATTATAATTTTCGCCAAAAACAGCTACTGGGAACCCTTTTGTCAAAAATAACCGAAAAATACGAATTTACTAAGAAAAATCAGAGTTATCCCTGTAAATTTGAATCACAAACCTTCGGAAAAATATTTCCTATCGAATGATATAATCAGCAAAAAAATTTATCGGGTAGTTTTTGAAAACACTCGTTTGGAAGTTTCAGAACTTCTGCTTTATAATATATATGATTATTTCGGAAGGAGGTCTGTTAACAACTCTTTAGGTCTTCTTTTCGTTAGGTATACTGTGGTTGTGGTGTAACTGTGCTAGTAAGTTAATTTTTATTTTTTTTTAGAATTCAATGAACTAACTATCGTTATGCATCACCTGGATAAATTCATCCTGTCTAATTTAAATTATTCACTTTGTTCAATACATTAAAAATTTGCTGTTCCTTCTGATTCATTTCAATGAAAATTGATATCTACACCACTTTTTTTATCTTTCTATCTGATACATAACTAACTTAAATAAATAAATAAATAAATAAAGCAAAAATTAATAGTTATTCTATTTATTTTTATTGTTAATTCATTCCTTTTAAAATATTTTGAAGAAATTCCATGATAGGATACGTAAGTTCTTTACTCATCAATTCAGGATTTCTTATTTCAGTACAGAACCATTTATCTAGAGCAGCGGGGTTCCCAATCTATGGGTCGCGGCAGTTTTTTGCTGAGTCGCGGAACAATCGAGGTTTGTAATCAAAATATATATCTTTTATTTCATCTGTTTAAAAAGATGTGACAATTCAAATAGGAAATAATATTTAAAAGGATTTTTTTTAAATTTCTTTCTAGATTAATATGCGAAAAGAATATCCAGAAATATTTAAATTAGCTTTAGGGTCCTTTTTGAAATTCTACACTTCATGCTTATGAGAACATGCTTTTTCTACTTTACTGTTTATGAAAGACAAGTACTGAGGCAAACTGCGTGTTAATATACGTTCCTACATTTGTAAACACCAGAACCAG
This sequence comes from Maratus speculifer, assembly GCA_964019185.1. Taxonomy (NCBI): domain Eukaryota; kingdom Metazoa; phylum Arthropoda; class Arachnida; order Araneae; family Salticidae; genus Maratus; species Maratus speculifer. The sequence goes on along the minus strand of OZ025295.1, from coordinate 40,386,859 downwards.
AAATCTCATTGATAACAGTAGTAAGGAAAGGACAGTTTAAGCTCAGCAGGCGGCACTGCGGCACCATGCCGCCTGCGGTGCCACCACCGTCCTTGCGGCTGTCCCGCCGCCACCACCGTCCCGCCACCATCCTTCCTGGTCCCTCCTGCATTGCCCCCTGCGCCCACCGTGCGTCCCCCTCCACGAACGCCCCCTAGCGGAAAAAAAGGAACATTCTATTATAACAGAGAATTGAACGACCTTCCCTATTCAAAAATATTATCAATCACATCTCAACTCGGGTAGTACCTCTCTTTAACTAACATTTCCTCTCCTAAACGACCATTCCCTCCCTGAAACGGTCATTACCCCTGTAAACAACCATTTCTAAAACTATATAAATGTATGTTTTTCGATGTTATTTTTAAAAGGATGTTAAACATTGAAGTGTTTAGTGCTTTATGAGTTTACATATTGATATGCGCTGTTTTTTCACTTGTTTATATTTTTACTAAAGTTGATAGAGTAGCAGTAGATTTTATATTAAATTTTAACGATACAGAGAATTTTCCCCATTAATATCATATGGAGAAAAGTTATCAGGATCCAAGTCAAATTGCTAGTTTTGGAGGAGTGGACGCTCTTTATCGAGCAGTTCACGGTAAGGTATCTAACAAGGAAAGTCTCCATACGGGCATACTCAGAAAAATCTGAAAAAATTACAGAATGTTCTTCTCATATAGTTATATATGTTTATAAAAAACATTTCGGCGGAACTTCCTTATAACGTCAGTAAAAAAATAATAAAAATTTCGTTTATTTGGCGATTTATCTCCGGTTGGCGAAAAAACGAAATTTTGAAAAATACGATTTTACGCTTCGAATAATTTTTAAAGAAAAAACTTTCTATGTTCAATTTATTTAAATAAGTTTAGTTTAAGTAATTTTAGTTTTGCATTTTTACTTTACTTTAAGTGTAATTTTGTCATATACGTTTATATGTACTTATAACAAAATGAAATTAATATATTTTAACATTTAAAACACAATTTAAATTGATTAAAATTGTTCCAAATTGAAAAATACACTTAAAAATCTGCTGCATTTTGTTGCAACGCACTCCCTTGCTTGTATAGAAAACGGTTACTTGGCCATGAAATGGAGCTTTCTCATTGGTTGGAATAGAGATATTATATACAAGTGGTGGAGTGCGTTGCAAGAAAATGCAGCAGATTTTTAACGGTCAATTCACGGTGCTTTGGAGCATTCTCATTGGTCAGAAGAGAGATATTCTATAAAAGTAGTGGAGTGACGTTGCAGTAAATGCTGCAGATTTTTAACAGTGGAGTCAATTAAAATCAATTTTCAGATTCGTTAAAATCGTCTGCTTTTGGCGAGGAAATGCACTGCTCGCCAAATCCCGCGTCGCTTTCAGCTTTTCACGCCAATTATTCCAAACTATTTTATTTTTTTACATATCTAATAATGTAATTCCGCCGCTAATTTTCACTGATCCTTTATTACCTACATGAGTAGTTTAATTCGTATTTTTTTCAAAAAATTCTGAGTATGCCCCCAATGGAGACCTTCCTTGTAAGAAAAAAATTAAATCTTGGTTAGAAAGGGTTGATGCTTACACTCTTCATAAACCTGTACGCAGAAAATTTCAAACAAATCGAGTGATTGTGTATTCTATAGATCAGCAGTGGCAAGCGGATTTGGTAGATTTAACTTCTTTACAGAAATTTAATGACGGGTTTCGTTACATTTTAACATGCATTGATATTTTATCTAAGTATGCATGGGCTTACCCTTTGAAATTGAAACATGCTGAAGATATAGTAGCAGTGTTTGAGTCCATTTTTCGAACAAGGAAACCAAAGTACTTGAATACTGACGCAGGTAAAGAATTTTTAAATTCTCGTTTACAGGAGTTTCTGAAGCAACAGGGTGTTCGATTTTTTAGGACTTTTAACAATACGAAAGCTTGTGTAGTGAAAAGATTTACCGCACTCTGAAAACTAAAATGTGGAAATATTTTACAACGCATCACACTTATCGATATATTGATGTATTGGATCAATTTTTAGATAGTTCCCACATAGCATGCATGTTCACAGTGACGTCACTGTAAGTCACTGTGGTCACGTCACATATGTGACCAAAATGCCACCCCTCAGTGACGTCACATTGTGACTGAAATGTGACGTCACATCTGTGACCAAAATGCCACCCCTCAGTGACGTCACATTGTGACTGAAATGTGACCTTCTTAGAATTTATTATTAGTTTTATTATTAGTTATTATTTATTTATTATTCTTTTTATTTCTATTACTCCCCTCCCCTCCCGCTCCTTTTTTTTAAGAAGATACTATGTATGTTTGCGTTTGATACAAGTAATGGTAATGATTAAAAAAAATTATATTACCATTAAAGCTATTATTTTTACTTTATTAAAACCTAAACAATGTTTTATCCAATAATATCTAATTATGAATTTTATTATTATTATTTAACAATTTGCTTTAACTTGAATTGTTTTGAAACTAATAAAAATAAAAAGTAAAAATACACTTAAAAAAAGACATTCTCATAAAACTATTCGTATTTAACTTCGGAAGCTGTTGCGCAGAAAAAGAAAAAACTAAACGGTCATGCGCATAGGAAATGAAAATCGTTTGCAAACGAAAGAATAAATAAACGTAAACAGAAATATTTTAAATTGATGATAGACGCAAGAAGTTAGTTGGCTGGAATTTATGGCAGTTGTGAGTAGTTGCATATTGACACGGATTTAACAATTTAAAGAAGAATGTCCACTACAGGTCTTCCAAGCGGCAAAATATAAGTCCGAGAAAATTAATGGGGCTTTGACTGTTAAAATAATTTGGTCTTTGCCACTTTAATTATTATCGGATTTAGTTAGTGCAGCAAGAATAACTAGAACGAATGACTTCGATAAAAAAAGGTATGGAAAATATTATTTTTAATGGTTGCTTTTTTATTATTATTGTTCTGAGAACGATTTTAATTACATTGTCAAAAACATGCTATAAAACATCAATGCTTCATTAACTTAATAAAGTCTAATGCATTCATTATTTATTTTGTTGTCATAAAGAACTTGATTTTTAATAATTTGGATTAGGTTGTTACAGGTAGTGATTTTAATTGCATTCTAATCTGCGTTGTTTCCTTTTTTAAAATATCTGGTTAAAATAATGTGTTTCCATAAACATAAAATCATATGATAGTAAATTATAATAAATCGATAATATAATTATTAAACATTTAAAGATAATTATATTTTGTAATAAAGAAGCTTTTTTATGGAATAAAATTATCTACAAACATCCTTTTTTAATTTTTGTATTAAGTAATCTTCTGAAACATTTCATAATTTTATTTAAAAAAATTGTATCTGCTCAGAAGAGGAATTTATAAGAGAACGAGAAGAACTATTAAAAGAAATCGTAGATGTTTGATATTAAAAAAAACAATTATGTTAATGATTGTTTAATGTATTTTTCAACTTGTGAAATGTTATAAAATTTCTGAATGGATAGTCATCGTGGGTGAAAACGTTTCAGTTGTAAATATTCTTATTGGAATGTTTTCAGAAAGAACTAGAAGTTTGGATGAAAATTTGGAAGTTATGCAATCGATAAGAATTTAAACATGATTGAATTTAAAACAAATGACGCAAATACTTGAGCGGTATGAAGCTAAAAAGTAATAACTGTATTTTATTATTAACTTTTCATTTCAGAAACTTTTATTATTTCCTTTCCTGAATAATTTTACAGAGGTAAATTTCAGAATATCCATTATATGTAGTATAAGTGAACATCGTGATTAAAGTGGGTATTATAAATACTCTCTAATACTATAAATAAAATATTAATAATTATGATTAACGTATTTGTTGTTCTAATTTATGTTTATCGTCGGAATTTTTATTAGATAGATGTGTCAGTGATGGATAGCCTTGCAGTAATGGATAGCCCCTTAATGTTTTTTGTTTATTAATATACTAATAAATATTTAGCTTTAATTTTTTCCATAATTACTCTTTGCATGTTTTAATAATATTTTAATATTCATAGAAGACAGTATATGAAGACAGTTTGTGATTATTTTTTTTATTTGTGACAAATTTGTCACTTACTTTGTGACGGTGACAGCATTACTAATGTTGTGAAGTCACACTGGGACACAAATACACAGTTATGAACATTGTTATGTAGTGTAAAATCACATCTATAATTTTATTATACTTTGGCAATACATCTCAATTAAAACTTGGGAGCTGCTATAAAAAGTATGTACCAAAAGAAAGTTACCGAATCAAAATGCCATGCAAACTTTAATCTTTGTTACATATTTTTTTTCTGTGGCAATAAATGAGAATATTTAAGACAACTGAATATTCGATCTATTAAAATTATTTCAAATTTAGCAATTTGTTTTTCTAATAAGCATTAAAATTATCAAAGAAACACTTCCTTTAAGGTGCAACACTAGTCATAGAAAAAGACCCGGATGATAATATAAAGTCCGTGGCAGCGTTCTTTTCAAATATCTCGCTCACATTTTAATATTTTTACATGATTTTTTTTGCATAGCATAGCTGAAGACGATCTATAAGCGGCCTAGTTTTTACTTTTTTGATTTTGGTTTCAGTTTAAAAAAAAATATTTAAATTTCAAAACCGGTTTAAACCGGTACTGATATTGAAACTATCAAAATATAAAATATATGCAAGTAAAATCGAAAAAGTAAAAACTAGGCCCGTAGTAGATCGTCCTCAGCTTCCTATGCAAAAAACATGCAAAAATATTAAAATTTGAGCGAGATATTTGAAAAGAACGCTGCCACGGACTTTATATTATCATCCGGCTCTTTTTCTGTGACTAGTGTTGCATCTTTAAGGAAGTGTTTCTTTGATAATTTTAATGCTTATTAGAATAAAAAATTGCTAAATTTGAAATAATTGTGATAGATCGAATATTCAATTGTCTTAAATATTTTTATTTATTGCAACAGAAAAAAAATGTATCAAAGATTAAAGTCTGCATGGCATTACATTTTGATCCAGTAACTTTCTCTTCGAACATTCTTTTTATAGCAGCTCCCAAGTTTTAATTGAGATGTATCGCCAAAGTATAATAAAATTATTGATGTAAGTGATTTTACACTAAATAACATTGTTCATAACTGTATAATTGTGTCCCAGTATGACTTCGCAACATTGACAATGCTGCTACCGTCACAAAGTTAGTGACAAAATTTGTCACAAATCAAAATATAATCGCAAACTGTCTTCACAACCTTGTCACTATCGTCACAGAATAGTCACAGTTTTAATGACAATTTTGTCACAAATGACACATTTTTCACATTTTGGTCACATCGTGACGTCACAAAGTGGTCACAATGTGACGTCACAAACGAGCTCTAAAACGGCCATAACGACTTCACATTTGAGTCACTGTGACTTCACATCGACGTCACGTGACGTCACATCGACGGTCACAAAGTCACAATGTGACTTCACTACGACGTCACCGTGACGTCACCATGTCTTACGGGTTATAATCACATCTACCATACCACCATTAAGAGACCCCCAAGTGAAGTGAATAAGGATAATGAAAGTGAAGTGTGGTTTTCTATTTACGGTAATATGTCAAAACTGAAAAGAAAACCTTGTGTTTTTAATTCAGGAGACTTAGTACGTGTTTCTAAACATAAAATGACTTTCGAAAAAGGATATGAAACAAATTGGACGGAAAAACTATTTTTAGTAACAGAATGTGTCACGAGAATTCCTCCAGTTTACAAAATCAAAGATTTATTAGACGAACCTATTGAAGGAACTTTTTATGCAGAAGAATTACAAAAGGTACAGCCAAAAAACCACTTTGACGTTGAAAAGATTCTGAAAAAACGTAAAAGAAAAGGGCAACTTGAATATCAAGTTAAGTTTAAAGGTTATCCTTCTAAATTTAATCAGTGGATACCTTCTTCAGATTTATTTTCTCTATAAAACACCCATTTTTTACAACGAATGATCATTCACAATCATGTCATTCTACGTGACGCTACCTTCTGACAGTTCAATGAACTATTTTCCAGAAAACAAAATTTCACATTATTTTACAAGATTACCTATGCCTTTAGATTTAAAAGGTGAATGGGAGGTCGGTTTAACTGAATTGATTTATCCTCATACATGGCGTAATATTACAGAATATGGTAACGAGTATGAATATGTGTTAGGTAATAGTTTAGAATTACCAGATGGAAGACCTAGAAACGGTAATGAATATGAACAGGATGATAGTGACACGAAAAAAATTCGAATCCCATCAGGATATTATGAATCTCCTAACGACATCATTAAAGTGATAAATTATCAAAATTTTGGTGATAGAATTTCGATTAGCTACAACAAACACACTAAAAAAGTGAAAGTTTCTTTGAAGAGATATGCACAATTGAAGTTTTTATCCGGTTTAGCCGAATGTTTAGGATTCTTACCAGGTGAAGTAATCTCAAATGTTTCGACTCCTTCATTATCTTTTGAAAGTCCCTTTATAGCTGACCCACACGCAGATTTTAAATTGCTCTACTTGTATAGTGATATTGTAGAACCTCAGATTGTTGGAGATACAGTTGCACCCTTATTGCGAGTGATTCTTGTTAAAGGGGAAGACGGAGATATGATTCATGAAGTGTTTGACAGACCTCATTACATACCAGTGACTCGAAAAAACTTTCAAACGATTGAAACTGTTATAAGAACACACACAGGACGTTTAGTGTCATTTGATCGTGGGAAGTTGATTGTGAAACAACATTTCCGTCAGAAATATCTTTCATAATGCTTGTTCCTTACCAATGCTGTAATCAGTCTTTTGAAGATTATTATACACATCAAACAGGTAGCGGATTGAACTATTATCAAGGAAATACTTTTCAGAAAGGTTATGGTTTCGGAGGACTTTTTCGTTCACTTTTCGGTGCAGCTGTACCTTTATTTAAATCGGGTGCTAAAGCAGTTGGAAAGCAGTTATTTCATACCGGTGTAGATGTGCTAAATGATATTTCTCAAGGTGATAATATTAAAACAGCGGCTAAACGACGATTTAAGGAAGCCGGGAAAAATCTGACAGACAGAGCAGAAGTTAAAGTGAAATCTATGATTGGATCAGGTCAAAGGAATAAAAAACGAAAGAGACCTCAAAGTTCTCTCAGTCGCCCTAAAGCCAAGAAAGTGAAAGCACGCGATATTTTTGCTTAAATATGTCTGGTCTTATTCATAAAGATTCTCCCGTTTGCGTCAAATCTGAACTAGACTTGTTTATGATTCCACCTACGCAAACAGCTATAGAAAAAGGTCACTTTGTAGAATATCATCCACTGGCTACCATATCTGAGAGTGGGCCAGTTGAGTTTAACATTACAGGCAATAGTGAAGATTATATTGATTTATCAGCATCTTACCTTTACGTGAAAGTAAAACTAACTAACGCTGATGGAACCCCCTTACCCGACAAGACACTGTAGCACCTGTTAATTTATTTTTACAAGCATTGTTTTCTCAAGTAGATGTGAGTTTGAACGAAAGAGTGATTTCCTCTTCTAGTAATACTTACCCGTATCGTGCTTACATCGAGACTTTACTGAATTATGGAGAAGATGCCAGAAAAGTTTACTTTCTTGCGAATGTTTTTTCAAAGATGAATGTTTGGATACAGTCAATCCCACACTTACCGATAACCCAGGACTTCATAAAAGATATGAATTAACTTCAAAAAGAGTGTTGGATATGATAGGCCCACTACATTGCGATATTTTTCAACAAAATAGACTTTTATTGAATATGGTAGATTTGAAAATTAAAATGACACGTAGCAAACCCAATTTTTGTTTGATGGCTGATAAATAATCGGAGATAAAACACCTGATTATAAAATGGTGTTACAACACGCCTCTTTGTTTATTCGAAAGGTGAAAGTTAGTCCAGGTGTTTTTATCGGACATGCTAAAGCGTTAGAGAAAAGTAATCCTAATATCCTATCGATAGAGTTTTGTGTAAAACATACTCAATATCGAGTGGAAGCTGGTCTTTTATGCAAGATAACGTATTCTTAGGATCTATGCCTAAACGTGTAATTATAGGATTATTAGAAAATTCAGCCATTAACAGACAGTATGACCTTAATCCGTTTTTCTTTAACCACCACAACGTCAACTTTTTAAGTATTTACATTGACGGACAACCAATACCATCTAAACCATTAAAATTAAATTTTAACGAAGGAAATTACATTGCAGCCTACCATCGATTGTTTCCCGGTTTTAACCGAGATAATGGAAATTATCTGTCTCGAGAAGATTATGCTAAAGGACACACTCTATATGCATTCGATTTAAGTCCGGATTTATGTGATGGTCCACACTTGAATTTACAACATCAAGGAAATTTAAGAGTTGAAATTAAATTTTCTTCAGCACTTTCATCAACTATTTCCGTTCTGATCTATGCAGAATTTGAAAACATTATTGAAATTTCTAAGTCAAGACATGTGTTGTGTGACTTTCCAAACTAGACAAAGATGAACTCTCAACAGATTAAAGACATTTTATCTCATAACAAATACGCTAAGAAATATTTTTTAGATGTGTTTCCCAGCGATATGCTCCCTAACACAATTAAGCAACACCCCTGTTGTTTCGTATGCAACGTCGATTCTTCTGATCAACCCGGTAGCCATTGGCTTGCTTTCTACATAACTTCACCTAGAAGAGTAGAATTATTTGATTCTTATGGAAATACTCCAGACTTTTATCAAGGACCTATTTTAGACTTTACTTCAAAATTCTCTCAACTGGTTTTTAACCCTTTAACATTACAAACAAATGTTACAGCTGTTTGTGGTCAATATACAATTTTTTTCCTCCTCTGTAGATGTAGAGGTAAATCTCTGAAAAAGTTTTTGTCACAGTTTGTATCTGAAAACTTATGTAATGACCAAAGAGTGTATAATTTTGTTGCCAAACGATTTCATGTGTATGTGAATTTTTATCAATAAAAAGTCTTATAAAATACCATATCTTTTGTGTCTGTTTTTTATTTGTTATGGATTTCCCAAGCCTTCAACACCCCTTCACAGCTGTTTTAGCAGGACCTTCGAAAAGTGGGAAATATTTTTTTATAAAAGATTTCATCTACTTTAAAACATATATGATAAAACCTACACCCGATAAAATTGTTTGGTTTTACGGCATCTACCAAAATTTATATGATGAAATATCTGACGTTACATTCATTGAAAGTTTCCCAACTAATTATGAAGAATATTTAGGAACCAATACTTTGTTCATTATAGAGGATCTTATGTGTGAAGTTAGTGGTGATCGTCGACTTACAAATTTATTTACCAAGGGGAGTCATCACCACAATTTAAGTATTTTTTTTTATCACACAAAATTTTTTTCATAAAGGAACGAAAGATCTTCGATTGAATGCTGACTATATTTTCCTATTTAAAAACAGACGTGATTTAAATCAAATCACATGTTTAGGAAGACAATTATACCCACGAAATCATAAATTTTTCCAAGAAGTTTACGCAGATGCTACCTGAAAACCTTTTACCTACTTATTAATTGATTTGAAAAATGAAACAGATGAAGAACATCGGTTAAGAACACAAATCTTACCGAATCAAAATCAGTATTATTACACTCTGAAATATAAATAATTGTGAAAAACGGCAGACTCATCATTTCATAAAATGTCACCGACCCGTAAACAGGTCAAAGATTTACAGCTAATTCACTCATGTCCAAAAGCATTGCGCAAGCAGTTACTGAAAAAGCTACCTTCAAAAGTGGTTAAAACCATCTGTGAATGTTCTTTAAACGTGTTAAAAGGAAATATACCAATTTCACATTATCAGAAAAAGCAGCTTGGAAAACACAAATATCTTCTAAGAAAATTAGCCTCTAAAAAAGTAGTCTTTACCGGAAAAAACGTTTAATTATTCAAAAAGGAGGTTTTTTAAATATTTTGATACCAGCTGCTGTTACAGCTTTGTCAGAGCTTATAAATGGAGTTTAGCAAAAAGTTTGTTTTAGTCCCTGAGAGTGATTTTTCTAAACATACACCTTCTCAAAAGCAACTAAGTGAGTTTGATAAAGAAATGCAGAAAATTTTGAATAGTAAATTACAAGATTTTGAAAAACTGCAATTATACTACGACTTGTTAAAAAGATAAATGAATTTAGAAGATTTTAACCCACCATTCAAAATGGATGTTACAGAAAAGGATGAACCTCCAAAACCAGCTGAAGATGAAACTATGCAAAATCCTGCAAATTCCGAAGACAACATTTTAAAAATGATTCCAACAGGTGTTCAAAAACAAGGTGAACAACTCTTGCAATATTTGAAAACGTATCCAAATATTTTACGTTGGAATGATCGAGGAGAGATTATTTATAAAAACCAATTAATCCCTAAGTCTAATCTAACTGATTTGATTGGTTTAATACTCACTCAGAGAAAATCTTATAAACATTTATCTGGGAGAGAAGAATTTTTAAAAGCGTTGAGTTCTATGAATACTCCCAAGCTTTTCTTCAAGAACAAATATTTAACTATAGATGATAATGTGTATTCACCTATAAAAAATGTTAAATCGATTGTTAAAGCTAAAAAGACTCTTAAGTCCCCTGTAATTAAATTTTTTCATTAATTTTATATCACGTGTCATCTTTCTTTCTTAAACACTTACTTTCTTATAAGTAAACAAACATTTTTTCCTCGTCTAATACTTTTAAACAAAACTTTTTTTCATTTGAAATATTTTTTTTCACGTTGAATTTTTTTTCACTTTGAATTTTTTTTTTCACTTTGAAATATTTTTTTCACTTTGAATTTTTTTTTTCATTTCTAAAAGTTTTTTTCATTTCGAAAAATTTTTTTTTCATTTTGATTTTTTTTTTCATTTTGATTTTTTTTTTCATTTCGAAAAGTTTTTTTCACTTTGAAATTTTTTTCATTTCGAAATTTTTTTATTTTTTTTACATTTTGAATTTTTTTTCATTTGAAATTTTTCTCACTTTACAATTTTTTTTTTGTTTGGAAAGTGAAAGTTAATCTTTGAAAAAATTTTTTATTCAAAATCTGTTCAAAGATTTTAATGTAGAGTTGATTTTTCTGAAAAAGAAACTTCTTTTTTTCTGAAAGAAAAAGTATAAATTATTTTAACACATTAATTACACCATTTTGAGACACACCAGTTTATTTTTTCTAAAATTTACAAATCATCAAGTGTTTTAAACAGAACACCAGCTAACACTTTGTAATTTACATTTTGAAGGAAATAATGTGAAACAATCTGTGTTTCCTTGACAAAAAGTTCTGATAAAGCTTTAAAATCTATAGTACAGAGAGATAATTCACCTAAACTTAAAAATTTTTCTAAGTCATTGGAAGTCATACAAGCATGGCGAAGTTGTGCGGATGAATTGTAGACGCATCCAAGACATTCATACTCTGATTTAAAAACTTTTTGCAGTTCTACTTCTATCAATGCTACTAAGCGTAGTTCTAAAGCTGTAAATTCTACAGCGCATGTTTTCGAAGGTAAGAGTTTATGAGCAATTAGAGTTGGAAAGTGATTTTCATACAGATATGTGAGCACTGTTTCATTAAAGGAACTTAGATGGTGTTTTAAATTGTCGAGTTGATATTCATCTAACCGAATGCAACAACCTTTCTGAATGCTGCTGATTTCAGCGAAACCATCTTTAGATAATATGAGGATGGAGTTGTTTGCAATGAAAGATGATGTTGTATAAAGTAAATTAAAGTCAAATATTTTCTGAACGAAACGATACCATGATTTTAAATTCATGGAAACACCATTTTTTGTAGGAGTTAGTGGTTGAGTTTCAGAAGATCGAAGAAATTTTCGAATGTGGATAATGACAGAACCTTTGAACAGTTCACAGGTTAAATAGATACTATTTCCAAGTTCTTTTAAACAGATTCGTTGATTTGAATAACCATCGTTCATATCCATAGATTTAGACTTTTTCTCGTTTCTACTAGATAATGTAGGATTAGCATCAGCGATTAGTACAGATGAAGTCTGGAATGCAGTTGAAGAAGTGGGTTTATCAGATGAAGACTCAGCTACAGCCGGAGAGGGGGGTTCATCAGATAAGTCCATAATTAGTTTATTAAAATCGATGCTTTGAAACACATCATCCAAATTATCAAAAACATCTTCTAAATCACATTCATTTTTTGATTTTTTTCTCGCAACCATTCTGAGAAGAATTGTTAGATCGTTTCATTTTTCCAAGAGAAAAAATGATGCGACTTTCCCCAACAAAATATAACAGAGTTATGTTGCCACGCACAAATTCGAACTCACGCATAACTTCTGTGACGTCATATTCAAACCAATATTTTAGTTCACATTTTGTGCACCTGATGTTGACACAAACCGAAAAATTCTTTCTCACGGTTTTTGAAAACAACACCTGCTTCTTGTGACGTCATATTCGAACTAATTTTTTTTTCTACACCTGGTGTTGACATGAATCGTAAAATACTTTCTATTTAAAAACAACATCTGTTTCTTGCAGTTTTATGACCCAACCTTGAAAACATGTTCTGTAACCGAAATTTTAATCTTTAAAACTGTAACTAAACTAGAAAATTTCATGACAGAAAAATTAATTTTCTGAATGCGAATACAAAAACTTTTAATTAAATTAATAAAACTAGATTTTTATTTAGAAATAGTCTTCTTTTCAACTCTGAATTTAAAAATGAAATGTATGTTTAAAAAGAAAATATTTTTTTTAATGGGGTCCCTCCGCCTCCCGCCACATCTCCTTATGTGGCGCCCCACTTTTTTTTATCCAGATCTTCATTTTCTTTTCTTCATTTTTTTTTCTTTTTCTGTTTTTTAATTTAATTTTCCTGTTTTAAATTTGATGATGACCATAAGCGAGACTTGTTATACCATCATCTAGAATAAATCGTTTGTCGTCAAACGGGCTGAGTGCTAGCTTCTGTTGCTGTATAGTGTACAATTGATGGTGATCGTGCTGGATTCTTTTGTTTATTGTACAGAGTGTTTTCAGATGATGTATGCTTTCGGAATATTGTGAGTGTTTTATTTTCTTTCGAACGATAGATGTAGGTACTCCTTTCGCTCTTTTTTTCTCTCCATCTTCTGATAGGATGCTGTACATTTTCTCTTTAAGACCCACAAATTCAAAAATAGTTTTTCCATTCATCTCATCCTTAAATTTACCTATTGTTTTCTTATTTTTTTTCAGAGTAGAGGGGGTGGTTCTTAGGATAATAGGAGAAGTCGAATTCGTCTTGATGTTCTTGCATATCTTGTAGTATATTATCTGTTTGGATGTGGTAGGTGAGTGAGTCAGGTCAGTGAAAAGCAGTTGAGCACGATCTTGATAGCGTTTCTTAATTATGTTGTAATGGAATTTGTACATATGTAATTTTGCGAGATCTAGAATAGCGAACCCTACATAGATTGGACGATTCATAGTCAGAGTGGTTTTGACTCGTTCCACGGCTACCAGTCCCTCATTGAAAATCTTGAAGTTGTTAAATGCTGGAGATGCGACAAGTTTTTTGACCTCTTCTCGTTGTTACACAACTCAATATTCCGTCTCAAGCGGAGATTCTCCATTGTTTTACCGAAAACTGAATTGTTCAACAATTTGAAGAAGTCTTTCTCGAAAGAACTGGTAGCTTGTTTCCTCTTATCGGTGTTGAATTCTATGTAAGGTTTTAACCAAGGTGCTTGCCTGAATTTAATTATTCTATGAATGTTAATGAGTTCGAGACCAAGTTGGAGATAGAGTTTCAAGTTTCTGTAGTGGACGATGTAGTATTCTTTGTCTTTTAAATTCGGTGAGAGCTTCGAACTTCCTTTGTAGGGTCTGTTATTTAATAAAGATTTTGTATAAGGAGATAACATGTCTTCGGTGATGTGAATGTTTTCCGGAGCAAGTGGGTATTCGTTGTGGAGTAGATGAAGTTCAGGGGGATAACGCAAGTCCACCTCCAGAACATAGCCATAATCTGCATTATCTGGATGGGAAAGGATGGTTTTTATATCTATTTCGGATGGTTGAATCCATTGAAACTCACCAACAGGTAAGTATTCGGACATAGCCCAGCCATATAAGTTGTTAGCGTCCCAATACATAATATGACTTGTTTTATTATTTTTGTTGTAATTAGGGACATTGGGATTGTTCGCTTTTGCATATCGTTTAGTGATAGCACTCACACCACCTCTTACACCCTTCTCAAAAAACAAGAGCATGTCAATGTCTGTGAGAAGTTCCAATTGTATCTGAGTCATTCTAAGACAAGCTTGCCATGCGAGTCCTGGAGATGTGAACATGTGTGTAGGATCAATTTTGTAATATTGTAGGCAAAGTTTTCTGAAGTTTTGGAAGATGTCGGCTAGAAGAAGGACGTCACATTTAACATATAAATCGTGATATTCACCGAGATTTTGAATATTAAAAGTTTCCCAAACATTTTGAGCATGTTCATAATCTTCTATGGAAATGGGTTCATCTGTTAAATCGTTATGGAATGATGAAGGTGGAGGGAGTTGTGTTTCATCAAATTTTTGGAAGTCTGTAAAATAGGTGTATGGATATATCCCTTTTCGAGTGAGGAGTGAGAGGTCTGTATCTTTAGGGAAATTAGCTTTAAGGAGGTGAAAGTATGTTGGTTGCAGATTAGCTGTTAATTTTTCAAGAGATGTAGGTAAAAATTGGAATGAGTCGAGAAATCTAAGTTTTATGGGACAGTCTTGTTTTTTGATAGTAAATGATATGTATTTTTCCATTGTATTTGCGATACATCTATATTGTAACTTTTAAATTTTCCTAATTCCGTCATCAGATGGTGACCGTCGTAATATTTTAGGTTGCGAAAAATAACCGGGATGACTTTAGGTTGTTTATATTGTAGATTACAGTTCATATGGGCAGCACCGCGGTATGCACCTGTTATATGATCGTGTTCTCGACATCGCTTGTTGCCTAAGGGTTGATCGCAGATGCAGCACACGGTCGCTTCTCTAAAGGCTTTTTCTTGCTCTTTGGATGGTTTCAGAGGTTTGATGGTGTTTAGTGTTTCGGCTAACTCATCTCTTTCTTGAAAAATTTTCTTCAAAAAATCTGATACGGCATCTTCTCCTCGATATGTTTTTATCTTCTTATGTGTTTTTCCATCTTGATCAATTATTATGTAGGCATAGCCGCAAGGGATATGTTTTTGTGTGGGGATAGTATAGGAAGTGGTAGGATTAGGTTCTGCTGTGTGAATTGGAACGACAAGACTTTCAAAATCGGCTATGATGATATGGGTGATTCTCCATAAACAGGGTAATTTGGAAGTTTCAAAATACAAATTTATAAACTATGAAAAAAATAACTTTTTTCTTCATATATAGGTTTAAAAAGTGATTTTGTATTAGAATTATCACCCATCGTTCATAACTCCTAAAATTTAATATTTTATTTATAATTAAAAAAAAAACAACTTCCAGGGGAATGATGGTAGTGAGCAGGGGAATGATTCAATAATCTATAAAGCACTGCAGTCAACTATTAATGATAAAACAATTCATATCACTGAACATTTTTAATCAAATAAAGTAATATACATTAATTATTTAAATTACTGTACATAGTTTTCACAATAATGAATATATATACATAAGTTTCATTCTAACAACTGAAGAAAACTTTTCTTTTCGCTTCAGAAAATAATCTTCTTTTGACCTGGGACTCATATCTTCTGGCTTGCTGTTAATTTTAAATTTCAATCTTTGGTTACGTTTTTTATATTTTTCTAATTTTCTACTTAGAAATTTTATTTGATTTTCCATTTTTACACATTTTCTATGAAGTGCACTCCTGTTGCGCATTACGCGTTTTCTTCCAGATAATTTCCGTTTCTCGATTAAAGTATTACTTGATTTTGAATTAGATAAAGGAGCGTTGAGTAAATTTGACATTGAGCTTGTGTTTAACTCTTCATAATTATCATTTGTTGATGCTTCTTCAACAGTCAAAGCTTGATGTTTAGTGAGATTTGATCGATTTCGGTAATTTCTGGAATTATTTTTCCATTGTTTCCAATTGCTTCTTTTCTCGCGGGCAGTCATCTCTGCAGTAGGCTTTATTGCACCCTTCATCTTTTATTTTATTTTATTTTTTTTTTTAGTATTTCTGTCGCTTTTTTTTTTATGCAGCTGGGTTATTTTTTTTTTTATCTTTTGATAGCGTTTGCGCTGTGGTTCTATTTTATTTTTTTATTTTCTCCTCTCTACTCAGTTTTTCTTTTACTTATGGCATCTTCCTGAAAACAAAGAGAATTTTTACAAGAAAAATCATTTTGTTACCAGTTTAATTTTGTTTATTTGTATTAAATTTTAGCATTAATCTTAATGAAAAGAATTATTTTTTTTCCATATTAACCATTTATATGCAACAGGATGCTGGTAAAGTAAAAGCTAATCTTTTTTATTTTGTAGGTATAGACATGCTTTAATTTAAAGTGGTACTTAAAAATATTTAAATTTAAAATAAAAATGAGATACATTCAAATTTAATGAAGTGTTTAAATTTAATCATACATTTAAAATAAAAATCTTAAACACACATTAATTTCTTTTTTAATTATGAAAATCAGTGTTGAATTCAGACTTTTTTCTCCGGGAGGGGGATATTATAGATTTCTGGGGGGGGGGGGGAATGCACATTTTGACCATTGAAAACTCAAAATTTTAAATTTTCCCCGGGTCATCCCCTGGATTCAATACTGATGAAAATTGAAAAATACAGATTTCAGATAAGTTACATTGAATTCTCCTTGAAAAACAACTAATAAAAAAAGTTTCCGATAGAAATTAAGTAAAAATAGCAATAAATGATTACATACTGTTTCAAATTAATGCAAAATATTGTCAAATTTTATGAAATAATTGAGTAGTAATATTAACTAAATTAAACATTTTTCGTTCTTTTTTAAATTTCCTAAATTGTAACAAACTAATATGTAAAAATGTAGCGTCTACATTTAAAGATTACCTAAAACTAAAGTATTTCAATTTTCATATAAAAAATCATTTATAGTTATCAATATTAAGAATTTTTGAATATTTTTAAATTTAACAACATTTAGTTTCTTTATTAATGTATTAATAGAGTTTATAGCCAATATATTAATAACATTTGTAAAATTTCATCATTCCCCTAACTAGAATCATTCCCCTGCTTTAAGAACAGGCAGGGGAATGATGCTAGGGGAATGATGATTTGACAGTAATATCTACCTTAAAACCACACAGGGGAACAAAAAAATTTTAAAATGATTACACATATTAAAAAACATGTATTAAAAATATAAAACAAAATAAAAAAAGCTTACCTTTAATTTATCCACAAAAAATTGATCCAGGGTAATGATGGCTAATAAAAATATTCGTTTTGGAACTCCACTTTTCAGCATCTGCACTCACAAACAAAATGGCTACAGTCTCCAAACTTTTAAGGTGTCTCATCCAAGCAAGTAGTTAAAATTGGATCAATGCCAAATTTGAAACCAGCGGCATCTATTGGTGTTTTTTAGAACTATTTTTGTAAGTGCAGGGGAATGATGCCCAAATTGATGGACATACTTCATTGTGTTTTTTCACAGAGTTGCATTATAGTATACCTCTACATATGTACTCCTCATATAAAGGAACAAACTGTGATACTATATTAATAATTACAATTTTTTTAAATCAATATTTAATAAATATTTGGTGGATTCAAAGTCTAATTCTGGGGTTGGGGACAGCCAGGGGAATGATATTTTACATACACTTATATATATATTTATTGTTTAGAATTATTTTTTAAGTAAAGGATATGAGTAGTAGATGGCAAAAAAGTACAGCTTTTAGTAAAAATAAACTTTATTGGTAAAATCGTCCAAAAAAAATTATAGAATCAAGTGGGACTTTGTTTTTTCCTATTCAATGAGAATGATCCATATAAGGTGTTAAGTGTTGGAAATGATATCCATTAAATTTTAAAATATTTTTCTCTGGATCAGGCATCTTGATGTGTTGAGGGGCGTGTTCTGAGCAATATGGAAGGTGATTGTCTAGAAGTGTCTGAGTGCTAAAGCGATGGAGACACCGATAACAAAAGTAGACTTCTCCGTCATGTTTAGTGAGATGGGAAAAGAGTCTTGACATATTTTTTATGTATATGTAGTGGGTGTTCTTATCTTCATCCCCAATTAATAATAAATTAATCGCTTCTTGATGGGTTCGATTTGAGATGTGAAGCATTCCGAATTCATCTTCTTCCTCGTCATACGAATATACATTGATTCTTATATTGTTTTTTTCTTCAATATCTTTAATTTTATGGTAAGGGACAGGACAAGGAATATCATCAATTATTATTTCATGTTCGAAAGGTGTGTAGTTGGAAACACGTTCTGCATTTTTTTCTATTTTCTTTTTATGAGCTAGCAGGCACCAAATAAGACACTTATTATCAGTAAAGTCTTGAATATTAATAAGAGCGTGTTTTGGAACAAGTTTTTTTGGGGTTTCAATATAACTGCTTCCAGTTAGTGGATTGTAATGAGCTATGTATAGGTCTGTATGCATTATTTTTTCTAGCACCCAGCCCAACCCGAGTTGAACAAATTCTTCAAAATGAGTCTTAATTTTTTGTAAATTTTCGATGATGTGGTTTCTGACTGTTTCTTCAATATGTTCCGGGCAGGGATCAGACCTGAAATAACCTAACATTGCTTCAACTTCTTCTTCATTATAACGAGTAAACTTGATTGTGTGAATAAGATGCCATTTAAGGGATTTCAATGTAGTCAAAGAATTCAATATGTGATTTTGACTTTCATCTATAATTTGACTATTAAAAAGATCAATGTCATAAGCGTTTTCTTCTGTAGCTGGAATCGTAATTTTCTCAAATGTATTCAAGGCTTTTTCAGTGGATTTTTTTTTTTGTTGTTTTAACAGATTTTGCTTTCTGTGGGGGGACTGTTTTTTCGTTGTGTGGTGTGTACGTTGGTGTTGAAGGAGGTTAGTTTTCTTCGTAAAACATTTAGAACATGCTTCACATTGATGAGAAGCAGATGAATTGGTGTGAATCTTCTGATGGTAGTTTAAATTATCTTTTCTGCTAAAGGAGCCGTTGCAGACTTTACACTTGAACTGTTTTTCACTCGTGTGTGTTTTCAGATGTCGATTCAAATCATCTTTTCTAGTAAACGATTTTTCGCATTGTTCACAGTGAAATAATTTTTCACTCTTGTGGGTCTTCATGTGACGGTTTAAAACACCTCGATGGTTAAAGGTTTTGTTGCAGATGGAACATTCCTGGAAGGAATAAAAGTGTTTTTGAGTATTGAGTATTTTTAACATGATTATTTTTAAAATTGATTGCAGATGGAACATTTCTGCAAGAAATAAAAGTGTTTTGAATATTTAAATAGATAATATATTTTTAAATTGATTTTTTTTCTTTAATTTAGAAATAAAAGTGTTTTTGGTATTTAATGTGATTATTTTTTAAATTCATTTTTAGTGTAATTTTTAACTAACAATTTATAATTTTTGTACTTGTTCCTAATACTTAAAATCTAATTTGAGTGTCCCTAAAAATTTCCTACTTAACAGAGAGAAATTCAGGTGAGTTAGGCTTAACGCGCTGAAGTGTCTCGGGAGTACTGTTGGGTCAGTCATACCCCGATGTAAACTTCGAAATAGAAAACAGTACTAGCAGAATAAATTTCTCCTAATAATATCCCCAGCTAATCTCACCAAAGAGAGATAGGTTTTGCAAAAAATACTTACATGAGATGAAGCTTGCACCACTTCACTACGACTCTGGATAGTTCCACTACCTCATTGTTCATCAGGGTGTTGAGGCATATCCTCATCAGATGCCTCGTTGTCGTGCCACCTGATGTGTCTTAAGAAATGGCGTTTGTGTGCGAATCGGCACTCGCAGAGTGGGTAGCTCTAAAAATAGATAAAAGAAAAAAACACATAAAAAACACTATTTTCACAAATTAAAAAGAAATTTTTTTCAAACTACTTTTTCTATTTAAAAAAACTTTCTAAATGTTTATTGTCATTTTTGATGAGATTTAATCCACTGGGTCCTGCAACACCTTCCGAATCTCCTAATTTCCTCTTCTTAGAAAGTGGGGTGGTAGAATCCTGAAAAGAGATAAAAAAGAACAAAAAAAAACATTATTACAACAAATTGTAACTAAAATAAACTTTTTTCTATTTAAAAACCATAGTTAAATTTCAAAAATTGATTAAAAAATATTTTTTAAATTATTAAATTGTTTTATCAACAAAGTGTTTTAAAACTATTGAATTTCTATTCAAAAACTGTATAAACTTCCTTCATAAAAAAGAAGGAAATATATATGCTTGTTGTATGGGAAGAGTTTTATATTTTATTGTAAAGAGAGAAATGTATAAACTTTTATAGAAAGAACTTTTCTCTAAAGATAATTATTAAATTTTCCTATCAAATTGTGAAAATTAGACTTATTTGCAGGGCCGTAACTACCGCCGGGGCACTGCCCCGGGGCCCCAAAGCCTGAGGGGCCTCAAACTGATGGTTAAAAAACTATTGATTTTAATTTCTAGTCTAAGTTCCTATAAAATGCCCAGCACATACCTAAAAGTTAGTAATTAAAAAAAATCAAAGTGCTAGTGCAAAAGGAGTTTTACAGCAGACAGCAAAATGTCGAGTCGAATGTATCATGTCGCGCCAGCATGTTTGTTGATCCCACCGAAGCTAGTACAAGGAAGAAAATATAAATATGGACTTCTAATCGACTGAATAATACAAAAAGCATCAAAAAAATTCTAGAAAATCTTTCTTCTTATCTATACTAATAAGTTAACAAAACGCTCTGTTTGTGTATGTCTTCTGCGTATGTGTGTGTGTGAGTGTGTGACTGCGATGGTTAGCAAAATCTACCGCACATAGAAGTCTGAAATTTTAGGTGAAGATTAGTCCAAGACAGGTCCTGATGCACCTGAAGCTCAGACTTTTAATATTTTGGGCCCCTTACAATTTTTATGCGCCAAATTGTTAATAGCTTGACTCCTTTTTATCTAATCTTTTCCGTTTTGAAGCACCTTTCTCCTTTTAGATATTTTCGCCTTTTTACTCTTCAGTTATGACCTTTGAGTCTTGGGGCCCGTTTTAGGGCCCCTTTTAGTCTTTGTGATAGTAAATTGTTAATAAATTGCTTCCATTAATTTCGATCTTCATTTTTGGGATACCTGTTCCAATTAGATATTTTCAAATTTTTACATTCCATATAAGACACTGGGGGGCCCTAGATAATCATAGGGCCGACCCAGGGCCCGTTGATCTTTTTGTGCGCTAAACATTTTTCACTCCCTTAATTTCTCACCTTCTTAGTGCAAATTTTTAAAGCTGAATTTTGGACTCTTATGTCAGGACCAACACCCTGATACTTTTATTCGAGCCCTTTTTTAAACGCTTACACAAACAATTGGTGCATTTTTAAAAAATATTATTCTTGCAAATAATTCGTACTCTATGCTTAATTTTGACTAATTAAAGGTCTAAAGCGTTATGTACTAAAACATTTTAACATGTTTTCATGTTAGGGCTCTGATTGTATTCGTCAGTTGGCCCCTACGGGGCCCTCTATCATAGCTCCCTTTAAAATGGTCGGATTCACAAGCTTTTTTTAACAACATTTTAGGTCCTCCAACTACGACATGAACAACAAAAAAAATTTTTTAGACTTCAGCTACCACTATTTATGAATATTAATCGCTTTCTTGGAGCCCTTGGTGCAGCTTCTTCTTTAAAAATGATCCAAATTGCTTTCAATTTTATTCAACATAGTTTTAGCGTCTTCCCATTATTTTAATAACTACACAAATATTTTTATACCCAACTACATGCGAAATAACTTCCTGGCCCTTTGGGGCCCGGTACAGGCCCCCCTTGAAGTTTTTGTAATAATAAATTATCAATAAATTGCTTTCTTTTAATCTAATCTTCATTTTTAGGATTCTTTATTCGTTTAGATAGTTTAATGTTTTGACATTCTATACAAGACACTGTGTTCCCCTGTGAAATCATAAGGTCCAGCCCAGGGCCCCTCAACATTTTGTGAAATAAACATACTTCACTTCCTATATTTCTGATCTTCTTAGTGCAAAATTTTAAAGTTGCCTGGGACTCTTCTTTCAGGACCAATCCAGAAAACCTGATTTTTTTATTCGGACCCTAGGGCCCCTTTTTAAACATTTGCCCAATCAATTGGTGCATTTAAAAATTATATCATTCCAAAGAATAGTTCCAATTCACTAACTTTTTTTTTTTCTATCAATTTTTTTTGTCTTCTCTCTACCTATTACATGAACGACAAAAGAATTTCTCAGACTTCAGCTACCATTAATTTTGTTTGTCAGTTGCTTTCTTGAGGCCTTCGATGCAGCTTCTTTAAACATGAACCAAATTGTTTTCAATTTTATTTAACATAGTTATAGCTTCTTTCCATCATTTTAATAACTACAAAAAATATCTTTACTCCACTACATGCAAAATAAATTCCTGGCCCCTTGGGGCCCGTTGAAGTTTTTGTAATGATAAATTGTTAATAAATTGTTTCCTTTTAATCCGATCTTCATTTTTAGGATTCTTTATTCATTTAGATATTTTAATGTTTTGACATTCCATATAAGACACTTTGGCCTCCTGTGAAATCATAGGGCTCAGTCTAGGGCCCTTGAACATTTTGTGAGGCAAAGATAGTTTAGTGTTCACTCTAGAAATAGAAAGGGCATGGTACTATTCACAACAAAAGGCACTACTGCAGCAGAAAAGGGCACTTTTAGCCAGAAAAAAATTGTTATGCCTTTAGATGGGGAAAAAAGAAAGCAATGAAACACATAATTTTTAAATATGATAAATAAAGTAACATTAATTTCGAATGATTTTATGATATAAAAATTAAATACAATTAAATTAAAACATGATTCAATAGTTTAATGTTCTTTTTCTTAAAGAAATGAAAAAATATCATTTTTGGGCACACAAATTTAGAAACACTACGGAATAAAAAAAATATTTATTAAAAATCTCTGGGTAAAACCAGTGGTGCATTTTACAACTTTTAAAAAGGGCAGGGTGCATTTTGTAACTTTGAAAAAGGGCAGGGTGCTACACCCTTCAAAAATGGCCTAGAATGAACACTACATAGTTCACTCTTTAAATTTATCCCCTTCTCAGTGCAAAATTTTTAAATTTGAGTTTTGGACTCTTCTTTCAGGAACAAGATTCTCATATTTTCATTCGCGGCTAAGACCCTTTTTTTACATATTTTCCGAATCAATTTGTGCATTTCGATAAAATATTATTAAAATGAATAATTCATACCTATGATTAATTTTGACTAATTGTAGATCTAAAGAGCTAAGTACTAAGATATTTTAACATGTTTTCCTGTTAGGGCCCTCTTTTTAACTGTCAGTTGTCCTTTTTGGGCCCTTATTATAAATCCCTTTAAAATGGTTCAATTAACTCCTTTTTTTAAACAACTTCTTAAATCCATCAGCTACTAAGAAACCGCCATAGTCTAGCTACCACCAATTTTGAATATTAATCGCGTTCTTGGGGCTGTTGGTGCAATTTTTTTAAAAAATGATCCGGATTGTTTGCAATTTTAATAACTACCAAAAAAAAAAAAAAAAAAAAAAAAAAAAAAAAAAAAAAAAAAAAAATTATGCCCAACTACATGCGAAATAAGTTCCTGGCTCCTTGAAGATTTTGTACCATAAATTCATATTAAACTGCCCTCTCTTAATCCAATCTTCATTTTTGTAACTATTTTTTCACTTAGTTATTCCCATGTTCTTACATTCCATTTAAAAGCCTGAGACTCCCTATGGTCTCGGCTCAGGCACCTTGAAATTTTTGTTCTCCATGCATATTTCATCCACAAGTTGAATTTTGGGCTCTTATTTCAGGACCTACCTACACCCTGATGTTTTTATTGAGGTCCAAAGGCCTTTTTTAAAGCATTTACTCATTTTTTAAGCATTTCTTTAAAATATTATTTAATGAATAATTCATATCCTATGCTTAATTTTGACTAATTGTAGATCTAAAGTGTTAATTGTTTGCTTAAGGCTATCATAACGTGTCCCGGGCAATGCCGGATGGGTCAACTAGTCTATTAATAAATACATAAAATCGAAAAAAAAAATTATTACAATCCATCTTTCAAAAGGTTTTTAAACAGAAACGCATGATTAAGTTACATATACTCAAAAATGAATCAAAATAAAATGCTCTTTAAAGTATTCAACCAATCAGAAGTCCGTATTTTCTTCCCTATGCTAACTTCAGTGGCAAAAATGGCATCGCCGCCAAGTGCCTGCCGAGTAGAGTTGTCCAATTCTACATTTTTTAGTCATTTTTGGGCTTATCATACTATGTACATTTAAACAACGGTGTGCGAGAAAAGAAACTATGCCCGGGGCAAAGTTTCAATTTGCCCTCCCTGGGGGGCCCCCCGGAGGTTTTGCCCCGGGGCCCCCAAGTTTATAGTTACGGCCCTGCTTATTTGACCTGTAAAAAGCATAAAGAAAGAATATATGCTTACAGATTTAATATCCATTTTATGTTTCTTTGCGGATGAATTATTTCTCTCAACCGCTTCACAAATTCTGTGTAGTTCGGCCGCAGAGACGCCAAAATCTATAAAAATACCCTCCTAAAAAATTAAAATACATAATTTTTTTCAATTTCTTTTTAAAAAATGGTTACATAGCTTTTTAAAAACATAATTTATAAGAAAAATTATACTTACATTGTTTTGAGAATGTAATTCACTTGTCATCTTCTTAGCGCAATAAAAAAAATTTGTACAAGAAGTGTTTGCACTAAAGCTGTGTTTACACTATGCGGTCTATCAGGTCTACAAGCTCTGCAAGCTCCAAGAACCGTCAAAATTGCGTTCACATACAGTCTGAGAAAGAATGAGCGACCCTCTTATCGAAGCACAGCCATTGAATATATCAGCCTTTTTACTTCTATGGGAGAAATTTAGCGAGTGACCGTAGCGCCCTCCAGCAGCCGGTGTTCCAAAACTTGGCATTTGATGCTCAGCAAAGATCTTAGAGAGGGAAACGTGTTCAGCTTTCGAAGAATAAACTTCTATTTGTTCTTTTGCTCAAAGATGAAAACAGGTAGGTACTATTCTGTTTTAAACTTTATTTCGTTTTTAACAAAATTTTTTTCTTATTTAGGCTAGATCTAAAATTGTGGTTCATCTGTGTAGAATGAATAAAATAATAATATTTTTTTAGTGTCTGTATAAAATGAATAGAATTTTCTTTTGTTTTTTTAAACTATATTATGAATTATATTTAATGTTGGAGAACAAACGATACCACATTTTAATGTTAATAAAAAGAAATTATTTATTCATTCACCTGTTGTTTAGTATTATATATTTTTTCTTTTTAAGATTTTGTTCTTAATTATTATTATTTTGGTAGCTATTTAAATCTTCATTTCTTACGCCAGTCTTGTATGATTACTTTCTAGTTTGTACGATTTAGAACCATATCTAAATATTCTATTCCAATATTAATATTATTACATATTCTAATCAAACAGAATTATTTAAAATAAATTTAGCAATTTGGATGCAATTTAAATAGAGTATTTTCGGGATGGGACGAATAGTGGTTTGGCCGAATACCAACTTTTTTACCAATAAAGAAAATAAATTTTGATTATGCATAATTTAAAAAATAAGAGCTCATTAATAATTATTACTCTTAAATGTTCTTATAAATGTATTTTTAAATTTGAAAACCTTATTTTAACACAAAAAAATTATGAAATTACATTGTATTCTTTTATCTTAATGTACATCAAATTGATTTTCAATTCCCCCCCCCCTTTTTTTTATGTGAAATGTAAGCATCCACCTATCTACTTTTAAAAACCAATATTCTTGTTGAATGAAATGCATTTGTCTTAATTCTTAATCCTTAACTCTTGGCATCACAGACACCCTGCTGTTTTTATTTTTCACAACTTAACTTTTAATTTTCAGTTAAATTATTGTTGTTATAGTTTAATTTTGATTCGTCTGGTAGCTTAGTAGTATCGCTAAACATTTTTGAATGATTGTTTTTATTACAATAATAGGTCTTAACATAAAGTTTAGCACAAAAATAGTAACTTATAAGTCAGTCAGCCCTTTATTCATTCTATGATCAAGTGGTCTCTGATACTGCTCACATTTATGGAACAATTTTTGTCACAGCAGTTACAAGTTTAACTGCTAGTTTCATTCTCACATTCTTCTTCTTTTTTTTTTTTTTTTTTCGTTTTTTCCATGGTTCAATTTATAATTTTCAGTTTAACTATAAATACTAGTGAAAGTTACTCATACTTTTTCATAACTCATTTGTTTTAGGAGAAACAAGATAAAATTACACACTGTGTATCTTTGTACCATCACTGCATACTTTTACTCCAACCAACGGAACAAAGATATGCTCAGGGGTGGGGAATTTTTCAAAAATCTTACCAGCCATGGATTTATTTCACCAGCCTGCAAGATACAACACGCATGCAATTGAAAATAGTTTTGACAAAATCGCACATGAAATTACTATTACTACTCAATACATTTTTGTAATTCTTTTTTCCCTATAAAATTAAGAAATATATGCAACAGAGGTAAGCTTAATATAAGATAGAACTTTAGTATCATATTTACACTGTAATAATTTGTAGGGATGGGACGAATATTCGGCCACTATTCGGTATTCGGCCTATTCGGCCCTTTTGCCGAATATTCGGTTGGCCGAATATTGAAGGCTTGTTGACCGAATACTTCGGCCGAATACCTGTAGCCGAATATTTAGAGATATCTGGCCGAATATTGGTAAAATCTCGCCGAATAGTGAAAGATATCTTGCCAAATAAATTTAGGATTTAAAGAGTTTCATTTCTTACAATTTTTTTTCTCTAATCCAAATTGGCTACTTCATTCATGAAGTCATTCTCATTCTTACTTACAAAATATACAGTTATTCGATTGCTAAAAAGTACACAGCCTTTCTGTATTTCCTATAAACATGAGTGATATTTTAGAAAATGCTGCCCAAGTTGGAGATTTAATTGTATGGGAAATGTCTTCATTAGAGAATGATATATTACAATTCAAAATATAACAACACTTATAAAAACACTGCCTTATTCTAAAACACTTGAATATTTATTAATGTCTGCAAATTCCATGCACATATAAAAAAGGCTCTTATGAAATTTGTAACTTATTTCCATAAAGTAAGAAATGAAAAAAGTCATTCACTAGGTGTATTAACAATGATTCATTTTCAAAATAAGATATCAAATATCACTATTCCAAATACTACAACGGTACATCTGAAAACAAAACTGGTGGCAAACTAGATACGCATTAGATGACACAGCTAACTTTATGAAGATCGTTTTATAAGTATTTAAACGTAAATTCTAAATACTGAACAAAACAATTTTTTTTATTGTATAGTTTTCAATTTTAAATAATTATTTGGATAATTACTGACTTAAATATGTGACATTATTATGTATATTTTTTTAATTTACATATTCCTTCATTCATGTTGTTATCAATTTCTTTTTATCCTTTTAATGCTTGTTGAATAAGTGGAATATTGAAGTTGAATATTGTAAGTGCCAATTCAAATGTCAAAGATTTTGTTACCATATGCATTCTACTTTAAGCATAACCTTTTGCTTTAACGTAATTTGTAATTTAAAGCTTGGCAACTGATATCAGAGCAGGCTAATTCTTAAAAATTCGCTTATCATTAGGGACACAAACTCTAAATGATCAAATTTACTTCATTAAAGGTTATTTCAGAAAATATCTACTCGTGAGTTCTGAGAGAGAGAGATTAAGAATATTATTAATTTTGGATGCAAGAAAGGGTAAAAGTACCATTTGATAGTAAAAGTGAAGTACATTCTTCATATTTTAATGAAAATATCTTACCATCCTGACTTACTGAAAATTAATTTGATGTACATTAAGATAAAAGAATATAATGCAATTTCATAATTTTTTTGTGTTAAAATAAATGTTTCAAATTTAAAAATACATTTAAAAGCACCTTTAAGAGTAATAATTATTAATGAGCTCCTATTTTTTTAATTATATATAATAAAAATTTATTTTCTTTATTGGAAAAAAAAGTTGATATTCGGCCGCCGAATATTCGGTATTTGGCCGAATATTCGGTATTCGGCTATTCGGCCAAATCACTATTCGTCCCATCCCTAATAATTTGGAAAGTTAAAATATCTAGATTGAAAAAGTCTCTGATAATGTTTCTATTGCCTACAGTTTTTTCAAAAATTAAAAATGCACTCGCCTTGCCAGAAAATCCACTCGCCACTGGCGAGCAAAATGATGTATTTCCCTATCCCTGGATATGCTGAACAATGCTTTTTGAAAATTACAATTTGACTGAACACTGGTTGATGGTGACATGTGCCTAATGTTGGAGTATATTTTAATCATTAATCACATAAGTTTAGACCAAATATGTTGTTAAAAATCAAAATTTATGGGAAGTGTGCATCTTTACCCCCACCTTATTCTTTTATAGATAATACTTATTTTTTGTTACATGTATGCTCTGAATATTCGTTTATTATTTTGCATGAAGATTAAAGATACTTTTTTTATTCTAAACGGCAAATCTATTTTGCTGATACATTTTTCATTTGTCAAATGTTTTTTATCTTAAATTAGCCAAATTACTAAAGTTTGTCAAATGTTAGTGAGAACACTGCTTGACCCTGACCAAAAATGATCCATTAATCGAATTTTATAGGACATCAGAATTCATACTCAACAGGGAATTATGGGATTCCTGGGAAAATCAGGTGAATAGATTTTTGGTTCTTAAAAATTAGGGGTTTTTTCAAGGGATAATGCAAAAAAATTCCCAAACCTGGGAAAACCTGGTTAAATGACTAGCTATATTGGGAAATTGAGGGCAATTGCTTCTGTCTATATGCTTGATGATTTGAGATCTGTCGGCATCCGTTCAGTCACTCGATACACCTTCTAACGTTGTAAGTTTTGACATAAGTTCAAGAGGAATTTAAGTAAAATGAAGCAAGTTTTTAAGTTGGTATGGCATTTGTAGTCTTAATATTGTTCATATAATGTTTTTGAAAGAGGTATTAAAATTATAAAGTGGAAATTAAATTCTTGCAGCAAGCTACAAAGTTTTTAAGCATAGCCCAGCAAGGCATACAGACTTCATCCATGTTTTATACAAATCAATGTTTCTCTTTTAAAGTTTTGTTGGTTTTGTTCATATAGGTAATATGTAAATTTTATTTTTGAGATTACCTTGCTTTCATTTTATTTTGAGAAGGTGGGATGTCATGATACTAGTTTAAAACATGCCATTAATTGCTGACATGGAAAAATTGTATATCCTGGGGATTACACATCATAATTGTACATTAGGAGATTCTCAGGGGATTTTTTCTTCGAAAATGAGTATGAACCCTGAACATGTAACCTAGTCCAATGGTCTTCCCATGCTTGAACATGGTGAAATAAAAAATTTTAGTCAAAATCATTAGAACTTTTTTTAAGATAAAATTTCCAAACACAATTTTTGCTTGTGTTATAGTATAAGATAAGAAAATTTCATATTTGTTGACAATGCTTCAACCAGTGAAAGTTATTAAATTTCTAAATACAGAAAATTAATGATTACTTAAATTTAATTTTTTTCTTTCACAGGATCAGTTTCTTCAGATTATATAACGATAATTATTGATGACTGGTGGCACTTCTATGCTGCATTTTTCATGAAGTATCAACATTCATAAGATAGAAGTAAGTTTTAGGATTGCAACATCTGACTAGTTTACAACAGTCCACTCCCTCTTCCACAACCCTATAATCCGTACTATATTTCAGATGTAAACAAACTGTTAAAATCTCCTTTTTTTTAACCAAGATAATGCACACTTTGACCATAATAAAAGTTGAACTGTACTTGTACTGATGAATTTAGAAATTTTCAATGCATTTCTGCATTCATTAGAAGGAAATGTTTTATGTATCTTATAAATAACTATTAAGATTGCTATAGTCGTTACACATTTGCTGGCTATATAAAAGATAAAATAGCTCTTGAGGATATTTAAAAAGAAAAAAAAAAAAAACTTATGTTACTGATTAAGGAATTCTGACTCTTAAGGACATCAAGATTAAACTGCATTGCATGAATAAAAAATGATAAAGCAAACCACTATCACTGTGATCTAGTGTTTATTCTAGACCAAACTTGAAGGGTGTAGCACCCTGCCTTTTTTTTTTGCAATAGTAAAATGCACCACTGGTTTTACCCAGAGATTTTTAATATATTTTTCTTATTATTATTCCATAGTATTTTAAATTTGTGTTCTCAAAAATGATGGCATTTTTTTTTTCTTTCTGGGGGGGGGGAAAAAAAAAAAAAAAAAAAACCATGAAACTGTTCAATCATGTTTTAATTTAATTGTATTTTTATGTCATAAAATCATTTAAAATTAATGCTACTTGACTTATATTTAAAATTTATGCATTTTGCCGCTTTCTTTTTCCCATTCTAAAAGTAATAACAATTTTTTTCTTGCAAAAGTGCTCTTTTTTGCTGCAGTAGTGCCCTTTTGAGTGAACAGAATCATGCCCTTTTTATTTCAAGAGTGAACACTACTGTGATGTTCGAAAGATTTAAAAATAAATAGAAATGTTTTCCATTAATTTTGTATTATATCATTTAAATGTGTTCCTATTGACTATAGCTTTTTATGCATTAAAAAAATATTTTTTTTCATTTGTGTTATTTATTGGCTGCATATTTACTATATTTGTTGATAAATTCCGAATATTAGAATGTAAACAAAGAAATGACCTATAATCTGCAAAATTCTATTATCCGCAAAACCCTTGGTCCCGACCTGTGCAGATTAGAGGGAGTGTACTGTATATGGAGATGGAATACTAAAAACCTTTCTATTAATGAATGTAAAAAAAAAAAAAAAAAAAAAACCAAAACCTCAATATTAATTTGAATTTTGTATGCTAAGATTTTTAATTTTTCATATGTTTTCAGGTCTGCCATTCAGTTTAGCCATATACAGTAGACTCCCTCAAATCCGCACAGCTTGGGACCAGAGGTTTTGCAGATTTTAGAATTTTGCGGATTTCTGGTCATTTCATTGTTTACATTTTTAAAAAATAATTTGAATGTAATTAATAATGAAATCAAAAGTATAATGAATGCTTACAATATACTAAAATATTAAAATAAGTAACAAACTAAAATAATAAAAATTTAGATAATTTTTAAATGATTAATACTACATACTAAATGATACTACATACATAAATGATTAATATATAAATACTAAAAGCAAAAGTCAAGTTAATAATCAATAATGTACAATCACATATTCATTATAAAGATGAAATGTATTTTTCCTAAATTATTCAATGAAACTTGCCTCATAAAGGTACATTACTAATTCACAATCAGCATCATAAAATAATGAAGCTTTATTTCAAGTTTAGCCAGACTTAAGTAATAAATCTTGATTAATACACAAATATATTTGATAAGATTGTGATTACCAATGATATCGGCAATATCTTTATTTTTTCAGAAATAAATCATTCTTTCTTTATGAAAAAACATGAATTCAGTAATCTTAACAAATTATAAATTAAAAAATATATGGAACTAATATAAAACTAAAAAAAGTCAAATTTTGCACCTACATTTGAACTGAATGTTTCATTGTTTACATCCATAAAATATGTGCGGATTTTAGAGAGTTGCGGATTTGAGGGAGTCTACTGTATTTTGAAAATCAACAGTTGGTAGCACTAAGTATCAATTGTAAGAAAATGTAGAATGCTGCTTTTCTTTCACTCAAAAATTAAATTGAAAAACATTCATTATAGGGATGCACCGAATAGTGATTTTGGCCGAATGCCGAATATTCGGCCGACAGGTGAACCGAATACCGAATATTCGGCTTTCCAAATACTTTTTATATTTCAAAATTTAAAGGTATTAAAATGTTACTTTTTAAAACAGTTTTACATAATATTTAATAAAAGAAACTTACTTTGATAACCAAGAGCTTTTTATAAGAGCATTTAGTATTGAAAAAAATCTGGCTTGAGTTTTTTAAGAAGTGCAGTTATCGTTATGAAACTTTAAATAATAAAATTTTCTACGAATCAAAACAGACATTTTAAAATCAAATAATGAAAAAAAATTGGTTGCCTGTAAAGTCTGTATACGGGCGAAAGTTTTACGTGACAACGACTTTGAGTTGTAAAATAATTTTAATGTGAATATTCATTCGTATAGTAGGAAGAAGGATGAAATAATAGTAACAATTTAAAACATTTATTTATACAAAGAATTATATTTAAAACATTAATTTATACAAAGAATCTCGCACTGAATTTCATATTAACAAAATTTTATTTTTACCTTTACACATACATACGTATTTATATACAAATATACATACAATAACTTGCAATACACTGTGTTTGTTAAACACATTTTACTTCATGTTTATTGATGTCAAATGTTGAATTTTGTAAACAGCATATTAAAGAATTTTTCAATGAGCAGAATATAACTAAAGTAAAATGGCTTTCACTAATCACATATCATTAGTTTTCCATAATATACCACCGAATTACGAAATAAACTACACTTATTTTCTTTGTACTTTATACTAATAACTAATACATAACGTATTTCGTCTTAGTTTGATACTATCTAAAATTCCTATTAAGCACCGCCCCTTCCTTGCAGCGAATTCACATTCACGTTCAGAAAATGGTCCCACAAGTGACCTGAAAAAGTTAAGAGAAAAGTGAGCGCATATCGTGAGCGGAGCGTAACGTAACGTAACGCAGTTTCTTGAAGTGTCTCCCGGCAAACCAATTTACAAGACGTTGTCACGTCAAAAATGGCCGAAGAAAAATTTTACAGTCTGATAATTGTCCTTTTTAAATAACTCAAGGCAGATTTTTTTCAATATGAAGTACAAATACTTTCAACTTAATTCTGAATAAAGGTATGTTTGGCTCATAGTTCTTTTCTTATGAATAGTGGTATTTTCCACCCTTCTCATCATATTATATTTTAGAGAAATCAAAGCATGTGAGTAGAATATATGTTATCTTATTTATTGTTAATGTAATAAACGAACACACAAGTTTTGACCTAGAATGAGATGAAATACAATGTACTTATGACTCAATAAGTTGATTATGGTTTCATGGACAAAAATTGTCTGCCTTGATAGCTTTTACTAATCTCAAAAGTTTTTTTCTTTTAAAGGACTTTTATTTGCGGAAAAGCAAGAAACAGATTATTTACTAAACAAAATTTAGAAACTTGTATCAACACATAATTTATTCCTAAGGAGAATCCTAATAAATCACCATTTTAATCCTTCTCATGGTTCATTTTCTTAAGTTATACTTTACAAACAGCAAATAAATAATGTAAAAGCGTTCTATTTTATTTAAAAATGATTTTATTTCTAATTATTTTAAATATAAATTAAACATTTGACAGTTAAAAGTAGAAATAGTGAAAAGTTTTTAAAAGGTTTTATTAAGTATTGGATTCGGCCATATCGAATATTCGGCAGGCCGAATAGTTTCATATTCGGCCCAACCGAATAGTTTAATATTCAGCCTAGCCGAATATTCGGTAACATGGCCAAATACCGAATAGATACCGAATATTTGGTGCATCCCTAATTCATTACAAATTACACTTGCTTATAATTAAATTATTTCTGTTTCTTTATTTTTCTCTTGTCGTTGTCTAATTACCGGTCAAAAGAGGCTTTGCCACTAGTGCTAATTTTTTGAGTGAGATTTTTTTTTCTTTCAGGATTCTTTCTGGTTTTGTATTTTAAGTGTATTTTTTGTCACAGTTTCGGTTTTTTCAAAATTATGTGGATTTTTGCCCTTTTTATTTAAAATGATTTTTATGAGAATAAGTGTAACTGTGCTGCAAAGCCAATGCTAGTTTGACAAAATGTAACATGCATCAACATAGGACATTACATCATGTCTGAACTGAGGTTGAAGTTTTTAAAAAACTTGAGTCATTCTTTTTTTTTTTTTTTTTTTTTTTCTCTGTATAATCGATTTTGGTGGAAACTAGCCTTAATTCTTCTTAATAGTGCTGGACAAGCAATACGGTTTTAGGGTTCCGTACTTATAAAACAAAACTGTTATAAAATCAATCCTCTATCTGTCTGTATCTCTGTCACAACCATTTTACTCATATACTATGAAACATAAAAAAGCTTAAAGAGAATCCTCAAAAACGTCATTTTTTCAATGCCTTCAAAACTTTGTATGTAACTACAGTATTTTTCGTATTCTAAACCTAAAAAAGGGGATTTTTAATTAATAATAGAATTGTAAACGATATTCTGTATTAAATTCTACTTATTTCTAAATTGCATAATGGCTTGCAGGTCTTGATTTTCAGGGTGGGACTCGCACCCAAAATTTTGAAATCCCGCCCAAAAAAAGTATCGTGGGCAGGGGGCTCCCGCCAAAAAAAAAAAAATCACAAATTTTCCAAACATTTTTGCATTTTGAAACTACAATTAACTCTCACGGTTTTTTTTTTTTTTTTTTTTTTTTTTTTTTTTTTTTTTTGTGCAACTGAATGACATATTTTACGAGTTTTTGTGTTGCGAAAAATCATTTGAATTCCCGCTATTTTTCACAAACAGTCATCAAATTTCGCATTTTTTCCCCCCTGCGATCGATTGACATGTTTTGTGCGATTTACCATCGAGAGAACAGACAATTCAGTTTCAAATTTTCCAAAAAATTAATGCTTTCGATTCCAAAAGTTATGAAACATAGTTTATCAACCATGAAATTTGGATAGTTATGTCCAAATTTCCAGGATAATTACAGATTTTTCATAGCTTTTGAACTGAGCTGAATAGCTTATTTTCATAATCAATTTTATCAATCGATCGCAGAAATTTTTGCTAGATTATCACAATAATAACACCAATTTTTTCAAAGAATCGTTCAAAAAACTTGACTTTCCTTAAAAGATCTCAATAAAACACGAATTTCTTTTTAAAAAAATTGCGGAATAAACACGAATTTAGTGAAATGACTGCTGAATAAACGCGAATTTCGTGAAATGATTGCGGAACAAATGTGAATTTCATGAAAGCACTGTGGAATAAATGCAAATTTTGTGAAAGGATCGCCATCTCCATATAAACAGCATTGTGTGAAAGGGGGCAGGGGGGAGAAAGGGCAGTCACCCCGGGCGCAGAAATTTATAGATACCATTTTCTACTACCAACATCATTTTTGGTCGCTAAGAAGGAAAAGAACACTACATTGAAACTTTGCTCCGAGCGCAGTTTTCTCTTCATACGTTTCTTCATATGAACACAAATTTATCAAAATGCCGCTTAAAAAAAAACACAAATTTCATGAAAGAATCTCGAAATAAATGTGAATTTCATTAAAAGATGGTATAAAAAGTGCTAATTTCGGTAAAAGATAGCGGGAAAATGCCAAATTTGTCAAAGGATTATTCAGGGGTCATAGGCGTAAGAACCAGGGGAGCTGCGGGAGCTCTGGCTCCCCCTGGAATATTTTAGATGAGCTCAGCTTCCCCGGGAGAAATTCTCGCACCACATCTATTTACGATATATTGTTGAATTAAAAAATGCATACTTTTTCTAACACTAATCCCGGATGAAACTGACCAAAATGCATTATGATCGGAATTAAAATTATGTCATCGGAGGAATTAATGAAGATATTATTTTCTGAAGTTTACCTTTCAGCAGAATTTATTTTGGCGATTCCAACATCAGTAGCAGCAGCTGAGAGATCTTCCAGTACTCGTCAACGGCTTCAAACATATTTCTGAACAACAATGGGTCAACAGAGATTCCATTTGATGCTACAGCATATTTATAAAGAGGAGGTTTTTAAAATTTATCTAGAAGGTAATTGAAAAAAAAATTGTAAGCAAAACAATCGAAAGAACTTTAACTTTTGGGATTGGGTGAAGCTTTAAATTGGAATATTTTATTCGGTATCATCCATAAATTAAGTTTTTGTGTATCAAGTATATCTAAAAAAAAATTACCTTAATTGGATTAAAGAGTTGCTGATCTTTCGATATGCTTTTTTTTATACTGCTGTTTGTGAAAAGTCTACACTATGAAATGTACACACAGTATGAAATAAACTTCTGAAATGATTGAAATTATGAACGAAATGATACGTTTCCAAAATGGACTGTATTCCTCTGATGTCACAATAGGTAACATGGCGATTTTTATAGCCTCAAACCGAAGAGGACAGCAGGGGCTATTTGTTTATGGATTATTAACTGGAAACAAATGCTACACTATTTATGTACTTTTATGTGTAAATGAAATTTTCTGTAATGTGGTAAGTGCAATAAATAGTATTCCTGTGATGTCACAATTGGTAAAATCAGTAGATTAAGAAGGTGATCTGATGGGGCTACCAGGGCCGTAGCTAGAAGTGTACGATAGGGGGGGGGGAGGCTCAAGGGAATATAGGAGGGGCTCATATTTTTTTGTTCTCTCTCTAATGCAGAAAGATAAATGAGTGCATATTCACATTGTAGGTACTATGTTTTTCATTAAAATGTTGTAATAACTTCTTTTTATGCTAAGAAAAGTATATGAGGATAAAAATTTTGAATGTATAACTGGTGCAAAATTAAACATCCTGTTAGCTTCATATGTACCAATAGGATGAGGGAGTGTTGAAAGTCTAAAGTCTAAACCATTCTGTTTTAGACAGATTTTTATTAGAAAGTGTATTATTTTGCAGATATAAGGAAATAACAATTTCAACCAAATAATCTGTTATACATAGGCTCGATTTACACGCCTTTTACTGTTTAAAACATAATATATGCTGATTAAAAGGTCATTATTAATTTTTATTAGTTTTAAAACATTAAAAAGCTTACACTTGCTATTTATCAGTAGAAAATCTGTAATTTTAGGGTAGTATTCTTCGAACCTTGGATTCTGATTTCCTTGTATTGATACGGATTAGGATCCCTTAAAAATACTACCATGGAGGGCATCTCTTTCTAGCCATTATCCTTACTGTAGATAATCGGCTGTAATAAACAACACCAACACTGTGACTTTAGGTAATACATATATTGAGATATCTTCTCTGTATAAAATAGGCAGCCTTGAACCTTTATTTTTATTTTAGTTTTTAATTTATTTAAATCGTAGTATAAACTTGTTATTTAGCTTGTTGTAGAACAGTGATGGTTATATTATTTCCATAGTATTACAAAATATTGATAAAAAAGGCGGCTCTATGACTGTTTAACGTTTTGATTAGAAATAAACTTCATTTACATTAAAAGTGAATCATAAATTTAATTGAGTGATTCTGAATTTTGAATGTATAAACAGGTTTCAGTCTGTCACAAATTATCATAAAAAAAGAATTCAGGAAATAGTATTAAATTTGTCAGTTAATTGATTGGTATATCTCGGAAAAGTCATCATGGGGATTCCAAGTGTATCTCTTTTATGAGAAAATAAAAAACATTTTTCAATACTTAAGTTTTACAAAATGTCGTGCATGTATTCTCCAAAATGGGTTCTGAAATGTGTTGAAGGAGGTGTGTGTGTGTGTGTGTGTGTATGGATGGGGGGGGGGGGAGGAGGGTAGAATGAGAACGTTCTTAAATAATTTTAAATTTGCTGTTTACTTCAGTTTTATTTACTATTTATTGAGATACCTTTTAGTAATTTTCAGTAACCCACTACAAAAAATGTAGTAGAACCATGGAATGATACTTGTTAAGACGGAAATCTGCTTAAGCGGAAAATTTTCCCAATTGCATTCTGTTCTATCTTAGCAGATTTGATTGTATAATGCAGTGGTTCCCAATCTATGGGTCGCGACCCACTGGTAGGCCACGGCAGTTATTTTGGTGGGTCTTGGAAAAATCAAGGTTTGTTATCAAAATATATCTTTTATTTCATCTGTTTGAAAAAATATGATATGACAATTTCAACAGGAAGTATCTAATTAA
Organism: Maratus speculifer; assembly: GCA_964019185.1. Classification (NCBI taxonomy): domain Eukaryota; kingdom Metazoa; phylum Arthropoda; class Arachnida; order Araneae; family Salticidae; genus Maratus; species Maratus speculifer. The sequence continues at coordinate 40,348,497 of OZ025295.1, read as the reverse complement.
CCAAAAAGTTATGTGTTCATAATAATTAAATGTATTTTTAGCTATATTTGTAGTTTGTGCATTTTTTTAATTACTATTCACTGACACACATTGAGATTACCGATTTTTGTTTTTGTTGATAATATATCTTCCATACAAAAATTTGCGTTTTTCGTTGGACAGGATAGCTGAGCGTATAGAGATCGTACAAAAATTGCTATACTGATATACAACTTTTTCTTTAGTGGGTCGCAAAATTTTTTTTTAGTGAAGGTGGGTCACGAAATTTTTTTTCACTGAAAGGTGGGTCGCGTACCAAGAAAGTTTGGGAACCGCTGATATAATGCGTTTCCTGTTATGATGTGTGTTACCTGATTTAATAAAAACTCTTTTAAAACAGAATTTTTAATGTTTCTTGCGATTCCCTCGTAGAAACTTTTACTAAATCTGTCCCCTCCGAAATGATAAGTCTAGATATGCCACAGGGTAAAATGGAAGTTTTTAATGCCTCGAACCAAAAGGGAGAATAGCGTCCATGTACCCCTCTCTATATAGTGAAATATCTATCTCCATATAACGAATTTTTTCATAGATTGGTCTTAATTTATTCAGTTTTAAAAAGTTTCGAAATCATATGGAATCATACATATTGACACATACGACTAACGAGTCATATTTCTAAGTAACAATTTGGTATTTCTTATCTTTAAGAATACCAGTTACCTAATAACGAATAGGTGTGGTTTGCAACAGCTGTACTTGTTAAAAGTAGAGTTAGTTCTTTTCTATGTTTGAAGCACAAACAAATACGTTTGGTAAAGTTTTTTTTTTTTCTATTTTACTCTTATTTCTCTTTTTTTATAAATTTTATTTGAAAAATGTGTTAAATATTAGACTACAAAAATATTTAGCATTAAAATTTCCTAAAGTTTATTTTTAATCTGTCTTTAATTATTTTCAGGTTAAAATTGAAAGACAAATTTTCAGTAAAGTGTCTCTGCTGGAATGAGTGCACTAATTTCAGGCAATTTTCTGCCAGCTGAATCTGCTGCAACTGCTGACTTTGTGGGAATGATAAATGACCTATTTGACTCTTGTAATGGCAACAGTAAACATCCTCCAGATGGTACAAAGTATCATTGTGTGGCTTCTGAGGGTTCTCATTTGCAGTTCTGGACTGATACATATGAAGAATTAAAGAAATATTATTTTGTCTGTTCTAGCAGCAGAGATCAGCCACCAAAGAAAAAAAGAAAAATTACATCTGAAGAAATTTAAAAAAAAGTCATTTTGTCAATTCTAGCAACACAGATGAGCTTCCAAAAGTAGGAAGAATTGCATCGAAAGGACTAAAGGGTTGGGTCTTAACAATAAATTCTATGAGAGGCTTATATGATGAATTAAAGCTAATTAATTTTTTGCTATTTTTATGCAAATTGTACTGTGTGAATTCTCTACTTGGAGTTGGCATTTAAATACACATTGCAGTTTATAAAAGGTCTAATAATTTAAAAATGTTTTGTAGAACTATGTAGAACAGCTTATGTTGAATATTAATCATCTTAAAGTATGTGGTTTGTTTGTGAAGAATATTTTTGAAATATGTACTTTGATTTGTGAACTTGTGCATTATCATTAAATTACTTAGTGCAACTTTTTGTTTGCATTTTTTTGCTTTCACCATGCTACTTTATGCTTTTTTTAAAATAAAATTAGTAAATGAATTTTCAAACTGCTATCATTATTTTACTTTGCTAAAACACTACCCATACAAGAACACCTCAGAGGATTTCTGTTTACGTCAAATTCTCTTTACATGTTAGGATGTATCCTGAACATCCTTATGTATCCTCTCCTATAAATTTATATTAGTAGCACTTTCTGACCCATTGCAGCTTTGATTATATATATATACTAGCTGACCCGCCCGGCGTTGCCCGGGTCCGTTATAATAATGTTAAACGAACTTGAAATTTTTATGATTTTATCTTTAACTCAAAATATGTGTTAATACTCTGTTAAGAATTTGACCCTTTTGCTGCATCGTCACTCCACCGCTTTTATAGAAAATGATTACTTCAGCCTATTTTGGAGCATTGTCATAGGTCAAAAGAGATATATTCTATAAAAGCGGGGGAGTGATGATACAGCAAAAGGGACAAATTTTTTACAGTGTACATTATATTAAATGCGTGCCCCCTGACTGTGTCAAAAATTGGTTTTTAAAAAAAACTAATATTTAGCTGCAAAAATACCTAAAATGACTGCAATGGGAAACGCAGGAGGGAATATGTGTCCAACGATTTCGTGTTGATATTTATCCTTAAATTACTGTTAAGTGACTTAACTAAATACTTTTTTCACATAGATATCCCAAGTGAAATATTTTGAATTTCAAACTAATTATATATCACTCTTAAGTCTGACTATACCGTGAATGAAATCGATTCTCGATGATTCGCTAAAAGGTTAGTATATAATATTATAAATTCAGAGCCATTTTACAAAAATAGGGTATATTTTTTATCAAACATGCGTAATGTTCATTCTATGAACAAAATCCTAACCGTAACCTAATTGTATCGGAATCCTAACTTGTCTGTAACTTAGCTGTATCTTAACAGTAACCTAACTGCAAGTTAAATATACCATAAATGTAACTTGGCCGTCACCTAATCATAACCTACCCATAATCTAACCACAACTTAACCTTAACCTAACTGTAACTTAACCGTGACTTAACTGTAACCTAACCGGAAAATAAAATAACAAAAGGGTCACCGGAACGTAATTGCAACCTAGCTGTTATCTAACCGTAACCAAGTTCTAATTTAACATTAACTATAAACGAAATATTTTAACCATCTCGCGCTAAGTACTTAGTTTCACTTTCCACCGCTACGGAGCGCATTATGCTTTGTAGAACATCCGAATTTTAGGTTCGGATTGGATTCATGTTCATGGAAATTATTTTGTCTTCTTCGGATACGGTTATGATTGTGTGGAATATTTGTGTTCAGTTTAGATTCGGTTCAATTCAGATTTCGTGGGATTTTTTTTTCCCTTCAAACGGGATTTTTAAGTTCGGGTCGGGTTGTACTTATATGGAAATTATTTTACCTAGTTCCAATGAGGTTATACTTCACTGAAATATTTTTGTTAGGTTCAGATTAAGTTTGGTTCAAATTTCGGGATTTTTTTTTCTTTTTTTTACAAATTTTTTGGTTTGGAATGGGGATTATGTCCATGGAAATTATATTGTCTTGTTCGTATCTGGTTATAGTTATTTGGACTATTTTCGGCGGATTCAGATTTGGTTCGATTCAGATTTCAGGTATTTTTTTAAATTGATTTTTAAGGTTCTGGTTGGATTCATGCCCAGGGAAATTATTTTGTCTTGCTCGGATCCCGTTTTGGGTCTTTGGAATATTTTTTTCGGGTTCAGATGTCGTTCAATTCAGATTTCGGCTTTTTAATGAAATTTTTAGGTTCAGGTTGGGTTGCGCATCAACGGAAATTATTCTGCATTGTTCGAATAAGGATATGCTTCTCTGGAATATTTTTGTCAGATTCAGATTTAGTTCATTTTTTAGGTTCGGATTGGGTTCATGTTCATGGAAATTTTTTTGTCTTGTTCAGGTCCGGGTATGGTTCTGTGGAATATTTTTGTCGATTCAAATTTCAGGTATTTTTTTCAAATGGAATTTTAGGTTCCGATCGGTTTCATGTCCACGAAAATTATTTTCTCTTATTCGAATCCGGTTATGGTTCTTTCGAATATTTTGATCGGATTCAGATATAGTTTGCATAAAACTTCAGGCCTTTTTTTCAAATGGAATTTTTTAGGTTCGAGTCAGGTTTATGTTCATGGAAGTTTTTTTGTCTTGCTCTTATCGGGTTATAGTTCTTTGGAATATTTTTATCGATTTCAGGTTTCGTTCTGGTCATTTTTTGGGGTTTTTCAGAGAAAAATTTTAGGTTCGGGTCGGGTTGCATATACACGAACATTATTTTTCTTTGATCGGATTGGGGTATGCTTCATTTGAATATTTTTGTGGGATTCAGATTTGATTCGGGTCAAATATCAAATCCATAGTTTTTTTTTCAAATGGAATTTTTAGGTTTGGGTCGCGTTTATGCTCATGAAATTTTTGTCTTGCTTGGATCGGAGTATAGTCTGTTTTTTTTCTGGTTGGGATCGGGTTATGTGTTAATACGCCTAAACATTGTTTTGCTACTATTCTTTTAGTGACTATTTTTTATATATAATTTATTTTGCTATTTGATAATTTATTAAGCTGCGTTTTCACGGGCCTACCCAAGCGCTAACTTTCCCAACTCTTTACCTAAGCACAAGATTTTAGGTAGTTAGAACGCGATTTTGTAGGTTTGATTCATGTTCAAACCTAAGCAGAAATTACCTAAGCGCAACCAATCAGAGAATAGCTTTCGCTAAATATGGCGGCGAGTTAATATGTCAATTTAGTATTTATGTTTTAAATAGCTTTTTTTTTTCTTTTTTAAAATTTAATATTAACTCTGTTTATGTATCAAAATCTCATTTCGTAATTGCAGAAAAATGGTAAGTTTTATTAAACTGTGTTGGATATATCATTTTTAATTAATGTCTTTTCATTTAATATTAATAATAATAAACGGTAAAGATTGTATAAATGTTGCATCTTTGTAGAAGGCAGGATAAATATCTGTTTTTAATAATCATTCAGATTCATTTCATTAATGTTTATGTGCTAATTATATAGTTTGTTCAAGGATTTCGTTTCATTATAATAATGATGATATAATACTCTGTTCTCAAAGTTATTTTATTGAAAGTTAACAGTGCAAAGAATAAAAGTATTTTTTTTAAGAATATTTGTTTCTTAAAGTTAATTATTTGCTTAGTTGATTATATTCGATTGTTCTATAGGGTATTTTGATGTATAATCTTTTGATCTGAGTTTTAAAATCGAAAATTAGTTATACTCAAGCTTCAATACAGTTGTTTATAGTTTATAATTATACATATTTATAAAGACATGCAATACAATCATAGTTGAAAATTGTGCAAACAACAAAATTTATTCAAAATGTTATTATTCATAACTTTTGTAATTAATACTAAAATGTCTTTCTGTTTATGAATCATTTCATCTTATATCTTTACTAATTTTATAATTTCCAATGCATATACCTTCATACAGCAGTGTAAAATAAAAATATTTATTGAAATTTGAAGAACTTTTTAAAGCTGTTATCTAAAAATTTACACTTAAAATATCTTTTGCTATTTCTAAATGAACTTAGTAACAAGCTATTAATTTATAGTAAAGTGCTATGAAGCTACATTGAATTATGAAGCCACTTCAGAAGTCAAGGAACTAAGATACAGAAGAAGTCTTCAGTTGGAATATTTGACAGCAGGGTACATTTTCAGGCAGACTTTTCATTTGATTTTTCTGTCTGTTAACGTAACCTGCTAGCTCTTGAGACATCTTTTAAGCCACAGGAAACTTTTCATTGAAGCTGCAACTTGTGTTGATGGATGTTTTTCATAGCACATTAATATGTTGATACTAAGTTCATTTGGGATTTTCAAATGTTATTTTACTTTTACTTTTTTAGATAACAACACTAATAAAATGTTTTGTTTCAGTGTAAATATTTTATATGTTTGTCTGAAAATTTTATATATATTCGAAATGCAAGTGTTTTTCAACTATAGGGACCTTGGTATGAAAAGGAAAATTTATCATTCATATTTTCTGCATAAGTTTAACTAGAGGGAGATGTCTATTTATGATAAGCATTGTAATATATTCTAATGCACTTTTTTACCCATGTGAGTTTCATACCAATGTTATACATATCTTTTTAAAAACTAAGGATACAATAAATGCTCTCCGTTTGGTCAGGTCATACTCCCAAATATTGGACCAAATTGAAGATATTCTTACATAACTAATTTTATTGCGTGTCTTTATAAATATGCATAATCATGAACTATTAATAACTGTATTGAAGCTTGAGTATAATTAATTTTCGATTTAAAAACCTATGAGCTACAGTAAACATATTTCTTAGCACTTATAATTATTTTAACTGAGCAAAGAGATATTTAATTCAAAATAGATCAAAAGTACCCTATCAAACAATCAAATATAATCAACTAAGCCAATAATTAACTTTAAGAAACAAATATTTCATACAGAAGATTAATATGTTGAAAATCTCAATAAAATATCTTCATTATTGATAAGGTTATATACAAAAACTCGAGTTCAGCTTGCAGCGAGTCACTGAATGATTTTTATGACTCTTGTTATATTTCTGGTAGAAAAGTGAATTGCGATACTGTTTTACAGTACAAAAAATGTTTATCTTGATTGCCTTATAAAATTTTATGAATACTCCATATGTTTACAACTTCTGAAAACAATCACCCCCTCTAGTGCATTTGAAAACTTAATATATAAATCAAAAGCAGCAATAAAGATCTTTTGGCTGAGTTTCCACCTTTTTATTGGTTTTTTTTCCTTCCTTTAGTATTTTCTGAAAAATTTACACTTATATGACTATCAATTTTTCTTAAAAGTCTAAAAATATCTTTTTCTTTTCAATTTAAAAATATGATTCAAAAACAAAAGTTTTTAAAAATTATTTTAATTCGTATAAGAAGCTATGGAATTTAACATTTTATTAATTTAAAAGTTTTTAAGACTATTCTCTTCTTGAATAATAAATGAAAGCATATATTCCTTGTTGTGTAATGTTTACTTGTAAAATGAAGTATTTCATGTTGGTATATGGTTATGTATTTTGAAAGGAAGTAAGTTTATGGAAGTATTTGTGCTAAATATGAAATAATATTGCTTTAAGATTTAATATATAAATATATATTTAAACTCTTTAATACTGGAATTGGAATATTTAGCCAGTTAAATATTTTGTGTTTGTATGTCGAATATTCAGTATTCGGCCAAAATGACCAATAGGTGTATACCTATAAATACCTTTTAAATGTGATAGAAATAATTTTAACAAATACTTTGTTTTTATCATTTTTTTTCATTGAAAAAGAAAATAAAACTTTACTTGATTTAGTTTGTGTAAAAATTATTTTAGATAAATGTATTTTCTATGCATGTTCTCTTTAATCAAATCTCTTTCATACTGAATTCTGTTAGATATAATCAAATTTTAAAATAGCATACTACAACTGTAGAATTCAGCATAATTTTACAACAATATGTTGGGGAAAGTGGGGCTGTAGGATTTTCTCCTTGTGTATTCTAAGTATTTCATCAATTACACACTAGATGAACTAATGGCAGCACAATTTTCAGTTGTAAAAAGTTTTTGATCTGCATTAGCTTACAGTTGTATTAAAGTAAACGATAAATTCAAAATTAGACTGTATACCTAGGCATTATTTGTTTCGTATTGTATTGTTTTATAGCTGTCCCATGCCATGCATTTTTTTCTCTATTAGAAAGGTATGGGAGATATTTTGAAACTTTTCTTTAATTAAAAAATTGTTTCTGCAAATTATGTTTTTATATTGTTCAAAGATATTAGAAAGTGTTTCATTTTGTATTGATTTTTTTTTTTTTTTTTTTTTTTTTTTTTTACAAAGTTGATTTCCTTATGTTTGTAAAAAAGTATCCCATTCTTCCTCACTTTCCTCTATTATTAAAATTTAAGGATTGAATTTTAAAAAATATATATATTTTTGATATATTTTTTGAAAATTTGACACTATTTTTAACAATATGTCAGCTTGTTTCAACGATATCTCACCATCACAATTTAAAAGTAATGTAATTTTAAGAATTTTATTCATGTTACAAACATTTGAGATTTTATTGCATAATTATAGAAATATTTCAGTATTGATGAATCCAGTGAATTTTAATCCTTTAAACGGTGCAAAATATTCAATTCATATTTAACAATTCATAAAATAGTATTTATAAAGGGTATTGGTATGAAATTATTTATTTGACAAATTTACATATTTATTTATCTTATTCACTTCAAAAAGTTAATTTTAATATTGATTTTGTGTTAAATCAGCCATTGTTTCTGAAAGTTAAGCTATGGAAAACCCCAATTAAGCCATTTAATGGGTTAAATAAAGGGGAAAATGAAAAGTGTTTGATTGTAGAGTAACCTTCGCATAAAAATATTTTATGGTCATGCACCAAGCTTTTGTTGTGAGTGTGTTATGCTGTTCAGTTCTTTACATGACAACAAAAAAAAAACTAGTCTGTTTGGATCCAGACTACTTTTCTTTTCACTGTAACAATTGATGTGGTATGGAAATTTCTTTACCGTTTTATGATTTTCATAAGATATCAGGAGATCAGAAGTGATCAGGATGTTTTTGTCAACAAATTAATTTTCATTTATTTGTTTTGTTAATGACCACAAAAAGTTTGGAAAAGAAAGTTAAAAAATTTGTTACGTGGGTTTTTAAACAGTATGGAGTTCATTTTATTTGCTCATCGAAAAAACACTATATGAATTTCAACTGGTCTTTCTTGTACAAGTGATCTGCAGTCATCACGCGCAGTAGCAGAAAATTCTCCGAATGTCTGCGACAGACAGAAAATAATCTGCATGTAAAATCTTACAAATGAGCCATTAATTAATTAATCGCTTACTTTTAATGTCTCTATGCATTTTACTCATTTTTATAAATAATAAATATCTTAATTTTGTAATAAATAACAAAGATCTAAACATAATATAAAGAAGGGAAAATAAAATCTGCGACGCACGTCTCCCATCTCGAACTTTCTGCTACCGGGGTCATCAACAAAAGAAAGAAGTGGAGATGGATATGTCATCAAAGTTCACTGGTATAGTGTGACTTCTAGACATCTGACAAAAGTTGTAAAACATGAAAAGTTTCATGATCAAGAAAGATAATCAGTTTGGATCTTAAAGCTCCTAACAAAACTCTTGACATTGAAAGCTTTTATGTGGCCAGGTGGTCCATTTCATATTTTATGACTTTTTATCGATATTGTTGACACATAAATCTCCATCTCTTTCACTGATAACCACAAAATGCTTGGAAAAGAAAAGACGACTGACATATCAGTTTTTTGTAGGGTGTAGCAAATAAAATGACATTGAATGCACCCAAAGAACTTGGGGGGGGGGGGGGGGGCTGTGCACATCACAGAAAATAGTTTTAGTTACACCTATGATTTTCTGACAACCTATTCACCATTTTCTTATATGTAAGAAAATATTTATATTATTAATTAGATGTAAAGAAACTACTTATCTTGCTATATACAAATAAAATATATAAAATTAATAATATACATGGTTCTTTTATACTGACTTTTTTAAAGGAACAAAAGTAGTTTTCATGGCCGGGATCTAGATAGAATTTGTGTTGTTGGCAAAACAAGATTGACCTGTCAGAAAATTTTATCACTTAGAAAATGGAAAGCTTTGTAAAAATGCCGAATTCTGATTGTTTATTGTTGTTTTACTATCTCTTTATTCGCAAATTCCACGAGAATACTGGACATTAGATGAAAACAAGGTATTGATTTTAGCTTATTTCGAGAAAAGCTTCAAATTTTTTAATTACTGAATCATTTACCACATGATGTGATACCTGGAAGCTGAAGGAATTTTTTGTTTCTTTGCTAGATTTTTAGTTTGGAACATGTGATTTCTTTTCTTGAACAAAAGTAATAAGTAGAATAAATAAAAGATTCTTTTTATAAGATTTTTAATGTTAATGAAGAAGCAAAGGTAGGTGAATTTTAATTGATTTTATTTGATGGTTATTGTATTTTTTTTTTTGTTTTAGAAACTGGTGTATATAAAGTTCTGTATATTTAACATGAAAAAAATTCTTAAAATCAGAAAATAGAGATCTGCAAATTTTAAAAAATTGAAAAATATCGAGAAAACTGTTTGCATAGCAAAAATTTGCGGTAAAAGAAGTTAACTAGTTGTAAATTATTTGTAAAAGTTTATTTTATTAAAGCAGTCATCTCTGAAGCTGTGCATATCGCTAATTGTCTGCCAAAACATGCACGTTGTGATTGGAGAGAATTTCAAAGTTGCTGAAAACTCCGTTGGCGCTCATGGATGCTTGCCGCATGTTAAAAAAATCGCCAAAATCAAGTGCCTTGGCTGTTCTAAGAACACACCAAAAAAAAATCTACACCTGTGTGCTTCTCTCAGCAATTCTTTTTTTAGGAATTTATTTTAACCACTTCAACGGCTGCCCCGAGATAAGTTGGGGGTTAAAGCACTGTTTCCCCATACTCATCGCCGGTTAAGTGGTTAAGTAATAAGTGAATTTTAAAACATTTTTCTGTTAACCACTTGTTAAAAAGCAAATATTTTTTAAGGTTACAATAACAACAAGCAGAATTAATTATAAACCAAACTGTGCCATTAAAATATGCCAACTGGCAGTAAAACTGTAACAACAAAATATTTTAAATAATTTGAAGGCAAGAAATGAAACATAAATAAAAATGATGAAATAATTTTTATTTACAAGAATAAAGAAATAATTTTTGTATCTGTTTTTATCAACTAATAATTTAGCATTAAGTAAATTCTATTAAACTTTGAAAAATAATTTAAAAATTCTGAATTCATAGTTTAAAAACTGGTTTTTAGTTTTTTACCTTTTCTGTTGTCATATCAGAAAAAAAGAAAGAAAAAATAATTTCTTTAATAAATTCAGCAGTTTATGCTTTCTACCAAGTCATTGTGATGAATTTTTCATAATTAGAGCCATGCCAAATTAATGAAGAGAAGTTTTTTGATCCATCATGAATCACCGTCTTGAAATTAGGCATGTTATTTATAAATATTTTAAATTTATGAAAGAATGGTTAAAAATATTTTTTTTTCTACTTTTATATTTATTTAGTAATAACGTTTAATTTTTAAACAAATTGAAAAGAAATACCTAACACAATGTGTTTCATTGACATATTATGGATAGAGATATATTAATTAGTGTAATCATTATTATGCCATTTGTACAAATTGAACAATTTTCCCAACATTTTCGACAAATTTATGACATTTGCGCACATGAAATAACCTGATCAAAGTGTGTAACTTATCACTTTTTCATAAGTGAAAACTTACTTATGTGTTTTTTAATACATTAATCATAGTAACTGTGTGCTTTTGTGTATTTTCATTTTGAAATTTTGATAAAAAATGATTTTTGGAGCATTATTTAAAGCTGTTTTAGTAAGAAAAACAGTCAAAACTTTCTATTATTTTTTATACGAAATATTTACGATTATCACGACAAACGTAAACAAAAGTTATTTGTTTATTATTTTATATCAGCTGATCGGTCTGTAGACTGTTAAGCTGCGTTTTCACGGGCCTACCCAAGCGCTAACTTTCCCAACTCTTTACCTAAGCACAAGATTTTAGGTAATTAGAACGCGATTTTGTAGGTTTGATTCATGTTCAAACCTAAGCAGAAATTACCTAAGCGCAACCAATCAGAGAATAGCTTTCGCTAAATATGGCGGCGAGTTAATATGTCAATTTAGTATTTATGTTTTAAATAGCTTTTTTTTTTTTTTAATTTAATATTAACTCTGTTTATGTATCAAAATCTCATTTCGTAATTGCAGAAAAATGGTAAGTTTTATTAAACTGTGTTGGATATATCATTTTTAATTAATATCTTTTCATTTAATATTAATAATAATAAACGGTAAAGATTGTATAAATGTTGCATCTTTGTAGAAGGCAGGATAAATATCTGTTTTTAATAATCATTCAGATTCATTTCATTAATGTTTATGTGCTAATTATATAGTTTGTTCAAGGATTTCGTTTCATTATAATAATGATGATATAATACTCTGTTCTCAAAGTTATTTTATTGAAAGTTAACAGTGCAAAGAATAAAAGTATTTTTTTTTAAGAATATTTGTTTCTTAAAGTTAATTATTTGCTTAGTTGATTATATTCGATTGTTCGATAGGGTACTTTTGATGTATGATCTTTTGATCTGAGTTTTAAAATCGAAAATTAGTTATACTCAAGCTTCAATACAGTTGTTTATAGTTTATAATTATACATATTTATAAAGACATGCAATACAATCATAGTTGAAAATTGTGCAAACAACAAAATTTATTCAAAATGTTATTATTCATAACTTTTGTAATTAATACTAAAATGTCTTTCTGTTTATGAATCATTTCATCTTATATCTTTACTAATTTTATAATTTCCAATGCATATACCTTCATACAGCAGTGTAAAATAAAAATATTTACTGAAATTTGAAGAACTTTTTAAAGCTGTTATCTTAAAATATACACTTAAAATATCTTTTGCTAATTTTAAATGAACTTAGTAACAAGCTATTAATTTATAGTAAAGTGCTATGAAGCTACATTGAATTACGAAGCCACTTCAGAAGTCAAGGAACTAAGATACAGAAGAAGTCTTCAGTTGGAATATTTGACAGCAGGGTACATTTTCAGGCAGACTTTTCATTTGATTTTTCTGTCTGTTAACGTAACCTGCTAGCTCTTGAGACATCTTTTAAGCCACAGGAAACTTTTCATTGAAGCTGCAACTTGTGTTGATGGATGTTTTTCATAGCACATTAATATGTTGATACTAAGTTCATTTGGGATTTTCAAATGTTATTTTACTTTTTTAGATAACAACACTAATAAAATGTTTTGTTTCAGTGTAAATATTTTATATGTTTGTCTGAAAATTTTATATATATTCGAAATGCAAGTGTTTTTCAACTATAGGGACCTTGGTATGAAAAGGAAAATTTATCATACATATTTTCTGCATAAGTTTAACTAGAGGGAGATGTCTATTTATGATAAGCATTGTAATATATTCTAATGCACTTTTTTACCCATGTGAGTTTCATACCAATGTTATACATATCTTTTTAAAAACTAAGGATACAATAAATGCTCTCCGTTTGGTCAGGTCATACTACCAAATATTGGGCCAAACTGAAGATATTCTTACATAACTAATTTTATTGCATGTCTTTATAAATATGCATAATCATGAACTATTAACAACTGTATTGAAGCTTGAGTATAATTAGTTCTTCCTTTAGTATTTTCTGAAAAATTTACACTTATATGACTATCAATTTTTCTTAAAAGTCTAAAAATATCTTTTTCTTTTCAATTTAAAAATATTTGATTCAAACACAAAAGCTTTTAAAAATTATTTTAATTTGTATAAGAAGCTATGGAATTTAACATTTTATTAATTTAAAAGTTTTTAAGACTATTCTCTTCTTGAATAATAAATGAAAGCATATATTCCTTGTTGTGTAATGTTTACTTGCAAAATGAAGTATTTCATGTTGGTATATGGTTATGTATTTTGAAAGGAAATAAGTTTATGGAAGTATTTGTGCTAAATATGAAATAATATTGCTTTAAGATTTAATATATAAATATATATTTAAACTCTTTAATACTGGAATATTTAGCCAGTTAAATATTTTGTGTTTGTATGTCGAATATTCAGTAGTCGGCCAAAATGACCAATAGGTGTATACCTATAAATACCTTTTAAATGTGATAGAAATAATTTTAACAAATATTTTGTTTTTATCATTTTTTTTCATTGAAAAAGAAAATAAAACTTAACTTTATTTAGTTTGTGTAAAAATTATTTTAGATAAATGTATTTTCTATGCATGTTCTCTTTAATCAAATCTCTTTCATACTGAATTCTGTTAGAGATAATCAAATTTTAAAATAGCATACTACAACTGTAGAATTCAGCATAATTTTACAACAATATGTAGGGGAAAGTGGGGCTGTAGGATTTTCTCCTTGTGTATTCTAAGTATTTCATCAATTACACACTAGATGAACTAATGGCAGCACAATTTTCAGTTGTAAAAAGTTTTTGATCTGCATTAGCTTACAGTTGTAATCAAGTAAACGATAAATTCAAAATTAGACTGTATACCTAGGCATTATTTGTTTCGTATTGTATTGTTTTATAGCTGTCCCATGCCATGCATTTTTTTCTCTATTAGAAAGGTATGGGAGATATTTTGAAACTTTTCTTTAATTAAAAAATTGTTTCTGCAAATTATGTTTTTATATTGTTCAAAGATATTAGAAAGTGTTTCATTTTGTATTGAATTTTTTTTTTTTTTTTTTTTTTTTTTGACAAACAAAGTTGATTTCCTTATGTTTGTAAAAAAGTATCCCATTCTTCCTCACTTTCCTCTATTATTAAAATTTAAGGATTGAATTAAAAAAAATATATATATTTTTGATATATTTTTTGAAAATTTGACACTATTTTTAACAATATGTCAGCTTGTTTCAACGATATCTCACCATCACAATTTAAAAGTAATGTAATTTTAAGAATTTTATTCATGTTACAAACATTTGAGATTTTATTGCATAATTATAGAAATATTTCAGTATTGATGAATCCAGTGAATTTTAATCCTTTAAACGGTGCAAAATATTCAATTCATATTTAACAATTCATAAAATAGTATTTATAAAGGGTATTGGTATGAAATTATTTGACAAATTTACATATTTATTTATCTTATTCACTTCAAAAAGTTAATTTTAATATTGATTTTGTGTTAAATCAGCCATTGTTTCTGAAAGTTAAGCTATGGAAAACCCCAATTAAGCCATTTAATGGGTTAAATAAAGGGGAAAATGAAAAGTGTTTGATCGTAGAGTAACCTTCGCATAAAAATATTTTATGGTCATGCACCAAGCTTTTGTTGTGAGTGTGTTATGCTGTTCAGTTCTTTACATGACAACAAAAAAGAAAACTAGTCTGTTTGGATCCAGACTACTTTTCTTTTCACTGTAACAATTGATGTGGTATGGAAATTTCTTTACCGTTTTATGATTTTCATAAGATATCAGGAGATCAGAAGTGATCAGGATGTTTTTGTCAACAAATTAATTTCCATTTATTTGTTTTGTTAATGACCACAAAAAGTTTGGAAAAGAAAGTTAAAAAATTTATTATGTGGGTTTTTAAACAGTATAGAGTTAATTTTATTTGCTCATCCAAAAAACACTATATGAATTTCAACTGGTCTTTCTTTTACAAGTGATCTGCAGTCATCATGCTCAGTAGCAGAAAATTCACCGAATGTCTGCGACAGACAGAAAAAAATCTGCAGGTAAAATCTTACAAATGAGCCATTAATTGCTTACTTTTAATGTCTCTATGCATTTTACTCATTTTTATAAATAATAAATATCTTAATTTTGTGATAAATAACAAAGATCTAAACATAATATAAAGAAGGGAAAATAAAATCTGTGACGCATGTCTCCCATCTCGAACTTTCTGCTACCAGGGTCATCAAAAAAAGAAAGAAGTGGAGATGGATATGTCATCAAAGTTCACTGGTATAGTGTGACTTCTAGACATCTGACAAAAGTTGTAAAACATGAAAAGTTTCATGATCAAGAAAGATAATAAGTTTGGATCTTAAAGCTCCTAACAAAACTCTTGACATTGAAAGCTTTTATGTGGCCAGGTGGTCCATTTCATATTTTATGACTTTTTATCGATATTGTTGACACATAAATCTCCATCTCTTTCATTGATAACCACAAAATGCTTGGAAAAGAAAAGACGACTGACATATCAGTTTTTTGTAGGGTGAAGCAAATAAAATGACATTGAATGCACCTAAAGAACTTGGGGGGGGGGGGGCTGTGCACATCACAGAAAATAGTTTTAGTTACACCTATAATTTTCTGACAACCTATTCACCATTTTCTTATATGTAAGAAAATATTTATATTATTAATTAGATGTAAAGAAACTACTTATCTTGCTATATACAAATAAAATATATAAAATTAATAATATACATGGTTCTTTTATACTGACTATTTTAAAGGAACAAAAGTAGTTTTCATGGCCGGGATCTAGATAGAATTTGTGTTGTTGGCAAAACAAGATTGACCTGTCAGAAAATTTTATCACTTAGAAAATGGGAAGCTTTGTAAAAATGCCGAATTCTGATTGTTTATTGTTGTTTTACTATCTCTTTATTCTCAAATTCCACGAGAATACTGGACATTAGATGAAAACAAGGTATTGATTTTAGCTTGTTTCGAGAAAAGCTTCAAATTTTTTAATTACTGAATTATTTGCCACATGTGATATCTGGAAGCAGAAGGAATTTTTTTGTTTGTTTGCTAGATTTTTAGTTTGGAACATGTGATTTCTTTTCTTGAACAAAAGTAATAAGTAGAATAAATAAAAGATTCTTTTTATAAGATTTTTAATGTTAATGAAGAAGCAAAGGTAGGTGAATTTTAATTGATTTTATTTGATGGTTATTGTATTTTTTTTGTTTTAGAAACTGGTGTATATAAAGTTCTGTATATTTAACATGAAAAAAATTCTTAAAATCAGAAAATGGAGATCTGCAAATTTTAAAAAATTGAAAAATATCGAGAAAACTGTTTGCATAGCAAAAATTTGCGGTAAAAGAAGTTAACTAGTTGTAAATTATTTGTAAAAGTTTAATTTATTAAAGCAGTCATCTCTGAAGCTGTGCATATCGCTAATTGTCTGCCAAAACATGCGAATTGTGATTGGGGAGAATTTCAAAGTTGCTGAAAACTCCGTTGGCGCTCATGGGTGCTTGCCGCATGTTAAAAAAATCACCAAAATCAAGTGCCTTGGCTGTTCTAAGAACATGCCAAAAAAATATCTACACCTGTGTGCTTCTCTCAGCAATTCTTTTTTTAGGAATTTATTTTAACCACTTCAACGGCTGCCTCGAGATAAGTTGGGGGTTAAAGCACTGTTTCCCCATACTCATCGCCGGTTAAGTGGTTAAGTAATAAGTGAATTTTAAAACATTTTTCTGTTAACCACTTGTTAAAAAGCAAATATTTCTTAAGGTTACAATAACAACAAGCAGAGTTAATTATACATCAAACTGTGCCATTAAAATATGCCAACTGGCAGTAAAACTGTAACAACAAAATATTTTAAATAATTTGAAGGCAAGAAATGAAACATAAATAAAAATGATGAAATAATTTTTATTTACAAAAATAAAGAAATAATTTTTGTATCTGTTTTTATCAACTAATAATTTAGCATTAAATAAATTCTATTACACTTTGAAAAAATAATTTAAAAATTCTGAATTCATAGTTTAAAAACTGGTTTTTAGTTTTTTACCTTTTCTGTTGTCATATCAGAAAAAAAGAAAGAAAAAATAATTTCTTTAATAAATTCAGCAGTTTATGCTTTCTACCAAGTCATTGTGATGAATTTTTCATAATTAGAGCCATGCCAAATTAATGAAGAGAAGTTTTTTGATCCATCATGAATTACCGTCTTGAAATTAGGCATGATATTTATAAATATTTTAAATTTATGAAAGAATGGTTAAAAATATTTTTTTTTCTACTTTTATATTTATTTAGTAATAACGTTTAATTTTTAAACAAATTGAAAAGAAATACCTAACACAATGTGTTTCATTGACATATTATGGATAGAGATATATTAATTAGTGTAATCATTATTATGCCATTTGTACAAATTGAACAATTTTCCCAACATTTTCGACAAATTTATGACATTTGCGCACATGAAATAACCTGATCAAAGTGTGTAACTTATCACTTTTTCATAAGTGAAAATTTACTTGTGTGTTTTTTAATACATTAATCATAGTAACTGTGTGCTTTTATGTATTTTCATTTTGAAATTTTGATAAAAAATGATTTTTGGAGCATTATTTAAAGCTGTTTTAGTAAGAAAAACAGTCAAAACTTTCTATTATTTTTTATACGAAATATTTACAATTATCACGACGAACGTAAACAAAAGTTATTTGTTTATTATTTTATATCAGCTGATCGGTCTGTAGATTGTTAAAGCCCTAAAGTAGACGCTTGCGCAGTGAAGACTTGCCTTTGATTGGTTGGCATAAGGATTTATCCGGTATTTTTTAGGTAGTTAGAGCGGCCCGTGAAAACGCACCTTTACTGTGTATGAATCGTCTGCCTATTCGAACAATTGTACGTCAAAGAGCCATTTCATTTTTGTTTTAAAAACAAATTAAAGCCTTAATAAAATTTTAACTTAAATAAATGCATTCAAATTTAATCAATGATTTAAAAAAAACTGCTAAAAAAGCCTCATATATACATATACATATATTAACTGCAACATAGCCAACCACAAATACATTCTAATGTACGAAGTACCAACGATCTGACGTAATAGCTATGTTCAAAAATCCTAAGTTAAACTGACATTTTGCCAGTCTATGAATTTTAAGAGCCCACAATAGTCACAGAAAAAGTACACAAAAAGACCCGGATGACCATGTAAAGTCTATGGGAGCGTTCTTTTCTAATATCTCGCTCAAATTTTAATATTTTTGCTTGATTTTTTTGCACAAGATAGCTGAGGGCAATCCACAACCGGGCTAGTTTTTACTTTTTCAATTTTTGTTTCAGATTTTCTTTAAAAAATTACTTTAACTTTCGAAACCGGTTTAAACCGGTTCTGAAACTGAAACTATCGTAATATAAAAAATATATAACCAAAATCGAAAAAGTAAAAACTAGCCCGGTTGTGGATCGTCCTGAACTATTTTATGCAAAAAAAATCATGTCAAAATATTAAAATTTGAACGAGATATTAGAAAAGAACGCTCCCATAGACTTTACATGGTCATCCGGGTCTTTTTGTGTACTTTTCCTGTGACTATTGTGGGCTCTTAAAGGTCTTTGGGAAAAAACAGTCACTTTTGAAATGTCAAAATCTCGAATTGGTTTCTTTTATAGAGTAAAAAGAAATTAATAGAGTGGAGGTATTATCTCTGGAGATGATGCTTAAGATGTAACCCTACATTAAGTCCAATCAGTGGCGTAGCTAAGGGGGGGCAAGGGGGGCGTCCGCCCAGGGCGCCGAGTCCTAGGGGCGCCAAATTGAGACAAATTGTTATATATCTATATTGGGGTGGGGGCGCAAAATTTCTTGCTGGCCCCGGGCGCCATAGGATAGGCCAAAATATAGCTACGCCACTGAGTCCAATTAAGTACCAACAAAAGCACGTGCTTTGACACGCCTATCAATTGGCGAAATTCTAAAATGAAGGGCCAAAATCACAGTCAAGTGAAATCCAGCCACCCCATTGGTCGTGTGGTAAGGGTGAAAATCACGAACTTGTTTCTCCATTTGAAAAAGGTGAGGGGGAAAGTATTTTTTAAACGATTGTTACCGTCTGTTCTTATTTAAGATAAACCATCGAAATTAACTCAATTAAGATATTTTGATGCCATTTTATAAAATGAGAGTGAAAAATTTAGATTATAAATGAAAAGAGATAAGATTTACTTCAAAACTGCCGCTACGATTTTTTCTCGGAAAAAGGAGTATGACAACATTTACCCAACTGCTAAGAGATTGTTCCCTGAAAAGGACGCGGCTCAATGACCAATGAGGTGTTTGGATTTCACCGGACTGTGATTTTGGCCCTCCATTTTAAAATTTCGCTATCAATTGAAACAGGTTTAAACCTGTATTTTTTTTCTCTCGTTTTTAAAAAAAGAACTAATTTATCGCTTCACCGGTAAAAATTTATTAATTATTTTATCATATGTGTTTTAAATATCAATATAGAAAATTATTTTAACGTTTTGCTTGAAAATATAACATTATTTTGTTAGTATATTAAAATCGTCTGCAGTCAGAAATTTATATTTTAGATTAATATTTATTACTTAAGTTTTCATACATGATTTTAAAAGAATGTTTTCATCATTATATTTTAAATATTTATTTACATGCAATTATTAAGTCATAAACATTTTTCATCTACGTTATAAAGTATTGAAAATTACATTAATGAAGGAAACTTTTAGTTATACAATTTTTAATTCGTATCAAATGTTTTCAATATCTTATTTAATTTTAATTTGATATTTAATTATTGCTAATTTTCCAATTTCCTTCATTTTAAAAGCGAATGTTTATTCTAATAAATAATAATAGAACGAAGACCATTTTAAAAATTTGCTATTTCATCTTGAAATATGCTTCAACTGTAATTCATTTCTTTCAATTCGTCTTATAATAGAAAATCTCTTCCACGTCCTTTTGTTTGCCACATTAAATTTGAGCGATAAATGGTTTCATATCGCAAACCTTTTTTGAGCTTAGACCCTCCACTTATCTTATTCCTCCATGGGTTTCTTTAATTCTGTCTCAGCTTTCTTATTACTTCTGCGAAAATTTTTACACAACCAACCAACCGTAAACAAATGAAAGAGAAAAAAATTGGGAAAAAGATGATTTTTTATGAGAGTGACCTCTTGATTTTAATTAATTACTCAGTTAATAATTGGAATTTTGAAATTCTGAAGCTCAGGTGCATCAGGAGAGATATTGGGCTACTCTCAAAAAAATTTTGAGCTTTGTACGTGCTGTAGATTTTGCTAGCCATCGCAGACAAACACACAGACAAAGCGTTTTGTTCTTTTATTAGTATAGACTAGCTGACCCGCCCGGCGTTGCCCGGGTCCGTTATAATAATGTTAAACGAACTTGAAATTTTTATGATTTTATCTTCAACTCAAAATATGTGTTAATACACTGTTAAGAATTTGACTCTTTTGCTGCATCGTCACTCCACCGCTTTTATAGAAAATGATTACACTGTTAAAAATCTGCTGCATTTTGCTGCAACGCCCTCCACCACTTGTATATAATATCTCTATTCCAACCAATGAGAAAGCGCCATTTCACGGCCAAGTAACCGTTTTCTATACAAGCAGGGGAGTGCGTTGCAGCAAAATGCAGCAGATTTTTAACAGTGTACTTCAGCCTATTTTGGAGCATTGTCATAGGTCAAAAGAGATATATTCTATAAAAGCGGGGGAGTGATGATACAGCAAAAGGGTCAAATTTTTTACAGTGTACATTATATTAAATACGTGCCCCCTGACTGTGTCAAAATTTGGTTTTTTAAAAAAACTAATATTTAGCTGCAAAAATACCTAAAATGACTGCAATGGGAAACGCAGGAGGGAATATGTGTCCAACGATTTCGTGTTGATATTTATCCTTAAAATTACTGTTAAGCGACTTAACTAAATACTTTTTTCACATAGATATCCCAAGTGAAATATTTTGAATTTCAAACTAATTATATATCACTCTTAAGTCTGACTATACCGTGAATGAAATCGATTCTCGATGATTCGCTAAAAGGTTAGTATATAATATTATAAATTCAGAGCCATTTTACAAAAATAGGTGTATATTTTTTATCAAACATGCGTAATGTTCATTCTATGAACAAAATCCTAACCGTAACCTAATTGTATCGGAATCATAACTTGTCTGTAACTTAGCTGTATCTTAACAGTAACCTAACTGCAAGTTAAATATACCATAAATGTAACTTGGCCGTCACCTAATCATAACCTACCCGAGGGGTCCGACAACGCTGTAAATCTGGTACACAGCGGATTTACTGCCATGTAAATCAAGTCAAAATCAGTAAATCAAGATTTAAACAGTAAATCCTGTAGTAAATCAGTAAATCAATGTAAATCAATAAATCATCTAGTAAATCAGTAAATCCTATAGTAAATCAGTAAATCCTATAGTAAATCAGTAAATCAAGATTTAAAAAGTAAATCCTGTAGTAAATCAGTAAATCAATGTAAATCAGTAAATCCTATAGTAAATCGGTAAATCCTATAGTAAATCAGTAAATCCTAAAGTAAATCAGTAAATCAAGATTTAAAAAGTAAATCCTGTAGTAAATCAGTAAATCAATAAATCCTCTAGTAAATCAGTAAATCCTCTAGTAAATCAGTAAATCCTATAGTAAATCAGTAAATCAAGATTTAAAAAGTAAATCCTGTAGTAAATCAGTAATCAATGTAAATCAATAAATCTTCTAGTAAATCAGTAAATCCTATAGTAAATCAGTAAATCCTATAGTAAATCAGGGGTATATAGTAAACCAGGGTAAATCCTATAGTAAATAGGGTATTGGCGAGTGCAGCAATCAGGGGTAGCATAGAACTTAGAATCGCGAAGCGATTACGCGGGAGGTTGGCGAGCGTAGCGAGCAGCGGGGCGGAGCCCCCCTATAGTTTAAAAGAATTGTAACTGCTCATTCCAATTATGCATGTTTGAGGCGCCGCACCCCACTTTGCCCCCCCCCAAAGGGGAACTTTTAAAATTTTTATCCACAGCACTCGTGTTGCATATCTATAGAAAGGTCTCAAACTGCGCTTTCCTATTATGGATGTCTTGTGTGTCCCCCTCCGCTCTGCCCCCCAGGGGGCACATTTTTAATTTCTTTACAATATTAGTCGTGTGACACATCATTTGAAAGGTCTGCAACTGCTTATTCATATTATGGATGCCTTGTGTGTCACCCCCCACTCTGCCCCCCAGGGGGAGCACATTTTTAATTTCTTCACAACACCAGCCGTGTGACACATCATTTGAAAGGTCTGCAACTGCTTATTCATATTATGGATGTCTTGTGTGTCTACCCCCCACTTTGCCCCCCAGGGAGGGGCACATTTTTAATTTATTTACAACACCAGTCGTGTGACATATCATTTGAAAGGTCTGCAACTGCTTATTTATATTATGGATGTCTTGTGTGTCTACCCCCCACTTTGCCCCCCCCTCCCAGGGAGGGACACATTTTTTATTTCTTTACAACACCAGTCGTGTGACACATCATTTGAAAGGTCTGCAACTGCTTATTCATACTATGAGGTATTGGCGACCGCAGCAAGCAAGGGTAGCCTACAACTTGGAATCGCGAAGCGATTACGTGGTGGGTTGGCCAGCGTAGCGAGCAAGGGGGCGGAGCCCCTCTAGTTATACAAGAACGAGGAGAAAATAAAGTTGAGCAAGCTACTGGATATTATAACGACGTTGGCAAAAACTTGGCATCATAGACGGTCTTGGCTTGATCCTAAGCTCGAATTTCACTTATGGCATCGCGACTAACTCATTTACTTTCTCATTTATGTTTTCGAATTTTCTCTCCCTTTAACAAATTCCTTTTATTTTCGTTTGTTGGTTTGCTTTTGATTTCTGAAAATGTGTTGTGTTTTTTCTAGAATTTTTTTTTTTTTTTTTTTTTTTTTGTAGTGATGAAAATTACAAGATGACTTTCTGAATTACGCTTAACAGTGTAGTTTTTTAGCTCACAGCCCTAATAGCATGCATGGTCACAGTGACGTCACTGTGAATCACTTTGGTCACATCACATCTGTGACCAAAATGCAACCACTCAGTGACGTCACATTGTGACTGAGATGTGACTTTCTTAAAAATCTTTAGAAATTTATAAATATACATCAAAACATGTTATTTACTTTAAAAAACATGTTTCTGGCAATTTAAATGTCGTCGCTTTTGTCACAGTTTCGTCACAATATTAATGTCAAATCAGTCACGAATGACACATTTGTGACAAATTTGTCACATTGTGACCACTTTGTGAAACGTCAAAAAAGAACTCTAAAACGGGCATAACGACTTTACATTTTAGTCACAGTGACTTCACATCGACATCACGTGACGTCACATCGACAATCGATGGTCACAAAGTCACAATGTGACTTCACAACGACGTTGCAGTGACGTCACCATGTTTTACGGGAGGCTGTCAAAGCCTGAGAGCTTATGTGCCCGCCCGTTCTGTATGTAATGTACGTACTTACGTACGTAACGTGATAACTCAAGATAAAAATATCCGATTTACATGAAATTTTGGATTTAGGCTTATTATGATAACTCTTCCTTGATAATTTTTGAGAGGTGATTTGATAAGTATAAGAAGGGGAACCAGAGCTATTGCCCCCTCCCCCTTAATTTATATAAGTGGGTTTTTCCTGATTTCTAAATTTTGTATAAAGGTTTATGCTAAAATGGCACTTCCCTGATTTTTTTTTTTTTTTGGAATTCACTGGATAAGTATAAAGGGAGGATAGGGAAACTACCCCTCATAATTTATGGAAATGGTTTTTCTTACAGAATTAACCGATTTGTTACAATTTTTGTATACAGGTTCATAGTAGTAAGAAGATTCGCTCATTTGTTTTGGTATTCTTTTGTTAATTATTAAGAAGAGTACCAGCGATTACTTCCTACTTGAGTTAGCTAAATAGAATTTTATACATAGTTATCCGATTTGCTTTAAATTTTGGATGTAGGTTCTTTCTGATAAGTTGAATTTCTGAACAGTTTTTGAGGTTTAATGATTAATTATGAAATAGGGAACGGGGGAAAACGTTTAATAATTACATAAATGGGGTTTTATGCAGAATTATTCGACTTGCTTCGAATTTTGGATACAGGCTTATTATATGATAAGGCGTATCCCTGATTAGTTTTGGGCCTTCAATGATAAGTATAAAGAAAGAAAATTGGGGGAGGGGTACTTCCTTTCTAATTTTTTTCGAAGGGCATTATTATGTAAGGCTGTAATATACAATTAGTCTGCATAGCCTGTGAGCTCAATGGCAAAGTGGGGTGCGGCGCCCCAAACATGCATAATTGGAATGAGCAGTTACAGTTCTTTTAAACTCGCTACGCTCTCCAACTTCCCGCGTAACCGCTTCGCTATTCCAAGTTGTAGGCTACCCCTGCTTGTTGCGAGGTGCATTTCGCCAGCCCCCCCCACCAACTCAAATTTTTTCGACAATAATACCAATCGTTTATACCTCGTTTGTACCCGTTTGTACCAGCAATCATTTCGTTTGTACCTCATTTGTACTAGAGTAATATAGAATTTTTAGTGGGGGGGCTGGAGAAACGGCCAGCCCCCACCTCAACATTTATAAAAATGAATAGTGCCAATCAATTATACCTCGTTTGTACCCGTTTGTACCAGGAATTTTTTCGTTTGTACCTCATTTGTACTAGAGTAATAAAGAGTTTTTAGTGGGGGGGGGGGCTGGAGAAATGCCAGCCTCCCCCATCTCAACATTTATAAAAATGAATAGTGCTAATCGTTTATACCTCGTTTGTACCCGTTTGTACCAGCAATTTTTTCGTTTGTACCTCATTTGTACTAGAGTAATAAAGAGTTTTTTGTGGGGGGGGGTGGAGAAATGCCAGCCCCCCCCCACCTCAACATTTAAAAAAATGAATAGTGCCAATCGTTTATAACTCGTTTGTACCCATTTGTACCAGCAATCTTTTCGTTTGTACCTCATTTGTACTAGAGTAATAAAGAGTTTTATAGGAGGGACACGAGAAGCGACCCCCCCCTCGCCTCCATATTAAAAAAAATGAACAGTGCCAATCGTTTATATTTTGTTTGTGTCCGTTTGTACCTCATTTGTACTAGAGTAATAAAAAGTTTTTAGTAGAGGTGCTGTAGAAACAGGCCTTTCCCCTAAATATTTAAAAATATGCATAAACTCTTATCATTTATACCTCATTTGTACCAATTTGAAACCAGCCATATTTCTTGTTTCTATGTCACTTGTACTTGAGTAATAAAATTTTCTTAGTAGTGGGCTGGAGAAACATGAATTTCCAATTTCTATATTTGAGAAACTGAATACCGCCGGCTGTTTATTTTTTTGGACCAACGATCTTCTCGTTTGTACTTCATTTATGCTAGTGTAATAAACTGTTTATACTGAAATTGGGAAGTCTGGAAGCGGCCACTCTTCATCTGATCTAAAAAAAAAAAAAACGAATAGTGGCATTTATTAATGCCTCGTTTATACCAGCAGTCTCTTTTTGCACCTTATTTGTACTAGAATAATAAATGTTATATAGTGGGAGTAATGGCCTGTCCAATGGGAAGTCCTATTATACCAACAACAAAAATATACCAAAAATCTTTTCGTTTGTACTTAATTTGTACTACAAAGGTAGTGATAAAAGTTTTTTAATGTGTGTGGGTGGGGGGGGGGGGGGGGGGCTAGAGAAAGAGCAAAGCACCCAACAAATTTAAATAATAATTTATATTTGTTTTATAGTTTTTACAATGTAAATCTCATTAAAAATAGCTAATTACATAATTGTCACTTTTAGATTTTACATTTATAACCTGCCCATTTTAAATGTAGTTTCCCAAATTCCTTTAAATTTTTTATAACGTGGAATCTCTTGATGTAAGTCTTTTCAATAAGTGTTGAATTCAGACACTTTTCTCCGGGGGGGGGGGGGGCGGATATTTCTGGCTCCGGGGAGGAATTGCCAATTTGACCATTGAAAACACAAAATCTCAAAATTTCCGGAGGGAGGCATTTCAATGCCCCGGGAGGATTGTCTCCCCCGGGCCACCTCCTGAATTCAACACTGTTTTCAATTATCATCTTTTGTTTTTCTTTTTACTTCTTACCAGCTCTATGAACATCCATTCAAAGATCCGAAACGGCAATAAAAATTTCTTATTTTTACTTACCCATCATACGTAGTATAGGGTAAGTCTTGCAATCGTTTTGAAAATCGAAAAAAAAATTTTGACGGATTTACACGTTTTAGATAGTGGAGATTCCGAAAAACATATTTTTAGAAAAAAAAATTTGCCGTCTGTCTGTCTGTCTGTCTGTAAACGCTCTATCTCCCGAAGAAATTGAGATAGAGACTTGAAATTTTGTATGTAGTTAGTATGTAAGAATGGGACGAACCCTATTTAATATCAGCAACCTCGATTATTCGGAACTATTTTTTTCGGACTCTTGAAAAATTCGTTCTGATGAAAGGTATATAAAAATTTTCGAATTTTTTTGTTCTAACGAATGAAAGTAAAAGGCAATAAAATAACACACATTTTGCATATAGAACGAAGTCGATCGGATTATTAGTTGCCAAGATATTTGTAATCTTGTTTTCCACATTCTTCGATTTTTCATGACCCTGTATTTCATTCAAATTTCAATTCAGAAGTATATTTTAATTGGAAATGAGACGCTTAATTCGACACAGTTAATTGTTAGTTAATAGAATTATTATTTTTGGAGTTATAAGGATGTTTCTTTTACGCAGTTCGGTACTACTTGAGTAGTTTGGCGTTTTATATAATTGTCGAAATTGGTACATCAGCAGTTCTTCAATAGAGCATTACTATGTGTGGTGGTTACTCCATAACCCCCCCATATGTTTAATTTAATTCATTTTTTATTAGCCATTTTATTTCATATCACCTTCCTTTTTATTAATGTTCTCAATTTAAATTTAATTTCGGTTTCGCTTATTTTCATTTCGTCGCCTGTAATGTTTTCTTTCTTGCTTAGCTTTCGAATGTTCCAAGCCGGTAAAATTCTGTCTGAAATCATTCCTTCCGGTTTTAAATTTGTTCGAGAACTTTCTCGCTAGTTCTTTTGGGTGGAACTTCCGTTTATTCGGACACACCCCTAACCTATCAAATTAAATTTCACAGGTGACGTATTTCAAGCCGTTATGTACATGGCCACCAGCTTTGGCCTTCCTTCTTAAGATGGTTATCAATTTTATTCTTATTAGTTACATATCTTTTCATACTGTATATTGTAATTTGGCTTAGTTTTTCCTCACCCCCTCTGTTGCTAACTGCCAAATTGGCGTATTTTGCATTTACAATAACCCTTTCTCCTTTTCCCCTGGGCTCGCGGCCACCTGCGTCAGTTGCGCCGATAGACACCTGCTGTGATGGATGCAGTCGCATGAGTGAAAGTTCGGGGCAGAGGTGCTCCCCGTTAACGAAGGATGGAACGGTTTTTTTGTTATGTTGAGATTATTACGATGCTGATTTTTTTTAAGTGCGGCAAAGAAAAAGTGCTGCCCTCAAAATTCATCTAGGAAAGTGATGTTGATTTCTGTTAAGCCAAGTCCCTCTGTGCTGCGAGGAGCAATGAAGTGGTTTAATGCATTCCTGAATGTATTCGTTTTATGTGCCTTCTCTTTTGGAATTATTCAACGTAAATACGCGCACTCCATAGATCTTCTGGTTGGTGTTCTTGTGGAAGCATCATAAGTGATGTAGAATGTCATCATGAGTCCACTTAATACCTATTTCATCTTTCATCACCTCATCGTTAAAAAATAATCTTTCTGCAGCTATTATTGGTGCTCGAATTTTCTTCAATAATTGTTTTATGTGATGCCAGTCCTCTGACAAACAAGCAGAGGTGAAAATCTTTTCTTTTCGTGAGACGCAAATATTTATTTACATAAAGTTCCTTCATGTCGTTATCTGGCCCATTATATATATATAATTTTTTTAATATTTACGGGGCGTTATAAAGAAAATATTGGCATGTATCTATACAATATGAAGTATGATGTATTTTGTTTTGAAAGTTCATATTATGAGAGGTGTTCTTTTTCAAAAAGAAATAATAATTTATTCTCCTTTTATGTCATGAAGAAAATTGTTTAATTACATGTTGTTGAGATATCTAGAATATGTTATGAAAAGAATTTTTATTGCTTGGAGATAGCAATAGTTGTGATTAACATATGTTATGAAATGGTTGTTTATCAAGTGAGAAATTAATATGTACGAGTCACCAAAAATATAAATTTGTGAAGAAATATTTATTCATGAAAAAAGCAACAAGTACTTCATGAAATAAAATATATTTTTTTTTCTTCGAAAATTGTTCGTATATTAATTTCTTGTGCCTATTGTCTGGATTTACTTGTCATCAAAAGCCAAGGATTCAACAGGTAACTTTTTACCTTTTTAATTTTATATTTTTATAACTTTATACTTGATTTTTCTTCATCATTGGATAAAGAATATTTTTATTATTTTAAATGAAATAATGAAGAGAGTAATTAGGGTCGTTTGCAGGCCCCCATTCTCCGTGATGTGCTATCATTATCACGATCACTTTGGCCTAATTGTGGGTAGAGGCAAATAAAAAGTGCTTTTTCCACTTTCAAGTAAACACAACATTATATTTTCTTTGATACCCTGACCAAAGCGTCAGCTCAAACACAACACCTTAATTTCTTTTGGAGCCGTGACCAACGCTTGAACATTCTTCATTATTTTTTTTTCAAGTTATTTTTCTTCATATAGTGATTAATGTTTTATATAATTATATTTTGTTGGGTATGGTGCAGTAATCAAATACAATATTTATATTGATCTTGTATTGAAATATTATTTTTTTCTGGAGCAGTGCATTATATATACAACATAATTTATCAATATATTTCTTCTTGCATTATTATAATTTATAACTAATATATGCATTATTTAACGGAGGTACTGGTAAAAATTATTGTTCATGCTAAGATAAATTATTCTTCTTGTCATACATATAATAATTTATGTTTTGAGCCATATTATATATAAATATTTACATAAAATATTTGGGTCTTATATTCTTCATATGATACTAATATGTTAGTATACGTTTTCTTCTTTTTTTTTACATATAAAAATGATGTATGAAGTAAATGAAAGTCATCAATATTTTAAGTAACGGGTCAATTTATATATATTGTTCATCATAAGACCTGCCAAATAACCAAATTTATCATGCCATACATTGAGTTCTTATAATCCAGATCTTATTTCTTCACAAGAACCTCTACCCATTGTTGATAATCAAAACGATTTACATAATGACTTTTCCCAATTTCCATGTGGTTCAGTTCACAAAGTCCACCACACATGTCATCTTCAAAGTGACTCTTCACTTCTAACTAAGGATAATAATCAAGATCCTTTATTAGAAATTCTTGATCACACCATCTTCTCTGAACAACAGAAGGACCCAAAAATCAAACAAATTTATGAAGATCTTAAAAATAACAAAAAATCTAAAAGTTTAAATGGCTACTATATTAATCCAAGTAATGAGTTACTTTGCTATAATGGTCATTTCTCTTCAGAAGATATCGAGCTACACAAAGCTGTTTTACCTGTGTCACTTAGAGCAAAGGCCTTAAGAATTGCTCATATTACTCATACTGGAATTCATAAAACCATTGTTAATTTAAAGAAAAGATTTACCTGGAAAACCCTTGTTTCTGATACCATTAATTATGTCAACTCTTGTGAAATTTGTTTAGTAAATAAGAATCATAAAAAAAACACTGCTCCATACCTACCTGCACCACTCCCAACAGCTCCCAATCAAAAGGTCTCTATGGATTTACTCGGCCCATTGAGAAATCGTCAATATGTGTTAACAATGATAGACCATTTTTCTCGTCATTTAGAATTATATGCCTTGAATAATATCAGTGCTGAGTCAGTTACAAAGGCTTTATTGCATTATATTTCCACTCATGGAAAACCTGAATTAACTCTTACTGATCATGGTTCTCAATTTACTAGTGATATGTTTGCATATTTTAACAAAAAGCTTGGCATTAAGTTGGAACATAGTTCTGTAGCCCATCCCCAAGCTAACGGTTTAAGTGAACGTGTCAATTCTCAAATAAAATCGTCTGTGAACACAATGGCTTCACAAGGATGTGATATACCAACTGCTCTAAAAATTCACCAATCCATATATAATGCTACACCTCATCCAGCCACAAAATTCACTCCAAATCTTCTTCATTTTGGCAGAGAAATAAATGATATTTATTCCAATTATAAATCTCAAGTTTCATGGAAAATTCTCAACACTGCATATGAAATTCATAAATTGATGGATGTTATTGAAAAAATATACTATCAAGCTTACAAGAATAACGAATCATCCAGACAAAAGGTGTACCAAAAATCCAGAGAAAAATTAAAGTTTTCCAACATCAATGTTAATGACATTGTTTATGCAAAATTTCCTACTGTGTTTAACAAAAAGATACAAGGCCCATACGTGGTCAAGAAAATAATTTCTCCTGTGCTCATTCAAATTCAAGATCCCAATAATAGTCATGCTTCACCAATGTTGATTCACACTAATCGAATCTTGAAGCTTCAAAAGAGAAATGAAGCACTGCAACATCCTTCAGTTTCTTCAAAAGGTGCATCACATGATCAACTAGCTGTTGATAATGCATCCTCCACTCCTGTGAGACAGCACTCTTCTATTCAAGTTTCAAATCATGATGCAGCTTGTAATACTTCTCCTCAAATTCTTTCTTCTTCTAAATGCCAGCAAACATCTTCATGTCCCAGTAAATCGGTACTGTCACAAGCTCCTCCTGATAGCACTCATACTGGTGCTAAAAACAAATCCACTCAATATAGAAGTTATGATCTTCGTCCTCGCAATCATAAACTACATAAAAAATAGACTAACTCTCTTTTTCCTTTTACAGGATGACTTTGGCTTTGTAATATATTCAGTTGAAGCTAGCCGCACTGATTGTCCAGCAAGAAGAATCGCTATGTAATTTTTTTTTTCTTTTCTCCAGGCTGCAGGCAGCTGTTATTTTTTTTTCATTTTATTTAAGTCTTCTTCTCCCTGGTACAACTCAACGGTCATCCTCGGGATGTATGTATGAATTTTAATAGTTTTATTAGTTACTGCATTTATCTATAAGTCATTATTTTTACAATATTTACACATAATCTCATGTATGCCATACTTTTAAATTTTATAAGGTCTTTAATTACAATAGTTGATAAAAAAAATTGAGAAAGAATTTCTCTTTGTTAGAATATGATGTCAGTATTTAAGGTGATTTTTGACAAATGTGCATTCTAATAAGAAAAGTGAAATTGTAGTTGATATAAGGTAAACATAAAGATGAGTACTCATCAAATTATTTTCTCTATTGTGTCTGCTCTTTACAATGCATGCATGTTTTAACATTTAACCTCTTTTAAAAAAAAAAAGAAAAAGAGAAAAGAAAATGCATGATAAACTTATATATACTAATATTTCTTCTCTTCTTGTTGAAATATAGAAAGTGAATGACTCACCATAAGTAGTATATAATATTTTTTTTTTTTTTTGTATACTTTTGAGTGTTTATACTTTGGATCCAAAGATGTTTAATGAGTCATTATATATATTTATATAAAGCAAATTCTTGATTTATGACAAATGCAAAAGTGATCACTTACCTAATTTTTTTTAAAAAATGTTTGAAAATTTACAAGTAAATATGTTCTAGATATCTTCTATATAGAAATTTTGACACAATTGATTTTTCTTTGTAAGTTGACATTATCAAGTCATATATAAGATTGACATATTCATATAAGTTTCTTCCTTTTTTTTCAGAATATTAAACATCTTATGTTTTATGTTTATTTTGAATGAAGTATAGTATTAAAGGTATTTATGCAATTATTGTCAATTTATATTGAAAATGTTTAAGAATATTCCTTTATGAGAGTGTAAAAATTCTCTCTTTGAAAATTATTATATTCACTTTGAAGATATTTTTGTTGAAAAATAATATCGTGCTTTTGTTGACATTTCTTTTGCAACTTATTATTTTTATTTTCTGCAAAAATGTGTTATTGAATAATACTAAAGTTATTCATTTAAGATCTATTGAAAGCGTAAAAGGCTATGTGGTGATATAAGTAAATATTTTTTTATGAGAGCATAACTAATCTCTCTGCACTATTTATATATATATTTTTATGGTTGTTCAATTTTCAACTTACAAATCCATTTAATTTATTATGTGTTATTTGAAACCATATATGTTATATATAGTTATAACATGATTCATATACAGTTATAGTATATTTCATTTTTGTTCACAACTGAGAATATAAATATACATATTATTGTGTAATCAAATATTGCGACATATGTTAAAGCATTCTACTGTTATAGTGCATTTTGCACAGCCTAACAAGAGACTCGTTAAAGTTAAGGACTGTTGCACATAGACATAGACTTTAAATTTTTTTGATATATATGATAGATACCTCTGAAAGAAACTTTATATACCTTTCATGTTAACATTTACTACAGTTGGTATATTTTCATAAGGATTACTATCATAACAGTAATTATTTTTTTTATTGTTTAAATATCATGTACAACAATTATGTATATTCTTATAACTATTTCGGATATATTTATTTTGTGTATTTACTTAGTATATTTGTACATGTGTTAGAAAATATTGTCTCGATGAAAAATTGCCATTTTTGTCATCTCACCAATATTTTCTTTTGGGGGACCCTGGGTAATATGTGGTGGTTACTCCATAACCCCCCCATATGTTTAATTTAATTCATTTTTTATTAGCCATTTTATTTCATATCACCTTCCTTTTTATTAATGTTCTCAATTTAAATTTAATTTCGGTTTCGCTTATTTTCATTTCGTCGCCTGTAATGTTTTCTTTCTTGCTTAGCTTTCGAATGTTCCAAGCCGGTAAAATTCTGTCTGAAATCATTCCTTCCGGTTTTAAATTTGTTCGAGAACTTTCTCGCTAGTTCTTTTGGGTGGAACTTCCGTTTATTCGGACACACCCCTAACCTATCAAATTAAATTTCACAGGTGACGTATTTCAAGCCGTTATGTACATGGCCACCAGCTTTGGCCTTCCTTCTTAAGATGGTTATCAATTTTATTCTTATTAGTTACATATCTTTTCATACTGTATATTGTAATTTGGCTTAGTTTTTCCTCACCCCCTCTGTTGCTAACTGCCAAATTGGCGTATTTTGCATTTACAATAACCCTTTCTCCTTTTCCCCTGGGCTCGCGGCCACCTGCGTCAGTTGCGCCGATAGACACCTGCTGTGATGGATGCAGTCGCATGAGTGAAAGTTCGGGGCAGAGGTGCTCCCCGTTAACGAAGGATGGAACGGTTTTTTTGTTATGTTGAGATTATTACGATGCTGATTTTTTTTAAGTGCGGCAAAGAAAAAGTGCTGCCCTCAAAATTCATCTAGGAAAGTGATGTTGATTTCTGTTAAGCCAAGTCCCTCTGTGCTGCGAGGAGCAATGAAGTGGTTTAATGCATTCCTGAATGTATTCGTTTTATGTGCCTTCTCTTTTGGAATTATTCAACGTAAATACGCGCACTCCATAGATCTTCTGGTTGGTGTTCTTGTGGAAGCATCATAAGTGATGTAGAATGTCATCATGAGTCCACTTAATACCTATTTCATCTTTCATCACCTCATCGTTAAAAAATAATCTTTCTGCAGCTATTATTGGTGCTCGAATTTTCTTCAATAATTGTTTTATGTGATGCCAGTCCTCTGACAAACAAGCAGAGGTGAAAATCTTTTCTTTTCGTGAGACGCAAATATTTATTTACATAAAGTTCCTTCATGTCGTTATCTGGCCCATTATATATATATAATTTTTTTAATATTTACGGGGCGTTATAAAGAAAATATTGGCATGTATCTATACAATATGAAGTATGATGTATTTTGTTTTGAAAGTTCATATTATGAGAGGTGTTCTTTTTCAAAAAGAAATAATAATTTATTCTCCTTTTATGTCATGAAGAAAATTGTTTAATTACATGTTGTTGAGATATCTAGAATATGTTATGAAAAGAATTTTTATTGCTTGGAGATAGCAATAGTTGTGATTAACATATGTTATGAAATGGTTGTTTATCAAGTGAGAAATTAATATGTACGAGTCACCAAAAATATAAATTTGTGAAGAAATATTTATTCATGAAAAAAGCAACAAGTACTTCATGAAATAAAATATATTTTTTTTTCTTCGAAAATTGTTCGTATATTAATTTCTTGTGCCTATTGTCTGGATTTACTTGTCATCAAAAGCCAAGGATTCAACAGGTAACTTTTTACCTTTTTAATTTTATATTTTTATAACTTTATACTTGATTTTTCTTCATCATTGGATAAAGAATATTTTTATTATTTTAAATGAAATAATGAAGAGAGTAATTAGGGTCGTTTGCAGGCCCCCATTCTCCGTGATGTGCTATCATTATCACGATCACTTTGGCCTAATTGTGGGTAGAGGCAAATAAAAAGTGCTTTTTCCACTTTCAAGTAAACACAACATTATATTTTCTTTGATACCCTGACCAAAGCGTCAGCCCAAACACAACACTATGTATATTAACAATATTTAAATTTTGTTTATGAATTGCAATGCATTGCATAAATAGTTTCACATGTTTTATTTTCATACACATATCCATGATGGGTAAGTATTACGGTGGCCCCCAACGACTAGTTTTCAATTCCTTGCTGTTTTTATTCAGTATATCTAACTGCGCAAGTAAAACCTCCACATTCTTTACAGATACGCGTTGTTTATACTTAAAATATTCTGGCACAGTACACTTCATTTTCTTATTTCTAGGATTGGAAATTTCATGTCGCACACGGAGCAAAGGTCAGATTCTGGCAATTTATTCTCTAAGTAGGGCGTTATCTTCCGCAATTCCGATTTGTGTTGCATAGTGTGAGTAATGTGAGTAAGATCACATCTGGTTAACACGAATCTCAAGGGAATTAAAGTTTTATCATGTAAAAAGTTGTTAACACTATCCCCAAAAACCAAACCTTTGTATTTACGTTAAACCTTAATTGTTAAAATAATTAATGTGAAGATAGTAGTTCACATTACATAACGAAGTTCTGCATTACGTACTACCCTTTGCTAATTATTTCTCATTATTGATTGATTGATTTCTTTCCCTTTTTTTCTTATTAAAAAAAAAAAAAAAAAAAAAACTTTTAATGAAAGGAATTATTTTTCCAATAATTTAGCACAATATGTATTGTAATGCGTCGCAAAGGTCAATATATACGTAATGTATAACGTATATATTGCCTTTTGAGATGTTTTAATTTTAATGAACCTTTAAATATATTTTAACATTTCGCGACTGTTACTTACCCATCATATGTAGTATAGGGTAAGTCTTGCAATCGTTTTGAAAATCGAAAAAAAAATTTGACGGATTTACACGTTTCAGACACTGGAGATTCCGAAAAACATATTTTTAGAAAAAAAAATTTGCCGTCCGTCCGTCTGTGTGTCTGTCTGTCTGTAACCGCTCTATCTCTCGAACAAATTGAGATAGAGACTTGAAATTTTGTATGTGCGTAGTATGTAAGAATGGGAAG
Source organism: Maratus speculifer (assembly GCA_964019185.1). Lineage (NCBI taxonomy): Eukaryota > Metazoa > Arthropoda > Arachnida > Araneae > Salticidae > Maratus > Maratus speculifer. Next base: position 40,312,511 of record OZ025295.1, on the reverse strand, counting down.
AAGCCTATTTAATAACAGTAACCTCGATTATCCGGAACTATTTTTTTCGGACTCTCGAAAAATTCGCTCTGATGAAAGGTATATAAAAATTTTCGATTTTTTTTATTTTAAGGAGTGGACGTAAAAGGCAATAAATTAACACAAATTCTGCATAAAAAACGAAGTCAATCGGATAATTAGTTGTCGAGATATTTTTAATCCTGTTTTTCACATTCTTTGATTTTTCATGACCCTGTATTTCATTCAAATTTCAACTCAAAGATATCTTTTAATTGCAAATGAGACACTTAATTCGATGCAAGAAACCGTTAGTGAATATGATAATTGTTTTTAGAGTTATAAGGATGTTTCTTTTATGCAATTCAGTGCTACTTGAATAGCTTTGTGTTTCATACAATTTATCGAAATTGGTTCATCAGTAATTCATTAATAAAGCATGATGATGTGTTAAAAATACTTAAATATACATTTATATTTTGTTTTGGAATTGTAATGCATTTTATAAATTGTTTACATATGTTATGTTTTCATATATTATGTTATGCATATCCATGATGGGTAAGTATTACGGTGGCCTCCAACGACTAGTTTTTTAGGTGCGTTCGTTATTATGTAAATACGTCGCACCTAATGGTTGTCGTTCAGTCCGTCTGTCCGTCCGCATATAATAACGCAAAAACTACCCAACCGAATCATTTGATATTCAACATATATAATTATTACATAATTTTGTCGAGTCATTTCAAATTTTATGAAAATCGGATACATAGATCAATTACATGGACAATCAAAATTATTCCATTACATTATGATCAATGGGGAAAACAGTTTCAAATGCATATTAATTCAATGTTTGAAATTTAATATAAATAATTATTAGATAATTCTGTCGAGTTATTTCAAATTTTATCAAACTCGGATGCATAGTTCAATTACAGGGACAATCAAAAGTATTCCGTTACATTACGGTCATTGGGGGAAAATGTTTCTAATGCATTTTAATAGTGTTACACTCATTCGAACATAATAAAAATTATATGCATCTATAAAGTAAGTGTTATAATATGCATTTTGAATAATCTTTGGTGAAAAGAACATTTGTTTTGATTCACAAGGCCACACAAAAGTATTCCATTACATAATGGTATAGGGAGAACATTGTTTGGTGCGCATTTTAATTGTAATTAACTATTTACAATTTTGATATTTTAAAAACTTCTTTACCGTACGAACTAGAGGTCTGCACGGAACGAAATTTCCAGGCCCGAGCCCGGTACGAACGAAAGAAATAATGGCTCGGCCCGAAAGTTAAATTTCCGCCCGAGCCCGGCCCGGTCCGAATGAAAAAAAATATTGGCCCGACCCGGCCTGGCCCGAAAATTAAAATTTAGGCCCGAGCTCGGTCCGGCCCGGAAAAAAGTTAAAAATTCGGTCCGAACCCGGCCCGGCTCGGGTGAATTTCTACAGAACATTGATCTTTACTCTAACGGAAGAGTTCAGACCAAAATAAAAAGAACATTGTCCAGTTAAACTGATGGTATTGAGCTCACAGGCTACGCATACTAATTATGCATTACAGCCTTATATTTTAAAGAATTAATTCCATTCGAAAAATAAATTAAGAAGGGGAAACAGCTCCCCCCCCCCACTTCCCCTTTTAATACTTAATAATCGAATCCCCTAAACTAATCGGGGCATGCTTTATCATACAATAAAATCTATATCCAAAATTCAGAGCAAATCGGTAAATTCTTAATAAAAACCTATTTATATAATTTAAGAGGAGTTATCGCCCTCTTTCATACTTAACCATTAAGTTTCCAAAAATATCACAGGTCTGCAATGATTTTCCTCTTTGAAATCTGAGTAATGATTTTATAGTTTCTGACGTGCTGATTACGAGAAAAATAATAAAAAAATTCCATCACGTCAGGATTTTTTGATATTGAATATTTAAGATTTTGCTGAAAAATGTCTGAGCGTCTACATTAAAATTTATAAAACGTCATTAAATTACTTCAGCTTAATTTTTATTGCATTTAAGGCAGGGTTTGAAAAAACCCGGGTTTTTTTTAAAAAGCCCAACCCACTGGGCCCAGTAGTCTAAAACCCGGGTTTTTTCGGGCTTTTTTGAAAAAACCCGGGTTTTTTCGGGTTTTATCAATTTTTTTTAGAGAACTCTTCACATTTCTAATTTTCACATGTATAGTACCTAAATTTTTCATTTATCAGTGAAACAAAGATATAATTTTGCATTAAGTATAGATTAACAATAAAAATAAATACATAAAAAGAAAATATAAATATATTTAAAAAGATAATTTTGTATCTCATAGAACTAGATTATTGGAAGAATGATACATTAAATCAAGTGCAACTGAATTTCTTTATATAAATCTTAAGTTAAAGACTAATTTATGCAATTTCTTTCATTTACTTCAATAAAAATCAGTTTAAAGCAGCAACATTTATGTAAATATTTTTATTTTTGTGAAGAAAAAAATAGAATTCACACATATATATGCATATATATATATATACTACAATTTAAGCAACATTTATATTGCAATAGTATTAAATTGGATTATCTAAAAGTCAATGTCAGTCATATCTATAAAGTTAGATCGTAAATGGCAATACACTTTTACTAGTTTAGTTTTGCTTTTGTATGACATCTGTAAGCAATCTTTTAAAGTATCTGGATACATTTTACATTAGATTTTATTTGGGTTTTTTGGATATTATCAAGGTTATTTATGTTAAAGAAACATGGTCCAGAATGTTTGAAAACAAGGTACTTATACTACTAAATACAATTTAAAATAACTAATTGATTACAAAAAGTTTATGAGGTTAAAGGTTATGACAATAATGAACATTATAATTTGCTTTTACAAAAATTAATTATTAGTACAATGAAATTATTAAAGTACTATACTAAAACTTTTTCACTTTTTTTTTTTTTTTTTTTTTTTGGTTATAACAGGATTCCCAGCAAAACATGACTGGCAAATTCCTTGACTTTCCATGACCAAATTTCAAAAAATTCCCTGACTTTCCCAAACCAAACCTAGAAAATTTCTCTGACCAAACGAGCATACAGCAAAATTTGATACTTATTTTCACAATCTTTTGCTAAAATTAGCAATTTTTTTCTGCAATCATACTTCAGTCTTTTTTTTTTTTTTTTTTTTCGAACTGTTTAATGAATTTTATGTCATTTTTCATTTTTTCACTCAAATGTTTTCCATGACTTTTTTAGAAATTATTTGTAAATTCCCTGACTTTTCCTGTATATTTTGAAATTTTTCTGACTTTCCATGATGCTGGGAACCCTGTATAATCTGTCACCATTTTTGTGTTGAAAATTACTGTATAAACTTTCATTGAACATTGAAGCAGGATAATAAACGTTGCGATTAATCTTAAAAGCTATAACAATACAAGCAATCAGGATGAGGATCACATTTCAAGCGCCATCATTAGGTATACATTAAGATTTAAAGTACTTGGATGCATTTTAAAATATATGGCCATGAAAATCTTCCTTATTTACAAACTAATTTATTTTATGGTCATTTTATCAATACTTAGAAATTCTTTTAAATATGGTTAGTTTGAAATATATTTAAATTGGCATTTATCTTTCTATCCTCATATCTTAGATTAAATAATGATACAGATGTGCAAACACGAGAAAATTTGAAAAAACCCACAAATGGGTTTTTGATGGGTTTTTTCAAGTGGGCCCGCCCGAAAAAACCCGGGCGGGTTTTTTCGGGCTGGGCCCACTTCAGCGAACCCTGATTTAAGGTGACATAGAAATTACTTCAAAACAGTAATTTGTTAATTACTACATAATAAGTATAAGTAATTCACATTAACCACGTTGAAATTTATACAAAGACAATTTGATTTGTACAAAGATTGTGTTGCATTCATTAGATTAATTCACAGCCATTTGGAATATTCCGATTTGTCTTTTTATAATTAAATTGTCACATTTTATTATTAAGTAATTTGTGTGAAGTATGTATATTTACTTGTTATATCAAAACTGTTTGTATGAAATTTTTCAAACCCTTCATTTTGTACTTCATTTCCAATTTTAATGATTGATTTTAAATAATTTTTCTATTTTTCGGAATATGGAAAACATTTTTTCTTATTGTTCAATTTATTTGTGTATTTTTGAGATACTCCTGAATACAGCACTTGTAAATCTTTATGTAAATGCAATTAAACAATGTTTTTCTTTTTTCTTTTCAAAATGTATGTATAGTTTATTATTAAAACTAGAATTTGTAAAAAAAAAAAAAAAACTGTACATTAATTTGCATACTTACTTTTTGTATTCAGTTTTAATTTAAAAAAACATTTCTTTTAGAAATGTGTATATAAAATGAATGCATAGCGATGGTATTAACGAGTATCATGATTAAAGAAAAGCTGTTTTTGTTGATAAGGGAGAAAGAGATTTATGCTGCATCTCCATAAAATTCCATTACGAAAGTACAATAATGTGCAATGGAAAATACTATCAGTAAGAATTACAAAAGTGGACAAATGTTGCATAATTAACTAACTTTTTTTAAGATATCAGCATTGGAGGTTGCCTGATTTTTTAAGCACCGTGTAAAAATAATACTTCTATTATAGAAAGACAAAAGAAGCATAAAGAAAGAACCTGTTGATAAAAACCTATACGAAGTATATTTAAAAGATTGCTCCCCCCTCATACTTAGCCCTTTCAAGAGCAGAAAAATTCTCTTTATAGAAAGATGAAATAATTGACTGAGACACAAAAAAATTATACTGTAGACTCCATTAAATCCGAAATTTTAAAACCCGCAACTCTCTGAAATCCACACATAATTTACAAAGGTAAACAATGAAGTATTCAGTTCACATGTAGGGACAATATTTGAACATTTAATTTTTATATAAATTCTATATATTTTTTAATTTGTATTTTTCATATTACTGAATTCATGCTTTTTCATGTAGGAAGAATAAATTTCTTTCTGAAAAAAATCAAGTTATGCTAATATCACTGGTAATCTCAATATTTTTGCCAAATATATTTATGCATTAATCAATCTCTTTTTGTTTTTCATGAACAATCAATAGATTTGCTTTAAATTTTGAATGTAGGTTCATACTGATAAGATGCTTCCCTGATTAATTTTGAGGGACTTTTATGTTTATTTTAAAGTCTTCTTTGCTATGCAATACACGCAAACATAAATTCTAAATAATAAAGCCCTAAAATAAAAGTCAAGTTAGTAGATTATTAACTAAATGATTACAATAAGTATGTATCATAAAGATTGCAAACTAAATTCTAATTTTGGTAAATCTTAAGTCATAACAGTAGGGAATATTATAAAAAGTTATAGATAGCAGAAGGAAAAATGAAGTGAACATAAATAAGGAAAGAAAGAAATACACCAATTAATCCGCCACGCAGCAGTAAAACAACGTATTTTAAAATTATAAAATTATGTCTATGCTAAAAATGAAAGTGTGGAATAATCCAAAAGTATAGATGCAATATACCAAATTATCTTACAATAATAATATATGTAATGTACATATATACATATGTGTTTGTGTGTGTTTATGAGTTTTATAATTAAAATTAGGTGGTCACACCGTATGACCACCGCGATTGAAAGGATTAAAACAGGAGTTCTCAAATTATGGTACTAGTACTACTACTGGAATTTTTAGATAAATGGAACTAATGCTTCGGCATATGTTGAGTTGACATTTCATCCTTCCTGAATGTTTTTCTATGTGTAACAAAGAGTATTTATGTTCGCTATTTAAATACATCAACATTTATCACCCAAAATTATTTATTTTATATTGTTTTTTCTGTATTAGATTTGAGATTTTCCCCTGGTGGTAAACGGTTTGTGAACTTCAATTTAGTGGTACGTCTATTTAAATGTTTGAGAATCCCTAGATTAAAAGATTCAGGTAAAAAGTTGTTTCACAGACACACCATCGATTAAAAATTATTTTATTAGACAAATAAAACTGATGCACAAACGAAAACATTGTTGGTACAGACGAGTACAAACGAAAACATTCAGTATAAAGGTGGGTGAATACAAATCACGATATACATTTTCAGTGGCGTAGGAACTTTGAAAAAATAGGGGGAGCCGGAGCATCAGCGCTGTGCGAAAGGAAGAAGGTTAAGGGGGCAGTCGCTCCGGGCATGTAATTTAAAGGGGCGCCAAATTTTTACTACTAACGCCATTTTATTGGCTTGTGAGAAGAAAAATTTGGGGAAGGGGCCGCCAAATTTATATTACCAACGCCATTTTTTTGGCTTGTGAGAAAAAATTGTTGGGAAAGGGGTCGCCAAATGTATACTTTGCCACGGCCGCAGTTTTCTCTTCGCACGCCACTGCGGAGCAGGGATGTATTCGTAAATATAACAGAGGATATACGCTCTAAGCAGAGGATATACGCTCAAGGCAGAGTATACCCTAGAGTGTGTATACTATGGCTTCCTTGAGAAACAGAGGGTATACGGTGTTCCTTTAAAAAATCCAGAAGTTATACGGCATATATTCCCGTACATTCTTCACTACATCCCTGCTGAGGAGCATATTGTCAAAACCTAGTGACGAGGATAATTTCATTCAATTCATTTCGGAGGATTTCTTTTGTTGCACTTTTCACAAATAGGAGTATAAAATAGAAGCATATAAAAAGATCGCCGACTTTTTAATCCAATTTAAATAATTTTTATTCGATATACTTGGTGACAATTTATAGACGATCCCATATACAATATTCAGATTTCAGGCATCTCCCACTCCCATCTACCAAAATTTAAAGTTTTTTTTTCAAGTTTAAGTTTAGTTTTTAAAGTTTTTTTGTTTTGCTTAGAAATTCTTTACAAATCTCTTCCCAATCAATTTTAAAGGCTTCTTCTTTATATACATGCAATAGCATCAAGTGATTTAGTCTATATTGACCCGTTGTTTGATGGCGGTATGTCTGTTTGAAGATGAACATTGAAAGATCTGTGAACTATCACCGGAGTAATCAATATAAATTCTGCCAAAAAGGTAAACTTCAGAAAATAATTTTTTTACTAATTCCTGCAATGACACCACTTCAATTATCAGGCATGAGATTGCAAAAAGTTAAAAAAAAAAGAGGAAAAGTGCGTGAACAAAAAAAAATGACATATTTTTTAAATAGCGCACGTTAAAGGCAATTAAGAAAGTTATTTTATTAGCAATAAAATTGTCAATATTTTTGCTTAAATCCTCTTTTATTTTTTTATTTATTTATTTATTTTTTTGTTTGTTTGTTTGGGAGGAGGGTGGGGGGGGGGAGTGTCAGAGTGAATCAAATTATGCAAATACTACTATAAGAAATTCTGAGATGTAAGTTTTTATTTTAAGTTTGTGCTTCTGATAAAATGTTTTACACAACTATCTTAGCTAGTTGTCTTCAATTTTTAACATGTTTTCACTTAAAAGATCATTTAATAAACATGGCAAGCTTATATTTAATTTGCCACACAATTGCAAAAAAATGTTGAAAACATTAATATTACAGCAATTTTTCCACGATTCTTTTACAAAATTTACGTTTTTTCTGCAATCTTACAACGAAAATCACGGTTTTTCTCGCGATCTTTTGACGAAAAACGCCAGTTTTCTTGCGATCTTTTGGCGAAAAGCGCCGCTTTTTTCGCAATCTTTTGACGACAAACGCCAGCTTTCTCACGATCTTTTGACAAAAAACGCCGTTTTTTGCGATCAGTTAACGAAATACGCCGGTTTTCTCGAGATCAGTTAACGAAATACGCCGGTTTTCTCGAAATCTTTTGAAGAAAAATGCGTCTTTCTCGCAACCTTTTGATGAAAATCGCGTTTTTAACGCGGTCTTTTGAAGAGCATCACGTTTTTATCGCAATCTTTTGAAGAAATTCTAATTCTTTTCGCGATGTTTCGCGATTTTTTTGGCGAAAATTTCGCCAAAATCGCCAATTTGCGAAAAAATCGCGTTTTTTCGCACTTTTTAGAAGAAAATTGCATTTTTCACGAATTTTTGATGAAATTGGCAGTTTTTCACTCAATCTTTGGATGAAATTTACGTTTTCCGCAATCCTTTGACGTTATTTAAAAAAGCGGATAAGCGGAAAATGACAAAAAAGGGGAAAATCACTGGTCCGCGGAAGAATCTTATGCCTGAATTATGATCAACAACGCATTTCTGTCAGCTCCGTTCGGACTAGTGTTGGTAAAAATGTCAACTTTGCAGAAAAGTTTGTCAAATTGAAATCATCAGCATGTATATTAAGCTTTTGTTTCATATCTTCTGACGTGGTTGAAGCTATATCCGTGAACATGGATTCGATCTTTATGAGAGAGACTAAAATTTTTTGATTGAATCGTTTTATTAATTCATTGGTAGTACGGTTCAGTGCTTCACTGGAAATTCTCAATTTTTCCTATTTTCAAATTGTGTTGGAGCGGAGGGATGGCTTGTCTGCTCATATCTTATTAAAACTATCTTTAATTTAGAGATTTTAATTTTTAGGTTTTATTTTTTAATTTCAGACAGGCTCAGCTCCCGGGGGAGCTGAGCTTGTCTGAAATATCCCAGGGGGAGCCACAGCTCCCCCGGTTCCTACGCCTATGTACATTTTTTAAAACATTGAGGTAGAAGCTGGTCATTTTCCCCACGCAAAGTGAAAAACTTTTACTACTCTAGGTAAAAAGGAAATATAAATAATTAGCACTATCCGTGCCAATTATAACAACAGTTAATATTGAATGCATGCTTTTTAAATACTAATTTTTTTTTTTTTTTTTAAATCATTCTAGTACAGCTTAAAATTAAACGAAAAGATTGTTAATATAAATGGATACAAAGGAGGTGAAACGATTGGAGCCATTTATTTTTTTAAATATTGAGGGAGGGATTCTCACCGTCTCTCCATCTCCCACGAAAAGCCATTTATTACTCTTGAGCAAATGAGGTACAAACAAGGTATAATTAATTAACACTACCTTTTTTTTATTATTTTTTCTATCTTTATAAGAAAAAAATATCGTTTTCAGGAAAATTTTCGAATTCCGGTTTTCGACGGATTTAGAAGTTCTAAGAGTCAGAAATTCCAAAAACCAACAGTGAGTCTATTTGTCTGCATGCGACATAAATTTTGTGGGCACTCTATTTTAAGAACTAATGCATGGAATTTATTAAAAATATATATTTAGTTAGTCTTTGATAAAAATTGGTGCTGATTAGATTTTGGTGTAAATCACACAACAGGTAACACTGCTATGCTGCCTTTTGTGAAATTACCGTAATAACTATATCCAGAATGTCATCAGACTTCAGATTAAGTTAGTCCTTGACATGAATTGACTGTTTTTTACGTTTTTGTGTAAACCGCTCGATAGGTAGCGCTGCTATGCAGCATTATTTAAAAATTTCTGCAATCGCTCAGTCTTCAGGTATAATGCACAAATTTTTATGAATTTGGTTAGTCCGTGACATGAGTTGACATTTTCTACATTTTGGTGTAAATTGGTTAAAAGGTGGCATTTCTATGCTGTATTTTTTTTTAAGAATTCCTCAATAGCTCTATTTCAAGAACTAATTCACGGATTTCAATCAAACTTCAGATTCGATAAGTTCTTGACAGGAATTTATGCTGTTTATATTTTGTTGTAAATAACTCTTTAGTTGGCGCTGCTATACAGCATTTGTTACGATATCTGTAACAACTCTCAAGAACTAATGCACGAATTTCTATCCAAATTCAGATTCAGTTAATCGTTGACATGAATAGGTTTTGTATACATTTTGGTGTGAATCGCCTAACAAGTAACGCTGCTATGCTGCATTTTGTAGGATTTGCACGATTTTAGCGATACTCATAAATAAAGAACTAATGCATGGAACTTCATATCTTTAAAATTCTCTTGATGGGCATAGATTACAATTTAATTTTGGCACTGTAATGGAAAATTTCGAAAATTTAACATGTATGAGATGGAAGAAAGTTTTGGGATTGCTATTAGCGACCAGTTTTGAAAAGGATACTTCCCATTTCTCCAGCCCTCTTCCCTAATTTTATTTTTCTAAATTCCTATTTTTTTTTTTTTTTTTTTTTTTTTACCATTAATTTTTTTTAATATTCTACTAAAGCTGAGGTACAAACGAAAAGACTGTTAGTACAAATGAATACAAAGGAGGTATAAACGATTTCGTTATTTATTATTTCAAATATTGAGACAGGGATCTGGAGTTTCTCCATCATCAAACAGAAAATCGCTTATTACACTGGTAAAAATAAGGTATAAAAGGGTTATAAAAGACTGGGGCTATCTATGTTTTTTTTCCTATTTTAATATTGAAATGTGCGTTTCCAGTGTCCTCAACTTACTAAAAACTTTTATTGTTCTAGTACAGATGAGATAGAAATGAAACCAATGTTTTTACAAACGAGTACAGTTAAGATATAAAACGATTGGAGCAATTCATTTTGTAAAATTATAAAATTGGAGCTTCCCGTTTCTCCAGCCTCCCCTATCCCCCCTCATTAAAAGTTGCTTATTATTGTAGTAATGTTGATGTACTAATTAAAAGCAGTGCCTGATTTAGGGCAGGGCCTTCGGGGCACAAGCCCAGGGCCCCCAATTTTCAGGGGCCCCCAAATGCTGCTGAAAAGTTTTCACCTATTGTCCAAAATCAATACAACTGCTTACAAAATCTAGTGGAATTTTACATTTCATTCTACATGTGTTCATATTTTATTTTTACAACGTTGTGTATTTTGGTTGAAACATCCGTATTTAATCACTTTATTATAGTGAATATTTTCTTTTATATTTATCACTTTAAAAATACATTGTATTTTTAATTTTTATTTAATCATGTTCCTGTTCTTGTCAAATTATTTGGGGTTGGTGAGTGCAGTTCATAGGTGGCAGAGTCCCACAATATTTTAAATAACTATAGTTTGGTATTGCGGAATATTTCTGATTAGTTGTTGCATACTTTATCATTCCAGACATATAAACTTGCGAAGCAAAAGATAATTATCAATGCACATTTTATTGTACTACTTCTACTTATTTAGATTTCATATTTTGAAATAGTTATTTATAATCCTAAATAAATGATTATCATATTTAATTTTTAATTGGTATTTAAAAGTGATTCAATTGTGAAGTCTGTCGTGGTTATCTTAATAAGTAACTTTTTTTTTTGGGGGGGGGGGGGGAGGAACCTCAATCTTTTTGTAAGCAACTTTACAAGGGGGTCCCCTGTAAGCATCTGTGCCCAGGGGCCCCAAATTTGTAAATCGGTCCCTGACTAAAAGAATGAAATATAAACGATAGGCTGTACTTATTTTTTTTATATTGAGGTGAGTGCTAGTCGATTGACTAGAACCCCCCCCCCCCCTTTCCTCGAAAAAAATCATTATTCTAGTACAAATGAGGTATAAATGAAAATATTGAATGCACAAACGGCACAAATGAGGTAAAAACAATTTGCGCTATTCAGTTTTTTAAATATTAAGGCAGGAGGCTGGCCGTTTCTACAGCCCCCCAAATACAAACTGTTTATTACTCTAGGACAAATGAGGTACAAACGGGTACAAATAAGGTATAAACGATTGACACTGTTCATCTTTTTAAATATTAAAATGGGTGTTTCTCAGCCCCTCCGCCCCACTAAAAACTTTTTAATATTCTAGTACAAATGAGATACAAACGAAAAGATTGTTGGTACGAACAGGTACAAACGAAATATAAACGTTTGCCACTGTTCATTTTTTTAAATATTGAGGTGGAGGATTGACCGTTTCTCCAGTTCCCCCACTAAAAACTTTTTATTACTCTAGTACAAATGATGTACAAACGAAAAGATTTTTGGGCAAAACTATTACAAACGACGTCTAAACGTTTGGCACTGTTCATTTTTTAAAATATTAAGCTGGGGAGCTGGCTGTTTTTCCTGCCCCCCCCCCCCCCACTAAAAATTCCTTATTACTCTAGTACAAATGAGGTACAAACGGGTACAAACGAGGTATAAACGATTGGAACTATTCATTTTTTAAATGTTGAGGTGGGGGGCTGGTATTTCTCCAGCCCCTCCACTAAAAACTCTTTATTTCTCTAGTACAAATGAGGTACAAACGAAAAAATTGCTGGTACAAACGGGTACAAACGAGATATAAACGATTGGCAATATTCATTTTTTGAAATGTTGAGGTGGGGGCAGTGGCGTAGCTAAGGGGGGGGGGGCAAGGGGGGCGTCCGCCCCGGGCGCCGAGGCCTAGGGGCGCCAAATTGAGAGAAATTGTTATATATCTATATTGGGGTGGGGGCGCAAAATTTCTTGCTGGCCCCGGGCGCCAAAAAACATAGTTACGCTACTGGTGGGAGGGGCTGGCATTTCTCCAGCCCCCCCCCCCCCACTAAAAACTCTTTATTACTCTAGTACAAATCAGGTACAAACGAAAAAATTGCTGGTACAAACGGGTACAAACGAGGTATAAACGATTGGCACTATTCATTTTTATAAATGTTGAGGTGGGGGGGGGCTGGCCGTTTCTCCAGCCCCCCCCCCCCACTAAAAGTTCTATATTACTCTAGTACAAACGAGGTACAAACGAAAAGATTGCTGGTACAAACGGGTACAAACGAGGTATAAATGACTGGTATTATTGTCGAAAATATTTGAGTTGGTGGGGGGGCTGGCGAAATGCACCTCTTGTTTGCCCCCGCCATACTCCATGGAATCGCTTCGCGATTCCGTTCGGTGTTGCTTTGCAATCCAAGGAGTGGTTCACCCGGAAGCGTTATTTCCGGAAATCTTACACATCAGCATCATTCCAGGAGTCATTCCTTTTAAGGCTAGTTTTTTTTTTTTTTTTTTTTTTTTTTTTTTTTTTTTTTTTTGTCTATAGAAGGAAAATGAAAGTATTACAAACAGTTTAATACGAAACATAGTGCCTACAGAATGAATATGCGCTAATTTATCTTTCAATATAATATTTTTATCATCCGGCACTACGAGATATACAAACGTCATCGCGTCACAGATCGCGTCAGGATCTGAAGAGCCAATCAGAGTAATGCTAACCTCTATAATGAGGAGAATAAATCGCAAGTAAATCAGTAAATCAGAGGTAAATCAGTAAATCACGAGTAAATCGCAAGTAAATCAGTAAATCAGAGGTAAATCAGTAAATCACGAGTCAATCAGTAAATCAGGTAAATCAGTAAATCAGGAGTAAATCAGTAAATCAGAAGTAAATCAGTAAATCACGAGTAAATCAGTAAATCACGAGTAAATCAGTAAATCAGGAGTAAATCGCAATTAAATCAGTAAATCAGAAGTAAATCACGAGTAAATCAGTAAATCAGGAGTAAATCAGTAAATCAGGAGTAAATCAGGTAAATCAACTTGATTTATAAATCTGGTACACCAAAAACTAGTTTGTCGAACCCCTCGAACCTACCCATAATCTAACCTAACCACAACCTAACCGCAAATTAACCTTAACCTAACTGTAACTTAACCATGACCTAACTGTAACCTAACCGGAAAATAAAATAACAAAAGGGTCACCGGAACGTAATTGCAACCTAACTGTTATCTAACCGTAACCAAGTTCTAATTTAACATTAACTATAAACGAAATATTTTAACCATCTCGCGCTAAGTACTTAGTTTCACTTTCCACCGCTACGGAGCGCATTATGTTTTGTAGAACATCCGAATTTTAGGTTCGGATTGGATTCATGTTCATGGAAATTATTTTGTCTTCTTCGGGTACGGTTATGATTGTGTGGAATATTTGTGTTCAGTTTAGATTCGGTTCAATTCAGATTTCGTGGGGTTTTTTTTTCCCTTCAAATGGGATTTTTAAGTTCGGGTCGGGTTGTACTTATATGGAAATTATTTTACCTAGTTCCAATGAGGTTATACTTCACTGAAATATTTTTGTTAGGTTCAGATTAAGTTTGGTTCAAATTTCGGGATTTTTTTTTCTTTTTTTTTACAAATTTTTTGGTTTGGAATGGGGATTATGTCCATGGAAATTATATTGTCTTGTTCGTATCTGGTTATAGTTATTTGAACTATTTTCGTCGGATTCAGATTTGGTTCGATTCAGATTTCAGGTATTTTTTTTTTAAATTGATTTTTAAGGTTCTGGTTGGATTCATGTCCAGGGAAATTATTTTGTCTTGCTCGGATCGGGTTTTGGTTCTTTGGAATATTTTTTTCGGTTTCAGATGTCGTTCAATTCAGATTTCGGCTTTTTAATGGAATTTTTAGGTTCAGGTTGGGTTGCGCATCAACGGAAATTATTCTGCATTGTTCGAATAAGGATATGCTTCTCTGGAATATTTTTGTCAGATTCAGATTTAGTTCATTTTTTAGGTTCGGATTGGGTTCATGTTCATGGAAATTTTTTTGTCTTGTTCAGGTCCGGGTATGGTTCTGTGGAATATTTTTGTCGATTCAAATTTCAGGTATTTTTTTCAAATGGAATTTTAGGTTCCGATCGGTTTCATGTCCACGAAAATTATTTTCTCTTATTCGAATCCGGTTATGGTTCTTTCGAATATTTTGATCGGATTCAGATGTAGTTTGCATAAAACTTCAGGCTTTTTTTTCAAATGGAATTTTTTAGGTTCGAGTCAGGTTTATGTTCATGGAAGTTTTTTTGTCTTGCTCTTATCAGGTTATAGTTCTTTGGAATATTTTTATCGATTTCAGGTTTCGTTCTGGTCATTTTTTGGGTTTTTTCAGAGAAAAATTTTAGGTTCGGGTCGGGTTGCATATACACGAACATTATTTTTCTTTGATCGAATTGGGGTATGCTTCATTTGAATATTTTTGTGGGATTCAGATTTGATTCGGGTCAAATATCAAATCCATAGTTTTTTTTCAAATGGAATTTTTAGGTTCGGGTCGCGTTTATGCTCATGAAATTTTTGTCTTGCTTGGATCGGAGTATAGTCTGTTTTTTTCTGGTTGGGATCGGGTTATGTGTTAATACGCCTAAACATTATGTTTTGCTACTATTCTTTTAGTGACTATTTTTTATATATAATTTATTTTGCTATTTGATAATTTATTACTGTGTATGAATCGTCTGCCTATTCGAAAAATTGTACGTCAAAGAGCCATTTCATTTTTGTTTTAAAAACAAATTAAAGTCTTAATAAAATTTTAACTTAAATAAATGCATTCAAATTTAATCAATGATTTAAAAAAACTGCTAAAAAAGCCTCATATATACATATACATATATTAACTGCAACATAGCCAACCACAAATACATTCTAATGTACGAAGTACCAACGATCTGATGTAATAGCTATGTTCAAAAATCCTAAGTTAAACTGACATTTTGCCAGTCTATGAATTTTAAAGGTCTTTGGGAAAAAAACAGTCACTTTTGAAATGTCAAAATCTCAAATTGGTTTCTTTCATAGAGTAAAAAGAAATTAATAGAGTGGAGGTATTATCTCTGGAGATGATGCTTAAGATGTAACCCTACATTAAGTCCAATAAGTACCAACAAAAGCACGTGCTTTGACACGCCTATCAATTGGCGAAATTTTAAAATGAAGGGCCAAAATCACAGTCAAGTGAAATCCAGCCACCCCATTGGTCGAGTGGTAAGGGTGAAAATCACGAACTTGTTTCTCCCACAGAGTACGGAAATTACAATATTCCGTACTCTGTGGTTTCTCCATTTGAAAAAGGTGAGGGGGAAAGTATTTTTTAAGCGATTGTTACCGTCTGTTCTTATTTAAGATAAATCATCGAAATTAACTCAATTAAGATATTTTGATGCCATTTTATAAAATGAGAGTGAAAAATTTAGATTATAAATGAAAAGAGATAAGATTTACTTCAAAACTGCCGCTACGATTTTTTCTCGGAAAAAGGAGTATGACAACATTTACCCAACTGCTAAGAGATTGTTCCCTGAAAAGGACGCGGCTCAATGACCAATGAGGTGTTTGGATTTCACCGGACTGTGATTTTGGCCCTCCATTTTAAAATTTCGCTATCAATTGAAACAGGTTTAAACCTGTATTTTTTTTTCTCTCGTTTTTAAAAAAAGAACTAATTTATCGCTTCACCGGTAAGAATTTATTAATTATTTTATCATATGTGTTTTAAATATCAATATAGAAAATTATTTTAACGTTTTGCTTGAAAATATAACATTATTTTGTTAGTACATTAAAATCGTCTGCAGTCAGAAATTTATATTTTAGATTAATATTTATTACTTAAGTTTTCATACATGATTTTAAAAGAATGTTTTCATCATTATATTTTAAATATTTATTTACATGCAATTATTAAGTCATAAACATTTTTCATCTACGTTATAAAGTATTGAAAATTACATTAATGAAGGAAACTTTTAGTTATACAATTTTTAATTCGTATTAAATGTTTTCAATATCTTATTTAATTTAATTTGATAATTAATTATTGCTAATTTTCCAATTTCCTTCATTTTAAAAGCGAATATTTATTCTAATAAATAATAATAGAACGAAGACCATTTTAAAAATTTGCTATTTCCTCTTGAAATATGCTTCAACTGTAATTCATTTCTTTCAATTCGTCTTATAATACAAAATCTCTTCCACGTCCTTTTGTTTGCCACATTAAATTTGAGCGATAAATGGTTTCATATCGCAAACCTTTTTTGAGCTTACTTCACCTCCACTTATCTTATTCCTCCATGGGTTTCTTTAATTCTGTCTCAGCTTTCTTATTACTTCTGCGAAAATTTTTACACAACCAACCAACCGTAAACAAATGAAAGAGAAAAAAATTGGGAAAAAGATGATTTTTTATGAGAGTGACCTCTTGATTTTAATTAATTACTCAGTTAATAATTGGAATTTTGAAATTCTGAAGCTCAGGTGCATCAGGAGAGATATTGGGCTACTCTCAAAAAAATTTTGAGCTTTGTACGTGCTGTAGATTTTGCTAGCCATCGCAGACACACACACAGACAGAGCGTTTTGTTCTTTTATTAGTATAGATAACAATGAATCTGCCAGATGTACATACTAAATCTGCCTGGTTGCAATTTTATTTTGGGAGAAAAATTCCATAACGATTCAATATTTTTTGTGACATTCGACATCAAGCTCTGCATTACATATTGTGTATAAATCCCTCAAAAATCAATTTGAAGGTTCTTATATTTTTATTTTTTAAGTTTAATGATTAACATAAAAATTTGCATCAGTAAAATTAATGTACTGTCAACAGTGCTAAAAATTGATATCGACAGAATGAATGGTCAAATGGCCAACTAGGCTAATGCATATTTGTTGACATGAGTGAATGTTAAACACCTAACTGAATATGTTTTCAGCTTAAAATATATATGAGGAATTTTTTTTAAATAATTATTTTTCAAAATTTTATGCTTGGTATGAGAATTCCTTACTTCAGTTGCTGCTTTCTAGCATTACATTGTAGAAAGATCATGATTCTGTATTGCGCAATGTTGTTAGTGAGCTTAGATCAATAATGAATATGAATCTTTATTGGAATTTCATATTTTTTATTATGCCTGGTGTTAAGTATTGAATTCAGGTATGCTCCTCTGAATGCGGTGACATGAATTTCATTCTTATAACTGTAAAAATTAAAATTAAATTGATAACATATAACTAAGGAATAAAATTGTCAATTCTCCAGTGGTGAAAAACTCTTTTATTTGTTACTGAAATACTGTGTAATAAAGAAATGACTTCACAAATTTCAATATTTGCTACAGATAATTTTCTTTAAAAAATTTTTTGCGAGTGTATTAAAACATGATATTAGTTTTTGAATTGTATCTTTTCAATATGGCATTTTAGCGAAACCTTAAAAAATGCATTAAACATTTAGTAGTGGATATTTCAACAACAAAGTACTGGATAAATTATTACAAAAGTTTATCATGTCCTGTGTTCACACATGTATATATTGCTACATTTAATGAATATGTGCAGTTTTTTTAAGGAAGAAGAGGAGGGATTAAGATATTAATTTAAGTAAACAAGCAAAAGCCATGCTTTGTTTGGATTCGCAAAGCATTATTTTATAAAACAGATATTTGAAAGTAACACTATTTTTTAATATTATTTTTGCATCTTTATTAAACAAAAACGTTATTTTATGTTTTGGCACATTTTACTTTTTTATTTGTGATGTAAGACTGGCATAATAAAATATTTTTGAAGCAAACTTTTACAAAATATTTTTAAATTTTCAACTAAAAGCTCTTTTAAAGATGTTTTTACAATTTCCAGCAGCCACTGGTGTTTTTTAAAGTTGTTTGAAATATGCATGTTTCCAATCTTTGTAATTAACATCAGATAATTAATCTTTGATAGTTATTTTAGAATAATATATTTGAAGAGAGCTTGAAGAAAGTTATTTCTTCAAAATCCTTTTTTCTGGAAAAACGTTTGAAATCTGCTTTCGTTGATACTGTGAATTTTTAACTGTAAAACATTTTATTCTAATTTCTTCGTTTTTACACATGTTAGCATATGAGAATTTTTGATATTGTAGAATTTTTCGTAAGGAAAATTTCAATTGAATGCTTAATTTTGAAGGATTTTCACTCTCGACAACGTTACGTACGTTTTTAAGCCAACTGGTGTTTATATATCCTCAATATCTACAACTGCTTCATCTAATGTTAAACTTTGGGATTTATGAATTATAACAGCAAAAGCTAACTGCAGAAGAAATTCTTTCCTTGAGCAATTTATGCTTCCATTTTTCCAGAATTTAATTATTGGGGGAATCGGTACGCACCAATTCTTATAAGTTAAATTACTGCAGTATACAAATTTATCCATGATTATTCATGATATCTGATCTGGTGGCTTGCGATTTTCTTTAATACATGCAACAAAGTCTAAAGTCCCATTCACTAAACTTTTTTTGGTCCACAAATAAGAACGCAATATTACTTTAGATCCAAATGATAAAGTAAGAAATGGTTAAAGCCTATTTGTCGTTTCTGAATCTGCCAACTTTGCTTTAGTACATTTATAAAGAGCGTGAATCAAGGCAACATCTTCATGCAGTTCTTTTAATTTTTCATTTATATATTTGTTTATATTTTTGTTTGCAATTCTTTTGTTACCACTTTACAAAAAAAAATCCATAATACAATTCTTTTAAAATGTTTGAGTGTCATCTGTGCAAACGATTTTGCAGAATAATGAAAAAATATTTAATTTATTAATCATGATTCTATCTATAATTACTTACTCCATGATTTATATATTTTTTTTCTGAAAATTACGCGTTTCATTTTTTATTTATTTGCTAAAATGCGTCCGTATTGGAAATGCATGTAAAATAAATTAAAATAAATTTTTTTAAACGTTTTACTGTAAAAAAAATATTGTGCAAATCTACGGATCATAATTTATTTTTGTGTTTAATTTGAAGTTAAAATATTGAATAGTTTTATTGTAAAGTGTACGACAAAATGTAATTTGAGTGGCCTAGTAGAGGATTCGCTTCGCTCATCCTAATAAGGAAGAATTATTAAAAGGTTGCTAAATTACTGATACACCAAAGCTAAATCTTTTACAAAAATAAAATAATTGGAAATAAAAAAAACTTTGCGATTGATTTATACAATGTTTTCGCACTCTCTTTAAAAGGTTGCTAAATTATTGATACGTCAAAGCTAAAACTTTTACGAAAATAAAATAATTGGAATTAAAAAAGAATTTCGTACATATTTTAACAAAAATCAGATAATTCAACAAAAATATTTTATTGCTGTATTTCATGATATACTTTTTTTTTTAATTATTTTTAATCTGAATAATGGTTAATCTTATGAAAATGTTCAATTTAAGACATTTATCTGCAGAATTTCAAAATAAATTTTAAGTTGCTTTTTTAATAGTGATTTAGTATTTTAAAATATAGTGATATAAATATTTGCTTAGTATCAAATAAATTCATTTGAAGATTTTATGTACATACAGGATAAGAAAAGGGAAAAACTATACATAGACGCATATATATATCTATGTTATTTTGGGGGGTGGGTGGAATAAGGGATTAAAAACTAAGAAATTAAAATTTTTTCAGTATTTTTTTGTCTAAATCAGCCATGTATAAAATTTTTAATTTAGCATACTTTTAGTACCATGCGTCTCTCTCTGACGCAGAAAGATAAATTAGTGCATAGTCATATTGTTTCTTATTAATCTGTTGTAATAACTCCATTTTATGCTAAGAAAAGTATATGATGAAAATTTTGAATGTATATACACTACCTGGCCATTGATTATCGTTCACTTGCGATTTTACACATTTTGTTAAATATCTAGAAAAATACAGGAGGAATTATCCTGAAACTCTCAGTGTATAAACATAATAGTACTACAGGTCATACATTTCCGTGAAGATTTTTTCCCGAAACATTATAGGGGACCATCAATAAATTAAAAAAGAATGAATATCTTTTGGATAACCCTGTTAAAACTAATGTAGCAAAAGCCCTCAAACTGTAGATTATGATTAAGTGGCTTATTGTAATAAACTGTGTTCATTTTTATGCGAATAGCATATATACTTGCAGAGAAATTAAGAGGGTTTTATAAAAATGGTCCCAAATTTTGCCAAGTTTTTTGCTTATATTTTGCAGAGTTCTTAATATAAAGTAACATTCTTTTCTGTAAATATAACAAATAATATTGCCCACAATACCCTGCAATAAGAATTAAAAAATAATAAAAATTGTATGAAAAATGAGTAAGTTTACTAAATAATTTTTCACTGCACATGCGTCAACGATATCAAAATATCATTTGCATATTATGTTAGCTAAATGTATAGAGCAACTTTTGTGAAAGTCTCAAAATCATAGCTTTAAAATTCGGAAAGTAATCGTCTATAGAATAAACATAAAATCCGCTGTTCCCAAAATTATAAAAAAATGAGGGATTTTATCCAAATGTAGTAGTACGTCTCATATTGTGTATTCTATATTGACACTAATCAATGAATATATGGATACAACCCCTCTTGTTTTTGCTTCATTTTAGGAATAATGGATTTTCAACTTATTCTTTTGACGATTATTTTCAGAATTTTAAAGCTATGATTTTCTGACTTTAACAAAAGTTGCTCTATACATTTAGCTAACATAATATGCAAATGAAATTTTGATATCTTTGACGCATGCGCAGTGAAAAATTATTTAGTAAACCTACTCATTTTTCATATAATTTTTATTATTTTTTAATTCTGATTGCAAGGTATTATGTGCGATGTTGTTTGTCACATTTTCAGAAAAGAATATTATTTTATATTAAGAACTCTGCAAATTATAAGGAAAAATCTTGGAAAAAATTGGAACTGTTTTTATAAAAATCTTAATTTTTCTACGAGTACACATGCTATTGACATAAAAATAAACAGAGTTTATTACAATAAACCACTTAATCAAAATCTGAAGTTTGAGTGCTTTTGCTACATTAGTTTTGACAGGGTTATCCAAAAGATATTCATTCTTTTTTAATTTATTGACGGTCCCCTATAAAGTTTAGGGGGAAAATCTTCACGGAAATGTATGACCTGTACTATTATGTTTATACACTGAGAGTTTCGGGATAATTCCTCCTGTATTTTTCTAGATATTTAACAAAATGTGTAAAATTGCAAGTGAACTATAATCAATGGCCAGGTAGAGTATAACTGGTGCAAAATTAACCATCATATGTTAGCTTTTCATATGTACAAATAGGATGAGGGAATTTTGAAATACTTATTTTAGATACAATTTATTATTTCTGCGAAACTGTGAAAGGGTCTCAAAACTAAATTAGATTTTTGAACAGAATTTCATTTGAATTTTCGGAACAGAAATTCATTGAGTGACCTTGGAATCCTTTGCAGGTGAGGGGCTCAAAATATTTGCGGAGGGGCTGAGCCGCCCTTAGCTACGGCCCTGTTGTTTCCGCGATCAAATAACGAAAGTTACGACCTTTTTCTTACGACCGACGGATTATTGGGAGTGATAGATGAATAAAAAATAATTGAAAAGAGCAAGAGACTTAATCTGAAAAATTCTAGACCAAAAGAGACAAATGCGAAAAATGAAGAGACTAGCTACCCTGTCTGAAGCATGTATATCTAATGATTACGCATTTTTCAAATGCTGAATTAAAAAAAATCACCAAATTTTACATTGAAGTGCGATAGCGAAATCTTCATGTGTAAAAAAATGATGATCAGTGCAACATGTCACTAGTATTAAAAAATGCTCTGACGAGCACCAAAAAAGGTTAATATGTTTTTAAGTATGAAAAAGGGTTTGACAAGTGCTTCTGTTAATTACTGAGCATGAGGAAGGACAAGGGATTCCTTCTTGGCTACAACTCACTTCAATGCCAACTTTGAAAAAATCATAATTGCGCTTTTTCCTTGAAAACAAATTAGTCGCAGTTACTATAAAAATGTATAGTGTAAAGACATAACCAGTAAAGATACAGCTTAATTAGACATAAATGTAAGGGAAGACGACAAAGTACCAGAAACCTAGTTCCTGTAGGTATCACATTCATGCACTGCACCAAGCATGCCCTAAGTGTATAATTGCACAGAAAATTGATTTGTAGTATAGTGCAGAGTGAACTGTGCAGTTAACATCAGGGATGTAGTGCAGGTTATACGCCGTATACCTTCTGGACTTTTTAATAGAACACCATATACCCTCTGTTTCTCAAGAAAGCTTATAGTATACACATTCTAGGGTATCCCTCTGCTTAGAGCATATATCTTATGTTATTTTTATGACTACACTCCTGGTTAACATCTAAAGCTCGATGGGAAGTTCTACTAAAGAACCGCAAATTTCTTTTATATGGAAAAAGCGCAAATATGATTTTTTCAAAGTTGGCATTGAAGTGAGTTGTAGCCAAGAAGGAATCCCTTGTCCCTTCCTCATGCTCAGTAATTAACAGAAGCACTTGTCAAACCCTTTTTCATACTTAAAAACATATTAACCTTTTTTGGTGCTCGTCAGAGCATTTTTTAATACTAGTCATTTAATTTTTTTGATAATAACTGAAGATTTTCTAATATCTTAAAAAGAAAAATAATTGCTGCTGTCAAAATTTATAAAATGATAACAACAGCATAAAATTTTGATGTATCAGAATAATTATAAAAATCATTGCATTGCTATATAAAATGCATGATATGAAAAATAAATCACGGATTTTAACGAAAAAAGTACAGAACTTTATTAAAAGAATTAAAAGACATACCAATTAAATACATTCAACTTAATTTCTCAAATGAAACATTCACAACTAGAAAAATTCTAGAAATTGAATAACAATTAATATAAGAATATTCCCGAAGGAATAATAATTTAACACAAAAGCATTTCTAAACAAAACGAACTTACATCCGACGGGATTTGAACTCTCTATCCGCTGCTGAGCAGCCAAATGCCTTACCTCGAGAGTCCTAGTTTAACACCAGAGATGTTGCAAATTTTGCTATAGTACCTATATAAATACCAGCATAAGTCTTGTGACTGTCATCAACAGCTCCGATCTGATTGTTTTATTTTTTGTATGCCCGACGGCTATTTTCCTACTTTTATTTTAGCTACTCGAAACAATCGCCAAATAGGTTTCCTTCGCCATAATTTCATTTTAAATATAAAGCTGTCACTAGCTTTATTTAAAATACAAGACTTTCATTAAAAAACACATAAATTAAAAATACATATATCAGATACATTTAACTTGCACGTTTTTCTTTCATTTTATTAAAAATACTATAAGTAAATATATAACTGCTTAATTTATCCTGTCGACCAAAGAACGGTAGACAAACTGTAAGATTATATGCCAATAATGGATGAACATAAATGTTACACTTCCTTGACATTAAACCCGCTACACTTATTTTGTTAAGTGATCAAATGATTTTAAATTTATTTGTTCTTTTGTTATTTAATATAAATTTTATGCCAATAAGCTGCCAATGACTCTCGAGGTAAGGCATTTGGCTGCTCAGCAGCGGATAGAGTTTAAATCCCGTCGGATGTAAGTTCGTTTTGTTTAGAAATGCTTTTGTGTTAAATTATTATTCCTTCGGGAATATTCTTATATTAATTGTTATTCAATTTCTAGAATTTTTCTAGTTGTGAATGTTTCATTTGAGAAATTAAGTTGAATGTATTTAATTGGTATGTCTTTTAATTCTTTTAATAAAGTTCTGTACTTTTTTCGTTCAAATTTGTGGTTTATTTTGCTCTTGATATTAATTAAGAAAAATATAATATATAATTTACTAGGACTTCCCTCAGAGGTATTAGTCTGAGCGATATTGCTGAGAATACACATTTAATAACTTGCGATAAGTAAAGAAAATGAGATGTTACTTTTAATTGGTCATTCATTGTGATAAAATATAATGATGAAAATAAGCATATCGAATCGTAGAACTACAAAATCTTGTTGCATATACTATTTTTATAAAAGAAAAGCAAACCATGCATAGATATAAAATTGGAAATATGCAAAATGTTAAAAGTAATACAGAAAATAAAACACCAAATTTTCCTATATTGGAAATATAGCTCTTTGAAATGATGTCATGAGCATAAACAGAAGCTTCCCACCGATTTGAGAAACTATAAATAACATAAACTATTGTGTTTGAAGAGAAATGGAGTGTATTTTATATGGTGTGAAATCCATCCGAATAGTTTATAATGTTGAATATCTGTTTTCCACGGATGCAATGAGGTTGTCGATAAGAGTTAAGGAATCCTTTTTTAAAAATTTGTCCTAAACAAGTACTTACATCTTATAAGTTACTGTGATGCCAAAGTTATAATTTCTGACCCCAACAGTATCCTAGAAATTGTAATATTCTCAATAAATTGGGTTTAAAACTTTTTCTAGAAAAAAAAATGTTTAATATGTGAAATTAAATTGTCGAATGTTTTAGAAATCGTTCATAATGAGAATATTATATCTTAAAAGTTGCCACCAAAAAAAAAAAAAAAAAGATTTTAAAATTTTAGTCATATCAACATCAAAGAATTCTCAATTTTAGAACTTTTTTTTTCTCGTGCATTGATGGTGATTACTGTTCCTACGCAAAATATAGTATATTTTGCAGCAAAGATGGTTACCAACATTTTTTGCCCACATTATTTTTTAAATCGGCTAGGTACTCCCAATGCTAACGAAAAACACACAAACTTTAATGCTTTATAGCATAGAAATAAAGAATCAAAAGCTATTTATCTCCTATTATATACACATAAATTATCTAATTAGTGCTAGCAGATGCAGTTTTAAATATACATAAATCAATATAATGCTTCATTTTTCTTTTATTAGTATTTCTTAATATTTATTTTCCATTTATTTGTATTATTCAGTAAAAAACTCGCTTTCTTAAGCCCGAATTATGTCAAACTTTTTATAAAAGCGCCTATGTCCATATAACAGCGAAGTATTGTGAAGAGTATTAAATACAAGGTAGTAAGACACTTAGCCAAACGTAGGTAATAAATCGCCAAATATTGTCCTTTTCGCCCTCTCTCAAAATGCATTTTTTTCGTATATTTAAAAAAACACGAGTTTGAGTCATCTTATTTAAAATTCAAATAAATAAAGGAGAGGAAGCAATAATAGCATAAGTCAAAATATTCATAAGTCAACATCAAGAAATTGTATCATAGTTACACATGTGGGAAAAAACTGCTTTCGGCCAAAAAACGTTGTCTTCACTAAATTTGAATCCGATTAAAAAAAGTACCGTGATTAATTAAAATGTTATAGGCAGAGCTGCCAAGTCTCCGGCATTTTGGGTACCGGTATTTTAATACAGAAAATGTTTTATTAAATTGGAACATTCTGCGGATTTAAAAAATAACTTTTCCTATAAGAAAATTCTGCTATGCAATAAGCGAGGGTTTGGCATCTCTATATAGGAATATTTCGTAATCTACTTTTTAATCTTAAAAAAAGCAACGACCATTTTTCGGGTACAAAAAGTATTGCTAATTGTTCCATTTTGCATACAAAGTACTGATTGTAATATTGATACATCTATGGTGATAAATTTCCAATAATTTTTCAAATCCCATTTATTTCATTAAAAATATAAATCTTTTATTCATTTAGTTTAAAATAAATGGTTTTTAACTAATTTCATAATACTTTTGAAATATCACTTTTCATTGAAATATTCATACTTAATCCATAACGTACATAATATATGACTCAGTTATTACATAAGTCACCTTTTTATTATCATAAAAATTATGTTTTTACTGATTTTTATTAACTCAATAGGAAAAATTTTGTATTTTGAGCAATAGATGTCCGCATTTCCTATTATTTATTTATTTTAACAAAATTCTTTGTATTTAGAAGAATTTTTATTTAAATAGGAAATCCAGATGTCGCTGTTAATAAAGAAGAAAGTTACAAAAAAGAGTACGAGAGACACATACTATCAAATATGGAAAAACGACGAATCACAAAAAGACGTGTCGTATGAAATATCATCTTTTAAAGCAAAAAAACGAGGTCTGATTATCAAGCCTACTGATTACAAAATGTGCATTACATTAAAAAAAAAAAATACTGCAAATATTGGTTATTTTTTCTTTTGTGGAGTTTTGGCTTCGAAAGGTGCGCTATGTTGCAAAAAGATATAAGCGCCTATGAAAACACACCTGGTAAACTTTCATGCTCAGTTTTACAAATAAATATGGCACATATATGCCCTATATACACCGAGGTACCTAATTGGTGTCAAAATGGCGTTTAGTTGCCTAACATGCTGGTTATCATATAAATGTTATAATAAATTGTTTGTTCTAAAAATATTATCATTTATTGATTGTTATATCTTTTTTAATAACAGGAAATGTTTCATTTATTCCTTTTTTTTTTTTCATTTTGAAATAAATAAATAACGTGTTGTTATAGCATGCTATATGCATCTGGTAATCAAACCGATGTTTTCGCCTAATTGGCATAAAAAATCTCGCCAAACCCGGTGCTTATATCTCTAGTATACTATCTCAAGTACTTTATTTATGTATACTATAATTGTTTTTACATAAAACTTACTTCTTCTGGTATATAGAAATAGGTAAGTGGCTCCTTTATGCAGTATAAATTGTATAAAACTTTAAAAAATAGCCCCGTTGCCCCTTTTTGGATCGAATTAAAAAAAATCAATGTCTAATTCCAGTATTGCTTCCAGGTATGCATACATACTCCATATTTCAAAGTTGTATGCCAACAGGAAACGGATGAAAAATGGGAAAAAATGTCACATATGCACCAGGGTACATAATTGGCATCAAAATGGCATTATTTTACCTGAGATGGTAACCCGGCTTTATTTATTTATTATTTGTTTATTTACTCATAAAATGTTTATTTACTTTCACTTCCTTCTTTTAATTATATAAAATATTTCTTTTTATAGTTATTAATTATTATTATTATTTTATTTACCGAAGTTCTTTTTGAAAATAGAAAATAATTTAAAAATGTGTATGTAAGCGTTATTTGAAAAGGGAGTTTTCGCCAAATGGGCTTTGAAAAAAATTGCGCCAAATCTGATGCGCTTGTGGTATCCGTGCCGAAAAATTAGTGACCAGAATTGACTTCCATACACAAACAAAATATAAGTTAAAAGAAAACATGCAATGAAAATAAATATAAAGGGAAAATGATGTCATAAAAGAAACTTTTTATTTAAAAACGTAATTGTTTCTAATTTTCACACGCGAAATATGTAAAACATTCTTTCAGCGATCAAAAAGTGCTGTTAAGAGATTATCACGAAAATGTCCAGCCGGTGAAAATCACGCTCACCAAATTTCTGTGACGTATGCACATAAATTGTGCTTTTTTGTGAGTTTTTTTAATATAACTTTTAAACTATTTGGAATTAATTTTTAAAAGTAGGTGCATTCACCAGATTACCTTCATAGGTACCTATTGGTACAAACAGAATCAAAATCCGACAAGTACTTTTTGAGATTTGCTTGACGAAAGAATTTTTTTGAATTTTAATATCGTTACGTATCTCTGAGTATAAAGACTTCGCTTCGCTCAGACAATTAAAGTTACTTTATGGTTGTATCCGCCGACATTATTTGGTTAAATAAAAAGCATTTAACTCCTTACAAATTTCTGCTAACATTGATATTTTTGGTACCTTCGTATTAATGCCATCGCAGTAAAAGTTGTGCTAATGCGCCAATAAAGAGTGATCTTGTTGTTCGTGCCTTTTTAGTGTTTTTTTTTTTTTGCTCATTTTGACGTCATTTTTAGTACTTTAGTACTTTTTTAGCCTATTTTTGATGCCATTTTTTGTGCGCGTGCGAACAAGATTGCTCTTTATTGGCACATTAGCGCAACTTCTGCTGCGGTGGCGTTAATACCTAATACCATATTTTTTATGCTCTTTAATAAATTCTAATATTACACTTAAAATACTTCAATCTTATTCACATACGCGATATCTTACAAATATTTCTTTATGGTTTGATTTGATAAATTCTGCATTAAAATATGAAAACTTTTATTAGTATTCTTTTGTTCGAAATTACCTGAATAAATCAAATTTTATATTTGGTACGTCTCGATGTCATAACTAAACGTCATCATTAAAGTAATCCTTTTCGTTAATGACTTTTATTTTTTTAACCTACATTCATCAATTTTCTAAACCTAAAATTTTTTAATGGCAACATTTTTCCTTTTGAGTAATTTGGCGAATAGTTTGGCGATTTCTATAAATGGGTTAAATTGGTCGACCTGATAATCAAGTAGCACCGTACGTAATGTAAATAAAATAGGTATGCATTTTTGGCACAGATGTCATATACGCACCATGTTGGCGAATTTTTTTTTCTGACGCCAATGTCATATGCGCATCGGAGTATTTAACTGAATCCAGAGTGTCGTTATTTTGCTTGATATGTCAACCCGGATGTTGTTCTTTACTTTTTAATAAATAATTTTTTCTTTTTTTTAAATATATAAATTGTTTTGTTCTATTAAACAAATCGTAAAAATAGATAGTGAATATGATACATGAAAATAACAAAAACAAAAACAAAAAAAAAAAGGTATTTTTTCACGTGATTTATCTAATTTATTTATTTATGTTACATACATAGCAATTTTTATGTTCATTTAAACTTACGTGCAACAATTACAAGAAGAGATAAATAAAAGACTATCTTCAGCTGAAAATTTCAGACAAAAATTCGATTTTCTGAGCGACCGACAAACATACAAAGATGAAAAAAAAAAAAACTGTTCTAAGTTTTACCATGAGGATTAAAATAAACCAAAAACGAAGTTAATCCATCCACGGAAACGTTAGCTAGACTTAGTTGAACTTTTTGCTTTCATTTTTTCATTAAAAATTAAATAAAAAACTATTCGAAGCTGCAGTAATTTTTTGAATGCTATCATTTGATTCGTCTCGTCGAGTTCTATCTTTTAAAAAAAATTTCACTGCCGTATCTCAACTGGTTCGCCAGAAATTTTAGAAAGTTGTTTGCACTTTCTATTTCTTAAACATATTATACCAAACGCTACCGCGTTTGCTATGATAATACACTATATTGCCATTGATTATGGGACACTTGCGATTTTAGACATTTTACTAAATATCTAGAAAAATACATGAGGAATCATCTCGAAACTCTTAGTGTATAAATATAATAGTATACGTCAAACATCTCCGTGAAGATTTTTTACCGAAACACCATAAGGGACCGTCAACAAATTAAAAAAGAATGAATATCTTTTGAATAACCCTGTCAAAACTAATGTAGCAAAAGCGCTCAAACTCTAGATTATGATTGAATGCCTTATTGTTATACACTGTGTTCATTTTTATGCAAATAGCATGCACACTCGCAGAGTAATTAAGGTTTTTATAAAAATGATCCCAAATTTTTCCAAGTTTTTCCATTATAATTTTCAGAGTTCTTAATATAAAATAATATTTTTTTCAGAAAATATGACAAACAACATTGCACACAGTACCCTGTAATCAGAATTAAAAAATAATAAAAATTGTATGAAAAATGAGTATGTTTACTATATAATTTTTTACTGCACATGCGTCAAAGATATCAAAATTTCATTTGCATATTATGTTAGTTAAATGTATAGAGCAACTTTTATAAAAGTCTCAAAATCATAGCTTGAAAATTCTGAAAGTAATCATCTATAGAAAAAGGACAAAATCCGTTGTTTCCAAAATGAAGCAAAAAAATGAGGGATTTTATCCAAATGCAGTAGTACATCCCATATTGTGTATTCTATATTGACACTAATCAATGAATATATGGATACAACCCCTCTTGTTTTTGCTTCATTTTGAGAATAACGGATTTTCGACTTATTCAATTGACGATTATTGTCAGAATTTTCAAGTTATGATTTTGTGACTTTCACAAAAGTTGCTCTATACATTTAGCTAATATAATATG
Organism: Maratus speculifer; assembly: GCA_964019185.1. NCBI lineage: Eukaryota > Metazoa > Arthropoda > Arachnida > Araneae > Salticidae > Maratus > Maratus speculifer. The sequence goes on along the minus strand of OZ025295.1, from coordinate 40,281,910 downwards.
CAAATGAAATTTTGATATCGTTGACGCATGTGCAGTAAAAAATTATTTAGTAAACCAACTCATTTTTTAGACAATTTTCATTATTTTTTAATTCTGATTACAGGGTACTGTGTGCAATGTTGTTTGTCATATTTTCTGAAAAAAATAAAATTTTATAAGAACTCTGAAAATTATATGGAAAAAACTTGGAAAATTTTGGGATCATTTTTATAAAAACCTTAATTACTCTGCGAGTATGCATGCTATTTGCATAAAAATGAACAAGGCTTATTACAATAAGGCATTCAATTAAAATTTAGAGTTTGAGCGCTTTATCTACATTAGTTTTGACAGGGTTATTCAAAAGATATTCATTCTTTTTTAATTTGTTGACGGTTTCCTTTGCAGTTTCGGGAAAAAATCTTCACGGAGATGTATGACTTATACTATTATATTTATACACTAAGAGTTTCGAGATGATTCCTCATGTATTTTTCTAGATATTTAGTAAAATGTCTAAAATTGCAAGTGTCCCGTAATCAATGGCAATATAGTGTATATATACTGGCTAACGCACAAGTCACAAATTATAGTAGCTATATTTGACGATTTATCACATTGCCAAAGTAACATAAAAAAAAAAAAACTATTTTATAAGTATTAATGTAATAAATATGGTCTTTGTTTGGTACAGATTTGTATTTTAAATTATTTTGGAAAAATTTATTTGATGAATCATTAATTCATTTGTTTTTCCTTTCTCCACTTTTTTTTTTTCAAATTTAATTCTCAACATTGCATAATTTAAAATTTCACACTGTTAAATAAGGAGAGTGTACCTTAGAATGGGTAGTGTTTGAAAATTGCACTTCAATTTACTGATTTTTTAAGCCACAAATATCCCACTAGATTACAGGGTAATAGTTTATGAATATTTTTATCAATCATTTAAAATTTAAGGGAAAACTATGATTTCTACGTACTATCCTAGGACGGGTGTTTACACTAGTATGTTTAATGGCATTATAAATGATTTGATAGTGGATTGTTAGATTGCTCAAATTAAGAATCAAATTCAAACAAGATTAAATATTAATGAGAATTTTAAAGACGGTAATTTATAAGAACCCTTGATCAATGCAGTTTTCTTAAATTCCTACGCAAGTCCTTTGGGAAAAAAAATTCCATTTTCTCTGCATAAAAATCAAGACATCCTATTGGATGTTTATATGTTATATGTATATTTATGTTAATATGTTTCTATTTCAAATCCTAGACGCTGGCTTCAAGTGATAGCATCTATATTGCAATGTTTCAAGCGATGCATATTCAAACTGGCAGAGTATGACACTTTTTTTCTGCAAAGATTCTGAAATCAGTCTGTTGGAAATATCATTCTAAATAAACGGTTCCAAACTGCAGCGCCGAAACTAGCCTTTTTTGTGTCCGCGGCAAACATGGATTTTGGCACCCCCCTTACATATATGCATTCTTTATATCAAACACACCAAACAAAATCTTAACTTGGCGCCCCTTTCACCTTCTGATCTGGTGGCGTCCAGGGCATGTGCCCCCCCCCCCCTAGTTTTGGCCCTGCCATATGCTATATCAATCTAATAAAATTGCATCAGAAAAAGTATACATAAGAGTATGGTTGAAAATGTCCTGTTATTCAAAAAAATCAACAGAAAAAGAAAGATTTTATTCAGTCATTGGCTGAATAAAAGGCATAGAAACGCTTACTTAAGCCATTTTGGCACAGACTAAATCTGTTTTTAAGAACAGACTAAATCTGTCTAGCATCAGAATTTATAAACGAATTTATTAGTAAATACAAACTTGCTTATTTTTAGGTATGTTTTAAAAAGAAAATTTTAATTTAATATTCTTGCTTCCAGTAAAATTATAATTAGGTTTCCTTTTTTAAGGACACTGGGCCGGAAAGGGTTAATTCCACTTCTTACTTATTTAACCTTATTCTGAATAGAAGAACTGTGTGTGCAAGAATTGGTACGTGTATAGTAATTCGATTAATGCTGAACTGGACAGTACCACATAGGACCTGACAAATGCAAGGTCATGCAGGGCAGTTCCACCAGATCCGCAGTTTTAAAGGGTGGGGAAATAAAGAGTTTTCAAGATTATTTTTAAAGAGTGTCAAATGGTTAAAATTGACCAAGGAGAGTGTAGTCCTCACCCTTCCTCTCTCTGCTTCTCATAACCTACGCTAGAGATGAGACTATTTATTTATGTGTAGAAAAGGATGAAGATACTTTTCCTTCCCTTAAAATTATTTATTGTTTTTTAATCCATTTTAATTCTATTTTCATCGAATGAAAGGGGAACAGAAATCGTGTTTTTCTATTTTAATAGTTGATTGCTGTTTCAAAAGAAAATTTTTGATGCTTAGAGATTTATGTCCCCAGCAGCAGAATTTTTTTCTGCAGTCTGCAACACAAGTAAAAACTTAAAAAACAGTCTGCAAACCAATCCTTCACATTACATTATATGCACCCAAACCTCCCAAGTATTTGTGATAGACAGAAAAGAAAAGTATACTTTTAAAAAGAAGTTGCCTTTGTTCTCAGAATTTTTAACACCTCATACATTGTCCGAAAGAGGGGGGGGGGGGTCTCCCTTTTGACAAAAATACGGGTTTTTCACGATCTTTTGACGAAAACTGCTGTTTTTTAGCTATCTTTTGAATAAATTTGACGTTTTTCCGCGCTTTTGAAGAAATTTGCCGATTTATCGAGATCTTTTGATGAAAGCTGCCGTTTTTTCGTGATCTTTTGACGGAAACTGCCATTTTGTCGCGATCTCTTGAAGAAATTTGCCGTTTTTTCGCGATCTCTTGGAAAAAAATGTTACTTTTTTTGCGATCTCTTGGAAGAAATTTTTACATTTTTTCGCGATCTCTTGGAAAAAATTTACCGTTTTTTCGTGATTTTTTAAAGAAATTTGCAGTTTTTCCGTGACTTTTTAACAAAAACTGCCGTTTTTCCGCGATCTTTTGAAGAAATATTCTGTTTTTCGTGATTTTTTTGATAAAATTTGCCGTTTTTCGCGATTTTTTCAAGAAATTCGACTTTGTTTCGTGTTTTTTTTTTTTTTTTTTTTTTACGAAAACAGCCGTTTTCTCGCGATCTTTTCACGAAAATTGCTGTTTTTTAGCGATCTTTTGAAGAAATTTGCCGTTTTTTAACGGCCTTTTGAAGAAATTTGCTGTTTGCTCGTGATTTTTTGAGGAAATGTGCCGTTTTTTCGTGAACTTTTGAAGAAATTTTCTGTTTTTTGCGATTTTTTTGAAGAAATTTGCCGATTTTCGCAATTTTTTGAAGAAATTAACCGTATTTACGGGTTTTCTTTTGACAAAAACTGCCGTTTTTTCGCGATCTTTTGAAGAAATTTGCCGTTTTTTCGTGATTTTTTGAAGAGATTTGCAGTTTTTCTGTGATTTTTTTAAAAACAAAAACCGCCGTTTTTCCGCGATCCCTTGAAGAAATGTTCCGTTTTTTCGTAATTTTTGATGAAATTTGCCGCTTTTGCGATTTTTTCTAGAAATTGGACTTTGTTGCGTGGTTTTTTTTTTTCTTTTTTTTTACGAAAACTGCCGTTTTTTGCGATCTTTTCACGAAAATTGCCGTTTGTTCGTGATTTTTTGACGAAAACTGCCGTTTTCTCGTGAACTTTTGAAGAAACTTTCCGTTTTTTGCGATTCTTTGAAAAAAATTCCCAGTTTTCGCGATCTTTTGAAGAAATTTGCCGTTTTTACGTGATTTTTTTTGAAGAGATTTGCAGTTTTTCCGTGATTTTTTTAAAAACAAAAACCGCCGTTTTTCCGCGATCCCTTGAAGAAATGTTCCGTTTTTTCGTGATTTTTTGATGAAATTTGCTGCTTTTGCGATTTTTTCTAGAAATTGGACTTTGTTGCGTGTTTTTTTTTTTTTTTTTTTTTTTTTACGAAAACTGCCGTTTTCTGGCGATTTTTTCACGAAAATTGCCGTTTTTAGCGATCTTTGGAAGAAATTTGCCGTTTGTTCGTGATTTTTTGACGAAAACTGCCGTTTTTTCGTGAACTTTTAAAGAAACTTTCCGTTTTTTGCGATTCTTTGAAAAAAATTTCCAATTTTCGCGATCTTTTGAAGAAATTTGCCGTATTTTCGCGTGTTTTCCTTTGACGAAAACTGCCGTTTTGTCGCGATCTCTTGAAGAAATTTGCCGTTTTTAGGCGATCTCTTGGAAGAAATTTGCAGTTTTTTTCACGATCTTTTGAAGAAATTTGCCGTTTTTTCGGGATTTTTTGAAGAAATTTACAGTTTTTCCGTGATTTTTTTTCTAGAAATTCGATATTTTTTCGTGGTTTTTTTTTTTTTACGAAAACTGCCGTTTTCTCGCGATCTTTTCATGAAAATTGCCGTTTTTTAGAGATCTTTTGAAGAAATTCGCCGTATTTTAACAACCTTTTGAAGAAATTCGCCGTTTGTTCGTGATTTTTGGATGAAACCTGCCGTTTTTTCGTGAACTTTTGAAGAAATTTGCCGATTTTCGTGTTTTTTAGCGAAATTGGCCGTATTTTCGTGTTTTTGACGAAATTTGCCGTGTTTTCGTGTTTTTTGACGAAATTTGCCGTTTTTCACAATTTATCGAGAAAATTTGTCGTCTTTTCGTGATTTTTTTTGACGAAAACTGTCCTTTTTTTTCGCGATCGTTTGAAGAAATTTGCCGTTTTTTTAATGTGTTTTGAAGAAACTTGCCGTATTTTTCGCGATTTTTTGAAGAAATTTGCCGTTTTTTTGTAGTGTTTTGTCGAAATTTGTCGTTTTTTCGTAGTTTTTGACGAAATTTGCCATTTTTTCGAGATCTTTGGTCGAAATTGGTGTGTTTTCCACGATCAATGACGAAACTGATTTCTTTTCGAAGCGTAGTTGTTGAAAATCAGATGGAATTATGAGAAATGAATTGATTATAATTAAAAATGTACACATTTTATTGGAGATTGAAAATGTTGTTTGATTCTTCAGCATACAAATATTAATTTCTGTAAATTTTATCTTATTCATTATTCATTATACTTCTTTAATGTGTCCATAAAATTTCTTGATAACCCCTTGGAGATGAGCGACACGTATACGTGCCCCAAAAAGGCTTAAGAATCCGTGTTTATCTCCACCAGTAAAATTTGCCTTATTTAATCGAGCATTTTCTCGATTTAATAAGACACAAATTTCTGTTTTTAAAAACTGGTGGCAAAACATTAAAAGTTTCATAAAATGCTCCCGTCGTGAAGGGGTTAAAAGACAAAGTTTACGGGAATCCATTTAAATATGAAGTATATTTTTATTTGATACCAAAGTGCTCTTTTCAAAAGATTGAATTTAAATTTTTATTCAACAGTATTTTTTAGGTAAGAAGTTTTTTAAAAATGAGATATCACATTTGAAAGAATTTTTAAATATGCATTTTTCCCTTGTGATATTGGACTCGGTGGGCTCAGGCTCGGATGACAAAAATTCTTTTGGGTTCGAGTAGGCACAAATCTTCGTTCTCGAGCAAGCCTGGGCTCTGATAAACGACCACGAACTCATCTCTATCCTACACCCTTTCCTTATAGCCAAGGAAAATCATTAATAAACCTTATGGTTATAATGTTTTGAAATAAAATCAATAACAAACAGTGTCAATAATAAAATTTAATGTAAAAAATACAAAATTTTCATTTAACAATACAATTACAACAGAATAACATTTAGAAAAACAAATCACAGTGAATATTTTTGGCAGAAAATTTCCTCAGTACTTTCCAGTTGAAAACATAGAACAAATCACAGGGCATATTTTTCGCAGAAAATTTCCTCAGTACAGTACATTTCAGATGAAAAACATGTATCAGCATAGTGAAAATATTATATTCTGTGATGTGTACATAACTGTCTTTCATTTGATGAAACACCAGTAAAATTTCCTATCTCAAGCTTGCACTTTTTTTTTTAATTCCTATTTGAATTCAGTAATTGTCATTAGTATATTTATGTTTTCTTAGAAATAGTAATCGAGATTTACAACTAATAGTTACATTGCTTTTTGGCTCAGATAAGAAGAGAACCAGGTACTAACAAATAGAATTTAAAATTTAAAAAATATTTTAAACAAGGCCAGCATCTTGGGCCATTTTGTAAAATTGAGAATTTTTATTCTGAAGAAGATCTCCTGGTTTTCCAACTTCAGTAATAGTACCAGCATCCATGACTATAATCCTAAAATGAATAAATAAATAATTAATATAATACAAACTTGGAAAAAAATGATTATGAATATATGAATGGATTTTTTCTTAATGAAAACTGAGTTTTAAAGATTCTAGGACAGTTTAAATTTCAGTTTATTTTTGTTAAATTAATTAAAAAATAAAAAAATAAATAAAAGTTTAAATTTAAAAGTTTTTTTTTTTTTTACTATTTTTAAAATTATTCTTCATTAACAGTAGAATAACATAAGTAAGAAATAAACTATTTTCAACATTTAATGAGTTTATGTTATTTCATTTATTAACATTTATTTATCAATGCGGTAAAATTAAATACAATAAAAATTAAAAACATGATATGAATTTGGTTTAATGTATTTTAATGTAATATAATATTGAATATATAACATACATTGTTAAAAATCTTTATAATATATCAAAACAATATACATAACTGAAACAGTAATTTCAAAAATTACATTTGTCCAAGACTTTAGGTTATTCATGAATAAATAAAAGCTATGCTGCATAAAAAAGTTACATATCTTAAGAATTCTCAAGTACTATTTATATTTTTTACTCTTAAATATGTATGCCAATTATGAGTTACTTCATATAAGAATTAAAATTTAAAGTACATTTTTTATTTACACTGTTTTCGTAGTTAAAGATTTAATGCCTATTAATGATACCAAAAGATATTAATCTATTTTTAATTATAGGCATTTAACAAAATAGACAAGAATACATCAGAATATATTTCTTGATTTTTATTAAAATAAATGTTTTATAATATTAAGTGTGTAATATTATAATTACTGTGTAGTGCTACATTAGAAAAACTCCTTAACATGATACATGTAAAGATGGGAATGCTCAGAAAAAACTGGAAAAATTGGAGAAAAAAAGTTTTTTTCCGAAGACTTATTTTTCAATTTTTCCAGACTGGAAAAATTGAAATTTCATTTATAAAATAATATATCGAAAATTTTAATTATCGAAAATAAACAAAAAATAGCTACATTCTCATAATTTTTTTTTTTTTTTTTTTTTTTTTTTTTTTAATGTTGAGTGTCCTACATGGAAACTTTAATGTGGGTAATCTGATCTCTCAACAGAAATCTGTTTGAGAAGACTTGAAAGGATCCTTCACATTTTTTTTCTAGTTTGAAACACAAAACCCTTCGCAAAACTTCTCTTGAAAAATAGACATTTCATAAAAGGTTTAATCACCAAATTGAATCTTTTACAAATGCAGTGATGTAAGAAAAAGAATTGCAAAATTATTTCAATAATATGCCGATTAATGGGAATGGTAAAATAAAAAATTTAACATAAAATTTGAAACCTGCATTTATTACTTTCTTCTATCTTTATAAGTAATTATTGAATTCGTGAAAAATTTGACATCCAGTTTTTGTTGTATTTAAACATTTTAGAAAGTCCTCGACATGATTTGGTGGTTTTTGGAAAATATCTGTCACTCTGTATATTTGAATGTGACAAAAATTTTATGGGCACTCTTATCTCAAGAGCTGATGCACATAATTTCACAAAACTTTAGATTCAATTACACCTTGATTTAAACTCGAGTTGTTTAGTTATTAGTGTATATCGCCCAACTGATGGCGCTGCTATAATGATTTCCACAATAGTTCTATCTCAAGAACTAAAAGACGATTTTTCATCAAACTACAGATTCAGCCAGTTATGTTGTTTAGTTTTTGGTGTAAATTACCCTATAGGTGACACTAATATTCTGCATTTTTCAAGATTTCGTTATAGCTGATTAATGGAACGTTTCCTCAAGGTGTTGAATCTAAAATAGACCTCCACTTTACCTCCATAATATATAGTAATGTTGCAAAACATGAGCAGTTAGAATTAGAAAAGTACAACTGCGATGAAAAAAAAAATCCATATTTTATTACAAGTAAATACATTCCAAATTATACTTTCATTCTTTATTAAACTTTGAATTTTAGTAGTTTCCTAAAGCACAGTAGAAGTTTATCTTTGTGTGTAACTGCTTTTGTTAATTCCTCAAATAGCGAGCATTTTCTATTTGTAGTGTTCTATTTTCATAACTTTTGAGTTCCACTTTTATAAATATGAAATTACCATATGGAAATATTATTAAATATGGTTTCTTACTCAAGAATGGAATACCAAGATTTCAAGATAAAAAGAAAAAACTTACGTTTAATTTAACTTTTAAAAAAATGTTTTCCTGGTTTCGGTGAGTAAAAATCTAACAGTCAATAAATCATATGCTGTTTTTTAGTTGCAAACCTGAGTAAGCCAAACAAAAACTTAGTTTTGTTTGAATTTAGATTATAAAACTAAATCAAAACTTTTTTGAGTTGAGATTGCAAAGCTATACTAAAACTAAACATATTTTTTTAGAGGAAATAAAATTAACATTGTAAGAAAAAAAAATGTAATATTGTAAAAATATACATTTTTTTAAACAAACAATGGAATTTTTGAATACTGATATTCATAATAATGACAAAACTGCAATAATTTATTTAATTAAACTAGGATCATTTACTTAAAAACTAATACTTATGTAAATGAGATACATAATTTATTTCATTTCAAACTGTAAGCATATTGGCTCAGGTTTTTACATTAAGTCAATTGGTAGTTAAACATGTGACTGAAAAATCATTTCAACAGAGATATGATATAACAAACAATAGCGTTCAATAAAAATTCTTAGAATGTGAAAAAAACTATATTTTTATAAGCAGGCTTTGCTTCTTTCTTTTTATTTTGTAATATAAAGTGAAAATTTTCTTTTAATACAAATAAATGGGAAAAAATGTTTATTATCTAATATTCTCTAAGAAAATATAATTTATTTGGGAGAAACAATCATGAAAAATTAATTTTTCCAACTTTTCTGTTTTCTTCCAAAAAAAAAAAAAAAAAAAAACCCAGTAAAAAAACCAGTTTTTTTCCACCACTTATATTTTTCCGGAAAATTTACATCTCTAGGTACAGTAGACTCCCTCAAATCTGCAAACCAGAAATCTGCAACTCTCTAAAATCCGCACATATTTTATGAATGTAAACAATGAAACTTTCAGTTTGGATATTGGGGCAAAATTTGATTTTTTTAGTTTTGTATCAATTCCATATATTTTTTACTTGGTAATTTTCTTAATAATATCTTAATAAATTTGCTTGGAATACGAATATTCTGGTGTTGAAAACGTTGAAAATAATTTTAACTTTATCATATTGCACCAGTCAACAACCTATTACAATATTTATGTTTTTTTTTCATGAAGGAAGAATAAATTTTTTTTGAAAAAATTCCAAATCTTTCTGATATTACTGGTAATCACAATCTTCTTACCAAATATATTTATGCATTAATCAAGATTTTTTGGTTATTAAACCTGGCTAAACTTGAAAAAAAAAAAAAAAAAAAAAAAAAATCCTTATTTTATGATTTTGATGTGAATTAGTAGTGTACCTTTATGAGGCAAGTTTCATTGAATAATTTAGGAAAAATATATTTAATCTTTATAATGAACATTTAATCATACACTATTGATTATTAACTTGACCTTCTATTAATACTTTAATCATTTTAAAAATTATCTAAATTTTTATCATTGTAGTTTATTACTTATTTTAATATTTCATTATATTGTAAGCATCCATTATAGTTCCGATTGCATTATTAATTCACTCAAATTACTGTTTAAAAAATGTAAACAAAGCAATGACCAGAAATCTGCAAAATTCTAAAATCCGCAAAACCTCTGGTCCCAAGCTGTGCGGATTTGAGGGAGTCTACTGTATATGCAACAATATTTTCAAACAATTTTGCAACAAGCATATTTATATTTATAACATTTAACCCTCCAAGCGTCTTGCAAATGGGTAAAATTGTAATGTTGTTTTCTCTGCATTTTGTTTAAAATGCTATTAAAATATAATTCTTTCAACATTATATATAAAAAAAAAACTTAATTACAAACATAAATGTAATCCTTAAGATTATTAACCATTCTAAAATGCATTGAAAATTCATTAAATCCACAGAGTTATATTATCTTAAACATTGCTTGTATTGTAGTGAAACCTGGAGCTTAGTGTACGGAATATCACGTTCCAAACACTTGAGGGTTAATAATGGACAAAATATACCAAAATAAGTAATTGAGGGTTATTATTACGCATAAAACACACATGTGTCAAATATTTAGACTTTGAATACCACTATTTCCAAATAGTATTTTTTTTAAAAATAAAATTATAGAACTCTGTGATTAAATAATGCAAACATACATCGAAAATAGTACTAATCACAATCTGAAATTCTTGGCACCCATGCCATTAAGGCACATAGTCATATTTATCACAGTGTTTGTAATTTTTGTACTTAGCAGCACACATTGACATTTCTGGTCATGAGTTGTTATGGCAATTCTCAATCCTTATTATGTAATTTACCTCCCCTAAAAGTTTGTTGCAATATTTTTGAAACACCCTGCATATATTTTTTCCTTCGATGGGGACACTAAATTTTGAAAACACAGAATTCCTGCTTGCTGTTTGTATTCAACTTTTATTTTTCAACAAAGTAAAAGTTACTATATGCCAAATATCAACCAATTTTCGAGGATATATTTACATCTATGGCTCATAATCTCAACACAGTCGAGAATGAATAGTCAATAAAATAATGTCACATAGGTACAAAAGGATACATATTTCACTTTTAATTACAAAAATGCTTGTTTATTTTTACATATTGTGTCATCTTTTTCTGGAGGGGAATACAAAAAAATTTGTTTTTATTCCGAAGCTTTTGTTCGAGTACATAAAAAACATTATTAAAAATTTTTTCGTATAAATCAAGAAATGTGGTTGTCATAAATAAAAATAAATGTTTTTATAGGCAATGATGTGGTAACTTCGGCAGAAAATTGCTGTTAATTTTTCGCCAGGATGTACTGCCATGATATCAAATTCTTATGATGTTTATTACATTATGTCTAATTTTATTTAGACAGTTAAGACAAATTTTATCATATCTGAGACTTAGATAGGTCTTTATCTCATGTCCAATTTAGACACAAATGTCATATACGCACGGTTTAGTGCAATTTCTTTCTTTCAGCCATTCTGCTGAAAAATTTGTTTTTGAATGCCAGTTAACATACATTTTAATATTATTTAAAAAAGGAAATAATAATAGATAAACAATAGTTTAATTAATAACTATAGAACCAAGCACTTTATATAATTAAAAAAAAAGAAAATATAAGTAAATATGCAATTTATTATATTGAACTATCATGTCAAGCAGAATAACACCATTTGGGCATGAATTAGGAACTTCAGTGCTTATGAAATTTGTGTTCTAATTTATTATAAAATGCAAACTGTTGGTGCCATTTAGGAGATTATAATTTGTTGCATTAACAATCAATGACCAATAAATATTGCAGACCAATAAGTATAGGTATTGTATGGTACTGTATTACTTAAGATTTTAAAAAAATAAATGCTTAAATCTATCAAAAGAAAAAAAAATCCAAAGTTGAGTTTTAGAAAGATGTTTTTCTAGTTTTCAAATAAAGATTATTTCAGAAAAATCATTCGAAATATTTTCAATTTCTAACATCATTTCAAGAGATTATTTTGTTTTAAAAGGTACTGATTTATTATCTAGGTCCCAAGTTATAGATTGCCAAAAATGGTTGATAATTGCCAATCTTGTTTATTGATGCCAATGAATTTCGGAGTAGTAATTTAATGTTATTAAATACATAACACTGTTTCAAATGATAAATAATATAAAACTGAAATAAAGATAAATAATCTATACAAATATGCTCTATTGAATAAATAATAAAAGTATACTTTATAATGAAAAAAAAAAACTAATTCATAATTAATAAATAATGAATAAATAATAAACATATAAATCATAATAAAAATAAACTTTAAATTATAGTTATTAAGTAATGAATAAATAATAAAAGTATACATTACAATAAACTGTAAATTATAATTAATAAATTAACTATGAACAATAATAAGTTAATAAACTATAATAAACAAACTATATGCTTGTCAAAAAATAAGGGTTAGTTTAGTTAATATTACTAATGTCATGCTTGGCGAAGTTCTATCTGACATGGCTCGGAAAATAGAAAAAATCAAATTAACCAAACAAAAAGAATTTTCTTGAGTTAGCAACCTAGGGAATTTGATTAATTATGCTCGAATTGGTATAGAAACCAAGTTTTGTGAAAATCGTTAGAGTCATTTTCAAGATATGTCACCATTTTCAGAGCTCAATTTGTTTTAATCATACAAAATATACAAAATGAACTTTCTGAAATTTGAAACGGGCTAGACGAGTTCCTCATGTCTGAATTAGTGTAGAAAACATGTTTGATTGAAAACTTAATAAATATCTGACATAAACATAACTCATAAATTTATTTTAGTCAGCTTAAAAACACTTCACTAATAATTAAACAACAATGAAAAACAATAGTCAAATATTCATTTTTGTATTTGTTTGAGTTGTACAGCAATTGTTTTTTAGTTATTTAACTTTAAAATAAGAAAAATATGAATCTTCAAAGTTTTACTTTATGATGCAATTGCCAAGTGTTTCTGAATTTGGCTTGTCTGGCATGCTCAGTATTAAAAATGAAGTGTGTAGTATTTATAATTTATTAACTAGTGTATACTTCAGGTACTTATATAATGATTTTTATAGATTATTTTCTTTAAAAAAAATTACTGAAATGACTTATATTCATTAAATATGTATGTTGCTTAAATTTTTAAATACTGCTAAAAATTTAAAAAATACATATGGCTTTTGTCCAGTGGGCCCAGTATTAGACTGTGCAGCTTAATGACTTAGAATAATATTTTTATTTTTACAGCTTATTTGGCAATGTCGTAAGATAAATGCAAAAACTTGTACATCATACAGAATAAAATGAATACCAATTTATAATGCAAAAAGGAAAAAAAAAAAATAAAGCACAAATTATAAAATTATACAAATTTGTACATATACTACAGCACAGTAGCACATAAGAATGCTGAAAAAAAAAATAGAAAAAAACTGATTAATATTTAAAGATGAAATTGAACATACTTGTCATAATCAAGCACTGTATTCAGCCTATGAGCAATTGTAACAACAGTATGATCTGCAAATGCTGATTTAATGGTTTCCTGGACAAGACTGTCTGTATCCATATCTACAGCAGCAGTTGCTTCATCTAATACCAATACTTTTGATTTTTTCAAAAGAGCTCTTGATAAGCACAGAAGTTGTTTCTGTCCAGCACTGCAGATAGAAATTAAACATAAAAGCTTAGAATATTAAAAAACAATAGATTACTTCGGGAGGGGAGGGGGAGAAATATTTATCTGTATTAATCAATTACTAATGAAAATTGTTCAAGGAATTTATGATTTAATTATTACTTTTTATTTTAAAAATAATAAACTCTGAAAACAATATAAAACATGGATTTGGTTGCTGAAATTTAATCATTTTTCCACCTGCCATCACATTTATACTTTACCTAAGATTCTTATCAAAATTTGAAATAAAGCACTAAACAATCAACTAACTAAATTAACTGGAAATCAAAGAGTCCAGAAAACTGACTTTGCATTTTGTTTAAAGTCGAAAACAAATAGCAACACAAATATTTCACACTCTTAAGACTACAATTAAAAACAAAGTACCTTCAAGAGAAATTTCAGATAATAAATTAAGAGTTAAATTTAATAATTTTAAAAAACTTAAAATGCTCAATAAATAGGGGGAGAAGAAGAAGGGCAGGAAACAATTTATATGAATGAGACATTTGTGAGATGATTCAGTTGAACAGATGCAGTTGAATTTAATGATATACAGAAGAAAAACCTAAAAGTGTGAGTTGTGCACTGTACAAGACACATTTCACACATCATTGAACATGCATCGTAAACATGTCCATATATGTCTGAAATATATCAAAATATAGTCTAATATTGCATTTCTTGTTACTAAAAGTTGTGCAGACTACAAACTTTTGTATAGTATAGATCATTTGACACATTGTCAAATATACTTTATAATAAGTTGGAAATTTTTTAAAATATTCATATAATATTCATTGATAAATATTCATAATATATATTAAAAAAGTTTTAAAAATACTCAGATCTTGGTATAATAGTTTACTGTACTTCAGATACAGTAGAATATCTGAAATCTTTCGTGTGTCTCTGTAAATACTATGCGCTTTTTATTATAGAGGAAGTAACTTGTAACCTCAGCAACGTATATCAATTTCATAAAATGTGAAATAGTTTTATATTATTAAAACACACCCCAAACAGTGTTCCCACCTATGCCATTATATCATAGCAAATGCGATAGCGTGCTATATATGTTTATATATAATATAATATGTGCTATAATATGTTTAAGAAATGGAATATTAGTGACTTATGGCTAATTTTAAACATTTGGCATTTTTCAATGAAAATCCTGATTGCTCTCATGGGAGAGGTTCATTATTGAAGAAATAAATTCTTCATTGGTAACATGATTTACTGAAATTTCATCTTTATTGTTCACCCATTCAACAATTTCCTTTTAGAAAAGCTCTTGCAAATCTGTTTTGAATTTTTTTGCATAATTCAACAATTTAGATATTTTAGATTGGGATAAGATTAACTGAAAACCTGAAAAATCATTATCTTTATCCCGATTTTTGTTAAATTAATTGCTGAACAACATTTTATGCCACAGAACAATTAAAAGGACCATTTGTAGTAAAAGTTCATACTTCATTTAAATAAATACAGTCTTTTAAGCTAAATATTTTTTTTTAACTTTTCTATTGTTTCAAGTGACAAATCAGTATTAATATGTAGCTATAAAAAAATTGATATAAAACTACTGACATTTGAGTGTAAAACTACTGACATTTTACACTATGAATCCATGCTCTGACACATAAAAGCTTTTAATTTTTTGAAATATTCTGTGTCATTACTATTTACGTTAAAAATAACTTTATTTTCATTCACTGATATTTAGAATAAAGATTACAAAGAATACTGCTAAACTGCTATTTCCACATTTTAAAATGTATGCAGGTTTCAGAAAATTATGGATCTTAGAAGTGCAGATTTTAGACTCTACTGTATTTTAAGAAAATGTATAACAGGTTGAAAATTCACCTTCAGCAATTTCTATTGCTATACACCAACATATTTGAATTATTTTGTTCAGACTTGTATATTACCAACAGACTTTTATATGCCCTATTATTAAGCTAAAATTTAATTCAGGCTAAAACATGGTTAAAACTACAGAAATCATTGGATCTCTATGGAAATCTGTGATTTATGACTAAGTATTTGTCTAAAAATAAACATAGCAATTAACTTCTATTTTGGGATCTTAGTTTGACATTGTTAAAGTGTTTATGCTGGAATTTTTTTTTAGATCATTTCATATATTTAAAATTAAAATAATTTATTTTAAAATCTTTAATTTTAAAGTAATACATACTATTTTTATTAAAGAAAATGTCAATGTTTCTCTAATTACTACATTTGAGGATCTTTGCTCATTCCTGTTCTAAAAATGATATTCAAAAGTAATTGTAAAAATGACTTTATGTTTACATACATTAAAAAATAACTTTTTAAATAAATTAAAAAAAAAAAAAGAAAATGTAAGATCTATATGTGAGGTAAACCTTTATTTAAGTGCTGATAATTATGCAAGGTTTTATCGATTTTTGCTTTATCCATTAGAGAATTAAAATATTAGCCAATATCTAAGTAAATAAATCTGAGGAAAGAAAGAAAAAAAAAACACATTTAAAAAGACCAAATTCAAATTTGCTCTAACACATGCCAAACAAACATGCCTTCTGAAGACAGCAGTCTTCTCATAACGATTATGTCAGGGAAAAAGATTCTAATGTATGCATGTTTCAAAGCGCTCCCATACAAATAAATGTGGAATTAAATTTAAACAATAAATATGGATGTAGAAGGATGAAAGAAATAAAAATATAATTTAAGCACTATGATATTTTACCTTGCATTATATTTCTCTGAAACCAAACTAGAATGGAATTACAGTCGAGTCTCTATATAACGAAATCCATTGTTTGAATAAAAAATTTGTTTTATAGAGAAAGACGTTGTATAGAGAATAACGTTAAAATTCTTATTTAATGTGTAAATTTTGAACAATTATAATTTTTTATGTGTTTAATTAAGAATTTGAAACTATTCATAACTCTGCTTAAAATATCACTATCAGTAAATACTGTATCCAGTACTGTGCAATAGTGAAATTGTAATCCACTTCCAAAAATATCAGAGAGGTATTGTTAACATCTCTACATTCTTTAATTGATTTACATTTCTCTTTTAAAGTCTGCACAAATCGCATTTTCTCCGTCCCCAGAATCCACATTATCCTCTAGTATACAAAATTCGGCCTTTTTGAAGCAATTGTAAGTTGTCTTTTCTTCAACTATCCCCATTGATCTTGCTCTTATATGTGAACTATCCAATTGACACTGTTTTGAGAAAGACGTTGAAAGGGGTGTGGGAGGACGAGGAGGGGGGGGGGATGAATTCGTTGGACTTAAAGAAGAAGGAGATTCAAGAGAGAAGTAATATTTAAAAAAACGTGGCACTGAACGATAAATTAGGAATAAGTTATGGAAATTTGATTTCATGTGATTTCGAAGTTTTTTTACCTGAATAAAGAACATTTTATGAAAATATTCATTATATGAAGATAGATATTTCTCTATACACAGATTGTTTTTAACGTAATCTTGGGAAAAGGGGAACATTCCTACTAAAAATTTGCTATATAGAGAAATTCGATGTATGGAGTTTCGTTATAGAGAGATTTGACTGTAATTGTTTTTTGTAATCTCGTTAACAAAGATGATAAAATAAATGGTATACATACCTAAGATTCCCACCACCTTCATCAATGGTATGTTGCAAACCTTCTGAAAGACCAGATACAAAATCTTTTAAATGTGAATTTTCTAGACTCTTCCAAATGTCATCATCACTGTATTCATCATTTGGGTCCAAATTAAATCTTAGTGATCCAGTAAATAAGACAGGATCCTATAAGAAAAATAACACAGAAGATTAAAAACTGTATTTGGTTACATAAAGTTGATAATAATTAATACCATAATTGCTATCAAAATGGCACATAATCGTAAAATAAACATATATTATACTTGGAGTATCTAATATAATTAAAGGTAAATAAATAATGTGCAATAGTGAATAGAAAATAACACATATTATTTGTTCTTGCAAAATATTGAAAATTTTAATTGGGAGGAGGGAGGATTTTTACCATTTGTAATTTAAAAAAGCAGCTACTCTGAGGTACTTTTTACAAAGCAAATTTTTTCAGTCTAGTATCTAACTGTGATTATTAAAAGCGGTGCATTATTGCATTGCTTGAAAATTTGAATTTTTCTCTATCAAGGAGTATTTATTTTCACATCTGTTGAAATTTTGTTGTATTATTTTAACACAGTTTTTATTGGTATTTAATTTAAAAATAATGGTTGACTATTTCTACCATGCAAAAAACAAACATTACATTTTTATTTAGATAAATTTAATAAGTATATTGCATAAGGCTCGGTGCGAACAGCACTAGTTTTTATTACACTAAAAGAGCAATCAATCAATCATTGTTTTCGAACTGAACAAGGGTGAAACCTCGTTAAATGGTTTTTGAGGGACTGACCCTACCAATTTGACAAAGGAGGGGGAACTTTTATCTACTCCATCTTCGGTTGTAAACCTGTCAACTGATATTCCTCTCTTGAAGTTCAGATTCAGTGCACTAGAAGTGCAATTTATACATCAAAGCGCCGAAACGAAAGATCAAAGATAGCGCAAGAAGTTAGTGCTATGTGCGTAGACCTTAAAGGGGTGTATATGAAGGAAAGTGTCAAGGAGTCCTATATATATCTTTGGTTGGTTGAATGGAGTTTTATGGCGCAAGGCCCCCCGGGGGACATGCTGCGCCAAGAACAGGGTAGGAATAAAACAAAGTTAAAATTTATAATGTAAAAAATGAAAGTTACACTAAAAACTTGTTGTAGAGATGAATCTAGTGGATAAAGGCAATGCGGTGATACATGAAATTAAAAACCAATTAAAACCAGACAAAGATATTTAAAAGTGTAAAGAGATAAAATTCTAAAACTAGTAAAAATTCCAAAACAACAAGATAACGACACGAAAACCAAATTGGAAAAGTACCACAGAAAACCCAAAATATAACTAAAACAAAGACCAATAAAAAAGAAAATTAATTCAACCAGGCACATACTCCTCAAACATAGTATTTTTCTCAGAATCCGAGCCACTGCCGTAAGTCTCGGATTCCATAGCTTCTTGAACATAATGTTGCAGTTGCCTGGGATCTTTAAAATTTCTTATACATGGGTTTAGCGATGTATTTTTCAATCTTTTAACGACAGTCTTCCGACGTGGGGATGCTGGAGTTGGGGTTTTTATGGTTTCTGTTCGTTTTTTATGTGATTTCTGTAATGTTTTTGAACTTGTAACAGTTTGGGTCCCAGCCTTGGTCCCTTCTTTCTGAACACCAGTTTTCACTATTTGACTAGAGTTGGGTTTTTTCAAGTTTAATACAGATGAATTAGGGTCATTTTTTGGTGAGGTAACAGCCTTAGTCTCATTTAGAAGTTTGGATAATCCCTTAGAATGAGCTTGAGATTTCTGACTCCGTTTTTCAAGATAAGTTATTTTTACAGGTTCTGTGGATGGTAGCCAGCGTTCTAATGGTGGATTTAGAAAACATTTAGTAGGGAGAGAGATATCCCGGCTTTCTTTAAATGGTGTGCTAGTTGATTGTGTTTTAGTAGATTTATTAGGTGGATATGAGGAATCAGTTTGGGTACTTATGTGTCTTACAGATTTTGATTGGTTTTTAAGTAAGCTGGAGTAAGAAATTCCGACAGATGGGGTTCTGGTTTCTACAAGTTTCCGGGCTTCAGGATAAGACAAATTTTGAGTAATTTTAACTGTGATGATTTCTTTCTCTCTGTTCCAATCAATGGCGGATCTAAGGGGGGGGCGATGGGGCGATCGCCCCCCCCTTGAGCCCAGTAAAGGGTCTGAAAAAGATGCCCGCACGGAAAAAGGATTGGACTTAAACTCGAGACCGGCGCGGCCCAGGTCGGGCCGCGTCACTTTTAAGTCACGGAACTGGGTCAGGTCTTTACACTTTCAGAACCGGGACGGGTCGAGTCCTACTTTTTCCTGTACAGCGGGATCGAGCCACACTTTTCTTTCCAGGGCGGGCCTGGCGTGGATTTCATTCTTCCTTGAGGTAAACGCTCGGTCTAAGATCGAACCAGACCATAAGGGGGGAGAAGCAATGGCGGATCTAGGGGGGGAGGCGAAAGGGCGATCGCCCCCCTTAGATCCGCCATTGGCGGATTCAAGGAAAATGCGCCTTGGCATCTTTCAAGGCGAAAGGGCGATCTCCCCCCCCCCTTGGGCTAATAAAAGTTTCCTAAAAAGACATGCATCCTCGCAGGAAATGAATTGAAGCCTAACACGAGTCTGGGGCGGGCCGCGCCTTTTTAATTTCGCGAGACTCGGGCTAGGCCAGTTCTTCTCACTTTCAGAACCGGACAGTATCGTGATCATTATTTTTCTGCAGATTTGAGTCGGGCCCAATGGCGGGTCAGAGGGGGCGATCGTCTTCACTTCTTGGGCAATAAACGTTTCCCAAAAATGCACGCATCCTTGCAAGAAATGAGTTCGATCATAACTAGAATTCAGCGCCCCCCCCCCCGGCCGCGCCTTTTTAAGTTCGCGAGGCCCGGACTGTGTCTGGTCTTACCGCATTCAGAACTCGGCCGTCATTTATTTGATACTATCATGATCATTATTTTTCTGCTGGTTTGGATTGGGTCTGACTTATTTTTCTTCCAGATCGAGTCTGGCCTGGAGTCATTCTTCTTAGATGTCTGCATTAGAGATGACACAGGTTCAGACTTAGTCCGTGTCCGATCCGAGATCGTGCCCTGTTTTTATGCTGGTCTACTGATTCGGACTCATTTTTTCTGAAATCTGAAAATTTTATTTATCGATGAATAGAAAAATGTAAAAAACTTTTTTTTCCTCTTAAAAATTAGTACTTATTCCTTTTCAAATCAATTTTTTTTTTCTATTTTGATAAAAATGAAAAAGAGGCACAATTTTTTTAAAAATTTTAGTATTTGAATGCTATTAAAAAAAACAAAAAACAATTAGTCATATCTACATCTGTAGATTTATGTTCAAGCATTACCGACGACCGCCTATCTGGCGCCTACGAAAAAAGGCGGGAATAATGAATTTGTGTTTAGTTCGATTTTTGTTTGTGGCAGAGATTATTTTGCAATTGGATCTTTTATTATTATTATTATTTAGACATGTAACGCGAAAAGAATATTTTCTTTTGATTTTATTTTGCGTTTACCGAATAATTTAAATTTCTAGTGTATGCAACGTATACAAGTCGTAATCGCTTTTCATATGGAAATAACTGTAGTAATTATCATTTCTTTTGAGATCTCTGCTGATGCCGTAGCGGTAAGTAAATGTATTTACCATATTCTTGCGATCGAGTAGTGTTTCCTCTGTTCCTAAAAGTGTTGAACTTTAAAATTTTTAATTTGAGGTTATTTTTTTTTTTTTTGGTCATGCTATAATGAAGGCTTGTTATGAAGAGTGAAATGGTTATAGTTAAAAATGTGCATTTTTTACAAAAAATTTAAAATTGTTGTTCGATTTGACAGATAATAGACAGTATTTTCTACAGGTTCCATGCATTTATTCATGAAACACACTTCATTAACATGTCCATTGTCCATAATATTTTTTTACTGAAACAGAGACAACATATGAGAATCCTTTTATGCGTAAAGTATAATTTTATTTTACATCAAACTATTCTTTTGATATGTTAAATTTAATTTTTCGTTTAACATCCTTTTTTTAATATAAAAAATAGCTTTAAAATTATAATTACTTTGTGAACATTTTTTTTATAAATATTATGCAATTTTTTCTACTATATAATTTCACTATCGGGTTTTGCTCTTGATACCTCAAAATGTTTCTGCCTCAGGCGGGACCGGGCTGTGGAATAATAGCCCAAATTTATCTCTAGTCCGCACTGACCAAAATTTCCCTGGTCGGGGTTCGGCTCGGAATGAAAGTTAAATTTCGGTCCGTGTCCGACCCAGTCTAGACGTATGCATGTGCCCGGACCTGTCCTAGTCGGCGAAATGGTTCCGAATTTTCTAACGGGGCAGCAAAATTAGAATAATTTTTCCAACAGGCCGGGCCAATAAAGAAAATAAACGGGACGAACCGGCAAAAAAATTAAAGGGCCATATGGGCCGGGCCCATAAAAAAAAATGTGGGCTCACTGGCCCTTTGTTAAGATTTAAGCAGGAATGTTAAAATATCAGCTATTTTCAGTTATATGGGTTTAATGAGAATAAGTACAAATGTGCGTCATCAGTCGAAACTAGTTTGGCAACATCAATACAGAAATCTAACTTTTACAGTGTAGAGATCAGCATCGGAGAATTATACTGTGTGTAACCCGGGTTTAATATTTATTTTATTTTATTTTATTTTATTTTTAGCAGGCTCGTGCCGGCCCGAGATCAGGCTTCCATTGTTTTTCTACATATAGACGAGCCGGGCTGGAACTAGACTTAATTGTTCTCAAGATGTGTAGGACAGACAATATGCAGTGCCGTGCGAAAGGGGGGGGGGGGGGAAGGATGCGGTCGGCCCGGACGTGGAAATTTAGGGGGTGCTAAATTTATGCTAACAGCGTAATTTTTGGCCTGTTACAAGAAAAAGTTGGATTGGAGGGGGGGGGGGGGCACATTTTGCTTTGTCCCTAGCATAGTTGTTTCTTCGCACGTCAAATGATTGCGGATTTTTCTACCCTCTCATGCTGTCGCTTCCAGAAATTCTATTCAAAACGATAATTTTCACAATATTTTCTTAAACTGCTTATCAAAAAATGGATTATGCCATAGTTTCTGAATAAAAATACCTGCTAATCCTGCTAATGTGATCCACAATATAAACATTAGTTAACCAGACCAGCAGCAAAAGAAAAGAAGTCAATCGGACCCAAACCCGACCCACAGCAAAAACTAGAAGTCAACCGGACCCAGACCCGACCCACAGCAAAAACTAGAAGTGAATCGGACCCAAACCCGACCCACAGCAAAAACTAGAAGTCAACTGAACCCAGACCCGACCCACAGCAAAAATTAGAAGTGAACTTTCCCAGACCCGACCCACACCAAAAACTAGAAGTCAACCGGACCCAGACCCGACCCGCAGCAAAAATTAGAAGTGAACCGGACCCAGACCCGACCTACACCAAAAACTAGAAGTCAACCGGACCCAGACCTGACCCGCAGCAAAAAATAAAGCAACATGACCAGCAGTGAAAAAATTAGCCCCGACCCACGCATTAAAGTCGAGTCTCCAAATTTCTAAAATCGCCCCCCCCTTGAGGACTCTCCAGATCCGCCCTTGGTTCCAATTAGGATAAGTACGGGAATATGCAGTATGATCTCCTTTACAGTTTGCACAATGTTTGGCTTTATCACAGTCTTTATTGTTGTGGCCGACTTCTGCACAACGTGCACAGGTAAGAGATCCACGACATGTACCGTTAGTATGGCCGTAACGTTGGCATTTAAAGCAACATAGTTGGTTAGAAATGTAAGTTCTGACAAGACAGTTCAGGTAAGCTGCTTTGATTCTAGTTGGTAAAGTAGGGCTATTAAAAGTGAGAATGACATGCTTTGAAGGAAGGACTTGTCCATTCCGACGGATAGTGATACGACATGCATCAAGGACATTTTGGTCTTTTAAATTTTCTAAGAGTTTGTCTTTTGAAGAGAATAAAAGGTCTGGTTCAGAGATAACACCTCAGCTTGTATTTAGAGATTTATATGTTTGTACAGAAACGGAAAATGTGCCTATTGTAGAGCAATTAGTGAGAAGCTGCAATTGTTTAGCTGTAGATATTTCTACTAGTAAATCTCCAGATTGTAACTTTTTGAGAGAGTGACTATCTCCTAAGACAGATTGGAAAGTTTTTGCAATGAGAAATGGTGAAGTTTTTCCAAAGGAACTATTAGAATGGCTATCAGTTCGTTTAACGATAAAAAAGCAAATAAAAGAGGAAGTCTGGACAGTTTGTTGCTCTCCACTAGGGAGAGAGATAGAAGGAAATGAAGCTTTTCCATCCATTATAAAAAAAATTAGCTTCAGATCCCGGCTGCACCACCCACTACCAAGCCCAACAAGGGGATGCACATTCGTGCATCAGTGCTAACCAGGGCCCATACGGTCACAAGACAAACCTATGTCAGTCTTCACCCTTAACAAGATGACTAGTATTTGCTCGATCACTTGATCCCTAAAGCCAGTGACAAAGTCAGCTGACCAGCCGATTGGTGCTTATGGGACCAATATGCACCTCCCGTCTACATGAAGCAGAGGCCAAAGCAGTGTGTTGGTTTCCCTCAACTGCCAGGATCCCCCTTTCCAGGGACATGGGTTGCCACACACAGCCAACACATGGGTGTTTACAATTCGCCATGAGTCGATATACAGGATGATATTGGCTCATACAGAATTGCCCTCACCTCCAAAAAGGAAACCACAATGAGAGTGAAACAAAGACGAAAGGAAGACAAGAGGAGTAAGAGGAAAAGGAAAAGAAGAAGATCACTCAGGGGCCCTGGGGTTGT
This sequence comes from Maratus speculifer, assembly GCA_964019185.1. Classification (NCBI taxonomy): domain Eukaryota; kingdom Metazoa; phylum Arthropoda; class Arachnida; order Araneae; family Salticidae; genus Maratus; species Maratus speculifer. The sequence continues at coordinate 40,257,796 of OZ025295.1, read as the reverse complement.
GAAGCCCATGCATACCTAAAGAAGGTATCTCCATGGGGGGCTATATATATCCTTGATCTATAATGCTTCTAATTTTTAAAACACCATTAACATGTAATACATAGGTTATGGAAGGACTATCTGGAAGGATTACTGGCTCTGCCATAGAAAATAATTCTAAAATTTTTTTTAAAAAAAATCGAAAAAATTGAGAAACACAAATTTATACGATTCTAATACAAAATATGAATTTTACGAACAAAGATTAAAATTATACCTGTGGTATTATTGTAAGTTTAGATCGTAATGCATGGAGTCCAATTTTTGAAAGATCTATATTGTCAACAAGTATTGTTCCGCTAACTGGTTCAATGATTCTAAATAAAGCTAGTGTGATTGAAGACTTTCCTGCACCAGTACGTCCCACAATGCCTACCTAAAGAAGAAATAATTAATTCAATCTAACAATTTTGCAAAAAAATTGAAATTATAAAGCATAGCATCCTCATTATGTTTTTACAAATAAATTACATATAGTTAAGAGCATTTAAATAACAGTGTTTACACAGCAATTTGTATGAAAAATTTAGAAACAAATTCTTAAAAATCTTGTGAAAAGAAATTTTTTGCATTACTGGAAATACATCTGCAGTCCTTTTAAATAACAGAGGCAAATGACCTTGATAAGCTCCCCCCCTCTCACATTAACCAATTTAGGTGAAAATCGCATGTAGTTTTTCCACCTTTTTTTGCAGAAACATTGCTTCACTTTGTCAATGTTAGTGACCTCTGTTATTTAAATGGACTATAAAGAATTCCCTTTTCTCCAATTCTTTATTTAAGATAATTTATAAGTTAAACAACATACAAACATAATATGATGGTAGTAAAATATTTTGGATGGCTTTGAAAAACACTTCATATATTTATTCTCAGGGCTTAATTTCAAACAAAAAAGTACTGGAGCCCTAAATGTTCTACAGTACCCCCCCGTTGTGACTCCAATCCACATATTTACATTTCATACTTTTTTTTTCAAAATTTAACGCATTTTTTTCTTTTTTTAGAAAAAAATTTAAATGCATCTATCTACATACATTTAGCTGTGAACTATTCCACTTTTATCATTCCCTCGGAATAGAAATTTTTACCAAATTTTAATCTTAATTAATCACAGAATCCTGTGATTAAATATAGTAAGGATTATGATTCAGAAATAAATAGTACTACCCCCCCCCCCCCCAAAAAAAAAAGTTTGCAGCTATGCATTTTTATGAAAAAGTGTATGAATTTTACAAAAATTAATATTTATGTGCTGAATTATCAAACAACATTTTTCAATTTACTATAGAAGGTGCTTATTTTGAACTACAAAAACTATAATCGATTCTTTCAGCGTATCAATTTTTCATGATGGGCCCTAAAACAAGATTAAATTAAAAAATTTACATCATTATTGAAAAGATTTTATGCTTTTGTAGAAAAAAAGAAAGCACTGCTTCATTATTTTTTAATCAGAATAATGATAAATGCCAATTATATCTACTTACAAATGAAACTGACTTAGTAAATGTGCAGAGAAGAACCTTAGCATGGGCAGCATTCACGATGAAAAATAAATAACAAAATCATTAACTTTATTTTAATAACCCTATACAATAGAAGTCTAGAAAACTCAAACAAAAACTTCAAGTTGATGCTTGTTGACTAAAAACTGAAGAAAATATTCTTTTCAGTTAATTATTTAAATAAAAAAATAAAATATAAAAGCTAATTAAAAAATATTTTATTGTCACAAAAGAAAATTGAATTGAAAGCAAATTCATTTTTGATATCAAGTGGTAACATATCAAACATGTTGCTACCATCAAATGGCAGACATAAATTTGAAAATACCACTAGAATAATAATAATAGTAATAATAAAAACATGATTTCTGTTTTCCCTTCATTCTGATCCAAATATCATTTAAATGATTTGAAATGGAATATGTAATTTTCATGGAAATTCCTTTTTTTTCTGCAGATGGATGTATAAAATTTTGAATACAAAACAGAACTCATTCAAGACCAGAGACCAATATAAAAATTGATCTCATTTTATCTCAAGATCTGTGACACATGTCACATATAAGGATTTTCATAAAAAAGAGGGTTTAGCTTAGAGATATGAGAGAAAGAAAGGGATAACTTAGGCTTTGGTTTTTTGGAAGTGTTTTTGCACTGGGTTCTAGACTGTTGTATTTATGAATTTTGGTGAACAGATGTGATGACTTTGTGACATTTTGTGATGCATGTCTAGATTTTTCCCCTTATCTAATTGGTGTTGCTTAGACTCCCTTGTACCTGTCAATCACCTTTAAGTTGACTTCACTTTAACCAATGACTGATAAAACTGACCTTAGATATTATGCCCATAAAATACTTGCAAACCTTGTTCAATATATATATATAAAGTAATGATGACAATTATAATTGCTATATTAGGCATAAATGTTTACCTTTTCATTTGAATGAATATTCATATTCACATCTTTTAAGACTAAATCTAAATTTTCTCGATACCTTGTGCTATAATTGTCAAAAACAATTTTGCCATTTTCCGGCCATGTAATTGCAGGATCATTTTCTGGTTTACTCCATGGAGCCTAGTATTAAAAGCATAAAAAATCTTATTAATAATTTGTTTTTCAACTTAATTGAAAAATATTTCAAATTTTAAAAGTCTTATTACTTAATTCTAGCAAATTTCAGTACACAAACTTTTTGTAAAATGTTTTATAACTCATTATAAATATATTAAGAAAAAAAAGGACAAAAAGAAAGAAAAACAAAAGTTATTGTTTAACTTAATTCAGATTAAAAGAACAAACTTGACAAAAAAAAAAAAATCATAAAAAAAGTGAAAATTTCTTTTATCCACTTTGATTCTAAAAAATCATTAATACAATCACCTAACAATCTAATGAACTCCCACTCAAATTTTATAATTCCTCAAATAACACCTATTAACCAAATAAGTCACCCAAGAGTGATAAACAGAGTTGAACATTTGTAGTGGCACAAACTTTCATGATTTTCAAAATTGTATAAAATTCTGATATTTTTCTATTGTTTTGTCTATTAAGAGCTTTTTTAATATTTTTATGGTAACTAAAGTTTTTCAAATGAAACACAGGAGTTTTTGAATTTGGATTCCATTTTAAGTCCTAACTCTACGGGAATCTGTTTAGAAAGAAATTGGGTCCTTTAAAATGATGACCCTTTACCAAATTTTCTATTTCATAAAAAAAAAAAAAAAAAAAAAAAAAAAAAAAAACCTATTTTATAACAGGACCCTTTACAAAATTCTTTGTCATAAAAATATACCTTTTACAAAAATTTTCAAACTCTAAAACTGAATCTTTTACAAATTTAATCATTTAAAAGTAAAATCTGACCTGCCCTTTTACACATATGAAAAAAATATATGTACTTTATATACATATAACTTCTTAAAATGTATAAACAAGAACCTGATTAGAAAAATAATTTGAAATTCACAAAATTAATAAATTTTTGATAAATAGTAAAAACTGTTTAGAATTTCACAAAAAGAGGTCAGACCCCTGTACAGCTGAAGTTTGAAGCCCTTTATAATGAATCGCAGTATAACGAAAAGTACAATATAACTAAATATAATCATTACATACCATTTAGTTGGTCCGTTTGTTAAAGAATACACAATTCAAAACAATATAACAAAAAGAATTAAAGCATGAAAAATAAGAAAAATGATAGCAAATTTTTCACTTTTTAAAAATTTAAAACTCTCCACAGAAATAAGAATTTTATATATTTTTATCTAGCGTAAACTACAATCTTTTTCTCTACTGACAATCATATATTTTTTTATACTTCCGAGAAAGATTTAAGAATAGGGCAGTGTTTTAAGACAGAGTGGCAACAGCTTAGCTTAACCGGATTAAGTTTCTTTTTCTTTTCTTTCTTTCTTTCTTTTTTTGAATAAGCGATTTCATTGACATTTTACTTTTCTTGTAAATTTATTATATGTTAATTTTTAAAACTCTCTGTGTGCTGGTTATGTTTGGCAAAAGAAAATGTTTTCAGTAAAACAGAAAATCTAAATTATAAAATGCATCAAGAATAATGTTGGAAAAAACAATGTAATTAAAAAATTTGGGATTCAAGTAGCACCCTCAGTAAATTAAAAGACTGTGAAAAAATTCTTAAAATATTCAAAAAGGGTGCAGTTTCCTTATTATTTAAATATATGGATATAACAAAATATGCAGATATGGAAAGAATATTATTGTTATGGTTTAAAGAGGCACGATCCAAAAACATCCCTATTAGTGAAAGCATTTTGCAAGAATGTGCATTTGACAAAAAAACTTGGATAGGAAGACTTGTGTAAATGATAGTTGGCTGAGTAAATTTTTAAAAAGACATCAACCTATATGTAAAAAAATATATGGAGGAGCAGCTTCTGTTTTAGAAGAAACAATTGAAGAATAGAAAAACAAAAATTCAAAATTTTTTTTTAGGATTATGATTGAAACAATATCTTTAAAATAAATGGACTATTTTTCAATTTTATGTCCAGAAAAACTTTAAAAAAAGAAATGTGCCATGGTTGGAAAAGAAGGAAAGATAGACTTTCATTAGTATTATATTGCGATGATGAAAACCTATTGTAATAGAAAGATTAAAGAATCTATAGTACAACATAATGAAAACTATGTCTGTAACATAAAGGCATAATTGCAGAACTCTGATAATAAAATGTCTTTTTGGAGAATTGATTTTAAATTTTCACAAAGTGATACAAAAAGCCAAAATAAAAATTCTGCTTATGTATTATGTATGTATTATTTTATGTAAATTATGCTTATGTATGACAACATGTTTTTGCATGTGAGTTTTCTGTTAGTAGTCCAGGCATTATGTGCTCAAAAAGGACAAATAAATGCAAGTTTTGGTGTAGTTTTGATTTTTGGCTCCCTTTATGTTTTTTGGTTCACTGAACACGAATCTGGCATTATCCAACAAAATTTCTCCCCGGAAACACTTTTTTTGGGCAAAAAACGTGGCTTTTTTTTAATTTTTTCTAAATAACTTCAAAATTATGCATTTCACATAAAAGTCATCAATACATAAATTAAAGAGCAAAAAATTTCCTACATTTTATGTTTTTAAAGTTTTTTTCTCGGATCAATGGTTTAGTTGTGAGAGAGCCGCAAAAATGGGTGTGAAAAGCAAAAAATTCTGAAAAACGTGAATTACAGCACCGTACGTCGATGAAACATGAAAAACAACCATTTTACGCAAATTTTCCCCACTTAATAATACTAAATATATTATTATTGACTATATTTAATTAATCTGATGGTCACTGTTTCTTTCATAGCAAAAAAATAAATAAAAATGAGCATTTTTATGATCAAAATCTTCATTTGCTATTATAAAATAATAATAGTAATAATTTCTTAATTTGACTTTTAAATAATGTAAGTAAAATAACTAACACAGGCTTTAACATATAAAAGCTGACACGGATTCCAGTTCTTAAAGTTCTCGAAGTTCAAAATGTGGGTGTGACAATAAAAAAAATCTGGAAAATAGGAATTATGGCACTGTACATTAGATTTAACATGAAAACTGGCTATTTTTCGCAAAGATTGACTTTAAATGATACTGAAGATATTATGATCGACTATATTTTACAATGAAGTTGCTAACAATAAAAACGACGAGTCATTATTATTTAATTATAAATAATTATGTACATTAGTAAGTACATTTACTTAAAAAAAAAAAGTACTATTTCCGCTTTCTTTTATTTGAGGGTCCCTGTTTTTCACCGACATTTACAAAATAGAAAATAGACGAATGGAATTAGTGGGTGTTTTTATAACTATTAATATTATAAATAAAAGTTTTTTTTAAATAATAAATATTTGATACCTTGCGGCATGACTATGTCCCCTTCCATTGGGACCTCTGATTCATTGTGTGGGCAATCCATTTCCAGATCCGCTTCAAAGTCTAGCTCATCCTCTTCGTCTTGACACACAACTGCGATGTTGTTGCAGTTTCCCGAAGCAAATCTTCTATCTGATATCTTCACAAATAATTTTTGCTGCTGCTTCAACCACTCGCAGCCTCTCATCTCGATCGCATTTACATGTTTGCTGATACCATGCATTAGTCAGTATCTTCCCTCCTATATTCTTGAAACACACAATGGACTTTTTTTCTGATTCTTTGTGATCAGTATGTCGTCTCCATATCTCTCAATTAGGTTAAACTTTACAGTTCAGGTTGATAACTCCTTGTAACCTGTTTCATTAGCTCTTCCATGGAGAATTGACACTCGTCATTATCATTTTCAAGGTAATCGTAATATACTTTGCATTGCTCTGTCGATTGCCTCGGCAAATGGACCATGTTTCTACTGTTCTTGGATCTTCGGCCTCCCATAAATATATTTAAAACATTTGATGTAGTATTGAGCATTTGCTGCGATCAAATCATTCACTGGTTCGATGCGCTGAATTATAGTCTGCCCATAATCATCATTGCGAGCTTTTGCTGCTTTCAGAATTGTACTTTTGAATCCCATGTGTCGCACATTGTATACAATATTGCATTCGTTTGGTGGATTTTTCGCTTGTGTTGCGATAAACTCTTTCGAAATGCACAGTCCACATATAAAACAATTAGTTCGAAAATTAAACTGAGGAGTTGATGATCTTAAAATCTAAGAAGTGCTAGCACTTTGTTCCTCAATCTTCTTCAGATAAGCAGTAATCATCCGTTCATTTACGTATGCTTTTCTACACTTAACATGCACATCTACTGAGATTTTCCCCTTTAGGAAAACTGCCTTTCCATCTTTTCTTTCTGTACTTGGCTTGATTAACACTGCAATACCTCAACTAACTTTCACTGACCCCTCTTCTAAAGAAAAGTCACAAATAAAACTCAGCGATATCGCACAAAATCCTTTTAGATGTTCACTATATTCACGAAGACTCAAACAGTGAATTACAAAATTATAAGTAAGCAGTTGCATATAGAAACTGAGAGGAATGTGTCCTTCTGATAAGCTAGTGATCTGTGCAACGCATATTTCTAACAGAGGCGAGACTGCTGGAAAAGGGGGGGGGGGGGGGGTTAGTATTCCCCTGGACGCGGTCATGGGATGCCGGGGTAGACGCTTGACCAACGTTATTTCATACTTGCACCCCTTCAATCAAGGGGGAAAGTGTAGATGGGATCAGTTAAAGCCTGTTTTAGTTATTTTACTTACATTATTTAAAAATCAAATTAAGAAATTATTACTATTATTATTTTATAATAACAAATGAAGATTTTGCTTACAGATATGCTCATTTTTATTTATTTTTTAGTTATGAAAGAAACAATGAACATCAGATTAATAAAATATAGTCAATAATAATATATTTAGTATTATTAAGTGGGGAAATTTTGTGTAAAATGGTTGTTTTTCAAGTTTCATCGATGTACGGTACTGTAATTCACGTTTTTCAGAATTTTTGCTTTTCACACCTATTTTTGCAGCTCTTTCACGGCTAAACCATTGATCAGAGAAAAAAAACTTTAAATACATAAAATGTAGGAAATTTTGTGTTCTTTAATTTATGTATTGATGACTTTTATGTAAAATGCATAATTTTGAAGTTATTTAGAAAAAACGAAAAAAAGCCATGTTTTTTGCCAAAAAAACGTGTTTCCGGGGAGAAATTTTGTTGGATAATGCCAGATTCGTATTCAGCGACCCAAAAAACATAAAGGGAACCAAAAATCAAAACTACACCAAAACTTGCATTTATTTTTTACCAAATGCCTGGACTATAGTCTTGAGTGCATCAAATTATTATTATTATTATTATTATTATTATTATTATTATTACTATTTTGTCATTTAACACTACATCCAAAATACAACCATAGATCAAGGAATTATTTATTCATTTTGAACTAAATATTTGAAGGTGCTTCTGAAAAAAATAATAATGAATTCAGATGACAAGAAATAAACAAAAAAATGACATACTGAAAGGAATTAATATGATATAAAAAGCTTGGCAAGACATTTCAAAATAAACTATAGTTAACGTTTTTCAGTTTCAGAAATTTTCATAGCATCTTCAAATAATGATGAAACTGATTCTTTAATTGAACTGGATGAAACAGATGAATTGATTTCAGTCTTAAATCTGACTTCCAACTTTAATCAACATGTTAATATTGATGAAGACATAATAAGGAAATGAAAAGTTCAACGAAGAGAAAATTGGAAAAAAAAAATCCAGAAGATTAGCTGTACAATGGAAGTGTTAGTCAAGAAGATTTTATAGAAGCTGGAGAGAAACTTTTGCTATCTGATGTGCTAGAGTATTTACAGAAAAATCTGTGTTATATGCAAAATGAAAAGTTATTAGCGAATGAAATGAACATAACATGAATGATGACAAAATAAAGTATACAATATTAGACAATGCTGTTAAGAAAATAAAGCAAAGCTTATTAACTTCATTCTTTAAACCTATATGGGTATTTAAAGCTGCCCTATAAGCTAATTAAATCAGCAGTATCTTTTAACATTTAAATTTGCCAAGTTTTTCTATGTGTAGCATAGTAATTAATATACAACATTAAAATGCATCAAAACTCTTAATTATCTGAAATCTAAGATCTACAAGAATCTAATTATCTGGAATAGAATCATCCAGATTTAAATCACAAAATGAAAATTTTGTGATATCAATTGTACATAAGTATAAAAAGATAATTTCCTTGAAATTACTTTTTAAATGAATGCTTTAATTCTTTTTACTGTTTTCAGTGAAAATGATTTTTCCTATAAAGGCTAAAATAGCTAGTTTATTATTATTAAAGAAGGCAATTTTTAGAGATATCTTTATGTAATTAAACAACTTTTTTTTAATATTTGTCTTTATTATCTGGACTACTGCATACTCAGATTAAGTTCAGACCACATTAATCAGAATAATTAGAGTCTTTACTGGATAATGAAATAAGTCATTATAACATTTTAATGAAAGCACATTTTAATGAACAATTTTTTAGAGCATTTGTTTTTTAGTTATAAGGTGCTTTTTGATTGTGTTACAATAAATCTGCATTTATTTATAACAATTCAGTGTTTGAGAATAAAGAATTGAATACAAAAAACAAAGACATTACAATAAAAATTGTAATGTTGAAAATAATAAATTTAGAAATCAAAAATTGAAACCTAACAAAAATTTCTAAAACAGATGTAGAATATTAATTAGTGTCAACAAATAGCATGTGATAATGCAAAAATAAAATATGTTATTTAATGTAAGGGTAAGTTAAATGCGAATAATATAACCAAATATAACACAATAGAACCCCGCTTATTCGGACCCCAATAATTCGGATCTCCGTATAATCCGGATCGGCTTGGTTAATTTTTTTTCAAGTTTGAGAAGCAATTGATTAATTTCCATAACATTAACTTGTTTCATCGCCATATTCTGAATAAAAAAAACTTTTTCTGAAATCTTTTCGGAAGTACACCTTAAGAATTCGCATTTAAACTCTTTGATGTTATCTTTCAAACAAACCACAATGTATCATTAAGTTTGGCAATTCCAATTTTCTATTTAAACCACTTACAAATGTCATATAAAAATCACTGCACAGTAAATTTTTACTTGTAGTTTTCAAGAAAGCAAGGTAAAATAGCCCCTATAAGACATATTGTCTGATAAGGATCGCTTTCCAATCTTTGTCGGCCAATAGGTCTGTTTCCTTGTTATTGTGACAAAAAGCTTCTACAATATTACTTGCAGAAATTTATTTATATGCATAAAGAGGCAGCATTAAATTCAGGCACTGTTCTCCAGATGGGACATTTGTGGCTCCGAGGAGAAGACATCATAGAGTTCCGGGTGGGGGGGGGGGGGGGGGGTATTTGAACTTTTTTACCATTACAAACTTTTTTTTTTACAAAGTAAACATTTTTACTGTCTGTAAATATTCAATAAGTTGACATAAAGGTGATTTTCTTTAAGTAGATTTTATTTTATTTCATTTTTTTTCTAATTCTCCAGATAATCCGGATTGGGTCTGGTCCCAATTAATCCGAATTATCGGGGTTTTACTGTATTTTATATAAATTTTAGATTCTATTGCTTGCTTACTTAATATATATAGATTCTAATAACTTTTAAAAATCAATATTGTTTATATGTATAACATTTTTATTATGTAAAAACTTAGAATAAATGAAATTGCATATTATGTCACATACCATGAATTTAACATACATGAATTTTAATCAATACATTATGATAACCATTTAATCATAATCAATATTCCCTTTTAACAGTAACTGGTATCAAAACTGAATCATTGTTTTCACTCCTTCGCGATCTCATGCTCAACTGTGTTACTCTCTTGTGAATAACATTAATCTTTTCCCTTCGTCTTCATGAAAATTTCCCTCGCATTTTTTAATTTAGTTCAAATTTCTAACAAATTTTGTCTTATTATTATTATTATTGTTATTATTATTATTATTATTATTTTTTTTTTTTTTGTGACAAATATTCAATTTTGGTGATAACAACTGACTTATTCATAAATATTTCTAAATTCGTTTTTGAAATAAAAAAAGATAAAAAAAGTTAATGTACATTAGTGATTTCAGCTGTTTGTGACCTACATTTAAGTATAAAATTATAAGATAGACATAGAATAAAGGAAAGATCCTTTATGCAATTTAATAACTTGAATCCAATTATCAACTAATGTTATTTTTTTAGGTGATTGAATAAAATTACATTAATGACACTTATGAGCCACATAAAAATTAACTGAAGAATTAAATTATTTAAAGCACGATAAAATATTAATCACACAGAAACACACAGGAAAAACCTCCAGATTAAAAAAAAATAATAAAATTTAGCACAATATTTAAAGGATTAGTCATAACTGGTAATGCAGTGATTATTTTTTTAATTTTTGAATTAGCTCAAAGAAAAACCAAGAATTCAAAGGCAATTATTTGAAAAAAAGAACAACTTTTGCTTGGCAGTAAACACAATATAAAAACAAAATGTGGATTTAGATACTGGAAAAAAGAACAAAAAAGGGAAGCATAATAAAAATATACAAAAGAGAAGTTTTATGCCAATTAATAGACTTTTATAACAATATATACATAAAAAGCATATATACAGCAAATAAAATAAAATGCAAAAAATAAGATAGAAATATTTAAATATTTTTTAATCTCCATGACCATGATAGCCTTAAACATATTTAATATCACCACTCAAAACTGTTTTTAATTTAGTCGCTAAAAAAATATTTTTAAAAGAAGGAAATTACAATAGTTATTGATAATGTTACTACCTCAGATTCTAAAAGACAATACTCATGAACTCTTTCAACTGCAACAGTCCTGTTTTCTAATTCTGTGTTTGTTCTAACAAGCCACTGCAGGGCATCAGTCACCTAATTAAAAAAGAAATAAATGAAATGACTAAACTTCACAAAATAACACTACAAACAAGATTTAACAATTAACCCTTTTGTTCTTTCTTCATCAAAACGTTTTTACTTTATGAATGTGATTCAATGTTTCAATTTTAATGCCTAAAAACAGATAAGAACATGTTATAAATACATCATTTTATGTAGTATCATGTAATATTTACAAAAAGAAAATCTTGAGCATTTTTTTCTGATCAAAAAACTTTTCCATTTTATTGATACTTAGCACAATTATGCCTCAGATGTGCTATTCATGCGTCCAACCATAATTTTGATTTCCTTTTGTCATACTTGTCCTTTTAATCATTAAAATGAGCATTTACTACACTTATGTTTTGAAAAAGTTGTTATTTGGTTGTCATTTTTCTATTACCAGAGCTGATTCACAATATTTTATTAAAATCAACAATACCTAGTCTAATTTTTTCAATCCTCAGTCATCATTTATGAAAATATATTATCATCCAATGATGTCAATCCCAAACTACTAGGAAATGGTGACACTACAAAGGTAATGCATTAAAATTATTTATTAGCACTAATGAATCGGACATCAGTTTTCCCATGTTACTTAACCATGAATGAAAGATTTAATTTTGCTAATATGTGTCTCTATATCCCCACCAGCAATGTAGCAATATTCTATAAACCAAGCCTGAAAAAAAATGAAGCAATGCTCTATGAATTAAATTTGAAAAAAAAAAAAAAAAAATTGTCTGCTGAACTTTGATTACACATGTCCGATAACTTGACCTACATTTTCCTAGCATTTTCACAATTCATAATTAAACGTAAGGTTTTTTATACACCATTGTAACAAAAATTTCTCTTACCATTTGGATAGCTTTCTTCCATTTTTCAGTGCAGCATCATAATTTGCACTACAAGCTATTGGTTGCACACACATTTCCATCAATCAGTTCTAATGCATCACAAGCATCTAAAATTGAATATACTTGAAATTTCTATTGTGTCCAATTACTTGAGTCCACTAACTTTTCTATATTCACTTTGTCACTTTCAATTTTTGTTACGAAAATCCAAAATAAAATCCAGAAAATAAATGTAAAATAAACTGAACATAAACAAACAAACAAAAAAAAAACCAAAATCATTAAAAGAAATTCTTTATATTAGGCTTAGCCAATACTTAGTTTCTTCAATCATTAGTCAATCTATTAGATAATAATTTTGACACTATACACAACCAACTAAGATGTTGAGTCCCAAATTACAAGCACTATGAAAATGATGATAGATAATAACATATTCAAAATAGTTATTGTCACAAGTGAATCTGGTATTGGTTGTCCCAGTTCATTTAAACATGAAGCGAAATATTTGATATTGTTAATATGGGTAATAATAGAATGACTAGCAATTTAGCGACACACTCGGAACTGAGTTTGAAGTAAATAAACAGAGTCTGTTGATGTTTGCTCATACATATCCAATAAATTTCACACATATTTCTCTAGTATTCTCAAGAGTTCATAATGCTAAGAGCTTTTTATCCACTATTGTTGCAAAAATCTCTTGCCTTTTGTTGGCTTTCTTGCATTTTTTCAGTGGCTAAACTAATGAATTTAAAACTAATGAATTCTTTCCAAAAACAAAACTTTACTTTCAAGCCATTAACATGACTGAGGTGGATAAACTGTTGCATTATGGTATAATGTGACATAAACATAAGGCAATTATAAGAATGAAATATTAAATACAATATGCAAAATTGGCTATGATAAATAAAAAATCTACAATGAAGTTATTTTATTTTCAAATATTTTTTAATTCTTTTAATATTTGAAGCATAATTACAAATCTATCATGCATATTTAAGATAAAGTTCAAGATAAGTGCAACAAAACAATGTGCATCTTTCTAAATCACTTTTAATTATCGGTACACAAAGATAAAACAAAAATTAGAGAAGAAAATATGTTTTAGAAAGTTAAAATCTGATTTTCAGGTAGATAATAAACAAATAAATAAAATGAAAGCATGTAGTATTAGAATAAAATATCATTTCATTTGAATTTACTCATTTTTTCCCAAAAGGAGGAGATAGAAAAAAAATCTTGTGACCAAATTTAGATACTAACTTTTATAAGAATTTCAATTTTATTAAATTTTTGTATAATATATTACTTACTGAAAGAGCATAAGTAACAATTAAACCAACAAGAGAGGGCCCTAAATTATGTCTGTTTGAAATACCCAGTGAAGTAGCTACCAACAGAACAACTGAACCAACAAAATCTAACCAAAAATGCAACCATCTGGAACAATGACAAAAAAAAAGTATTTTAGCAATAATTGAGGATAAAATATAAAATTATTTAAATGAAATATAAAATCATCCAATGATAATATAATAATTTACAGAAAAGAATCCATAAGAGCTGATAAGTAGCTAATATATCCATTAGAAGGTGGAAAATACTGCTATAAAAAAGACTAGGGGATTCAATTCAGAGTATTCAGTGTCACAAAATATATTGTCCAGTGTACATAAAATAATTGAAAAACATTTTTTAATTAAAAAACTAGCAGATTTTTTTACATTTAGTATAGTTTTTGGATTGTTCACTAACAATGCAAAAAAGGCATTTTTATGTGAAAAATATGAATTATGTATTTAATGAAGTTTTGAAATTTATTAAAATCAATATTTTCATATTTATTGCATGCAATGGATAGAAGCTGATAATGAAGCTGAAGAAATCACCAAATATTTTACTAATTACCTTTTTACTACATTTAGCTGCATTATTAGTTTTGACTACATATCTATTATTTGTATTACTTCGTATATCTACTGATGTACAGCTCATATTCAAAATATTAGAATAATTACCTTTTTTTTAGAAATTGAAAATATCGTTTGGTAATTTAATGTCTTTTAATGAAAATATGCAAACGATATTTTTATTAAGAACTTATTGTTGATTAAACTTACTTGTTATCTTAAATTTAATATCATTTTTGAAAAGATTAATTGCAAAAAAAATTATTTTGAAAAGTCAAAATATTAGAATATTTATTCAAGTGGTTCAAAATATTAGAATATTTCACATTAATTCTCCTTTAATTATTACCAATTCTTAACTGGTGGCATCATTGATTAAATTCAGACTATTTTATTTAAAATCAGTATTCTTTTTTGCAGTTTGTTTCTTTTTCGTCTTAAAATGGGCCGTGTGAGTGATATTCCTGAATCTACTAAACTTCGTATGGTTGATTTGTATCGGCACGGTAAAAATCAATGTTTTATAGCGAATTATTTACATTGTTCGCAATCGAGCATTAGTAAAATACTAACACAATATTCAAAAATTGGAAAATTTCAAAATAATCGCCGAAATGGTGGCCGAAAACCAAAAACATCTGCTAGAGATGACAGGAAACTGAAGCGTATAGTTAAGAAAAACCGTTTTAAAAGTGTGCGATTCTTGCACCGAAAATGGAAAGAAGGAGTTGAAGTTTCTACATCGACAACATTAAGACGTCTCCATAAATTTAAATTTGAATCTCGTGTACCGAAAACAAAGCCTCTCATGACTGCAAGACAAAAGCGTATAAGATTGAATTGGTGTAAATCAAGACGTTTATGGAGCAATGAAGATTGGAAAAACATATTATTTAGTGATGAAAGTATGTTTTGTGTTTCATATGGTAATCAAGGTATTCGAGTTTGGAGAATGAAGCAAGAAGCATTTGATAAAGAATGCCTTAAACGTTCCGTAAAATTTGCTGCTAGTGTCATGGTTTGGGATTGTATGAGTGCAGAAGGACCTGGAAAGGTATGCATAGTCTACAAAAAGGTTAACTCTCTGATATATCAAGAAATTTTAGAATATTACATGATTCCATCATCAGAAGATTTATTTGAAGATGATTTCATCTTTCAACAAGATTTAGCGTCCCCGCATACCTTGGTGTCAAATAAGAATTGGTTCCGCCAACGCAACATTAAGGTACTTCCTTGGCCACCAAATTCACCAGATCTTAATCCCATCGAAAACTTATGGTGTATAATGAAGAAAAAACTTCAAGAAAATCCTCCTTCAAGTAAAACTGAGTTAGTGACACGTATAAAGTCTATTTGGGCTAATATTGATAGAAATGTTTGTAAACACCTTGTATATAGTATGCAAGATCGATTGTACGCTGTTATGAAAGCTAAAGGGGATGCTACAAAATATTAACTACCATTTACTTCATACTCATAAGGTAATATTGTTGCGTAAAATAAAATATTCTAATATTTTGAACCAATCTAAATTTTATTCTGATATTCTGGTGTATTTAAGGAAGCTGTATACCTAATTTATTGTGCTGTATTTTATATTTTATAAATGTTAAAATCTTATCTAAACATTCCAGATTTAATTTATAAGAAATCTAATTGCATTTACTTAGTATAAAAAATAAATAAATGACAAATAATTTTTTCTTATTACTTTTTCTCAATTATTCTAATATTTTGAATATGAGCTGTAGCATTAATTTTGCTATAGAATATCAATGGAATTAGATGAAATATTTGCAGAATTAGATAGAATTTTGCGGATTTCTGGTCATTGCTTTGTTTACATTTTTTAAACAGTAATTTGAGTGCAATTAATAGTGCAATCGGAACTACAATGAATGCTTACAATATAATAAAATATTAAAATAAGTAATAAACTAAAATAATAAAAATGTAGATACTTTTTTAAATGATTAAATTAATAATAGCAAAGGTCAAGTTAATAATCAGTAGTGTATGATTAAATATGCATTTTAAATATTAAATGTATTTTTACAAAATTATTCAACAAAACTTGATTCATAAAAGTACATTATAAATTCACATCAAAATCATAAAACAAGGATTTTTTTTCAAGTTTAGCCAAGCTTTATAAGCAAAAAAATCATGATTAATGCATAAATATATTTGGTAAGAAGATAGTGATTACCAGTAATATCAGAAATATCTTGAATTTTTTCCAAAAAAAATTATTCTTTCTTCATGAAAAAAAACATGAATAGAGTATTATTAAGAAAATTACAAATTAAAAAATATATGGAATTGATACAAAACTAAAAAAATCAAATTTTGTGAACTGAAAGTTTCATTGTTTACATCCATAAAATATGTGCGGATTTTAGAGAATTGTGAATTTCTGGTTTGCGGATTTGAGGGAGTCTACTGTACATATATATATTATCATGTACTGTATCATGATCAATATTATCAGTTTTTAGAACCAGTTTTTTGCTGCAGTTGTACAGAATATATGTTACATTATTACTGTATTTTTTATGTTAACTATAATATTTTTATATAAACTTTATTTGAAGATGTAAAAGTTTGCGCAGCAGGCTTGAGAGTCTGAAAACAAAGAGAGGAAAAAAAAAAGCTTGAAATTGAGTTAAATTATCTAGTTGAGATCCATAAAGCTAGACCAGTACTTGCATGTAAGATCTATGGTTCTCATTTTAGTGTGTGTGTGTAGGGAGGGTATCAAAGGATAAAAATTAACCCTTTGTTGAATTTAAACTTAATAATTTCAGCTAATATCTTTAAACTTTGATTCTGATGCTTCTGATAACTTTCTATTTCAGCATAACATTTATTACTTTCAGACTTCATTTTCAGATGATCCTCAAGATTAAAATTGCTGAGCTTTTATGTTTGTCAGTCTCTTGTGTTTAGTGATGGTTAGAGTGATCAAGCTTAGTTTCATCATTGCACCTCGGGCAATCAATCTTCCAATAAAATTAAAGTTTTCTCCTTTTCTTGACAACTCTGCCCTATGTGAGAAATAATGTAAATTATCCATTTTTATAGACAGAAGCAAACTTCTCCCATGATCTTTTACCAGAACATGTTGCAAAACAAACTTAAAATCCATGACAGGGCATTTCTGGGCCATCAATATAAATGCAATTGAATATGGTTTCTCAAAAAGAAACATATAACAAAAGGATAATAAACCAAATTACAACAGACTTTCACATTCATCTTGATTAACACTTATTTTTAGTGAACTCGTTACATCAAAGGGAAAATCAGCATCTAGATAAGAGCTGGCCCCAATCCATGCAGCGAGATTGTTACATATACATGTGTGAGCGTATGTAAGATTTTAAAAAACATAAATAATAACTTTTATACATTATTATATTATAACAAACAACAATCATGGGCATTTATCAATAATTAATTAACAATGTTGTTAGAAAATGGAGAACAAATTCAATAATTAATTTTTAATTAAGGTATTATAAATATAAGGATTTAAATGTAATGAAGTTTTAAAATAATGAATTGAATCAATATTATTAATTTTAATATCTTCTAGATTTAACCCCTTTTTATGCAAATACTAGCATTTTATTTTCCATTTCAACATTCTCAAAATGAGTATTTAAGTAACATATTTAACATACACATATTTTACAATATTGAGCACTTCAGCTAATTTTAAAATATATGTAAAAATAAAAAAGTACATTTAAAAATAATAAGAAGAAGAAGTACAAACATGAAATTCTGACAATTCACTTAAAAACATTTAAATATCAGAGTTTCCCCCAGGTTTAAAAAGGGGCAGGGCACTACTGTTCTGAAAAGGGCACTTTTTATACAGTTGAATCTAGAATTTAGTGGTTCAAAAAATCGTGAAAAAACAGAAATTTCGTCAAAAAATCGAAAAAGAACAAAAATTTCGCCAAAAAAGTTGAGCAAAAAGAAAAAACAAAGCAAATTTTTTTTAAAAATCGCGAAAAAGACCAGATTTTGCTAAAAAAATCACGAAAAAACGACAAATTTTGTTAAAAGATCGCGAAAAAAAGGCCGATTTTGTTAAAAGATTGTTACGGGGCAAGCCTGATTTATTGAAAAAGACTTTTTTTTTTTGAGAAAAAAGAATACTTTTGTTCAATAAAGGGTTATTTTTGTTTCATAAACGGGTGCTTTCAGGATTCACATTTAGAAAGTTTTGTACAGTCAAAAGAGGATTGTGAACAGAGGGGGAGGAGAAGGTCGCTTCGGGCTCGGAAATTTAGAGGGTGTCAAATTTATGCTACAAACGTCATTTTTGGGCTGTCACAAGAAAAAGTTGGGAAGGGGGGAGGCCTTAAATTCTAATTATGCCCCAGGAGTGATTTTCCCTTCACACGCCTAGATTGTGAAGTAGGAAAAACCGCTTTTTGAGCATTAAAAACACAATTTTGAAGCAGGAAAATTAGTTTGTAGAACGGAAAAATTCACTTCTGGCATTAACTTTTTTTGTGTGTGTGTCTCTATGAGGAAATTTGCATTTTTTTTTTTTTTTTTTTTTTTTTCAATCTTTTGACAAAATCTGCCATTTTTTCCGGATATTTTGACATATTTTGTGTTTTTTGGCAAATTTTTGGCAAATTTAGCTGGTTTTCAGATATTTTTTGACAGAACTTTCCGTTTTATTGCGATTTTTTGACGAAAATTTGCCGTTTTTTGCAAATCTTTTGACGACATCTGCCGTTTTATCGCAATTTTTTGACGAAAATTGCCGTTTTTCATGAATTGTTTGACAAATTTTTCCGTTTTATCGCGCTTTTTGCATGAAAATTGGCTTTTTTTTACGATCTTTTAAGGAAATCTGCCTTTTTTATGGGATTTTGTGACGAAATTAGCCTTTTGTCGTGAATTTTGCCGGAAATGAGTCTATTTCGTGATTTTTTTTAGTGAAATTTGACGTTTTTTTCGCAATTTTTTGACGAAATTACACATTTTGTGGGACGCGTAAGAGCTATTTTTTGCGTTCCGTTGCAGATTTTTTATGTAATTTATGCGTTATAGCGCGTCGGCATCGTCACTGAAGGGCTGTGTTTTCTCAAATGTGGGGCAAGAAGGGCACTAGTTTTTGGATGAAGGGCAAGAGGGGCGCTATTTTCTAAACTAAAGGGCAAGAGGGGCGGAGCGCCCCCCTGAAACCCTCTGGGGTAAGCTCTGAAATATACATCAATGTTTATGTAAGCCTTTTTTTGAGGGGTGGTATACATGATTAGTGGATTCTTCATCAAATGAAGGAAGCGTTTTACAAACAGAATACACAGAATTGATCTGATATTCGCTTTTTGACTTTTAAAATGCAAATTTCTTAACTGCAGCTATTGTTATTGACATCTTTTACTGTCATTTTGTTCATTGTATGTACTGATAAGGAGTGTAATAACCTAAAAATCCACCTTTTTAATACGTTTTTAAATAAACTATCTGAATTTTAATTGTTTATGTATTGAAAATGACTTGCTGTTAATGATAAATTTACTATAATGATAAACAGTGATTTAAAAATATACCTGTTAGCTGAATTTGTATTAAAAACACAAGCAATATGGTTATCCACATTTTCTTCAAATTTTTCAATAAATTCAGTTTCTACCTTGAATGCCTTTATACTGCTTACTCCATAAATAGATTCGAGTAAGCGACTGTAAATGGGTGATCTAGTTGTAGACTGCAACCTCATAATCTGGCGAGATGTGTTCAGGTGCAATTTCTAAAATACATAAAAATAGTTTTGAACGTACTTTAAACATTTAATCATTAAAAGAAGATGGAATTAATTTAATAAGCAAATAAATAAATAACTATTGTCAGATTTCATTAACAGGCTAAAGCAGTTGAAACAAATTTTTCAGATCAGTTGCCTCAACCTCAATTTTGAAAGAACTTTCATCTAATTTTCCTTATTTGCACAATATAGAAAATATTGAAATCTGCAATTTAACAATGCTAGATTAAATGTATATTTCTAAGCATATAAAATTTTCCAAAGATTCAGAAAAACTAACTTCTAAAACCTGTTATATTAAATGAGATTCTTTACAATTATGTTCTTCAAGTACTTATTGTTGAAATTTCTTTTAAACAAAAATAGAACATTTCTTCATGGCCCTCCCCCCCATATTACTTCACTGAATTATATTTGCAATTGCCATTAATTTTGCTATTTTAAGGCCTAGTTAGTATATTTAAAAGAGTGTTTAAAACTATCTTATTACAATAAGCAAATTATTTTGCTGACAGATTTTATCATTTCGTAATATATACAGATGTAGCTGTCAACCACAAAATATTTATATATGTTCTAAAAGTTTAATAAAATCTCATATAACAAAATGCTTATGGAAACACAAACTGCAATTACAAGACATATCTAATTTAGAAATCTAATTTTTTTATAACTTTCATTTGGGAAAACAAGTTTTAGTGGTTATTAAAGAGCAACCATACTCCGGCCAGCGACCTTTTATAAGTGGCCAGTAGCACAGCCAGAATTTGGCTCTAAGAGGGGGGGGGGGGGAGTTTCTGATAGAGGTGATTGCTGGTTATTTGAATCGCCAGTTAATAGAATGAATACTAATTAGAATAAACTGACAAAGCATCTGTGTGACAGGAAATCATCATTCTTTTAGCATAATACATCTCAAAAAAGTGATTTAGTTCAAACAACCAGTATCCATGTAATATGTACTTTCACAGTTTTAAGTAGAATTTTTGCCATATAATTGAATCATTTTATTAAATGAAATCTGATTTGATAAAGCAGCAGATTCTGAAATACGCCAAAACATTTAAATATTAATTTTGGTTTTGATTCATGTAAGTGGCAATTATAGTGATCTTTCTTAGCTCTGGGAGGGGTTTTAACCCCGACCCCCCCCTCACCTCTTGGCTGCGCCACTGTATGTGGCCCTAGACAAACATCTATAATCCATATTTATAAAATTAATTGAGATGTGCATAAAAAGTAATAATAATCTTTGCTGTTGTTTTGTAAATTTTCATGAGAAAAAAACTGAACTGTTATTAATAATTGATTTAAAATTATGTTTAAAATTATTTTAATCAAAATAACTTTTTGCATGTCTACATAATCTTATTTGTGCTAAAGACCTGTGTATATATTTCTACACACGTCCTAAAATTTCCCAAATTATTTTCTTTACAATATAAAAATTCAACATTATTATATTATTAGTGTTATACTCATTATATATCAAATACTGCTTTTTAATGTTTGTCGCAGAAATTTTTTTTTACTATAAATCTGTTACACCACATTTCCAAACAAAAAACTTTCCCGTACATTTCTACGACATTTGTCATGGAAATGTACCTAGAAGTTTATTGTTATGAAACAATGGTGTAAAATTTTTTGGTAACATTTCTTCAATGACAAATGTTTAATCTAATGATAATCTAAACTTTGTTATACTGCATATGTTATAGTAACATTGAAATATTTTTTAATCCCTTTTTACATGCATTGCAGCCTGTCTAATGTTGCAAACTTATGTCAGCAGCCTATGAGAAAAAAAGAAGTTGAGTATGGCTCTTACAGAGTATTTCAGAAAACAGTCTTTATCTGAATAAAATTATATATATTTCAATACAAGAAGCATACCAAAATCCATGCACTTCCACCTGAAAAAATAAAACTAATTAAAATACAGATACATATATATATATATATATATATATATATATATATATATAAATTAAATGCTTTCTTGGAATTAAAATGTTGAGCAATGAACAAAAAAAGTTTAATATTGAAAATTACTTTAATTCAAAAATACCATAAGCTATCGGAGCTGTAATTTATTTTATGATTTAAATTATTTTATTATTTAATTTTATTCATATATTATTTTAAATTTCTTTTAATTTTAAATTTCTATCAAACAGATGTATAGTCACATTTTTTTCCCTTTTAGCTAGATGCGATTCTAAAACTTATGCCAAAATGGTTTCCAGTTCACTTGCAGAGATTTTCTGAATGAATTTTCTTTTCAATATAGGATTACTATAAGGAAAGGTGTACAGTAAAAATTTAGCAACTCTTGTTCGTTTCTTCTTAACCCCCTCCCCTTTAGGTAGACCTCAATACACTTATAAAATATAGAAACAAACCAGTATTTAAAAAATATAAATAGTAGAACAATGCAATATAACAAAGTTCACATTATTAGTGGAGTTGAACATTTATTATAAAAGTAATACACCAAAACATTTAACACCACTCTTTACAAATAGTAAACTTTGTGATAGATTTTTATTAGAAATGCTGTAAAAATATGCCACAAAGTTTGCTGGTTTGGAATAGTGCTGTGAAATGCTTTCAGTGCCAATTTTTTTAGAACAAAAGTTTAACCCTGATAAGCAATATTATCTATATATTAAGCATCAGGGCTGGTGACAGGTTTCACGGGCCCCTGGGCAGACAAAAATTACGGGCCCCTACAAGAAAAAGTACTAAAATTTGCTGGTTATTCAAATCGTCGTATAATCGAATCAGTGATTTTTTTTGTAAAACTTAGAACGTAACGTTTATTGTCTTTTATTTGAATCAATGCCATTCTCTCTAATTGAATCAGATTCAGATTAAATTTAAAAGGTGATTATTAAACTTTAAATTTTGACATTATTACTTCAGGGTATTCTGAAATTTTACATTCCATCAATTTGATAATCCAAATGTTTATGACACAAAATATCTGCAACTTAATTTCAATCAGTTGTTAAATAATTAAGAAACGTTCCCTATTAAAAACCCTCCCCTATAAATGTGACATCTATAATGATTCAAACTAGCGATTAACTAATGTTGAAATATATCAAATAATATTTGTGCATTTGAAATTAATGTAAAATTAATTATCAAATTTTATTTAAAAATTCCATAAAATCGTAATTTAGAATATTTTAAAAAAGTTTTCTGCTCATATCATCATTTTTAATTTCGATTTATCAGGATTAAGATATTATCATTATTACATGGAGATAGTAGCAAAATTGTTAAAACAAATTGACACTAAATGAAAGACTTGTTTTCTTAATAGAATGCTAGACCACAAACGGTAATAATAATTTAACGACTCTGTGACATAGCAATCGCGTTCATAAATGTTTCAGAATATTTAAATAAATTTCATATAAAAAAAATTGTTAAAAAATACCAGTATCGAATCTGAACTGAGTAGGTATTGGGAATATGCAGCCAGCGCGGCAGTCACAATAAACTAGCATGTGGGCTTGAATCAGATCGAAATACTTTGAACGACATATCATTTTATCATAGAAAATCCATAGCTATCTATAATTTTCATTTTGAAATAAATTTTAATAATAAGTCAAATATGACTTTAAAATTTTAACTCTACTTTAAACAACAAAGAAAAAAAAATTGAAAAAAGAATTTAATATAATTTTTAATGGAAAAGGGGAGAATAAACTGTCTCTAAGTGTGAACCTTTTGTTTTCATAATTATGTCTCTGAGTCGTTTTTTCACGATTTTTTATGCACAATTTCCCCTAGAGGGTTTCAGAGGAGGGCTCCGCCCCTCCTGCCCTTTAGTTTAAAAAATAGAGCCCCTTTTTCCCCTAATCCAAAAGCTAGCGCCTTTCTTGTCGCTCATTAAAAAAAAAACTAGCGCCCTTCTTGCCTCATACTTGAAAAAACGCAGGCCTTCAAGGATAATGCGGACGCGCTATAGCGCGTAAACTACGTAAAAATCGGAAAGCGCGAAAAATAGCTCTTATGCGTCCGACAAAACGCGTAATTTCGTCAAAAAATCGCGAAAAACGGCAAATTTCGTTGAAAAACGCGAAATAACGACCAATTTTTAGCAAGATTCGCGATAAAATGACTAATTTTGTCACAATTCCGAAAAAATGGCAGATTTCCTCACAAGATCCTGAAAAAACGACAAATTTTGTCCAAAAATCTCGATAAAACGGAAATATTTCTAAAGCCATTCGCGAATAACGGCTAATTTCGCCAAAAGGTTCCTAAAAACGACATTTTTTGTCAGAAAATCGCGATAAAACGGATTTCGTCAAAAAATTTCTCAATAAACGACAAATTTCGTCTGAAAATCGCAATAAAACGGAAAATCCTATCAAAAACGTTGCGAAAAACGGCAAATTTCGCCAAAAATTTTCGAAAAAAAAAGCAAAATTCGTCAAAATATCCCAAAAAACGGCAGATTTCGTCAAAAGATCGCAAAATATGTAAATTTCGTCGAAAGGGCACAGAAAAAAAGATTAATTGCACAAGTGAATTTTTCTGTTCTAAAAACTAATTTTCCTGCTTCAAAATTGTTTTTATTGCTCCAAAAGCAGATTTTCCTGGTTCACAATCAGGGGCTTGCGAAGAGAAAATTGCTTCCGGGGCATAATTAGAATTTGACCCCTCCCCCCCCCCCTCCTGCCAACTTTTTCTCGTGACAGCCCAAAAATGACGTTTGTAGTATAAATTTGGCGCTCCCTAATTCCCCTCAAAGAAACGATGCAAATAAGAATCTGAAAAAATTCGAGTTTCGTAAATTAACCATAAAAAAAAACGCGAATTTTGTTAAATGATCGCTGACAAAAAGCGAACATTGTCAAATGACCGCAAAAAATGCAATTTTTTTCCAAAGGACCTCTGAAGAAACGTGAATTTCATCAAAGTACAACAGACAAAACCGCGAATTTCATCAATGGGCCGCGGATAACACGCGGTTTTTTCGCGATCTTTTGCCGAAATTTGTCATTTTTTGTGATTTTTTGAAGAAATGTCACTTTTTTCGAGATTCTTTGTCAAAATCCATGTTTTTTTTTCGATCCCTGAACGAAATTTGCATGTTTTCACGATCATCTGGCAAAATTCGCGTTTTTCCCACAATCCTATAAAGAAATCGGTGATTTTTTTTCACTAATTTACAAAAGGGATTTTTTTTTTTCAATTATTTGTCAAAATTTGCGATATATTTTACGTAAGATTTTTAGAGTTACGACTGACTTGTTTAATTTTCGTAAATGACTGTCGAAAAATGCTCGAAATGACTGCCAATTTTTCTTAATTTCGGAAAAACTCTGACAGAATCACAAAGGTGATCCAAAGCAAGAGAAAAAAATTAAAAAAAAATTTCTGAAAGGTTACAACAGGGGTGGGAGAAAAGAGGAGACGATTCTTTTCTCGTTGCGAACTATGTGCTTTTTTTTTCTTTCACGCCCCTTTTTCGTAATTTGCGTTCTTTTGACAAAATTTGCCATTTTTTCGCGATCTTTTCATGACATTTATTGTTTATTCACGATTTTTAGCCAAATCAGCCGTTTTTTTTCGCGATTTTTTAACGAAATCGGCTGTTTTTCGTGATCTTTTAACAAAATGTACATTTTTTTCAATTTTTTAGCGAATTTTTGGATCTTTTTCTCGATTCTTTGACAAAATTTCTGTTTTTCCTCAATTTTTTGAACTTAGATTCAACTTTATAAAAGTGCCCTTAAAAATCAAAAAAGGGGTCTGAAGAATGTAAAAAGTGCCCTTTTCAAAATAGTAGCGCCCTGCCCCTTTTAAACCTGGGTGAGACTCTTGTCAAGTGTATTAAGGAAAATATGGGAAAAAGTTTTAATATTAAACTTCAGTTTTTATGTAAAGCGGCAACATTATCAATAATATGTGATTTTTCATTAAACACAGTAGGTACAGGACTTTTGAAGAAGGTCTTCTGAGGCCTCCCTCCCCCCCCCCAAAAAAAAAAAAAAATTTTTTTGCCCCTCTTGTCTCTAAGATTTTGGAGCATAGCTTTATTTAATTTTCCATTCGAGTTTTATTTTATACCTAACAACGCCAGCAGATCTTCACAATCAACAAATCCCCATACAAATGGTTTTCATAGGTATTATTTTATAAATCTAACATAAAGTAAAAAATAAGCCGGATGCTTAAAGGGTTAAAATATTAGGAGGTTCTACAAGTTATGCTCACTAACCCTCAAATAATCTGACGATAACAGGAAAACAAGAATTTAAACAAACAGGTAAACAAGAATTAAAAATAACAGGCGCATTCCAAAGAAAAAAAAAAGAAAAAAAATAGACTGCCAGTCGTCACGTGTGACTAGAGCTCTGCTAAATTAAAAATGTAGTAATATTTTTCGTCTTAAAAAAATCTGGCAACACTTTTTTCCCATTTAAAAAAAAAGCATTCTATTATTAGTGATGTTCAAAAAATTCGGAAATTTGGTTATGAACTGTGAGTTCATGTCTTGTGTTGGAGGCGTGTGCCAGGAGAATTATGTAAAAAAAAAAAGCTTTATTTGTAAATAGTGTATGTGTGTTAGTGTTCTAAATGTATGTCTGTCTTTCAAGAAATAAAAAGCATTTAAAGAAGACTGTAGCCCCGAGATATTCATATTAAGATAAGTGATTCTCTTGTCTCTTCTTCTAAATTTGTAAGACGAATTCTTATAAATGTATTTTGAAAGTAATAAAGATTAAAAAAATATTTACTATAATAAAGTATTAAAAGGATGTTTCAGACAAAATATACAACTTTATAAAAATACAATATTAACATAACAGAATCTATTTTAGAGGTCAGAATTTGAATTATTTTTTCAACGGGCCGGGCTGACAAAATAATTGAATGAGCCATACGGGCCGGCCCGTTTGTCCGTTATATTTTTGTCTGTTTTAGGGGGGGGGGGGGGGGGGGATTTTTCGTCTTTTGAAGGAATGTCCGTCATGTTTTTCTTCGTTGCAAGAGAAAATTTGTTTTTTGAAGAAAGTCCGTTTTTTTGCTTCGTTTTAGGGGGGGGGGGGGTGATTTTCTGTTTTTTAAGCAAATGCCAGCTATGTTTTTTTTTTTTTTTTTTTTTTTTTTTTTAGATGAGAAAGTTGTTTTTTTTTATTATTATTATTTCATTAAAGATGTTCTTTATAGCCAAAAGGATCTACACTTTAACACACAGAATTGGCAGGTATCATTCAAAAAATGTTTAAATTTTTGATAAAAATCAGATCATTCATAAAATGCTGTCATCTTTGGTGTTTCAAACTTAATACCAAATGAAGTCGAAATGGAAGACCTGTTTTATCTCAGTTTTCCATTTTATTGCAATTTAATTACCTATCAAATTATTAAATATTTAGATCATGTGATTATACCCCCCCCCCCCCCCCCATTTGTTGGACTGGTTTTGCTTTTGTCGGGAAAGCGGTTCAAAATGACAATTTTGATGGCTTATTCCGAAAGATCTATTTTGTTTACAAAAAACAGAAAACTGAGTGCATTTCGGTTGTTTTTGATTAACACCTGTCAATTTCATGCATTTCTGAACAAAAATAAATTAACGTATGTCACAAAGTTGCCCTTTTTGATTTAAAAACAATCTTTTGAAAAAAATATCTTTTAATGTGTCATCAAAGTAACTTCAAAAAACCATTACTATAAGTTTCTATTTCAAATATCATAAATATATTTCATAGATAAGTAGATATTGAGCAAAATATTGAATATAATTAACAATTTATTCCATGTAAGGAATGGGAATGATTTGTTTATTTCGAATCTGTTCACTTATACTAGTATCCATTCACAAAATTGCCAGTCATTGAAGAAACATTCACTTATCTTCCAATACCTTAAACTTTATTAATGAAAATTGAAAAACAAATTTCTCCTGAGAAGTTATTCTATTTTAAAGCATATGAACGTTTAAGAAATTTTATTCTAAAAACAAAAAATATCCATAAATCTTTTTGGGGGGGAGGGGGAGGAGAGATATATTACAGGAAGCTCATTTCCTAGAAAATAAAACATTGATGTTTTCATAGGATTTTTTTCAGAAATTACCTTTCTCCGTGCCTCCATAATAACAAAAAGATTGAAATATAAAGAAACTACATGCAGATTTGCTTATTACATTACGATCACTTATTTAAAAAATTCTAGAATGTCTGGATCTGTTTTCTTCAATTACATCATAACATGTTACTTTGCATTTAATTTATATTTTTTTTATGATATAGAACTAGATTTTTAAAAGTATTTTTACTTCAAAATTATGACAAGTTGAATATAGATTCTGCCATTGCAGAATTCAGTTTCGCCTCCGATTACAAAAAAAAAAAAAAAAAAAAAGTCTTTTAGAAGGGCGACCCTGTTTAGAATGCAATGAACTAACTTCATTTTTCTTGTGTTTATTAATATAATAGCAAACAGAATGGCGTGAAATACCCCAATTGATTAGCAATTTCTCTCTGAGTCATTGGAATTGCGGAATAATAAAGAGATGCAATTTGACGTGCTACTTCTTCATTGACTAGATTCATCAAAAATGGATTTTTTCTTTAATTTAAACGCTTTTTGTAGTAAAAAAAGCAAATAAAAAATGAATTCAAACAACACACTTAAAAACTTATAGGACCAACTATCAGGTTTAACTCTCATTGCATTGTGTACCACATATGGCACATACCTAAAAACATAATTCTCAATGCATGCCATAAATTTGGCCAACATGATTACTGTAATTGATCAAGAATAGTCCAAAGAATGGAACAACACTAATTTTGCCCATATCAAATGGCTGGATTTGACAAAAAAAGGGGCAAGAGGGGCGCTATTTTTTAAACTAAAGGGCAGGGGGGGGGGGCGGAGCGCCCCTCTGAAACCCTCTGGGGGAAACTTTGTAGATATTACATCTTAAATTTAATACAGACATAACTTAAAATAAATATTTTGGCGCAATGAGGTTGCGAAACTTCCTTTTAATTGAGACATTTTAATAAAATATACATTTTAAACAACGAAATTTCCTATATTTGCATGCTTAAAAATATCTTTCTCATAGGTTAATAATGCGTCAAGTAAACTAAAAAACATATAACTAATTTTTTATGAAAATATTTTTTGCTTGAGTTCGGGCAAACATCATGGTCACACGTTATAAAATATTTTTGTAACAAAAATTATAATTACTTGTAACTATCACTATTAATTTAATTCGGAGTTTCTAGTTTTTTTAAGAAAATAACAAACATAAGCTACATATGATATTACATTATCTCACAGTTATACAATTTAATGCATAGCATAAAAAATGCTTAATTATGCCAGCTTAAAAGTAAACAAAGCTGTATAAAAAAAAAAGTTGATTACAACTGTTATACTAAAGACATACTTTTCGTTAAATTCGACCATGTCGACATTGTTCTTAAAATGACAGTGTACTAGTGCACTATTAAAAACATGATCTAATTAAAAAAAAACACATGCAAGCATTATTTAGTCTTACGTCTAAAATCTAAAAAGAATAACAATAATATTGCTTACATTATGTTTACTTTTTCATCTGCTAAGTTTGGAACTTTGAAAGCAGATGTAAAATGGCGCATGTCATCTGATAACTTACGATTCGTAATCAAAACAGAAAATTAATTTCTTTGCACTGAATTTCGTGTTACATAATAATAATTTCGACTTTAGAATAGAGTACCACCAATCTGAGTTTATTATTACACTGAATTTGATGATTTATTGGAATGAATATTGCGACTAAAGAATAAAATACCATCATTCCGTGATTATTCTTAAACTTTTTACGGGGCTACTACAGAAAATAGTATAGATTTAAAGTTTATTTGGCATTTCATAATTCCAGTTTAAATGTAATAATGCTCCTTTGTTTTTTAAGTGTAGATAATAAAAAAGATAAATGACATGTGCCAAAGACATCTCTAATAATTTAACGGTTATACAATGAAAACATAGAAATGATTAAAATCAAATTCTGAAATAAGTACTTACCCATTTTTGATATTATATTATCCGAATCCTGTAATAATTAGTCAAACGTGGCGCATGTGCACACACAGTCAGCAACACAAGGCTTATATAATATAATTTTTCTATAATCAGAGCCATAGATTAGGAACAAATAACATCAAGCAGGTAACATCAGACGTAGAGAAGAAAAAGACAAATGCGCATGCGTGCGGGGAATAAACGAAATTTATTCGTCTTTTTCCGACTTGCTGCAACGATTCACAGAAAAATAACCTCTTCAAGGAATACAGAAATTATTTGTTCGAGAATGAGGGAAAATGTAGTGTATAAAGACGAATATTTCTGACAGTGCATAAGTTTAACCCTCAAAAGTTTATAAGTTTATCCCTCAAAATAACTGGCATAAATTTTTATCCTAAATGTTCAATAACAATGAGCAATCTTTATATATTTCTCCAAATTAGACCCTATTGAGTGGGTTAATCAGAAGACAAAAGAGATGGAGTCCATGAGAAATATTAGCCACTACTGCCTTACAATCCTTGCTATTGAAAAATGGATAAATATACGGTAGGTATAATAGATGGAGTTGGAGCATATGCTAACATGACTTACAAAGCCATGCTTCCACTGTGCCTTTGGACAGGATCCAACCAACCTCTGAAACTAAGGAATTTATATATAAAAAATGTTTTTCATATTTTGCATGAAACATTCATCATGAAGAATTCTAGATCCTTCATTAGGATAAGTGTTAGGTATTCTGGATAAAACACACTACTCACAAGTTGGATCATCCATTGTAGTCACCTGACACAGCTCCCAGTAAGTTCTATTTCAGGGATAGTACTGGCACCAAGTGATATTTCAGGACACATTTATTTTACATACTAACAAAATACCACCTGACAACATCAAATTTTATTTGAATTTTCTTGGCAAAATTGCCAAAGAAACTTATAACAAATTTTATAATCAATCAATAAAAATTGTGATACATATTTTGACCCCATAACAAATTAGTAAATATTTTCAAATTTTGTCACTGACAGATAAAAAAATCAGGATTTAAAAAAAAATTACTGAATAATAATAATCGCAACTTTTTGGAGCCAATTATAAAAAATTGAGACTTTTTGCAACAAATTTTAAACAATTTTAAACAATAGATTGAAGAAAATAACAAATTTCATCATAAATATGTATCTGTTAAGGTATACATCAACCCCCTTTGTCCCCACACATATGAATTTTTATACAAATTTACACTGATCTGAAAAATGATCAAAATGATAGTAAAAAACAGATTCATGTTTACATGGTAAAGTAACATGTCTGTTAAGGAAAAAAATAAATTAACATAAGTAGTAACATTGAATAATAAAAATTCAATTTTTTTTAAAAATATATAATATCTTCCACGCCTTTGAATAATCCCCAATCTTGAAAAATTTAGGATAAAAATATAGGAACATAAAATTCAGTTTAAAAAATAATTGTACAGAAATAGTACTGACATTGTACTGAAAAATTTTTGGAGAAAGTTTTAAGTATCACAGGCATGCTCTAATTTGACATTATCATAAAATTCCACATATTTAGCAACTTTTGTGATTTGCTTCGAAGAGCTTCTTTTGTTTTCGATTTTTAGATCATTTTTTATTATGGCGGATCATTTATTTTATTTTATTTTATTTTATGTATTTATTTATTTATTTATTTATTTATTTATTTTTTTTTTTTGGGGGGGGGGGGGTGGCTACCACATATACTTGTGTATAAGTCAACCTAGAAATCTACATGGGCTGGGCTTGGGCCTTACATTTTTCCTGAAGGGCTGGGCCTACCTTATTTTTTCTGTACCAAGCCAAAACTGATTTCATTCTTCCTAGTCATCATGGGCCAAAATATTCAGTCCTAGTTTTGAGCCAATCCATACGAAAATTACTGTCTCCACATGGAAAGGCCCATTCAAAAATCAGTAAAATTTGTCCTGGCCCAAATTTTTTTGCAAAAAAAAAAATGCATATATTTTTAGATTTATTAAAGTACAGTAGACTCCCTCAAATCCGCAACTCTTTAAAATCTGCACATATTTTACAGATGTAAACAATGAAACATTCAGTTCAAATGTAGGTGCAAAATTTGACTTTTTTAGTTTTATATCAATTCCATTTATTTTTTAATTTGTAATTTTTGTTAAGGTTATTGAATTCATGTTTTTTCATGAAGGGAGAACAATGTATTTCTGAAAAAATAAAGATATTGCTGATATCATTGGTAAACACAATCTTACCAAATATATTTATGTATTAATCAAGTTTTAGTCATTAAGTCTGGCTAAACTGAAATAAAGTTTCATTATTTTATGATCTTGTCCGAATTAGTAATTTATCTTTATAAGGCAAGTTTCATTGAATAATTTAGGAAAAACACATTTCATCTCTATAAAGAATATTTATTTGTACATTATTGATTATTAATTTGACCTTTGCTTTTAGTATTTTTATCATTTTAAAAACTATCTAATTTTTTATTATTTTAGTTTTTTCTTTTTTAAATATTTTAGCATATTGTAAACATTCATTATACTTTTGATTTCATTATTAATTACATTCAAATTACTTAAAAAAATGTAAACAAAGCCATGACCAGAAATCTGCAAAATCCTAAAATCTGCAAAACCTCTGGTCCCAAGCTGTGTGGATTTGAGGGAGTCTACTGCATAGCTAAATTAAAATATAGTAAAACATATAAAGAAGTACTGTCTTTGATGAAACCTTGTTTTAAATTGAAAAATGTTCTCATCCATGCAAAATTAATACAATAATAGGCAAGAAAAAAAATTGTATAATGCATTTACATCTGCTAAGAAGGGAACTCATCTATAACGATTTTTTTTTCTTCCCTATGAGATTCCATCTTATAAGATTTTATGGTATACCACGTTTTTGATTTTTATGTCTCCATTACATGGAATATGGATGAATAATATTATAATAACTGAAACATTTACATACAACAAACAGAGGTTCATTAAAAACATAAATATTGCAGTCTACAGCACTTAGATATAAATAAAAGTTATAAACTTTAAAAAAAGCTAAGTTTTTTTGGTCAGAACTTCTTTATACAAGTAAAAATCAATGTGTAGTAGAAATTCACCCAGTCCTCATTTTTGCTAATATACTGGGTCAATTAATATTTTCTATTACTTGAGACTGGAAATTTCAGCCTGTGTAAACCTCTAAGTTGATCGCCTAACTTTTGAATACAAATTCTGCAGAAAATCACAAAACCTACATATAAGTCAACTCTTTAATTTTTACTTCAATTTTCAAAAAATCAAACAAAGATTACACTTGGGAATGCAAAAAAGTAGTAAGTAAACAAAAACAAATCACTGCAAAAATTTTAATGATAATTTACTATTATTTGTTTATAATATTTTATTATTCATGCACATAAAAGTCAGAATTTTAAAATGTCTGAAGTTTTTTATTTTACTTTTTTAATTAACTCATGCATTAGTCGACACCCCCAAAATTCTCTTATCAAAAACTGTCAAAAATTCCTCGACTTGAACGCAAGAATATAGTGTAATTGTCAAAAAATTACTAATTTGACAAAATTTAAAGTTTTTTTTTTTTTTTTTTTTTTTTTGTGATTATTTGATAAAAATTTAGATTTTGTTTCTGTGATCGTTAGACAGAAATTTGGATTTTTTTTTTCAGTGATCATTTGACAGCATTATTATTATTATTATTATTTTTTTTTTGTGTGTGTGTGTGTGTGCATGATCATTTGACAGAATTTGACCTTTTTTCTCTGTGATCATTTGATCGAATTAGAGATTTTTTTTTTTGGTAGTCATTTGGTGAAATTACAGATTCATTTCTGCAATTGTTTGGTGAAATGCACTTTTTTACTGCAATTTTTTTTTCATGAAATTCACAAATTTTGATGAAATTTATGACATTTTTTTTCATAATCGGTAAAAGAAATTAAAAATCTTTTATTTTGTCGTCTGTTTGATAAAAATTAAATTTTTTTGACGAAATTTATATATATATATATTTTTTTTAAACTAGTGTTTGACAAAATTCAAGATTTTATTCCATGATGTCTGATGAAAGGCCACAGTTTTAGTCCATTACTGATTGCTAATGGATTTCACTGTGTTATTTCACATGTGACTGGCAGATTTTTCCATTCCCATTTCAGAAAAGTCACGACAGACAGAAATTTCAAAATTCTTTATATTAAAAAACAGAAATTTGGCAGAAAAGTAGTATTTTTGATTTCAATTAATTTTAATAATTTTGTTAAAATCAAACTTTTAAAGATTTTTGTAAATATTAAATAAGCTCTTTCTTCAATTAAATAAATCTAAGATTATTATTAAAAAATAGTGGTCTTTTGAGGGCACAGTTTGACACCACTGATTTTTAATTTTGTTATATCGAATAAGTACATTCCATATAAAAAAAGGCGGGGAAAGTGTGTTAATTAGATAATTATTACAACTGTATTTTTATTAATGGTCTGTAGGATTAAAAATTAAGAATTTAGTGGTCCTTGATGTTCAAAAAATCGGTGACTACTGCTATAGAGAGTTTCTCAATATGAGAATGCGGGAACTTCTTAGCGGTAAAATTCATTGTTAATGTCTGAGAAATTTTATGTTATATAGAGAGCTGCATTATATAGAATTATGTTATAAAGATCACCTACTGCAATACTATATGTAATTCTTGTATGTTCAGTAATGTGAGTAATTTCTATAACCACAGCACACAAAAATCTTTTATTTAGTTTAACTAGAAAAGATCAGTGATTAAATATAGCACAATTACCGTATTTTCTGGTGTATAGCCCGCACCCCTAAATCGAGCAGTGCAGTAAAAAAAATTCGTGTATAACCCGCGGAGATGCATCGGTGTATAGTCCGTGGGCTATACACCATTTACGAATGTATATTTTGATCAGGGTTCGAAATTAGTAGCCATTAGTCATAATTTTTACCACAAATTTACCAAATTTTTTCGTGATGCATAATACCTACAGTAATTCGGCTAAAATATTAAGATTATCAGTACCTTAATTTTCAGAAGAAATGCCGCGGCGTTTACGTGTTTTAAGATAAAATTTCTAGCGATGCGGCGTTTACATGCATGTTTTTTTCAAACAAGCGTGATATTTTTTATGAATTTTTTCGAAAATTAAAAAAATATCGGTGATAAATTCAAAATTTCGGACAGAAAATGCATACGTATCTTAGGTCATTGGTTCCCAAAAGGATCGAATCCTCGGAATTGGTCTGAAATGCCACAACTCCGAAAAGGAACGATTCTTCGGACTCTATCTGAAATGAAACGACTCCGGAAAAGTTCGATTCCTTGAACTCGTTCTGAAATGAAACGACTCTGTAAAGGAATGATTCCTCGGAATCATTTCCAAAAAATCCGACTGTTCTGAATCGTTCCGAAATGACATAAATCACATACATTTTTTTTGTTCTTTGCAACAGGGTAGGGTACCAACTCCGAAAAGAAATGATTCCTCGGCTTCTATCTAAAATGAAACGACTCCGGAAAAGTAAGATTCCTTGAATTCGTTCCGAAATGAAATGACTCTGTAAAGGAACGATTCCTCGGAATCGTTTCGAAAAAGATCGACTGCTATGAATCGTTCCAAAATGACATAAATCACGTACATTTGTTTTGTTCTTTGCAACAGGGTAGGGTACCAACTCCAAAAAGAAATGATTCCTCGGACTGTATCTGAAATTAAACGACTCCTGAAAAGTTAGATTCCTTGAACTTGTCCAAAATGATACGACTCTGTAAAGGAACGATTCCTGAGATTCGTTTGGAAAAGACCGAATTGTTCTGAAATGACATAAATTGCACACTTTTTTTTGGTTCTTTGCAACAGGGTAGGGTAGATTATGATTTTGAAAAATAAACTATATCTTAAATGATCTTAAATTCAGAATTGTTGAGGTTGGAAGGGTTCCGGATTTTGTATTTTGTTCTCTACAAACACAATGGGGTGATGCAGCACCGATTCGCTAGCAAATTATTTTCTGATATTTTATTTATAGAATTTTTTTTTTTTTTAGGTCTCGCCTATAAGTAGTCCCCCCCCCCCACTTTTAAGTTCTTTTTTTGTCTAAAATTTCACGACTTATACGCGAGTACACTATATGGCCATTGATTATTGGACACTTGTGATTTTAGACATTTTGTTAAATATCTAGAAAAATAAATGAGGAATCATCTCGAAACTCCTAGTGTATAAATATAATAATGTAAGTCATACATCTCCATGAAGATGTTTTACCGAAACTCCATAGGGGACCGTCAACAAATTAAAAAAGAATGAATATCTTTTGAATAACCCTGTCAAAACTAATGTAGCAAAAGCGCTCAAACTCTAGATTATGATTGAATCCCTTATTGTAATAAGCCTTGTTCATTTTTATGCAAAAAGCATGCATACTCGCAGAGTTATTAAGGTTTTTATAAAAATGGTCCCAAATTTTTACAAGTTTTTTACTTATAATTTTCAGAGTTATTAATATAAAATACTATTTTTTTGAAAAAATATGACAAACAACATTGCACACAGTACCCTGTAATCAGAATTAAAAAATAATGAAAATTGTATACAAAATGAGTTGGTTTACTAAATAATTTTTTACTGCGCATGCGTCAACGATATCAAAATTTCATTTGCATATTATGTTAGCTAAATGTATAGAGCAACATTTGTGAAAGTCACGAAATCATAACTTGAAAATTCTGAAAATAATCGTCAATTGAATAAGTTGAAAATCCGTTATTCTCAAAATGAAGCAAAAACAAGAGGGGTTGTATCTATATATTCATTGATTAGTGTCATTATAGAATACACAATATGGGATGTACTACTACATTTGGATAAAATCCCTTATTTTTTTGCTTCATTTTGGAAACAATGGATTTTGTCCTTTTTCTACAGACGATTACTTTCAGAATTTTCAAGCTATGATTTTGAGACTTTTACAAAAGTTGCTCTATATATTTAGCTAACATAATATGCAAATCAAATTTTGATATCTTTGACACATGTGCAGTAAAAAATTATTTAGTAAACCTACTCATTTTTCATACAATTTTTATTATTTTTTAATTCTGATTACAGGGTACTGTGTGCAATGTTGTTTGTCATATTTTCTGAAAAAAATATTATTTTATATTAAGAACTCTGAAAATTATAAGGGAAAAACTTGGAAAAGTTTGGGACCATTTTTATAAAAACCTTAATTACTCTGCGAGTATGCATGCTATTTGCATAAAAATGAACACAGTGTATTAGAATAAGGCATTCAATCATAATCTAGAGTTTGAGTGCTTTTGCTACATTAATTTTGACAGGGTTATTCAAAAGATATTCATTCTTTTTTAATTTGTTGACGGTCCCCTATGGAGTTTCGGTAAAAAATCTTCAGAGATCTCTCAGAGAGTCATGGCCATATAGTGTATGACGTATACTATTATATTTATACACTAAGGGTTTCGAGATGATTCCTCATGTATTTTTCTAGATATTTAGTAAAATGTATAAAATCGCAAGTGTCCAATAATCAATGGCCATATAGTGTATATATGGTAGCTATTATAGATCTATCAGTGCAATACTTGGCGATAGTTCTTCCAAACCCAGAAATAACTGTATTTAAGTAGTAAAAAAAGCTTTACAAACATGGGAGAACTCTCTAAAATTCGCGGCATAGCGAAAAAAATTTACAATTTTTTTTTTCGCATTTTTTGAGGTTTAAAATTTGTAGAAAAAATATCACGATTTCCAATTTTTTAAAAAAAAATCTGTATAACCCACAGTGGCTTTTTGGAAGGTTTTTTCATGTATAAGCCGCGGACTATACACCCGAAAATATGGTATTACCCAAAATTACTGGTATAAAAAACACAGAATTGTACATAACTCACCCCTCATATATATGCAATGATTATTATGGAAAAGTTAAGCCCAAATAGTTCATTATAGAAAATATTAAGGTCTCTATAAAAAGAAAATATGAGTCCTTTTATTACTTTAAATTTATATCTATCTAAATACTTATATTTTTTGTAAATAATTCGTGAGTTAAATGTTAGTTTAACTTTATTCATCTATCTAACAAAAAAAAAAAAAAAAAAAAAAAAAAAGGGGGGGGGGAAGAAAAACAAAGTAGAAGAAAGAAATTAAAACAGAATTAATAATAAAAAATAAATACCTGTTCACAATTCTTCCCATAGGTGTTACATCAAAAAATGACATAGGAGATTTTAGAATGCTATCCAACATTTGATTATGGTACAATTCAGATGCTTTTGTTGAGCCATATACCATGCAGGCAACTCCAAAAATATTTGTAAAAGCTGAAAAAATAGTTATATATATATATATATATAAATTAATGTCAAGTAATTCCAAAGTATATCCACATAACATTCATTTTAAGGAAATTATCAGGGTCATTCCATGTCAAACCAACACAGAAAAGTGTTTTATTTATTTATTTTTTTTTTACCTGATCTCCTCAGAATTTTATGATATTTAGCTCATCTGTTAGGTTCATTGAAAAATGAATAAATACCCAATAATAAATCTATACCTCATTTGGTTTATGAGATAATTAGCTTCTAAGATGTATGAAAAATGTAACTTTTTGCATTTCATGCCATACAAATTTAGCCATAATTTATTCCCTAATTATCACAAAGATGGAAAGTGTCTTTGGAAAGTGTTTAAATTGGGATTTTATATGATATATAATATGCAGTTTTTTTTGGATTTTTTAAATTCAAGGTCAAACATAGATTTTTGACCTTTCATATTGTAACACTGGACATCTTAATTTTTCTTGAAAAAAATATTAATGTATTTATGTACTCATTTTCTATAATATTTGAACATATTTTGGGACAGGCATGGGATGCTGTGTTGAAAATTAAAATTCAAACTACTGTCTTAATTTCCATAAAAAAATCACAAATTTAGGTGACTAATCTACAAATTGCATATAGTAAAATTTATATGTTCAAATAAGAATTAATGAGAAACATCTTTTTTTCACTATAAAGTTCACAAAACAATTTTTTTCTTTATGTATATATGTAGGAGAAAGGGGATGAGGCTAAGGAAGGTTTCATAATATGAAGTAAATAAATTTATGCATCTTAGTAAACAAACTTCTGAGTCATTCCACATCAAATCAATATAGACGCCTCTTAGTCTTTCAATAAAATTTGAGACACTTAATAGATTCGTGGTATAGTTAAAAATTAAAAAACTGGATATTTGAAGTTACGAAACTGAAGGTAAAAACTTAAGAGAGTTGAAAGTTTCTAACTTTGTTAAAAATTATTATTATTATTTAAGAACTGGTTTTCCTTTTCATCTCATTTTAAAACTTGTTTTGTGAATATCTAAATTATATACAACACAATGGATATTATACTAAAAATATTTCTTTAAATTTCAAATTTCAAATTAAAATATGAAAATAAATTATAAATTTTTTTTAAATAAGATGTTTTCTGAATATTGCAGGCTTGCCATATAATTTGCAATTATCAATAGTTAAACTTTTAATAATATAGCATAAAAATATCTTTTTTAAAAGTTTTAAAAATAATCTTAAATAAAATTCTTGCTATAAATTTCATAAAAAATTTCTTTTTTGAAGCAGTAAAAGACTGAGCTGAATTTAATATGTAATATAGTTTATATCTACATTAACTATCAAATAGGTAACTTCTTTCAATGTACACCATTTCTAATCAGTTATATTTTAAAATGCTAGGTTTGAAATTGAACCATTTGTATATTCCTGAGTACAAGTAGAACTAAGAGTAACATAATTAAACAACTTTTTATAATATACATGTAACGACTTCTTGGGATGTCAAGAATCGTATCATAAGAACTGGACTCGGAAACCTCTTGGCAGATTGAACTCTTTTATTTGATCACTCATCTTACATCTCAATCCACGAGTCCAGTCTGAGCCATTTACATGGATTATGGGTAGTTACATGGCCATAGTTTCTGCAGGCATCTCAAAACTCCAAAGTCTCTCGTTTTTTGCATGAAATCCAGAGAATATGCTGGGGTTTGTAATATTTTCTAGCAGAGGGCACAGTTGTAAATTTGGTAGGAACATTTAATTTAATTGGTTCATTGGCTTTTGATTGATATGTGATCAAAGCCTGTACAATTCCCGGGTCAGTGACATATGAGGCCCTAAGCACTTAGCCAAACAAATTTGACCTTAAGGAGCATCCAAAAATGATTTCTGAAAGGATGTATTGCTGGAAAATAAAGTTATCAAGGGCAAACTGCTTTGAAACATCAGAATTAAAGTTAAAAAAATATTAATTTGAACTTTAACTTTTGAATTTTAATTTTAAGTTTAAATTTTAAAAAGGGGTTTAGTTTTTTATCCTTTCATACATATCATATATATTATAAAGCAGAAGTTCTGAAACTTCCAAATGAGTGTTTTCAAAAACTACCCGATGGATCTTTTTGCAGATTATATCATTCCATAGGAAATATTTTTGCGGAGGTTTATGATACAAATATACAGGGATAACTCTGATTTTTCGTACTAAATTTCGTATTTTTTGGTTATTTTTGACGGAAGGGTTGCAACAACTAATTTTTTGGCGATAATTATATTTCAAAAAAGAAATGAAATGCTTTTTCTAATGGAAAATAATATAAACATTTCGAAAAAAAAAAAACCCTGTTCTTTGATTTAAAATAAATAATGATAAAAAGAAAAAAATCCGCTTAATGCAAAATAATATTATGAAAGGAAAATATTTATCTTTAACGAAAAAAAAAAAAAAAGAATATTTATAATATTTTAAAAGTAACTCAATGTGAAAGAAAGTTTTGAAGTGACACAATATTTGGCTATTTATTTCTTTCGAGCCAGATTAAAAGAAACAAACATCTCAAAAATTTCATTAGGTAAAACATAAGTATTTTTTTCTTTCTTTTTTTAAAAAATATTTTTTTAATCTAATTTTCTCGTTATGTGTTTTACAGAAGAAACTCGCAGAATTAATTTTTTAAAAAAAGGCTCTAATTGTTATTTGTATGTTGTTTGTTCAATTGGGTGTTTCAATCTACTTTTGTCGCCAAACAATGCAATTCTAAACAAAAAACACAAGACGGAGCGATGGTTGCAAGAACTATTTTCTCTCTCTCTCTCTCTCTCTTTTAATGAGTGAGAGCATTTTTAGGAAATTTTTTTATATTTAACTTAAATACATATATAGCAGTTAATACCACAAAAATGAATAATATTTAAATTTTAGGGTAAATGTCTTTCCAGATACATAGATATTGTAAAATAATTTAACTGCAACTTTAAAAAACTTTTTTGGCACAGATATTTCATACGCACCACATTGGTGCGATTTGTCTCTTACACCAATACCATATATACATCTGGGTAATTAACTGACGCCAAAGTGTCATTATTTTGCTTGATATGACAACTCGGATGTTATTGTCTATTTATTAATAAATTGTCTATTTATAATTTTTTTCTTTTTTTTTTCCAATTATATAAACTATTTTAATCTAGGCACATTTGTCATACATGCGCCACATTTGCGCGATTGCAATAAAATGGCGATTTTATGCCTCACTTGGTAAAATGGCGATTTTATGCCTCACTTGGTAACCTGGCTCTTGTTTATTTATTAATAAATTTTTATTTTATTTTATTTTTTAAAGGATATAAATAGTTTTGTTTTATAATTATCAACTAAACTTTTTAAAATTTATTGTTATTTTCTATTTAAAATAACAGAAAATAATTGTAAACTATATATGTAACTGGTATTTGAAAAAAAAATTTTCTCCAAATCGGCATCAAAAGAAAAAAAAAAAAAAAAAACACGCCAATGTGGTGCGTATATGTCATTCATGTATACATTTTTTCACTATATTAAATTATATAATATATAACTGTATTTAAACATGTTGTATAAATAACGATTATTGTTTTTTTCCAAACATGTTATCACAGATATTATATACACACTGAGGTATCTGACTATCGCCAAAACGTTGTTATTTTGCCTGATATGGTAACCCAGCAATAGTTGTTTCTGTATTAATAAATTGTTTATTTACTTTCAATTTCTTTTTAGAAATTCTATAAATTGTTTTGTGCTATAGTAACTTTTTTTAATTAATATTTTCGTTTTAAAATAACGAAAAAAAAATTTTAAAAATGCACATTTCCTCGCTATTTTAAAATGAGGATTTTGCCGCATTGGTATTGGAAGGACATCTTGCAAATCCGGGTTTGTGCCGGAGTTTTTTGTGAAATATGATATTTTCAAATGTAAATTGAGTGCTACTTGATTAACAGGTCGGCCAGTTTCGCCAAACCATTCAAATTTACATAAATTCATTTTAAATAACGAAAGAACAATAAACATAAATAAAAGATACAAATTAAAAGTCGAATTAAAAAGCACCTTATGACGTAAATACGTGTATCACGTGTAATATCAATTACTATCATACTTACGATCATCGATCATTGACATTTATTCCTATAATCTGCTATTAATTTTTTTCTCGACAGAATAATCAAGTAGTACCGTACATTGTACAAACTCCAGTTAATATTACAAAAATAGAGCTAAATAACTAAATTTAGGTGCAAATGCACACACCCATGTTGTAAGAAAGAGGCACAAATGTCATATATGCACCACGTTGGGGTGATACATTTCTGGCGCCACTTTAACGGAAACTTCGTTTTCAAATGACAGATACATTTCTATTTTCTATTTTACTTTTCTATGTATAGAGCATAACATTTTGTATCATTTTAAAATGCAAATGAAAGTAAATAAATAGTTCATTAATAAATTAAAAACAAAGCTGGATTACCATAAGAGGCATAAAATGTTCATTTTGTTTCAATTACGCCAACGTGATGCGTATATGACATCTGTATCAAAAAATGAATTTACACATTCAAAAAACATTCACCTCATTTTTCTAAGGAAAACTTTATTTAACTTTATTTATTCTACTGCATTCCAAAAACAGAACACTGTAATAGATTTGTCAATTGCAGATATATGTTGCGAAATAT
Organism: Maratus speculifer; assembly: GCA_964019185.1. Classification (NCBI taxonomy): domain Eukaryota; kingdom Metazoa; phylum Arthropoda; class Arachnida; order Araneae; family Salticidae; genus Maratus; species Maratus speculifer. The sequence goes on along the minus strand of OZ025295.1, from coordinate 40,214,453 downwards.
AATATAATATTGATAGAGGATGTACTAAGGTTTCCACAGATACTCATATCCTCAAGTTGAGAGGTTTCGAGTTCAAAAACTATCAAATGAAAATGAATCACTTGAAAATTGTTTAAATTCAATGGTCAATCTCTGCGATCATAATGCGCGCTATTTTAGAAGTATGGTGAATAGACAATATTTAAATCGCTCTTTTCATAATTGCCTCATTTATCTATCAAACTCTACAATAAATGGTCAACTGAAATATTTTTTTCTTAAAAGCCCAAATTTTATCGAATGCATAAGCTGATACAAAAACATAATATTTTATTATTATTTTAATGTAGTTTGGCGTCAACGGGCCTTGATTCCATTGTTGTTGTTTTTATTTTTGGCTCAGTTTTGTTTTTTCTAGCTCGCTGAGTTTTGCACTGATGAAGAATCTCGACAGTACATTCGAAACAGCTGTTTGCTAACTTTTAATGCATTTTTGGTGCATTTATAATTGTTGGTTTTCTATCTTTAAATACAATGGCGTTTTGTATGATTTTCAGAAATGTGACAGAGCATTCGAGGTGAAATTGCTTTAAAAAACACAATCATATTCAATATTTTGTTTGATTCATGTTTTGTTTTGAAAAATAGACCAGCGCAGCGGGCTTAGCCTGCTAGTGTATGTTATAAAGCAATTTATCATATAGCAATATATTACCTTTTTTATCAAAAGATAATAGAGTGAAGCACCGTTTACATGTTTTTTAAGGGATCAAAGAAATAAAACGTATAAACTAAATTCACGAAATTAGGAACATATCCGTAGCTACCAACATAAAAAAATCAGATCTATAATAAAACAAATCAAATACAAGAGGTGCCTAATACAAAACTTCTTATTTCGGATATAATTTACAACTTACCACTGTTCATAATCATTCGCCATGTACAAAATATATTGTTATTTTAGGTTGTACGGAATTTTCGGAATACACGGTAAAAAGTTTATTTTTTACAATTAAAAGTGCCATTTTAACATTATCATTCAAATTACTGTTAATGAGGTATTGTTGCATGTTGTTAAAACCTGCCAAAGCTTGTTGAAAAATTAGCAATGGCTTTTCAGTGCAGTTGTCCTTTTCTCCACTGCTAATTTCTTAATTTGCGATCATTTCATCGATTGTTAGAAGAGAACATGTTGCAAGTTCCGAATCACATTGCACATAATTCTTAAATGTAGCAACATCACCTAAATTTGACTAGTTTTCTGGTGGAGCAAATTGATCAGGTTCGGCGATATCAATAGGAATGACATCCATTGGAGTTAAAAAACCGGAAGTGCAAAGCAGATTTTTATTGCTTTGGGTACAATGTTTTGCCAAGCCATCATTATGAAAATCATAGCTTGTAACCTGTTAATGTTCACATTTTTGAAATTTCTGTGGTCTAAGTTGGCGATAATTGTTTTCACCAAAAGTTTTCAATAATGTTGTTTTAGGGTTTTTATGACTTCTAAATCTAATGGCTGCAATTGGCAGGGAAGAACTTGACATTTATGATTTTTAGAAAGTACATATCAGGTGGATGAGCTGGATACTGATCAATGAATAAAATGATTTGCCGCTTCTGTTTTCGCATTTTATCATATAATTCTTTTAACCAGTCGGTAAAAAAAGGCAATTTTATCCATGATTTTTCATTCTCCAGGTACATTGTTAATAATGTTTTCATGTTTTTGAAGCACCGCGACTTTTTTGATTTGCCAATAATCAAAGGAGGCAATTTTTCAAATCTACCTGCAATGGCACACAATAACACTGTTATACGCAATTTACTTTTTTTCCCACCATGACTTGTATCTGATTTGATTGCAAGAGTTTTAGATAGCAAAAGATTATAAAATAAACTGGTTTCATCTGCATTGAAAATGCCTTTTTGTTCATATCCTTCTATCAGATGTGGCAATTGGTTTTGAATCCAATCATACACTGTTTCGCAGTCAACATCTCCAGACTCTCTGCTTACAGTTTTGCTTGTTATGCCACGTCTTAGTTTAAACTTGTGAAGTCATCCTGAAGAAAATGATGCATCACACTGCACATTCAGCTTCTTCGAAATTTCTCGTGCTTTTTCCTTAAGCAAAGCTGACGGGAATTTTTACACTATGATAATGATTAAACCAATGTAAAAGTAATTTTTCAACATTAAAAAATTTTCCGCTTTCGATTCGAAGTTTTTTTTTAAAGCACTACACCCACTTTGATGATGGTTTTCCTTGATGATCTTGCGCTTATAAATTAGCGTGCTTAAAGTTGAAACTGGTAAACCAAATTCTTTCACAAGATCCATTCTTTTTAAATGTTGGTTTTCATCCACTTTTTTTTTAAATGCACATTTTTTCCCTTCAACGACAAAGATTTTCTATTATGCGAAGTCATTGTGAATTGCTAGTGAATGATAAAAAATCCAAATACTGAAACTGCCAGAAAATGAACTGAGAGGCCAAACCCCTTTCAAGCAACCCCCCCCCCCCATGTTCTTTCAGGCAAAATTTGAATCAAACATGTTTTCGCTCTTTCATTGCCAAAAATATATCCTTCTTGGCAACTTCCAAATTTCATTACTGGTCAACTAAAGATCCAGAGAGAGATTTCGAGGAGCTTTTTCTGGAAAAAAAAAACGGTTTGGCGTGCATCCCTGCCTAATATCAGATGATTGTAGTCAGAGATAAAGGATTCAAGAAAAAGTTACCGAATTAGAACTTGTCCTACTAGTCTGGGGAGAGTACAGTAACAACCCTTATGTATAGAAAGTGGGATGTTCACATTCGTTAGGGGTACGGCTTTTGTTCCACTAGGCAGATATTGGTCAAGGTCTTTTGTTAGACTGGACGATTGGGAATTGGGAATCTGCAGTTGAAATGTGCATTTTCTCTCTTTTTGATTTGTTGAAAAAAACGTTTAATTAATTTTGCTATTTGAGGAAAACGTATAAATGGAATTATTTAACGTTAACATCCATTGGATTTTGCTAGGACCATTTAAAAAAAAAAAAAAAAAAAACATATAAATGATTAAAAAAGTAAAATGGTAAAAAAGAACGACTTCTAGTGAAATTTGGAGCTATTCTGAACAAACATATCAATGCATATGAATCATTAGATACCTAATTTTTTTTCTTAATTGACAACATTGCTTTTTTCTGGGTTTGTGTATTATTCTGCAATAATGACGTCATATGCACACTTTTCTATAGATGTTGTTTAAGAATATATAGTAAAACTGAAATGATTTAGCGCAGGACTGTCCAAACGCAGTGCCCTTTGGAAGTTTTCTTGGTGCGCTTTTGAATATTTCCTGTTATTAAACATTTTAGAAGTAAAATTCCATTATAAAGAATGTTTTCTTTAAAATCATTAATATTTTATCAAATATATTTTTAATACCTGTGTTTGGCATGCTGTTGGCTTGTCGTTGTACATTAAAAACCAGAAACATACTTTGAAAATTTAATAATGCATATTTTTGCAATTTTTAGTTATTGTTTATATAGTACAATTATGATAGTTAAATTTCTTAATATTTGGAAATAGCTCTTTTTAATACTCAAAAAGTAAGAGAAAATTAAACCTTTTCACCTGCCCCCTCTCCTTTGAAGATTCATGTGCATGAAAGTTCAGCTTTTTTCATTTTATTGTTTATACTGGCCCATTGGCTGTTTTATATGAAGGATAAAAGAGCTTAATTTTATTTTCTTGACTTTTGAAATTTTTGAAGGGTTTGTTTTTGCTTTACTTTTTTTCTATGATTTTGCTTAGAAAAAACAATAAAAAGTGCTAAATGATTTCCATCTATGAAACCACTTCCAGACTATTTCTCTGAAACCACCCACATAGTTTGGTCACTATCATGCTTGTCTGTTTTTGTACTTTTCATAAAACTAATCCACACCTTCAAAATAAATGAAACCAGATTTTCACATCTTAAAGGAAACCTAGCAATGTCTCTGATTTTCATATTTATTTATTTGTTTGTTTTTATAGGCACAATTAAATTTTCTGGCACCTTATCCTACAAATATTTTTGATATGACTTCTCATAGAAAAATATATAATTTGAAATTTAATATGTGTAATTCCAAAACTGCTGGTTTCTTTTGTTTACCGCAGTACGATTAATTTGCATCATGTTAAGACATGATGTATACTAATACTATGCAATAATATTGCCACATGTTTTCAGTCACACAAATAATGTCGCCCTTCATTGAGTGCTAAGAGCCAAACTGTGCCTCTGATTACTGAAAAGTTGAACAGGCCTGCTTTAGTGGATGCAAATGATGCCATTTTATAAAAAAAATGCTTGCATTTTAATTCTTTAAGCTGGAATGCTTTAGTGTACTAAGTTTGAGGTACTAAGTGAAAAATTTAAATGTGAATATAACGTCATATTTAACAGGAAAAGATTATTTTCTTAAATAAAACTAAACATTTTAACACAAATGCAACTGAAAAGCATAAACTATGACAATTTTTACTCTCAGGTACTGAGATTAGAATCGGAAATTAAGAGTGAAACTATTCATGTGCAAAGATGTTGCTGACAATCGCAACTTCCAGTTTTGATGAAAATGATTAAATTAAATACCAATTTTTTAAAATGGCAAATGTGGATTTAGAGTGGCGTATGTAAATTTTGAGGAAGTGAAAAAGATGTTGGGGAGGCTTTCATAGAGGAAAAATTCTATGAGTGCATCATAATGAAATAAATTTTGCATTTTGTTCTGAAATTCCAAGTATAAGAGCCTCAAATGATAACTTTATCATAGTAACTAGTCTTTTTTATGTTTTAATGATTAAACAAACATTAAAGTTTGATTTTAATAGTTTAGACAACTGAGTTTTATAGATAGAATATTTTGTTAACTTTAGGTTAAAATAACAATTTTTTGAAAGTTAATATAGCGAATGAAAGGTTATTTTTTACTGTAACTGATTTTGCATATTTATTACAAATCAATGAAGCAGTTCCTATTTAAACATTTTCTTTCATCAAAATTCCTGGGGTTCTACCTTGTAATTAATAACTTTTAAAACTTTTGAACAAAAAATGTCGTCACAATTTTATATAACTCATTTTTATGTATAAAGTTGCTTCTTAAACATTTTCTTTCGTCGAAATTCGACGGGTTCTCCCTTGTCATAATAAAAATGAAATATGTATTGTCAGCAAAATTGGTAACTGGCAAACATGACATCAAACATGGGAATATATTTATTAATAATCTGTAGCACATTAAAATATTTTTTAAATAGTTAATATGAAAAGTATGTATGTAAATTTATGATGATGAAAAGATGTCATTTTCAGATTTCGTTGAAAACAAAAATGATAATTTAGTCATAGTAACACATTTTTCATTGATTTTTCATTGCTTAATACCAGGACTAAAGCATTAATTGATAACTTCATAATTTATTACCTTAATAACAGGTCACTGATTACTTATAAGAATAATGTTTGCTTTTTCAATAATTTGAAAAGTTTAACCTCCTCAGTTCTGATGTCGCCTATACAAGACACTGAAAAACACCCTTTAAATTTAAATGCTTCTAGAATTGTTAAAATTACTTCTAAATCTTTTTTAATAAATGTGTGCATATCATATGCATTGATATATAAACTGGTACATCATTGGAGGTGTTTTATAGAAATTTTTAATTGGCTTTTGTAGTCTTATGTAATATTTGTCTCAGGATTGAGAAGATTAAGTTAAAGTAAGTTAGTTCTAAGTATAATATATAAATATATACATAATGCAAATATTTTTTTAACTTCAATTTAATAGTTCTTTTAAACATCGTCATTCATCAAATTCCACGGATTTTGACTTCTATAAAATAAATCCTTAAATCCCAAAATTAAATGAATTAGCTGGGAACAAAGTAATACAGAGAGGGAAAAATACAGATTTTATCTCCAATTTGTATATAAACGTTCTTATATTACAATGTTAACAAAAAGATATTTTAATAAAATTTTCAACAGATTTATCTTGCTTTGTGTGAAAAACAATGACATCACAGAAAATGCTAGAAGAATACAGTATTTTGGTTACTGTGACTGTATGTAATGTCAACATTTTCCTTTAACTACATAAGCAATAAAATAAACACATTTGAAACAAAAAGCTTCACATAAACATTTCTGAAATTTCAAAACATTTTGCTGTAATTATTAAAATTAAATAAAAAAATTCTGAGGTTTCATTTACGCAATGACAATAGAAGTTTTAGGTGTATTTAAAAAACTTTTTTTTTTAAACAAATTTCTTGAAAGTTGAGGAGAGAAAGAGTGAGGAAGCACTGTTCACCAGAATCTAATTGAAAGTTTGTGTAATGTGTAAAGAATAGTTCTTGTATGATAATTTTACATTCAGCCATAATAGAATACAATATGTGTTTTATTATATTGATGACTGCATATTTTACTCAGCCAGATAAAGCTAAACAAAATAATTGTTCTTGAAGCTAGTAACTGCATTTAATGTTCCCACAATATAATGTAGCAAAGATGGTGTATATAAATAAACTTATGTATTTATTATTGCATAGCATGTATTTTTTATAAAAGCAACCTTTGTTCTTAACTGTCAAATTTTTTGATTGGAAATTGAAATTTGCAGGCATGACTACTAATGTGATTTTGAATCTAATAGTTTTTTTTTTTTTCATTTTTCGACAAATGTATTACATCTTAAGTTACAATTCAGTGTTATAAAAATCATGAAAACTTTTCCTAGGCTATTATGTTGAAAAAATAAATTCAAAATGCAAATTTTTTTAGTTTTTCAGAAAAATCCTTTGCCGGTATAAAAAAAAAAAAAAAAAAAAAAAAAAAAAAAAAAAAAAGAAAAACATCAGTTGATTTTTTTATTTCCGAAAATGTGAAAGCACCTGCAAATTAATACAATAACTAATTTAATTTCTATGCAACTGAGAATTAAAAAAAAAAAAAAAAAAAAAAAAAAAAAAAAAAAAAGAATTCATGAATGTATCAAAATTTGTCAGTTTGGATTTAAGAAAAGACTTGACAAATGCCATTTTATATTTTTGCTAGGACACATGCATGATGTCACCAAATGAACAGAAATACATACTGGGGAGTCACCAATTACATGTTAAAACTTTCACGATTTCAATAATTTTTTTTATAAATTTCTATCATTAAACTAAAAAGTTAAAAAGGTTAAGGGGAAAAAAAAAAGGAATAGCCAAATATATGAATAATGTTGCCAGGTGTCTTAATTTGCACAGGATGTTCTGATTTTTAGGATTTTCAAGACCCATTTCATGGAGCCACTGTGCAGCATGCAAAAAATCCCGATTTTTCATGATGCAATTATTTATTTATTTCTTTTTTGCTTATTTTTAACTAGAATCTAATGTTTTCTATTTGTTAAATCTGTATTGAAAGGAAGTACATGAAGTAAAACATGTGAAAACAGAACTTGTCTTTGAAAGAAAATATTAAGATTCTGCAAAAAGAATATCCTAAAAATCAATCTGCTAAGACAGAATAGTTTTTCATTACCTAGATATTCTGCTTTTACAGGCTTTAATATACTTTATTTAGTAAAACCTGTTTGTAACAGAATCCTGTCTGAATTAGACATAAAAATTTCACAGCCTTATAGAAGGAATACTATACAACTGCTTTATCAGAACACTCTTGAAAAGAAAATTTTGTTTCATTTTTTTAGTGATATTTCTTTCACAGGTTTTACTGCTGAAGTTTTTGTGGTTAGTTAGCACATTAACCAATTAAGTAAACCTACTAAGGTAGAAAATGACAGTTACAGATAGCTTCAATTTTCATAGGAATACTATATTTTACTGCATAAGGTTTTGTGGTTATTTGACACAGTAACCTACTAAATAAGAAGTAGATAGTTACAGATAGCTTCTGTTTTCATAGGAACAGTATGTTACTGTGTCTTAATTTAGAAGCTCCTGTTTTTAACTGTTATTCAATTTACATATTTGAAATTTACATCTGTCCTCTGTGAATACTCTGTCAATCTTAAAATATTAAAACTAATCTTTTTAATATTGAAATTATATTAGCATCACTCGCATGAAAATCATCAATCTTATAGCAGCTGTATAATGAAACATTTTTATTGTTTCTGAATTTCTTCTATATAAGTATTCAATAAAAGAGCTTTACTTTTCAGTTTAAATTCATAGCATAGCTCCTGTTTACAAGATGTCCATATTATAATTTAAATAAGAATATTATTACCTTGAGCAACACCAAATCCTCCATAAGCAGAAAGTCGCCAGATTGTTCTAGATTTGTCATGAGTTCCATTTAAAATGGGGTCAGAGCTCCAGTCAGCTACCCATACATTAGCTCCAGCCTATTAAAGAATTATCAGCTGCATTAAATAAAACAATAAAAAAGAGAGGGAAAAAAACCCCAATGTTTTATATGTGTGCTTAAATAAAAATATGTCCTCATAATACATTGAAATCAAGGAAAAAACAAAAACAAGCATATGTGATATTTCTAAAAATGTTAACATTTTATTATTAACAAACATACTTAAAATTATTGAAGATAGTGTTAATTTATTTTTCCTCAAATATTTTTACATGATTAATCACATATAAAACATATCTATCATGCAAATATTAAATTGTTAACATTTGAGCTGATACAGAAAACAATAACACCAGCAGAGTATTATACTTTTTTAAACAAATTCATTTATTATGTAATTAAAATATATATGTACAAATTTACATTAAAATTTCAGAGTTCTTTCTTTACGTGACATGTTACATGAATGTTTGAAAACCATCGCTATTTTTTTAAGCTGTTACTATTTTATAATATTAATAAATATAAATTGTTGCATCATTAAAGAATGATCTGCCTGCAGAAAACCCTCGCTCCCTTCTCTCACACACAAAAAAAAGTGGTTTATACATATATTTAGAATAGGAATGAAGATTTTAGCTTTGTTTATTTTTCAAGTCATTTGTTATTTGCAATATATATATATATAAAGATGCGGCTTACATTGCATGGATGACTGTCATAGAATGCACTCAGTGCAATTCCAATTAGCAGGATCTGATAGACCATCAGAATTATTTGAAATCAATTTTCACTAGGGATTATGAAAGTAAGTAATATCTGGAACTTCAACCAGTTTTAGATTATAAAGCAGGAATTCAACAAAGTGGGCATCAATTTGAAAAATGATCTACTTTTGATGCATTTTTTTAAACCTTACTGTGCTTCTAATTTTTTCTTTTTTCCCCCCTAAAAATCCACTGAAAATGGTTGCTAAAATTAATAAATTTATTGGGTTTTTTTTTTTTTTGTGGGGGGGGGGGGGGCAAGATTGATTCTCGCCCAGTTTGAAAAAAGTCATTTTCTAGAAAAAGCATTTATAGTGCCTCAAAATAGTATAAGCCTACAATCTTGTTGTGCTAAAGCCCGAAACAACTTATAATTTGATGAAATTGTTTTACAGGGATAACCTACAAATTATAGAAAATAGAAAACTTAAGGAAAAAAAAAAAGATTTTTTCACCTAAAAAAAAAAAAGTAACCTTCTCCTCTCCTAAAAGGAAATGTAATTAATTAAAAATCACATTTTTCTCAAAGTCCAGTAATCTCTTAACCTTTGCAAGGGTCGTCAAAATCTTGAATGTTGAGATTATCTTACTATGCACAAAAAGAGGTTAGGTTTTTTGATTTTTAAATTGAAAAAAGCAACTGAAACCCCCAAAAATATATATTAAGCATTAAAAAAGTACATGCAGTACATAAATTTGAATAATTATAAATATATGTACAAAGTTAAATTGCTAGTTGATGGCTGAAAAAAACTTATACATAATTGTTTGGAATAACAGATCTCTTGTTTATGAATTTCTCAGCAAGGAAAAGTTGTGGTTGTTAACTTTTTATTTTATAAATAATCGAAATTTGCAAATATTAAAGGATTACTGTATTCTACTACTCTCTCTTCCAAATTAATTATGTATGAGTATATCCATTCACAAAATGTTGGAGGATAACCTACATGTAACCCCTTGAACATTTAATTTGAATTTTATCATCTGATATTAACTCATTTTAAATGCACTATTTTATTTATTTGTATAAATCTATGAATTGATTAAAGAAATTTGACAGGAAAATAATTTAGAAATTTTTTTGAATATACAAAGTATGCATGTATTTGTGATAAAAACCAAAATACTTTAAAATTGTTTCACTTAGTTTGTAATAATACATAATTAAAATAATTATTCTACTGCATATTTCTGTATTTAAAAAAAAAAAATCTAAACAATAAATAAAAAATAAAAGTAAATAAATCAAGTATTTACAATTTTTTAAACACAATTTTACAATGATTAATGCAAAAATAAATTTAAATAAATCATTTTCTGTTTTAAATAGAAATTTACAGTAATTTAAAGATTGTTAACATATTTTATTCATTAAAGAATTTCTCAATGTAAACAAATTAATAAAATTTATAATACCAGTACAATTAAAGCATTATAAAAGAAAAACAAGTGATAATAAAATGTGTTTACCTCAAGTCCTGTATAAGCAATATATCCCAAAAGAGCCAGAAATAGCAAAGGCCAGCCAACATGTTGCATGTAGTTCAAATAGATACCTCGTTTAACCTAATATAAGAAGGGAAAAAAAAACACTTTTGAAATCTAAAATTCACTAAAAGCATGAAAATGCATTTATCTCTTATTAATAAAGGCACATAGATTTAAAAATAATACTGAAGATGGCAGAGAAAACTTAATAATATAATTTATGAGCATATAAAAGAATTACCAACAAAAACTAGATAACCAATTATTACTTTCCACTAAAGCTGTTGCAAACCGTATGTATTAGTTACTATAAATAACAGGTATTCTCTAAGATACGAAATACTGAATCGTTACTTACAAATATGGCTCGTTAGTCGTTACCTTAGTCCATATGCAACCGATCAAAGTGAAACTAACTTCAAACACTGCGTACATTTGTGTAATTCATGGTTTCTTGTGAGTCCGCCCCAACAAGTATATTAATGTATATTTTAAAGAGACAAATATTAATTGCGTATTTGAATAGAGATGTCCACTACATAGTGAAACCAGTGAAACAGCGATATTGAAACCTGCCTAAAACAGAAAGTAGCATTAAGCCAGTTCTCAAAATTGTTTACCCCCACTTAACACCGCAAGATATTCATAAACTCAATCTAATGCATGGAATCATTATACTGGCACTGATGGCAGTAGCAGTGATATCAAATCAAATAGCATTTTTTAATTGAAGTTCAAGTTATAATCTAATATTTTTATATGATGACCCTTCAGATATAACTCTTTCCAGAAATACTACATCATTCCTTAAATACTGATAAATAATATTTTATTCTAATATAATTTTCCATTCTTTTTACAGTGAAATTATAAAAAAAATTTAATAGATTAAATGCATAATTAACATGAAATTAGTCTAATTAAAATCTTAAATGATTAACACACATTGTTCTTTTATTGCTTAGATCCATGGCCTTTTTTTTTAAATGGAAATATTAATACATGATATGTTAATAATCTCTTAAAAAAAAAGCGCAGTTATTTTGTCCATGTTTTAAAAATGCATATAACACTTTATATCTGTAAGATAAATAATACAATCCCTGAAAGAATAAAGGATATCAAAGTGATTATTCTTCTAAAAGCATTTTTTCTGCTATTGACCATGTGATTTCAAAAACTCCCTCTAAATTCACACTTACATATTCGGAGAATGAATGGATGCTGAAATAATGAAACACAGGTTTTTATCTATCCTCTGAATAACCAAACGACTAAATGAAATATCCATATGTGATACTCATACGGTAACAACTTATTCTGTATGAGTATCAGATAAGGGTACATACATTCCAGACACAAATTCTCATCTTTCAGACATCACGTCTCTGCTTGAATCCTGAAATGAAGGTATCATTTGAAACCAAACCATTTGAATTTGATTTGTCCCCCTGGAAAATTTGATATTTTGCGTTTTCAAAGGTCAAAAAGTGCAATTTCCCTTCTGGAACTCTATAACGTCCCTCCGGAGCCTTTGAAGTCCCTCCCAGAGAAAAGTGTCTGAATTCACCACTGAAAGAAACAATTCAGTGTTTCGTGTTAGTGATAGTATTAGTATATTAGTCGTATTATTCCAATTACTTATTAATGAATACACATGGTTATCAACAGCTCTAATACATATCATTCTGTTTGTATTAGTTATTCTTGAATTCAAATGATTTGGATCTCATACGGGCTTGTTACAGGGCCCTAACTAGAGTGAACAATAGGAGGGGGGGGGGGATTCAAGAGAATGTAGGGAGGGGTGCTCAAAAAATGCATGGGGGGGGGGGGCTCACAATTTTTTTTCTCTCTCTCTGATGCAGAAAAATTAGTGTATATTCATATTGTAGGTACTATGTTTCTTATTAAACTGTTGTAAAACTTCATTTTATGCTAAGAAAGGTATATGATGTTGAAATTTTTGAGTGTATAACTGGTGCAAAATTAAACATTATGTCAGCATCATATGTGCAAAAAGGATGAGAAAGTGTTGAAACACTTATTTTAGTTACAATTTACTATTTCTGCAAAACTGTGAAAGGATCTCGAAATTAAATTAGATTTTTGAACAGAATTTCATTTAGTGACCTTGGAATATTTTCCAGGGGATGCCCAAAATATTTTAGAGGGGGGGGGGGGGGAAATCCCTTATCTACAACATGGCTTGTTAATTCATTTATTTATTTTATTATGACAAGAAAAATAAATAAAAATGGATGTATTTTTCTGAAACATCAAAAATGATAAAGCAAAATGTGATTCATATTTGTGCCAAGCAAAGAATTCAGTTAAAAGAAATTCAAAAATGAATTGGGAAAAAAAAAAAAAAAAAAAAAAAAGTAAACAAAATAAAATATTGGTAAATTACCTCAGAACTTGCATATTTAGCAAAAAAGTATTTATCAGTGATGTATGAATATTAGTACCATATGAAATTTTTTTTTCAAAATCAAGTTATTTAATATCTGAAAGATCTGCCCCCTCCAGGGCAAAACTGAGAGAAACATAGGGAATACATTACATGGCCATTGATGACCGCCCACTTGTGATTTTAGACATTTTGTTAAATATCTAGAAAAATACATGAGGAATTATCATGAAACTCTTAGTGTATAAATATAATAATACAAATCATACATTTCCATGAAGATTTTTTCCCAAAACTCACAGGGGACCGTCAACAAATTAAAAAAGAATGAATAACTTTTGGATATAGCCCAGTAAATTTAGACCAAAAAGGAGGTCGATAGCTAAGAAATTCATAATGAGCTAAAACTTTCAGGATTAGCTCCTGGATATGTATAGAATGGATCCTGAAAAGTTTCAAAAAATTCGATGTCGACTTCCATCCAAAATTGCAGATCAACTGTGGTCGCCAAATAATTGCGCCTTGTTGGATGTTTTTCTGCATATTTACATCAAAAGTGAATATTTTTCGCTTCTAAGGGAAAAAATGCAGCCAGCAACTCTGCTAATCTGAATATGAGCTTTGGTTTATAAAATAAAAAATATATATAAATGTACGGTAATACGATTTATTATTTAAACTCAAATTATTTTAAAAAATATATAAATCGTTTTTTCCTTTGGAGTTTTCACCGATATTTTCACACATAGGCATTTTTTCAACAAAAAATGCAGATAAGAAAAAGAATAAAAGGTAGTGAATGAAGAAATTTCCTACGCATGCACTCCATACAGACATGGGAGGGGTAAAATGAAAATCTACAAGATTACCTCAAATACGAATTTGCTCCTCAACCTCCCTCCTTCTTTAATGAAGTTTCAGTGAGGAAGAATGTTAAATCAACTTTAGCTGCTATCATTGAAACAATTGAGCCTTGTGTTGAACCTCCACCAACTTACTCGTTATTGTAGATGGATGATTTCTTTTGCATTGGTTTGGAACGAGTCCGACACCTATATAGATATATGCCTCAAATATGTTAGATTTGTCCAGAAACACTTCTCTGCATGTGAAGTAGCTGTTTTTTATGGGTACACTTGTGCCTTATCAACTAAAAAAGAGGCAAAGATGGTTGGTGTCGAAAATGTCTGCATTTACTGCTTTTGATGAAAACATGGTGGCTACAACTAAACAAGCTGTTTTTTACGGAACTCCGAGAACAAGGCTAGGCTTATTCGAATGGTCATGGACTACTTCCAGGTCGAAGAAATAGCTGCACTACAGGTGAATGATGATGCTGATGCCCTAATCTGTACAACAGCAAATAATTCAAGTAAGACCAGTTGTAGATTAGTCACAGTAGTTGGTACTGACACAGGTCTGTTGACCAGTTTCATCGCATGAGTTAACCCAGGAAAACCACTCTTCTTTCTACGACCTCACAAACAAAAATGCTATAACATATTTTGTTAAATATAAATCAATACCTGTTATTTTATTCACCTGTTATTTATTCACTGTAGCCCAGATATTAACTGTTAAGTTAACTGTACTTGTAGTTGTTGAGAGCTGCTCTGTTTACATGCGGTTGCTCATGGAAAATATGATTTTAAAGTTTATGTAACTATGTAACTGATGTTTAATTACAGTAATTAAACTTAATTACAGTTTATGTAAGTAGTTTAAGTCACGTTTTTAAGTGGTTATGGGCCCAGCAAGCCCAGTTAGTAGTTTTTAAACTTTGAAACATCGCCGATCGGCACGTTGTTAGGCTTAAGTTAGGCTTAGTTTCCTTGTCATCGAATTGTGTGTTCCAGTTATATGAGTAACATGGAAAAATTTAATTTTATTGAAAAATTAGAGGGTGAAAGGAACTGGATAAGCTGGAAGTTTGATATTGAACTTCAATTAACAGTACAGAAAGCCATGCCCATTGTTTTGGGAATAACAACTAAGCCTGATGAGCTTCCGGAAGGCGCTGCAGAGGCAGATAGAAAGGCATATGCTGTAGCTTTGAAGGCCTATGAAGAAGCAGATGCTATTGCTAGATATACAATTGGATCTAGTGTTAGGCCTGAACCCAAACAGCACATCCTCACCTGTAAAACTGGAAAGGAGATGTGGGATGCCTTGCATTCTGTGTATGAACAGAAGAATGAAAGAAGGTTAGATCTTTTGTATTCTCAATTATTCAACTACACTAAAGATCCCATGGACAATATTGCAACTCATGTTTCAAAATTGCAGAGAATTTGGCAGGAATTACAAGAAGAATTGAAGAGTGAAAATGTTCAGTTACCGAAATCTATGCTACTAAACAGAATTTTGAACACTTTGCCAAATGAATATCTCGAATTTAAGAATGCATGGGAATCAGTGCCAAATAATGAAAGATCATTACAAAGTCTTACAGAAAGACTACGCTTACATGAACAGCGGTTAGATGAGTTAAAACTGCCTGTTGAAAACAAGAGTGTGGCATTTGTGGCCAAGCCAAATAATTGCTGTCCTAAGAAGCCCTTGGATAAAACTGTTGTATGTGATCAGAGAAACTCTAAAAGCAAAAAGCTGAAGTGTTATGCTTGTGGTCGGATCGGTCACATTAAAAAGAACTGTTATAGTTTGAAGAATAACAATAATGAGCGAGCTGAATCTCTGAAATCAGGACAAGCTTTTGTGACAGTTGCTGAACTAAAAAGCCAAGATTACTGGCTCATTGATTCTGGTGCTTCTCATCATATCTGTTATAAGTTGGACTGGTTTTCTTCATTTAAACAGTTTGATACGCCCAAGCCCTTAAGATTAGGTGATGGAAGAAATATGCATGCTACAGGTATTGGAGAAATCCAGATTGAAATGCTTGTAAATGGGTTATGGAAACCTGGTACCCTTGTTAAAGTCTGGTATGTTCCTGGGAGCGACCAAAACCTTTTCTCATCTGGTGCAGCATTAGATAATGGTTTGAATGAATATGCTGATAACAAAGTACGTGAGTTCAGAAATAAAAAAGGTGAAACTGTTGCTGTTGGTGAAAGATACAATAGTGTCTACAGACTTAATATGCGTGTGATAATTCCTGAATCTGCTTGTGTAGTCGTGGAAAATGATAATCTTCAGTTGTGGCATGAGCGAATGGGACATCAAAACAAACGCCATGTACAAAAATTCCTGAAACAGAAAGGCATTGATGTAAGTCTTAATGATGAATTTTGTGATGCCTGCATGTATGGAAAAATGCACCGGCTGAGTTTTGGCTCTCGACAAAATCGTCCTACAAGCCCTGGTCAACTTGTTCATGCAGATGTATGTGGCCCAATGCCTGAGAAGTCACTCGGTGGGAATCGTTATTTTGTAACGTTTAAAGATGACTACTCAAAATACAGAACTGTCTATTTGATAAAAGAAAAGAGTCAAGTGAAAGAAATGCTTTCTAGTTTTTTGGCTGAAGTTAAGACTGCTGGCTATACACTCAAAGAACTCTTAACTGATGGAGGTAAAGAATTTAACAATTCAGAAGTTCATCATATTGTGAAAAAAGTAGGTCTAAATCACAGGAACTCCATGCCCTATACTCCAGAACAAAATGGAGCGATTGAAAGAGAAAACAGAATCCTTGTTGAAGCTGCAAGATCCATGTTGCATGCCAAGGAAATGCCTGAAAGGCTTTGGGGTGAAGCAGTTAACACCGCTGCATATGTCATCAATCGAACAGGTCCTACTCCAGAAGAAGGTAAATCACCCTATGAAATTTGGTTTAAGAAAGCACCAGCATTTGATCATGTAAAAGTTTTTGGTACAGAGTGTTTTGTACATATTCCAAAACAGAAAAGAAGAAAATTTGACAAAAAGGCTGTGAAAGGTTATTTAGTAGGATACTGTGGAGATAGAGATGGATATAGAATATGGTTGCCAGACTCGGATGAAGTGATCTTAAGCAGAGATGTTGTCTTTAAGAAGGAAATTACTTCAGCAAAGACATTAGTAAAACAGAATCCTGTACTCTCAACTGAAAATAGTTGTGAAGATGATGAGAGTAGCAACGTAGGGGAAGCTTCTCAGACTCCTAGTTTGAGCATTGCAGGAACTGAAAATGACAGCGATAATAAAATGAATTTAAGAGACAGGTCTCAAATGCAGAAGCCATCTAGATTTGAAGGCTATGTCATGTTAGCTGAAGATGATGAACCAATGACATATCATCAAGCAATTACTTCTGATGACTCAAAAAGTTGGCAAAAAGCAATGACCGAAGAATTGAATTCATTGGCAGAAAATGAGACTTGGGAATTGGTGGATCTTCCAGAAAATAGAAAAGCTATTGAAAATCGCTGGGTGTATAAAATCAAGCGAAATTCTGAAGGCAAGATAGAACGCTTCAAAGCAAGACTGGTTGCAAAAGGTTTTTTGCAGAAACCTGGAATTGACTTTCATGATACATTCAGTCCTGTAGTTCGCTGGGATACAATAAGATCTGTAATTAGCTTAGCTGCTAGCGAAAATCTTAAGTTAGCCCAATTTGATGTTAAAAGTGCATTTCTATATGGGGAACTAAATGAAAAAATATACATGAAGCAACCAGTAGGATTTGAAGATGGTACACCACGTGTTTGCCGATTGCTTAAAAGTATATATGGTTTGAAACAAGCTCCCAGGTGTTGGAACTGGAGGTTCAAAACTTTTCTTCAAAGCTGTGATCTCAAGCAAATGGATAGTGATCCATGTCTTTTTGTCAACAAGGATAAGTCTCTATTCTTAGTTCTGTATGTAGATGATGGAATTGTTGCTGCCAGAAATGAAGACTTGTTGGAAACATTTCTTGAAAAATTAAAAGAAGAATTCAGCGTTAGAGTTGAACCTGCAAATTATTTCTTGGGTATGCGGCTGAAATATTTGAATGACGGTTCTATTTTCATTCATCAAGAAAACTACATCAAGAAAATCTTGGATTGTTTCAACATGTCTGATTGCAATCCTGTCTGTATTCCAATTGATAAATCATTGATGTCACAGGAGCCTTCCGAAAAGCTAAATGAAAGTATACCATATAGAAGAGCAGTAGGAAGCTTGATGTACTTAGCCATAGTTACCAGACCTGATATTGCTTATGCAATTAGTGTGCTATCTCAAGTTCTGGACAAGCCTCTAAAAGTACATTGGAGTTTGGTAAAAAGGGTTTTAAAGTACCTTAAAGGAACTTCTAAATGGGGTATTTTGTACAAATCTGGGACAAAAAACAAATTGGAAGCCTTTAGTGATGCAGATTATGCTGGAGACCCCTTGACAAGGAGATCCACTTCAGGGATGATCTTCAAATACAGTGAAGGTGCTATAACTTGGGCTAGTAAGCGGCAAAAATGTGTTTCACTTTCGACTACTGAGGCTGAATTTGTGGCTGCTAGCCAAGCTTCAAAAGAAGCTGTTTGGCTCTACAGATTATTTCAAGATCTGTCAACTGAAGCATGTGTGCCTGTTCTGCAAGTTGACAACGAAAGTGCAATAAGATTAATTAAAAATCCCGAATTTCACAACCGCACAAAGCACATAGATGTTAGATACAAGTTTGTCCGGGAAAAATTTCAAAATGGAGAACTTGATATTCAACATTGTGACAGTGAATGTCAAGCTGCAGACATTTTCACCAAGCCCTTGGCAAAATTTCGTTTTCAGAAACTTTGCAAATTAATTGGAATGTATGAACTTAAGACTTTTGCTTAAGACATTTATTTTAATTTAAGTGGCTGTATGGTAGGTATGGATTTAGGGGAAGTGTTAAATATAAATCAATACCTGTTATCTTATTCACCTGTTATTTATTCACTGTAGCCCAGATATTAACTGTTAAGTTAACTGTACTTGTAGTTGTTGAGAGCTGCTCTGTTTACATGCGGTTGCTCATGGAAAATATGATTTTAAAGTTTATGTAACTATGTAACTGATGTTTAATTACAGTAATTAAACTTAATTACAGTTTATGTAAGTAGTTTAAGTCAAGTTTTTAAGTTATTTAAAATTCAAAAATTACTTGGCCCAATGAAGGATTCTATTCTCTTCCTATTTGCAGCAACTGGATGTGATAACACATCAGCAATTTTTAGGAAAGGGGAAATCCTCAGCTAAGAAACATGAGCTTTCTTTAACTTCCTTATTCAACAATTCTCAACTTAAACCCCAAAAGGTAATTGAAATTGGGAAGATATTCATGAAAAACCTTTTTGGGGGAGAGATATCTGTTACAATAAAGAAGTAATCAAAAATCTCTCACCAAAATTTAGCCTGGCTGTTCTTCCACCAAGTGCAGCAGCTTCGCAGTATTCAATTCGGGTTTATCTTCAAGTCCAGCCATGGCTGAGAAACAACCTAGACCCTACTGAATGGGGATGGTTCATGAAAGAAAGCAGATTAAACTCATTACCTCCAAAATTTCCTGCAGCGCCCGAAGATCTTCTGCAGCTTATTTCTTGTGATTGCAAAATAACTGCTGCAAGGGACTGTGTTGAAAGATGTCCATGCCAGAAGGCAGCTCTCCGTTGTTCTAGGTTTTGTACCTCTTGCTTAGGAGAAACATGCACAAATTCAGTTTGTCCTATTAACGGATTTGAAGACGACGATAATGGTTATGACACTGAATGAGTGAAATTCTGGTAATTTTGTTTTAAGTTAATTTACTACAAGATTATTAGCTTATTTATTATAAGGATTACTGTAATGTTTTATTGTACTTTTACTTTGTTTTTTTTTTTTTTTTTTTTTTTTTGGCATTGTAATAAATAATTTAAACTTGTTCGAATTTTCTTTCTTTTTTATCCAGCACAGTCCTCCAACACACATTCCTATATAGAAAAATGGAATATCTGTCATTTTTTAAAACAAAATTTAAAAAATAATCCTCATAAATAGGATTATAAATATACAGATGATTTGTCAATAGTTTCTTAAGTACGAGGCAAAACAGGCTAAGGACAAAGGAACTTCTAATAATTTGACAACAAATAAATGAATGTACAACTTATTTGTAGCAATTATTTTGATAAAAACTAGGTACAGGGCTCGACTAATCGACTGAATCCTAAGCAGGCATCTGTTTGCGGGACCCCTTCATTTTAAGGTTCTTTTGCACGACCATTAAAAAACCTCAACAGAGAGGGGGTTTTTAGAAATTTTACAGGTTTATATTTTATTTTTGAGGCCTTTTCGAGGCTCGGGGCACAAGCCCCGTGTGCCCCTGCTTTAGTCAGTCCCTAATATATACATTAAAACAGGATGTAAGTAGAGGCCACAGAATTTTTCAGAAGTAAAAAAAAATATTGATATGAGACTTGGTACAGAAATGGAAAAAGAAAATTGGACGATGCAAAAAGGTCTTAGCAGCCATCTTTGATCGGCCATTTTGGACAGAAGCACACATGATAACTTCTGAGACTTTTAAGGTTATTTTTTTTTTTTTTTTTTTTTTTTTTTTAACTTGTCATAAAAAGCTAATTCAGAAATTTTCAGCACATTATGAATTTCTTAGCTATCAAACCCTAAATAACAATGCAAAAAGGTCTTAGCGGTCATTTAGGATAGAAGCACACATGAGAACTTCTGAGACTTTTGAGGTTGATTTTTACTTGTCATAAAGAACTAATTCTGAAATTTTGAGCTCATTATGAATTACTTAGCTATCAAACCTTAAATTTACTGGGTCAAACCCTGTCAAAACTAATATAGCAAAAGCGGTCAAACTGTACATTATGCTTAAGTGGCTTATTGTATTAAACTGTGTTCATTTTTATGTGAATAGCATGTATACTCGTAGAGAAATTAAGGTTTTTATAAAAATGGTCCCAAATTTTGCTAAGTTTTTTGCTTATAATTTGCCGAGCTCTTAGTATAAAGTAACACTCTTTTCTGAAAATATGACAAATAATATTGAACACAATACCCTGTAATCAGAATTAAAATATAATAAAAAATTGTATGAATGCATTAACAATATCAAAATTTCATTTGCATATTCTGTTAGCTAAATGTATAGAGCAACTTTTGTGAAAGTCGTAAAATCATAGCTTGAAAATTCTGAAAATAATCGCCAATAGAATAAGTTGAAAATCCGTTATTCCCAAAATGAAGCAAAAACAAGAGGGGTTGTATCCATATATTCATGGATTAGTGTCAATATAGAATACACAATATGAGATGCGCTACTACATTTGGATAAAACCCCTCATTTATTTGCTTCATTTTGGGAGCAAGGGATTTTGTGCTTATTCTATAGACAATTACTTTCAGAATTTTCAAACTATGATTTTGAGACTTTCACAAAAGTTCCTCTATACATTTAGCTAACACAGTATGCAAATGAAATTTTGATATCGTTGATGCATGCACAGTGAAAAATTATTTAGTAAACCTACTCATTTATCATACAATTTTTATTATTTTTTAATTATGATTACAGGGTATTGTGTGCAATATTATTTGTCATATTTACAGAAAAGAATGTTACTTTATATTAAGAACTCTGCAAAATATAAGCAAAAAACTTGACAAAATTTGGGACCATTTTTATAAAACCCTTAATTTCTCTACAAGTATATATGCTATTTGCATAAAAATGAACTCAGTTTATTACAGTAAGAAACTTAATCATAATCTACAGTTTGAGGGCTTTTGCTACATCAGTTTTGACAGGGTTATCCAAATGATATTCATTCTTTTTTAATTTGTTGACAGTCCCCTATGGAGTTTTGGGGAAAAATCTTCACGGAAATGTACGACTTGTACTATATTTATGAACTAAGAGTTTCGTAAGAATTCCTCATATATTTTTCTAGATATTTAACAAAATGTTTAAAATCACAAGTGGACAGTCATCAATGGCTATGTAGTGTATGTTCCCCAGGCACAAAAACGAAGGGGTGCCAAATGACATTTTTTTTTGTCAATTTTTCTCACATCTATGTTTAGCATGGTATAGTTAAAATCATCCTGTCTGGGGTATGCCAAAGCATAGAAGAATCTAAGAATGATATGGCATAAGAAGCGTGTATAAAGCAGAATTTTAATAGATTCCGTTTTCGATATCAATATTTGATGCAGCCAATTATATAGTTCTGTATTATATATTTTATGATTACGTACTTCAAATATTAAAATAAATCGATCATTAGAAATTTAGTAAAATTCTTTTTGTAAACATACTTTACGGAGAAGAGGGGAAGGGGGAGATACTAAAATTCATGTTTGTCCTGGGTGCAAAAAAGGGCAGATTTGGTCCTGAGACCCTCTTCATTAACACCAAAAATAGCGCAAAAATAATATTTTAAAACATAATACAAGGTTATTTGATAGGTTGATCGCATAAGAAAATAAACATATTTTTAAAAAAATGTTTTCAAATTGTCGTAGAAATTAAATTTTTATAATACATAATTACTTTTAGTTTAAAATTAGTAAATAAATTTGCTTGTAAAAATATTTTGTTTGTGTAATTTTATTTCATAATTTTATTGTAAAAATTCGGTAAACTTTTACTTTTCTTAAATTGCTTTTTCCGATTATTCTTTATTTCATATGTAAAATATTCTACAATTTAGAAATATTATGTACATTTATGCATCAAATTTTAATTTATCTGCAATTTTCCCTTAAAATTTAGAAAATTCACTAGAAGTTTTACATACAGATGGCTACACATATCAGAATCCTTGGAAGACTCGTATGGTATATAAATTAGATTTGCTATTTACAGTTCTGTAGTTCATGTGATGATTTTTAATACCCTGGTTTCTGAATAGTACTAAAATAACAAGTAATGAATACTTTCTAATGGGTAGTGAGTTCAAAATTAATGACATTATGTGGGTATTCATTTTGTCATTTCTTTTCTAGCACTACTTCCCACATAAGTATAACATAAGGAAAATAATCAAATTATGCTAAAAAATTATTATAAATTTTTGGCTTACCTTTATATTTTGAAGTCTGCCAAATCTATTTTTGATTTTAAAAACACTCAATTTTTAGATTATAATAAAGTTTACTGAAAAGCATCCAAAAAACAAATTTTTTCAAAAGAAAATAAAAATTCTCAAACTGGAGCATTTGTTTGAGATTTATACTGTACAATAAGCATAATTTTTTAAAAATACAATATATCAAATAAAAAACATCACTAAAGAGGATTAATAAATGACGTAAAAATAGCTTAAAAAAACTTTTTAATAATCATTCACTATTTATTTTTAAAATCATGCCTAATTTCACGATTGCATATCATATTTTTTGAAAACATTGTCCATTATAATTTAATTTAAGAGGAGTACCAATCAACATTGCAGCAACTCTGGTGCTCGGTGCAAAAAATTTTGGTCACAGACCTAAGACTAAGTCTGGTCCTTTCTAGAAATCATGAAACTATTATATGATTAAAAGGAATGAGCACCAAAATATGCACCATTTCCAACCAATGAATCTTAATAAAGTGTTCTATTAAAATGTATATTTTCCTCTCAAATAACATAAATTTTTAATATAAGAAAGTTTAATGTTCTTTTATGGTTTGAAGCATAAATTCTGCAGTTATTTTCAATATTTAAAATATTTCGTCTTCACCTAATGCAGATATATAAGTTCTTTTCCTTCCTTATTATTATTATTTTTTTAAATGAGAAATTTTGATGCAACAATAATATTTCACATACTTTATTATTCATGACTTTATTCATTTTCACTGACTCAATGATTTTTATTTACAGCAATGAGTAAAAAGAAAGAATAGAGTTCACCTCTATTCTTTCTTTTCTATTTATGGTGGGGCTGGATATGACGCCAAAAATGTAACCCTAAAATCTGCTACATTAGATCCAAATACCACCATGCAAAACAAAAGAAGACCATTAAAACAAAAGAAGAAAACTTTTAGTAATACAGTTCTTAATTCATAATACAAAGCATTACTACTTTAGAAAGTTTAAATAAAACAGATCCTTTTCATTTGGAAAGAAAAATGCATGGCTGGTGTCAAAGAATTCAGTACCAATTCAAATATTACTGAAATACTACATTTATATGCTTGGCCGCTTAATCGAATACTACTGAAATACTACATTTATATGCTTGCCTGCTTAATTGAATATTACTGAAATACTACATTTATATGCTTGCCTGCTTAATTGAATATTACTGAAATACTACATTTATATGCTTGCCCGCTTAATCGAATATTATTGGAATACTACATTTAAATGCTTTTCCGTTTAATCAAATATTATTGAAATACTATTTTTATATGCTTGCCACTTAATCGAATATTATTGAAATACCATATTTATATGCATTCATTTAATCAAATATTACTGAAATGTTACACTTATATGCTTACCCGTTTAATCGAATATTATTGAAATACTATATTTATATGCACTTGTTTAATCTCCTTCTATAGTAAAAAAAAAAAAAACTACCCTTAAACAAATCTCAAGAAATGACTCCTAGAATGATGCTGATGTGTAAGGTTTACGGAAATAACGCATCCGGGTGGACCACACCTTCCATGAGTCGAATAGACCAATCAGGAAAGATTCCAGAAGTGAGTGTACGGAAAATAAGGTATCACGAAGCGATTCAAACCGGGATTGCAAAGCAATACTGAACAGAATCGCAAAGCGATTCCATGAGGTATTGGCAAGTGCAGCAAGCAGGGGTAGCCTACAACTTGGAATCACGAAGCAATTACGCGGGGGGTTGGCGAGCGTAGCGAGCAGGGGGGTGAAGCCCCCTTAGTACTTGAAAAATATATTCAGCAAAATAAGTAATAAAAAACTTTTTAAAGTCATTTGATAAGAAAATAATATTTTCAGAATCTACAAATCATATTTTATTTCTATCAAGTCAAAAAATATTTCTTTCCCTATTTAAATTTAAAAAACAGTTTTTGATATATTTTGATGGAATAATGAAAATATATTTTATTTATTTAATAATCATGATTCTATCTATAATTACTCACTCCATAATTTATTTTTTCTTCTGAAAATACACGAGTTTCATTTTTTATTTGCAAAAATGTGTCTGTAATGGAAATACATGGAAAACAAATTAATTCAAATAATAAATTTTTTAAGGTTATTCTGTAAAAAAACAACATTGTGCAAATCTACAGATCATAATTTATTTTTATATTTAATTTCAAGTCAAAATACTGAATAATTTTTTTGTAAAGTGTATGACAAAATATAATTTGTGAAACCTAAACAGTAAGCATAGTAGTAGGATAGGAATATTAATCCTAGTATAGGATTGAGCAGGAAGAAGTAGAAGATTTTACTAACTGCTCTACTAGTAGTAGAGGATTCACTTCGCTCATCCTAATAAAAGAAGTGATAAATATTGTGAGATAATGGAGGAAATTTATGGATTTGAAGCAGAAAAATATTTAGAATAAATAGAAATGTACCATTTTGCAGAAAAAGGTGCACCCCTGTAAAAGACGTGACGACTTAGGCTATCAAATTTAGAGGTCAAAGGAAAAAATTAACAAATGGCGACTGCGAATCTGCACCTATAGTTTGAATACTGAGTGCAAGAAGAATAAAAAAATTCTATAAGTATAAATTTTTTATCATGTATTTTCTACAGTTTTTTTTTTTTTGGGTTAAAAAGTGTACTATTTCACTCTTGTAATATGTTTTGTACAATAGTAAAGAACTAATATATGTTTAAAAATTTTCAAAATAAAAAAAGGCCTTAAATCTCTATAATTCTTCGAAAATTCTCTGCAGAAAATTTCTTATGTCTTGCGTTCAATAATATTTGGAATTTTAATTGCTTAAAAGGCTTACAGCCAACAGAGTGAAAAAGTGTCCAAGCCAAGACTCATTTCAAGTGCCAGGCTGGTTTATCACTCTAAGTGGTTCAGTTGATAGAACATTGGTGCACTATACTGATGACCAAGTTCAGGTCTTGGCTTTTTCAAGTTATTGGCTGTACATTTTTTAAGTAATTAAAATCTGGAATGCTATATAAAAAAAAAGGCCCCAAGTCTTAAGCAGAGCCTTGTGTATTTGTATCCATTTTAAAAATATGAAGGAAATTACTTATTAAATTTTGTAAATATAAATTGAGGATCAAGCAATGAGGAGACAGTATGATGAACAATATAAATGTTAAAAGTAAAAAATAAACTATGAATATTAATCTAAAATCTTTTGGTTTAAATTTCTTGTTAAAACTTTTACAAATCAAAAAGTAATATTTTTTAAAAAAATGATTTACATAAACCAATTAAATGTGTACAAACAGATATAACAGGATATTGAACTTCTTGCTGTAGTATATACTTACACCACCTTCTTCCATTTTTTCTTCTTCAATCAAAGTTGCACTACTTTGTTTTACATCTGGTAGTTTTATACTATCATCACGGATTGCTTTAACATATGTCTCTTTCTGTGTGGCACCAGGCTCTTTTGATAACATCCTATTAATATATTACTATGCATAATATTAAACAGCAAAATTCATTAATAACGAGCAAAACATGGATATAAATAAACAGAATTCATATTAATTCTAACTTATCACAGAAATTCAATCAACCTTCCCAAATATATTTGTCAAATGAGTAAACTCTTGCATGGTCAGTAAAGTGAATTTCTCTCAGGAAGCGATCAAACTAGCCTTTTGCTTGGCACTTAAGAACCCCCACTATTGGCTGAAAAAAGACCCGGATGATAATGCTAAGTCTATGGGGGCATTATTTTCAAATATCTCACTGAAATTGTAATATTTTTACATGATTTTATTTTTGCATAGGACAGCTGAGGACGATCTACAACGAGGCTAGTTTTTACTTTTTTGATTTTGATTATATATTTTTTATTATCTTATGATAGTTTCTATTTCAGAACCGGTTCTAACCAATTTCAAAAGTTGAAATAATTAAAAAAAATCTGAAGCCAAAATTGAAAAAATGAAAACTAGCTCAGTTGTAGATCGTCATCAACTATCCAATGCAAAAAAATCATGTAAAATTTGAGCAAGATATCTGAAAAGAACACTTCCTATAGACTTAACATTATCATCAGGGTCTTTTTCAGTCAGTAGTGTGGGCTCTTAAAATCTCTCTTCCTGAATCAGGGTTCTCTGGTACAAACCTTGCCCGGGCACACCACCTGCATTGGTGACCTTGGACAAATGAACACACACTTTGACATCTCTGCTCTAGACCAACAGATGTCAGCCTTGAAAACACCCCAAGTAAACAAACACTCACAACACACAACCAGCAACCAAGGCCTGTGAAATGCTCACAGCACGCAAAGCTAATGACAACTCTCTTAGCACAAAGCCAGCCACATCTCACATCATCAAAGGGGCATACATGTGCTCGGCAGCATGACAGCATCACCTGGCAAATTACAGAAAAACAAGAGTGCACACCATTTGTTCAACGTCAACATGGTGTTCTTCTCACAGGGGGTTTAGTAGAGGTTTGCATGGGCCCAAATTCTTAGGCCCGAGACTGGCCCAATACAAAAACTAAAATTTCAGCTTGAGCTTGGCCTGACTCACAGTGCTGTAGTTAGAAAAAAATATTTGTGGGAACTCAAATTTTCCTGGATTATTATCATGGTACTACATTTTTACTAACCCAAAAGTCAATTTGAAGCATTTAGAAAGAAAGCCGATTTTTTTAAATTTATTAACAGTTATAATTATTATATTGAAGTTTTTATAATAGTGTAATTTGCTTTCATTCAACAAGACAAACTGACGACATATTAAAATACTAAACTTCACTGCTGACAAAAAACGGCACAATAAAAAGTTAAAAGTTCAGTTCGAGCCCAACCCGACCCAGAAAAAAATTAAAATCTCAGCCCGAGTGAATTTCTACAAAACATTTTTTTTACATCCATTTGGCTAAAAATTGGCCTTGTATGAGAAGTTTTGACCAAAAATATTTATCTTATTTTTTTTTTTTTTCATGTTTATAATCTTCATTTTTATAGAAGTGAAGCAGGCTGGCTGTAACATTTTTTTTAAATGATTTTTTTATTTTTGTATGCAAATTTTTCAGTTATTATTAATATTGTTAAACCATATTCCATGTATTGAAGTATTAAAAATCTGAAAAATGGTATACAGTAAAATTCTCTAAGACTGAATTGCATAGAAAAGAAAGAAAAAAAATGTGGTATAGACAAATTCCCTTCTTAGTAATTGTTAATGTATTACATATCTTTTCTTGCATATCAGCATATTAATTTTGTATGATCAAGAAGTTTAAAAAAAAAAAAAAACAAGATTCATAGGTAGGCTATTTTCACTCTTTTTTTTACAATATTTTAATTTAGCTATGATTTAATAAGCATAGAAATCTACAATTATCTAAACAGAAAAAAAAAATAATTATAGAATAATGGCAATTTTAAAATGCATGCATTTTTTGCAAAAATTTTTTGGACCAGGCCTTATTTTACTGACGTTTAAATAGACCAGGCCACACGGAGAAAATGATTTTAATACAGACTGCGTCAAAAATAGAAATGAAAATTTTGGACCAGGAAAACAACAAATCAGTGTTGAATTCAGACACTTTTCTCCGGGAGGGACTTTTGTAGCTCCAAGGGGAACATTATACCGTTCCGGGGAGAGGGGGGGGGGATTCACCCTTTTTGACCATTGAAAACTCAAAATCTAAGATTTTCTGGGGGAGGGGACATTTCACTGTTCTGGGGGTGGGAGGGGAGGGTCCCCCTCTGGATTCAACACTGTTACAAATGAAAAAAGTATCAGCTGTGTACAGAAAAAAAAAAAGTTAGGCCAGACCCAGTCCGAGGTTCAGAAAAAAGCTTGGCCTGGCTTGACCAGAAAAGAAAATAGGCCCGAGCAACTCAGATTAATTTGAAGGTTTATTGTTTGGTGTTTCATGGCCGTTTTCTGTTATTCATAAAAGGAATAAGGTTTGTCTTTCTCAATATAGTACTTTTTTCTCTCTGAAAATTTTTACACAATCTTAAAGCTTATTCTCATTTTGCAGCATTTTTGTAAAAAGCTAAAAAGTTAAAAAGCTTGGCCTGGCTTGACCAGAAAAGAAAATAGGCCCGAGCCTGGCCCTTGCAGCTCTCTAGGGTGTAGTGGGTGGTGCCATCTTGCACAGTCAGTAAAATGAGTTTCTCGCAGGCAACACTAAACTCAGATTAATTTGAAGGTTTGTTGTTTGGTGTTTCACGGCCGTTTTCTGATATTCATAAAAGGAATAAGGTTTATCTTTCTCAATACAGTACTTTTTTCTCTCTGAAAATTTTTACACAATTTTAAAGCTTATTCTCATTTTGCAGCATTTTTGTTACATTTGTAAGACGAGCCTGGTTCCAATTTTTCAGCCCACAACAGTAAATTTTGACAAAATTCATGAATTTTTTTCCATGACTATTTCACGATATTCACAATATTTTTCCATAATATTAATTTGACTTTTTTCTACAGATCTTTTGATGAAATTCGCAATTTTATTCAGCAACCAATTGAAGATAATAACTATTTCTCTCTGAGATCTTGGACGAAATACCTGATATTTTATCACAATCCTTTGAAAAAAATTTTCATTTTTTTTTTTTTTTTTTTGTCTGATTCAGGAATTAATTTAGGAAATTTCATATAAGAAAAAACTTGCAAACTTCAAAGAAATTTTAAAATATAGCAGAAGAAACAAAGATCTGTGGAAGAATTTGCAGGAGGATATACTGCACAAAATTTTATCATGCAGGACTTTCCATTTTTTAATACAAATCGAGCATTTCTGCACACTATTTCAAACCTTGTGCCTTAAAGACCCTCTTCCCCATAAAGAAACTCTTAGAATGGTGTCCCTGTTTATAAGGAAGCAAATTCCTGCACATATATATTACAAATTTTAATTTTTTTTTTAACCAAAACTAACCTTTATACTATCTTAATTTTCTTATAATAATATTCCGTACTTACTTCAAATTATTAAATTAAAATCTTGTTTCTAGATATAATCTGTTAATCTTTATGGAGACGATATAAATTCTTAATTTGCCTTAAAAAACATTTATTCCAGTATGCGTAAATTTAAAAAGATGGCTCTAAATTAAAAATATTCTTAATTAAACTTTATTTCTTAATATTCCATATAAAATTCATTTTTTCTATGTTTTTATCAACCCTTTTTAAGAAAGTCTTATTAAATTTATTCCAAAACCATACCTTTAAAAAAATATCATTATTTTATTTTATCTATTTATTTATTTTCCCTCAGTCAACATTTGATAGTGTGCATATCAATAAATTCATTTCTTTTCTTTTTCTCTTAAAATTACTCGTCTTTAAAAATCGTCTGCCTAAGATATTTAAAATTCTGAGTCGATTATAAATTGGTTAAATAATATTTTTTTTAAAATAAAATTGTTGTCTGTCAAATGTTAATCTCGATTCTGGGTATGAGTTATGTTTACATAAAAGAATGATGGTTTGAGACTAGAGAATGTTCTAGAATTTTCTTTTTAGATTTAAAAGAGGAAGCCTCGAGAAATGGTAAGAAGAAGGATTCTTGGGTGCTCTCTTGCGTGAGTATGGCTGGATGTAGTAAATGATGGAATATTTTTTGGATGTTTCGGTAAAATATTGTCTGCAACAGGAACTTTTCTCTCTATTATAGCTACAGTTTAATAAAATGAACTTGCAGCAGCCAAGGAGTGATTATTTGGACCTTCTACATTTATTTATTTTGTTTTTTTTCTCGCTGGCCATGACTTCTGTGCAGAGAAAGGGAAACCTGGCGATGATGTTTCTGCCCCCCTAACTTTAAATTGTCACATAAATTTATAGAAACATGATTTATTCATGATTAATACCCAATAAGAGGGTTTTATGTTAAGAAGTTTGTTTTGTAGCTCAATTTATTCCCTTCCCCTTCCTTGAGTATTTTTAACTTACAAATTTTCGGAGTAATGACCAATTTTTTTTCAACTTTCAGGACCGAATAGTAATTTTGGAACAGAACCACTCCTGAAAAATATGCTACAAAGACTAGAAATTGCATCTGGGGGAAAAAAATGAGTTTGTGTTTTTAGCAAAAAATTGTGTTTAAGGGTGTTCTTAACTGATTCACTCAACAAGCGAAAAACATTTTGAGATATTTACAAATTCATTTTTTAACGGAAATATATAAAATTGGAGCCTGACTATATAAGCGATTTTGAATTGAGCTTATTTTTCCATTTTATGATAATTAAATTACCTATAGAGTTATAAGCTATTTCGACCAATCGATCACCCATTTTTCCCCTGCTTTTCGACCGGTTTTTCTGCTTTCATCGGAAAAGATGCTCAAAAGTATCAGCTTTGAAGGCTTGTTATGAAAAATCTATTGTGTTTTTCAAAAAACAGAAGAATGAGTGCAATTAGACAGTTTCTGAACAACAAGACCTGCTATTTTCATGCATTTCCAAACAAAAATAAATTAATGCGTATGTCACATAGTCACCCTTTTTGATTTAAGAACACCCTTAAGATCGAATTTCATAGCATCGTAATTTATAGGTCCAAATCATAGCAACTACAATCTTTTCATAGAAGTAGGCAGGAGTAATTTAACGCTTTATTATAATTTTTTTTTCTGTAACAAAGAAAATATCAATCAAGGTAAGCTTTCTTTTTATATTTAATTTTCTCTTTTTCTTACACTAATATCACTTAAAAATAAGTTAAATTGTAACTAAAGATATCATTAAGAATATAGTACTAGTTTCAATATTTTTAGTTACTGCTTTTGATATTCCTTCAGAAATCTAGAATTTTCAAAAATCAGGCATAGTCTCAGAATTGATGATGCTGGATTTTTGAATTTATAAAGTATTAATCTGAATCATTCGAGTTTGGAATTTCAATGCACAATTAGAAAAAAAAATAAATAAAATAAAATATGTTAGTTTAACAAATAGATTAAAAAATGATTACTTTTCTGTTGAATCTAAGTTGTCACAATTCTCAATCTGTCCACTGTGAGTTCTGATGAAATATTTAAAAGTTTCACTTCTGTCCAAAAGCTGTTCATAAGTACCTCTTTCAAGAATTTTTCCTTCTTCCATACGAATTATCACATCGACATATGGTAAAATTGATATGTCATGGGTTACAAGTACCCTGGTCTAGAATAAAAAATTACATCATAAATAGCATTGAACATTTATTACTTCTATCAGTTACAGAAATGAAAGTAAAATAATATTTTTGAAAGAGCAAAGATATGAGTAATCCATTAAAAAAACTTATTAATGAATTACTTATGTTATTTCAAAGTTAATATAGCAAATGATCGTCAAAGATTATTACAAAAACATAAATTTTAAATTCACTGCATTTAACTATGAGGTAATTCTGAAATATTTTCAAGAAAGATTTTCGTTTTAGAAGTATTTATCTAAAAAGAAGTAACATATAAAACAAACTATCATTTTAGCAACAGACTGCCAAACAAAAAATTTCCAGGCAGTGATAAGTGTCATGTCTATGGCTTTATGAATTTGATAAAATCTGGAAGCCAGAAAAAATATATATATATTTCCTTATTATTATTGCCTGTGAAGGGTGTCAAGCCCTTTAAAGCAAGGAAGAAATATTTCAAAACTACCTGTTATTCTTTAATTTTGTTAAAATTAATTATTCTTGAAAATTTAACCAAATTTTATAGATTTACTTCAGATTAATGTGATGGATTAACCAGTTTTAATTCACAACACAAATTTCTAATTTGAAACTTAAAAACATGAGCATTTTTAGCATTGTATCCAATTTTAAATGTCACAGAGGCTAGATGGAAGGGGGTCAAAAAAGGAGAAAAAAAATTGAACAGAAACAGAGGCTAGATTAAATAATTTGCTTAGCAGATTGAAAAAAAAATACTCTTGGAATTAGTGGCAATCACATTTGTCAGACCTTTGTCATGTTATCAAACAGTAATAAATAGGATTAAATAACGAGAGAAAAATGAATTCCAAATTTATTTGGAAGAACATTTCAGATCATTTTCATAATAATTCTTTTCAATGCAGATGTATGGTATCTAAATTCTAGGTATCAAAATTCTTATGCAGACTATCTTTATATTTCTTCAATGGCAACTTGTCCATTAAACTCAAGTTTTATTAAATTGAAATCTCTGGCATAAAATTAAGTCTCATATGTAAATTAAAAATTTGCCTTACTGCCACTTAATCATTTTTTTTAGGATGTTATAATGTTGCTATAATAACACTTAGACATTCCAAGGCAAAATAAATTACACAATAAATATAATTTAAATTTTCATAGTGTATAGCTTCAAATATAATATAACAAAGGAAAAAAAGTTAAAGATGTAAATTTTAACAATTCAAAATATTTATAATTATCTTTATGTGACAATAAACTTCAAAGATCGGATAATCTGTTACAAAGAAATAAAAAAAATAGCAATTAAAAGGGAAAAAGCATACAATTTAAAGCAATAATTACTTTGTTTTTGAGTAGGCCTTGATTTCCTATAACATCTTCAAAGAGAGCTTTTCTGACATGAGCATCAACAGCACTCAGGGGATCATCTAATAAATAAATATCTCGATTTTGAAATACAGCTCTTGCCAAACTTATGCGTTGTTTTTGACCACCACTGAGATTAATCCCCTATAAAGGGAATAGATAAAAAAAAATTATACAAAAGCTGGAAAAGAAAAATTAAAAATCTTGAGCAGCATTCTTTAACCCAGAAAAAGAAGTAATCACTCAAATCTTAATGAAAATAAATATATGCATTAAATAATTTAAGAAAAGTGCCAATTTCTTTATTTTGTGAGATAATCAGGATTAATCGTTGGCATAATTACAACCATTTGAAAATAAAAAATTCAAGAAAATGGTTGGCTTAGAATATATTTTTTAAAAATATGAACATTTTCTTACATAAATGTACTATGTGTAAGCTAAACTAGTCGTTGGGGGCCACCATAATACTTACCCATCATGGATATGTATATGAAAATAAAACATGTGAAAACTATTATACAATGCATTGCAATTCATAAACAAAATTTAAATATTGTTAATATACATAGTAATGCTATATTAAAGAACTGCTGATGTACCAATTTCGACAAATTATATAAAACGCCAAACTACTCAAGTAGTACCAAACTGCATAAAAGAAACATCCTTATAACTCCAAAAATAATAATCCTATTAACTAACAGTTTACTGCGTCGGATTAAGCGTCTCATTTCCAATTAAAATATACTTCTGAATTGAAATTTGAATGAAATACAGGGTCATGAAAAATCGAAGAATGTGGAAAACAAGATTACAAATATCTCGGCAACTAATAATCCGATCGACTTCGTTCTATATGCAAAATATGTGTTATTTTATTGCCTTGTACGTCCATTACTTAGAACAAAAAAATTCGAAAATTTTTATATACCTTTCATCAGAACGAATTTTTTGAGAGTCCGAAAAAAATAGTTCCAGATAATCGAGGTTGCTGATATTAAATAGGGTTCGTTCCATTCTTACATACTAACAACATACAAAATTTCAAGTCTCTATCTCAATTTGTTCGGGAGATAGAGCGTTTACAGATAGACAGACAGACGGCAAAATTTTTTTTCTAAAAATATGTATTTCGGAATCTCCACTATCTAAAACGTGTAAATCCGTCAAAAAAAATTTTTCGATTTTCAAAATGATTGCAAGACTTACCCTATACTCAGTGCTGTAATTGGGCGGGAACGTGTGGGAGCGCCGTTCTCAGAAATATTTGGTTTGTTAGTATAAAATTAATTAAAGAAAAAAACGCATACGAGCACAATTTATTTTTAATTCAAACAAAACGTTAATTTTTGCTAGTTTTAAGCAGATCCGTATCCACTTAACAAAAAATGAGATATTTCGACCAATCAGATACTTTGAAGTCGTCCTGCTGCCACTGCTCTATGAATTGTAGGCCTGAGCGATGACGCTAAAATTTGCGGCTGCCAAAAACGGATTTTTTAAAAGTGTGCACGGTTCTCTATCGGTAGTATTTTTATAAAAGATCTTTTAGACTTCTTTGATCTCATAAAAATAAATCGAAAAACTTTTTAAAAAATATTGCTACCAAAACTGAAGGGACCGTACACACGCTGAAAAAATCCGCCTTTGGCAGCCGCTATTTTTTTGGTCAGCGCTGAGGCCTAGTATCATGGGACGGAAGTTCTGAATTGACATCATTTGCCATATTTTTACAGAATGAAAGCACATTACATTATAATAAAAACTTCAATATAATAATTATAACTGTAAATTTTTTTAAAGTCTGCTTTTGGTTAAGGTACCTGACTACGTACGAAGCAATTTTTTCCATAAAAGCAATTTAAAATATTTTTAAACTTGTTTTTACTGACATTATGACTAGAAATGTGAAAAAAAGCAAAAAAAATTTTATTCAGTGATAAAATTTTGATAAATGGAGGAATTTATTGCAAAATTTAATGAAATTTGGTCCAAAACGCTATAAAGACAATTCTACTGCATGTACCTTAATTTCCTTTTTACACTTAATATTTATGACATTGGCGAGGGAATGAACTAAAATCTAGGAGATGCTTTAAGTATTTCAAAACTTATACGTATCGTACTTGTTTACATGTTAATTTTCATAAAATTCATCGATGTCATTCCACAAAAACATCCATAAAATAAAATATTTATTCTAAATTTAAATCTTTAGTTCATTCCCTTTACAATAGTGCAAACAACATATATTTCAAATTCCAAGGTGATATTCCTATAACTTTTTGAGAAATCGTGTTTTGCGTATGGAATTTTCACCAAAAATGGCATTTTCCAAAAAATGCAATTAAAGTGTCGATTTAAGTTTTGCAAGAATTTACAGTAACGTACATCAATATTAAAAAAATTAACCTCGAACCCAGAAAAGAAATATTGTCTTTGGAGCATATTTTTTCCTTTCTTATGATTATAAAAAAAAGTATCAAAAACACGAAATATTTCAAACAAACGGCCCTTTAAACACACTTCCAGTTTGAGTGACAGCTGTTGAGTAGTTTAAAAACCGTTATAACTCCGGATCTATTTATCCTACATTAAAAACAAATACAGTTTTCGAAAGGTAAAAAGTTGGTTTTTATTAAAATAAAATAAAAAAGTTTTGACGATTTTGGTCGAAAATTGCATTTTTAACGTAGTCAGATACCTTTAATGTTTCAAATTGGCTTTTGGTGCAAAAAAGCAAAAAATCCGGTTGCATAGTACTCTATGAAAATTTGAGTTCCCACAAATATTTTTTTCCAATTACAGCACTGCCTATACTACGTATGATGGGTAAGTAATAAAAATACATTACAAACAATAAAATATGGAGATGAGTATTTGAGTCAGATTAAAATGGAATATTCAGCTGGAACTGATCTAGCTTTACCGAGTGGAAATTTTGCCAAATTCTTAGCTTAAGTAAATAAAAAAAAATCTTCATGAACTTAGAATGAGCAATTTCAAAATCACCAAAAATTATTGATGGATATTTAAAATGTTATCGAAAATAAAATATTAATCCCCTCCCCAACTGATGGGCAAAAGAAAAAAATTGTAATGTTTTTTCTGTTATTTTTATAAAAATCTTTTTTAAAAAAAGGGGGATTTTTTTCCCAAAATGATATAAAAATTTTAATTACCTATAAGACTATAATCCTTGAGAATATTAATCATAACTTAAAATTTTAAAAGTACATTATATTTTTAGTATTATATTAACTTAAATAATGTTTCTATTGCAATAAAACTTGTGGCTTAGTGAATACACACTAAGAATGTTAATGGCTTAGTTATAATAAAATACATTTTTATTTTTCCTACAAAGCTAATAAAAGCTGTTTAATTTCTACATATGCAACCAAGCATAAAAATAATTTTCATTGCTGCTAAAGAATAAATATTTTTTTAGCATAAGAAATTAATTTCTTTTCATAATAGAAGAAATCATAGCATGATTACATAATGTGGTAAATTCTAAAATTTTGCAAATTTATCTTTTTTACTAAGCTTTTTAAATATAAAAACAGCTCCATAATAGTAAAATGTTCATTGAAAATGTTTAATTTTATAGTTGTGAATTAGTAATAATGAAAAATAAGTTGCAAGTCTACAGAAAATAGAAAAACAGAGATTAGAATAACCAAAGTCAAAATAATTATAATTATAGCTTAAACATTCTTCAAACAAACAAAAGTATAAAATCAGCATAAAGTGTTTTCATATAATTCTCAAAATAATTTTTACTAAGAAACTTAAAGAGGACTGGAATTTTATTAAGCATTAGCCCATTTGAATTATAGTGCTGTAGGAAACATAAAATAATTAAAAGATTGAACATGCATTAAAAATGTGAGGAAATATTAATATTTGTAAAAGCTTTAATCCTTTTAAGGGCAAAATAATTCTCTTACAAAAATTTTGAAATGATTGACCACTACCAAAATTTAATTACAAATTGATTTGAAATAAATAAATGCCTTCTTTTATGTGTATTATAAGCACTAAATTTTATTAAAATATTCTGGAGCAACTTTTGCAGTTTGGGATTAACATTAAGCAAAAAAAAATAACACACCACCACAAATAATAGAGCAATAACTTTCCATTAAAAGATGAGAAATCAATTTTGTCCAGTTCGCCATTAAGTTCACAATGACATAAAGAGGTGATAGGTTTAGCAAAGATACTATTTCCGATACATCAATGAAAAAAAAAAAAAGTTTTGCTACAAAAACTTATTGTGTACATGTGTATGATTACAAATGATACCAAAAAGTGAATGGTTGATTTGAATAAAACCCACTTCTCCTTGTGAAATGGTCACATTAAAACAAAATAAAGAATGGCTGATTTTTTTCAACATAAAATACCAAGTAATTTAAAATATTACAGATAGTACATTTATATCACCATGTTGAACTCTGAAAAACATTTTGAGAAATTATTTTAGTAGTCAAGATCATCTCATACTTCAGATATAAAACAATTAATGCTTTTATAGCTGTATTCAAAGGGTTTAATATCCCAAATGACTTTTTTCAAGACAACTGATACAAATCCCTTAAAAAGGAAGAATGATATTTGAACTTATGAAACTATTAAAATTATATAAAGAAAAACAACAAAACTAGTAGTACCTTTTCTCCAATTTCAGTTCCATCACCAGCAGGTAAAATTTTAAGATCAGGTCTCAGACAACAACAATCTAATATTCTATTATAAATTTTTTCATTAATAGGTTTTTCAAGAAGAATATTATATTTTACGCTTCGATTTAAGATCCATGCTTCTTGAGGAACATAAGCTAAGTTACCCTAAAATGAAAATTCTGATGAGAAATGCTAGAGGATAAGTTAATAACATCATATAATTTATCAATGTTAAAAATTATAAATAATAAAACTCAAAATTCATAATCTATTATCTGTAAAAATATCTAAAATTATCAAATTTCAATATTAAAACATTTAAATATTGTTTTATGAAACAGAAAGTAACATCATTTAGATCAGGGATAGCAAACAGTTAAATTATGATGTTATGAACATACAAATATAAAAATTTTAAGAGCCATTTTAATTTCATGCACAGACAGATACACTGTGAACTTGTAATTTAATTTACAAAACTTTCAGTTGTTTAAAAGTTTGTGTTTTCACTTTTCTCTTTTAGATGCACATCTAAGAATCTACTTTCTAAAATGTACAATGGAAAACCCAGTGTTGAATTCAGACACTTTTCTCTGGGAGGGACTTTTGTAGCTCTGGGGAGGACATTATAGAGTTCAGAGAAGGGGAGGGAAATTGCAATTTCTGACTATTAAAAGCACAAAATCTTAAATTTTCCAGGAGGGGGGAGGCGACATATCATTGCTCCAGGGTGGGAATGCCCCCCCCCCAGGCCACCCTTTGATTTTAATACCGGGAAAACCCACTTCTTAAAATAGTATAACAAGTGAAGGCATGGCACAAAAGAAGTGAAAGCCAGAAAAGAAAAGGTGACTATGATCACTCTTTCTTTTTTGGGGCAAGCTAAAACTTTCCATTTGAGTGAAAATTCTCTTCATAAGTTTTCATCCTCTTTCATATTAATTGAAGAAGAACAATGCCATTCCTCACATAGATTTTGAACTTTAAATGCCCTGGTAAAACAAAAGCACCTTAATAAAACCCAGTTTAAAAACTTAGTATCTGGACACTCATATCAGCACCGGCCTCCCTGAAGCACTAGGGAATTTTGAAATATGAATTCTGAATGTCATGATTTAATTCTTTAGTACATGAGTTTTGCTGTTGTGACAAACAATTTAACCAACAGTTCAGGGTTCCAGAACAAAAAATTCGCAATAAGCAGTGCTCCTCTTCAGCCAGAAGTATGTATCTGTATGGTTATCCTTAAGAAAACCAGGCCTGCCTGACACATATATAAGTTCTGTGAACTTGGGACTGGAAGGTGGTACACCCATTTGCCCTTTTTAAAACAGCAAAAATTTATCTAAGCCAATAACAATTTTAGAATGAGTTTGAAATATCAAGTCAGTAATTAATAATTTGAAACAAAATTGCATTGCACAGCATTAATAGGTTTTGGATATTCCTTTGTTCTTTTGTTGTAGTAACTTTATTTCATGAAAAATTTGAATAAATTAAAAATTTTACTGTTTTTAACTTCTTTAATGCTTTGACTGCCTTAATTTGACACTAAGTACTAATTCCAAACTTGATAATATTGAAAAAAAAATTGCAGTGTTAAAGATAACATAATAATGACTTTACATAAAATTAAGGAATCAAGAAAGTGGAACACTTCTAAGAGTTGATAAGTTGAACTTATAGATATATCTCAAAAATTTCTGCATTGTTCTTGTAAAAAAATGTTTAGTAGAATAAAAAGCGAACTCTTGAAATTAACACAAAGAAAAATTATATTATTTTCTAAGCCCATACAGACTACAGAAGAAAAACAAGTAGTCTAGAAAATTTATAAAGGTACAAGACTTTTAAATAACTTACCAATTTTTTGTTCTTCGTAATTTTTAATACCTCATTTAGAGAGAAAACAGATTTTATTCTAATAAAATCTAATGACTAGTTCTAAAATTGCTCAGAATTCACAATATATTGCTACTGATTTCATAAATTTGAATACAAAATTGCCAGTGAACTGTTTTATACAATGAACAATGAAAATATATAATACAGAGGACAGTCAAATATCAAACAATCATCATGTGCACCTAGATTTTAAAAAGTAAATTTTGAGGGGGAAATAATCATACAGCACATAAAAAAACAGTTTTCTTTTCTTTTCTTTTTAAAGAGTGGTAGTAATTACTTCAATTTTACTTTTGCAAACAGAAGTGAAAATTTTATTTTATTTCATTTAATGGCTAATCTCTTTCATGCCATATATGCTTAAGAAAGATAATTATTATACAAGCAGTATTAATCATCATGGAAGATAAAATTTTTATTTTCCATTCTTGTAATTTCAATCAAATCATTGTTTAGCACTAAATTTTGTTTTGCAAAAATTTAAGGAGTTTTTAAAGCGTATTTTGTTTATTTAAGATGTTATAAGCACACCCTGAGAACTTTTTCATTTCTAAGGAATTTTCCAAATAATCTAAGGAGTTTGCATGAACCCTGTATTTAACTTAAACCACTTCACCATTTGCTCTGAGATAAGCCGGGGGTAAAAGTACTGTTTCTGTCACCAGCAAAGTGGTTAACTAATAAATTTTAGTTTAAAATGATCATTTTTAAAAGTTAAAACAATAGTAAAGCATAAATGCAACCATTTATAAATATCTCAGCTTCATGAGGCTGATAAGTTATCTTACAACAATTAACTGGGATTAACATTCTTCAGATTACACTCTCAACATGAAAACATTTCTTATAAAACCCAAACAATAAAAATGCAAACAAAAATTAAATCAAGATTTGTGAAAGAAAAGGCCATTTTAAAAAAAAGAAAACATAATTTTATAACAAAACACATCTGATCACCAACATCACAAACAATAGATTATCCACTATTTTGTTATAGATATCACTGTTATATTATGAAAACAGGGAATAAAAGTAAACAAATATTATATGCTCATTAAACACACAGTTTAAATGTAATTACTAATTACCTATATAAGAATACATGATTAGGTTTCTATAACATACAAGTAAGAAAAATCAGGCGTTAAGCATAGATTATGAAACACTTTCCAGCACTTCCTGAAATCTTTAACAAAACTTCGTTATTTAGATAAATAAGGTGCAACTGTCCATAGCCAAACATGTATTTCGATACTTTTGAGAAGAACTCTATTTGATCTGCCGGTTGATATATATACTATATAATGCAGAAGTTTAGTTTAGCAAGAAAAATGCTTAACAGGTTGAAATTTCTCTTCCAGCAATTTATACAAATATATGGAAAAATACTTCAATACTTTTGTTCAGCCCTGTAGTTTACCAAGTACCTTTACTATACGAAAATATTTTGTTTAAATTTAGTTCAAACAAAAACACCTTTAAAACTACTTAAGTCACATTTCCAGAAATTATCATCCATGGGTGACTATGTAGCTAATTCTTTGCATGACCCTGTATATCATTTTATTTATATTCTACAAACATTTCTTAGTAAAATGAGAGCAATTCAATATAAAAATGCATTAACTTATTCATAAACAACCTTTAAGTAAATTACCCTCATATTCAATAAGGTTTGTGAGATCTTTTGTGTAACCCGGTATATCAACTATAGCATTTATACACACCATATAATATTCAGACATTTAGTAAAACTTAAAAACGAATATCACAAAAGAAAATGCACTTCATCCATCCATCAGCTATCATCGATAATATACACTACTTCGGATAGAATATCAATATGCAATTTGAAATATTTTGTGTGTACCTGTAAATGCTATGCACTTCATATTATGCGTGAAATATTGAGTTTCAGCAGTGTATGTAAATTTTATGATATTTGAAATCGTTTAACACAGTTAAAATATGTCACAAACAATTCCCCTCTTTATTATTGAGTAATGGAATTCTTTTGAGTGGCCATGTAAATTAATAATAACTATTATTTTCACTGCATATTTTAGTGCATTCTGCAAATCGATATGAATTTGAGTATGTTTGACCAGGTGTAACACCTTTAAAATTCATTTGAAACGATTTTTCCCATAGGCCGTAATGTATTGGAAAACTTTTGACTGTCCCTGTAAATAAACTAATCATGGTAAAAACTTCATTTTCAATGGGGTTTGTGCTAGGGTAGACATGAAGAATACGTAAAAATTCATAGAAATCCGAGTATATTTATGGGAATTAGAGCACTGACAGACAGCCATCCAGCCAGACAAACCGAATGCATAAACACTTTTCAACTTTGTTGGAAAGTGTTAAAAAGGGAAATAAATAGTTATAAATTTTTTCCTCTTACCTTTATATCTATGGAACCAGATGTTTTATACATTTCTCCTAAAAATGCTGACAACAAAGATGACTTCCCTGAACCTACTGGTCCTATCACCGCAATCAAACTTCCACCAGAAATATTTAAATCAATATTTTCCAATTTAAAAGATGTTTCTTCAGACCAGTATAATGAGGCATTTTTTACAGAGATAACATTTCCTGTGTAAGGGTAAAAAAAAAATATATATATAAATAAATTTGAATCGCAGAAAATTATCCACTTAATTTTTAAATTAAGTGTATACAATTTATGATCACTGATGCCCAAGATAAGACTCAAGTTTGAGATTTACTAAAATAGGCTAAGGTAGATTATTCTGGAGTTTTTGAATAAGTTTTAGCAATATTTTAGGCAGTGA
Source organism: Maratus speculifer (assembly GCA_964019185.1). Classification (NCBI taxonomy): domain Eukaryota; kingdom Metazoa; phylum Arthropoda; class Arachnida; order Araneae; family Salticidae; genus Maratus; species Maratus speculifer. The sequence goes on along the minus strand of OZ025295.1, from coordinate 40,171,451 downwards.
TTTTTCTCATTAGTAAATGAAAACTGGTTATAATTTTCTAGCACAATATAGTAAATGTTGTCCTCCTTCAATAAAGTTTATTCAGAATTTTTACAGCAATGAGTTTTTTCACATACTGTGGTGATTTTTTGAAGCTTGTAAAAGGAATTTGATTTTAATCTTTTAGCCTAGGTTAATAAATTTAGTCTTCTTTCCAATAAAAATTATTTGGAATTCGTACAGTAACTTTTATTTTTTTTGCATTTTTTTTTACATTTTGTGCCATTTTTTTTTTTTACATTTGGTTTAAAATTTTAAAAAATGTGTTAAATTTAATTCTGTTCTCTGTAATTTTTAATCTGATTTTCAATGGAATTTTTAGCATTTTTCTACCTTCTAGCACTTTTTTTTTATCCTAAAATAACTCATTTGTGCTGTTTGTGTTGATGATGGCGACAATAATGCAGGTGAAGAGTGGTTGTATATAGCAGACAATGTGATTATGTTTCCAGATCAAGATTTTATGACATGTAGTAACATCCAAAAATAATCTCTGAATGAAAATAATGATGAAGAAGCAGAGGATAACGTTCATGTTGATGAAGCTGAGCCCATATTACTAAGCCAGCCTGCTAGCCAAGCAATGGCATTTGAAATTACATGCATATGAATTTACAGAAAATATCCAGAAAAATGTTACATACCTTGAAAATTTATTTTATTTATTTATTTATTTTTTTTTTATTTAAAAAAATGAATGAAAAACCAAAAAAACATTTTGATTTTTAAAAATAAATATAAATTTTCTATATTTTTACATTTTAGTCAGCAGCAAATTAGTATTTATCAATATACTGTATACATTACATGCATTACTAATGCATATGCATTGTGTTTTTTCGTGTTTTGAAATTAATCCACATTCATCGTTTTTTCCCATGTTTTCCTTGAAAAACGATGGATTGAGGTTCTACTGTAATAGATTTTTAACTCACTTCATGATATGCTAGAATTATAAAAATTACATTCACAGGTGTTTTTTCAATGACTACATAACATTTAAATATGTTTAAAATTCAATTATAAATAAATATATTAATTTTAAGGCATTTTTTTGGTTGCAAACCACAGGTGATAAAATCATCATAATAGTCTCTGTAACTTGTAAATTTGTATAAAAGTTGAAACAGAAAAAAAAAAAAAAAATTACATATTTTTAATAAATTCATTTGTTTGCTGCTTCTATAAGCATAAAAAAACAGTGAATTTTTCATTAAAGAGATCTGTGCCCAAACCACATTAAAATTTGTGTATGTGTGTGTGAGGAGGGAGGGGAGCAATTGCAATCAAAGAATTAGATTTTTAGGATAAACATTGAATACTTATTAAAAAGTGTTTTTTTTTAACTATTGTCACTTTTAAATTTATTTTTAATTAATATTATCCCTGTAGTCTAAAGTGAATTTTAATGAATTTGAATTTCTTTCTTTGCAATAAAATAAAATAAAATAAAATAAAATAATCATAAAATAAAATAATAGTAATAATAATAATAATAATAAATGTAGGGTTGATGTGTGTAAAGACATGTGAAAAATTCAGTACAATCAGTTGAAATTTGAAGGGGTAGGTCATGATCTTTCTTTGATTCACCTTCACATGCAAGGAAACAGAATTAAGCAAAATTTTTTTATTTAACAATGTGCTATAGAGAATGAAGCGAAAAATCTCATCAATCTGATTTCTAAAATGAAATATCAAATGGTAGTTTACTTTTTTTTCTTTTTTTTTTTTTTTTTTCTCTCCAAGTATCTGAGAATTTTCACAGTTAAAATATTAGATTGTAATGAAAATTTTCCATCAAATCACCATTAATAAATACTAATTATAATACATATAATTATACAATAATGTTACATATAACTTCTATTCTGCCAAACTTTAAAAGTGTCATATAATACAACATTAGTACATACAGGGTGATTCAGCTCGTCGGTGACAAACTTTAAGGATCGATAGAGCACACCTAGACGAACATTTTTGAATAGGGAATGTAGGGTCCCTGACGCGATGGTAAGGCGCTAGGCGCTTTCGAAAATTTGGGTGCCGAAATTCGAAACGTCATAAAAACTAGGGAAATGGTTAGATTTTCTTGCTTGTTGCATCGAAATGATTCTGTTTGTTTAGACTTTCTTCAGTACCAATTTGATAAGCGTATCTCTTAAAACATGGATAGGGGGCGCTGCAGACTTTGGAGAGCTAGACAACAACTTTAAGCCCGTTATTTTGATAATTTAACACATGCTCGCCAAAGTTTATACTCTAACTTAAAGTTTGAACCCAAAAGTAGAGCCCTGCAAAAAGCGTAAGAGCCGGAATAAAATGTCAAAGTACAGGGTGGTCGAAACTCGAAGGCTCCTAAGAGATAAACAAACAGATTTCTTGACTTATGGCATGCATTTTCATGATTCTGTTTGCTGGGGCTCTCTGAAACTCAGTTGAACGGTACAAAAAGAAACATCGATAGGGGGCGCTTTGGGCAAAAAACATAATCGTTGACATTTCGGACGCTAACTGGAAACGGGGCGCTACGATCAGTTAGTAATAATGAAAACACATTTTCTACCTCTGCTCAACACTTCTGAATAAATTTAGACCAAAAACATCAATGATACTGGAAATTTATTTACAAAAAATAACACTACAGAAGATGCTCGAAATTTCGACCTTGGGCCATGACGCAGGCTTCGCACCTCCGTCGCATTGAGGAGTGTGTGTTTCCAACAATGCCAGGAGCATCTCTGATCTGCCCTGCAGCTGCCACAATGCGCGCCACAAGTTCTTCAGCACTGCTGACAGGTGTATGGTATACCTCGGCCTTCAGGTAACCCCAAAGGAAGAAATCCAAGCAGGTGAGGTCTGGTGATCGGGCAGGCCAGTGAACTGGACCCCCACGCCCGATCCACCGCTGGCCATACCTTGCGTTTAGATGGAGACGCACGTCGTTCGTGTAATGGGCCGGAGCTCCATCGTGCTGGAACCACATCTGGCGACGCGAACCTTCGGGTACGTGCGTCTCCTCCAGAAGCTGCGGCAGCACTTGATCCAGGAAAATCAGGTAATTTCCACCTGTCAGCCGTTCAGGTAACAAATAAGGGCCAATGAGGCAATCCCCCAGAATGCCGGCCCACACATTTACTGAGAAACGCTCCTGGGCTGCTCGGCTTCTGGTTTCATGTGGATTTTCATCACACCACACATGACTGTTGTGGGCGTTCCATATTCCCTCCCGGCTGAAGGTGGACTCGTCCGTAAACAAAATGCTGTTTACAAAACGGGAATCCCTGGATCTCATCGCCAAGTACCATTTTGAGAATTCCACTCGAGGGTCAAAATCCTGCTCTCTGAGCAACTGCACCCGCTGGATGTGGTAGGGGTGCAGATTCCGGGAACGTAAGATGCGCCACGCAGTTGCTTGCGAAATGCCAACATGTCTGGCGATATCTCTCGTGCTAAGACCTGGGTTGTTCTCAACCAGGTTAAGCACAGCCTCTTCGTTGTCGGGGGTGCTCACTGATCGCTCCCGTTCAGGCCTGCCTCCGTCGAAAGATCCCGTTGTGGACAACCTCTGGTGTACTCGAGCGAAGAAGGCATGGCAGGGGATTTGGCTGTTGGGGTAACGCTCGGCGTACAACCGCTGAGCGGCTCGTCCATTACAACCAGCAGCGCCATACGCCAAATGCATGTCAGCCAATTCAGAGTTTGTGTACCGTTCCATCCTACTACCGATCTGCAGACAAGTAACCCGAAGCTTAAGTAGGTACCGCACGTTCAAAAGACGTGTCTGCACATACAACTACGTCATCTCGCGTTGTCGTCTACGCATTACGTATCTTTTGCATATCGATATGGTACGATATCTTTTGCATAAATCAGCAAAAAGCACCTTATGTAAATTTTATTGCGCGCATTGTGCATGATTGAAACCAGCTATGTTTGTTAAAAAAAACAAACAAACTGCAGTTTTAATAGCTTCTTATGATAAGTAAATTACTCTCTTGTTTTGTTTCTAACTGATCGTAGCGCCCCGTTTCCAGTTAGCGTCCGAAATGTCAACGAATTATGTTTTTTGCCCAAAGCGCCCCCTATCGATGTTTCTTTTTGTACCGTTCAACTGAGTTTCAGAGAGCCCCAGCAAACAGAATCATGAAAATGCATGCCATAAGTCAAGAAATCTGTTTGTTTATCTCTTAGGAGCCTTCGAGTTTCGACCACCCTGTACTTTGACATTTTATTCCGGCTCTTACGCTTTTTGCAGGGCTCTACTTTTGGGTTCAAACTTTAAGTTAGAGTATAAACTTTGGCGAGCATGTGTTAAATTATCAAAATAATGGGCTTAAAGTTGTTGTCTAGCTCTCCAAAGTCTGCAGCGCCCCCTATCCATGTTTTAAGAGATACGCTTATCAAATTGGTACTGAAGAAAGTCTAAACAAACAGAATCATTTCGACGCAACAAGCAAGAAAATCTAACCATTTCCCTAGTTTTTATGACGTTTCGAATTTCGGCACCCAAATTTTCGAAAGCGCCTAGCGCCTTACCATCGCGTCAGGGACCCTACATTCCCTATTCAAAAATGTTCGTCTAGGTGTGCTCTATCGATCCTTAAAGTTTGTCACCGACGAGCTGAATCACCCTGTATAGCTGTACACTTTATTCAATGACAATCTCTTTCTGCAACAGAACTGAAAATAAACGATGGTACTATTCTACTTAATGATAATGATATTTTTTTACAAATTTTACAACACTGTGTTATAAAGCAAATCTTTATCATTCAAATGCCAAAAATCTCATGATAAATAAGAGCAAACATGTTAAAGTGAACTGTTTGCATAGACAATATTAGCTGTGGCAGGAAACTTTCATTACAACCAAATATAATATTTTCAGTATAAAAGTTTCTAATCTGATACGTCAGTATGTAAGGATATTTTAAAATGTAGACAGTTGATATGTTTTGAAATAATAAGCATTACATTAATAATGATAAAAAATATTTTTGCTATCATACTTGTGATTAAATATTGACTTTTCAAATTTCCAAAATAAAAGTCTGAATGATAAAAAGAATAAAAACATTAAAAAAAAAATCTTTAAATACAAGCAATTGAGAACACATTTTTATACCTTCATCTGGATTGCAACTCACTACAGTAGGGTCGATTTCTTCAGACATAAGAAAAGTTTTAATACGGTCAAGTGCAGTGATTGTCTGTATCAAAATAAATAAAAATTTTACAAAAGGTCTAAAAATACACAGCAAAAAATACAGTAATGCATTTCAAAAGTGAATACCTGAATTAACTCTGATATTGAATCTGGTACAAGAACTAAAGCAAATCTCAATTGATTCAGTAAATTCAAAGAGACAAAGGCACGAGCTGGATCTAAAATATGTTTCTCGTCTATGAGAAGGAATGTTGTAAAACTTGCTAAAGAGACCTAAATCAAATTAGAAAAAAAAAAAAAATTAAAAGGTAAATTTAACTCTGCAGTCTACAAAGATTTTTTTTTTTTTTTTTTTTTTTTTTTTTTTTTTGACAAAAACTAGATTAATTTTTGTGTTATAAAAAGTTATTGAAATCTTTTCCAGGATAATAGTTAGATGATTGTATATATATATATTATATAAAAGGCAGTGAAAATGAAATTATTTTAATTTTATTCAAAACAATTCAGCTTTAAAAATCCTCTTGTATAGGATTCACATTTCATTTAAATAAGAAAGTTAAACACTGTTCTTTGTGTAAAAAATAATTTATTACATTTTTAAGTTGTAATTATTCTGCTGTTATAAAAGGATAGAAAAGATAGTAGACCTGCCAGAAGAAGACATACATTATGAAATATAACATTGTTATGTTCATTATTCTGGCCTTCTAAAAAGAAAGAAAAAAAAATATTGCTTTATTTAAAAAGTTATTTTTATTTACTTTTAGGATATCTTTTTTTTTTTTTTTTTTTTGTTAAGCAATAGTTACAAATTACTCCATATTATATCTAATGTATATTTGTAATGTTCAATAACATTTTGAGGAAGTTTTGTTTATATTGGCTTGGCTGCTGTTGATATAAAGACTTTTTCCTCAGATGTTTATTAATATTAATTTGAGTAAAATTTAGATTTATGTTTAAAAAAAAAAAGGGTTATAGCTAATTTGTAATTTAATTTTGGAAATATGTAATTAAATGTAAAAATATTATTATTTAAAAAGTTTTTAGCACTATTCTGTTAGAAAATATGCAAGTATAATTTGTAATTTGATATTTTACTATGCACATGGTTAAGAGCATTGGTATTATTGTATCTGTCTGCAGCAATTGGTTCACGTTTTTGCAAATAATATTACTCATTTTTAAATCAAACTATTGCTGAAAAAGAAAGTATACAATATAGTCGAGTCTCTATATAATGAAATCCATGGTTCAGACAAAAAATTCGTTACATAGAAAAATTCGTTGAATAGAGAATAGCAAAAAATTTTTCATTTAATATTTAAATTTTGAAATAGAATTGTTTTTGAGGTGTTTAATTAAGTTTTTCAAATATTTAATAGAATTCTTTTCAGAATCTCAAACATTTTTCCACTTCCTTTTTTTTTTCCAGTGTCTTATTGATTATTTTCAAAATTATTACTGTATCAGACAGATTTATGTTTAAACTAGAAGCAATTTTATACAAATGCAGTTCCATCTTGGCTAAAACAAAGTCAAGTGTAACCATGTAAAAATATGTTTTATCTTGGGGTGGGGGGCAGTTGAATGCCTTTTTTGGAAATGAGGAATAAGGTAGAGGAATGTAACTATGAAATATAAACCAGAAATCAATGAAAAAAATTTATTATACAAATAATTTGAAGTGTTTTCTAAACTTATAATAGAACATTTTCGAAAAAAATCATTAAATGGAGATATATGTTTCACTATATGGAGATTATTTTTAATGCAATCATGAAAAAATTAACTGTTCCTATAAAAAGTTTGTTAAATAGAGAAATTCGTTGGATGGAGTTTCGTTATAGAGAGACTCGCCTAACTATAAATACAGCTACAATTAATAAAATTCAAAAAAGAGGGCAAACAATCAAAATGATATAACAGTACAATGTTCAGCACACGATCGAACTATTTCCGATTGCGTCAGCAGAAGTTGTGAGGCAGCAAAGGAATAAAAAGGACAAGGTTTAACTTGCAAGTCATAATTCAAGAGAATAATGAATCTGCTCCATGACTAAGAAAAATAATGTAATAGGTGAGGAAAAACCTCTCAGGCATCTACACCACAACCTCAGCCACCATGTTGCCAGGAATAATCACCAGAGATTATTATAAAATCAACATGTTAAATTGTTTTATGTACTACTAAACTTAAAATTATTAAGTTTCCTATTATCTATTTAAATCTATGTTAATTAAATAAAACCGTACATTAAAGCTTAAAGTGAGTTTTGTTATCATTTTATTTCTTTCCACAGCAGCAAAATATATTTCTTTTGCCCCTTTTTAGATTTTTGGTTTATTTTCATGAAAAATACTATACGATTGTTAATTAGTTTATGCTTACTAGATTTATATTACAGATATATGTCATTTATGTTTTGGTAGAATTAATTTTATTCTACTACATGTTAGTGTCTGCCTGACTTAGGCTTGGGTACAACACTATAATATAACAAACAGAGAAAAATTTTATTTAAGCTCACACATAGCACTGAGCCGAGAAACATGGCATTCAAGATTAAATAAAAATGAATAACCTGAACATGATTTATGCTCAATTTCTGTAATCACTGTAATGCTCTCTTTTTTACATAGTGAAGTGAATAGATAACATTTTAATTTCTAAAAATCAAAACGGGCATATTTCCCTCCAATGAATTGATCTTCTTTTAATGTTCAAGTATAAAAAAAGTGCATGTGTCTGAACAGCCCAACTTATATTTAATGCATAAGATAATATGATAGTGCAAAATATCATATTTAGCAAAAGCTGAAGGATTTTCTAGATGAAGATCTATAGTAATTTAAAAAACAAGATCAAATTCATCATTGTGTTTGATTTAAGATTCATTTGGAAAAAATTTAGTTCATAAATGACACAATGACTTTCAGCAATCTATACTAATAAAAGAACAAAACGCCCTGTCTGTCTGTGTGTCTGCGATGGCTAGCAAAATCTACAGCACGTACGAAGCTCAAACTTTTTTTGAGAGTAGCCCCAAATCTCTCCTGATGCACCTGAGTTTCAGAGTTTCGAAATTCCAATTATAATCTGAGTAATTAATTAAAATCGAGAGGTCACTCTCATAAAAAAATCATCTTTTTCCCATTTTTTTTCTCTTTCGTTTATTTACGGTTGGATGGTTGTGTAAAAATTTTTGCAGAAGTAATAAGAAAGCTGAGACAGAATTAAAGAAACCCATGGAGGAATGAGATAAGTGGAGGTGAAGTAAGCCTCAAAAAAGGTTTGGAATATGAAACCATTTATCGCTCAAATTTTAATGTGCCAAATAAAAGGACGTGGAAGGGATTTTGTATTATAAGACGAATTGATAGAAATGAATTACAATTGAAGCATATTTAAAGAGGAAATACCAAATTTTTAAAATGGTCTTTGTTCTATTATTATTTATTAAAATAAATGTTCATTTTTTAAATGAAGGAAATTGGAAAATTAGCAATAATTAAATATCAAATTAAAATTAAATAAGATATTGAAAACATTTGATACGAACTAAAAATTGTATAACTAAAAGTTTCTTTCATAAATGTAATTTTAAATACTTTATAATGTAGATGAAAAATGTTTATGACTTAATAATTGCATGTAAATAAATATTAAAAATATAATGATGAAAACATTCTTTTAAAATCATGTATGAAAACTTAAGTAATAAATATTAATCTAAAATAAAGATTTCTGACTGCAGACGATTTCTATGTATTAACAAAAGAATGTTATATTTTCAAGCAAAACGTTAAAATAATTCTCTATATTGATATTTAAAACACATATGATAAAATAATTAATAATATTTTACCAGTGAAGCGATAGATTAGTTCTTTTTAAGAAACAAGAGATAAAAATAGGGTTTAAACCTGTTTCAATGGATAGGCATGTCAAATCATGTGCTTTTGTTGGTACTTAATTGGACTTAATGTAGAGTTACATTTTTAGCACCTCCAGAGATAATACTTCCAGTCTATTTATTTCTTTTTACTCTATGAAAGAAACCAATTTGAGATTTTGACATTTCAAAAGTGACTGTTTTTTTCCCCCAAAGACCTTTAAAATTCATAGACTGGCAAAATGTCAATTTAACTTAGGATTTTTGAATACAGCTGTTACGTCAGATTGATGGTACTTCGTACATTAGAATCTATGCGTGTTAGCTATGTTGCAGTAAATATATGTATATGTATATATGAGGCTTTTTTAGCAGTTTTTTTAAATCACTGATAAAATTTGAATGCATTTTATTTAAGTTAAAATTTTATTAAGACTTCAATTTGTTTTTAAAACAAAAATAAAATGGCTGTTTGACGTACAATTGTTCGAATCGGCAGACGATTCATACACAGTAATAAATTATCAAATAGCAAAATAAGTTATATATCAAAAATAGTCACTAAAAGAATAATAGCAAAAAATAATTTTTAGGCGTATTAACACATAGCCCGATCCCAACCAGAAAAAAACAGACCGTACTCCGATCCAAGCAAGACAAAAATTTCATGAGCATAAACCCGACCCGAACCTAAAAGTTCCATTTGAAAAAAAAAAAAAAAAAAAAAAAAAAAAAAAAAAAAAAAAACTATGGATTTGATATCTGACCCGAATCAAATATCAATCCCACAAAAATATTCAAATGAAGCATACCCCAATCCGATCAAGGAAAATAATGTTCGTGTATATGCAACCCGATACGAACCTAAAAATTTTCTTTGAAAAAACCCGAAAAATGACCAGAACGAAAACTGAAATCGATAAAAATATTCCAATGAACTATATCCCGATAAGAGCAAGACAAAATAATTTCCGTGAACATAAACCTGATTCGAACCTAAAAAATTCCATTTGAAAAAAGACCTGAAATTTTATGCAAACTACATCTGAATACGATCAAAATATTCGAAAAAACCATAACTGGATTCAAATAAGAGAAAATAATTTCCGTGGACATGAACCCGATCCAAATCTAAAATTCCATTTGAAAATTATACCTGAAATTTGAATCAAACCAAATATGAACCAAATATGAACCTGACAAAAATATTCTACAGAACCATACCCGGCTCTGAACAAGACAAAAAATTTCCATGAACACGAACCTAATTTGAACCTAAAAAACTGAACTAAATCTGAATCTGACAAAAATATTCCAGAGAAGCATATCCTTATTCGAGCAATGCAGAATAATTTCCGTTGATGTGCAACCCAACCTGAACCTAAAAATTCCATTAAAAGAACTGAAATCTGAATTGAACGACATCTGAACCCGAAAAAAATATTCCAAAGACCCAAAACCGGATCCGAGCAAAACAAAATAATTTTCCTGGACATGAATCCGACCAGAACCTTAAAAATCAATTTAAAAAAAATACCTGAAATCTGAATCGAACCAAATCTGAATCCGACGAAAATATTCCAAATAACTATAACCAGATACGAACAAGACAATATAATTTCCATGAACATAAACCCAATCCAAACAAAAAAATTTCTAAAAAAAAAAAAAAAAATCCCGAAATTTGAACCAAACTTAATCTGAACCTAACAAAAATATTTCAGTTTAGTATAACCTCATTGGAACTAGGTAAAATAGTTTCTATGGAAGTACAATCCGACCCAAACTTAAAAATCCCACTTGAAGTTAAAAAAAAAAAAAAAAAAAAAAAAAAAAACCACGAAATCTGAATTGAACCGAATCTAAACTGAACAAAAATATTCCAAACAACCATAACCGTATCCGAAGAAGGCAAAATAATTTCCATGAACATGAATCCAATCCGAACCTAAAATTCGGATGTTCTACAAAACATAATGCGCTCCGTAGCGGTGGAATGTGAAACTAAGTATTTAGCGCGAGATGGTTAAGATATTTCGTTTATAGTTAGAGTTAAATTATAACTTGGTTACGGTTAGGTGACAGTTATGTTGCAATTACGTTCTGGTGAGCCCTATGTTATATTTAATTTCCGGTTAGGTTACAGTTAGGTCATGGTTAAGTTACAGTTAGGTTAAGGTTAAGTTGCAGTTAGGTTGTGGTTAGATTATGGGTAGGTTATGATAAGGTGACGGCCAGGTTACATTTATGGTTTATTTAAGTTACAGTTAGGTTACTGTTAAGATACAGCTAGGTTACAGACAAGTTATGATTACAATACAATTAGGTTACGGTTAGGATTTTGTTCACAGAATGAACATTACGCATGTTTGATAAAAATTATACACCTATATTTGTAAAATGGCTCTGAAATTATAATACTATATACTAACCTTTTAGCTAATCATCGAGAATCGATTTCATTCACGGTATAGTCGGATTTAAGAGTGATATAATTAGTTTGAAATTCAAAATAATTCACTTGGGATAACTATGTGAAAAAAGTATTTAGCTAAGTCACTTAACAGTAATTTTAAGGATAAATATCAACATTTTAACACGAAAATCACGCAATCGTTACACACATATTCCCTCTTGCGTTTTCCATTGCAGTCATTTTTGTTTTTTTTAAACCAATTTTCGACACAGTCAGGGAGCACATATTTAATATAATGTACAATGTAAAAAATTTGACCCTTTTGCTGCATCATCACTCCCCCGCTTTTATAGAATATCTCTCTTTTGACCTATGAGAATGCTCCATAATGAGCTGAAGTAATCATTTTCTATAAAAGCGGTAAAGTGACGATGCAGTAAAAGGGTCAAATTTTTAACAGTGTATTTACACGTATTTCGAGTTAAAGATAAAATCATAAAAATTTCAAGTTCGTTTAGCATTGTTATTACGGACCTGGGCAACGCCGGGCGGGTCAGCTAGTTATAAAATAGTTCTAAACTTAATTTTAAAATAATTTCACAAAACCAAAATAAAGGGAAAAAGATTTTTCAAATACCTTTTTTAATAAAAACAGATTTTTTTTTTAATTTTTGAAGAAATTACTTTATACTTTATTAATAACCAATTTATAAATAAACTATATAAAAGAATATTAACAATTTTCTAAAATAAAAATAAATATTATAACAATGATAAAAAAAAAAAATATTCTTAATCCTAAGATTAATTTATTAATCATAATTCTTAAGATTAATAAGTCTAACTATTTACATTCCTTGAATAAAAATTAGAGCAAAAAAATAAATAAATAAATAAATAAAAATAAAAATAATTTTAATAATGATAGATACATATTGTATGCTTTACCAAAATAGGAGCACAGCAATAAACAAAACATGAAATAACGTAACACATTTGACTGAGGCGAATGAATTTGATTTCTTTTTTTCTTGTTTCTGAAACTTTTAATGAAAAGGGGATCTCCCATGCATAAAATTTCAAAATCTAAAAAAATAAGAAACAGAAAGACACATGAAACAAAATTAATGAAAATTCTGTAAATAAAAACAAATTTTAAAAGGTTACTTTAAGATGGATAAAGAAAAAAGTCAAACTGATTTTAAAGAAAAACTACAAAACAATACCTAAAAAATATATACTTCCACACCCACTTTTTAGTCAAACTTATCTACTCTAAATGTAACGCTAGTTTTACTCTCTCATGCAAATTCAAAATTCCATGTATAAGCTAAGATCATGATTTTTTAGTGAAAAATCATCCAAAATTAGAAACTTATATATAAGTCAATGTTAAAAAAAAAAAAAAAAAAAAAAAAAAAGATGATAAAAGATACAGTGAATACTTTTTTGTGCATAGCTAATATTTAAAATAATAATAATAATAATATTGCACTCTCCAAAAACATTGAAATCCCTATCCTGCATATATACTAATATTTAATGTCTGAATTTAGAACTATTGCTATTATTAGTTTTTAAATGGAAAACATTGTTTAAGGGGATACATTCTCCAAGTTGTATCATCCATACACATTAAAAAAAAAAGCAGTTTTTAAAAAGCTGTTTCTGTTTGTTTCAGATGCATTTAAAATACCACAGAAAAAAGAAAATAACTTTCATATGAGATGAAATCTTTGGCAGCAGTGTTCTCTAAAGGTCTTATTTAAGCCACGAGATGTTTGTCTAAATAAGCCATTTAAAGATAGACTCTATTCAATTCAAAATGGATCGAATAGATTTCATCGGGAGATACAGCTGTTGACAAAGAGCAGTAATTTAAACAAAGTTGATGCCGTTACTACCTGTGATTGGGTGAAAGAAGCTTGACTTGAATTACCACAAGAAATGATCATCTGATCATTTATAAAATGTTGCATCAGTAATGCGATAAATGAAATGAGAGATGGTGCCATTTTTTAAAGAAGATAAGGATTATTCATCCTAATGTATCGATAAAGAAAGCAATTTTGCAGAATTTCTTGAAAATTCTGATAATCATTTTGATTGTCAGTGATGATTAGTAAACTTTTCTTGTTATAGTAAAAGAATGGAGCATAATTAAAGTTCAATTTACAAATGGTCATAAAAGGAAAACTACTGGACCAAATATTGTAAAATTTGGCAATAGTTTACTGGAGGTCATAGTAATTTATTTCCTGCCAAGAACAAGAAAAATGTTCAAATACTCATATCAGGGGGGGGGGGGGGGGAGGATGACGATGTATGGAATATTATTAAACAAAATAAGGGTCAGAATCTAACTTAAGCCTTTCATTACACTTGTTTAACATTTGTTGTACCCTTAAGAAACACTGACCCAAACAAAATTACCTTTAAAGGCATTAAAGGTGACAAAAGTCAAGTGTGTCATATATGTCATAAAATCTGTTTGTGTTCTCAAAACTTCAAACTACAAATTGGGATCACGAAATTTGAGATTTCAAATCACTATGGTTGATGACACATTGAATATGCATTGTAAAACAGTTCAGAAATGATTAAACATATTTTAAATCAATATCTTCATGTCTTACTTCATTTAACATATTGCATACAGTGCCATTTCCCCTTTGGTGGTGAAAAATTGAACTTTTTTTCATTGGAAATAAATTTTCATGACTTCTTTGAATTATTACCAGGTTTGCTAACATTGTTTGGTTCATTCGTTTTCTTTTTATGACCATTTCAAAGAATGAATGAAATTATGAAATTTCAAATATAACCATCCTGTATGTTTAGAAATTTATAAATAGTTGTGTTTTTTATATTTATTATATTTTAAATTTTAGAATATCAATTATGGAAATTTTCTTAGACTTGTGTATAAGGCAACCCCTCCACTTTGGAAGCAAAAAAAAAGCCCCAAAATTCTCAGCTTATACATGGAAATATATGGTAAATAATAATCTTAAGTAAAAAATCTAGAGCAATTCACAATAGAAAATGAGATAAATTATAACATAAAATTCCTCATAAGAAGCATAGAACTAATTCCATAATTAGATACACATCGAAAGATTGGCTTAAAAAATTAAAGGTATGGTAATAATGTGGTTGCAATGTATGCAAGTTACAAAACTGATTAAAAAACAGAGCTGATTATACAAGAAAGTCACTCTTTTGCCAAGCAGTCAATTTCTATATTATTTACTGCTCTCTTAGCTCACAGATATCATAACCTGAGAGCTATGTTAACACTGGTTTTGTATGTACATACGAACGTACATATATATGTACGTAGCATGATAACGCTAGATAGAAATATCTGATTTGATTTAAATGTTTTATATATAAGTTCATTATGATAAAGCACTTCCCATATTACTTTCGAAGATTCATTTATTAAGAATAAAGAGAGGGACAAAAGAACAGTTAAAAAAATAGCCGGGAAAAAAGAAGAGTCAGGAAATTATTGCCGAATCTGATGCTTCTCTTTCATTGGAAGTTTCAACCTAAAGTACTCTTTGTAATAAATTGGCTGTAACCCCCCCACCCCCCCTCTCTTATTTTTAACATTGAGATTTTTTTCGTCTTTGGATAAATAATTTTGTTTTGCAGCCATTTCAGCTTTAAATTATTTTGTTTATTATATTTGTCTTATTATTTTTCACCACTGCAAAATAACAAATAGCATAGTTTTTTTAAAATTTGTGTTGCAAAATATAACAGATAAAACTGATTTTTTTTCTCTATCATCTGGTACAAAACACAGAAAATGCATTTTTAACTTCCGAAATCATTGAAAATTCACTAAATTCATTATAGCACAATTCAGGTAGTTTTGATTATAGAATATAACTTAAAGATGACAAGAATTGTACAAAAATTAAATTTTGCAACATTAAGAAAATATAACTATTTTAATGGAAACAGATTTTCACATGATGAAAAAAATGTGAAATAGTTCAGCAATTAAAATTAAGCTTCTAAAACTAGCTTTTGGGAAATTAGTTATTTTGAAATGATAAGAAAGGACACTCTGTATAAAATGGAAAAAAAATTACTTTGCAGATTGTAGAACATTAGTTTTAATGTAAAGTGAAATAAAATTAAAACTGATTTATAAAACTGAAGTTCAGGCCTTTGATCTGCACACTGACTAGTAGGATTATTTTATGTTAGAACTGTAAAAAAAAAAAAAAAAAAAAAAAAAAACATAACTTCAATATTTTCACACAAAACTCAAAATTAAAGTGACCCACTACTGGTGAACCAAAAATTTACTATGCCCACCACTGGAGCACAGAGGGAGGTAGCTTTTTTATTTTTTATTTTTTTCAAAGACTATATTTTAAAACTTTGAATGTTCATTATTCTAATACATAAAGGTTAGGACTAGATTGAAAAAAAAAATTGTATTTTAGAATTCATTAATACTTTAACAATAATTAGATAAATGTCCTTAAATGGCCAACTACCAGTACATTTACCTTAGGTAAAATGTTTTTTTCATGCAGAATTATCAGATTTGTTTCAAATTTGATATACCAATTTATTCTCATAAAGCACTTCTCTGATTATATTTGGAGCTTCATTGATTAAGTATAAAGGGAGAGAATGGGGGCTCTAACCTCCCCCCATAATTTAGCTAAATGAGGTTTTTTGTAAATTTCTTTATTATTCCAGAGACTTCTTTTTTGAAGTAAAGAGCATAATATATAATTAATGTGAATAGCCTGTGAGTTCAATGCCATTAGTTTAACAGGACATATTTATTTTTATTTTTTCTTTCTTCTTCTGACCATAAGAAAAAAAAAAAAAAAAAAAAAAAAAAAAAAACACTGTACATAGATACCACTTTTTCACAGATATCCAATAATTTTATTCTTAAAAAATCAATCTGCATTGTCCACAGAATCATGAAAAAAAAAAAAAAAAAAAAAAAAAAAAAAAAAATCACAATGTGCAGAAATCTCAAATTTACTCAGTCGTTGCAAATTTTGTGAATACATTTTATTGAAAAATCAATGAAGAATTTCATCAACTTTCAACTTTACAATGTTATTTTTCTCCCTTTTTAGAGATTGTTTTAAAATATTATTCACATCAGCAATACAATAAGAAAAAAAAATTTTGTTGATAATTATTAGAAACTGTTAAAGATAGGAAAAAAAGGTTCTGTATTACATACTTTATTTTATTTTCAGAGAATGAGTGATTACAATAGAAGAAAAAGGGAAACAATATGCTTATATATATAATATACCTGCTGCTTTTAAACTAAAAGATTTACATTATGTTAAAACAAGCGGAAACATAGCTGTAGCTTGAGAAATCAATAATGATGATTTTTTTATAGAATTGCAGAGAAAAGTAAAAAGCAAATAAAAAAAAAAGCTCCTTTCCAGAAATGGTGATACAGTGACTTAGTAAAAACATGTAAACATTAATATAATTTTCAGAAATCTCATGTATAATGTATACCCCCACTTTTTAGTCTTAAAGTTTCTTAAAAAAGTGTGAATTATACACAAGTAAATAAGGTGAGAGGCAAATAGTTCCTCAAGTATAATTTATTTTTTACTAAACAAATAAATTACGATCAATAGATACTTTTATTTGCACCTCAGATAACTTATTTATTCAGGTATAATATACACATTTTTATAAAATTTTAGAATTAAAATTTCATTTAAATTTATCTTTTCTTTTTCTCTTGTGATCCTTTATTCTCTAAAAACAGAATAAATGCAAGCACACAGTACAGAACCACTCTTTTCAACTAAGGATAACAATTTTCAGTAATTATTAACAGAATATTTATTATTACTATTGTATTAGTTATATGTATAAATATTTTAAAACAGATCTTTGACAGGAGTGTGGTGGTTACTCGATAACCCCCCATATGTTTAGTATAATTCATTTTTATTAGCCATTTTATTTCATATCACCTTCCTTTTTATTAATGTTCTCAATTTAAATTTTATTTCGGTTTCGTTTATTTTCATTCCGTCGCCTGTAATGTTTTCTTTCTTACTTAGCTTTCGAATGTTCCAAGCCGGTAAAATCCTGTTCGAAATCATTCCTTCCGGTTTTGGAGATCGTTCGAGAACATTCTCGCTTGTTCTTTGGATGGAACTTCCGTTTATTCGGACACACCCCTAGCCTATCAAATTCGTTTCCACAGGTGACGTATTTTAAGTCATTCAGCACAGGGCCACCTGCTTGGGCCTCCCCTCTGTAGGTGTTTATCAATTCTCTTTTTATTAAATTCATATTTCTCCATACTTTGCATCGTAACTTGGCTTATTTTGTCACCCCCCCCTCTTTCGCTCGCTGCCAAATTGGCGTATTTTGGGATTCCAGTAACCTTTTCTCTTTTTCCCCTGGGCTCTCGGCCACCTGCGTGAGTTGCGCTGTTAGACTCCTGCCGTAATGGAAGTGGCTGGTTGATTCGAAGTTTTGGGTGGAATTTCCGGGGCATGTGTGCGTGCGCCCCTCGAGACCGTTGCATACGGGCAACATTTCATGCTGCAGGGATGAAAGTGGGCTAAAGCCATTTTGTAGCAGCTTTGGAGCAGCAAAAATCGAATTCTGGAGCAGTAAAACCTATTTTTGTAGCAGCAAAAATTAGATTTTGTAGCAGTAAATATCGGATTTTGTAGCAGCAAAAGTATAATTTTGTAGCAATAAAAGCTGTTTTAGGAGCAGATTGAAATATTCTAATGTGAATAAACTCTTAACAATTACAATAATTGCTATCTTGAAAAAAAATTTTTCATTTGAAAGAATAAATACTCAGATTAAATTTCTTTACATGTTTCAGACCTTTCGATGAAATTTGGAGTTTTTCACGATCTTTTAACATAATTCATGCTTTTTCACAATCTTTTGACCCTGTTTTTTTGTTTTTTAACTAGATTTGCAGGGGTTTTTTTACGACCTTTTGATGAAATTTGTACGTTTTCTTTCATGCTTTTTCACAATCTTTTGACCCTGTTTTTTTGTTTTTTAACTAGATTTGCAGGGGTTTTTTTACGACCTTTTGATGAAATTTGTACGTTTTCTGAGATCTTTTGACGAAAATTACAGATTTTACGATCCTTTTGATGAAATTCTCGTTTTTTTTCACACGATCTTTTAAAGAAATCAACGGGTTTTTTTCACGATCTTATGACCGTATTTAGTTCTTTTTATGACAATATTAGATATCCTTTGACAAAATTTCATGTTTTTTGTGATTTTTTGACGAAATACACTTGTTTTTCGGAATCCTTTAGAGAAATTTGTGGGTTTTTTTGCCATCTTTTCCAGAAATTAATGTTTTTTTTCCACGATCTTTTGGCTGTGTTTTGTTCACTCTTTTTTGATAATAATGATCCTTTAGCAAAACTCACATTTATCTCGGGATCCTTTGATGAAATTCGAGTGTTTTTTGATAAAATGTGCAAGCTTTTCGCGAACTATAGAGAAATTTTTCATGATTTATTAATGAAATTCAGGTGTTTTTCATGATCTATTGGTGAAATTAGAGTGACGAAATTAGTGATCCTTAGACAAAATTCACGTTTTATTTTTTCGAGATCCTTTGACAAAATTCGTGTATGTTTTTTGAGAGGCTTCGACTAAATTCGTGTGTTTTCTATGTTTTTTTGACGAAATTCGAGCATTTTCCCTGAAATTTATGGTCTTTTCCTACAGTGTTGAATTCAGATGGTGGCCCAGAGGGACACCCCCCCTCCCCCAGGAATTTTGAGATTTTGGGTTTTCAATGATCAAAAAGTGCAATTCCCCCCCCCCCCCCCCCCCCACAGAACTCTATCATGACCCCCATGGAGCTACAGAAGTCCCTCCCGGAGAAAAGTGTCTGAATTCAACACTGACATAGCTTTTCCTTTGACTGCATTTTGTTCATTTTTTGACAAAACAGCAATTTTTTTGACAAAATTCTATTTTTTTTAAATTTATTTTATTTATTTTTCTTGTAATCGTTTGACACACTTGTAGCAGATTTTCGTAAGCGCTTTCATTCTGCTTTCAGTTTTGCTGTCTATCGGCAGGATTCGCCGAGGAGTGAAATAGTTCACCACCGACACGGGAAAGATGCAGAACAGGAAGATACTTAATTTACAGAAAATATGTACAATACATAAAACAGAGGCGATTCTAGGTGTTTTTTTTTTTTTTTTTTTTTTTTTTTTAAATTCACATCGCATTTTTGGAAATCGGTGGCCAAGGGCGGATCCAGCCCAACCTCCAGGGGGGGGGGGTCACAACTTTTGTCAGATGATTTAATGAAACAATTTTAAAATACAGTAAATCTTATGAAAACGGAATTATGATAAAAAGTAGCAAATTTCGCCGATCGGGCATGAAAAAAATTGCGAATTTTGTCGATTAGGCGCGGAAAAATCACGAACTTTGTCGATCGGACGTGAAAAAACTCAGATTTCGTTTATCGGGCAAGGAAAAAAAATCTAATATTTTTATAATACTTGAAAAAATTGCAAATTTTGTTCATAGGTTGCAGAAAAGTCACCTGTTTTGTCTGTTTACCGAGCGAAAAAAACGAGAATTTCGTTGATCGGGCGCTGAAAAATCCAAAATATTGTCAACTGAACATTGGAAAATCACCAGTTTTGTCTATTGGCCTTTGAAAAATCCCAAATTTTGTCTGTAAGTCTCTGAAAAATCGCAAATTTTGTCGATCGAGCACAAAACATCGCGAATTTTGTATATCTGGTTAAAAAAAATCGCAAATTTCGTTAATAGGGCACGGAAAATCCCCAATTTTCTCGATCGCTTCGTAAAAAGCATAAAAATAGAAAATCGATCAGGAAATTTATTCGATCGTGAGCGGAAAAATCGCGAATTTTGTTGATTGGGAATAAAAAAATTGTTAATTTCGAATTGGTGTGGAACGCAAAAATTGCCAATTTCGTGAATTGGGAAAGAAATTATTGCGAATGTAAGTCGATTCTCTTCGTAAAAAGAGAGATTCGGGAGATTGGGTATGAAAAACTCGCAAATTTTGTCGATTCGGAATGAAAAAGTCGCTAATTTCGTTGATAGGGGCATGGAAAAATCGAAGACTTTGTCGATGATGCGCGGAAAAATTGAAAATTTTTTTGAGCGGCTGCAGAACAATAGCGAGTTTCATCAGTTTATCGCGAGAAAAAAAATCAGATTTCATCAATTTACGGCAGGGACAAAATGCAGATTTCATCAGTCAGTTAAGAATCGAGAATTTTATTGTTCGGTGCGGGAAAATGCATATTTCATGGACAAGAACGGAAAAAGGCACGAATCTCGTCGATTGGGTACAGAAAAATCCCGAATATGGTCTATTGCTTTCGTAAAAAGCGCGAATTTAGTCGATCGGGAACGAAAAAATCACTTTTGGCAGGGCACAGAAAAATTGCGAATTTTTTCGATCGGGAACGAAAAAGTCGCAAATATGGTCGATCAGTTTCATAAAAAGCGCAAATACAGTCGATCGGGAATGGAAAAAATTGTGAATTACGTTGATATGGCAAACAAAAATTGACAATTCCATCTATAGGGAAAGAAATTATCGCGAATACGGTCGATCGCCTTCGTAAAAAACACGAATTTGCGCGATCGAGTACAAAAAATTCGCGAATTTTGTTTATAGGGCGCGGAAAAACCGCTAATTTTGTCGATGATGCGCGGAAAAATTAAAAAAATCTGAGTGACTGCGGAACAATCGTGAGTTTCGTCAGTTTATCGCGAGAAAAAAAATCACGGATTTCATCAATTTACGGCGGGAAAAAAGCAGATTTCATCAGTGAATTAAGAAACGCGTATTTCATAGTTCATGTGCGGAAAAGTTCGCATTTCATCGAACAAGAATGGAAAAATGTGCTAATTTTGTGGATTAGGCCGAAAAAATCGTGAATTTTTTCAACCAAGTGAAGAAAAATCGCAAATTTCGCAGACCATTCATGGAAAAAATCTCAAATTTCGTCAATCACACCCAAAAAAATCGTGAATTTCGTCGATTAGGCATCGAAAAAAATGTGAATTTCGTGGATCGGCTTCGCAAAAATCGCGAATTTCACCGATCGGGTGCGGAAAATTGTGAATTATGTCGATCAGGCGCAGAAAATTCCCGAATTTTCTTGATTAGTTTCGAAAAAAGCGCAAATTCTTTCGATTAGATGTTATTTTGCGTTCTTGTTTTAGCACTTTTTATTTACACTGTGCATCCCTCTCCGAAGAGCTCCAGGGGGGGAGTCATGACCCCCATGACCCCCCCCTTGTATCCGCCACTGTCGGTGGCGAGGAAAGGCTGGATATCCGTGATCTTCTGACGAAATCGGCATTTTCCCGCAATCTTCAGACGAAATCAGCGATTTATCTGCGATATTTTAGCAAAATCGGCGATTTATTGCGATCTTTTGCCGCGACCTTTTGACAAAATCAAAATTCTCCCGTGTTTTTTTAAAAATAAAATCGGCGATTTTTAGACATAATTTGCATTTTTACGCGATCTTTTCTCGGAAACGGCGTTTTATCTCCGCGATCTTTTGACAAAATCAGCGTTTGTTCCGTGATCTTTTGCTGAAATCGCATTTTTTTTTTTTTTCAATATTCTTTTGGCAAAATATTTTTAAGCGATCTTTTATCCAAAACGGCGTTTTTTTCAGCGATATTTTAACGAAATCGGCATTATATCCGCAATCTTTAGAAGAAATAGACGTTTTCCAGCAGTTTTCAGACGAAATCAGTACTTTTGCAGATATTTGGTGAAATTGCCGTTTTTCGCGATTCGCAGAGGAAATTCGCGTTTTTCAGCGATGTCTGTGGCATTTTTATTATTTTACCATCAAAAAGTGTATGAAGCAGGGGTGATTCTGGATGAAATTTTAATTTTCGGAAATCGGGGGGGGGGGGGGGTAATCCACGAGTTACCCCTTTGGGAGGGAGGTTTTATCCGCTATCTTCAGACGAAATCGGCGTTTTCCGCAATCTTCTTCCGGAATCGACGTTTTCCGCAGATAAATCAGCGATTTATCTGCGATATTTTAGCAAAAACGGCGATTTATTGCGATCTTTTGTCAAAATCAGCGGTTTTTTGCGATCTTTTGACAAAATCGGCGTTTCCCGTGTTTTTTTTTTTTTTTTTTTATGAAAACTGCGTTTTTTTTCGATGATCTTTAGAAAAAATTTACATTTTTGAGCGATCTTTTCTCGAAAACGGCGTTTTAAACTCCGCGATCTGTTGACGAAATCGGCGTTTTTTCCGTGAACTTTTGATGAAATCGGCCTTTTTTTGTTCAATGACCCTTTGACAAATTACTTTTAAGCGATCTTTTATCAAAACGGCGTTTTTTCCCGCGATCTTTTAACGAAATCGATGTTTTTCCGCGGCTTCGAGACGAAATCAGCGTTTATCTGAAATATTTGGTGAAATTGCCGTTTTTACCGCGATCCACAAAAGAAATTCGCGTTTTTCAGCGATCTATTGACAAAGTTCGTTGACAAAAACATTGACGAAATCGTTGTTTTTCCGCGAAATATTGACGAAATGTGCGCGTTTTCGGCGATCCTTTCACGAAATTTGCTTTTCTCCGCGATTGTTCTTTCCGCGCGCAAAACCGTAGAAGTTGGCAGCTATGTGGAACTGATAACCTAATTCCAAATTTTCGAAAGAGGATGTCTTAAATTTTCGGAAATTTCGGACGAGAATTACCCCTGACGTAAGAGGCGAACTCCGATTAATTGGGAATAAACATATTGAAGCAGCTTTCTCCCCCAAAGCGCGCGGCATACGTCACATGACGTCACGCTCCGAACTCTGCGATCAGCTGCAATGAAAATGAACGTACGGTGACTCGAGGGAAAAACAACTTCCGGTCGTTTGCGGAGACACGATAAAACTCCACAAAACATCGCGTGTTTTTCGTGACCGAATGTGCGTATTTTTCGCAATTTTTCGGCGAAATTTGCGCGTTTTTCGAGATCTTTTGCAATGTTTTTTTGTTTTTCGACGAAATTAACAGCCTAAAAAAAGTTATTTGTTGTTGTTTCCTGGATCGACGAAATCGCGCTAAATTACGTTTTGGCACTAAGTGCCTTTTGGCGCAAGTTTGGCGCAAAATTGAAAAAAATAGCTGTTTTGTAGCAGTTTGGCGCAGGAAAGCGGTTTTAACGCAATCTGGCGCAATTGGCGCAGGTCTTACATCCCTGCATGCTGCTATGATCACGCCATGGTTTCAGGAAAGGTTGATTTTTTAAGGGTGCGTGGAGCAAAGCCCCTTCAAAGGCATCCCGAAATTATTGTGTAAATAAGGGCACACCATGGATCTTCTGTTCGTTGATCTCGTGTTAGCTTTATAACTAAAGAAGAATGTCGTCATGTGTCTTCTAGATATTTATTTTATTTTTCATCATCTCATCATTAATAATTTTCTTCAACTACTTTTTGTGCTCAAGTTTCTTCAATAATCTTTTCATGTGATCTCCGTCCTCTGAAAAGCAAGCAGAGGTGAAGATTTTCTTTCGTGAGTTGAAGAATGTTCTTTCAAGATGTGATCATACATTTTACATAACGTATTGACTTTATAATTCTTTCGTCATTTTAATTTGCTATTTGGCCCATCTTCATATAAATAAATTTGAATATTCACGGGGCGTTCCATGGAAAATATTGGTGCATATCTATATAAAATTCTCGTCTGATAATATATATATATATTAAAAGATACATATATTTAAGTGATGTTTCTGTTTTGAAGAGAATAATATCATTTTCCTTTTGTGTGTTATGAGAAATTCTTCAAGTTCATACTGTCAAGATATATCAAAAAAATGTGTTATGATGAAGAATGTTGGTTTTGTTTGGAATATATCAACTTAAAAAATATATCTTCATTTGTAAAGTTTTTACTATAAAACAAATGTTTAATTTCTATGAGAAACAAAAATGTTTCTATAAAGAAGATAGTCGATTTTTCATGATAGAAATACAAGTATTTCATAAATAAATAAATATTAATCTTCAACCAATTTGTGTATTAATTCCTGTGCATGTGTCTGGATTACTACTCATCATCTGCCAAGGACTTCACAGGTAACTTTACCTTTTCTTCAAATTTATATTTTATAATTTTGTATTTAGTTTATCATCTTCAAGATTAAAAGAATATTTTTATTATTTTAAGTGAAGTAAGGATGGTCACTTTTGGGTCGTTTGCTGGCCTCCATTCTTCGTAATGTACCAGTCACTATCACGATCATTTTTTGGCCTAGTTGTGGGTAGAAACAAATAAAAAGTGTTTCTCCTCCCATCTCTTCTTCTCACTCACTGAGTAAACACAACAGATTAATAATTTCCTTTGATGCCATGACCAAAGCGTATCCAACATTCCATGACCATCCGTTTTTCCTTTGCTACCATCGTATTTTCCTTATATATATATATTGACGTCATTATCTTCAGTTATATCTTCATTATCAAATTATTTTTTCATGCAATGATTAATATTTTATAATTATATGTTATTGAGAGTGGTGCAGTAATTAATTGTAATATATATTGATTCTATACTGAAATAATATTTTTGTTTTCTGGAGCAGTGCATCATATATATAACATAATTTATCCATATATTTTTCTTGCCTTGGTATAATTTGCAACTAATATATATACATTATTTAACGGAGGTGCTAGTAAAAATTATTGTTCATGCTAAGATAAATTATTTTTCTTGTCATACATCTAATAATATATGTTTTGAGCCATATTATGTATTTTTTACATAAAATATTTGGGTCTTATATTCTTCATATGATACTAATATGTTAGTATACGTTTTCTTTTTTTTTTAATATATAAAAATGGTTTATGACGTATATGAAAGTCATCAATATTTTAAATAACGGGTCAATTTATATATATATTATTCATCACAAGACCAGCCAATAACCAAATTTATCATGTCATATATTGAGCTCTTACATTAATTTTTGTTTCTCTCTTCATCATGCCACCCAAGGCAAAATTAAATATTGCAATCCAACCCTTCGACGGTAACCCTCAGACTGTAGAATTCTTCTTCGATCAATTAGCTGACATACAAGAACTAAATAACTTTACAGACAAGGAACTTTTTGTTCTCTTTAAATCAAAACTTGAAGGCACTGCCTTACTCTTCTTTCTTGAAACTCAGTCTCAGTTCAAGAACTCTAACTTTAATGAAATTCGAAAAGCATTTATAGACTATTTCTTACCCACAAAAAAGTCTGTTTCTCTCAAATCCTTACAGAACTTAAGTTTAGATTCAAATGAATCGGTTAAACAGGGATGAGATTGACCAAAAAGCAAAAAAGCTGAAAACTGCGCGAACGACTTTTGAGCAATGACAGGAATGTCAATCGCAACAAATATAATTGTATTAATATATAACATACAATTTAGCTTTTGGTAAATTAAATTAAAAGAAAATTATTAACATGAATTGCAGAAATTATTTATACTTACTCTAATGAAAATTTAGTTTATCAAGATACAGCACATTAATAAAACCCTGTTATTGGCATGAATATTTTTTTTTATTGAAATTTTCTAACAGTAAGACACTTTTGGTTAAGTATTACGGAAAAGAAAATAGAAATTTTCTTTGTTTTTTAGCTTTGCTCTTGCACAAGGTAAATTTCTTTCTCCTGCTTTTTTCTTGGATATTACACATTAAAGATATGTAGTGATGTGGCTGGACTTTAAAAATCCTGGATCTCCAGGACCCAGTGGGTCTCTTTTTTACAAAAGTCGGTCCTTACTGATAAGTCATTTTTAGATTCAAAACTTGAACTTGTTCGTTTGGAAAAGAAGACTGAAATGCAATAATTTTTGTTCTAACAGTAATTAATGAATAATTAAAATCAATATTATTTTTTTAAACTATTGAGAAAAATTTCATTTATTTAAAAAAAAAATGTGCAAGATACAAATTTAATTATAAATTAATGCTTATTTGAGTGCAGAAGATAACATGTATCACTATTGTTTGCATTTCTTTTTAAAAAGGGCAACACTGATTTATTGAAAAAAAGGATACTTTTGTTCAGAAAGATTTAGAGGTGTCAAAAATGGATTTTGGAGCAGGAAAGTCTGTATTTGGAGTGGCAAAAAAATAATTTTGAAAAATAATTTTTGGGTTTGTTTTTTTCAGAGTCCCTTTGATGAAATTTTTAGCTTTAACACTATCTCTTCATGAAATCTGCCATTTGTTGGAATCTTTTGGGAAAATTTAAAGTTTTTTTTTTTCAAAAATTTGACATTTTTTGCGAATATTTTGACGAAATCTGCCGTTTTTTCGCGATCGTTTGACGAAATCTGCCGTTTTTTCGCGATCGTTTGACGAAATCAACCGGTTTGTTGCGATCGTCTGACGATATCTACTGATTTATCCTGATTTTTTGACAAAAGTTGTGATTTTTCGCAAAACATTTGGCGAAATTTGCCGTTTTATCGCGATTTTTGGACGAAAATTGTCGTTTTATCGCGATTTTTGACAAAATCTGCCGTTTTTTCGGTATTTTGTGACGAAATTAACCATCCTTTCGTGAATCTTTTTGACAAAATTGGCCGGGAAATTAGTCGTTTTTTGGCGATCTTTTAAGGAAATTTGCCGTTTTTTCGCGATTTTTTGACGAAATTATGCGTCTTGTATTTTTTTGGTAAATCAGAAAATTTGAAATTTCAAAATAACAAAAAAGCTGAAAACCGCGGATCCGCGGAAGAATCTCATCCCTGGTTAAAAATTTTGCTTTTCGGTTGGATAAACAACTTCGACTTGCTTACCCAAAATTGGATCTTTCTGCTCTCAATTCATTAAAGTTCACTCATTTTCTTGAGGCTTTGCCTAAACAAATCAAACACAAAATTTTAGAAGAAAATATTACATCTTTCGAGTTAGCTCTTGAACGAGCAATTTTTCTTCAAGACATTTATGACTCTCCCCCTAAAAAATCTTATGAGAATTTTAATCAAGCCTATTGTTTGGATACTGAAAAAGTCCATGATAATTCTATTGCTTCTAATAATGTGCTTCATAAAACCCCTATAAAGCATACGAAGGATAAAGTTTTTCACAATTCTCAAACCAACTACTCTCCTTTACAAACTCAAAAGGACAAATCTCTTGCTTCTCGTAATTTTCAAAGAAATTCTAGGACATTTTCGCCTTCTCCACCGAGACAAGAGGCTACAAATAAACGTAACAATAATTTTCATCAACGTAATTTTTACCGGAAACGTCCTTATCAACCCACCTTTGATAAGTTTTCTCACAAAAAAAATTCTACATCCTTTTATCACAGACGAGATGTTGTGCAGTGTGCGTTCTGTGGGAAATTTAATCATCGTATGGACTCATGCTACAAATTCAAAAACATTATTAGTAATTCTAATCAAAACTCTTCAACTCAAATTTCGTCTCACCCTCACAGAAGGAAAAGCCACACCTCTTCTTCTGAAAATAACAACAATGTTTACCATTTAAACAGATAAGGGAGACTGGTTCTACTGACCGCCTTCTCTCCCGTAATTCTCATTCAGGGTCAGTACACTTTGACAACAACAACAAACATCAACAATTTGACAAACGCTCTTCAGTTACCTTAGTGTCATCCACAGCTGTCCAAACTTCTCCTATGACAGCTAAACTTAACAAATCTTCCTGTTCACATAATTCTTTGACATCTAAACAAAATCTTGAAATTGATGATGATGTACAAGAAAGACATGTCATCTGCAGCTCATTTAATAATTCATATGTTCTTCCATGCATACTCATAAACATTCAACATAATGAAATTTCAACGTTAATTGATACGGGATCAAGTTTGTCTCTCTTGGATCAGGAATGCTTTAATAGCATTAAATCCAGGCTTCACTATAAATTCTTATCCCGTAATGTGTCTGTGTCTACCATAAATTCCAAAGTTTTTTTCAAGGGATGCATAGAGGTTGCCTTTAAAATTGATAAATTTTTCTTTCATCATGTTTTTTACCTTACAAAGATACAAAATGTTCATTTTCAAGCCATACTTGGATTTGAGTTTATCAACAAACATTCTATTACCATATCACCCACCTTTAAGTCTATTTTAATTAAAGATAAACATATTCCTTTTCAAAGTTATAATGAATCTCCTACTTGCTATTTTATGAATTCTGAATATAATTATGTGAATTCAATTGCACCATATTCTCTCGATGCACACAAAATGCCTTGTTATGAAGATTCTATGTCAAATAATCTAAGTAATGGTATTTATTCTGATAATATATGTGCAAATTATGATGACACAAATTTACAATTAGTCAACAATTATACAACTCATCCTTATAATTATAATGTTCAAAATAATGGTTTGTTTACAAATAATATGGCTCATTCTGCTATGAATTTTCATAATCCTTATATTGATGGTAATTTTACTTATTTTCCTAATTATTTTCCAACTGATTATGGTAATATGGTGAATTATGTGTCTACTAATGATAATAATATTCCTAGCAAGAATTTCTCATCTGAGAATACTAATGATGATAACTATTTTAGTGAAAAGCAAACTCATTTAAATTATGGTAATAAAGTCTTGGTGAATTCCAAAATGGTACAATTACTCAATAGAGAAGTAATACCTCCTAATTCGTTTGTTTATTTACATGTTAAGTATCTCAATCCTCCATCTGAATATTTTGTTTTCAAACCCAATTTAAAAAATAAAGGTCTTGTAGTTCATGAATCATTGCACTCAAAATCTTCCATTCAAAATGATTTATTTTTGGTTGTATGTCAGAATATATCAAAGCTAGATATTCATTTAAATAAAAATTCAATTATTGGCGAATGTATCAATGTAGATGAGAAAGATATTGAGGAATACTCTTTTGACTTAGAATTTGAAAACGAATATTGTACTTTAATTTTGCCATCTGAAGAGATTAAGAGAAAACGTATTCAAGAATTATCTCCAAATGACTTTGATCTTAAACATTTACCTCCTCATGAAAGGGAAGCTTTAACAAAATTATTATGTAGTAAAGCGCTTGCCTTTTCGAAATCTCTTGACACTTTAGGTCATACTGACCTGGTCAATCCTCAGTTTACCATGTTAAATTCTCATCCAGTAAAAACATTACCTTTTCCTGTACCACAAGCACTCGAGCAAGAAGCTCTTGACCAGATTAATCAAATGTTGAACGCTGGTATTATTGAGAGGTCAAATTCATCTTGGGCGTGTCCCATGCTTCTTGTTAAAAAGAGGAGAACTGATATGTCTAAGCCTCAAAAGTATCGTTTGGCTCTTGATTTAAGATTGTTAAATTCGATTATAATCCCATCATCATATCCTCTTCCTAGAATTCAAAATCTATTGGTGCAGTTGTCAAAATTTAAATATTATACCACTCTTGACTTACCCTCTGCATATTGGCAAATTGCTGTACCTAAAGATATGCAAGATAAACTTAGTTTTACTACTCCATGGGGAATTTTTACCTATTTACGTATAGTATTTGGCCTGAAGACGGCCGCCAGCACTTTCCAACAATTAATCGACTCTGTTATTCAATTATCTCAAATTGATTCCTGTTATGCATATCAAGACGATATTGTAGTGGGTGCTAATTCATTTGAAGAAATGTCCATGAAACTCACAAAGCTTTTAGACACTCTCATTGCTAACAACATTACTCTGTCTCCTGAAAAATGTGCATTTATGCAAACAAGCATTAACTTTTTGGGTTTCCAACTCACAGATCATAAAATTCTTCCTATTACAAGTAACATTTTAAAAATTACCTCCTTTCCAAAGCCTAAAACCAAGAGGCAAACAAAGAGTTTTATCGGTTTGTGTTCATTTTATAGATCAATTATACCTAATTTTTCTAAATTGATTACTCCTCTCATTGAAGTCACCAAACCTAAAAATAAGTTTTCTTGGAAATCTGAACAAGAAAATGCATTTAAAAAATTACAAGACATTTTCTTCCATAAACCTATGCTCAATCTCCCAAACTGGAATGAAACGTTCTATGTTAATACAGATGCATCAAAGACAGCAATTTCAGCTGTTCTTATGCAAAAATTTGATGGTGAACTTAAACCCATCTCCTATTATTCCAAAACTCTATCTCAATCAGAAAGACACTACCCTGCCATCAAACTGGAACTTTATGCCATTTACAAAGGCATAACTGCTTTTA
The DNA here is from genome assembly GCA_964019185.1 of Maratus speculifer. Classification (NCBI taxonomy): domain Eukaryota; kingdom Metazoa; phylum Arthropoda; class Arachnida; order Araneae; family Salticidae; genus Maratus; species Maratus speculifer. The sequence continues at coordinate 40,140,642 of OZ025295.1, read as the reverse complement.
AATACTATATTTTTGGTCGACCCTTTATTCTATTGTCTGATGCAAAACCACTTAATAATTATAAAAAAGCTACATCACCTGCTGATATTACTACTCGTTGGATGTTAGAACTGTCAGAATATTCGTACACATTCCAGCATGTACCAGGCAAAGAGAATGTGTTAGCAGATTTTCTGAGTAGAACACCTCACATTCCTATTGAAGATCTCAATAATAATCCAGATCTTATTACTTCACAAGAACCTTTACCTATTGTTGATAATCAAAATGATTTACTTAATGACATTCCTCACTTTCCATGTGGTTTAGTTGACAAAATACACCACACATGTCATCTTCAGAGTGATTCTTCACCTCCTAATAATGATAATAACCAAGATCCATTATTAGAAATTCTTGATCACACCATCTTCTCTGAACAACAAAAGGACACAAAAATCAAACAAATTTATGAAGATCTTAAAAATAATAAGAAATCTAAAAGTTTAAATGGCTACTATATTAATCCAAGTAATGAGTTACTTTGCTATAATGGTCATTTCTCTTCAGAAGATATCGAGCTACACAAAGCTGTTTCACCTGTGTCACTTAGAGCAAAAGCCTTAAGAATTGCTCATATTACTCATACTGGAATTCATAAAACCAATGTTAATTTAAAGAAAAGATTTACCTGGAAAACCCTTGTTTCAGATACCATTAATTATGTCAACTCTTGTGAAATCTGTTTAGTAAATAAGAATCATAAAAAAAACACTGCTCCATACTTACCTGCACCACTCCCAACAGCTCCCAATCAAAAAGTCTCTATGGATTTACTCGGCCCATTGAGAAATCGTCAATATGTGTTGACCATGATAGACCATTTTTCTCGTCATTTAGAATTATATGCCTTGAATAATATCAGCGCTGAGTCTGTTACAAAAGCTTTATTACATTACATTTCCACTCATGGAAAACCTGAATTAACGCTCACTGATCATGGCTCTCAATTTACGAGTGATATGTTTTCATATTTTAACAAAAAGCTTGGCATTAAATTGGAGCATAGTTCTGTAGCCCATCCCCAAGCTAACGGTTTAAGCGAACGAGTCAATTCTCAAATAAAATCGTCTGTGAACACAATGGCTTCACAAGGATGTGATATACCAACTGCTCTAAAAATTCACCAATCCATATATAATGCTACACCTCATCCAGCCACAAAATTCACTCCAAATCTTCTTCATTTTGGAAGAGAAATAAACGACATTTATTCCAATTATAAAACTCAAGTTTCATGGAAAATTCTCAATACTGCATATGAAATTCATAAATTGATGGATGTTATTGAAAAAATATACTATCAAGCTTACAAGAATAACGAATCATCTAGACAAAAGGTGTACCAAAAATCCAGAGAAAAATTAAAGTTTTCCAACATCAATGTTAATGACATTGTTTACGTAAAATTTCCCAATGTGTTTAACAAGAAAATACAAGGCCCATATGTGGTGAAGAAAATAATTTCTCCTGTGCTCATTCAAATTCAAGATTCCAATAATAGTCATGCTTCCCCTATGTTGATTCACACTAATCGAATCTTGAAGCTTCAAAAGAGAAATGAAGCACTGCAACATCCTTCAGTTTCTTCTAAAAATGCATCACATGATCAATCAGCTGTTGATAATGCATCTTCCACTCCTGTGAGACAACACTCTCCTACCCAAGTTTCAAATCATGATGCTGCATGTAACACATCTCCTCAAATTCTTTCTTCTTCTAAGTCACAACAAACATCTTCTTGTTCAAGTAAATCAGTACTGTCACAAGCTCCTCCTGATAGCACTCATACTGGTGTTAAAAACAAGTCTACTCAATATAAAAATTATGATCTTCGCCCTCGCAATCATAAACTGTATAAGAAATAAACTAACCTTCTTTTTCCTTTTTCAGGATGACTATTGCTTTGTAGTATAATCAGTCGATGCTAGCCAGACTGATATTTCAGTAAGAAGAATCACTATGTAATTTTTTTTTTCTTTTCTCCAAGCTGCAGGCAGCTGTTTTTATTTTTGTTCTTCATTATTTAAGTCTTCTTCTCCCTGATACAATTCAGCAGTCATCCTCTTGATGTATGTATGGTTTTCAATAGTTTTATTATTTAATGCATTTATCTCTAACTCATAATTATTACAATAGATATATAATCTCATGTATGCCATACTTTTAAATCTTATAAAGTCTTTAATTACAATAGTTGGTGCTGAAATTGAGAAAGAATTTGTCCTTTTTATATTCTCGTTATAATATTATGTCATTATTTAAAGTTATTTTTGACAAATGTGTATTCTAATATGAAAGCTGAAATTGTAATTAATATAAGGTAAACATAAAGATGAGTACTCATCAAATTATTTTCTCTATTGTGACTTCTCTTTACAATGCATGCATGCTTTAACATTTAACCTCTTTTGATAAAAAAAAAAAGAAAAGAAAGTGCATGATAAACTTATATATACTAATATTTCTTCTCTTCTTGGTGAAATATAGAAAGTGAATGACTCACCATAAGTAGTATATAATATTTTTTTTGTATACTTTTGAGTATTTATACTTTGGATCCAAAGATGTTTAATGAGTCATTATATATATTTATAAAAAGCAAATACTTGATATATGACAAATGCAAAAGTGATCACTTACTTAAGTTTAAAAAAAAAAATGTTTGAAAATTACAAGTAAATATGTTCTAGATATCTTCTATATAGAAATTTTGACATAACTGATTTTTGTTTGTAGATTGACATTTTCATATAAATTTCTTCCTTTTTCAGAATATTAAACATCTTATGTTTTATGTTTATTTTGAATGAAGTATAGTATAATTTATGCAATTTATTGTCAATTTATTTTGAAAATGTTCAAGAATATTCCTTTATGAGAGTGTAAAGATTCTCTCTGTGAAAATTGTTATATTCATTTTGAAGATGTTTTTATTGAAATATAACATTATACTTTTGCTACCAATCTAACATATGCCATTCTTTTGCAACTTATTATTTTATTTTCTGTAAAAATGTGTTATTGAATAATGCTAAGGTTATTCATTTAAGATTTATTGAAAGTTTAAAAGGCTATGTGGTGATATAAGTAAATTTTTTTTTTATGAGAGCCTAACTAATCTCTCTGCACCATTTATATATATATATTTTTTCTTGTTCAATTGTCAACTTACAAATTCATTCAATTTATCATGTGTTATTTGAAACCATATATTTTATATATAGTTATTGTATGATTCATATACAGTTATAGTATGTTTCATGTTGTTGACAACTAAGAAAATAGATATACATATTATTGTATAATCAAATATTTTGACATATGCTAAAGCATTCTACTGTTATAGTGCATTTTGCACAGCCTAACAAGAGACTCGTCAAAGTTAAGGACTGTTGTTTTGCACATAGACATAGACTTTAAATTTTTTTTTGATATATGATAGATACTTCTGGAAGAAATTTTGTATACCTTCCATGTTAACATATAAGGATTACTATCATAACAATAAGTATTTTTCTTTTAGTATTTGAACATCATGTAAAACAGTTATTTATATTCCTATAACTATTTCTGATACATTTATTTTGTGTAATTATTTAGTATATTTGTACATGTGTTAGAAAATTTTGTCTCGATGAAAAATTGTCATGTTTGTCATCTCACCAATATTTTCTTTTGGGGGACCCTGGGTAATATGTGGTGGTTACTCGATAACCCCCCATATGTTTAGTATAATTCATTTTTATTAGCCATTTTATTTCATATCACCTTCCTTTTTATTAATGTTCTCAATTTAAATTTTATTTCGGTTTCGTTTATTTTCATTTCGTCGCCTGTAATGTTTTCTTTCTTACTTAGCTTTCGAATGTTCCAAGCCGGTAAAATCCTGTTCGAAATCATTCCTTCCGGTTTTGGAGATCGTTCGAGAACATTCTCGCTTGTTCTTTGGATGGAACTTCCGTTTATTCGGACACACCCCTAGCCTATCAAATTCATTTCCACAGGTGACGTATTTTAAGTCATTCAGCACAGGGCCACCTGCTTGGGCCTCCCCTCTGTAGGTGTTTATCAATTCTCTTTTTATTAAATTCATATTTCTCCATACTTTGCATCGTAACTTGGCTTATTTTGTCACCCCCCCCTCTTTCGCTCGCTGCCAAATTTGCGTATTTTGGGATTCCAGTAACCTTTTCTCTTTTTCCCCTGGGCTCTCGGCCACCTGCGTGAGTTGCGCTGTTAGACTCCTGCCGTAATGGAAGTGGCTGGTTGATTCGAAGTTTTGGGTGGAATTTCCGGGGCATGTGTGCGTGCGCCCCTCAAGACCGTTGCATACGGGCAACATTTCATGCTGCTATGATCACGCCATGGTTTCAGGAAAGGTTGATTTTTTAAGGGTGCGTGGAGCAAAGCCCCTTCAAAGGCATCCCGAAATTATTGTGTAAATAAGGGCACACCATGGATCTTCTGTTCGTTGATCTCGTGTTAGCTTTATAACTAAAGAAGAATGTCGTCATGTGTCTTCTAGATATTTATTTTATTTTTCATCATCTCATCATTAATAATTTTCTTCAACTACTTTTTGTGCTCAAGTTTCTTCAATAATCTTTTCATGTGATCTCCGTCCTCTGAAAAGCAAGCAGAGGTGAAGATTTTCTTTCGTGAGTTGAAGAATGTTCTTTCAAGATGTGATCATACATTTTACATAACGTATTGACTTTATAATTCTTTCGTCATTTTAATTTGCTATTTGGCCCATCTTCATATAAATAAATTTGAATATTCACGGGGCGTTCCATGGAAAATATTGGTGCATATCTATATAAAATTCTCGTCTGATAATATATATATATATTAAAAGATACATATATTTAAGTGATGTTTCTGTTTTGAAGAAAATAATATCATTTTCCTTTTGTGTGTTATGAGAAATTCTTCAAGTTCATACTGTCAAGATATATCAAAAAAATGTGTTATGATGAAGAATGTTGGTTTTGTTTGGAATATATCAACTTAAAAAATATATCTTCATTTGTAAAGTTTTTACTATAAAACAAATGTTTAATTTCTATGAGAAACAAAAATGTTTCTATAAAGAAGATAGTCGATTTTTCATGATAGAAATACAAGTATTTCATAAATAAATAAATATTAATCTTCAACCAATTTGTGTATTAATTCCTGTACATGTGTCTGGATTACTACTCATCATCTGCCAAGGACTTCACAGGTAACTTTACCTTTTCTTCAAATTTATATTTTATAATTTTGTATTTAGTTTATCATCTTCAAGATTAAAAGAATATTTTTATTATTTTAAGTGAAGTAAGGATGGTCACTTTTGGGTCGTTTGCTGGCCTCCATTCTTCATAATGTACCAGTCACTATCACGATCATTTTTTGGCCTAGTTGTGGGTAGAAACAAATAAAAAGTGTTTCTCCTCCCATCTCTTCTTCTCACTCACTGAGTAAACACAACAAGGAGAAAAGCATATGCTGTGGAAACCTTAATTTTACAGTATGATAAATATATAAGAAAAGAATACAGAAATTTAGATAAGAGTCCTTTTTTGTGAATCAGGAATTTTATAGAAATAGATATTGTGTCTTTAAAATGATATACTATATACATGAGAAATGTAAAAATTGTTACTCAAGTTAACATTGGATTTTAAATATGTTAAATATAAGCATTTCATTAAACAATCTTTAAAAATGGGTACAACATATGAAATACATGAGACATGACAGTTAAAAAAATATATATATATACATATAATATTCGATAAATTAATATAAAAAAAGCATATTTGAGATAAATAATAAAAGTAGAGAAAAATATGGTTTAAAAAATGTACTTTAATGCCTTGTAGAATTTCATTCATATATTTCAGACGTATATCCTTTACTTTCATTTGCTGGTCCTGCAAAATATGTAAATCACATAAAAATTAAAAGAATTGCAGTACACATCTGACTCTTATAAAATAAAAAAATAATTATGGAAATGAATATTAAAAACTAAATAGGAATTTTTTTAATTGTTGAAACATCATTGAAGGCTTAACTGTGAAAACACAAAGAATTTCTGGGTTTGGTTAGTCTGCATGTTCTGCAACAGTTGCTGGATAAAGCCTCCAATCAGGTTAAACTTTAGCAGATGAGTAACTACAGTAGGCACTCTCAAATCCCCAAATGCTTAAAATCTGCACATCATTGCATAAACAATGAAACTTTCAATTCATATATAAGGATAAAACTGGATTTTTTAATTTTAATATAATTTTATATGTATTTTAATACATATGTAGTTCTTGTTAATATAACTGAATTCTTGTTAAAATGATTTTCATGAAAGAAATATAACTGAATTCTTGTTAAAATGATTTTCATGAAAGAAATATAACTGAATTCTTGTTAAAATGATTTTCATGAAAGAAATATAACTGAACTCTCGTTTAAATGATTTTCATGAAAGAAATATAAATACCGTATTTTCGGGCGTATGCGCCGCACCCACCGTAAGCGCCGCACCTCCGAAAATGCATTAAAATAAAAAAAATATTCATCAGAAGCGCCGCACCGTCGTATGCGCCGCACCTACGAAAATACATCAAAATGTTAAAAATTGCATTATATTCAGTGTTTTTTCGCGGTTTTTTTTAACATTTGTAATATAAATCCAATTTTAAATTTAGCATATTTTTTATGATAAAATTAAATCTGAATTCGTGCTGCCTTTTTTTCGCGATTTTTTAATACTTTTTTATAGTTTGTAACGAGGTTTGCAGGGTTTTATCGCGATATTTGTCGAAATTTGCAGGGCTTTATCACGATATTCGACGAATTTGCAGTTTTTTCGCGATACTTGAAAAAATTTGCGTTTTTTATGAGGATGAGCAAGGTATTAATCATGATGAATTGGATGAATCATAAATATTTGAATGAATAATGAATCATGAATTTTAATACTTGACGCAATACTTGAAAAAAATTGCGTTTAAAAAAAAAAAAAAACGTAAATTCTGTCGAAAAAGCACAGAAAAAAGGAGTAAAAAAAAGCATAAAAGCATTTGTAAAAAAGCATTTGTAAAAAAAAAGCATAAAAAGACTGAAATCTATTAAAAATCTCGAAAAAAACACACTTCATCAAAGATTCATGATCCATTCATTTCATCAGGATTCAATTCTGTCTCATTCGCCTTTGAGAATGGTATAAATTATGATGAAGTGAATGAATCATGAATCTTTGATGAAATGTTCGTTTTTGCGAGATTTTTTAATAGATTTCATGCCTTTTCTTTAAATTTCTCCTTTTTTCGCCTGAATTTACCTTGTTTCTTTTCTTTTTTTACCGTTTATTTATTGATACGACATATTTGCGTTTTTTCTAACAATTTTTTGGGGCGTTCTTTTTGGCGTCCTTTGAGAAATTCACGATTTTTCCTCAGTCTTTTGACATAATTTGTGTTTTTTAGAGATTTTTTGACATATTTCGCGTTTTTAGTGCAATCTTTCGTCGAAATGTGGGTTTTTTAACGATACTTCCGCGAAATTCATGATTTTTTTCTGATCCTTTCAATAAATTTGCGGCTATTTTTCGTGATTCTTTGGCGAAATTATTGTTTTTTTTTCAGCGATGTTTTTATAGTGGGGACTGGCGTGTGATTGGGAAGGGCGGATTTTACGATATTAAAATTGTAGTTTTTCAAGTGATACTTTCATGAAATACACATTTTTTTCTTCTTCATATTCGCGCTTTTCCCGCGAACCTTTGATAAAATTCGTGTTTTATCCTCCCGATCCTTTGATAAAATTCTTGCTTTTTCTGCGAATGATGACAGAAATTAGGCTATCATTTGTCGAATTTCGCGATATTTTTTATGCTTCGCATTTCTTTCGCAATCTTCTTCCTGATGATTGACTTTTCACAATTTTCAGAAAAATTCCGATCAGAATCACCTTTATAATGAATATCGCTGCAAGGGGGAAAAATACATCGTATCCGCCGCCCCGGCAGAAGCGCCGCAGTAAGCATAATTTTAACTTTTAAACTCGTATGCGCCGCGGCGCTTACGCCCGAAAATACGGTATTTATCTCTGAAAAAAATTTAAGAAATTGCTGGTATGAACAAGATAATTGCAATCTTTTTACCAAATATATTTATGCATCAATCAAGTCTGGCTAAACCTGAAATAAAACTTTCTTATTTTATGATTTTGATGTGAATTAGTAAGGTACACCTTTATATGTGTAATTTCACTGTATAATTTAGGAAAATGTAATGCATTTTTAATTATATATTATTAATTACTAACTTGACCTTTACTTTTATTATTTTAATGATTTTAAAAATTATCTTAATTTTTATTAATTTAGTTTATTACTGCAATTAATTATTTTAATATTTTATTATATTGTAAGCATTTATTATAATTTTGATTGCATCATTACATTAGTACACAATGACCAAAAATTTGCAAAATTATAAAATTTGCATAACCTGTGGTCTCAAGCTACCGATTTGAGGGAGTCTCCTATATTACTATTTAGATATTAGGATAACATAAAATCTTTTTTTCAAACTGTTACTTATCTTAACTAAATCACAATGTAAATATATATATATATATATATATATATAAATATATATACTATAATCATTCTTACAATCAATAGGAAATTACAAATGTAAATTCGATAAGTCTAAGTATGGTTCAGGGTGGGAAGAGGGTAATCCGACCTTTTGAAGAAATGTACTTTATCAAAAAAATTACAAGAAAAGTAGTTCAACAGCATTTCAGAACAGCACTGCATAACATCATGTTTATAAATATGTATTTAATTTAAAATGTAAACAAACAAAATGTAGGATGTTAAATATGAAAAGTAAGATTCAAAAGTAATGACTTGCAGAATTTAAGCTGAGGCTCCTGATCTGCAGATTTACTAGTTATAGTAAAAATAGTGGTCTGTAATACAATTATAACCTAGTAATGAATCATGCATAAAAATCTAGCATTTGATAACAGTTAAATATGATATTTTTGCATCAGTCTTATAGTAAGGGATCAGAAAAATTAATGTATTATGATGGATTGCATATTAAGTGTAAGCATCTTAACAAGGTTTGACAGTAATTAATATTTAATAAAACATATTGTAACCAAAATAGCTGGCTGCAAATCACGATTCTCATGGGCTTTTGACCAACATTACCAATTTGACAAATAAGAAATAAAAAACTGCAGCCAAATGAAAAGAAATATTAACATAATAAATTCGACATGAAACACCAAAAAATCTATCTTTAGCCCCCTTATAGTATCACTTATTTTCAATAAATTCTAAAATAGTCTAATTTTTTGTAATAAAATAGAAATTCTACTAACCATTACAAAAATTATTTTTAAAATTTACTTTCTAAATTTCTCCTAAATGTATAAATATTTCAAACATTCTTTTATAAGTTTAAATAAAAATTAAAAACAACCATCCTTGATTTGTCCTTGTGAAAATATACAGTAAAAATTACTAAGAAATTTCAACTTTTAATCAATAGAAAAAATTTACCAGTTACTGATACTTTGGATACAACTAATAGTATGGTAAATGCCTAATTTCAACACTGCATTCCAGCAAAAATTTTCTCTACTTGCCATTTGATATGAGTAATTTTGCTTTGTTTTTACATAAGCATAGATAGTGATTATTTGAAAATAGAGAAGTATCCATTCATTATTCTTTATGAGTCTTAGGCTAAATTGAATAGGTGTTGAGTTTATATCTTTAAAATAGAGCAATGAAGATGGCAAAATGCAACTGAACATGTAAAGCAATATCAATTGTTCAGTAACGTAGATAAGAAACTTGACTGTATTAGTGCACCACACACAGATGAAATTGAGTACTTGCAATTCGGCAAGTTTGTATACTTACTTGCCAAATAAAACATTTTGTCGTAATTTGGCAAAATGGCAAGCTACAGCAAGGACATTGCTACAAATTATTTAGGTCAGTTGATTTCACATATCTATCTAAACTGACATCTATTGCATTTCTATTGTACAGTAGATTATATAAGTGACAAAAGCATTTTTCTTTTTTTCAATTTTTTTTTAATTCTTAAAAGGCTTAAAATCAACAGAGTGAAAAAGTGTCAAGCCTGAGGGTCATTGACTATATAGGTCAGTGCTTTCCTACTAAGCTAACTGGGGGATGCCGAGCCTAGAATTTCTCACTCTTATCTGTTGGCAAGAGTGCAAACTGCAGCACACAATGGAATAATGTTCGTGAGCCACCAACCCTGGAGCTAACAGTGAAACTAAAGGGAATGCAGTATCAATGAAAGAGAATAAATCTATACATATAATTTTAAAAGTAATAATAAAAAGAAAATTATATATTAAATTTATTCAGATGCAGCATGTTTCACCAATTTGATTGGAAGCTGAGCAGTGAGTTCTCCAAGTAATGTTTTATATGGTTATTATAAGTTCAATGCAAAGATTAACAGAATCTACATGGATATTTGAACTTCTTACTGTCAGACTTCAAACAATACTATCAGAAAGTGAGTTCAAGTAATGATAAGTAGAAAATTCATTCTTCATGAATAATGACAAAAAAGTTCCACTGATCATAGCGTTAGGCTTGATAAAATGTTGGGAGAAATATTTCATGCACAGTTACTAATGGATAGAATTAATAATTAAAAGCTTTTTATAAACTTTGGTTTACAGAAAACAACTCTGCAATTTATTTTGAAAGAATTTCTGTCACATGATAAGTAGATTTTTCAGAATTGATAGTTCTGCATTATAAAGATCATATAATGAAATTAAGACATTAAGTATACAATAATGTTGTAAATTATAAATATTTTATGTTGCTACACAAAATACAGAGATGGAATAAAATAAAATAACATAAAAAATAGATAAATATGACTTTAAAAGGAAAAAATCTCAAAGCAAAATTATTATATGTATTAATTTTCATTTAAACAAAATAAAACAAATTACTATCTTACCAAATATTTCTCATTCATTCTTGCCACAAAGAAACTTATAGGAATTAAAATTACAATAACAGCTACACCAGCCAAACAGGATGGTCCTAGATATTGCCACATAACAGAGATAACTAAAATTATTCTAAATGGAGCACTAATCAAAGATGTTGAATATAAAGCAAACTGTGCTATCCTTTGAACATCCACAGAGACTAAATTGGTGATAGCACCACTTGAGAATTCTTTACGCTTTGAACTTGCAAGGAGTAAATTCTATAAGATAAAAGACATTCATTTTTATCATAACATAACAGTGTTAATTAAGTTTATAATAATCAGATGGAAAAAAAAAAAAAAAAAAAAAAAAGTCACTGCAACCTGAAAAAAGAAAATCAAGAATAACTTAAACCTGCTGCAGTATTCTATTCAACAATCGCAATGTGTCTACTGTTCAGATGATTTACTATATTTGAATATTAGAGAATAAAACTTGCTCAATTTTTCAATACAAAACATAAAATCGATATCCGAGATATAATTGTAGATTACTTTTTATAACTGCAATGAAATATGATTTATTTTATTTTGATTTTGGTTTGGTTGCTGGTTGAACTGCTTCAGGTTCAGGTTGAAATATTTTGGCTTGGAGGGATGTGGTATTTTTTATTTTTGTCAGCTTTGGGTAGGGTTATTGAATGGAATTTTCAGATAGGATACAACCTGACCCATGCAGAACTCCAAGTCTTAGGGCATATACAATAAATGCCTTGTTGTAAATCAACCCTTAGTAGCATCATCTTAGTTACTAGTGATGTGACAAAGTATAAACTTTGATTTAGTAGTACGCTAGTCTAAAATTTTGAGAACACCTGACTTAGAAGTTTAAAATGAACAAGAATAATGCAATATTGGATTACTAGCAACTCCAATTTTGATTAATATCTCAGTAGCAAGCAAATGTAACAAAATGAAACATTTAAACATACCTTTCTGAATATAGCAGAAATAAGGGCTGATTTCACTTGAGCACCAACACAGAGTAAGTACATGATGTAATTATTTTGTAAAGTTTTGTTAAGAAAAGAACTAATAAATAGAGATGCACAAAAAAAGTAACTCCTCCAGCTATAAAAATCATCTTTTACAAACTCCAGAATTCCACTGAAATATTCAAAATATACAGAATACTATAAATACATAGTTTATTTCAAAAACAAAAGTCTAAAAAATATAATGTTTATAGGGGAAATGAAATTGTTTAAAGCAGGAGTCAGCTATCTATGTCTCACAGGCTAGATGTGGGTTACAGTTTCCTATATCATCTAATCTGGAGCCTTATTCTTTTTCTTCTTCTTTAAATTCAGAATTTTTACTTCATATCCCACCAAAAGAGTTGTAATAGCTTTTCTGAACTACCTGTATAACATCAGTGATAGTTCAAGTAGTTAAAAACAGGAAAAAAGCATTTTGGCAGTAACTGACTAAAGCAAACCACATTACTCTTTGTAATACAATTGGTAATTATTGAAAACAAATTAAATTATATGTTGAGATGAATTTTAAATGATCTCAACACAAAATAAATTATATGTTGAGAAATTTAGAATTAAAAATATTTTGTAAAAAATTAAAATTAACACAATCACCAGAAGTTTTCAGATTTTTAAAAAGTAGCCCTTTATACTATTATATCTTTTAATATTCTTACTTCATTATTCTTTTCTTTTATTACTCTTACACAAATTAATAATGATACTAAATTTTTCAAATATACATATTTTTTAAAAGTAAAGTCAGTAATACCTATTATCAAATTTAATAATTTTGATAAATTATCTACTTAAGGGAACAAGGAACATTCAAATGGAATATGTCCATTTTTAATTTTAGATTAAATCAGTAATTTTTTTTATTACCTCCCACTATCATATTTCATTAATAAAAGAATTCATATAAATTTTAATAAAAGGTAATAAGGCTATTAATTCCAAGGTCATATAACATATCATATGACATTTTCAGGGTACATGGTTAATGTTTTTAAAATAGATGCTGTGTTGTTAAACTTTTTTTTTTTTTTTTTTTTTTTTTTTTTTTAAACAAACTATCTTTTTTTTTTCTGTAAATTCGACTCATCTGGTTTTATAGCTGAAAACGAGTAAGATTAGGAATTTTCATTACATAATCAATGCTACCCTGGTGATGATCAATGCTTGATTGAAAGCATTAGGAGTGAAATTTTGGAACTTAAAAGTTTTTAAAAACTATATTATTATGCAATATTATATTTGTGACATTTTTACATATTAAAGGAAACTTTTTTCACAAGCCTTGTCTAATTTTATTTCGAAAAAGAGACACTCCATGCATTTTAATTACCAAATTGTCTAAAGGGGAAAAAACGAAAATAGCTATTTAATAAGAAATTAATTCTTCTTTCAAATTTTATTAAAAAGAATAAACTTAGGTGGTTGTCTTTATACTGAAATTGTGGCTCATCATAACATTTCCAATACAAATATTTGATTTTTATATCATATTTGGATTTTTTGAAAAATTTTACACTAAATGGGAAGTTGTTCGGTCAAGTAGTTTAGGTGTATTACAAAGATTTAAAGTTTGGAGATCTTAAATTCATTTATAATCATTGAAAAACAGATTGCTGTGTAGATAGTTTTGTAAGCATAATTAAAGGGCTTCTTGGTGGAATGAGCTGCAATTTTATACTTGCATAATTAAATCTTCCAGAAAACTTTTTCAATTAAAAATAAGATTATACATTACAATTTGTATTTTTTCTCAAAATTAATTTAAAAAAAATATATTTACTTTTTTTTTTAATTTTAAATTGCAATGGACAAATTTTTATTTCCCTTTTATTTTACACGTACAATGATCTTTTTTTATATAATAACTGTAACTTAATGCATTTTATAGAGAAAACCTAATCTTGAAATGAAAATAATGAGTTAAATAAGCAACAACACATAAATTTCAATAAATTTACCTCCATTTGCCAAATACTTTTATGTACAATCTCTATATAAAATATTTTAAATTGAATCATATCTTGCAGATCCTAGGCACATACAGACATAAAATGTCTGTATGTAGAATGAATGATAATCTAAACAAGTGGGCAAGTGTGATCATAGATTGCACAGATGTTTTTTTTTTAAGATTCCTTTCAAAACATTTTGTGTTTAATTAATAAATGAATTATCAGTAAGAACATATACGGCAGCACAATTATATTTAATATTAAAATTATTACAATTGGAAAATACTTTTTTAATCTAAGATTCACACAGACTTGAGAAGAAAAAATTCAAGGTACCCAGAAAAAATCTATGCAGTACAGGAATTTTAAAAGCTTTTTTACATTGCATACACGTCCTTCCTTGGTGTTAACATGTACAGCCCATTCTAACTTTACATACTTTATTTAGGGAGACAACAGATTTTGATTAATTAAAATCTTACATTTAGTGCTAAAAATACACTATATTGCCATTGATTATGGGACACTTGCGATTTTAGACATTTTACTAAATATCTAGAAAAATACATGAGGAATCATCTCGAAACTCTTAGTGTATAAATATAATAGTATACGTCATATATCTCCGTGAAGATTTTTTACTGAAACTCCACAGGGGACCGTCAACAAATTAAAAAAGAATGAATATCTTTTGAATAACCCTGTCAAAACTAATGTAGCAAAAGCGCTCAAATTCTAGATTGTGATTGAATGCCTTATTGTAATACACTGTGTTCATTTTTATGTAAATAGCATGCATACTCGCAGAGTAATTAAGGTTTTTATAAAAATGGTCCCAAATTTTTCCAAGTTTTTTCCTCATAATTTTCAGAGTTCTTAATATAAAATAATATTTTTTTTAGAAAATATGACAAACAACATTGCACATAGTACCCTGTAATCAGAATTAAAAAATAATGAAAATTGTATACAAAATGAGTTGGTTTACTAAATAATTTTTTACTGCGCATGCGTCAACGATATCAAAATTTCATTTGCATATTATGTTAGCTAAATGTATAGTGCAACTTTTGTGAAAGTCACAAAATCATAACTTGAAAATTCTGAAAATAATCGCCAATTGAATAAGTTGAAAATCCGTTATTCTCAAAATGAAGCAAAAACAAGAGGGGTTGTATCCATATATTCATTGATTAGTGTCAATATAGAATACAGAATACGGGATGTTACGACTACTTTTGGATAAAATCCCTCATTTTTTTGCTTCATTTTGGAAACAACGGATTTTGTCCTTTTTCTATAGACGATTACTTTCAGAATTTTCAAGCTATAATTTTGAGACTTTTACAAAAGTTGCTCTATACTTTAGCTAACATAATATGCAAATGAAATGTTGATATCTTTGACGCATGCGCAGTAAAAAATTATTTAGTAAACCTACTCATTTTTCATATAATTTTTATTATTTTTTAATTCTGATTACAGGGTACTGTGTGCAATGTTGTTTGTCATATTTTCTGAAAAAAATATTATTTTATATTAAGAACTCTGAAAATTATAAGGGAAAAACTTAGAAAAATTTGGGGCCATTTTTATAAAAACCTTAATTACTCTGCGAGTATGCATGCTATTTGCATAAAAATGAACACAGTGTATTACAATAAGGCATTCAATCATAATCTAGAGTTTGAGCGCTTTTGCGACATTAGTTTTGACAGGGTTATTCAAAAGATATTCATTCTTTTTTAATTTGTTGACGGTCCCCTATGGAGTTTCGGTAAAAAATCTTCACGGAGATGTATGACGTATACTATTATATTTATACACTAAGAGTTTCGAGATGATTCCTCATGTATTTTTCTAGATATTTAGTAAAATGTCTAAAATCGCAAGTGTCCCATAATCAATGGCAATATAGTGTATATAATATTCAAATGGGTTACTGGTTTTATAAAACTACATCATATAATTTTTTTGTAGCCGTCTTGGAAATATTTAATTTGAAACATCTATTATTTTATAACTTTCACCAATAAAAATTTAAAAAACACTTTTTTTATAATAAACTTTTAATTATTTGAAATATGTTTTTTAACTAAAATTTGAAAATTTCTTTTCGAAAAAAATACGTACAATTTTAAGAAAAAAATATGTAAATAGAAAAAAATTCAATTCTTCAGAAATTTGTAAAATTTAGAAAGAATTGCAAAAAAATTACAGATTATGTACATTTTTTTTAAATGTCTAGTTTCAAAGCATCAAATACATTTGATACATTGGACTTCCACAATCTGCATATGATATTAACACTGTATGTTATGTGCATAAATGACAATCAACCATTAAATATATTATATTACACTTCTAGATTTTAGCAGATGATGGTCACCATTATACTGAACAGGTTTTGTCCTCATACGATAAAGTAATTCAGATCGTATATTCTGTATCAGGGTTCATAAATATCATGATATTTTCAGAATAGTCAACTTACTGATGATTATAAATATTTTAAGACCAAACATAAATTAGAAGCAAGGTACTGCACTTAGCATGACAAAATTATTCTAAATGTTTTTTCTTTTTACTTATGTAACAATATTGACGATCAACTAACTGAAAACAGACACTATTTAGCATGAAAAAAATATTCAAAATGTTTCCTTTTTTTCTTTTTATTTATATAACAAAATTGAAAATCAACTAACTGAAAACAGACACTATTTGCTTTTTACACTCACAAAAATCAAACTACAGGATTTATTATGAAGTTTCAAAAAAATTTTATTTTATATAAAACTGTATACAAAATACCTAATTTTAAAATAAATGTAAATTTGTCTGCTTTATTCATACTCAAAAATATCACACAGTTAAAAGTAATGAAAACAAAAACCAAATCTAATAAAGCTGTAAATAACTTCTCAAAAAAAAAAAAAAAAAAAAATTTCCCGTATATAAATAAATGTCAAAAAAAGAGAAATTGGTATGAATGAAGCCTAACAGACAGCAGAACAAAAGAAAATAGCAATTTGTTTCTTATAGTGTTTTTTTAGAGAGCTACATGTTATATAAAAATGGCTTGCAGCAGAAATATACGAAATGAAAACATAAATAACTTTACTGCATAAAGATATCATTTGTAGAGTCTATTTGGAATAAAAAAAATATTACATTTAGATTTATTTTATGTTTTTCAATTTTTTTGCAATGCGAAAAAGTAAGATAAAATTATAAAAGTGTTCTTATGTATCATCAAATTTCATGTGCAAAAAAAAAAAAATTAATTTTTTTCACTTTTTAATCTTTTTTAGTTGTCAATTTATTAATATAAATTCATAACTGAAATTTAATAAAAGTACATAAATAAACATTGGGGTCAGAAGAGGTTATGTAAATAATTGTTCCATATAATAATAAATTCTAATTTTAAAAATTTTATTTTAAATAAATGCTTAGAAAAAAAAAATTCCCCTCTTTTTTTTAGTGAAAGAAAAGAGGAGAGGAGGGAAAGCTTAAAAAAAAATTGACAAAGAAAAGTTCTTATCAGGCCAAAGCAAAAGTTCTTGACTTATGGAATGATACAATCAATAAAAGCTACTTGAAATTTCAATTTATATATATATGCATACTATATATGTGTGTGTGTGTGTGTGTATGTATATATATATATATATATATATATATATACGTATACACACTATATATAATGTGTATTTATATATATATAGGGGAGAAGGGGGCACCTTTGAACATTTTTTTCAGAAAATCAATATATTTCTTACTTGAACTATATTTATTGAGTTTTAAATATTTCATAATAAAAGCAATGCATTTTTTCATCATATGAACCAGAAATTAAATATTTTCCAAAGAAATTAAATAAGTTGTGAGGATTCAAAAAGTTCAAAGATTTTTGTTCAAATCTGCCCCATGTAGTGGTACCTTTGAACAAATGAATAAACTATGAAAATATTGAGAATTTTTAAAAAAAAGTTTCATATGTTACAGAAATATTAAGTAATATGAATAAAATTAACTAACTACATTTTGTTGAAATTATGATTTTTTTTGTTATTTAACCAAACTTAAATCCATCAAAGTTGATGTCAAAACTCTTTGTTGATAAAACACAAAGTGTCCCTCCAGTTGTGTTTGGTTGTGAAAACTTTTTTACAATATCATTGAAATACACCAATGTAATATCTGATGCTTCTGGAAAATTAAAATTTTTCATTCGCTATTTTTTTTAAAGAGACCTGATATAAAATTCCGTTTTATCCATTATGGAAACCAGAAATAACGTTTATAAACCTGTTAAATCATAATTCATTATTTTGTATCCAGAATTTGCAAATATCCAATAAATGAATTTAGATTTGATGCAATTTAGATTTGAAACTTCCCATCACTGATACGTACAGTGGTTGGAACCTGTGTGCAGAGTAAAGGGAATTGTTCGCAGTATAAGTCCATGTTCTTTGACATTCTTAATTAACCTCTTTTCACATTAAAAAAATTAGAAATAATAATATTTAGATGCATTAACAAATCTTTATTTCATAGTTTTAAGTGTTCTCTTTAAATTATTTCAATTATTATTTATCGGCAGTTTATTCGGTGTGTTTTCTCTGTTCAATGGTACCCCAACTTTTTTATTCAATGGTGCCCCATCACACGGAGTTCAACATTACAACCGTTTACTCAATTTGACTGAAGAATTTGAATAAAATAAAGTTTATAAACTAAAGCCAACATCTTTGTTTAAGCATTGAACAATAAATTAAAATTTTAGGAATAGAAGTTTGTTAACAAAAATCTTACAACTTTATTTTCTTAAGTTTAGATTCAAGAGGGAGAAAAACACATATCTTGTTAAGCATTACTATTCATACAAAATGGTACAGCTTTGTACAATTATTCCCTTGAAGCAGCAGTTATGTATTGCCATATATATTTTTTAAAAACAATTTATTTGAAGGAAAATATTTAGAGTGTTCAAAGATGCCCCCCGTTCAAACGTGCCCCACTCTCCCCTATATATATATATATATATATATATATATATATATATATATATATATATACAGTACTCTGCAAAAGTTTAGACAATGATCGATTACACTTCTATATTCAGAAGTATGCACCAAATGTTTATAATTCATCTTCCATACATTATTTGTGACTTATCCTTTATTCAGAAATAATAAATTTTGAATTTTACCTTTTACATAAAATATAATGACAAAAAAAAAAGAAAAAAATGAAATCACCATTGTGGCAAAAATATAGACAATTTGTATATTTACAGAAAAATAACTACAAATTAAAATCGAGTTGCACTTAGATTGTTTGCAGTTAGTGCAAGAATGTGACTTTTCATTGAAGAAACTAAATGCTGCGTCACTTGGGAGTCTATTTTGTACCAAACATGTTCAATAGCAGCTCGAAGCTCATTAAAATAAAAGTATAGCAAAAGTTTGCATAAACATTACTACATATGATGTTACAAAGGTTTTCGATCGGGTCCGGATCAGAACTACACACCGGCCAGTTGAGATCAGTAGTATCTTTAGAGTTACTACTGATTAAAGTAATTACCGAGTTAAAGTTCTTCTTTTGTATGCAACATGAATAGACGCCATATCTTGCTAAAATCCATACTTTAGATCAGCTAAAAGTTTCCCAAATGACTAAAAATTAATCTCCAACGTATATACGTAGTCTTGTGTTGCTTGGCAACCAATGAATGAACTCCACACATACTCGAGCATTAAAGCTAAGTGAGGACCAAATCATTAAAAAGTCATCTTCTTGTTGTCGACTTAAGAAAGTTCCAGGTCTTTACGCAAGTCGCACAAATAGTACGCCCACCCATTTGGGCCATTCAAATTCCACTTTTTTTTCGTTACTGAATATCATAGTGTACCACTTGGGTTCATATGATATATGTTTGCAAGTTAATTGCATTCTCGCCAATTTGTAGCAAGATTTTAAAGCTGATTGTTTTATCATTTTTATGCATATTGATTTACCTGTTTCTTTAATTCATCTACAAATCATGTCCGTCGACACAGGAAGTCCTGACTTACTTTTAATGTGATTAGCAATCATTATTTGTGTAAATGTCAGTTTCTGGATCCTTTTGTCATCTCATTTTCTCGTCACACAAGGTCTTCCAGATTATGTTTTGTTTTGAAGGAGTCATCCTTAGACTACATATTTTATAGACAGACCACTTTGGGTGATTCAATGCTGCTGAAATTTCTGCAACAGTCTTCCCTTTCCATTTCAGCTTTCCTACTTCAATTACCTCATCTAAATGAATATTTTTAGCTCGGAACATCTTCACTAACTGATGCTATATCGAGGTACAATTAAATACTTCAGACATGTGACATCATAACTTGGAAATTTGCATTTTTTCATGAACAGTTGGCTAAAAATCAAAAAAGTGTCTAAACTTTTGCCATATGCAAATTTTACTTTTTTCAATTATATCTTATATTATAACGATTATTTTTATTCTACATTGTTTAAAATATATTTGAAAATAAGTATAGCCATTTTTAAAACTGAGGTGTTTGTATTTTTTATTTAAAGGTTAAAAAACACCAGTGTCTAAGCTTTTGCTGAGCACTGTATATATATATTAATCATACATACATTATATATACATATATATATATATAATCATTTTCTTATGACATTACCCAAATTTCATGACTTTTGAATAAATAATTTTTTCTGTCTCTCTCATAAAATATGTAGCTTAATCTAGAGTAACTTGTATTTTAGAAATTTTGGTAATTTTATAATCTTCAATTTAATTAAAATTTTATCACTTAGGCTCAAAACATACAAGCGAAATAAATTAATTTTAATTAATACTAACAAAAGTATTAATTAAATTAGTATTGTAAGAATGAACTTACTCTAATACTAATGGAGGGACAAGAAGTAAAAGTACATACAGTACATCTAAAATCAAACCAAGTATTAACCATGGCCAAAATGACTTCAGCAAGGCCCATGAAAGGCTTTGTTTTTGAAGATCTGATGATTGTCTGGAAATAAAGAAATGATTTATCAATGAAATTACCAAAATACATGCATAATATTGAAATTAAACATGCAACACATTTTTTTATATTATCAACAGAATGCAATTCTATTAAATGTATAAGTTCTTCTCACACCCCTTTATTATAAAGTGTTTTAAAATAACAGAAATGTAATGATGTAATTTAGGGCATAGAGAAAATGTATTTGCATTTAAGAAAAAGTAAAAACTAGTCTTGTGGCCCACTGCAATACTTACCCATCATTGATATGCATAATATAAAATATGAAAATAAAACAAGTGTAAACTATTTCTAAAATGCTTTGCAATTCCAAAATAAAATTTAAATGTATTTTATGTTGCATACATTCTTTAAGAGAAATAATTCCAAAAATTTTTATACATAATTCATAAGAACAAAAAAAAAAAAAAAAAAAAAAAACATTTTGAAAGTCTGAAAAAACAGTTTTAGATAACAAAGATTACTAAAATTTAACATGCTTTGTTGCACTATTACATTCTAAGTACATACCAAACTTCAAGCCCCCATCTCAATTTGTTCAATAGATAGAATGTTTAAAATCATGATTTTATGCCATCAAACTTTAAATATTCTATTATTTAACGGATTAAAAGAAACATAACTATAACTCCAAAAATTATAATTATATCAATTAATAGTTTGTTGCATCAGATTAAGCATCTCATTTAGATTTAAAATATATATTTGAATGAAATACAGGGTCATGGAAAATATGATTACATATATCAGCAACTAATTACCCAATTGATTTCATTCTTTATGTTTTTTTTATATTCACCCCTTAAAATAAATAATTTTGAAACATTTTATATACCTTTTATCAGAACGAATATTCCGAGTGTGTGAAAAAAATACTTCAAGGTAATCAAGATTACTGATATTCAAAAATCTTCTTTCCATTATTACATATTAAGTACAGTACATACCAAACTTCAAGTCTCAATCAATGTTTGGGAGATAGAGCATTTACAGACAAACAGACAGATGATTTTTTTTTCTAAAAATATGTTTTTCAGAATATCAAGGGTTTGAAACATGTAAATACGTAAAAAAAAAATATTTTTGTGAATTTTAAAAGGTTACAAGACTTACCTTAAACTAAGAATGATGGATAAGTAATAAAAGGGAAATTAAAAGCCTTCTTTTTACTTATAATCAACCTGTTTAAAGATAATTCAAAAGAGCAGTAAGGGGGAGGTATTTTCATCATTTAATTTAAGTAAGGGGAGAAGAATGAATTTTGAGTTTTGGAGTCTAAAATAAAGGTCAAAAAGATCTTTTTTGTAAAGATGAGATTTCAATCATTAAAGAAAGTAACTAATGGGCTCATATGCAGTAAATCTGTCTAAAGGGGTTTTCAGATTTTCCTCCTGTGATTGTAGGCAGGGTTTGGTTGTGGGAAAATAACTTAGAAAAGAAGTCAGTTTTATCAAAAAATAATAAACAAGTCAAGCTTTGTAAAGGATTTGTGTTGGTCCATTTGGATCATTAAGTAATAACACTTGTTCATGTTTTTTTTCTGTTTAAACGATGCTGGCAGCATTACAGAACAAAATCTTAACTTTGCAGAAGTACGGAATTAACAAATGTTCAGACTTTCCATCAGTAGGAGGGAGAAGGAAAAAAAACAAAATTGTTAAAACTAATAACACTGGAATGTATTAACTTGGATACTGTTTTCAGCTTTGTTTTGTTTTTCTGAAAACCAAAGCACAACTTCTCAAATTCGAACCTGTACCACATGATCAGAAACAGTTTGTTCAAAGAGACGGTGAAAACATGGCATGCCATTCGCCGAATGAAAAATTACCTCGCTGGTGTAGCTGAGAGAGCAGATTACTACAATATCAAGCTTACAGTTACCCCTTTTCTAACCAAAGGTCATTTATGACCTTGTCCCTTATAGACATATGTTTGCAGTAGTTGAAGATGGTTTGTTATATTATCCAGCTGGAAACATGTCCTGTGAATTCTTTTGATTTTAAGATGATTTACACAAAGTTTTGTTATTTTAATTGTGATTCATTACCAGTTTTTGATGCTGTTTCATCTGATATATAATTCGCAGAATTATATAACAAACAACCTTTCAGAGTAGAAAGAATTGACTATATTTATATATAAATTTACTATTATTGAAATTGTCCAATTATTTTGCATAAAATAAAAATAGTTATGGATATGTACAAAATACATATAGATATTTTAAAATAATGGTTAATGGACAAATAAAACTTTCTAAAAAGTTTTTCTGCCATCTATAAGGATAAGTAGAGCCATGTTAAGATTTTTTTTTTTTTCCCCTCTGCAAACAAAATTGCAAAAATTGTACAAATTATGGCTTTACAAGTTTGATAAAATCTGATAGCCAATGCAAAATTTTAGTCACCTGTAAAATACATTTACCACCTTTATCCATGTCACACCAAAAGCATACATAGTTTAAAATAGTATATAATTAAAAAAGATAATATAAACTAAGCTTACTAATGAAACTTAAAACTATACATTTCTTTGGAGGAAAAAAAAACATATATATATACTGAAAAGGCTGAATTAACCAGCATGTTTGACAAATGCCAACTGCTTCAAATATCTGGAAAGGTGACTGCTTTAAAATCTATTTAGATTTGAGGAGGGGAGCATTGTCAATGATTAAATTGTGAAGCAGAAAAACTATTTTTTGTCAATTTTCCTGCCAAAGTCAGTGAAATAATTCTCAATAAAAACTTGGACTTATGCTGTCAAATTTAAGGATTAAAAACACTCAAGACACCCATCAGTGACTATATATATAAAATCAATATTAAACACACATGAAAAATATACCCAATGTTTCAGACTTATTTTAACAAGCAATCACAGGGGTTTCTTGACCCGCAGAGCTTATGTTATACACATCACAGTTATTGTTTTGAACACTAAACTGAAAACATTTCTGTGACAAATCACAAAACTTCAGAAACAATATTGTATCAGAGATAATGCCATCTATTGGTTATTTTTATTATCAAAGTTAGGAAAAACTGAATTTAATTTTACAAATGCATACCTTTCAAAACATTTAGCCAAACATTAGAAACCTAAAATGTGATACTGTCATTACAAACGTCGCCTTTTTTCAGATTAATTGCAATAGATTCTCTTGTGAGGGCCTTAAATGTTGTGGTGTTAAACATTTAATTTGTACTATTGAGTTGATGATGAGGCCGTGAAAATAAATATAGTCAATTTAAAATGTCGGTAAAACAAAAACATAATAATAAATTAGATCTCACCAAAATCCCATGGAAATGACAACTAGGCAATAAAAGGATGACTTCTCTTTAAATTAAAAAAAATCCACTTTATTTTTACTTCCTTTGAGAATAGGAAAGAAGAAGGACGAAGTCGATGCTGGACACTGTACATTAGCACTTCAATTAAATCCACGGAAATTCTCCCTTTAAAATTCTGTAGAACAAAAATTCCGGACTTGGACGATCGGATGAGATATTTCTCATCGAACGGCAATTCATATTAAAATAGGAACTTGGATTCACCCTTTTAACAATCGATGTGCCGAAAGTAAATTTTAGAATTATGATGACATTAACCTAGAATATGAATAATAAAATCATCATTCCGATATTTTAAATTAAGCGCACTCCTCAGAATTTTAATGGGACAAAAAACACACCATCAAAATCCTACGCAAAACTTTTTCGTTCTTCTTTTAAAAATTCATTGCATTATTTTTTATATCACACAAACGGGGTCTTCAGAAGTTAAAACAAAAGAGATTTGAAACCATTAGTTAAATTAAGATGACGTAAATTAAAACGCGCGTATAAAAAATTAAACCAGATTATTTAAATTACGCGAAAACTGAACTGCAATCCCATTGGTTTAAAGAGGCACATCTCTCCCTACGTAGCCTCCCAGAGCGCACAAGAGGCGAAGAAAAAGCTGACGCATGCGTACTACCGAGCACCTGCGCGTATTCCTATCCTGCTGTGGCAACGAAGTAAGAGAAACGGGAGTAAAGCCGAGAAAACAACATACAGGCACGAGATGCGGTGAGAGAAATCGTGACAATCGGTGCCTAGCAGAAAAACAAAACACAGGGGCAGAACGTTACAACTAAAAATGTGATAGTTATATCACAATACCCCCCACACGCCGAATAAAATTTTGGATGACCGAAAGGTGAAAAAGGGTAAAAAGAAATTAAAACCTTTTTCAACACAGGGAATACAAAATTTTGAATATCGAGGAATAAAAATTTAGCTCCATGAAATAAATGTTAAGCATATAGTGACAATCTTATGTCTATTATACGTGCATGTACAGTGACCGAAAAAAGAAAGAAAGAAAAAAAAAAGGAATATACATCAAGTAGTACATTCATAATCCACAATGTATATAACACATTAAGTATATACTAACAATGCCAACAAAATACAATAATACTGGCATAACTTTCAATTAATCTCATAGAATTATCATATTTGAGTAAAAAGACAAAAATGAGATGAATAAGTAATGATAATTCAAATACTTGTGGTACCATATTACATAATTCAACTTCTGGAAAAATTGCAATTACAGATGCAACAATCATAAAAATCTTGTGCATTTTTCCTTTGCCTAGGTCTTTAATTAAAATTAACTGGCCATATGTAAAAAAAATTACTACATCATTTAAATGTACATTTCAAAATTCAAATTCAACCTAATAAAAATAAAATTAATTGTATGTGATACAATTTGAGTAATTGAGTCGTGCACTACCCAATCACACAAATAAAGTATCTCACTAAAAAAATCATTTTAATACAAAAAAAAAAAAAATGTTAATGTGTTAAAAAATATATATCCACTATTGTCACCAAACATATACACATCTATATGTATGACATATATTACAAGTAAAAAAAAAAAATATATATATATACTCAATATGAACAACAGCAAATAAAATGTAAAATTTCACACTTCAGCAATCACTCAAAAATTCTTATAATTCAATTATACAAAACATATGCATGGGGAGGGGGGGGGGGGGTTGGAGATCTCCAAATACACAATAACAAAAATAAAGAAATACTATTAAAATTGCAAAATATATATACACATAGATAATGAACAGGTAGGAACATCATGTAACTTTCCATGATACAGAAATGTTCATCTACAGGACTTCTTATGTATCTGG
This sequence comes from Maratus speculifer, assembly GCA_964019185.1. Lineage (NCBI taxonomy): Eukaryota > Metazoa > Arthropoda > Arachnida > Araneae > Salticidae > Maratus > Maratus speculifer. Next base: position 40,114,284 of record OZ025295.1, on the reverse strand, counting down.
AAAAAAAAAAAAAAAAAAAAGTAAAAAAATTAATGAAATGTTACATCTAAAAGTTATCGATTTCTCAAATTGTATCTCTTAGTTGGAGGCATACTCTGTTGTGACTGTTGTAGCACTAAATGTTGTTTACATTTCTGAACAGGTAAAACTCCGTTAATGTTAATTGTGAAGGAATTATCGAGTTCATCTTCCTACAATTTAACTGAAAGCAGTACGTCAGAAATAATGTTTGTTACAACATAGGGTCCAATGTTCCTTGGTATGAAGGTGTCATTGGTCCTAATGTACACAATGTCCCCACACTGAAACTTTCGAAGTCTAGACTTTTTATGTTGACGTTCATTTCGCAAATGTTGCGCTTGCTTCATGTTACCATAAACAGTCTGGTACACATGTTGCATTGTTGACATGTGCTGGTACTATTCTTATGGATAAGCCAATGCTTCAAGGTCAGGATACTGAAATAAATCAAAAATGTTGGATACAGATCTACCGAAGTGCAGAAAAGGTGGTGAGTATCCTGTAGATGAATGAATTGTATCATTATATAAACTTTTATGTATCATAAGGGATTGTTTAAAATTGAAGCCTTCTTGGGCTAATGTTGCAATTGATGACTTGATACTAGTATTTATCCGCTCTGATGACCCTTGTGTTTGAGGATGATGAATGCACAATACTGATTTTGAGACTTTCTGTGAAATTGTCAAAAATTTTTGCACTAAATTGAGGACCTAAATCAGACATCAAACACGCTGGGCGACCATAGGTGGTAATATAATGTGTCAAGGAATTTACAACACTCTGAGCGGTAGCAACTTTAATTGGGTAAAGCTCCATATGCTTGGAAAAGTGATCAAGAAATGTTAACACATGAAACTTGTTGGAGAAAGGACCTAGGAAATCCATTGAGACAAGCTCACCGGGCCTGGACGGTATGAACATCTCCTGTAAAGGTGCGTATGGTATTCTTCTAGGTTTGTGTCTAACACATAAATGACAAGATAGCACAAAATTCTTTGTATCTTTATAGATTCCCGACCAATAAAATTTCTTTAATAATCTTCTATAAGTGTTTCCAATACCAAAGTGAGGCATATGGCAAATATTTAAAATTTTGGATTTTAAAGTATGAGGCACAATAATCTTTGTATGCTGAGAATTTTCAGGTTGTAAAAATTTTCTTTTAATCATTAGTAAACCTGTATCGGGATGAATGAAGTAATTTTTAAATTTGGCATTTGGTTTATCTGAAGTTATTGACTCCATTATTTTCATAATTTCAGGATCCTTTTGTTGTTCATAGAGGAAAGTAGAGTTTGAAATTTCCATTTGTTTGTCTTCAGATTGTTGATTTTGATCTATATGATGTAATTCAATTTTTGGGGAATCTGTAGTGAGTGGAAGAATATTCTCATCTTCCACTAAAGCAGGATTAGTGTTAAGATCTTGGGAGTTATATGTAAAATCTTCGCGAGAAAAGTAATCAGCCAAAACATTACTCTTGCTTTTGAGATATTTGAACGTGAAGTCGTAATTGTAAAGAGCAACTAACCACCTAGTAGTTAGATCAACTGGTGAACTAATAGATTTATAATGTTCGATAGGTTTACTATCACTTAGAATCGTAAAATGTCTATTATACAGAAAAAATTTAAATGCATTAATTGATTTTACTATTGCCATAAGTTCTTGTTTAATAGCAGGATATTTTCTTTCTGCTGGACTTAAAGATTTACTAAAATAACTCACTGGTAGCAGCTGACCATTCCTTTCTTGTAAAAGGACACCAGAAATAGCTATACCACTTGCATCGGTATTGAGAAAAAATGGTTTTGACCAGTCAGGTAAAGAGAGAAAAGGCTTTGAGAAAAAAATGCTTTGAATATCCTTAAAAATTTTATCATGTTCTTCTGTCCATGTAAATGGAACCTTCGGTGAAGTAAGTTTAATTAGTGGATACATAAGTTTGAAATATTTGGGAATAAGTCTACGATAAAATCCACATAAACCAATAAATCTTTTTAAATGTTTCTTTGTTTTTGGAGGTGGGAAGGAAGTAATTTTAGTTATATTAGATGATACTGGTTGAATGGTATGATCTTGCAGGTGAAAACCAAGATAATCAATGGCAGTTTGATGAAATTTGCATTTAGAAGGGGATAAGGTAAGATTATGTTTTTGTAAAACTGAAAATAAAACACCCAATTTATGAATCATTTTTTTAAATGAATCCGCACCAATTAAAATGTCATCTTGGTACGAATATACACCTTGTAATTTACTTTCTTCAATAATTGCATCAATTAACATTTGAAAAGAAGAAGCCGCAGATTTGAGTCCAAACATTAAACGTGAAAAACTGTAAGTACCCCATTCGGTAGTAAAAGAAAGTTTCCTGCGAAATTCTTCTGGGAGGTTTATTTGGTGATAAGCTGATGGAAAATCTAACGTTGTAAAATACTTAAATTTAGAAATATTGTTAATAATAGTATCAATTCTAGGTAACGGGTATGAAGAGCTACGAATCATGGAATTAACTAATCGCAAATCAAGCGCCATTCGAAATTTAGGTTTTTCTGTTGGAGAAGATGGTTTCTTTTTAACCATTAACATCGGGCAAGCCCATTCAGAAATATTTCTTTCAATAATGCCAGCATCAACCAATGTCTCTAATTGCTGTTTTGCTTCTTCCTGGATAGATTGTGGCACAGGAAAGGATATGGTCTTAACAGGAACATCAGAGATAAACTGAATATGCGGTATAACTCTGTCAGTATGACCCAAGGATTTCAAGGTGGAAGAAAACACAGTATCATACTTAGCTAGTAAATTTTGCAATTCTGTTTTTTGATATGGAAGTAAATGATCTAAGCTGAAAAATTACTAAGTTTGAATTCTGATTTTCTTAATTTTAAAATATCATGAGAAGCTTGAATGACATTAATTTCATGAGATGAAATAATATTTTGAGGATCAATATTTTCCTGAATTTCATCTATTTCATGAATCACCCCTAACATTGAATCTTTATTGATGTGAACAGGTTTTTCAGCATTATTAGTGATTGGAACATAAAAATAGCTACTGACCTTTTCACAATTTTTAGATTTCGAGATAAGGTCTGCCGAAACCACAGATTGATAAGTACATATTGGTGAATCATATTCTTTTGGTTCAAACAAAAATTGTTCACAAGAATGAAAAGAAGACATTGCAGGTACATACATAGTAGTGTTAGGTGGAATAATGACTTTCTTTCTGGCAAAACAAGAATTATTTGGAGAAAGAGAATCGTTTACATTATTACTAGAGTTGATTAACATATTAACATTGGGATATTCAGGTAAAGAAGTTTTATGAGATAAAGTGTTATGTTGCAAATTCTGTGAATGATCAACTTCTTGTGCAGAAACAGCGTCTAAAATGTCTAGTGAGTTGTTGTTTATTTGAATCTTATTATTATGTAAATCAATAACAACTCTATGTGATTTCAAAAAGTCAAAGCCTAAGATACCAATGAATTTAGAATTCTCAGGAATGTCAATGAGAAAAAAGGAATGTTTGTAAAAATATTTTCCTATTTTAAATGATAAGTTTATGCATCCCGAACAAATTACAGTAGAATTTACAGTTGTAATTTTAACGTTTGAAGAAATTCTGGTATAATGTACTTCTTGCTTTATACATTGAAAAAAGAAATTTGATAATAAGGAAATACTTGCACCCGAATCGAGAAGGAAATCGGCAGAAATTTTGTTAATTGATAATTGAATAATTGGAAGTGTCGGCTGCTCAACTTCTGCATGGAGAAGAAATTCAATAGACTCAACAAAAACTGAGTCATCTTCAGTAGCCATTGTCTGTATAGAAGAGTCTGCCAATAGAGGAACATTCTTGCTTGTTTGACTGGCTACTGATTTTACAAGTCGTTGAGATGAAATTGGATACCTAGCTTTAGTCAACGGGGATCTTGGTGCAACAATTTCAGTCTGAATATGAAAAGGAGTAAAATCACTGGCAGACATTTCTTTAAAAGTGTGGATATTTGTATCAGAGGATGAGTTTTGGAAGGACTGATAGTTCATATTAGAATTGTAAAATATTCTGTCAGGAAACATATTTGACGGAAGTTCAATGTTTTTAGCAGAATGTGAATAATCTGAAGTTGAAAATTTGGTGTAGGATTGTGGAGAAAAACTATAGAGGGGTGAAGTAGCTCCACACCCACTTCCCCCCACATCATGTCAAGGTTTACGAGGATGTTTATTCGTGTCGTTCCTACGGGAGGTTGAATTTTTAGTGGATGAACGAGAAGAATTTGATGAATGCGTTGTGTTCTTACGGGAGGTGTGATGTTTTTGACGAGATCTTTGTTTAGGTTTGGAATCTAAAATATCTTTCAGTTTGAAACAGTGATTTGCTGAATGACCAGGTCTTCTGCACCATTGGCAGATTATCCTTATATAAGAATGTTTGATGAAATGAATGTTTCTTTTATTTCTATCTGTAGAGTACCTGGTTTGTGTATTACAAGAACTATCACTTGGATTAGTTGAATGGGTTTTACTACTCGGCTCTGACTCGTCTACAGAAGAATCATTATGTGATGTAGGGTCTGTAGATTCATTATATATACTATGTAGGGTACTGTATGATGGTGGAAGTGTTGCAACAGTATGTGCAGGAGCTTGTACAGAATCTAAAATCTGATATGAAGAAGCAGCTTCAACCATTTTCTCAAAAGAATCAATATTTTGAGTTAGAATATGAATTTTTAAATGATCAGGAATAAGTACCGTAAATTTTGACATTAAAATTTGTTCAATAGAAGAATCGGGCAAAAGTGGGAAATGTTTTCGAACAATATTGTCTAATCTTGTAGCAAAATTTCGAACAGATTCTGAAGGTAGGATTTTAATATTATCATATTTAAGAGCAATAGAGTTAGAAGATTCTGATTTGAAGTGTTTTCTGAAGATATCTTCAGGTGAAGTTGCTTTCTTACAAGCAGTAGATGATATATAGAATTTTAAGGCCTAATCTGAAAGTTTTGACTTAAGGAAAATGAGTGCCTGTTCATTATTCTACTTGGAATAAGAAATACATGCCTTAACTTGTTCAGTAAAAAAGTCTAACAAATCAGGATCACCAGAAAAAGGTGTCACAACTATTCTTAACGGCTTGCTTGTTGAAGTCATTTTTAAGAACAAATTTAACTTACTCAAATTAAAAATAATGATTTCAACAATATATGCATATTACTTAATTTCTATTAAATACACAATTTACGTTATTATTTGCCATAACCTCATACATCTTAAAGAATAACATATACCAAGAAAATATTAGATGTCAACTGAAAATATCCTCTTTAATATATATATTTATTGAAATTCACAAATTCTTCAATGTAAAATACCATTAAGTAAAACCCAGAAAAAAATATAATCTCAAAAGCCACAGCCTTTTTAAATATAATGTTCTTGAGAACATTTTTTAACAATCAAATAATCTATTAAATTAAATTAATTCCACACTAATAAAGTTCTTGAAAAATATATTAATTGCAAGTTGCAAAATAAAGAATAATATGTAACTGTCTCAGAAAACCAACTTTATCTTCTTTAAAAAAATTATAGCAGTAATTCCATCTTCTATTAAAATATTTTACCAATTTTAAAATTAGTAAAAATTAAAATTTTATTTTATCATCATCTTCAGAATATATCTCTTTAAAGCCATGAAATTTGAAATTATCAAATAAATATTACAACAACATCGGCCATTTGCCGTTAGAATATTGATTTTTAAAATGAATATTCATTAGCGTTGAAAATGCATAGTAACCGTTTTGGTTCTTTGATAGAACGGCACCAATTGTGGTGTTAAACATTTAATTTGTACTATTGAGTTGATGATGAGGCCGTGAAATTAAATATAGTCAATTTAAAATGTCGGTAAAACAAAAACATAATAATAAATTAGATCTCACCAAAATCCCATGGAAATGACAACTAGGCAATAAAAGGAAAAAATTAAACCAAATTATTTAAATTACGCAAAAACTGAACTGCAATCCCATTGGTTTAAAGAGGCGCATCTCTCCCTACGTAGCCTCCCGGAGCGCACAAGAGGCGAAGAAAAAGCTGACGCATGTGTACTACCGAGCACCTGCGCGTATTCGTATCCTGCTGCACCAATGAAGTAAGAGAAACCGGAGTAAAGCCGAGAAAACAACATACAGGCACGAGATGCGGCGAGAGAAATCTTGACAATCGGTGCCTAGCAGAAAAACAAAACACAGGGGCGGAACGTTACAACTAAAAATGTGATAGTTATATCACAAATGTGTTAGAATATCTTGAAATAATGAATATGAAGGATCAGGTTTAATTCTGATTAGAAACTGACAAAAAAGACTTGTGCTTTTGTTAGCATTGTATCGAATTTTAGAAGCCACAGAGACTGGACTAACAATATTTCTCATCTTTTTCCAAACATATATTTATCATGTAACATACTAAACGACTAAATTGGAAAAAAAAATATATATATATATATATATATATAATATTTTTGTGCATTAGATTGAAAGTGGCTTTTAAACTTAGTTCTTCCATTAAAAGTATGAGAGAAGTAGAAGTTCACTACTTGCAGCACACAAGTAAGGGTGAAAGCAAGGGAAAAAAAAAAAAAAAAATGTTATTTGTACTTATAACTCAGATTTTTTAAAATTATTATTATTATTATTTTGTGTGTATGTTTGTGAGTGAGGAGGAATGGAGGGGAGGGACTTTAGTGACAAATTAAATAAATTAGTTGGTTATCAGATAAAAAACTTGTCACTGGTAGTGACATGTCAACTGCTTTTGTCAAGCCATGGTGCAAAATATAGCAACAAAAATAAATTCTAAAATACCTTAAACATAGAATATTAATGTTAAAATATAAAATACTTACAAATGAAATTTCCAATGTTTGGAAAATAATTCATAAGTACATGATGACTTTAATTTAACAGCCAGAGGTAAAAAATCTTTCACAGTCAATAATCTTTTTACACCTCTATAAACAATCCTACAATTAGGGGAAAAAAATTGTTACATATAATTTCTGTAAACTTTGACCCTTTTTTTAGCATGCATTGATTGAATTTTGTGATACTTTACATAAAACAAATGAAATTCTCTATACAATACAAAGTCTTTAGTTTGGACTTTACAGCAGCAATATAGGAGGGTAGGGGAATAAACAAAATTATTGAAACATCACATCGAATATAGTTTTCTATTTTTTTCAGATAGAATGTAAATAAAGCTTAAAGCATTGCAGAAATGTCACACTTATATCAAGCATTCAATTCAGTTTATTCTTTTCGTTCACCTCCCTCCCTATTTAAGGCTTCTGTTCCATCAGGTGAAGATACTTACAAGCTAATTGTTAAACATATGGGGAAATTATTTGCAAATATTTCATTTGCATTTCAACATTTAAAAAAATATGTATTTTTTTTACTTGGACAATTGAGGTCGATCCTTCAACTGCCCCCCCCCCCCTCTTTTTTTTTTCTTTTTTGATTTTGGTTCCAACTTCTTTGTGTTGACTCTTTCATTTTTAGAACTGGGCCAGAAAGTGAAAGTAACTTTTATAAAAAGTATATATAAACAAAATGGGAAAAACTCAATTTTCCAATAAAAAAAAAAAAAAAAAGATTTAATATTGAAATGCAAACAAATTATTTGCAATAAACTTAACAATTAGACTTAACAAAGAATCTAGAAATAAACCTAACAATTCAAAAGATATTATTAGTTCTAAAACAATTTCTTAGTGCAAACCTAATTTAATAAAACATTGCACATTGACAGAAATGTTTAATAGTTAATTAAGTTACTAACTTGTACTTAAATTATATGTTCTCTTAAATATATATATACATATATACACTTTTTTTTGTTATGATTTATTTAATGAAAAATGTTTAAATCAGTATTAATTGTTGTTATATGCAACTTTTAATTCAAGGACATCATCTTGCATTTTTGAGTAGTAAAATTTTTGTTTTCCTTTTCATTGGAAAGGCACTATTTTTTGATCATCCGAAATTCAGAAAAATCCAAACCTCAGACTTGGTAAAGTTCTGAGGATTTCAAACTTGAAACTTTGCATTGTAATAATATTTTGAAGCACATTAAATGAGAGATTAAAGATTTTTGAAAATATACTTCAAAAATTATAAACAATAATTTTCACTTTAAACATTTATATGCTAATCAATACTTCCAAAATTATAAAATATATTTATGAAATGCTATATAAAGTATAAGCAAAAAACAATGGAAAATTAATTTCATAAGAAAAAACTTTTTGATGGTATGATACAATAGTAAAGGTTGTGAAGAAAAGTTTTATTATTATTATTCCAATTCCAACTTCAGAACAATACTCTTACAAGGTTCATACTTTATATGAAATACAATTTTTATATTGCAATTCACAACATTTTTAGAAATACTAATCTTAATAATCAAACTTATTTATACAGCAAAAAAGAATACATTGATATGTTAATAAGAATGAAATTTAAATCTTGAAACTAAGGAGAATCTTAACACATAACTGTAAATCAAAATAAATAAAAAGATCCCTGACTTTTCCAGGTTATAGAATATATATTTTTAAATTTTTCCCATTTTTTTTTAGCTCTTGCCATCGATTCTGACAATTTCCTGTTTTTCAGATTCTCTTATCTTGTAGAGACCCTGTTTCATCTCTAGTCAAATTTTTGCATAAATAAATTTATAGTAAAAATAAATTAATAAAATAGCAGTTGCGTGTACAAAAATATCTTGTTTAAACCATAATATTCTGCAATTTATCAGGCTATATCTAGTACTGATTGTTCATCAAAATTCAATTCATTTACAAAACTCTTATGGCAAAAATCTAATAACATCTGATCAGCAGTTGTATGCAGAGGCGGATTACCCATTAGGCTGAGTAGGCTGAAGCCTAGGGGCCCAGAAGAAAAGGGGGCCCGGTGCTAAAATTTTCCTAATATAAAGAACAAGAAAATATTCTTTTACACTGGTCCAATATTAATATTTAATACAAAAGACAAAATATGTGCGAAATTCTTTGTCGCAATCATTTATATTTTTATCATCAATGATTTAAGAGTTAATGAAGCGAGCATGTGTTTAATTTTTCCAGTATATACCTCTTTGAATGAGTGAAAGGGGGCCCTCAGAAAGTCAAGCCTAGGGGCCCGGGTGGTAGTTAATCCACTTCTGGTTGTATGTAAAACAGAGAGAAAAAACAATCTGATCCTGTCCCCCCCCCCCCCTACATTTTAAGGCTACTTCAAGCAAAAAGATTAATTTGCTAATGTTAATCCTTTGGAAGAAATTTATAAAGATATTTCAGTTGCCTTTCAATATTTTTATTTATTTTTCATAATTTTAATTAATTTATTTATATTTTTTGTATTGGATAGTTTAGATAATCTGTACAAAGGCCTTTTTTACTTTTTCAATTTTGTTTACAGATTTAATGAGAAAGAACCCTTTAATTTTTAGAACTGGTTTCAAATATAAAAATCTACAAACAAAACCAAAAAAGTAAATATGGGTAGATATAGAAATCAATCTTAGCCATCCAATGCAAAAAGATTTCTTTCACAGGTTTAATATTAGCAAGTGGGCTTTTCCAGGTGACTGAAGTACCTCATTAAAAATATAATCTTCAGTTTTGTTTTCTGTATGCGATGCTGGTAACATTATGGTACTGTTTATCCTATTTTGAACACATATATATTAGCATCCGATGCTATTTCTTTCAGACAAGCTAAAAATGTCGTGTCATCAGCCCTGAATTTTCTAGTCAACCGATTTTGATAATTATTTTTTCAAATGAAAGCTATTTATTTGTAGTTGTGCCCATTTTAATTATTTTTTAATTTATTTCTATTTTTATGTTTTATTTTTAATTTTAAAAGCTTTTTCATGGCATTTTTTCAAAATGGTGGCAACAGAGTTTAGCTTTTCTCTAGATATTAAAAATTTATTTTCTAAAATGATTGCGTATAATTATGCACTAATTGACTTAAAAAATATATATTTACTGAGAAATAATAATGTAAATAAAATGACAGAAAATAATTTATGATAAAAATTAATGTCTAAATCAAAAGAGAAATTTCAAATGAGGAAAATTATGTCATTCAGCAACCAGATAAAAGGGAATTACAATATTATTATGGAGGCCTTTTTCATAAACAGTAACTTTTAAAAAACATTTGAAGAGAAAATGATGTCACTATTTAAAACATTGTATTTTTACTCATAACGATATTAGGTACTACTCTGTTATCCCGTCGACCAATTTCGCCAAATTGTACAAAACGCCACATTAATAGCCAAACTATACATATTGACATAATTTTTATTTTAAATAACGAAAAAATAAATAATTAGTAGAATATTAATAAAAATATTAATAAAAATCACTTAATGACATTTTAAACACATGAATCGTATTTAATGTTATTGAATGTGACATTCACTAAAGTCATCATCATCCATTATTGGCATTTAATCTTATAGTTTGGCGATAATTTTTTGGTCGATGGGATAACCTAATAGTACCCGATATTATTTTTTTTCTTTTTTTTTAAATAAAGCTATTTTTCTGTGAGTGCATATAAAATAAAATTTCTGGATTTCACCGGCACTCATATTGCAATTTTAACTGTAGATGTGCGAATATATGAATGCAAAATTGTAACTGGCAAATTTGACATTTACTTTGTAAATATATTTATTATATATTGATTCAATAATGTAATTACTTTTGCTTTTTTTAAAACCAAATCGATCGGGTCTTTTAAACATTTCATTCGTCGAATTCGACGGGATTCTATTCGTTTTATTGTTAAATTGCATTTCCTTTTACTCAGAGTCTATAAAAAAGCATTTAAACTAAAGAAAAAATCCGTTTTTGATGAATCTAGTCCAGTGGTGCACAACCTTTGGCCCACGGGCCACAAAAATACCACTATTTTTATGCAGAATAATTTTCCTAATAGTAACGACAGAAACTTGGCTATTAAAGAAAAGAAACTACTCTTCTCAAATATTCTGGTGGGAAACGATTTTCTGGTAAAAAGGTTGTGCATCACTGATCTAGTCAATGAAGAAGTAGCACGTAAATTGTATCTCTTTATTATTCCGCAATTCCAATGTCTCAGAGAAAAATTGCTATTCAATTGGGTATTTCATGCCGTTCTGTTTGCTATTATATTGATAAACACAAGAAAAATGAAGTTAGTTCATTGCAATCTAAACGGGGTCACCCTTCTAAAAAACTTCTATCGATTTTTTTTTCTAATCGGAGGCGAAACTGAATTCTGCAATGGTAGAATCTACATTCATCTTGTATTTTGTTTGTGTGTGGTCAATTCTGGTCACTAATTTTTTTAATCTTTTTTTGCTGTAAAATGTATTTACCATTTTAAAAATGTGAAAGTATTAGTTTATAAGTATATTTTTTCCTCCTAAAAACTACGATTATCTAACAGCGCTACATTCCAAGAAATAATCTTCAATTAGATTGTGCAAGCATAGAAGAAAGACAAGAAGTCTTACATTATTAGTATTACTAAAAAATGAATTTGAAAGATTACATAATTCTTAGATTCTGCACAATAGAAATTTCTCACTTTAGAAATTTTTTAAATATTTATCGAAAATAAGCCATACAACATCATAAGTAAAAGAGAAATTGTGAAAGGAAAATAAATCAGCTCCATATTATACTCTGATTTAAGAGGCTGAGATTGCAATAGAAAAGAGAATAAGTTACACTGCTGCTTTCAAACAAAGTTTTACATTATTGTGCAAAAATAAACGGCAGTGCATTCACAGCTGGAAAATTTTATTTAGTTTACTTCACATATAATTATGAAAGGAGGAATAGGAGAGATTGTAATTATTGCAAAAACAATGATTTAGTAACTCAGTGAAAACATATAAAAATATTTTTCATATAATGCACACCCCAATTTTAACCCCAAATTTTTTGAAAAAGTATGCATTGTATGGGATAAACAGATTTGTCTTAAGGAAAATTAAAAGGATTTTGATTGACACTAACTAGTTTTGGTCTTATTGTCTTTTTTTATACCTCACTGTAGAATATGCCAGTAATGTTTTCGATAACAAATTTCTTTTAAAAGAGGATATTAATTGAAAATGATTATTTTAAAACTGTATTTGTATTAAATTATTCTATTGAAACTGTTACTCTGCTGTCATATATCCCCGTTAGGAAGGAAAAAAATAATAGAAATGTACTAACAAAACTGAATCAAAACATCTTTCAATTCAATGATGATCATGAAAATTTTAGCAATGAACATTCTACAAAAATAAATGCTTGTATAAATCAAACAAAATATTAAAACACAAGATACAGATAAACTAAATTAAAAATTTTCTAATGTAAATAGAGCCTATAATAATGTTAAATTCTGATAATCTAATGCCAAGCAAGAATATGTGAATGCACAGTTAAAATTATAGAACTTTGTCAAGATTTTTTGTTATCCTGACCTAAAATAAGTTGCTTTTACATTTGATACACATGTGCATAGCTTTATTTGGGCTAATAGGTGAGATTTTAAAACAAACTGAAAAAGAAAAAAAAATCTTGAAATTACCAAAATATAGATGTAGTAGTAGAATGAAGAAATCATGAGACAAATTTAAATACCCATACATTATTTAAATGTTTAAATACCATATGGTAGACCTAAAGAAAACTAAAAACATACAAATTACAGGGAAAATCTGCAATCTGGCAACCCTAGCATTATATACAAGAAAATGTAGCAAATAACTTTTTTGAACAACAAGGAAGATGAGAAACACCTATGCTTAAAAATGTTTTACTATGCAAGCTACTTTAGGGTACAAAAAAAAAAAAAAAAAAAAAAAAAAAAAAAAACATAAATCAATCAAAGGTAACTGAAATAAATAAATAAAAATAAAATAAAGGAAACCATACTGAGCATATTTTAAAATGGCACATACACTATGAAATAATAGCAAAAATAAAATACAAGCTTACTACATTTCCAGTAGTTTGATTTTAATTTGACAAATGACATATCAGGAAAAAAGCGACTCCAGTATCAAAAGAATTATACAGGGAAGACCAAGGATAAAATGAATGAGATAGAGAAAGAAAAACTTTAATGATGAAAATTATAATAAATACTGAATTATATTAAAATTATATTGTTATAATAAATACTATTATAATAAATACTGAATATGTACATTAGTCAAATAATCAGTCACAATGAGATTAAATATGTCTGCTTTCTAAAGCAGGGGCAGCAGTAAACAAATTTTGGAAGCCATTCAATATGAATGAGCAGCTCTAAGGCAGGCAACAAAATGTAAAAGTCAGCAGATAAATTCTGAAATTCCAAAACTGTTTCTTCTCCTAAAATGCTTGTTATGTAACTTTCATCACCTCAATGTACAGCTTGACTTAAAGAATAGCTTTAGAATTTGTTCACCATACCACTCTGCTCTTCAAATAAACAAAAAAGTATCAAGAGCATCTATATCACATATAAGTACAGCAATGTATAATCTAATCCAATAAGTTTCATCGAAGTTCTCATAGAGCATTTTTAAAGAATCTGACTTACAATGTGTTCTCGCTACATCTAGTGTAAAGTAAAGACAATGGGCCAAATCATAAGAAAAAGAATAAAATGAACTTCTCATGAAGAAACATTCTATTCTCTGTATTTAATGCTTCAACAAAAAAAACTTCATTGAAAAAGCCATGCAATGATATTGAGTGCCACATAAGATATTTCTGCAAGTGATTGGACTACAATAATTTCAATTCATTCATTGCTTAAGTAGCAATAAATGTTTAAGACAGTAGCTTACAAGCAAAATGCTCATATTAACATCTACATATATTTCAGATTATGTGCACCAATTTTTTTTAACTCTTAGGGCACTCTGTCAGTTCCCACAATAGTATTAGCTATTATTCCATGCAAGTTATATATATATAATTCAAACAAACCTGTTAAACCACATGTATGTGACATTGGAAAATAAAGCTTCTTCTTCAAGAGGACTGCCCACCTACAAAACCAAGAAAAGGGATGAAATATTCCATACAAGTTTTCTTTTTATTATAAAGACTATAAGTCATGAAAGATTTAAGGAGTCTTTTTAGGAATTAAAATTTACTACAACAGTAAAAGGTAGAACATTTTGTCTGTATTACTTATATTAATAACATCACTGCAAACATCTGGAAGTGTTAATATGCAATTGCTAAAAATCATGAATGTTGAAAACAGGAAGAAATTTTTTTTTTTTTAAAAAGAACAATATTCTCCCATCCCACTTTTCTGAAACACATTTATTTAGCCCTCTTAGTGATAAAACTGTGTTAATATGTTCAAAAAGCTCAAGGTTTCACAACATTATTTAAAGTAATATAATTCTATTGATTTAATGCATTTTTAATACATCAAACAATGATTAATACTCTTAAGAATTACATTGATATTTATAATTAAATTTTTTTAGATGATGTTGAAATAATCATCTTTTTTTTTATAAAATTTAAAACAAAAATGCAAAGAAACAACATTGCATTTTTAGCCTTTTACTAGGTTTAAGTGTCAAACATTAAAATCTTGTAATCACACAGAAAATTTTCACAATTAAAAATATAAAATCCATTCTCTTATTCCAACATTTATATTCATTCCTTCTATACATGTTTATCCGTTATTAAAATAACTTTGTAAGTTGAATAAATAACCACATCATAAACCACATCACAAATTACAATAAACTTAATGTCAAACAAAGTATCAAGTGAATATTTTTATATATTCTAATGTAGGGGTGCACAACCTTTTCGATAAGAAGGGCCACTTACAAATATGTCTGGGTGGTCGAGGGCTCCATCAATAACACAGAGGTAATTCGATTTCAAGGTGATATGTGGCTTATAATCGGATAAAAAATATGGTTTCAGAGGGGAGTAGGGAGGGGGAGATTACCCCTTTAAGTTCGCTTACCCAGTAAAAAGATTCCAATTTAATTGGTAAGGATATATCAGCAGTTTTTATGGTTATATACAGGGTGTCCGAAAAGTCTGGAAACGGCCGAATAATTCGAGAAATACATATGAGATTGAAAAACGTAAATATACGTGTTAAATATTTTTAAATAAGCTACTCAGTGATACCAAATTTGACCTTCGCAACCGACCCCCTGGGGGTCAGAGGGGGGTCCAACTTTGAAATCTTAAATTATAACCCCCATTTTTTATTGCAGATTCGGATTCTACGGACAAAAATACGTAACTTTTGTATTTGATGTTTATTTCAAATCCTCGTTTATCACGGTGTATTTGAGCATATTAAATCGATACATATTTCGGCTTTTCCAACGGGATTTTCCCTAATCGAAACTGATTGGGCAGAATTTTTGACGTCAAATTCCCTGTCTTTTGCAGAAATAGCGTTTCCTGAAAATCACCCGTGGCGATTATTTCAATAGTGCTACACTGTTAAAAATCTGACCCATTTGCTGCAGCGTCACTCCACAGCTATTATAGAATATCTCTTTTGTGACCAATGAGAGTGCTCCATAACACAGTAAAGTAATCGTTTTCTATAAAAGTGGTGGAGTGACGATGCAGCAAAAGTGTAAATTTTTTACAGTGTACTTTACTATGTTATGGAACATTCTCATTGGTCATGAAACAGATATTCTATAAAAGCTGTGGAGTGACGCTACAGCAAATGGGTCAAATTTTTAACTGTGTGTAGTACTATCGAAATAATCGGCACCGGTGATTTTCAGGAAACGCTATTCTTGCAAAAGACGAGGAATTTGATGTCATAAATTCTCCCCAATTAGTTTCGATTAGGGAAAATCCCGTTGGAAAAGCCGAAAAATGTATCGATTTAATATGCTCGAATACACCGTGATAAACGAGGATTCGAAATAAACATCAAATACAAAAGTTGCATATTTTTGTCCGTAGAATCCAAATCTGCAATAACAAATGGGGGTTATAATTTAAGATTTTAAAGTTGGACCCCCTCTGACCCCCAGGGGGTCGGTTACGAAGGTCAAATTTGGTAACACTGAGTAGCTTATTTAAAAATATTTAACACGCATATTTACGTTTTTCAAACTCATATGTATTTCTCGAGTTATTCGACCGTTTCCAGACTTTTCGGACACCCTGTATATAACAGAGACAGGAGAAAAAATGTGAACTTTATGAATGAAAGAGAGAGAAGCAGTTGATCAACAAGATTTTTCCATGCCTGATCAATGACGTTCTTGATTTTTCTGCACCTGATCAATAAAATTTGCAATTTTTCCATGCTTGATCGACCAAATTTGCGCTTTTTACGAATTCGATGGACGAAATTCATGTTTCTTACACAACCGATCAATGAAATTTACGAAATTTCCTCACATGCCCGACAAAATTTGTGATTGAAGAAATTTGAGATTTTTTTATGCCTGATTAACAAAATTCGCAATTGTTATAAAGCCAATCGACGAAATTCACGAATTTTACAAATCTGATTGACGAAATTCGCGATTTATAACCGCATGATCAACAAACTTCGCGATTTTTCTCCCCATGATCGACAAAATACACTATTTTTCGAGCATGATCGACGAAATTCGCGATTTTTCCCAGCCTGATCGACAAAATTCGCGATTTTTCCCAGCCTGATCGACGAAATTCATAATTTTTCTGAGACTGATCGACGAAATTCACGATTTTTCCGAGCATGATCGCGAAATTCGCGATTTTTCCTAGCATGATCGATGTAAATTCGCGATTTTTCCGACGCTGATTGACGAAATTCGTGAATTTTCCGAGCCTGATCGATGAAATTTGCAATTTTTTTTCAGCATGATCGAAAAAAATTTTGCGATTTTTAAGAAGTTAATCGAGAAAATTCATGGTTTTTATGAAGTCAATCGTGAAAATTTACGATCTTTCCACGTCCAGTCAACAAAATTCGTGATTTTTACGATGTCGATCGCCGAAATTCGAGATTTTTATAAAGCTAATCGAGGAAATTCGCGGTTTTTCCGTGTCCGGTCGTCAAAATTTACTTTTATCCCGTGTCCGATCGTCGATTTTTGCGTTTTTTCCGTGTTCAATCGTCGAATTTTGCGTTTTTTCCATCTTGAATTGACGAAATACGCATTTTTCCGCGCCCAAACAAATAAATTCGTAATTTTTAACAAACTGACGAAATCTGCATTTTTTTACGCAACAAGATAAAATTCACGATTTTTTCCTCTTGATAAATTGGTAAAACTCACGATTGCTTCGTAGCCGATATGCAAAATTTTCAATTTCTCTGCGCATCATCGCAAAATTCGGAATTTATCTGTGCCTTATCAACGAAATTTGCGATTTTTTCATGCAGGATCAACGAAATTCGCGCATTTCTCATGCGATAAACCAAGAAAACATGCGATTTTTCCGCAGCCAATGATTTTTCGTACGTCACACATTTCGTACAGTAGATTTTTCGTACATCGTACATCACCACATTTTGTACTGGCGATTTTTTTCTTACCCTATCAACGAAATGTTCATTTTTTCGCGTCCGATCGTTAAAATGTGATTTTTTTCGTGTCTAATCGACAAAACTCGCAATTTTTTTGTACGTGATCGGCGAAATTTGTCATTTTTTCCGAACCACGTGGGCGAAATTCGCAATTTTTTCCGAGCCTCGCCGAAGAAATTTGCTATTTTTCCGCACTTGATCAATAAAATTCACGATTTTTCCGTGTTCAATCTACGAAATTTGCGATTCATACGTGACTGACGAAACTATATATTTTCTCACGGTAACTTAACGAAATTTATGAATTTTTTCTGCGACCTATAAACAAAAATTGCAATTGTTTCCAGTTGTAAATTGACGAAGTGCGCGGGCCACACGTTAACCCATCGCGGGCCACTTTTGGCCCGCGGGCCATAGGTTGTGCATCCCTATTCTAATGTATAGTGGGGATAGCAGCTCTGTTTTTGGAATAACTTTATTAAATTCAGAAATAAAAACCACACATTTCTGAATACTTATTTCAATACATAAAAACAAAAGGATGATTTGCACATTTGAAATATTATTAATTGACCCTTTTAAATCTAATATTCTTAAATAATAGTAATAAATGATAAATTATTCATCTACTATGGGAGCCCCTTTTATGCCTGTATTCTAGATCAGAAGCTTCTAAATTTTTTCATACCATCTACCGTTTATTGTGATATACATCATCATTATCATAAATATAGATATGCAATATTTAGAAAAAACATATACACGATATGCGTCAGTTAAAAAATCAATCCTAATAACATTTTCATTCCAGCTAGAACATCTTCAGTTGTTAGACTGAAAGTCTTTTCTATTCCTCCTTTTATTTAAGCTCAAAATCCGATAATTCCTCCATTTCTCCCTGTTTTTCCTTTTCCTCTCCTTAAACATTTTTGACCATTGAGAGTCTATAAGTGCATGAGTCATGTCATTGCATCTTATTTTTTATATTTTTTATACTGAGAGATTGAAGAATCTGCATATAATTCAGAAATACACTAAAACAAAAATTAGGAAAGAGATATTTGCATTTAGTACTAAATTACAATGTTTCAATTAGAATTAAAAATAAGTAAATAATAAAAATAAAACAAGAAGTAAAATTTTATGAGTTGAGAAGTAGCTAGCATAATTGGCAATGTAACTAAATGATCAAAAGTTTTACTTCTCCATCCCTTACACTGAGATGCTGAAAAATCTGCATATAAAATAAGGAATAAGAATAAGTAATTAGTACAAAAATGAGAGATTATTGCATATAGCACTGCTAAATTACAATATTTCAGTAAAGAAAAATAATAATAATTAGATATCAAAGTGAAAAGCTGAGCAGATGCTAGAATAAATCAGTTGAGTAACTAAGGGATCGAATGCATTAATTCTTCACCCTTTACACTGACTAGGGATGCACCAAATAGTGATTTTGGCCGAATACCGAATATTCAGCTGACAGGTGAACCAAATACTAAATATTCGGCTAGCCGAATAGTGATTGTTAGGCTGAATACCGAATATTCGACCAGCCAAATTTTTTATAAAAACATTTAGTCTTGAAAAAAGTATGCCTTGAGTTGTTTAAGAAGCACAATTATGAGACTTTTCTAATTGATAAAATTTTAAATTTCATGGTTTCTTCTACGAATTAAAATAAACATTTTAAAATCAAAGACAAATAATGAAAAAAAATGGTCAAAGAAAAACTTTACAGTCTCTTGATTATCTTTTTTCAATAACTCAAGGTACATTTTTTTCAATATACATTACAAATACTTTCAACTTAATTTTGAATAAAGGAATATCTAGGTCATAGTTCTTTTCTTATGAATGATGGCATTTTTCACCCTTTCCATCATATCATATTTTACAGAAATCAAAGCATATGAGTTGAAAATATAGTTATGTATCTTATTTATTGTTAATGCAACAAATGAAAACAGAAGTTTGACCTAGTAGTCCAGGCATTACGTGCTCAAAAAGGGCAAATAAATGCAAGTTTTGGTGTAGTTTTGATTTTTGGTTCCCTTTATGTTTTTTGGGTCGCTGAACACGAATCTGGCATTATCCAACAAAATTTCTCCCCGGAAACACGTTTTTTGCCAAAAAAACGTGGCTTTTTTTCGTTTTTTCTAAATAACTTCAAAATTATGCATTTTACATAAAAGTCATCAAAGAGCACAAAATTTCCTACATTTTATGTATTTAAAGTTTTTTTCTCTGATCAATGGTTTAGCCATGAGAGAGCCACAAAAATGTGTGTGAAAAGTAGAAAATTCTGAAAACGTGAATTACAGCACCGTACGTCGATGAAACATGAAAAACAACCAATTTACGCAAATTTTTCCCAGTTAATAATACTAAATATATTATTATTGACTATATTTTATTAATCTTATTTTCATTGTTTCTTTCATAACTAAAAAGTAAATAAAAATGAGCATATTTGTGATCAAAATCTTCATTTGCTATTACAAAATAATAATAGTAATAATTTCTTAATTTACTTTTATATAATGTAAATAAAATAACTAAAACAGGCTTTAACATATAAAAGCTGACACGGATTCCAGTTCTTAAAGTTCTAGAAGTTCAGAATGTGGGTGTGAAAATTAAAAAAATCCGGAAAATACGAATTATGGCACTGTACATAGATTTAACATGAAAAATGACCATTTTTTTTTTAGCAAAGATTGACTATAAATGATACTGAAGATATTATGATCGACTATATTTTACAATGAAGTAGCTAACAATAAAAACGACGACTCTCTATGAATTATTATTTAATAATAAATATTTATGTACATTAGTAAATACATTTACTTAAAAAACAAAGTTCTGTTTTCGCTTTCTTTTATTTGAGGATCCCGGCTTTTTCACCGACATCTACAAAATAGAAAATAGACGAATGGAATTAGTGGGTGTTTTTATAATTATCAATATTATAAATAAGTTTTTTTTAATAGTAAATATTTGATACCTTGCGGCATAACTATTTCCCCTTCCATTGGGTCCTCTGATTCATTGTGTGGGCAATCCATTTCCAGATCGGTTTCAAAGTCTAGTTCATCCTCTTTGTCTTGACACACAACTGCGATGTTTTTGCAGCTTCCCGAAGTAAATCTTCTATCTGACATCTTTGCAAATAATTTTTGCTGCTGCTTCAAGCACTCGCAGTCTCTCATCTCGATCAAATTTACATGTTTGCTGATACCATGCATTAGTCAGTATCTCCCCTCCTATATTCTTTAAACACACAATGGACATTTTTCTGATTCTTTGTGATCAGTATGTCGTCTCCATATCTCTCAGTGAGGTTAAACTTTATAGTTCTCATATTAGGTTGATAACTCCCTGTAACTTGTTTCATTAGCTCTTCCATGGAGAATTGACACTCGTCATCATGATTTTCAAGGTAATCGTACGTGCTTTGCATTGCTCTGTCGATCACCTCGGCAAACGGACCATGTTTCTTCTGTTCTTGGACCTTCGGCCTCCTATAAATATATTTAAAACATTTAATGTGGTATTGAGCATCTGCTGCGATCAAATCATTCTCTGGTTCGATGCGCTGAATTATAGCCTGCCCATAATCATCATTGCGAGCTCTTGCTGCTTTCAGAATTGTACTCCCATGTGTCTCACACTGTATATAGTATTGCGTTTGCTTGGTGGATTTTTCGCTTGTGTTGCAATGAACTCTTCCGAAATGCACAGTCCACATATAAAACAATTAGTTCGAAAATTAAACTGAGGAGTTGATTATCTGAAAATTTGATAAGTGCTAGCACTTTGTTCCTCAACTGTCTTCACATAAGCAGTAATCATCCGTTCATTTACGTATGCTTTTCTACACTTAACATGTATATCTACTGAGGTTTTCCCCTTTAGGAAAACTGACTTTCCATACTTTTTTTCTGTATTTGCCTTGATTAACGCTGCAATACCTCGACTAACTTTCACTGACTCTTCTAAAGGAGAGTCACAAATAAAACACAGTGACATAAAAGTCAAAATCACTTTAGCTGTTCACTATATTCACGAAGACACAAACAGTGAATTACTAAATTATAAGTAAGCAGTTGCATATGGAAAATGAGAGGAATATGTTTTCCTGATAAGGAAAGGGCAGCTGACGTCACTGTGGGCTCTTATTAGTGTGGGCAAGCTGTTTTCGCCCGTGCTTCGTTATAGCAGCGATTCTACATATGAATTCAGACATTCTGATTGGTCTACAAATTTTATTATGGTTGTCTGCTTGCTATGATTGGGCTACGTCGTCAAGATGATTCCTACAATGATCGCTATGACAAATATGTAGCGGTAGATTGGTTGAAAGAAGTGTTTGTTTGTAAACATGCCCTTTCCTTATAAGCTAGTGATCTGTGTGACGCATATTTCTAACAGAGGTGAGACTGGCGGGGAAGGGGGGGGGGGGGTAGTATTCTACTGAACGTGGACATAGAATGTGGGGGTGGGTGCTTGACCAATGTTATTTCACACTTTTACCCCTTCAATCAAGAGGGAAAGTGCAGATAGGATCAGTTAAAGCCTGTTTTAGTTATTTTATTTACATTATTTAAAAGTCAAATTAAGAAATTATTACTATTACTATTTTGTAATAGCAAATGAAGATTTTCATCACAGATATACTCATTTTTATTTATTTTTTAGTTATGAAAGAAACGATGAACATCAGATTAATAAAATATAGTCAATAGTAATATATTTAGTATTATTAAATGGGGAAAATTTGCGTAAAATGGTTGTTTTTCAAGTTTCATCGACGTACGGTGCTGTAATTCACATTTTTCAGGAATTTTTGCTTTTCACACCCATTTTCGTGGCTCTCTCACGGCTAAACTATTGATCATAGAAAAAAACTTTAAATACATAAAATGTAGGCAATTTTGTGCTCTTTAATTTATGTATTGATGACTTTTATGTAAAATGCATAATTTTGAAGTTATTTAGAAAAAACGAAAAAAAGCCACGTTTTTTGCCAAAAAAACGTGTTTCTGGAGAGAAGTTTTGTTGGATAATGTCAGATTCGTGTTCAGCGACCCAAAAAACATAAAGGGAACCAAAAATCAAAACTACACCAAAACTTGCATTTATTTTTTACCAAATGCCTGGACTATAGAGTGAGATGAAATACAATGTATTTATGACTCAATAAGTTGATTATGATTATGGTTTCATGAACAAAAATTGCCTTGATAGCTATTATTATTTCTCAAAAGTTTTTTATTTTATTTTATTTTATTTTTTGTTTAAGGTTTTTTAATTGGGAAAAGCAAGAAACAGATTATTTACTAAACAAAATTTATTAACTTGCATTTGCACATCATTTATTCCTAAGGATAATCCTAATAAATCACCATTTTAATCCTTCTCATGGTTAATTTTCTTAAGTTATACTTTAATAACAACAAATAAATAATGTAAAAAAATTCTATTTTATTTAAACGTGATTTTCTTTCTAATTATTTTAAATATATTTAATTACGATTTCTCAAAAGTTTTTTATTTTATTTTATTTTATTTTATTTCATTTTTTGTTTAAGGTTTTTTAATTAGGAAAAGCAAGAAACAGATAATTTACTAAACAAAATTTATTAACTTGCATTTGCACATCATTTATTCCTAAGGATAATCCTAATAAATCACCATTTTAATCCTTCTCATGGTTAATTTTCTTAAGTTATACTTTACAAATAACAAATAAATAATGTAAAAACATTCTATTTTATTTAAACGTGATTTTCTTTCTAATTATTTTAAATATATTTATAAATGGACAGTAAAAAGTAGAAATTGTGAAAAGTTTTTAAAAATGAGTTTTAAAAGTTTTTATTAAGATTAAGTTTGGCCAAATATTCGGCAAGCCAAATAGTTTCATATTCGGCCTAACTAAATATTGAGAAACATGGCCAGATACTGAATATTCGGTACATCCCTAACACTGAAATACTTGTAAAAAATATAGAAACAAGAATAGTAAAAAAGTACAAAAGTTATAGATTATTGGATTTAGCACGAAACAATATAACAATTTCTTAAGAGGCTCCCAAGAAAAAAAAAAAAAAAAAAAAAAAAAAAAAGAAAAAAGAATGGAATATTGGAAAGAAAATATAATTAGATATAAAAATTTCTGATGAGCTAAACCAAAATAAGTTTTCCACTGACATGAAACATTCAAATTACTACCATAAATGTTATCAAAAATTCATTCAAATAACTTGTCTACATACAATTTAAACACAGAACAACATAGCATTTTGAAGAAAGTCAATGATCTTTCAGAATTAATTAAAAAAAATCACCAAAAAACGAAAATCTTACTACAAGATGATCAAAGTTTCTTGCATCAGCAAAAAATGACAGTATAAGTTCAGTATAAATGAAAATGCAATAAATATTGCATACTACAAAATTCCAGTCAAATGGAATGCTCTGAAATAAAATAAAATATAATTAAAAATAAATAAATAAAAATTCTTATATAAAACTGTATATTACACAATACTAAAATGGAACTGAAACTATTTTAATAATTTGGTTTTATTTAATAATCAATTAAGTTTTGTTGATCGAGCAACATAAATTATAACCTCTTGAGACCTGAAGTTAAAATAACACTCCAAATATACATTCTCATTGCTTTTGCCCAAACAAAATGATATCAAAGACGGTAAAAAAAAGTCCTTTTTAAAAAAAAATTATATTTTAAAAGGCTAGTAATTAGGTATCAAATTATTAGTCCCCTTAAAATACCAATTTAATTATCAAAGACATAAATTTTGGATTTTTGTAATTTTGGATTATTCTATAATTTTGGATTTGTACATTTGAAGCTACTAGAAACTATTCCAATTAAACTGAAAAAAATAAATAAATAAAGTAAATAAATAAATAAAAATAAATATATGTGTGACTTTTAACACAATTATACACTTGGTAAATAACTCATAACAAATGTAAATTTCCAAGTAAGAGAAAAAAAAGTATTATTCGATTAATTTTAACACAATTACAAATTACAATTAATTATGTATTATTAAACATGTTACACATTAATTACATATGCAGCATTTACCACAGTTTCAAAAAATAATCTTTGATTTCTTCTGTTGAAGTGATTCGGATAATAAGAACAGGTTCTGTGATTTTTAAATGTTAGTTGGGTAAATTAGTCCTTCAGTATTCGTCCAGAATGGCTCAGTGTGAAGACCACTGGCAGCTTCTGCTAATACATCCCTGATTTAAGTCCTAGCCTGGACATTTTTCGCTCACTTGGAAATTTACATATGTTAGGGACTGTGCATGTATAATGTTATCATTTTAGGGAGGAGAGGGGTTTGTCTTTTGATATCAATATAATTTTTAATCCAATCAAAATTTCTCCTTTTTATTTTCAACACAGTCTTTAGTTCAAAATAGTATATATATATATATATATATATATATATATATATATATACAGTAGACTCCCTCAAATCCGCAAACCTAAAATCCGCAACTCTCTAAAATCCGCACATAATTTACGGATGTAAACAATGAAGCATTCAGTTCAGATATAAGGACAAAATTTTACTTTTTTGTTTTATATCAATTCCAAATATATTTTAATTTGTAATTTTTGTTACTATTATTGTCTTAATGTTTTCTCTTGAAGGAAAAATAAATTTATTTCTGAAAAAATTCAAGATATTCCTGTTATCAATGATAATCATAATCTTACCAAATATATATGTCTTAATCAAGTTTTTTTTTTTTTTTTTTTTTTTTTTTTTTGTCACTAAGTGTGGCTGAACCTGGAATAAAACCTCCTTACTTTATTATTTTGATCTGAATTAGTATTGTACATTATTTATGAGGCAAGTTTCATTGAATAATTTATTCAAAATACATTTCATCTTTATAATGAACACTTAATCATACATTATTAATTAGACCTTTGTTTTTAATATTTTAATCATTTTAAAAATGATCTAATTTTTTATTATTTTAGTTTATTACTTACTTTAATATTTTATTATATTGTAAGCATACATTATAATTTCAATTGGATTATTAATTGCATTCAAATTACTGTTTAAAAAATGTAAACAAAGCAATGACCAGAAATCCGCAAAATTCTAAAATCCGCAAAATCTCTGGTCCCAAGCTGTGCAGATTTGAGGGAGTCTACTGTATATATGTATATATATATATATATTTTAGCTGGTTATCTATTTTTATGAAAATACAAAGTAATTATTAAAATCATTAAATTTTTAACAAATTATTTAATTCTAAAATATGGAACTCCCCACTTGGCATTCTTATTCTTCATATGTATATGCATATATATTCATGGTTCAAGAAACCATATGTGATGTATATTTAAAATAGAAAGTAAAAGGAAGTTGTTCAATTTATTGTTGATAAAGATTTCTATCTGCACCCCTGCCCCCCATCTGTCCTCCATTTGGGACAAGTGCAACAAGACTATTACTGTTGAATGCATTATGTAATAAAAAGCTATTATAAAAAAGTTTTAAATAGTAACTATTTCTTTTAAGTGTTATTTGATAGAAAGTGAAATTTTATTGACTTCTCAATAAATGTAACCAGTATTGTATATAATTCCATACATCTATATTAATAAAAGAACAAAACGCTCTGTCTGCGTGTGTGTGTGTCTGCGATGGCTAGCAAAATCTACAGCACCTACGAAGCTCAAAATTTTTTTGAGAGTAGCCCAATACCTCTCCTGATGCATCTAAGGCTCAGAATTTTAATTTTTTGATTAAATTCATAGATATTAATTATGAAGCGGAACTCACTCTCATCAAAAAGTCATTTTTTAAATGTTCTGGGAAAGAAAACGTTTGCACATGCGCAGAAACTCAATTACGCATCTAATCCGAGGAAGAACCTTTTCCCCCCATTTATTTCTGTTTTTGGATCATTTTGTTTAAATCCAAATCAACCAAACTGCTCAACGTAGGTAAACTTAAGAGACATATTTGGTAAGATCATATTTTTAGGTCTCAAATGCAATAATCAATTCGAAAAAATGTTGCAGTTAACCCTTTGAAAAAAAATATTCAAAAATGGTCGTTTTTTCCAAAATTATTTTTCTCCCTTTTGTCAATGTCCCTCCAGGGCATAATTTTTAAGATATAAACAAACCAAAAAGAAGATCTTAAAGTTGAAACTTTCTTCTGACTGATGGTGTAATTGGTTTTAAAATATTTGGATTTTAACCCTTTCAAATATACTGGCAAAAGAAGGTCATTTTGCGACTCGCAGAGAAGGTATTTTTTCATGCTAAAATTACCTTAACGTGCATATTCCAACTCAATCTTTTAAAATCTTCTCAATAGACCAAATTTATACTCCCTACAAAAAATTCGACACGTTTGGACGGATAGAAATATTTTTTACAAAATAAAATGTGCGAAAAATTTGATGAAATCAATAAAAAACAGATCGTTTTCATTGCGGTTTTGACTTAGCAAAATGCAATCCTATAGGTACCGGTAAACAAAAAACATATTCTTTAAGCTTAAAACATTTTTATAATCTATGATGCCATAGGTTTTTAAAATATAAGATTTAACCCTTTCAAATACACCGGCAAAAGGAGGCACTTTGCGACTCACAAGTAGAATATTTTTTCTACGCTAAAAGTATCTATGTGTACATATTTCAGCCCAAACTTTTAAAAGCATCTAAATAGATCAAATTTACACCTTCTTAAAAAATTTTAAAATGTCCGAACGAGTAGAAATAATTTTTACAAAATAAAAAGTGCGAAAAATTTGAGGAAATCAATAAAAACCAGATCGTTTCATTGCGGTTTCGCCTTTGCAGGGCGCAGTTCTATATATGTCCTGACAAACCAAAAATATTTTCTTAAAGCTAAAACATTCTCATAATTTATGTTGCAATTTGTTTTTAAAAAATATGAGATTCAACCCGTTCAAATACACCGACAAACACGAATTACATCCCAGCTAAAAGTAACTAGATGCCTATATTTTAGTACAATCTTTTTAGAGCCTTTCAATAAACCAGATTTACATTACTTTCAAAAATTTTGGAACTTTTGTATGGATAGAATTCTTTTTTTACAAAATAAAATGTGTGAAAATTTTTACGAATTCAGTATAAACCTGAATCTTCCGTCGCGGTTTCGTTCGCTCTCGGTTCACATAGTTTCCAAAAAATCAAATTACATAGAAAACAAAATACCAAACAGCATGTGCTTTCAATTCAATATCTTTCGCGATTTTTCCGTTTTAGAAATATAAATTTTGACAAAATGGACTTAAAGATATAAAATCATAGAAATTTGAGTTTAATTTAAGGGTCATTTAGAAAGCAAATAACACATTTGAAAACTGAATAACAACACGGGTCCGGGCAACGCCGGGCAGGACAGCTAGTAATAAATAAATTCTAAAGATAAAAAATTTTTACATTTTGATAATAATATCATTACCGAGGGGGCAGGGGAGAAGTGCAAGGGATGATAACGTGTGATATCAGAAGAAGCTGAGAGTGGTCCAAAATTATCAAAAAGGTGATAACGTTATATTTGTACAGCCCATTATTACAGATTGCAATTAACTTATGAATTTTTTTAACATAAATCATTTTCAAGAATCTTTAAACGTGTACACTGTCCATCAAAAATTTCATTTCCTTATACTAAGTAATTTAAGTTATACTTAAAAAATACATATATTGCAGCTTGTTTTGTTTAAAAGAAAAAAAAATGTATCATTAGGAGTATATAAATTTCATACACACAGTACACTTTTCTAAGTTTAAATAAAATATTGCAATTTCTAGATTTTCCCTTACTTTCATGGTCATTTTAACCCTCACAATGGTAGTGGTCACATGACCTTGACCACCAAATTTTAATTCCAAAACTGATAAGCAGTACAATGACTATTTTAATAAAATTTTGTTTTTAAATTGAAAGCGCAAAAAAACAGATTTTTATTTTCTGAGAAATTCATTTGAAAATATTGGTGTTATTCAATTATTTCACAACATTATGAATAGATTTTTTCTGTCTCTAAAAGGGTTAAAAATATCTCTGACATTTCCTAGATTTCCAAGTAGTACAGCAAGCTGAACAGATGCCTTCCTCATAATATTATCAGCATATATACAGGAAGAACATTAAGGATTTAATTTAATATATCAAGAGGGAGGAGGAAAGAAATCCTATTTTGTAAGAAAAGAAAACACATTAAATTTTATTTTAAAAATTATATTACGAGTTTTTAGGAGTAAGTAAATTTTCAACAATACTTTATACTCTAAAAGGCACATTTTGTAAAAAAAGAAAATGCATTAAATTTTATTTTAAAAATTATATTACAAGTTGTTAGGAGTAAGTAAATTTTTCAACAATACTTTATATTCTAAAAGGCACATTTTGTATTAAAAGAAAATGCATTAAATTTTATTTTAAAAATTATATTACAAGTTTTTAGGAGTGAGTAAATTTTTCAACGGTACTTCATACCCTAAAAGGCACTTTTTGTAAGAAAAGAAAATGCCTTAAATTTTATTTTAAAAATTGTATTACAAGTTTTCAGGAGTAAGTACATTTTTAAACAATATTATATACTCTAAAACGCACTTAAAAGTTACTGTAAGATCTTATTTTTTACATTTAAAAACAAATAAATGAACATTTAAATTATTTTCATCGAAAAAAAATGTTATACATATTACTCACTTTGCTGTTGTATTTCAAAATGACAGATCTGTGGATCACAGCATTAGTAACTGCAAAACAGATCCAAAATAATGATAATACTGCAGAAGTAGTGATGCCCCGATTTCGATGTTTGATCATTAAAATGATGACTATCACCTAAAATCATAAATTCAACATAAACTTTAAAATAGTGTGCATATTACAGATAGTTAGCATATTACATATGTTTCAATTAAAGTTATTAAAATTTAAATGAAGAATTAAAACTTACCTCTGATAACCTCAAATGAAAGGTAGATATTAATGATGCAAGAGCTAGTTGGTGAAAATGTACTGTATTTACTCGTGTATAATGCACACTTAAAAAAAAAATAGGGAAAAACTTCTAGGTGCGCATTATACACAGAATAATTTATTATCACTGGATGTAATCACACGATATACATATGAATCAAGAAATGTTATAAAAGGAAACTTAATCACTCGGAAAATCTTATTTAATTGAAGTATAATTGCATCTTTATTTCACTTCTGACACTTTTTTATACAACATAGCTAGTAACATCATTTAAACACTAACTAGCAACTCTCATTGTCGTCATTGACTCAGTAAACGGAAAAAAAGTTATCAGAAAAAAAGTGACATAAACTACAAAAGCAGAAAAAATGACATGGAAAAAAAGTTACTGGAAAAAAAGTGACAAAGAAAAAAAGTTACTGGAAAAAAAAGTGACAAGGAATTGATTTTGGGGACTTATTATTGATTTTGGGGATTCATTAGTTAAGTATGAAAGGCGGATCGGGGGGGGGGGGGGGGGGGGGCTCATAATTTAAGTAAATGGGTTTTTCATGCTGAATTCACTGTTTTAGTTCAATTTTTGGATATACGTTCATACTGAAAAGACGCTAGCCTGATTAGCTTTGGGAAGGGACGATTACCCACCCCCCATCCGTCCTCAATTAGATGAATGGGTTTTTATGCAAAATTATCCAACGTGTGTCAAATTTGCATATAGGTTCTTTTTGATAAGGCTTATGTATAGTATAAAATGCCTGAAGAGATTTAGGAGTTTAATGGTTAAGTATAGAGGGGGAATGGGAGATAACCTTTCTTAAATTAAATTAATGGCTTTTTACACAGAATTATCCGATTTGCTTAGAATTTTGAACATAGGTTCATTATGATAAGACGTATCTCTGATTAGTTATGGGTTCTTCTGCTTATCATAAAGGGGAGGGAATGAGCAATTATCTCCCCTTCAAACTAGATAAATAGGTTATTATACAGAATTATCCCATATATTTTAATTTTAAATATAAGTTCTTTCTGATAAGGTGAATCCCTGAATAGTTTTAAGGGTTTAATGGCTAAGTATAAAGGATGGACGGGGTAAACCGCCTCTAAAATTAAGTAAATAGCTTTTTACGAAGAATTATCCGATTTGCTTGGAATTTTGGACATAGGTTCATTATGATAAGACGCATTTCTGATTAGTTATGGGGTTCTTTTGCTAATTAAAAAGGGGGCAGGAGATTTCTACCCCTGCCTAAAATTAGATAAAAATTATGCACACTTATCCGATGTAATTTAAATTTTGAATATAGGATTTTTCTCATAGAGTGAATTCCTGAATATATTTATGGGTTTAATGGCTATGTATAAAGGGGGAACGAGGGATAAACCCCCTCAAATTAAATAAATGGGTTTTACGCAGAATTATCCGATTTGCTTCAAATTTTGGATGTATATTCATTATAAGAAGGCGTATCTCTGATTAGTTATGGGGTTCTTTTGCTAATTAAATAGGGGAAGCCGGCGATTAATCCTCCACTCTTTAAATAAGATTATATATACATATATATATATATTTATTTATTTATTTATTTATTTATTTATTTTGCAACTATTCAACGTATTTCATATTTTGGATATAGGTTCTTCCTGATAAAATGAATCCCTGAGCCATTAAGAGTTTAATGGCTAAGTATGGAGGGATGAACGGGGGATAATCCACAATTAATCAGGGATTCGCCTTATCGTAATGAACGCTCATTCAAAATTTGAATCAAATCAGATAATTCTGCGTAAAAAGCCATTTATTAATTTAAGGGGATATTATTCTCCGTTCTCCCACTGTATACTTAGCCATTAAACCCTTAAAATTATTCTGGGATTCACTTTATGAGAAAGAACATATATCCAAAATATGAAATATATTGGATAAGTGAGCATAAAAAACAATTTATCTAATTTAAGGGGGGGGGGGGGGGGATAATCACCCGCCCCAATTTTTAATTGACAAAATAACCCCATATGTAATCAGGGATACGCCTTATCATAATGAATCTATAATCTAAAATTTGAAGCAAATCCGATAATTCTGTGTAAAAAGTAATTTAATTTAAGGTGGGTTATATTCTGTGGCGTCGTGACCGTTGTTTCCACCCTTTTGCCATATATATAAAAGAAATAACTCATTATATTAATTTTAACGCCTAAGTTCTTTATTAAAACTGTTAATTACAAAAAAAAAATTCTGCACCTGTTCTATTTGACCCCTTTCACTTCTCAGAACCACAGTTCTTTCCTCTCTGCAAGTAACAGTTCTGATCCCCAATGGATAGTACCCACTGACATTCCATTCCACTTTCATTATACCGAGGATTATAGTAATCACTCACTGAGATGGGAAAACTGTTTGTTTCCTCAGGTGAGTCATTTAAGACATTACAATTCTATTCCCCTTCTATACTTAGATATTAAATCCTTAAAACTATTCAGGGATCCACCTTACCAGAATGTACCTATATTTAAAATTTGAAATACATGGGATAATTCTGCATAAAAACCTATTTATCTAGTTTAAAGAGGAGATTATTGCTCGCCCCCTCCTTTATAATAAGCAGAAGAACCCCATAACTAATCAAA
Source organism: Maratus speculifer (assembly GCA_964019185.1). NCBI lineage: Eukaryota > Metazoa > Arthropoda > Arachnida > Araneae > Salticidae > Maratus > Maratus speculifer. The sequence goes on along the minus strand of OZ025295.1, from coordinate 40,081,920 downwards.
AATACGTCTTATCATAATAAACCTATGCCCAAAATTCTAAGCAAATCGGATAATTTAAATGCGTAAAAAGTTATTAATTTAATTTAAGAAAGGTTGTCCCATGTTTCCCCTCTATATTTAACCATCAAAACTCCTAAATCTCTTCAGGCATTATATAAAATATATAAGCCTTATCGAAAAGAACCTATAAGCAAGTTTGACACACGTTGGATAATTCTGCATAAAAACCCATTCATCTAATTGAGGACTGATGGGGGGGGGGGGGGGTAATCGTCCCTTCCCAAATCTAATCAGGCAAGCATCTTTTCAGTATGAACGTATATCCAAAAATTGAACCAAAACAGTTAATTCAGCATGAAAAACCTATTTATCTAAATTATGACCGACCCCCCCCCCCGATCCCCCTTTCATACTTAACCAATGATTCTCCAAAATCAATTCCTTGTCACTTTTTTTCCAGTAACTTTTTTTCATGTCACTTTTCTTCCTAGATTCCATTGACTTAATATCCGAAATCTAAAAATGTATTTTCATCTTGTTTCCTGGCCTGATTTAATGTTTGTTTCAACTTTCTTTACTGAAATTCATTTGGTCATTGATTCATGTGCATGTCAAATTTATGGTGCACGTTATATACAAGATTATAAAAAATAGTCTTTTTTTTTTTTTTTAAAGTATGTGGTGCGCATGATACATGAGTAAATACGGTGAATTAAAAATGTTGCCACACAAATATACTAGAAGCCGAATCAGTTGAATGCCCCAACTTGTTGCCACTCATGGAACAGGCAGAAACTGTAACCTTATCATGACTACTTGGAGATGATGACCTCAGAACTCAAAGGGGCGTATTTCCGAACTGCGGAACTTTTCGCCAAATTTTGGCGAAATTGCAAGCAGTTGAAAAATCGCCAAATCACTCGACAATTATTGTTGTTGTTCAACATCAGGATCAGGATTCGTCAGAGGTTTTGAACACGTGCTGATATGGCTATTAATTATTTATTAGACTTTTATTCTTTAATTAAGACTTAAAAATAAGTCGAATTCCGGACAGATTTAATAAAATCTACAAAAAACAGCATGGGTTGTTTATTGTAACAATTCCAAACAGGTAAAGTATGCTGCAAACCACTATTATCCTTTATTTTATTTTGCTCAAATTCTGCATTAGTGTGTATTTTAGTGACAAGTGTCTGAATTCAACACTGAAATGTTGTATGTATGTAGAAAATATACATTGCTTTTCTATTTTATTTTATTTCTGTTTAAATCACGATTTCATGCATAAAATTTGCGTGCAATTTTGTATGTCATATTTAAATCTTTTACTTTTTTTTAGGCAGTGTGGAAATGCCACTTGACCAATTACAGGAAATAGATGCTTTTAAGCTACTAAAAATAACCAAAGAGGTAATGTGAACTTTTTAATCAAATATTATTTAGAAGCCTTTGTTTATGTTAATTTTGGACTACTGTTATGTTTATGTCATGTAATCTGAATACATTTTGCTCTGAAGTATTGAAAATACTTCAGAGCAAAATGTTATGTTGAAAATAAATTCTTTGAGTATTTTGAAAATGGAATAACATCCAAAAATGCAATGTCTTTGCTTGGAAACAAATTGTTATGCATCGGGGCAAAAATTAAAAAAAAAAATAATAATAATAATACTTTGGAGGAAATGAAGTAAGTATTTTTTTCACAAAATATATAATATAAACTTTAAAATGTTCAGGATTACTTAAAAGACAATTAAAATAATCAACTAGAGATGTTAATTTTATTTAAAAACATCTTAGTACTTTCACGCCTTTAATCAGGCTCTTCCTTACAGAATATTTTCTTTTATAAATATAAATACATGACTCCATTTCGAAAAGGAATGAGACTATAATTATTATAGTTGAAAGTAGAAATAGATATATATAATAATTTGCAATAAGATTACTTTATTGTTGTATGCTGTGTGTGTAGCATTTTTTTATTTGTCCTCATTGAAGATTAAAATAAGTCATTTTTCTAAAATGTGACAATAAAATTAGTTGCCTTATGTTGTGTTTTTCAGAAAATGTAAAATTAAAATAGCTATTCATTTTTGTAAATTTGACAGTACATTTCTAATTATACTGCAATATAAGAATCTCCAAAAATTCAACTTTAGCTCATTTTACAATTTTGATAATTTGTTCATCTCTGTTTAAATTAAATGCATTATATGTAGTTTGTGATAGTTTTTTTCTTGTAAATCCTTGTTATTTTATGTTTTTTAAACAACTCTTGGAATTTGCATGGCTTATATATAATGCTATACAAGTAAGCTTAGCTGTTGTAATTTAAGAAATTAAATTTTCTTCAATCTATTAATCTGAAGAGAATAGCCTTAAAGCAACATTGTTTAGCTTTGAAAGTAATTTGCATAAAAAACAATTATATTGTGATAAATTTCAATTTTTTGTTAAGCCTAACAGTATAACTTTTATATCACTTTTTTTTTTTTTTTGCTTTAAAATATTAATTTAACTTTATTTTGAAAAAAAAAAGGGGTAGGAAATTATTCTTAAATAATTATTTTATACAATTTGCAGATTAAATAAGATGAAACTTACCTTTTATTTACTTTAAATCCACACTTTTTCTGACTACCACAACAAAGCTAATTAAATAATTTGAAAATGGCTGCTAAGTGTAACAGTGCAGCAGCAAATGTGGTTTTTTTTTTTTTTCATTGAAAATCCATTCTGATATCTGAAATATATACTAATCTAGCTAAATAATTACTATTTGTATTTTTTATTGAAAACTATTGTTTTTAAAATTGACCCTAATGTTTGGTTATATTTGCAAACTGGTAATTTCAAAGAACACCATGCTTATCTTTAAAGAACTCAGTATTTTATCTGATATTGAAAATTCACCTTTTTCCTATCAACAGTTCAATTTTTAGGTGGCATAGAACAAAGATAAGCAAAGATTTTTTTAAACTAAAGGGCAGGAGGGGCGGAGCGCCCTCCTGAAACCCTCTTGGGAAAACTCTGTAATAGATTTTATCAAAACAAAATTACCGATTTAAAATTTAGAAAATGAATTTTTGTCTTGCATATTTCTAACTGGAAATTTGAAGGCTCTGTCCAGGTTTTCATCCTCTTGACCTAATTTCAGTAATTTATTAATTTTACATACATATTTTAAAGTGTACAGCCTTTCCTTAAAAAAAAAAATATTTTGAAAGAGCTATTACAATTTTACGCTATGCATGAATAATTGCACAAAACAGTTGAAGTATAAATAACTAGCACACATGACATATGCACACCACGTTGGTGTGCTTTTCTTTCGATGCCAATTTGATAACAACTTACTATTCAAATACCATTTTTTAATTTTTCCTATTATTTTATAAAGAAAATAAAAAAAAAATAATTATAGAACCAAATAATTTCTATCAATTTGAAAAAGAAATTAAAAATAAACAATTTATTAATAAGAAACAATGAGTGGGTTACCATGCAGGCATAAAATCACCAATTACTAGCAATCGTTGCAATGTGGTGCGGATATGACAACTGTGCCAGTTAATTTAGCAATGTAAAGGACTACTGCTATAATTTTGTTAAAAGTTCATTTTTAAATGTATTTTTCTGGACAGTTTGTTTTTTTAAACCCTCCCTGACTGAATTGAAGATTAAAATAAGTTATTTTTCTAAAACATGACAAATGTAAAGTTAAAATAGCTATTCATTTTTGTAAGTTTGGCTGTACATTTCTAATATTGTTGTGCTATTAGAATCTCCAAAAACTCAACTTTTGTTCATTTTTCGAATTTTGATAATTAGTTCCTCAATATTTAAATTAAATGTAGTATATATAATTTGTATTATTATTTTTTAAGTAATTGCATAAAAAAAGTCTATTATGATAAATTTCTATGTATTTTTTGTTAAGCCTAACAGTATAACTTTTATCCCACATGTTTTTTTGTTTTAAAATATTAATTTTACTTTATTTTGTAAAGAAAAAAAAGAGCAGGAAATTATCTTTAAGTATTTTATGCAATTTGCAGATTAAATAAGCTTAACTTACCCTTTTTTATTTATTTTTTAAATCCACACTTTTTCTGATTACCACAACAAAACTAACTAAAAAAATTTGAAAATGGCTACTAAGTGTAACAGTGCAGCAGCAAATTTTTTTCATTCAAAATGAATTCTGATATCTGAAATATACTAATCTAGCTAAATAAATACTATTTGTAATTTATATTGAAAACTATCATTTTTAAACCTTGACCCTGGTATTTGGCTGTATTTACAAATTGGTAATTTCAACATTATGCTTGTTACAAAGTATTTTATCTAATATTGAAAAGCCATGTTTTTATCTATCAACAGTTAAATTTTTTCATTCAGAATTTAGAAACTTATTTTGCATATTTCTGACTTGGTTTCCAACCTTTTTGCCTTAATTTTGGCAATTTATTTATTAATATTGTGTTACATTAAAATGTGTCACTTTTCCTAAGGAAAAAAGAAAATAAAATTTAAATCTTAAGAATGATTACAATTTTAAGCTATGCATGACTATTGTTTTGCTGAAATTTAACTTTGTAAAGTCTTATTTTTTTTTGTATGAAGTTTGCTCATGGGATTAAAAAATGGAGGAAAGGGGGGGGGGGTTGTAAACAAAGATGATTTTTAAGGTGTTGAAGCTCATCATTTGTGAATCTGTATTACAATATTATCCCAAAACGTGATGAAAATTTAATGTAAACAAAAGAACTTTTATATCATAACCTGCAGTATTTCTCTGATATCTCGGCAATATCAAATCCTTTTGAAAATACCATGCTATAAATTTACTCTAATATTTGAATGTATGTTCATAATTAGCATTCTGTAATAAATATCTAGATGGTACATTAGCATAACTATTTTGGTTTTTGTCTAATGGTTTCAAATAAGTGTACTTAAATTTCTTAGTTTAACTAATACTTATGCATTTGTAAATAATATTTGCTTTTAAAAAATTAATTTATGTATATGAATGCATGTATGATATTCTTTTCTCTTTTATTTTGCTAGTTGCTTTAGCTGTTACAGTTGATGATAGAAATGTAACAAGGAATGTGTGAATAGGTGTTGAGATGTATCTGTTCTGCAACATCAGTTATTTTCACTAACATGATGACAAAAACGAAAAATATACTGAGTTGAGGCTTTTTCGTTACTTCTGTGATGATGGATATACACCATATACAGTCTGGATTTTTTCAAGAAACACCATATACCCTCTGTTTCTCATGAAAGCTATAGTATATACACTCTAAGATGTACCCTCTGTTTTTTCTACATCTGCATCATTGGTGATGGCCCGTTGGGAATGTGCCCGGAAGGCTATAGGTTAGAAATAATCTTTGGTCTTTTGGGAGGCAAACTTGCAGGCTAAATCACATTTTATTTCCTTCATGCATGTAGAAGCTACACATTTTTATTTTGCTGAAGATTAATTATATTTGATTAATTGCCTATCTTTATGAAAAGTAAGTCACTTATTGTTTTTTGAAACCTTCTATCTTTTATTATGTATTGCTGATGTAAGAGTAAATTCAATTTAATGATTTAAGATATTAATTTTTAAGGGATTTAGTAATGCAAGTTGTGTGCCTTTGTGCAGAATTTCAATTGTCGCCCCACATTCTTAAGAGCTGTTAATTCACAAATTGGCTTAGTCTAAACTTTTATGTATTATATAGAAAAATCAGGGTTCATACTCATCAGGTGAATATGGGATTTCTGGGAAAATCAGGGGATGAATTTTAGGTTGTAAAAATCAGGGGAATCTCAGGAGATAATACAAAAAAATTCCCAAACCTGGGAAAACCTACCAAAAAGACAGTCTATTCTGGGAAATTGGGGGCGATTGTTACTGTTCATGTGCTTTATTATCATATGTAATATCAAAATGTCGGTAATTGTTGATATGGAAAAATTGTACATCTAGGAAAATACATCAGGGGATTTTTTCTTGGAAAATGAGTATGAACCCTGAAAATGAACAAATCTGTATTCTTAATCTTCAAAACCTCTGAATGTGAATACATAAAACTTCATTGAGCAGATTCCTGGGGTACAGTTGTTCTTAATTTTTTTTTAGCACCGGCTCGAATGTGCGTCACTTTCTTCAATTTTAGCTAATCAGATTGTTGAGCTCTGACTGAGCCAATTTGGGAATTAACAGCTCTTTCCATTCCTATCTCAACTTCAATTTGTGGGGAAAAAAAAATAAAAATCCATTAGTTTTTACAAACGTATAGTTTCAAACCTTTCGGATTTTCAAAAGGTCAACTATTTTTTTTTTTTTTTTTTTTTACAGAAAATTTATTTAATAAAATGTCTTTTTCCAAAAGGATTCTTATATATTTTTTTATGTTTATTAAATTTCTGGTTCCAAACATGTTTTATTGAATTGAAAAATAAGGAAGGTGGGCAGCTATATAAATATAAATTTGAAACAGAGCAAAGCCTGAGCAAATATAACTTGTCTGTATTAGAATCCTGCATTAAACGAGAAATTTCAATATCCCAGAAAAAATAATACAAATGCAATAATAATAGATTGCATCTAAACTAATAAAAGAAAATTGTCTGTGTGTATGACATGGCCAGCGAAATCTACCTCATCTAAAAGTCTGAGGATAGTCCAAGACAGGTCCAGGTTCTGACGCACCCCGGACTTAAATTTTAATTTTTTGATAATTAGCCAAGCTATCAAAAAGCAATTAGCATCAACCATGATTAATCCTTGCTTTTCACAGAGCATAGAAGAGTGGAATCAAATAATTTTTTTGAGTGGAGAGGGTGAGGGGTGAGTAATTTAACATCTATTGGGCAAACAAATTAAAAACAAGTTGGAAATTGCATGTGAATCTTAGCAAATGAAGTGCGTTCGTACGATAACGAAGTTTTAAAATATTCAGATCTTGCTGATATAATAGAGCGTACTTTGGATACAGTATAGTGGTCGAAATCTTTGTGTTCCTGTAAATATGCAGGGAGTAAATTTTATTATACTTCATTAACGTATATCTTATTCATAAAATATGAAGTAGTTTAATATAATTAAAGCCTGCCCCAAACAATGTTTCCATGTATATAACATTATTTAGTGGAATACATTTGTGGGCCCTGTAATTTAATAATAAATATTCTTTGCATCAGATTGTACATAATGTATATTTTAGTACATACTTCATAGATTCATGTCAATTCTATTATGTTCAAATGAGTGTAACAGCATTAAAATGCATTTGAAACTTTTTTCTCATTGATCATAATGTAACGGAGTACTTTTGATTGTCCCTGTAATTGATCTATGCATCCGATTTTCATAACATTTGAAATGACTCCACAAAATTATGTAATAATTATGTTTTAAATTTCAAACGATTAAAATGTATTTGAAACTTTTTTCCCCATTGACCGTAATGTAACGGAATGCTTTTGATTGTCCCTGTAATTGATCTATCCATCCGATTTTCATAAAATTTGAAATGACTCGACAAAATTATGTAATAATTATGTATTTTTAATTTCAAATGATTCGGTTGGGTAGTTTTTGCGTTGTTATATGCAGACAGACGGACTGACTGAGCGACAATAGTCGGTGCTACGTATTTACATAATTATGAACACACCTAATAAAACAGACAATATGTTCTTAAGTTTCATATTTTTGCATCTTAAACGTACCAGTCACTTTAAAAATAGTCGAAAATAATTTTGAAAAATAGCGTTCCAGTTCATGAAATTTTCCATAATTTTGAAATAGTGTTCCGGTTCATGAAATTTTCCATTTCGAGCCCTGATGCTCATAATTTGCATCTTTTTCTGTATTATCTGTACTTATGTAATATTAAGTATAGGTCATACTCTTTGGTCCAAAATATTAACTACAATAACTTTATATTTTCATTTTAAGTGTATATTATGTAGTTACCATATTAAAGGCGATGGCACGTGTAAAAAGGTTATTTACACGTGTATAAGGTGCCCCCCTTCTCAATTTATCAAAATTTTGAAAAAAAAATGAATTTTTACATTTCTTGTAGTATGTTGAAAAAATATATGCAACCAAGGATGAATAAAATTAATAAATCTTCATTTAGTTTCTAATCGGATTTTTTTTTCCCCGAACAGAACTGCATACTTACGAAAAAGTGAAGAAGTTTAAGCTATTTTGAGACCTATTTATTTATATCAATTTATTGATTCTTAAAAGATTTTTTCAAAAATCTATTCAAGCCTTATTTATGAAGGTAAACAACTTCTTAGACTGCTAAAATATGGTGCTTTATATTGTAGTACTTTTAGGAGAGAAATTTAGAAACATCCTCAAGTTGAACTCTTTTTAAAAAAGGGGAAATGAATGTCCCTGTATTGAAGAGAATTCTATCGCAAGATGGATGCAGAACAATTAGAAACATTTAACATATAAATCTGTCCAAACACAGAAATCTTTTTTTCATAAATCTAGTACTTTCTTTTTTGTACTGATATAAGGAAGTAAAAAAACTTTTAAAATATCACTGACAGAGAGAGGGGGAAATAATTTGGCTAAAGTCATTTTTTAATTTGTTTAATTTTTAAGTTTTTAAATTGCTGTTACGTTTAAAATTGTTTTAATGTGTTGGCAAAAACTCTTAATTTATTTCATTTCACTTTCAATTACGAAACAAAAAATAAAACTGCGTATGTTGGGAATCAAGTCAAATGTATTTTAAAAATATACATTACCCCTGATTTCGTTCTTCCGTCGTGAAAATAAAAAATAATTTTATGCAATAGGGATAAAGATTTTAATCACTGTCACTTTCAACTAATTTCTCGTTTTTATATTTAAATTATCCATGAAAAGCATGCGCATAACCAGGGGGAGTGCCCGGGCACCCCCCCCCCCCCTCACGCAGACACATGAAGGATTTTAAAACCGAAGTAAAATAATCAGCATTCATAAAAAAAAAGAATAATTGAAAACAATGTAAGAATAAAAAGAATATTGCCCATTTAAACTGATGGCATTGAGCTTACAAGCTTTTAACCCCTAAACTAAATCAGGAACATGCTTTATCATATGAAAAATCTATATCCAAAATTCCGAGCAAATTGGAAAATTCTTAATAAAAACCTATTTATATAATTTAAGGAGAGTTATCCCCCTCTTTTATACTTAACCATTAAACTTCCAAAACTATTCAGATATTCGACCAAAATCTGATAATTCTGCATGAAAAATCTATTTATATAAACTAAGGCGAGGGGCATTAGAACCCCCGTTCCCCCTGTTTATACTTATCTAATATACACCTAATCCCAATCACAGAGGCACTTCATCAGAACGATCCTATATCTAAATTTTTAACGAAAATCGATAATTCTGCATGAAAAACCCATTTATATCAATTAGGTGGAGGGGCATGAGCCCCCCATTCCCCCTCTTATACCTATCAAATGAACTCCAAAAACTAATCAGGGAAGCACCTTATCAGGATATACCTATATACAAAATTTCAAGTGGATCGGATATTTTTTGCAAGAATTATCGCGTTATGCACGAACGAACGAATGTCATACATACAAAACGGGCAGGCACATAAGCTCTCAGGTTATGGTAGCCTGTGAGCTAAAAAAACAATTAACTATTTTTTTTTCATATATCCTGTTCATATATCACTTCTGTGGAACACAACAATATTTTATAAAATAGAGTATTTTAGATCTCCAAATATTCGGCAAACAGGCGCTAGACACTACTGACGTGCTGTTAATCCAACGTTTGCAAGGCACCATTACACTGACAATAGACTCTCCCCGCCACTGAGAATATTTGAGAAAAACAAAAACATTTGCATCTAGATATAGAGGCTGCGCTTAATAATTTTATCTTTTAAATAATAATTTTAAAAAAAATTAAAGCCTGCCAATCACATTATAGGATTTCCCGAGGAGAGAAAAATCTGTTTTATTCAATTTTCATTCTCTTGGCTTGTATCATTCCGAAATGGGCCAAAAAAAATTATATTCAATTTGTAAATATACTTCACACTTTATCATGAGTATTTAAAAAATATGGGATGACCAGAAAAGAGAAAACGAGCTTTAGAAAAATCTGCAAAAAAATTCAAGACAATTTCAGGATATTTTTAAAGAAAAAGTAACTGTCACACATTATGTAAAATCTCCAGAAGCCACATTAACCAAAGAAAGTAAGAATAGTTTATTATACTCTCTTAAAGCGTTTCTGAAATCCGTGCTTAACAAATGCAAAACTTTCTGATATATTTTATGACTTTTTTTTTTTTTTTTTTAAACGTAAAAGCACAAAATTAAGGCACAAGATTCAATTTCAATAGACTTGTCTATTGTAGCGATTTGGAAATGGAATTACATATTCCATTTTTTGATAAATAAAAAATTATCGAATTTAAGTGACTTTTGCACTTAAACTTTTGTACTTACTTTGTTTACTTATAACTGAAACCCTCTATGGTACGCCTAATCCGACGAGGTACCTGGTTACGAAACACTAGCAGTAATATTTTTTTTATTGTGCTTCTGAGATCTGAGTTTATAATGGGGTTTTATCACAAAATTTGACTAAATACTTTAACTTTTTTATTTATTGTGACATTTATTATTATAGTCATAATTATGCTGCTGGTTTATGCATACACGCTCATACACACAGATGTATATGTATTTCGCCGGATGAGATTTATCATCCAACTAAATTTCATCTACAAGACTTTGATTAATACAATATTTTAGATCTCATACAACTTTTTTTTGCGCCTATGATGTTTCCAGCATAATAAAAATCCTTTTTTAATTTTTATTAGACGTTAGAGTGCCTCAGTTTCACACTTGTGTCCACACACAGTCTCTGTCTTATATCACTGTTGTAGGAAAATTTATGTATCTTTCTTTTTTTTTTTTTTCTTTTACCATTAGATTTTGTTTTGAACCTCTTCTAATACCCCTCACTAAAACAAAATTGTTCTTGGGCCCTCTAAAAAAAAATATCACACAATTATACCTTCTAAGATAAAAACTTGTTTAAAACAGAAATTGGAACAGTCTCATGAGATTCCTTTTTAACATGTTTCATTATATAAGATATTGTTTGTACCCAACAGGTCCTGGTTAAAAAATCTGGGCACCCCCTGTTCAAAAGGCTGGTTACGCCTATGAAATACCAGAATTTTTTGCGTGAAATAATATTTTTTTGAGAACAGTCCTGAGAATTTAATTAAAAAAAAAAAAAAATTCTGAATAAAAAATAAACCTTTTTCTAAACTTTAACACTACTTCTTATGTTTTGTACAACCAGGAAACTTGGATAGAATATCATATGTTTTGACCAATGTCCATTTAATGAAAAAAGAACAAATTAACCTCTCCCCTTAAAATAAACCTCAGAATAGATATTAATGAATATTATATCACTCGGCTGTCAGCAACTGCATGCGAAAACAAGACGTTTGATCACCTATCATCGAAACACAGAAATGATTCTCCTTTTTCAAAAATTGTCTAGGATGAAATAAATGACTTGATTTCTATCATGATAGTATCATAATAATCAAAACCGAAGATTTGATTTTTCACATCACGGTTGAAGCTGAGAGAATTTTGATGAGTTATCATAGTTAAGACAGAGAAATCATGACATGTATTATGCTAATCAAAACTGAAGATTCAATTTTTTTTTTTCACAACGGTTGAAGCTGGGGGAATTTTGAAAAGTAGGATTCATCATGGTTTATGCTGAGAGAAATCACAATGTGTATCATGATATTTGAAACCGAAGATTCAATTTCTCATATCACAGTCGAAACTGGAAGAATTTTGAGGAATCATGGTTTAGGATAGTAGAAATCATTCCGTTGGTATCATAATAATTAAAATCATTTAATATCTCAGTTTAGAATGGTAAAATCTTGAATACTGCAAGTTAATGTACTGTTTAAAGTTGTGGTTTAATGAAAAAGTATGATAATCGCAGTTTGCATCAACATTGTGATATTCATGCTATATCATTGTATAGAATTTTTTAATGCTCTTATCACGATTTATATTTTATGTTGATTTTATCACCAAGTCCTAGTGGACAGTTAACAAACAGAACTGGCAAATGACAACCATTTTTGGCAATCTCTTTATCTGGTCGGATAATATGCAATCATCCAATTTTTGTTCAGTAACAACTTTGCAACATTTCTCATGTTTTAATTTTTAATCTAGCTGAGAGATGTGTTTTATTTACCTGTTATGAATGGAGAGATATTGAATAGTGTAATCCTTGTTATACCATTTGATCCTGTTGTTCAAATTCATAATTCTTTTGGGTACTTAATGTCAGCCGGGCACCACATCAGATAAATTATTAAATATTGTTTCTACAGGAATTATTGTATTAATTTCTTTTAAAATATAAAATTTTCATTCTTTTCATTAAAAAACTGGATTTGCACAACTTAAACCAATCGGTTTTAACCATGGTTTAAACCAACTGGTTATTTTCTCATTAAAACAATTTTTTTTTTAGAAGAAATCTAATGACAATTTCTATTTTTTTTTTTTTTTTTTTTCTTAATAATTTATGCATTTCAGGATTATTGGATATGAATAATTTTTACTTTTAACACTATTTCAGCAATTACCATGAAATGTAAAGGGTTTAGGTCATATTTTTATGTATAAAATTAAAACCAGTATGCATTGGTGAACATATATATTGCTCTAAAGAAAGAGTTTTAAACATAAAAATTGATCAAACATAAAATAGATTAAAAATATTTAATATTTGGTATAAAATATTTTAATCTAAAAAAATGCAGATTATTTAATGTATTTATTAAGATAACACAATCTTTGAGATTTAGCTCAAGCTGTAAAAGAATTTTTTCTTGATTGGGGAGATTATCTTGAAGAATTAAAATCAAAATATGAAGTTGAATAAAAGAGTATTCAAAGATTGGGTGCTAATTATAACATTTTAATAATAACAATCTTTTTTTTTTTTTTTTTTTTTCTTGCTGTTTTCTGCTGAAACTAATGACCAAAAATGTTGATTTCAAATTGTCACTCTGAAAACAAAATCCCAAGAAATATTTGAAATTTCTTGTTTGAATAATTGTGGAAGAAAATATATTTATCAAACTATATCCATGTGTTCATTTTTAGTGATCAAAAAATTGTTTATAAAAATTTTCAGAGTATCAATGTTTCACTGGGTAGAACAGCTTATTATTTCAACAAAAGACTGTTTGCTATTAAAATTAAAATGTGAATTTTTTCAATTTTCTTCATAAATTCACAGTGTAATTATTTAATTTAAATTATTTTAAAATGAAGTTACACTACTTATAACCCAACAATGTGTATCTTTTCAATAAATAAGCATGTATATGTATTAAGAAAGGATGTTTTTTTTTAAAAAAAGCTGGTAAAAAAAAGGTTTAAACCAAAATAATTAATTAAAAAAACCCAGGTTTTTAGCCAATCCTGTTAAAAATAAATAAATATAACAAACTAAAATATTTATTTCAGTATCAAGACATTGTTTCTAATATACACAAATGAAAAATAAAAGGTTTTATTGCTAAAAGAAAAATATATTGCAAGATATGCACTCAACTAATATTGAAATACCATTTTTAAAGCGATAAAATCAGAAATTGCTCAAATAAAAAATATAGATTCCTTTACACAATTCTCCTAAATAAAAGAAACCCTTGACAAAATTATTTTCCGTAAAAGTAAATTCACGCTATGAGAAAAAATCGTTGGAATTTAAAATGAGGGTAATTTGCAAACAAAACAAGCTCACAAGTAAAGTAAACATTAGAAAGAAGGGGGGGGGGGGATAGGAATTTTAAATGCTGGATTTTTCATTACAAACGTTTATTTATCTGAAATCTATAATAAAAAAAAGTACCCCCCTCAAAAAATTTTTTATAGAATTTATTTTGCCCTCTTTCTGGAATATTTTGCTTCTCTGTTTTGATGCCCCCCCCCCCCCATCCTACACACACTACTCGAACTTTAACACTGTTTAACTGAAAAAAAATTATATTCTAAATTTTGTCATTTTATTGCCAAAATATATAATTGATCAATATTTCCCTTCCCACATATGGGAGCACATAGAATTCAAATTCTTTTAAACATTTCAGGGCTTTTTTTTTTTCTACTTATATTTTTTAAAAATAAATTAATCATCTAATAAACTCAATTTCTTAAAAAAAAAAAAAAAAAAAAAAACTTATAATATTTTTAAATTTTTTCATTGTAACAATAAATAAATGATTGATCATATAGTTTTATTCCCTTTTCCCTCAATAATTTAAAAAAAAAAATTGTTTTTATATTGAATTCTATAAACTAGACTATATTTTTCTGAAAATTACATTTCCTTGTTATGCATATTTAATTTCTTTTTGTCTGTATGAAAACATAAAATTAAAATTTCTATTTACAATATCTACAAAAGCAATAGTCAGAAATTTTTTACAGATCAAATACGGGTTAAAAATTTCTTCTTTAATGTAAATGTATCATTTTATTTGGGCTCATTTGATAGCATTTATAAACAAATGAATTTACATTGACCATTTTTTAATTAAATATCAGCTTCAAAAATCATTCTTTTGTTTTGATGATTACAAACAATCAAAACAGCAATTTGGAATAAAAATAGTAACTATAATATTAGTCACTAAAACTTAATTTTTGTCCCAATGTTTAATATTGTGCTTATCAAACAAACCATTTGTAAATTTACAGTGGCTCACAAAAGTGTTCGTACACTTTAAAAAATTGTACTAAAAAGAAATTTCCCTGAAATTAAATTCGTATATGAAGTTGAGAAATTTTTTATATTATCTCCAAGTTATTCTAAATAACACACAACCTTTTTGTTTAACATTAAGGGATTTCTTTTTAAATCTAAAAATGAAAACGGAAGATGCCACAGAAAGAAAACACCACAAAAGTCTTCGTACACAGAAACATTTTCGGATAATTTCACAATTAAAAATATTGTTTGTCGCTTTATTTTTATTTTTGCATTGTATTGACATTTAAAAAATTGCTTGGCTTCATATTTTACAGAATTGGTCCGTAATATTCTATTTATTAATTAAAAATGGTTTGTAATCGTAATGTCACGACTAATAGCGTTTGAAATTAGTTATTTTTCTTCATAATAGTAGTAAATCAATTCGAAATATTGCAAAATTAGTTAATTTATTCCATTCTATGGTGAAGTATGCGATAAAAGGCTTTGTAGAAAAAAAATGGATTGAAAACTAGGTATGAAAAGGTCGTCAATCTAAGTTAACGCAATGGGATCAAATACTTACAATTAGAAAAGTCTTAAAAAATCCACGTTTAAGTGCTATAAAAGTTGCTACAGAATTTAATGAAACAGTTTCTACTTCATTTTCACCTGAAACTGTTCGACGAGTGGTAAGCCCAGCTGCATTATATAGGTATTCTGCCCTTAGAAAATTTTTTGTTAGGGCGAAAAACAGAAAGCTTAGGCTTTCTTTAGCAAAATCAATGATAAATAAACCCGAATCGTATTAAAATAAGGTTTTATTTACAGATGAAATATAGTATGCAATTCTTGATCCAATGAGTGCATAATAGTATGGAGAAAAAAAATTAAGAATTTAATTCAAAGAACTTAGTTAGAACAGTTAAGCATGGCAGTGGAGTTGTCCTTGTGTGAGGGTGCATTTCAGCATCAGGATTAGGTAATTTGGTATATATTGATAGCATAATAAATCCCGATCTTTGTTCCAATATTTTAAAAGGCAATTTAAAATTATCAGGCCAATATATGGGTAACAGATACAACTTTGTTTTTATCAGGATAATGATACAAGGCACATGGCTCTCAACGTTCGCCTCTGGCGTCTTTATAATTGTTCACAAGTTCTGAAAACATCACCTCAATTGCTGAATTTAAACCCAGTAAAACATATTTGGCGATAACTGGAAGTTAGAACACGAAAACACAGCATTGGAACAAAAAAGCGAAGTAAAAACAGCAATGTTCGATGAAGGCATCAACTTTCATGCAGAACTTACAAAAACACGAATTAAATCTATTCCCAGGTGTTTAAAAAACTTTTATGGGTGCTAAATAATATCCTATTAAGTACAACCTTAGCGAAATATTGCAATATTTACAAATGTACAGCGATTTTTTAAAGTGTACGAAGACTTTTGTGAGGTACATTTTTTGTTATTTTTTGATTAATAATTTTTTCAAAATAAAGTTTTGCTTTGTTTTTAAAATATTTTATGTAGTTTTGTTAATAATGAGTCATAGATCTTACTCTTAAATACCCATTCTAAAATATTAATTTTAATTAATAGATAGAGCCCTATTTCATTGAAATTCCTAAGTGTACGAACACTTTTGTGAGCCACTGTAGATATGACGTATTTCCGAATTGCTAAACTTTTCAGCAATTTGGAATAAAAATAATAAGTACATAAATTAATTCTTGTCTCAACCATTTGTAAATTTAAATACTTCTTTATTAATATAAAAAGAAACTGTATAGTTAATATGTAATAAAATAAATATAATAAGTAAGAAAAAAAATTATGCATAAAAAAGGGAGTTAAAAGCTTAGTTAATATTTTCTAAAAATAAGTATTTCAAATCAAATAAGTATTATCCAATTACAAAATAACTAAAACTAATAATGTATTGTCCGTAATGTAGTGTGTTATACTTTGCGAAAATATAATATCAGATACACAATTTCTATTAATTAAAATGATTAGCACTATAAAATTTGAATATCTAAAAATTAAGCTTCAAAATTTAATAATCATCCTCTAAAGAATCTATATAAAACAAAACACTTAAAAAATGTACATTTCAGTTTATTAAATACGATGTGTACGAAAAAAATAATGATAAAAGAGCAAACGGTGCAGAATATTATTTGTTTTTTAATTTGTGACATTTTATACTTCTTCCGACTCGTTTGTTTGTGGATGTGAATCCGAGAAAATCTTACGTTCCACATACATTCTCAGCGATTTCACGCAGAACGAAAGGGTTGCTTTTTTCAAAATGCGGAACCAAGTGCAGGGGTGCCATAGACTTATCCAAGAGGAATGCAATTTCGCCAAAATTTGGCGAAAAGTTCCGCAGTTCGGAAATACGCCACGCAGAACGAAAGGGTTGCTTTTTTCAAAATGCGGAACCAAGTGCAGGGGTGCCATAGACTTATCCAAGAGGAATGCAATTTCGCCAAAATTTGGCGAAAAGTTCCGCAGTTCGGAAATACGCCTCAAAGGGATACAAGAGACAAAAATTCGATTTGGAGTAAATTGAATTAAAAAATAATTAACGTTAAATTTAAACATTAGTAATAATTGACTGAATTGAACTAGAAAAATAATGTTTATTTCATTGAGCTCTTTTTTCAATAACTGTAAAGAAATTAGTACAATTTTCTTTAAATTGATAGTTAATATTGTTTATTAGTCAGCAAAAGTGGTTTACCTCCAGAACGAAGCACATAATTAGAAAATCATTTATATTTCTTTACCTGAAAATAAAAAAGCAGTTGTCTGTGCACTTAGTTTTTTTTTTTTTTTTTCAGTTTTGACACTTATATCCATTGGCTTCTGGGAAAAAACGGAGAAATTTGTAAAAAAAGCAAAACAAGCGTGAAATCAATTAAAAAGTGTCGAAAAAACGCACATTTCATCAAAGATTCATGATTCATTCATTTCATAATGATTCGTCTCACTCTCAATCGCCTTTGAGAATCGGGAGGAAGGGCGCTTTCTCGGGATTTTTTGAAAATTTCAAATTCTTTATAAAGTGGGGAGGGGGCGTTTGATCGGGAAGAGCGGATTAACGGGATTTTACAGTATTATATAGCCATAAAAAAAGATTTTTTAATAAACCTCCAAAATCCGGAATCGCCGCGGTCCCGACGGTTCCGGATTTTCGAGGTTCAACTGTATTGACAAATGGAGAAGAAGCACTCTTCACAAAATATGCTCCAGATTTGGCAAAACATACAATGCACTTAATTGGCAAGTCAACAATGAGTTGGCAATTAGCAAATTAGTTGGCAGTGTTAAACATTTCTTTTTCTTCATATTTCTCCACAAAAATATACAAACAGTATGATCTTTAAAAGCAAACTAAAAGAAAGTGGGGAAAAAAATCCAATTTTAAACAAGTTACAATTTTACAAGTATAATTTAATAATATTCCATATAAATAAAGAAATTTTTTGTTTAGGACAAGTAACAATTTCAGACGTCTTGTACTGTTATGAATAATCTGATTAAATGGACACTATTGACAAACACTGCTAAATTGATATGGCAATTTTAAGGCTCCTATAGATACAGAAATATGCAATTATCAAGTTTTTGCATGTTTTGCTGCATTTCATATGTTTTTATAAGTAATTCAAATCTTTAAAGTTTCATGCAAAAATATTAGCTTTTAATTCATACCAGTTTAAAATATTTCACTCTTATACTTACTGAGCAAAAATACTAAATTGCTTTTCTTGTTAAAATGGCCATATACATATACCGTAACTTCTGGCGTAGTGATTGAAGACAAATATTAATGGCAATCTGATAAGTTACACTTCTTTTTTAAAAAATTCTGGGTCTAAAAATAATTGTTTGATCCGCGGATTATACGTGGGAAATTACGATATGTTATTGGGTAGTGGTTACTTTCATCCCAGTAACAGGGATGAAAGTGCACTAAAGCCATTTTGGAGCAGCTTTAGAACAGCACAAATCTGTTTTTGGGGCGGTAAAATGCATTTCTGGAGCAGCAAAAATTGGTTTTGTGAGCAGTATAATTGAATTTTGGAGCAGTAAAATCATTTTTTGGAGCAGCAAAAATCAGATTTTATAGCACTAGTCCGATTTTTCGTGATCTTTCAACGAAATTTGCGTTTTTATGCATCATCATACAAATTTTGCAGATTTTTTTTTTTTTTTTTTTTTTGGGGGGGGGGGGGGGACTTTTGACCACGTTTTGTTCGTTTTTTCATAATACTTGCACTCCTTTGAGTTAATTCACGTTCTTTTCGCAATCTTTCGGAAAATTCACGCGCTTTTTGCGATCTTTTGACAGAGCTTGCTGTTTTTTGCGGTATTTTGACGAAATTTGCTTTTTAAAAAAAAAATGAAATTCGTATTTTTATGCCATCTTTTGACCCTATTTAGTTTTTTTTTTTTGGGGGGGGGGCTAAATTCATGTTTTTTTCTGCACTCTTTTGATGAACATAGTGTGTTTTTCGTGATCGTTTGAAGATGATCTCGAGTTTTTGCACGATCCTTTGATGAAATTCGCATGTCTTAGTCTTTCGCGATCTATTGATGAAATTCGCATGTTTTTCGTGAACTTTTAATGAAATTCGCGAGTTTTTTTAGCTATCTTTTGACGAATATGGCGTGTTTTTCGCGATCTTTCACCTGAGGTTTCTTTCATTTTTTAACGAAATTAGCGATGTGAAAAAGTTAAATATGGAATTTTTCTTTGCTTCTCGGATCAACGAAATTGTGCAGTTGACATCAAAATTACTAAATATACAAAATACTAAACACCAAAATTTCATTTTGTTATTTAGTGCGTTTTGGCACAAATTTAAGGAAAAACGTTATTTAGGCACAGATATGGGCAGCACTTGAAAGCCTCAGGAAACTCCCTATAGTAAAATGATAACGTCAGTATTTACATTTCATTTACAATTCATTCAAAATCAGATTTCTATTGATATGAGCACACTCTCTTTTGATATTTCCTTACTTTTGAACATAAATCTTAAATAAAAACTAAATTTGACATTGCATTTCACACAGGGTTGCCGGCTTTTAGCCAGGCCAAAAAAAGCTGGCCGGCTTTTTTGGTTTTATCCACTTAAAAAAAGCCGGCTAAAATTGAAAAAAGCTGGCTTTTATTTTTAAAGTGTTAATTTGTATTGAATCCATATTAAATTTGGATTGATTTATTTTTAATGCATTTTTAATAATTTACTACTAAAAAAGTTATAAATTTCTATTTAATTTTTCAAATAAATAAGACTTTATAACTGCTAGGACTCAACTGTAAAGGCATTATGTCTGAAAAATATAAATCTTGGAAAAAAGAAAATATACTCAAAAAATTTGTTTTAAACATCTACATTTCATAGTTCTACATATATTACACATTCTTAAGAATTATATTTAATGGAATTATGACAAAATTAGTGTTCCCTATAGATATAAGAAGGGCATGGTGCTATTCACCTAAAAGGGCACTACTGCATCATAAAAGGGCACTTTTGCAAGAAAAAAAAAATGTTATTGCCTTTAGAAAGGGAAAAAAGAAAGCAGCAAAATACATAATTTTTAAATATGATAAATCAAGTAACATTAATTTTGAATGATTTTATGATATAAAAATTAGAAATACAATTAAATTAAAACATGATTGAATAGTTTTGTGTTCTTTATCTTAAAGAAATGAAAAAATTCTATCATTTTTGTACACAGAAATTTAGAAATACTACGGAATAAAAAAAATATTTATCAAAAATCTCTGGGTAAAAAATCAGAGGCGCATTTTACTACTTTTAAAAAGGGCAGGGTGCTGCACCCTTCGAAAATAGCCTAGAATGAACACTAACAAAATGAAACACATCAAAGCATTCATGGAAACATTGTTATAGGTCAATATGTAAAGATTAAGTCATAAAATGAACAATGTTGAAAGAGAAATTAGGAAGGATTCAATATTTGAGGAAAGTTTAATACAAAATTACATAAAATTAAACAACAAAAAATGTTCTAATATAATTTGTTGAATTAAAATTTTGAATAGCTCTTTGTTATTTAAAAGTGCATATATGCCCACTTACATGAATGAATATATTCATGCATATGCTAATTGAGAATACTAAAATAAATTGTCAAATATAACATATTATGAAATCTGCATAATTCAAAATACTATTTTCAATAGTCAGAAATGTTGTTTTTTTATATGTATGATTTTAAATGATTGTATGATTTTAAAACATGACATTTTAATAACTCTTAAAATTAGTTAAGTAATAAAACATGTAACTAAGTAACCTTTAATTTTATAAAGCAGTAAAAATGGAAAAACCAAAAGGTAGGATTAAAGGTCAATGTAAATCAGAAAAAGCACTTGGTATGGCCATTTTATAATTTAGCTGACACATTTGCAATTCTGACTATAAACCACTAGCAACTCCATCAATGTGTTATTCTAGTATTAATGTCTTCATTATTGAAAATTTGGGCTATAACCCAATTTCTCATAATGAATCATAATTAAAATACCAATTTTTCATATAAATAAATAAATTTATTAAACTCAAAGTTAATTAAACATTATTGAAATTAGTTAAAAGACACTTAAAAATGTGTTGCTTATAATAAAAAGGCTTCACTGTATAAAAGCCAATTATGGCCAAAAAAGGCCAATTTTGGCCAAAAAAGCCGGCTAAAATCAATAAAAGTCCTTCCGGCAGTGCCGGGAGGAAGAGGTAGCTTTCATATACTTATATATTTATTTATTTATTTTAAGGTAAGTTACATTGTTCAAAAATACTAAGCTCAAATTAGTGGAAATAATCTTATAAAATTAGTGATTTTATAAGATTGAATACTAGTTTTTGTAAAGATTGAATATTAATAGGAATTTTTAGAAATTAGCCATCTTTTATTCAACCTGGTATTATTTTAAGCGATTTAGAAAGTCACCAAATTCCACGATATCATAAAGTGTATGCCATTTTAAAGCAACATTGTGCATCGTTCAGATCAGACCGTTTCAAAATGTCAGCCATAAGCAAAATTCAAAGTGCTATAACTCAATCATTTTTTAAGATATAGACAAAATAAAAAGTGTTCTGGAATTGTTGTTTTAAGTTCTAACATGCAAAAGAAAAATCTTTTTCAACTTTTAATTTTTTCGCATTTAATTTTAAATTTTAAATTTTTTAAAAAATTCAAAATGGCCACCGTTTTGAAACAAAAGGGTGGACGATGCTGGCCAACGAACTCGGTCGAGACATTTGTATATACTACGTACATACCAAGTTTCATTGAAATCGGTTCATAAATACGCGTGTTATCACGTGACAAAAATCAGATCGTTTCAAAATATCAGCCATAAGAAAAATTCAAAGTGCTATAACTCAATCATTTTTTAAGATATAGACAAAATAAAAAGTGTTCTGGAATCTTTGTTTTAAGTTCTAACACGTAAACGAAAAATATTTTTCAACTTTTAATTTTTTCGCATTTAATTTTAAATTTTAAATTTTTTTAAAAATTTAAAATGGCCGCTATTTTGAAACAAAATGGCGGATGATGCTGACCAACGAACTCGGTCGAGACATTTGTATGTACTATGTACATACCAAGTGTCATTCAAATCGGTTCATAAATACGTTAGTTATCGCATGACAAAAATCAGATATATATATATATGGTTATATATATATATATATATATACAGGGTGATTCAGCTCGTCGGTGACAAACTTTAAGGATCGATAGAGCACACCTAGACGAACATTTTTGAATAGGGAATGTAGTGTCCCTGACGCGATGGTAAGGCGCTAGGCGCTTTCGAAAATTTGGGTGCCGAAATTCGAAACGTCATAAAAACTAGGGAAATGGTTAGATTTTCTTGCTTGTTGCGTCGAAATGATTCTGTTTGTTTAGACTTTCTTCAGTACCAATTTGATAAGCGTATCTCTTAAAACATGGATAGGGGGCGCTGCAGACTTTGGAGAGCTAGACAACAACTTTAAGCCCGTTATTTTGATAATTTAACACATGCTCGCCAAAGTTTATACTCTAACTTAAAGTTTGAACCCAAAAGTAGAGCCCTGCAAAAAGCGTAAGAGCCGGAATAAAATGTCAAAGTACAGGGTGGTCGAAACTCGAAGGCTCCTAAGAGATAAACAAACAGATTTCTTGACTTATGGCATGCATTTTCATGATTCTGTTTGCTGGGGCTCTCTGAAACTCAGTTGAACGGTACAAAAAGAAACATCGATAGGGGGCGCTTTGGGCAAAAAACATAATTCGTTGACATTTCGGACGCTAACTGGAAACGGGGCGCTACGATCAGTTAGTAATAATGAAAACACATTTCCTACCTCTGCTCAACACTTCTGAATAAATTTAGACCAAAAACATCAATGATACTGGAAATTTATTTACAAAAAATAACACTACAGAAGATGCTCGAAATTTCGACCTTGGGCCATGATGCAGGCTTCGCACCTCCGTCGCATTGAGGAGTGTGTGTTTCCAACAATGCCAGGAGTATCTCTGATCTGCCCTGCAGCTGCCACAATGCGCGCCACAAGTTCTTCAGCACTGCTGACAGGTGTATGGTATACATCGGCCTTCAGGTAACCCCAAAGGAAGAAATCCAAGCAGGTGAGGTCTGGTGATCGGGCAGGCCAGTGAACTGGACCCCCACGCCCGATCCACCGCTGGCCATACCTTGCGTTTAGATGGAGACGCACGTCGTTCGTGTAATGGGCCGGAGCTCCATCGTGCTGGAACCACATCTGGCGACGCGAATCTTCGGGTACGTGCGCCTCCTCCAGAAGCTGCGGCAGCACTTGATCCAGGAAAATCAGGTAATTTCCACCTGTCAGCCGTTCAGGTAACAAATAAGGGCCAATGAGGCAATCCCCCAGAATGCCGGCCCACACATTTACTGAGAAACGCTCCTGGGCTGCTCGGCTTCTGGTTTCATGTGGATTTTCATCACACCACACATGACTGTTGTGGGCGTTCCACATTCCCTCCCGGCTGAAGGTGGACTCGTCCGTAAACAAAATGCTGTTTACAAAACGGGGATCCCTGGATCTCATCGCCAAGTACCATCTTGAGAATTCCACTCGAGGGCCAAAATCCTGCTCTCTGAGCAACTGCACCCGCTGGATGTGGTAGAGGTGCAGATTCCGGGAACGTAAGATGCGCCACGCAGTTGCTTGCGAAATGCCAACATGTCTGGCGATATCTCTCGTGCTAAGACCTGGGTTGTCCTCAACCAGGTTAAGCACAGCCTCTTCGTTGTCGGGGGTGCTCACTGATCGCTCCCGTTCGCTACATAACAATCCAGAAAGACTAGAGACCCTTGGCGCGATAAAACGCAAACATCCAAGAGGGCTAAAACTTCACTTCTTTCTACCCTTTTTCCAGTAACCCATTTGTTTACAGGGGGAAGTGGAGTTTCAAATCATGTGCGTGGAAGAGGGATGAAAGAAGAAACACGATTAACTTTCGGAGGGTGGGGGGATAGGTGTACTAAAACAATTGAGTTCCGCGTATTACTATCTTAATTAGAAATCACAACTCTTGTGAAAAATGTTATTAAAATGTTATTTTCAAGGTTTATGAAAATCTTCTGCATTAGCGCTCCCCAAATCCTAACCTTTTTTTTTTTTTTTTTTTTTCTGCTACCCTTTTATTTGGGTTTTCATTTCGAAATAACCCCATTTCTCATAAATACCACCCCCACCCCCATTTTCCAATCAACTAGATAACGTAAAAATGCTTTTGTTTATAAGCAATCTTCTTATTTCAATCATGCAATAAATTGATACAAATTACATTGTCATTTCTATTATTTTATTGACTTTACTAACCCTTTTTGTGATTTTCGTCATTAATACTATTTTAGCATACCCCAGCTTGGGATCCGCTGGTCTGCACTAAGAGCTGTCAGTTATTGTTTGTTATAGTATCTGTTTGTTATTGTTTTTTAAGTGCATGTTCTGTTTACGAAACTTGTTTATATCGTACATTATAGCTAATATATGTTGCATAAAAAAAATGATGGTTATTTAATAAAATGTATGCTGATTTATCCCATTAGTGCCTAGCGTCCCATTTTTGGGACGGTTATAAAAATGGCAAGTAAACGCTTTTCACACCCGTAAAAAGGAAGATGAATACTTTTTTCGCGAAACAAATTCCTTGATAAGTTAAGATAAAAGTTGCTCATATTTAAAAAAAAATGGTGGGAAATGCAAAATCTAAATTTTAACGAAGATAATAATTCAGGCCTTAATAAGTTGAATAGAAAAATATATTTGTTCGTTTGTTAAGTAAAATGAAAATGAAAAAAATAGCCGCAATATGTATGTTAAAACGGCGATTTTTCAAAGTTATTTTTTAAAAGAAATAATAACATTTAGAAAGCATCCAAAAGTGAAATTAAACATTTTTTTACATGTTGTCACTATTATTCTTAACTTCATTTATCAACTAGATGACACATAACACAAGCAACATATAAATTATTGTTAAAAGCGTCAACTGCTAAATATTCAAAGGTCTTTTTTAAAATTTGTAATCAGTGAGGCATTTGTTTTTATTTGCTTTTATTTATTGACTCATACGTGAAACGGGTTTAAAAAAGAGTATGTGGTTAACCATTAGAACTATTGCATTTAAAAAAATCATATTTTAATAAAATGAGTTCTCTTATCATAAAAATTAAATACAGTGAAACCTCCCTGAACGACCATTTTTTCATGGAACAAAATCATTCAGTCATCATTCCAGTTGAACTCCCTACATAAGCGACTCATTTCTTTGAAAAAACTAAAACAAATTCCGTTTTTTTTTTTTTTTTTTTTTTTTTTTTTTTTTTTTTTTTTTTTTTTATTCTGGCCGCTCGAAGAAGGTTTTATTAGAAAAAGAATTACGTAGAGCGCATTATTCACCAAACATCTAAACTAAGATTTTTTTTTTTTATTATTCAGGTGACTTTTATGTGTATAAC
This sequence comes from Maratus speculifer, assembly GCA_964019185.1. Taxonomy (NCBI): domain Eukaryota; kingdom Metazoa; phylum Arthropoda; class Arachnida; order Araneae; family Salticidae; genus Maratus; species Maratus speculifer. Next base: position 40,056,017 of record OZ025295.1, on the reverse strand, counting down.
CCTTAACCTCTATGAAAAAAATTGTCGCATAACTACTGTGAGCGGTCTGTCAGACCAATGAAATCGAAAGATGAATAAAATCGAAAGATGAATCGAAAGATGAATAAAATGTTAAATTAACTACTTTTGTATTAAACTTTATATACAGGACTATTATAAATAAAATTAAGCTGTTCAAAAGTTTCTAGAGATAGTAAAAGGGCTCCAAACGAAACAAAATTCGACCAGTCTATAATTAAACTAAAAATTAAGAGTTAAACTCTGAAACTTAAAAAACTCAGCGGTCTTTGAGAGCAGTTGAGGGTTAAATCTCTTATTGTCTTTATAGGCAATGTATTTAACTCTGATGTCGATTTAAGAATGATTGTCAATAATCTCCGCTGCCCTGTTTTGTCAGGAAACTCTCAAAGAAATAGATTAAGTAACGGAATCGTCATTATTTGTTCTCGTTCATAAAGAATGCATTTATTTACTGAATTTTGAAAGGACCTTAAAATAAAAGTTATAAAAGATAAAAGCGTAACCTCCAAACAAACTTCAATGAATTATTTTTTTTAAATCTGGTGTAATTAACTTTTGTTTTGATAGTTAAATTTATTTTTCTGGTGTAAAAAAAAAAAAAAAATTAGTAACGTTAATTGTTACCTTTTTCTAATAATTAAAATCTAGATATAAATATGACCATAAACATCAAGAAACCACTTCTCGGAGCGACTACTTTTTATTTTAACGGAACGTGGTCGCTTTAGAAAAGTTTTACGATCATATATATAAAATAAATTTTAAACGCAGCGATATTAAATATGTTAATCATAGAGGTTTATTATTACTATTATTATTAATATTATTATTTTGTATCACAAGTTGTCAAGTTTCATTTTTTAAGTGAAAAAAAAATTTCTTTTTTTTTAATCTGTTTTCTTTTTTCTTTTCTTTTTCTTTCTTTTTCTTTTTTTTTTTTTTTTGTGAATAATATGAGTGCAAAAATGTTTTTTAGCTATAAAAAGTTATATTGTCCCTACTCTATCAGATTGTCTCAAATGTTGATTTTTAATTTTGTAGCGATTAACTTACAATTACTTACAATTATATTAATCATTATTGTTTAAATTATTTCACTATAAAATTTATTTTCTCAAAAGGAAACACTTATTCATAGGTCTTAATATAATTATAAAATTGCTAATTTACAATTTTTAGAAATTTAATAATTACACAATACAGAATTTAGCTATGTATTTTAATTTAGAATAAATCTTAAATCTTATAAACAAAAAATATTACACATAAAAAATTTTTATATGATGTTATTCAAACACAGAATAAACTATTTTTTTTTCCTTTTCTAGTTTGACTTTTAATAGCATTTTTAAAAAATCAACGTTTATTTGAATAGTCATTTTATTATTATTATTTTGTATCTGCTTTATCACCCAAACCAATTTCAGAACTTCTTTTTAACCTCTTCAGTCCCGAGAAAAATCTGCTGCATAGAAAAATTATTTTATTAGCAAATTATGGTGCTTTTAAACTTAGAAAAAAGTAAATAAAATTAGTTTTTTATTTTAAAATTTTTTAAATAGTTAAAATTAATGTACCCATATGGGTACATCAGGTCGCAATTGAGTAAGAATGTCATTTTTCAAACAAATAAAACCAATTTTGTTTTACAAAAATAAAACTATTTATTGTTTAAAAATTATATCAATTTAAACAACTTAAATGATTTTTTACCTAAAGCTATGTATTGCGCAAAAATATTATACACATATTGTAATAATTGTAATGCATATCTTGCTACTATACATCTATCTGTGTATCTGATGTATCTGTGGCTTCCAGTAATAACCAGGTATGGCACATTTTTGAAAAAAATTGAGATAATTTGGGAAAATTTAGTTTTAAAAGAGTGCTTTCATCTGCCATTACTGAAAAAAAAAAAAATGAATACTTCCCGTCATAGGGCGACTATAAATTTTCATTTAAAAATAGAAAATTATTTTAATTGGTTCTCAGTTAATATAAAACATTTTTATATAACTATTTTGGCAAGAAAAAGAAGCTCTTATATCCTAATTGAATGTAATGAAAATTGTTAAGTTCTAATCTATTTTATAAAAGTAATGATAAAAAGACATTTAAAAACTTTAAACGTTAATTACTCAAAATATTAAAAATGTGCCTTACCTGATTATTACTGAAAGCCACAGATAATATACACATACTTCTACACATACCACTATACATATACTACATACCTTTTAATAATAATCTTCTAATAAAGTATCACTTATTATAGACTTTTTTGACTAATACATGGGGGCTTGTACAACTATACAACTTTTCAAAACGTGATAAAAAATTTTAAATTTATTAAAAATTATGACATATTTTAGCAATAAAATCAGTATATTACTTCATATTATTTTTTTAAAAATTGAAAAAAGTCCTTTTAAATTGTTTTGTAAGACAAAATTAAATAATTTATTCGTTCCTAATTTTTTTTTTAATAACCAAGTGTACACAATAGTTACGGCGAAAATTAGTTTCTTTAGCTGGAAATGCATAGTTAAGACCCATTGTACCCAAATGGGTACAACATATTTGCAGATGTTTTTCACATCCATGCACATATGAACAACATTTATAAACAACTCCAAATCATTCTTGAAACATTATAGCTTATAAAAAATGGCAATATATATTTTTTAATTCACTCTAAAATTTGTATTATTCACATACTTTGACGTGAAGTCGTTGAAAAATTGTTTATGTCATCCATCTTGGAAATGTTTCATTTTCAAAGTCACATGGTTCCTCCATCTTTAAACATATAGCACATTTATTGGTAATGTAGGACACTGTGATGTATCTGAATATTGCTTGCAGAAATCTATGCATTTATAAAAAATTTTTGGGTGTAATTTTGGTTTTTCTTTTAATGTACCCAAATGGGTACTCCAGGACTGAAGAGGATAAAATTCTTAATTTACATTTCTGTTAGAAGATTTTTACGATTTTACAAAAACTAAGAAACTATATAAACAAAACAGTAAAAAACAAATTAGGCAATTACAGCAAATTATGTTGCAGTGTAGTACAAAAATAACAATGCGTAATAAAATCATTTAAAGTTGTAAAAATTTGAAAAATCTAAATAAATGAAATAATTTATTTGCATTATAAAAATCAGAATTATATGTTATTTTTTAAAATAACAAAGTTTATCATTTGTTTTGGGAACAGAGGAGTAATTTCTATTTCAAAAGCATTTAACTATAGATTTACACAGTACCATGTTTACACGATACAAGAGCTGCAATTCATTTCTCCTCCCCTAAAAACTGGTTTTTCTCTACCAACGAAAGAGCCAAAAGCTGCCAACTCCAAGCCGCCAAAGGGCCTCTAGTCTTTCTGGATTGTAATGTAGCCTCCCGTTCAGGCCTGCCTCCGTCGAAAGATCCCGTTGTGGACAACCTCTGGTGTACTCGAGCGAAGAAGGCATGGCAGGGGATTTGCCTGTTGGGGTAACGCTCGGCGTACAACTGCTGAGCGGCTCGTCCATTACAACCAGCAGTGCCATACGCCAAATGCATGTCAGCCAATTCAGAGTTTGTGTACCGTTCCATCCTACTACCGATCTGCAGACAAGTAACCCGAAGCTTAAGTAGGTACCGCACGTTCAAAAGACGTGTCTGCGCATACAACTACGTCATCTCGCGTTGTCGTCTACGCATTACGTACCTTTTGCATATCGATATGGTACGATATCTTTTGCATAAATCAGCAAAAAGCACCTTATGTAAATTTTATTGCGCGCATTGTGCATGATTGAAACCAGCTATGTTTGTTAAAAAAAAAAAAAAAAAAAAAAAAACTGCAGTTTTAATAGCTTCTTATGATAAGTAAATTACTCTCTTGTTTTGTTTCTAACTGATCGTAGCTCCCCGTTTCCAGTTAGCGTCCGAAATGTCAACGAATTATGTTTTTTTGCCCAAAGCGCCCCCTATCGATGTTTCTTTTTGTACCGTTCAACTGAGTTTCAGAGAGCCCCAGCAAACAGAATCATGAAAATGCATGCCATAAGTCAAGAAATCTGTTTGTTTATCTCTTAGGAGCCTTCGAGTTTCGACCACCCTGTACTTTGACATTTTATTCCGGCTCTTACGCTTTTTGCAGGGCTCTACTTTTGGGTTCAAACTTTAAGTTAGAGTATAAACTTTGGCGAGCATGTGTTAAATTATCAAAATAACGGGCTTAAAGTTGTTGTCTAGCTCTCCAAAGTCTGCAGCGCCCCCTATCCATGTTTTAAGAGATACGCTTATCAAATTGGTACTGAAGAAAGTCTAAACAAACAGAATCATTTCGACGCAACAAGCAAGAAAATCTAACCATTTCCCTAGTTTTTATGACGTTTCGAATTTCGGCACCCAAATTTTCGAAAGCGCCTAGCGCCTTACCATCGCGTCAGGGACCCTACATTCCCTATTCAAAAATGTTCGTCTAGGTGTGCTCTATCGATCCTTAAAGTTTGTCACCGACGAGCTGAATCACCCTGTATATATATATATATATATATATGTCAACATTTGAACGGATGGTGGTTTTGGGGTCTGGGGGTCATGATCGGTGAAAATATACCAAAATTTTCTGGAAGTGCTTTCCTCCGGACGGCTGCAATAGGTAGCTTTTTACTTTTTGTAATGAAAGCTACCTAAAAGCCAACCGGCCTGGCTTTTTTAAATTTTAGCCGGCTTTTTTGCAACCCTGATTTCACATGAAAACGGAATAATTATTGATGGAAATACTACATATAATAATCATTGGTGAATCATCACCTGTCCATATTTGAAGGAGACCTATGTACAAAAGAGTGCTGGTGGATCTCAATTATGAAAAAAGCACCATTGAAACCTAATTACAACAAGAGATATACATACGATTGAAAGTTAAGAGTTAAGTTTGATTTAATTGTAATAAAACAATATCAACTGCAGTAAACCACAACCTTAAACATACTAATGAAGAATAAGGAAAAACAAGCTTACATATGTTGTGGGTCTAGCAAATAATGCAATTAATCTCGAAATAGATCGATTTTCACAATCTGCTACCCCAAAGAAATACAGAATACACCATGTAGCATTAAGAACACATAAAAGAACTCCTAAGAGCTGAAAATAAAAAAGCATATTCAGTAAAATTATAGGAAGTACAAAAAGGAAATAATATTTTACTTGCATTCTACACTAAAATGGCTAATATTAATAAATGCCACTGATTTTATTTAAAACTAGCTGTCCTGCCCGGCGTTGCCCGGGCCCGTGATGTTATTCAGTTTTCAAATGTGTTATTTGCTTTTTAAATGACCCTTAAATTAAACTCAAATTTCTATGATTTTATATCTTTAAGTCCATTTTGTCAAAATTTATATTTTTAAAACTGAAAAATCGCGAAAAGATATTTAATTGAAAGCACATGCTGTTTGGTATTTTGTTTTCATATGTAATTTGTTTTGGAAACTATGCAAACCGAAAGCGAACGAAACCGCGACGGAACACTCAGGTTTTTACTGAATTCGTAAAAAATTTCACACATTTTATTTTGTAAAAAAAAGAATTCTATCCATACGAATTTTCCAAAATTTTTGAAAGTAATGTAAATCTGGTTTATATTAATTGAAAGGCTCTAAAAAGATTGTGCTAAAATATAGGCATCTAGTTACTTTTAGCCGGGATGTAATTCGTGTTTGTCGGTGTATTTGAACGGGTTAAATTTCATATTTTTTTAAAACAAATTGCAACATAAATTATGATAATGTTTTAGCTTTAAGAAAATATTTTCGGTTTGTCAGGACGTATATAGAATTGCGCCCTGCAAAGGCAAAACTGCAATGAAACGATCTGGTTTTTTTGATTTCCTCAAATTTTTCGCACTTTTTATTTTGTAAAAATTATTTCTACTCGTCCGAACGTTTGAAATTTTTTTAAGAAGGTGTAAATTTGATCTATTGAGATGCTTTTAAAAGTTTGGGCTGAAATATGTACGCTTAGATACTTTTAGCGTAGAAAAAATATTCTATTTGTGAATCGCAATGTGCCTCCTTTTGCCGGTGTATTTGAAAGGGTTAAATCTTATATTTTAAAAACCGATTGCATCATAGATTATAAAAATGTTTTTTAGCTTAAAGAATATGTTTTTTGTTTACCGGTACCTATAGGATTGCGTTTTGCTAAGTCAAAACCGCAATGAAAACGATCTGTTTTTTATTGATTTCGTCAAATTTTTCGCACATTTTATTTTGTAAAAAATATTTCTATCCGTCCGAACGTGTCGAATTTTTTGTAGGGAGTATAAATTTGGTTTATTGAGAATATTTTAAAAGATTGAGTTCATGGAAAAAATATCCTCTCTGCAAGTCGCAAAATGACCTTCTTTTGCCAGTGTATTTGAAAGGGTTCATTGCTCTAGAGGGAATGTCGCCCCCCCCCCCCACCCGGGTCACACTCTGAATTCAACACTGATTTCAAAATCTAATGAACGGAATTTCATGCCTTTAGAATCCGCACAATGAGCATAGATTGTCATTTAATTTTGGCACTGTAATAAAGAATTTTGAATTATTAACATACATGAGATAGAATAGAAGAAAGATTCGGGATTGCCCCATTCCGATTAGTTTTAGAACTGAGAAAATAAATTAAATATAAAGGTCATGTTTAGGAGCGCCTCTGTTGTCGAGATTGGCCATTAAAACTTTAATAGAACATTATTAAATTCAAAAACTTTAAATTTCTTTGTATATAGTTTAATTTTATTGTGCAATCTTTTAACTTGTTTTAATACATTATAACCAGATGCGAAAATGCAAGAATTATTTCCAGAGCCCGATGAAGCTGAAGTTGAGCCCAGGGCCTGTTTAAAAGTTGGGCCTCCCTACCTACCCATTTTCGGCCGCACTTTCAGAAAAAAGAAGGTTTATTTGATGTGTTGACAATGTTGTTTGGGTGAAAAGTGCCTTCAAAAAATTTTACTGAGTCATTCAGAATATTTAAATTTTACGTTTCAAATTTTATGACAATATTATTTGAAAAATATTTGATTAAGGAAAAAAAAAAAAAAAAAAAAAAAAAAAAAAAATTAGCCACCTAGTTTGTGGGCCCCTGAAACTGGTGGGCCCAGGGCCGAGGCCCCGGAGGCACGTGCATTAATCAGGCCCTGATTATTTCTCAAAATGCAATAGCTTGGGATTTTATTAAAATTTTGTGTCTGTGTTTTCATAAGAATAATCCAGCCAGCTAACCGGGTATTCGTAGAAATCCAAAACAACAGACATAAACTTTAGAACTGTACAATGTTATATTTCAAGTTAGATGTGAGATTTTGAATTTCATGTTCTATTTAAGTTCTAATATCCAATCCGGATAATGGAAACACTCCTAAAGCGACCGTCTTGTTTCATTGCGAAATTTATTCCCATAGGCTCAATATTAATTTTATCTCCATTAACAGACCACCCCAGTTGAGCCAGGGCTATCTCAATAATATCAAGATGGCCAATTATCAAGATGACCTTGATTGAACTCACTCCATGAGCGGCCAATTTCTTTGAAGATATGAAACAAATTCCGTTTTTTCCTGGTTACTAAAAAAAAATTTTACTACAGGGGAAAAAAAAGAAAAGAAAAAAAAAAAACAAAAAAAAAAAACAGTCATTAATATCATTTATCAAATTTCTAAGCTAAGTTTAGATTTTTTATTATTCTAGTAACTTTTAAGTGTTTAAATCCCTTTGTGTGTGTGTGTGTTTTTTTTTTTTTTTTTTTTGCCAATGAATTTAATTCTATTGACGAATTAATGATAATGACAGTCAGTTAACTTTCCTCTCCTATTCTGCCAGGAAACTCTCAAAGAAATAAAGTAATAAAATCATCATTACTTGTTTTCGTCCCCCCCCCCCAAAAAAAAAAATGCATTTATTTACTGATTTTTGAAAGGATTTGGAAATAAAAGTTAAAGTAAATTTTAGTAACATTAATTGTTACTTTTTTTTCAACAATTAAAATCCAGATTCTAGATTTAAAATGACCGCCATAAAGAGATCAGTTTTCAAAGCGACTATTACTTACCCATCATACGTGGTATAGGGTGAGTCTTGCAATCGTTTGGAAAATCGAAAAAAAATTTTGACGGATTTACACGTTTTGGACACTGGAGATTTCGAAAAACTTATTTTTAGAAAAAAAAATTTGCCGTTCGTCTGTCTGTAACCGCCCTATCTCCCGAACAAATTGAGATAGAGACTTGAAATTTTGTATGTACCGTATTTTCGGGAATACCCGCCGCACCCACCGTAAGCGCCGCACCAATGACAATCTGTTTAAAAAAAAGTACATCGACGTAAGCGCCGCACCATCGTAAGCGCCGCATCCAAGCTGCTGATATTTATACAGTATAAATCTCTAAATTCCGAAATCGTTCGTAGACGCGGCTTTTAGTTATTTCCGAATTTTAGTGATATTCAAAAAACAACTTTAAAATGTAAGTAAAAATTATTGAAAATCATCATTAAAAAAGAAAAAAAAATCACATATTTATAAAAAAAATCATAAATGGCACATTAAGTTATTTAACAGCAAAGCCAAGCATTTAATCTTATTAAAATTAAATATACACAGAGCATTTTCACGATTACGATTTTATTTATATGTTAGTATTTAGTTGCTTTAATTTAGGCCTACTGGTCATTACTTTTTCCCCAATTACGATGATATTAGCTCAATCTCGGTAATAAAATTCCTTTGTTCCAGGCCTAATATTTTATATAAACTGTTTATGAATTTTTCTGTTGATATTTCTTTGTTTTCTTATTTTACTATATCAAGATAAATAAACTTGGAAATGAATTAGAAGAAATAATTGGTACGGCCATCTGTCGGCAAAATGCAGAATATAATCTAGATTATACTAAAAAGTTAAATACATTTTTGGTGCTGCCATCTGTCGATAAGATAGGATAACTGAACTATATAAATATAAAACATTTGATGATCATTTATGCTATCTGTATTTGAGGTTTCCAGATTTTAGAGACTGTTACAGTATATAAAATATTTTCACTTGAACAGTTAAAAAAAAAAAATATTTTCACTTAAGTGCCTAAAAAACAGGGGCGTAGCTTGAAATTTTTATTGGGGGGGGGGGAGAACCAAACTTTGGCGCCTTTTAATGTTTTGCCGCCCTTGAATTATTTGCACATTTTTTAGGAGAGGGGGGGGTAGTTATGCTACTTTTTATATTTAGTTATTTATTTATGGCAATGGCATCTATTTAGGTGACATAAGTGATGCAGCCATGGTTAAATTTCATATTTAAGCGTGCATGCACATGTGCTGATAAAATATCTCTCCCAGCTCTTGTTTTTTCAAGGTCTAAAAAGGCAATGTAGAATGTTTGAAGAGAATCCGAATCCTGGATCCTTAAATCCAGGGCAGATCTGGAGAGTCCTCAAGGGGGGGGGGGGGGGGCAATTTTAGAAATTTGGAAAATCAAGTCTAATACACGGGCCGGAGCTCATTTTTTCTAATGCGGGCCGTGTTTCGTCTATTTTTTTTGCTGTGGGTCGGGTTTGGGTCCGGTTAGCTTCCATTTTTTGCTCCTGGACGGGTTAGTTTCTATTTGGGTCGTGTTTGGGTCCAATTGACTTCTACTCTTTGCTAGGTTCGAGATAATTTCTGATCTTTTGCTTTTGTGTTGGGTTTGGGTCCGGTCGACTACTAAATTTTGTTATTGGTCGGGTTGACTTTTACTTTTTAGCTGTGGTTAGCTCATTTGGGGCAGTTTGTCATACAATTCTGATTTTGGGCAGTTTAGGATTTGGTTTTTACTTTTGCGAGAAGGATTCGGGTTGACCCGATTTTGATTGGGGTGAGTCCTTTGATAAAATGTACGTTCTTTTTCGCAATCTTTGGACAAAATGTGCGTCTATTTCACGATCATTTGAAGAAATTCGCTTTTTCTCGGAGATCATTTCACAAAATTTGATGTCTGGTTGGCTTCTATTTTATGCTGCTGGTCGGGTTAATTTTTACTTTTTGTTGTGGGTCGCGTTTGGATCCGGTTAACTTCTACTGTTTACGGCAGGTCAAGTTCATTTCAGATTTCTTCCTTCGGGTCGGGTCTGGGTCCGGTTAACAACTATTTATTGCTATTGGTAGGGTTGATTTTTACTTTTTAGCTGCGCTTACCGCATCGGGTCAGATTATCATGCATTTCGGATTTGAGTCAGTTACAGATTCAGTTTTTACTCTTGCGAGAATGGTTGACTCAGTTTTGATCGCGATCCTTAAACGAAATTCCCTTTTTCTCCGTGATCCTTTCATAAAATTTGAGTGTTTTTTGAGACCTTTTGATGAAATTCGTGTTTCTTTCGCAACACTCATGCGAAATTGGCGTATCTTTCAGGAAGTTTGTCCTTATTTACAGCTTTTTGATGAAATTCGCTTTTCTCTGCTTTTCAACCTAACTTGGCTAGTGGGAAAGAATTTAGAGGAGTGCAGGGGCCAGTGAGTGATCGAGCCAGTAATGTTTATCATACTATCTAGATCAGAGACCAAGGGCGGCGCCAGAGGGGGGGCCGGGGGGGCATATGCCCCCCCGTCGGGCATACCTGGCCCCCCCATCGGGGTTAAAATTCGATGTCGTCGGGGAAAATATTTTGACTTTTAATTTTTTTTTTTTTTTTTTTTTTTTTTTTTTTTTCCCGAATTAAACTCAGATTGATTAAACTAATTCTTTTGGGTACGAGGCGGTTTCTGACTGAATTTTGATTCTTGCAGATTGAGTTCAGACAAACCCGATCTTTCTAAAAAAAAAAAAAAAGCGAATTTTTTAAAATAAAAATTTATATAGATTACTACATAGGATGATACATGAATGAATCTGTACATGTATATTTTTTAACAAAAAAGATAAAATTTATAGTAAAGTTTTGTCGGGGCTGTCTTGGATGACAAGTAGAATGCTGGATCGGGTCGGGCAAACTAAACCTGACATGACTCGCAATCTGGATCGGATCGGGTTGAGTCTAATCTTTTGTCTTTGTGGGTCAGATTCTAGTTGGGTTAACTTTAGTTGTTTCAGGTTCGGGTTGAATGTTGATACGTATGGTCCTTGATTCAAAATCGATCTCTCAAAAGAATTTGAAAAATTTATTTTAAGTTGGACAATTATATATTGAATGTTAATGAGTCTATATATGCTGATTTTTTACTTAAAAGTTAAAACTAATACTGGAGATATAGTTGTATATATATTTTTATAAAATTGCATTACAGTAATGGATATATTTTTTTGATTAGTTACGGCTAGGGTCTTGTAGAGGTTGAAATATTTCGGGTTCAGATCGAAATATGGAGATGTCGGGCTCAGATCGCGTTTCGGGCAGAGTCTTGCATCACTTTGGGAAATTAAACCCAACTCGATTGCAATTTGAGGAGAATCTGGCTAAAATTAATATTTTTTCGGAGAGGTTTGGATTGACTTCTATTTTTCGAGTCGGGTTAGTTTTAATTATTTTAGCGTATGGATTCGATTCTACCTCATTTCTCAAAAGTATCGCCGAAATATATTTTAAAATGCAAAATTATATTATTTGAATGTCAATGAGTGCATATATAGATACATTAATTTTTCTACATAAAATATATTACCGATATTGGAGGTATTATTGTAGACTATTTTTCCATTATTGCTTTATAAAATGGGATTTTCTTTTTAATAACAATTTTAATTTTTCTTAAAAAAGGTGTTATAGTAAAAATAAAATACATTGACATGTTTCGGAACCTTCAAATAAGTTCCATAGTCATAATAAATATAATAGTTGTAATAGTCATAATAGTTGTTATTATGACTATGGAACTTATTTGAAGGTTCCGAAACATGTCAATGTATTTTATTTTTACTATAACACCTTTTTTAAGAAAAATTAAAATTGTTATTAAAATGTGTATATAAAAGGTGAATATTTTAAAATCTGATGATTTAATAATCAATTGGATTTAATTAACTTTTTATCATAGGGATTTTCTTTTTCAATTTTCTCTTGCATTTCGAGTTGGGATTGAGTTCGAATTAAATACTTTTAGGTCGAAGTTTGTCGAGTTCGGGTTATATACTTTTAGGTAGCTTTCATTACAAAAAGTAAAAAGCTACCTACTGCAGCCGTCCGGGGAAAAGCACTTCCGGAAAATTTTGGTATATTTTCACCGATCATGACCCCCAGACCCCAAAACCACCCTCCGTTCAAATGTTGACATATATATATATGTATAACTATATATATATCTGATTTTTGTCATGCGATAACTAACGTATTTATGAACCGATTTGAATGAAACTTGGTATGTACATAGTACATACAAATGTCTCGACCGAGTTCGTTGGTCAGCATCATCCGCCATTTTGTTTCAAAATGGCGGCCATTTAAAATTTTTAAAAAAATTTAAAATTTAAAATTAAATGCGAAAAAATTAAAAGTTGAAAAATATTTTTCTTTTACGTGTTAGAACTTAAAACAAAGATTCCAGAACACTTTTTATTTTGCCTATATCTTAAAAAATGATTGAGTTATAGCACTTTGAATTTTTCTTATGTCTGACATTTTGAAACTATCTGATTTTTGACACGTGATAACAGTCGTATTTATGAACCGATTTCAATGAAACTTGGTATGTACATAGTACATACAAATGTCTCGAGCGAATTTGTTAGCTAGCATCATACGCCATTTTGTTTCAAAATGGTGGCCATTTTAAATTTTTTTAAAAATTTTAAATTAAATGCGAAAAAATCAAAATTTGAAAAATATTTTTCTTTTACGTGTTAGAACTTAAAACAACGATTCCATAACACTTTTTATTTTGTCCATATCTTACAAAATGATTGAGTTATAGCACTTTGAATTTTTCTTATGTCTGACATTTTGAAACTATCTGATTTTTGTCACGTGATAACACGCGTATTTATGAACCGATTTCAATGAAACTTGGTATGTACATAGTACATACAGATGTCTCAACCGAGTTCGTTGGCCAGCATCATCCACCATTTTGTTTCAAAATGGTAGCCATTTTAAATTTTTTAAAAAATTTAAAATTTAAAATTAAATGCGAAAAAATTAAAAATTGAAAAATATATTTTATTTTATTTTATTTTATTTATTTTTTTTATTTTTTTTTATTTTTTTTTTTGCGTGTTAGAATTTAAAACAACGATTCCAGAACATTTTTTATTTTGTTTATATCTTAAAAAATTATTGAGTTATAGCACTTTGAATTTTGCTTATGGCTGACATTTTGAAACGGTCTGATCTGAACGATCCACAATGTTGCTTTAAAATGGCATACACTTTATGATATCGTGGAATTTGGTGACTCTCTAAATCGCTTAAAATAAAACCAGGTTGAATAAAAGATGACTAATTTCTAAAAATTCCTATTAATATTCAGTCTTGACAATAACTAGTATTCAATCTTATAAAATCACTAATTTTATAAGTTTATTTCCACTAATTTGAGCTTAGTATTTTTGAACAATGTAACTTACCTTAAAATAAATAAATAAATATATAAGTATATGAAAGCTACCTCTTCCTCCCGGCATTGCCGGAAGGACTTTTTTAAAACTGGTTCAGGTTGAATTTTTATAGCATTAACTAGTTCAGGTCGGGTGTAACCCAATCTGCAGAGGACTCTATGCTTGCAAAATAATCTGTGAATTGAACTTTTTTTTCATTGATTATATTCCGTTAAAACCGAAAAATTTGCTTTAAATTTTGCTATTTCTACCCCCCCCCCCCCGCAAAAATACAAATAAAACACCAATTACCTGAAATATTCACACTTAAAGCAACATATTCGTCAAATTACATGGGTGTTCTGGCAGCTATGCTTCTTAGTACTTTTTTCGTATTAGAAACGGAATTTATAAATCCGTTTTATCTAAATATACGTAAAAAACAGAAATCTGAGGTCAAAATTTTCGAAAAATGTCCAGTCAGAAGACAGAAATTGCTTAAAATAATCAAATCTTCAAATCACAGGGATATTTAACGGCATTGTTGCGACAGACGCAGAGCAAGAAATTTCGGCCCACACAGACTTTCTACCCGTGGTTATATCGCCTGTAAAACTCGTGGTTCGGATTGGTGATATATTTTTAATTGGGGTTCGCTTTTCGCTGATATTAAAATAACGCGCTTTTAGATTTCTAACTATTTTGCAAGTTTTCACTTCATTTACATTTATCTTTTGTTTTTAATTTGGTTATTTTGTATTTAAGTTTTTGTTTCAGATTTAAATTTTGCATCTTATTAAAATTTTAAACATCGAACTTTCTGCATTCGATCAATATACACTCTAAAACAAAATGGAAATTGAAGATGTTTTTCCCATTGTTTTTATTGTTACTAATTATAGCTAAAAAAAAAAAAAAAAAAAACTAATTTAATTTACACACTTTCTCGAAAATAAAAAATTCATCAATCTAATGCTAAAACTACCAGAAATCCTCCAATATCTAAAAGTTACATTTTTGTTGAATGAAAAGACTTCAGTTTTCTGAGCAGCAACACTGTGCACAAAATTTTTCTCTTCGAAATTGATTTATTACGTATCTCTATTTTCTCTCAAAATAATGAAAAGTTCGTGAACTTAATCTCAGATTTTTTGAAATCCTACAATCAAAACACCAAAATTTCTCCAAATAGAAAAATCCGTTCCAATAACATGTGCGTTCCGGCAACTTATTGTCTGTATATTTTATTTTTGGCGCAAGGTTTTTTGAGGGTGTATGGAATAATAATTACATTTTCTCAAAAGTGACAAAAATAGAAAATAATGAAAAAAATAAAATGCGGAATTTATAAAGCAATATAAGGTACATATTTCAAAAATTGTAGTTCGACTAATTAATTTCACTACGGTAAATACATTCAATTCAAACAAAGAAAACTAATATTTAGCATAGAAACGTGTTCAGATCGAAAGAAAAAGGATATGGAGAAATTTCAATTTTATACAAGTTTTGTTCTCACTTAGATTTCAATCTACGATGTTTAAACCACAGAGAAAGAGCAGCTGCGATTCACTAAAAGAAAATACATGCCTGTCTGTTTTGACTAGTTTTCAAATTCGGATGTGCAAGGATGGATAAGCAAACTTTTCGACAATTGGAATAAAAAGTTTGATGAACAATGTTGTTTAGCTTCATCAGACGTATTCTTGCTGATTGGTTGTAAAAATAACGTTTATATATCTCAATGTTGCTATGGGAATTACCAAAAAAACAAAAAAAAACACCTATAGTGTGATAGACCGGAAGGATATTACAGAGTTAGATAGATGCAGTACTCTATTTTCATCAATTGTCCATTGACCACAGATATAAGGAGTTAATTTTTATTCCTGATCTAGTATTTTTATTTTAGTATATACAAATAAGATTTTTTAAATTATTATTCATCGGTTTAATGCATTTTTTTTACAAAATTCATATAATTAATCAGACAGTAAAACAATGCTAGAATGAAATTTTAAAGAAAAAGTTTGACTATGAAAAAATGGAATTTATGACTTTGCAAATTTTGCATTATAATTATCAGTTCTACTAGTTATAAATATTTTATGAGTTCCTTCTTTTTACGAAGTTATCAACTTTAATTTGTCTCTGCTGTATATAAAAAGTTTCAAGACTTTTATAGGAGTAAGTACATATGATTCCTTATTTATTTTCGTTCATATGTGATTTGATATTTTTACCCGAGTGTTTTAATTTTAAAACTACTTTATACGCAGAATTCGTACTTTTGTTGATAATAATAATTTAACTAATGTTTATGGAAGTTTTTCACTTGTATTTTTGCATTCAGCAATACATACAGTTGAGCTTCGATTATCCGGACCGGTCTAGACCAAAAACCATCCGGTTAATAAAAAATACAAAAAAAAAAAAAAAAAAAAGTTGCCAAAAAGAAAAAAAAAAGTTGTCCAACTTTAAAAAACGCATATGGCAATATTTTTAGGTAACTTCACATTTTTTTTTTCAGGTTTAAGATTGGCAGCAGTGATAATGCATATTTTAGCACATTAAAAACGCCGTATTTAGAAGTTTTTTTTTTAAATAAAATTTAAAATTTTATTTTCTGCAAATTGGTACAAAGACAAAGTTATATATAGAAGCACATTCAAGATTTCCGATATAACTATGTCTAAAAAATTAACGCACAAAATTTAATACAATTTCATAGTTTTTTTAGACTTTCAAATAAATTAATGCTGATAAAATTTGTTAAGCATCACTCAACAGTGGTTTTGTTATGCTTTGTTTTTAATAATTACCGTGACATGCATCCAAAGCTTTTTTTTTTTTTTTTCAAAAGTCAAAATGATCATATTTACAAATCAAATTGAAATGAAATAAGTACCACATAAAAGGTTACCTTTCTAAATAATTGTCAGCTTTATGATGCATTTATTTGATTGTTAAAAATCTAAAGTTTACAGGCGTGCCGATAGACCGTTTTATCAAATTTCATCATATTCAGTTAGTATGGATGACATTTTTGGTGTATATCGCCCTACAGATGTTTTTTATGCTGTTTTTTTTCTCGAAATTTTTTTTATCTCTGCACCTATTCAATATAGAATTGCCCAAAACATTTTATGCTTAAAAAAAAAAAAAAAAAAAAAAAAAAGGCAGCATTATTGTGTTTTTATTGGCTTTGAACACTCAAAAATTTGAATACAGTAAAACCTGTGAAATAAAACCTGCCTATGACGCTAAAAAGTACTTTCAGTTTCAAAACCGTTTCCGAAAATGAAGGTATCTTTAAAAAAATGTTTAAAAATATTCTAATTAAATCGAGAAATTCGAAAATAATCTGTGTTTAACATGATAGAGTGGGTGTTTTCAAATGAGTGAAGCGTCCCCTTAAACGCAAAATATGTTGATTAAAAATGAATATAATACATGAGAAATGAATATAATACACGTAGAGGTAAATTAGCCCCAGAAACCACAAGACTTCGACTGACAATGTATGTGCATAGTTTCAATGGCTGGGCGAAGTTCAAAAGCCCATCCCAGAAAAATATTTGCAACCTAAGTGCAATATGAAAAGAGTGAATGTTAAAAGATTTGCGAGGAGAATGCCTCCATCTGCGGTGTCGAGCAGATGCGGCTGGCTTACGCGCATGTTTTTATCCGGACGAGGCCCCGATCAAGAACTTAGTAAAGGGGATCGGTTGCGATCCGTTTTTGACTTTAATCGATAATAATTTGTATTCATTTTATACTTTATTTAGTCCAGAATTGTGATTTCATATGTACCAGTTATTTAATCAAGAAATTTTTAATTAAATATTCATTCAGTGAAACATTGGATCTGTTATTTATTTCGAATACTCGATTTTCATCCGCCCCACTTCTACATACATCAACACCTTCTACGAGGCAAATTAATTATAACTATCTCTCTCTCTCTCTCTTTTTTATTTTTATTTTATTTTATTTTATTTTATTTTTTTAAGCTATTGCATAGCTTTTATCGCGGGCTTTGAGCGAGGCGACCTAATCGAGAAATTCCGTAACGAGAAAACCTAACACTTCCGTAACGAAAAAACCTAACACTTCGGCTAACGTCGTTTCAGTTCGGCAAACTTCGGGACGGTATCCTTCGGTAGACTTCGGCAGACATTGAAGCGGTATTTTTCAGATATTAGGATATCAAGTCTCAAACTTATGTTTCTTATGATCTAATTTTAATAGCGCGGCCAAATTTTGTTTGGTAATTTATTATGAGACAGTGTTAATTTTTGGTGACAGGAGACCCCCCACCGTGAGGGTCGAAAAATTTAAAATGCTTATAACTCGCGATCTAACTTTCGTAGCGCGGACAAACTTTGTTTGGTAATTTATTGTGAGACATTGTTAATTTCTGGTGACAGGAGACACCCCATGGTGAGGGTGAGGGTCGAAAAATTTAAAATGCTTATAACTCGCGATCTAATTTTCGTAGCGCGGCCAAATTTTGTTTGGTAATTTATTATGAGACAGTGTTAATTTTTGGTGACAGGAGACCCCACACGGTGAGGGTCGAAAAATTTAAAATGCTTATAACTCGCGATCTAATTTTCGTAGCGCGACCAAATTTTGTTTGGTAATTTATTAAGCTATTGCATAGTTTTTATCGCGGGCTTTGAGCGCGGCGACCGAATCTAGGAATTCCGTAGCGAGAAAAAATCCTAACACTCCGGCTAATGACGTTTCAGTTTTGCAGACTTCGGCACGGTATCCTTCGATAGACTTCGGCAGACATTGACGCGGTATTTTTGCATAAGTTGATAAAAAATGCTATGCAAATAGCTTTACCGCGGCAGTCCCCAAGTGCCACACATTTTTTAAGCTTTTTTTTTTTTTTTTTTTTTTTCTTTCGTTGTTTCTATGCGATTCCATTTTAGAAGATTTTACTGTGTGGCATTTTTTTAATTTTTAAGTCTACATGAAATAAGGAACGATAACTGAATGGTAATTGAAACATTTACATGCAAATAGATATTAATTCAAAATAAATAAATATTGCCGCCTAGAACATTTCTTTAAAAAAATAAATAAATAAATAAAAATAAAAAAGACTCTTTTTTATCAGAAATCCTCGTGCTAAACACTTTATAACCATATCGAAGTAAAAATTCACGTTTTGTAGAAATAGAGTAGGGCAAATCGATATTTAAATCTTTTTTTTTTTTTTTTTTTTGGCAGGCTATATTTTATATGTATGTATTTTTATTTCTCAGACCGTATAATCAGGCTGACTTTTTAAATTTTATGTCAATCGAACTATTAATCTATTTAGTACAAACCGGATCGGGCCTGAGCCTAAAATTTTTGACCACGCATTTTTTTAGGCCCACGGACCAGTACGCGAGGACCTCTAATATATATTATGAACTTGGCCCCCCTGTCGGGGATACAGTGCCCCCCCGTCGGGCAAATTCTGGCGCCGCCCTTGTCAGAGACGGACCGAATATTTACCTTTACTCCGGGCCAAACCACGACCGGGAAATTTTGTTCAATGCAGACTTCTAGGAAAAATAAAATCCAGGCCAAGCTCGGTCTGGAAGAAAAAGAAGCCTGTCATCACCTGAATCTGCCAAAAAAGCAAGATCAGGACACGACCCGATTCAAAATGAGAGAAAACCTTACCCAGTCCGAGTCTCGTGGACATAAACGGGCGCGACCCATGCCCGGCCGTGACGGGTTCGAGTTTCGCCCAAGTTATTTCTCGTGAGGATGCATAATGTCACTTTGTAAATCCTTTATTATTCCAAGGGGGGCGACAATAAGCCCAAAAGGGGGGAGACTTCGTCCCTTCCCCCTGCCCCTTAGAACCGTGACAGCATACCAGCTGTGTCGATCCTAAATCGAGCGTTTAGCCTTTATACCGGACGGAACCTGGACTTGAAAATTTTGGCCCGTGTGTACCTCTAGTAGAAAGAAAGTCCACGCTAGACCCGATCTGGAAAAAATGGTGTGGCTCGGTCAAGCTCTGGAGGAAAAAATAAGACCCGACCCGACCCGGCTCTGAAAGTGTGAAGACCTGACCCAGTCCAAGTAAAATAAATTAAAGTTGGCGCGACCCGGCCGGGTCGCGCCGGTCTTGAGTTATAACCAACAACTTTTCTGTGCGGATATCTAATGTCGTTCTGCAGATCCTTTATTGGGCTCAATTGGGGGGGGGAGGGCGATCGCCTAAAAGTTATTATCTTCAGTACAAGCTGACAATACTAGATACTGGACAACAAAGATGTATGTAGGGGACGCCCGAAAATTATCTAATCTCACACAAGGAAGAACATAAGAGAGGAGTTAAAATAGTTAAGATCAGATGACCCTGTCAATGACCACCAACCTTGGATTTGAATAAGGGGAGAGCTTTTCTCCGAAAGATCAAATTACATGTAGTGATCGAACAATGTCCATTTCTGGAATGTGTTCTTGTTTTCGCACAAGGGATAGCGCCTGGTACTCATCTTAAAATGTTTAAAATGTAATGGATCTCCTATATTTTTTTGAAACCATAATTTATTTTTTTATAAATTTACAATAATATTAATTCCAAATCACGTTACTGTTATTTCAGTATTTTTTGCTTTCTTTCTTTTTTTTGTGTGTGTTTGTAAAAAAATAATCTAAGAATTGATAGAAACATTGCGCAATTCGTAAATAATTTCCTCCGTTGTGCAACAAGTGACAGTTATCATGGCATCATAAATAAAGTTAAGTGCTCGTTAGAGTGACCTTGGAAGCAGTGATTACGAGCGAACAATTACAGGTTTACAAAAACTGTCAAAACTTTCTAAATGACTCTTTTTTTATTAATAATTGTTTCTATATTATGATTTATGTATGTATCGAACTACCCTTTTGCTGTGTTTGTTTTTCTCGCGTGTTAAAATTAAAGTAGAAAATGAAGAAGCGTGTATACAATAATTTGTGTGTGTGTTTTACACTTAGCATATAATAATATTATACGTCTTTATTAAGATGAATTAGTGCAGTGTATAGATCAAAATGTGAATACGCCCGGTTCCCTTCTCCTATGGTGGATTTAATTCTTGGATACTTCAATGAAGAAGAATTTATCGGGTGAGTACCTTTTACTCTCCTATTTAATTCTGATTAATGATAAGAAATAAAGAAAAACTATTGTATTGAGGTTATAATGACAACTCACGCCATTAATAAGACAAACGTCTTTCAATGATTATGAGACTGATTTAAAAAGTTATATCAATTTGATAACATAGTGATATACTAATTACACACAAATAAAAAAATATTGAATAAAAAACAAATAAAAATATAAGATTAGAATGGCTACATTAAAAGATAATTATTCAATTGAAAAATTGACAGCAACGAATTACAGTACATGGAAATTTAAAATTGAAATGCTCTTAACTAAAGAAGAGCTGTTCCATGTAATAACCGATAATCCACCGACCCCTTTGACCGATCAATGGTCCAAAAATGATAGGAAGGCCCGGGCATTGATAAATCTAACTATCGATGATTCACAGATAACCCATGTTAAGAATTTACAAACTGCTAGACAAACATGGGATGCATTAAAAGAAATACATGAAAGATCAAATCTCACAAGCAAATTGTTTCTCCTTAGAAAATTATATAGTATAAAATTAGCAGAAAATGGAAATATGATAAATCATATTACAAAAATAATGGAGCTCGTTGATCATTTGGCAGCTATAGGCGAAATAATTGATAATCACCACATTTCCGCGCTCCTCCTGTGCTCTCTGCCCCAGTCTTATGATAATTTAATTACTGCTCTCGAAAGTAAAGAAGAAGCACAATTAACTCCGTCATATATTAAAAACAAGCTGATTGACGAGTTTAATCGTCGAAATGAAAACTATGAAAGTATTGATAATACAGCGAAAGCTTTTAAAGCTCAGAAAAAGTTTCCAGCTAAAAAAGAATCAAAATATTGTTCGATTTGTAAAATGAGAAGCCATAACGCACAAGAATGTTGGCACAATAAAAACAAAACACACACAACACAACAAAATCAACACAACAAAAATTACAAAAAACACTATTCTACATCACTCGTTTTTCAAAGGGGTGAAAACAATTTTAAGAATGAACAAGCATCGGAATCGTATAACAGGTTTAATCGCTATGAAGAAAAAAACAATACATGGAGAAACAGCGAAAACAAAGATTATGCATTTATAACACAAGGGATAGAAAATAAAACATTCATTGTGGATAGCGGTAGCTCAAGTCACATTGCATCCTCTGAATCAATGTTTACAGAGATAAAATCGAGGGAAAAAACAAACGTGACTATCGCAAACGGAAAAAAACTTATCGCTTACGGTTCAGGCGATGTAAATTTAAATGCGCTGACATCGGATAATAAAATTCATAAAATAACACTTAAAGATGTACTTCTAGTACCTGAAATCGAAACGAATTTACTATCAGTCAGCAAAGCAACCCAAAACGGATGTGAGATTGTATTTAAAAATGACCGATGCTCTTTCAAACTTAATGGAGAAATCTGCTTAGAAGCACAAAAGGTAAATAACCTCTATGAAGTCCAGTTGGCTAACGAAAACCATGCGAACATTACACAAACGTGCAACAATAAAAATTGTCTAGAACTATGGCATAGAAGGTTAGGACACAGAAATCTAACATCGATTAAAGAAATTACACAAAAGGAATTAGTAAGAGGTATCCAGATAAACAATTGTAAACATAATATAGATTGCGAACCGTGTATTAAGGCGAAATTAACTGATGAACCCTATCCGAAAGTTGCTCAGTATAGAGCAAGTAAAAGGCTTCAACTTATTCACTCGGATGTTTGTGGATCTTTTCAGACACCCACGATTGGGGGGAAATCATATTTCTTGACTTTTATCGATGACTACTCGCGATTCACAATAATCTATCTATTGAAAAGAAAAAGTGAAGTCTATGAAAAACTCAAAGAGTTCATTGCGCTGATAAGCAACAAATTTGGTGAAAAACCGAAAGAAATCAGAACGGATAATGGGGGAGAATTTACATCAGATGAAATTGAGAATTATCTCAAATCAAATGGGATAAAACATCAACATACAGTCCCATATTGTGCAAGTCAAAACGGGGTGGCTGAACGGAAAAATAGGTCGTTAGTTGAGATGGCAAGGACAATGTTAAATGAATCAAATCTACCTTTAAAGTTCTGGGGGGAAGCAATCTGTACGGCAAACCACCTACAAAATAGACTGCCTACAAAAGCTAATGCAAAAACGCCATATGAATTATGGACAGAAAGACAGCCAAACTTAAGTTACGTTAAAGTATTTGGCTGCAAAGCCTTCGCTTATATTGATAAAGCCAGAAGACAAAAATTAGATAATAAAGCTGTTGAAGGTATTTTTGTGGGATACGACAATGAATCTAAGGGATACCGCATATATGTAGGAGGAAATGAAATAAAAATCGCGAGAACGGTAAAATTTCTTGAAAATAAATTCAAATACGTAAATGATAAGCCTGAAATTGAACAAAAACAAAATGAAGACGAAAAACGCAATTGTAAAAATCTCGTGGAGATAGAAATTTCGAACGGAAAAACAACACCATCTGCGTCTCAACAACAAATTGTGGAACTAAGGCGCTCAGATAGAATAAATAAAGGCGTACCTCCTGATAGGCTTATATATATTGTCAAAGACGACAAAATTAATGAACCAAAGGATTATAAGGAAGTTAAATTAATGGAAAACTCTCCGGTAAAACAGAATTGGATAGAAGCCATGGAGAGCGAAATGAATTCTTTAAGAAAAAATAAAACATGGTCAATTGTAGATCCTCCACCGAATAAGAGAATAATAGGTTGCAAATGGACTTACAAATTAAAGCGTGACAATACCGGAAAAATACAAAAATATAAGGCACGTTTAGTAGCTAAAGGATATACGCAAAAATTCGGAGAGGATTATGACGAAACCTACGCACCGGTCGTATCGTATACTACGATAAGAGCATTATTAATAGCGGCGTTGCACCAAAACTTAAATGTTAAGCATATAGATATTAACACCGCGTTCTTACATGGGGAACTTGATGAGGAGATATACATGTCGCAGCCGGAAGGATTCGTTGAACCAAACCAGGAAACCAAAGTTTGTAAATTAAATAAGGCAATCTACGGACTTAAGCAAGCCGCGAGAGCGTGGCATAATAAAATAACAGAAACACTAAAAAACATGAATTTCATTCAAAGTAAAATTGACACATGTCTTTTTACACAGAAAAGGAATAATGAAACAACCTATATAATAACATACGTCGATGACCTTTTAATTGCAGGGAAAGACGAAACCATTGAGGAAATAATCGCGAACTTAAATAAAGAGTATGAATTAAAGAATTTAGGGGACGTAAGCAATTATTTATCCATGAACATTCGAAAGGTAAACAAAAGCTACTTAATTAACCAAACTTCAAAAATTGAAGAGTTAATTAATAAATTCAATTTACAAGAAGCAAAACCATGTAGTACACCCATGGAAACAAATTACACTCACTTTAAAGATGATGACAATATTTTACCAAACAACACACAGTACAGACAAGCCATAGGTGCACTCTTATATCTTGCCACAGTGAGCAGACCAGACATTTGTGCAGCTGTCAACATCTTAAGTAGAAGGAACGAAAAGCCAAGAATGAAAGATTGGAACAGTGTAAAGCGGGTCATGAGGTATCTCAAGACAACAAAAACCTTTAATCTAGTTATAGATGGAAATTCAAAACCAACGCTAGAAGTCTACGCGGACGCTGATTGGGGTGGAGACACAGAATCAAGAAAATCGACAAGTGGTAATGTATATTTGCTAGGTAAAAATCCCATACTTTGGTCAACTAAAAAACAATCCTGCATAGCTTTATCTTCTGCCGAAGCTGAGTACATCTCAGCAGCTAATGCAGCTAATCAAGTCAAATGGCTGGTGAATTTACTTGAAGAACTCAATATCTCACAAACATATCCTATAGAACTCTTCGAGGATAATCAGTCGGCTATCAAAATGATAGAGCTTGAAAAACATTCAAGTAAAACAAAGCACATAGAACTTAGATATCATCTCATAAAACAACTGAAACAAGATGGCATAATAAAACTCGTATATTGCCCAACCAAAATCATGATAGCTGACTTATTCACAAAACCCCTGCCAAAACCTCTTTTTGAAATTCACAGGAAGAACTTGCATCTGAGTGACAACACAACTTCAGAAATTAAGGAGGAGTTGATAGAAACATTGCGCAATTCGTAAATAATTTCCTCCGTTGTGCAACAAGTGACAGTTATCATGGCATCATAAATAAAGTTAAGTGCTCGTTAGAGTGACCTTGGAAGCAGTGATTACGAGCGAACAATTACAGGTTTACAAAAACTGTCAAAACTTTCTAAATGACTCTTTTTTTATTAATAATTGTTTCTATATTATGATTTATGTATGTATCGATTTTAAAAATTCATTCTGTTCTCTGTTTTGTAGCTTGCTGAGAGCACTACCCTTTTGCTGTGTTTGTTTTTCTCGCGTGTTAAAATTAAAGTAGAAAATGAAGAAGCGTGTATACAATAATTTGTGTGTGTGTTTTACACTTAGCATATAATAATATTATACGTCTTTATTAAGATGAATTAGTGCAGTGTATAGATCAAAATGTGAATACGCCCGGTTCCCTTCTCCTATGGTGGATTTAATTCTTGGATACTTCAATGAAGAAGAATTTATCGGGTGAGTACCTTTTACTCTCCTATTTAATTCTGATTAATGATAAGAAATAAAGAAAAACTATTGTATTGAGGTTATAATGACAACTCACGCCATTAATAAGACAAACGTCTTTCAAGAATGCCACATTAATAATAAAAATTTTAGGTGCCTACCGGCGCCTTTAAACCTTCCATGGCGCCCTTTTTGAAACCCTCTTTTTTAGGTGCCTGACTGCGCCTCTAAACCTTCTGGGGCGCCCTACTACTAAAACATATTATAGAACCATTCAAACGCGCTATAGTCGTTTCCACACTTCTTTTCCCTTTCTATCTGTTTCTAAGGGTGACCAACAACTACTATAAGAAAGAAATGATTCTACATCTATCCTGGAATTCATTACAAGTTTGTTTTTGAATTTTTTTATTTCGGATGCATAAATTTTCTTCGAGGTAGGAGTGGGGGAATAGAGATAGTAACAAGTCTAAAATTAAGTGCCTTTTTCATGTTCTGTAAGTGAATAATAACTTACTTTGTAATTTTACATTTAAAATTGATTTATTTTATAATTACTTGTTACTACGAACAAAGCATTTTTTAAGGGCGCCTGATGGCGCCCTTAAACCTTTTTTGGCGCCCTACTACATGAACATATTGGGAGGGGAGGCTCCCCCCCTCCCCCCCTTAAAGCTACGTCCCTGCTAAAAAATATATTTAAAATGTAAAGAAATATCGTATAGAGACACTGACGAAAAAAATAAAATAAATAAAATAAGCTGTTGAAGAAAAAAATCATTGGACGAAAGACACTTAGATTTAATGTATGCAAATGCCTTAAAAACTGTAGTAAAAATATTACTGAAAAATGTGATGTAATAAAGCGTATTGCTATAAGAAAATATTTTAAAAATGCATACTAGTTTATGTTAACTCCTCAGATTACTGCAAAAAAGCAACATTTTGTCACTGGATCAATAACAAACAGAGAAAAATATAATAAATATCAGAAACTTATTTATAATATTATAATCTTACCTGTAATTATTGCAGAATCATTTTTCCCTTGACTGTTGATTTATTATTATTATGTATTTGTTTTTCAATTTAATAACGTTTCCTATCACTGATCCGTTATAAATAGCAGGTATGTAATTTTTATATTAACATTTCAATTTTTTGTAATATTTATAAAATTTTCTAAAAAAATATTGGATTACATATAATAAGAGAACACTACTTCAAAATATCTTTAAAATATGAAAAATTATTATTGGAATAAAGTGAAAATATAGAAAAATATATATACAAGATTTTATCAACATGTTTAAAAATCTTCAAATCCATCAAAATCGAAATTTTCACTGTCGGAATTAAATAGTTCTAAAAATTGTTTATCAGTTAATACATCACAATTTTCATCTTCACTATCATCAGATTCAGATGAATCATCACTAACTGTATTTTCTATGATATTGGCTGCTTTGAAGCCCGACATAATAGTTTTAGCACTGATGTCTTTCCATGCTGATGAAACCCACGACGCTACTTCTTCGTAAGTGGCTTTGCGCATTTTTCCAGAATTTGTAAATGAATGTAGCCCTTCCATCATCCATTTTTCCCACAGTTTTCTTACTTTGGACTTGAAAGATTTTTTCACAGCCAAGTCAAGAGGCTGTAAAACTTTAGTTAATCCGCCAGGGATTATTGCTGGCTCGGCTGAGACTTTTTTCAAAGCAGTGTTTACGGACTCAACTTTGTGGGCACTCATTGAGTCCATAATAAGAAGCCCACTAGGCTGAAAAAAAGAATTTTTTCTTTTCCTCCACACTTCCGCCAGCCACTCATACATGATTTCCTCCGACATCCATCCCTTTTCGTTACACCGTATTACGACGTCGGAAGGAAAATTTGCCTTAGGCATAGTTTTGCGCTTGAAAATAATTAGTGGTTTTAATTTGTCTCCATTCGCAGCGCAAGCTAAAACACAGGTAAATGAGGTTCGCTCATTACCAGTTGTTACGATGCCGATTGTTTTTTCCCCAATGGTGTTAACAGTTTTACTGGGGGGGGGGGGGGGGCAATCAAAAGTTAATGGAACTTCATCCATATTAATAATCTGTGCTGTTGAAAAGTTGTTTTCCTTGATTTTTTCAGCGACATACTTTAAAAAAGATGCTTTTGTCTTTTCCCAATCTGCAGGCAGTTCTTGTCCCACAGTTGTCCTGGTTCTTACAGACAAATTATTTCTCGACATGAACCTAAAGCACCAGTTGGGACTACCTTTAAAATTTGTAAATCCCATGTTCGATGCCATAATCCTCGCTTGAAACCGTATCTGAACAGTTGAAACGGGCATTCCTTTTTCCCTTTGCTCCTTTACCCACTTGGCTAAATTTCTCTCCAGATTTGGCCAAACAACAACGCCACTTCTTCGTGCCCTCTTAGATTTTGGCATTTCCTTCAAAATAGATTTTTCAGCTCTCCATCTCCTTACGCAACGCTCATCAACTCCATATTCTCGTCCTGCAGCACGATTACCTATTAGCTCTGCCTTATCAACCACAGTAAGCTTGAAAGCGGCGGTGTAACTTTTTAACAACTTTTTGGGAGCCATTTTCACTTGAAAAAAAAAAAAAATAAATAAATAAATTGCTTAAATAAGAGCGTCAGATAAAAAGAGCAGAACAGTACCGTAAAATAATTCTCAGCTAAAAAGAAAAAAAAAACGTGTTTGTAGTACGCAATTAAAATCCAATCGGAAATAGGCGCAATTACTTGCGCCAATGAGAGGAGCGCAGCAGGATGCTAGCTTCCTCCCTAGCATCTTTTCCTAGTAGCGTTCAATTCTAAGTGCTCTTTCCACGGTCATCCTTATGTAAATGCGGTTTAGGTTCCCTTAGAAAGACCCCCCACGGAGGGCACTTATCCTAGGGCCTATATCCCTCCTGCAGATAATCGGCCGTCATAAATAACACTATTAACACCACAAAGTTCTAGTTCTTTCCAGCAACAATCCGTCAGATTTTCGATCAAAGACTTTTTCAAATTAATTTTAGTGTAGGATTTTTTTTTTTTTTTTGTTAAGATATTATTTCAGTCACACACAAAGACCTCCTTAATGCTAATCCTATGGATGAAATTTATAAAGATATCGTGTTTGCATTTCAATATTTTTAAATGATTTTTGGGCATTGGATAGTTCAAGTCCATCTATATGCAGATCGTTTTATACTTTTTCGATTTTGAAGATTGTTTTCACTTTCGAAACCGATTCCCAAAATGAAAGTGCCCTCATTGAAAAATACCTGTAACCAAAAAGCGAAAAATGTTCTTTCTACAAATCTATCAGAGTTGATCAATGCAAAAATCATTTAAAAATATTTAAATTCAAACGAAATATCTTTATAAATGTTTCCCATAGGATTAGCATTAACGAGCGGGTCGCTTGACTGAAGTAGCCTCTTAATGAAAATATGATACAGTTGAGCCTCAACATTTTAGAATCAGCGGGATCACAGCGATATCGTATTTTCGAGATCTGTTAAAAAATAATTTTAAAACAATATCATGCCCCCCCCCCCCAAAAAAAAAGCAACTTTTTCCTCAGTGTAAAGAAATGACGATCAAGTAAATTGGTGAAGTAAATAATAAAATACGAATTACATTGAAACACAGCACATATGCTAAAATTAAATTACACATGTTAAACCACAATTGATTAATAAATATATATATAACCATTGTATAATACTACAAATCATTATCCACAGCGAATACAATCCACAATTGTTTATCCTGCCTGCGGCAAAAAATCGATTCTTAAATAGCTTAGAGCACTACAAATTCCTTTATATAAATATATACCTGCATATCCTTATTTAATATTTTAACTATTGATAATTGATTTAATGATTCCTTTTGTGGTAGATTAGTCTATTTTTTATTTGGTACATACACATCTATCCTTGTTCATTTATAAAAATTTTGTAAGTTTAAATATTTCTTGCTCAAATTTAGACTTTATATTCATCTTAAGTTATTTCGATGATTATATTATGAAGATATAAATTAAGAAAAGAAAAAAAAATCCACAAATCCACTTAGCGTAAAAAAAAACTATTTTCGTTCTTTTTTTTTCTACTGCATTCAAAGAAACAAAACAGAAGCAATGCGATATTAGCCGACTTACGCATCAAGGTCAAAGGGCAACATGGTCCGCACATTGAGTCATGAAGAGGATGAGGAGAAAAGGTGACTTTAAATAACAAGTGTTTTTTTTTTTTTTTTTTAGCAGAAACAAGAGATAACAAAATTGCACGTTTGCTTTATAGTTATAAATACTTACTTGAGTGCTTTTATTAGGCACTTCTTTAAAAATAAACATAGTAAAAGGAAAAAAAAGGATAAAATAAGTAGTTTTGTTCAGAACTTTTCGTACGAAACAATTTTTAACCATATCATAGTAAAAATTAATCTATTGAAAAAATTCACTTGGATGATGCGGATATTTTAAATTTTCCGGGTGCCGGATTGTTATTTTTATTTATTAATTATTATTATTATTTTATATGGGCCGGACCGAGCTGATCCCCCCCCCCCCCCCCCCTATAGATCGGACTGCTTCACTCAAGTAAAAACATCTACTCGCTAATGTTAATCCTATGGATTTTTTTTTTTTTTCAAATGCATCGTTTGCATTTCAATATGCTTAAATGATTTCTTTGTATTTTATATCTGAGATGTTGATCCCTAAGAAGACACCTTTTCGATTTCGTTTACAGATGTTTTTAGTGGTATACTTTGACTTTTAGAACCACTTTCGAAAGTGAAAGTATACTAATAAAAAAACCTGTAAACAAAATCGAAAAAGTAAAGACTCTTTGTGGAGATTGACTTCCGTTATCCAAAGCAAAAAATATCATTTAAAAATAATGGAATGAGAATGACACTTTTTTTTTCTTTGAGATTAACATTAGTTAGCCGATGTTTGCACGTGGGTGAAATAGCCCTTAAAGTTGCCTTTATCACCTGAATTAACTCATTTGGGGGTGTAAAGAATTGAACTTTACAGACTGAATTGCCTACGTGGGAGCTTGGCATTGTGTTGTTTCATAGAAAGATTGGGCCGCACAAGTTGAAGTTTTTTTCGTTTACAAGAGAGTATTTTGGTTTAGACAGCAAATATTTTCTCAGATTTTGTGTAAAGGTGCCGCCGAATGCTTTCATGTTGAAACCCAACAGGTGTTAGTTTTTCTCACGATAATTCGTGAGTGACCTCAGCATTTTCAGGTGACCAATGATAGAAGAAGTTAAGCCTGACATCATGTGGAGGTGCTCTAATAGGTTCTAGAGGGTCCCTCCCTATTCAGATTGTTTTTCAAGTGAGGACACCAGAGGGGAGACCTTCGGTTTTTGTGTTGTGAATAAGCCTGGGATCAGACAGGCAGTCCAGTGAGATTGGGGAGAAAGATTTTCCTCGTACAAGGAGGAGGGAAGGAAGCAAGATTCGTCTAGGTCCACGGTGACCTTATGACACGGGAATTGGACAATCTAAAAACCGTAAGACTTCAGTTGATAATTTTCTGTGTTCCGGGAACACTCGCACAAGACTCAAGACTCAACCCTAAAAAAATGCGATGCTGGATCATTTTATTACTCAAATAAGACTTTGTGTAAATAAATATTATTTAATCCCTTAAATTGATTCAGTGGGCAAATTTCTTCTCATACGCTACCGGATTAATCTTTTAGTCCGAGGGGAAATTCGCAACAGCTGGTGGCAGCGGTGGGATACGAACCCACGCCCCCGAAGAGACTGGTGGTATCGAGCGATGGCATCGTTCTGTGAAAAGATTATTGAAAGTACTTTGCACAGAAAATGGTGCAAGTTGGGAGGCAAATTTGCCGCATGCGTTGTTAGCCTTACGAACGGTAACTCATGATACTACGGGATTTTCTCCGGCTGAGTTAGTACATGGGAAGAATTTACGAACTCCCGAAGCTTTACTCTTTGAGAAATGGACGGGGGAAGAAGAAAAGAACGAATTAATTACTGAGTATGTGTTTAATTTGGTCAATAGGCTAAAACATTGTCAGGAATTAGCAGTTGAAAATATGACCGAAGCGCGAGAAAAGAGAAAGTTGTGGTATGACAAAACGGCGGTTGAGAGAAAGTTCAACGTAGGTGATGAGGTGTTAGTTTTGAATACCAACAAAAAGAACAAACTTTCGGTGTCGTGGATAGGTCCTGGGAAAATTCTATCTAAAATCTCTGAGACAAATTATGTCGTAAATGTTCCTGGGAGGCGTGAGAAATCTCAAATATTTCATGTTAATCTCTTAAAGCCGTATTTAAGAAGAATTGAGTTAGTCAATTTCGTAGCGCAAGAGATAGATGAGATCGAGGACAACATAGACTTGGATATAGCATTTCCGGAAGCTGGCACTGAGATTTATAACTTTGAAAATGTTATAAAAGATAGCAATTTGAACTCTAGGTGCACCTCGGCGCAAATTGAGCAGTTGAGAGAATTATTAAATAAGTTTAGTTCTTTATTTTCAAATGATCCGGGATGCACTGATTTAATGGAGCACGATATCGAATTGTTAGAGTATAAACCTGTTAAAATGAAACCTTACAGATCTTCGCCTAGACAAACGGAAATTTTGAGGAAAGAAATTAAAAGAATGCTGGAACTGAATATAATTGTTGAAGGGGATCGGATTTTACCTCCCCTATGATTCTAGTAGAGGCACCTGGGAAAGATCCTAGACCCTGTATAGATTATAGGAAATTGAATGAGATCACCAGGGCAGAATTTTTTCCTTTACCGAACATCGAGGACCGGGTAGAGAAAGTTGCCAGTGCAAAGTACATTACGGTGTTAGACCTCACAAAAGGGTATTGGCAAATTCCGTTGACCGCTAGAGCTCAAAGGCTGGCCGCTTTTGTAACCAGTTTTGGTTCCTATATATACCTCTGGTCATGCCGTTTGGAATGTTAAATGCGTCCTTTAGATTTTCGAAATTTATGGATAAGATGTTAAGAGGGTTAGAAGAATTCTGCCTATACTCTGTTCCACCTTAACTTGGCAGCACTGTGAAAGGTAGAAACAGTAACATTCCGCCGTGAAAAATAGTTCTCCGATATTTTTTAATCTTGTGATGAAAATACATAGAAATTTACATGGTTATGTTTATAAATTAATAAATTCGAGATTTTGTAACATATATTCAAAGTAATTTCTTTGTTAAAAGTATTTAATTCAAAAGTAATTTCTATTTTAAGCGCACGTATAAAGTAAAAATCTTGGCGTAAAAAATTCTCCTTTGGCGAGGAACAAATCTTCAAGGTTAAATATCTGGCGCGCTTTTTAAGCGTCTGTCAATTGTTTAACTTGTCATTCTCACTTATCGCATTCTTATTGTTTTATGAAAAGTTTTGAAGTATAAAACTGTATATTAAAATTATGTTACTACTTGGAGAATTAATTGTTTAATAATTATTAAGATGCTACTTCAATCATGAAAAATCCCGTTCGCTAATATTACTTCTACGGAAGAAATTACAAAAAATATCTAATTTGTTTTTCCGTATTTTTAAATTATTAACTTTGCATTTAATAGCTGAGGTCGACAGCGTTGAATTCAGATATTTTTCTCCGGGAGAGATTTCTGCGGCTTCGGAGGGGGGGGGGGGGGGGGATATTTTAAACTACTGGAAAGAAATTGCAATTTTTTGGCCATTGAAAACCCATAATTTCAAAATTTTCGGAGGGGGGGGATTTCATTGTTCCGGAAAGGGATTTCCCAATGGCCACCTCCTGAATTCGACATTGGAGGTCGAGTTTTTCAACGACCCTTGTTACTTTCTTGTTTTTGTTTTAGGACTTTTTTTGCTAGGATGATTTCACTTTCGATACAAAGTCTGAAAATTGAAACCCTTCCCCCCCCCCCCCCCCGAAAATGAAATCGTACTGACCTAAAAATTTTAAAAAGGGTCTTTGTAAAGAGTGAGCTGAACTATCCAAGCAAGAATAAAAAAAACCTCAATAAATTATTGAAATGCAAACGAGATATTTTTAAAAAATCGTCCATAGTATTGAATTGGAGTGTTTTTGCATGAGTGAAGTAGCCCCTTAATTTTAAGCAGTGTTAGCAATTTAGTGTTAAATGCAGTTTTAAATTATTTTAATAAATGTAAATATCTGTTACATTTAATATAGTTTTCCATAATTATTATAGAATTTTTACGAACATAATGTTGTTGGATATTAATAAATAATGAAATTACTAATTTGCAGTTTATATAATTTTCGAAATTTCTAACTAATAATTTTTAGAATTAAAGTAACATATTTTATATTAGTAATTAAAGCTGTAATTGTTTATGAAACAAACTCTTTATCAGAAATTATGTATTTTAAAGCAAAGGCGGGGGCGATAACAAAAAATTATAAAATAATTTGATCTTTTAAAAATCATGACGTTTTTACACCCAAATATCTATAATTTTATATGCATTAAAGTTGAGAGATACTTAGCCTGATAGCGTGGTACCTGGCTTTTTCTAGATTTCCCCCAGTGGTTGGGTAAAAATGAAAAAAAAATCTGTTTTAAATAGATTTTTGGAGAATTTGGCTTTAATGTTTCAACTCAATAAAAATAATGCTTTCCTCTTTTCAATAAAATTTGCTTGCAATTCTATTTTTATTTTTTTTTATTTTTTTAATGTTATTTGTAGAATTTTTTGCTTTTTGAGACTTTTTTTTAACATTTGTAAGAAGTATTAGTTTTTTAAATTTTGAGTATAAATTTAAATTTTGTCCTCTTTCCTCTGCAATTAGAAAAAAAAAATCACACCCAAGCGAAAAAAATCTCACTGAAAATTCTTAAAAAAAAAAAAAAAAAAAAAAAAAAATGTGACATTTATGCATGGAATTCGATTTCAAGTTTTTAGCTTATTCCAGTAAAAATTTCCATCTTTTTCCAGAATTTGTGCAAAGTTTTTAAATTTTTTCGGGATTTTTTGATATTTTTCGCATTTTGTGAGTCGGGCAGATCTAGGGCCTGACTATGAATAATTGGGTCTTGGGACCTTGGGCAAAGATAAATTAGGGGGCCCCTTTCGAATCATTGCAACGGTATTCAAATAGAAATGATGGTCACTCATATGTGCATATGTAATACATAAACATTTCCGCACCTTCGATTAAATAGAAAATTCTAAGGTTTGTCAATTCTAAATTAACTACCTTAATTAATAAATGTACACTTTTTCCCCCTTTAGTACAGAATAAAACTCTTTTATATAA
The DNA here is from genome assembly GCA_964019185.1 of Maratus speculifer. Classification (NCBI taxonomy): domain Eukaryota; kingdom Metazoa; phylum Arthropoda; class Arachnida; order Araneae; family Salticidae; genus Maratus; species Maratus speculifer. The sequence continues at coordinate 40,021,333 of OZ025295.1, read as the reverse complement.
CTGTAGCAATTTGTTATATTACTTTAAGATTAGTTTAATAACTTCAACATATGAAAGAGTTGGGATTGGAAAAAGAACAAAAATACTTTATAATTTAATTTATGGATTTGAGGGCCCCTTAAGGTTCGGGACCTATGGGCAAAGTCCCGATTTGCCCATGCAATAATAAGGGCCTGGGCAGATCAACAATAATATGAAACAAAACTGGAAAAAAAATGGTGAAACAAAGAAAAGAATAATAATGATGTTCGTTATTTTAGTAAATGTTTATGTAATAAAATTAATTTCATTAGAACCTCAAAACATATCAATTTTTGCACACACATTATATTTTCACGCCAAAATGGCGCTGTTCCTTGTTTATTTGCAATCCCGTGCTTTTCCAGCAAACCCTGGTTTCTACGGCAACGGCTGTAATTCGGCTCTTGTAGCATATTCAGTACTGCCAAGTTAAGGTGAAACAGAGTATACCTTATCTTGATGATATGGCCATATTTTCGGAAACGTGGGAGGCAACATATATGTTGCATTTGGAAAAAGTGCTTATGAGAGTCGAAGAAGCTAAAGTGAAGATTAAATTAGCCAAGTGCAAATTTGCACAAAAGTCTGTTAAATACTTAGGATATGTAGTAAGGGACGGAAGGCGCACCCTAGCCGAAGCAAAAATTCGGGCGATTTTAGATTTGCCCACCCCTAAAAATAAAACCGAAATACGTCGATGTTTAGGTATGGCGGGTTACTACTCCCGCTACATAAAAGATTATGCAGTTATTGTAGAACCATTAACTCGCGCACTTAAAGGGAAAAATAAAAGGGACAAAATAAGGTGGAGCGACGAAATGGAAAAGGCGTTTCAACAGTTGAAAACGAAACTGACGGAGGAACCTCTATTGTATGCTCCCAACTATTCGAAGGAGTTTATAATACAAACTGACGCTTCCGAAAAGGGTATCGGGGTCGTTTTAGCGCAACGTGACGGATTAGAGGAGCATCCCATAATTTACTTAAGTCGGAAATTTACGGAAACCGAAAAAAGTTTCTGCGCGACAGAGAAGGAATGTGCGGCTATCATCTTTGCAATTAAGAAATTGCGTCATTATATTGACGGCCAACTCTTTTCGATAGAAACCGATCACAATCCTTTAGTTTTTATAAAACGTAATTCTGGCAACAATCTGAGATTATTAAGATGGGCGCTCATACTGCAACCTCATCATTGCGCCATAAAGCATAGACCGGGACGAGATATTGCCCACGTGGATTATCTTAGTCGTGTAGAATAAATTCATCCAGAGTTGTTTTTTTTTATACTTTTTAAGTTAATTTGATTTATTTAATAGTTTGTAACCCAGAAAATGTAATTAGTTCAGTTTTTTTAATCAAAGAATCTTATTGATCATGTGTATATGCTTATATATCTGTATTTTTGTTAAAAATGTATTAGAGGGTGTCTATAAATGCCATTCTGAGATACTGGAATTTGCTAACCCATTTTAGTGATTATCAGATTCTTCATGCAAGCCCGAAGAATCATCTTTAGAAGGGGGTGTTGTAAAGAATTGAACTTTACAGATTGAATTGCCTACGTGGGAGCCTGGCATTGTGTTGTTTCATAGAAAGATTGGGCCGCACAAGTTGAAGTTTTTTTCGTTGACAAGAGAGTATTTTGGTTTAGACAGCAAATATTTTCTCAGATTTTGTGTAAAGGTGCCGCCGAATGCTTTCATGTTGAAACCCAACAGGTGTTAGTTTTTCTCACGATAGTTCGTGAGTGACCTGAGCATTTTCAGGTGACCAATGATAGAAGAAGTTAAGCCTGACATCATGTGGAGGTGCTCTAATAGGTTCTAGAGGGTCCCTCCCTATTCAGATTGTTTTTCAAGTGAGGACACCAGAGGGGAGACCTTCGGTTTTTGTGTTGTGAATAAGCCTGGGATCAGACAGGCAGTCCAGTGAGATTGGGGAGAAAGATTTTCCTCGTACAAGGAGGAGGGAAGGAAGCAAGATTCGTCTAGTTCCACGGTGACCTTATGACACGGGAATTGGACAATCTAAAAACCGTAAGACTTCAGTTGATAATTTTCTGTGTTCCGGGAACACTCGCACAAGACTCAAGACTCAACCCTAAAAAAATGCGATGCTGGATCATTTTATTACTCAAATAAGACTTTGTGTAAATAAATATTATTTAATCCCTTAAATTGATTCAGTGGGCAAATTTCTTCTCATACGCTACCGGATTAATCTTTTAGTCCGAGGGGAAATTCGCAACAGGGGAAAAAAACTTGCTGATTCGACCGGTTTCAAAATTTGGATTATTTTTGCCGGATAAAAAAAGAGTGAGTTATTGAAAAAAATAAAGAAAAATCTTGCTCTCTAAAGTTTTTACTATGTATAGGAAATCTATTTCAAAAGAGTTCTATACCGGGATTTGAGCTCTCTTTGGGCAGTTTTATTTTCTAACTGGAAGGAGGATCATTAGAAGAAAAAAATTTGACAGCTTACATTCCAATATCCTACAGGTAAAATCATTAATAGATGAGGGGAAAATATAATAATTTTTAACATGAGAACCGGTGAGACCAACATTATTTTTGAATAATGTTGATTGTTTAAAAATAAACAACTAACGCATCACGGACACCTGCGGTTGAGAGACGTTTTCAAATGTTTTGATACCCATTTGAGAGCATATAATTGTTGATTAAACGAAAAAAAAGTGTCAAAATCATTTGACAAAAAAAAAAAAAAAAAAAAATCATTGTACCCGCCGCACCGGCGTAAGAGCCGCACCTACAATATTTTATACTTTTAAACTCGTATGCGCCGCGGCTCATACGCCCGAAAATACGGTACTTAGTATGTAAGAATGGCACGAAGCCTAGGGACCGTTCAAGTATTACGTAAGCACTAAAGGGGGAGGGGGGAGTCCAGAGTCTGCTTATTTTTTCTGACAAGAGGGAGGGGGGTCACGACAATTCTTACGTAAACATTAAACAACGAAACAACTGCAATTCAAATTCAACAAGCAAACAAAGTATGATGAGGAAAGAGCGTTCTACACTCCGTTCGAAATTCGCCGTTTATTTTCGGTTTTATCCTTTGCTTATCAATCGGCAGTCCCGTGACCTGCATCACCCACTCGCCCTTTGTCTTCATTGTTGTCTGTTAAGTTGTGTGCCAAGTCAAGTACATTGCAAGACTAGAAAAACCCAGGAACCGGTGTGGCTGGGTTCTGTTGCCAGGGTAACTGATCAGTTGACTTTATTTTAGGTAAGTCCGGTATTTTCTTTTCTCCCGTTCAATTAGTCATGGAATTCCTGGAATTTTTGCAGAATTTCTGGAAATTTTTGTCTTTCCACTCCTATTGTCAAACTTCCTTCTCTACAGGTTTTGGAACTTTAGAAAGCAGAAAACTTACTTGGGGTTTTTCTTGTCTCGGATATACAGCACAGATATTTACTGTTTTAGTTCAGTTGCATAGTGAATTTTTAGTGAAAGAGTATTGCTTTTAGTAGCATAGTGAATTTAGTGGGATTTAATTATGGATACTAACAATGACAATATATTAAAACCATTTTATATATTTTGATATCACAATCCTTATATGCCTATATAAATTTGTAGGATTAATAATGTAATTGGTTGGTAACTTTTTATAAATCAAGAAATATTGATGTATAAGGTGTCATAAAACCTTACGTAAGAAAAGGGGGGGGGGTCTAGCATTTGCTTATATTTTCTTATAAGGGGGGGGGGAGGGGTTACAAAATGACTAAAAATGTGCTTACGTAATACTTGAACGGCCCCCTATTGAATATCAGTAACCTCGATTATCCGGAACTATTTTTTTCGGACTTTCCAAAAATTCGTTCATAAAAGGTATATAAAAATTTTCGAAATTTTTTATTTCAAGGAATGGACGTTAAAGGCAATAAAATAACACAAATTTTGCATGAAAACTGAAGCCAATCGGATAATTAGCTATCGAGATATTTGTAATCCTATTTTTCACACTCTTCGATTTTTCATGACGCTGTATTTCATTCAAATTTCAATTCAAAGATATATTTCAATATTAAATGAGACGCTTAATCCAATGCAGTAAATTGTTGGTTAATATAATTGAAATTTTTGGAGTTATAAGAATGCTTCTTTTTCGCACTTCGGTATTATTTGATTTCGTCTATTAAAAAACTATCTATCGCCAAAGTGTATGATTAAAAGCCAATAATGGCTTTAATGTAAATGTCACATTCACTTGGATTTAACACATTACGTTACGTCATTAAGAGATTTTTATTTCGATGTTTTATTTGTAGTATAAACATGATGGGTAAGTATTACGGTGGCCCCAACGACTAGTTTTTTATTGGAACAAAATGTGATCGCTTTAGGCAGATTTTACTGTAATTGTTTATGTAAAGGCTAAAATTGCTGCGTATTTCGCAACAGCAGGCAAGTCAAAATAATTCATCACGAAATAAAAGAAAGGATATGCATTCGAAGAAATTAAAAATAATATAAACTAAAAATAATTACCAAAAGGATTCATGATGTAAACAGAAATTTCAAAGGTCAAATAAAATTAATAATTTAAATATCTTTTGCCTACTCTTGAAAATTACATTCATAGACTTCCAACAGGATGTCTACAGAAATTGTAAAAAGAAGTTTCATGATTTCTTTCCTCATTTTCCCAACTATCTTTATCAAACTTCCCTCATTTCTGTTATTAACAATACACATACGGAATTTTTTCATGTATGCTGCTTCCCCGTATAACACACTTATCGGGATAGATATTATTTCCCTTGAGAAACAAAACAAGAGAAAAATATGAAAATTGCCTAATATTCACAAAGTATTGGTTCAAAGTTTCATATATCCGAATTTAAAATTTAGTCCAACATCACACAGTGGCCAAAAAATATAGTGACCAGAAAATTTCCTCTTTTTTTTTTTAAATTTTTTTAATTCTAAGATATATCTACATTTGACGGGATAGCTACTTGGATTAAGCTGGTCACCTGATCAGATTATGCTAATGTATCATTTAAAAATTTCAAAAATGAGTACATTAGACTTGCATAAAAAAACAAAAACGTTCTGCGCACATTTGGTCAAAAGCTTTCTGTAAATTAATGTTTAATAAAATTATGTATTACATTATTTTTACAATATGAATTAAAAACAGTTTCAAATAATTACTATTTAAATTAAAAACAAAATAAAGAATAATTATTTTGGTTTAAAAAATAATAGAGTGGAAAATCCACAATAGTAAAGTAAAAGAAAAAAAAAATAACCCCTAACGATTCAGAAAAGGATTGTTTAAAAACCACAGATTTCGACAAAGAATCGAAGGGAAAAAAAGAAAAAAAATCTAAAAATCAAAGAAAATTTTCTAAAATATCGTTTCAGCAGACCTCCCCCCCCCCCTCGATTCTTTGACGAAATTTGTGCTTTTTAAACAGTCCTTTTCTGAAATGTTAGGGTATTTTTTTTAGCTTTTTGATGAATTTCTCGTTTTTTCTGAGACTTTTGATGAAATTCGTGTTTTTTCGCTATTATTTGACGAAATTCGGATTTCTTTCGCGATCCCTGAATGAAATTTTAGTTTACTGAGGAAATTGGCCTTTCTTTTATTTATTTATTTATTTTTTTTCACATGCCTTTGTCAACATTTGCGTTTTATGGCAGCCCCTTGATGGAATTCTCGTTTTTCCGCGACCCTTTGATAATATTCGCGTTTCTTACGTGATCCTTCTTTAAATTCCCGTTTTTTTCGCAATCATTTAACAAGATTCACGTTTCTTTAGCGACCCTTTGAAGAATTTTATGTTTTTCTGACGAAATTCAAGTTTTTCTGTGATCCCTTGACGAAACTGTCGTTTTTAGGTGCGTTCGTAATTATGTAAATACGTAGCACCTATTGTTGTAGCTCAGTCAGTCCGTCTGTCTGTCTGTCCGTCCGCATATAACAACGCAAAAACAACCCAACCGAATCGTTTGAAATTTAAAATATATAATTATTACATAATTTTGTCGAGTCATTTCAAATTTTATGAAAATCGGATGGATAGATCAATTACAGGGACAATCAATAGGATTCCTTTACATTACGGTCAATGGGGAAAAAAGTTTCAAATGCATTTTAATCGTTTGAAATTTGAAACGTATATTTATTACATAATTTTGTCGAATCATTTCAAATTTTATGAAAATCGTATGAATAGATCAATTACAGGGACAATCAAAAGGATTCCGTTACATTACGGTCAATGGGGAAAAAAGTCTCAAATGCATTTTAATCGTTTGAAATTTAAAACGTATACAGTGAAACCTCCAAATAAGGGACACCTATGGGACCGGAACTCTTGTCCCTAAAATAGAGGTGTCCCTTATTCGGAGTTTTCATATTATTTTTAATTAATCGTTCTGAATAATATAAAAATAACAAAGCATTAAAATAATGTCCCTTAAATGAACTGAAGTGTATAAATTATGTTAATCAGACAAAAGGAAGAAAAGAGAATTAATTAGTTAAAATTTTCAGTTAATTACTAAATCATTAAATGATTTGTAGAGTTATTGATTTGTATTTTTTATGCAAATTGTGTACATTCAGCAAAAAAGTATAAAAATATTTGAAAGAATTTTATTTGAAGTAACAATCAAAAGGAATTGTTTTGCAAATTTCAACCTTTCAGTATAAACCTTTCAATTGTTCCTTTACCACATTTATAAATTTAGTTGTTCATTACCAGCAGTACTTAACAAAGAAGAAAAAAATATTCAACTGTTTTCCTTATTTTAAGGCAACAAATCACTCAAGTGCTCTACTTAGAAAGCAGAAAACTTTTTTGCACATTTACAAATTCATTTCTTGATTGAAAGGTACAAAATTGGAATGCTTGTCTATGGAAGCGATTTGCAATTGAACTGTATTTTTAATTTTTTGAAAAATAAATTACCTGTTAGTAATAAGTGATTTTGATCGTGTGACAAAGACGTTCTTTACTCTTTCTTGAGTAGTTACTTTTCTTTTGCGTGGAAATTCGGTTCAAAACATCTACATTGATATTTTCTAAAAAATCAATTGCATTTGCAAAAAAAAAAAAAAAAGTAAATAAATAAATAAAAATTGGTTGATTATATATTTTTTGAACACACTTGCTAATTTCAGACATTTCCGGTTAAAGTTAATTAAACCATATATCTTAAAAGTTGCCTTTTTTTGGATTTGAGAACAGTTTTAAAGCATATGTAAACTTTTTTATTTCACAATTTTCTTTTATTCTCCGCTTTCAGAATCATCCTCTCAATTTTCATCATTACTTTCAATGCAGATAAAAGCACTAATGCTAAATCAGAATTGTGGGTAAATAAATGGTCGTTAATAGTGTCATATGCCACTGGATCAACAAGCCTGTCTATCTGTTTGATAAGTGCACAAAAAAAAGTATTTTCATTTTCATCACAGACTACTTCATTATCTGAAATTCAAAAACTAATCTCTTTAATCTCATTTTGAAGTGTCCCTTAAATCGAGTGTCCCTTATTCAGAGGTAAATACATTACACGTCCTATACCAACGGACTGGGACCGGAAGTTTTGTCCCTTAAATAGAGGTGTCCCTTATTAGGAGGTTTCACTGTATTTATTACATAATTTTGTCGAGTCATTTCAAATGTTATGAAAATCGGATGCATTGATCAATTACAGGGACAATCAAAAGTATTCCGTTACATTACGGTCAATGGGGAAAAAAGTTTCAAATGCATTTTAATGGTGTTACACTCATTTGAATATAACAGAATTGACATGAATCTATGAAATATGTACTAAAAAATACATTTTGTACAATCTGTGATGCAAAGAATATTTATTATTAAATTACAGGGCCACACAAATGTATTCCACTAAATAATGTTATACGGGGAAACATTGTTTGGGGGGGGGGGTTAATTATATTAAACTACTTCACATTTTGTGAATAAGATATACATTAATGAAGTATAATAAAAATTATTCCCTGCATATTTACAGGAACACAAAGATTTCGACCACTATAGTGTATCCAAAGTACGCTCTACTATATTATATCAGCAAGATCTGAATATTTTAAAACTTCGTTATCAACGAACGCACCTCATTTGCTACGCTTTACGTGCAATTTCCAACTTGTTTCCCCTTGTAAGGAACTTGATTTCAAAGAACTTAATTCCTAAGCGTACAGTAGATGGCGCTACTCGTCCTAAAGGAAAGAACATGCCAAAAAAGAACAATTTTTCAGTTGAGTGTGGGGCAGTTCTGAGTTTTTGTGTAGTGAGATCAGTGGCGTAGCTAAGGGGGGGCGGGGGCGGCGGTCCGCCCCGGGTGTCACCCTCGAAGGGGTGACACCCGAGCGGCCTTTATTTGCAAAAAAATATGCATAATCTTACAAGATTTCGGAAAAAATTCTGACGTAAAATGAATTTTCTAGGGCAAAACTAGGCGCAACAGACTTAGTTTTCTTTTCTTGGAGAAAGTGAAACGGTTAAAAAAATGGGGTGTATAAATTAGATTTGCGACAGTGAGGAAAAACCCATTTACGCAAAGTGCGGGTAACCAAAACAAACTTTAAAAAGAAAGAATTTTTTTCTACTTATACACGCAGCGCCATGCTAAATGAGGGACGAATGGGGCAGGCCCCGGGCGCTGAAATTTAGAAGGCGCCAAATTTATACTACCATCGTCATTTTTGGTCTGTCACAAGAAAAAGTTGGGAGGGGGGGCGCCCCGGGTGTCAACTTCGAAAAGGTGACACCCGATCTTTATTTGTAAAAAAATATGCATAAGCTTACAAGATTTTGGAAAAAATTCTGACGTAAAATGAATTTTCTAGAGCAAAACAAGGCGCAACAGACTTACTTTTATTTTCTTGGAGAAAGTGAAATGGTACACCAAATGCGGCGTCTAAATTAGGTTTGCAACAGTGAGCAAAAACCCATTTACACAATGTGTGGGTAACTAAGACAAACTTTAAAAGAAAGAATTTTTTTCTACACGCAGCGCCGTGCGAAATGGAAGAAGAGAGCGAGGGGGGGGGGGGGGGGAGCGCGGTCCCGGGCGCTGGAATTTAGGGGCGTCAAATTTATACTACCATCGTCATTTTTGATCTGTCATAAGAAAAAGTTGGGATGGGAGGGAAAGTGCCAATTTCTAACTTTGCCCCGGACGCAATTTTCTCTTTGCATGTCCCTGTACATACGCGCTGCATTGACTTATGCAGAATTCGCGATGAGTGATGAGTCATTGTTGTCAGGGGTGTAGTCATAAAAATAACAGAGGATATACGCTCAGGCTCAAAGCAGAGGGTATATTCTGAAGACAGAGGGTATACCCTAGAGTCTGTATACCACAAGCTTTCTTGGGTAACAGAGGGTATAAGACGTGTCTTTAAAAATTACAGAAGGTGTACGGCGTATACCCCCGTATACCCTTCACTACATCTCTGATTGTTGTGATCTTCTTATTTTGGAGATCCTGTTCGCTTTCGTCAACGTGAAACTAACAGAAAAAAATTATGAAGTACTAAAATAGCTAGAACATGATTAAAAATATTATCTGTATACATTTAAAAATAATATTAATTTTGTAAGCCTTAAAAAGCAAATGAGTTTTTTTTTTTTCATAAAAAAGGGAACTAGTTTGTTCTTGAATGTTTCTTTGTTTCAATTATCCAATCAAAATCTTTTAAATATGTTCGATATCTATCCAATGACGGGACCTTCATCGCGAAAAAATACATAGACTGTCTGGCACCGAAGAGCGTCACTTCTGTTTCATTTTTTATTCTTTCTTAGTATTTAGTTCATTATAAAATCATGTATGATAAGTATTCATTTGAAAGATGTATTATTATAATTTGAAATGTTACAATTGTTAGAATATAGGGTTTTATCAATTAAATTTTTTGGTCTAAGATTGAAAGATACAAGTCCAAGCAGTTAATAGGTAATTAAAACTTTCTTTTTTATTTAAAAATTAAATTTTAATTTGAAAACAAAAGTGTTTGAATGTTCTCTATAAATGTAAATATTCGAAAGTCATGTCATTCGTGAATTTTGTACATATGTTTGAGCAGGTCTGCCCAATACCGCAATCCAGGGTGTCCTTTGAATGTTCTCTTTGTGTTCCTTTCATGTTCCACTGCATCCTGTTTCTAAGTTTTTTATTTCTGTATAAGATTGAAGGGAATCTGTCTAAAGTAAAAAGAGCTATTCCATCTCAATTCAGGCAGACAGTACTGATATGCGTCAAGTCACCATCACAGATTTTTTTCAAAAAAATTCAGTAGTTAGAACTAAATGATATATAAAATTTCCTAAAAGGATTTTTCCCTAAAAAATTTATTTCTCTGATTACAGCACTTTAAAATTCATGATAAAATTGACAGTTTTCAGAAAAACTGAAAAACGCTTCATTTTGAGATGAACACAATACCTAACATGTTCAACATATATAGTCAATTTATTTTTTATAAACAGTTATTAAACTGAATTTTATTTTAGTATAGTTTTAAGAAATATAGTGACATTTTTACTTAATTAAAAAAATTAGTTTTTAAGTACAAAAAATATAATTATTAGTGAAATTAAGATTTTTTTTCAGAATGTAAAAAATACTTTAAAGCTAAACATTGATGGCAATCCAAAGACCTTTAATGGGAGTTTTACAGCAAATTTTATTTTAACTCTAAGGTGCTTACAACTTTTGTAATTCAATTTTAAATTATGCAAAATTTTGTAAAATCACTACTTTTGACATGCAATTTCTCAGAAACACCATTTTTTAAAATTCTGATAATATGCTCAATTCATACCTTATTAGTCTCTAATAAATACCTTACAAGCAAATCGTGTGTTTTTGCTTAGAAAATCTTATATGATTTTTTGAAAATAACATGTTGTGTGTATTTTTCAACAGACCACAAAGTCAAGCTCTTTCTTATTTAACCGAACTTGTAATGTAATTAATATTTCAAACTAAAAAATACATCACTAGTACATAATTATTACTGTTAAATTATAGCTAATCATTTGCTTAAGTTTAAAATTGCGTAAAATACAGCCAATAATAAAATTAGTATTGATCATATGTCATTTCATTCCATACTCATAAATGTGTTAAATTCATCTACAGTGTGTAAAATATTTTGTTATATAGTATGGATATAATATATTAATATGCAAATAGATACATAACAGAAGAATTAGGTAGTGAAGGTTTCTTAAATTAACTTCAACTCCTTATCGTTGAAGGTATGAAGTCGCTCAGATTGTCCTATTGTAACTGGTTTTTCTGTTTCTAGAAGCACATTTTCCAATGGTAATGCACATTCATAAATTTTCTTTCCAGATTCTTTTGGCCACTGGAATGCTTTAGCTATGGACCATGTTCGGTACGGGTTTTACAGAATAACGCGGACTAGAATATTATTTTTTAGAAAAGAAGATAGTTCAGCAACAAATGAGACAGAATCTTGGATAGCTTTTATTGGCTCTTTTTGGAGATTAAATTTTGTTGCATAGTGCTTGTCTCACTCCCCAATATAGCATCACATGCACTTTTAACGTGGACAGTACCGGAAAATATCCACTACTTCATTACAATTTTATTTTTGTGCAATTCATAAAACTGCTACTTGTTTTAAAAATGTGCTCCAGCTCCATCTGATATATACACAGGTGATTCCAGCGTTTGTAATTGGTACAACTTAAATAATTCTTTTTTTACTTTTCCTATGTCACAAACAGCATGAGCTGTATCATGAGTTAATCATCAGGAACTATGATAAAACTCTTTATTTCTTCTCTAAAATATGCTGGGCAGGTAAATAATGATATCTGAGTATTCTGCCAATGGTAGCTTTGTACTTCATTTGGCAATATTAGTGAGTAATTTTCAGCAAAGTCAAAATGCATCACAAGCACAGATTTTTTTAAAGGGGCTTGGCTTATTTAATTTTATGAAAAGGAATTTTTGAAGATTAGCTTATATTTATCTGTCATAATAATGTGCATATTATTATTTTTTCATTAAAAAATAATATTATAAATTCAGAGAAATAAGAAAAAGCTTGATCTTCTGGTTTTTTGAGAAAAAAAAACTGATTGGAAGAAACTTAAACTTGAAAAAAAATATAATTCAGCTGTAATGTATGTATTTGCATATTAATATATTATATCCATACTACATAACAAAATATTTAACACACTGTAGAGGAATTTAACACATTTATGAGTATGGAATGAAATGACATATGATCAATACTAATTTTATTATTGGCTGTATTTTACGCAATTTTAAACTTAAGCAAATGATTAGCTATAATTTAATAGTAATAATTATGTACTAGTGATGTATTTTTTAGTTTGAAATATTAATTACATTACAAGTTCGGTTAAATAAGAAAGAGCTTGACTTTGTGGTCTGTTGAAAAATACACACAACATGTTATTTTCAAAAAATCATATAAAATTTTCTAAGCAAAAACACACGATTTGCTTGTAAGGTATTTATTAGAGACTAATAAGGTATGAATTGAGCATATTATCAGAATTTTAAAAAATGGTGTTTTTGAGAAATTGCATGTCAAAAGTAGTGATTTTACAAAATTTTGCATAATTTAAAATTGAATTACAAAAGTTGTAAGCACCTTAGAGTTAAAATAAAATTTACTGTAAAACTCCCATTAAAGGTCTTTGGATTGCCATCAATGTTTAGCTTTAAAATATTTTTTTCATACTGAAAAAAAAATCTTAAATTCACTAATAACTATATTTTTTGTACTTAAAATCTAATTTTTTTAATTAAGTAAAAATGTCACTATATTTTTTAAAACTATGCCAAAGTAAACTTCTGTTTAATAACTGTTTATAAAAAATAAATTGACTTAATATGTTGAATATGTTTGGTATTGTGTTCATTTCAAAATGAACCATTTTTCAGTTTTTCTGAAAACTGCCAATTTTATCATGAATTTTAAAGTGCTGTAATCAGAGAAATAAATTTTTTAGGGAAAAATCCTTTTAGGAAATTTTATAAATCACTTAGTTCTAACTACTGAATTTTTTTGAAAAAAATCTGTGACGGTGAATTGACATGCCCTGCCTGAGCTGAGATGGAATTGCTCAAAAGATATTTATCTTCCTTACGATTTTCAATCCAATAAATTTTACGGCAGAAAACTGTCAACAATAGAGTGTTTTTCGGTCTGGATCGATTTCACCCGAGACAGATTTTTTACGTATAAAAAGCTGTTTAAAATACACTCTGCCTTAAAATCATTGTTTATACGCTTCTGTTATTACAAGCAGTAATAAGATTTTTGGTTTCTTTCCTTAGAAATTTTTTTTAAGAAAGGGGATCATTAGAGAGATGAAATATTATATTTACCATGTTTCATATTTTTTCGACAATTTTTTTTTTTTACATAGGTCCCTACATATAGAACAGCTCTACATATAAATCATAGAGAGCTTTATGTTATCACCTTCCTTTAGGAGCAGTATTTTTATGCACGTGTATCGACAACATTACTATAGCGAGTTAAGAGCCTACACTAGTTATGTGGTGACTCGAACGCTAATGTTAAACCTGTTGGAGTATTTTTTACGATTTTCTCTATTGTTTTAAATGATTTTTTTAATGGGATACCTGAAGTCAATATCCATTGTCCATTTGTACTTTTTGAGTTTGGTTATAGTTTTTTACTTAAGGATAGTAGTATCACTTTTAGAACCGGGTATAAATAAGGTTACTGATCTCTTGTCTAAATTTGTATTTTGTTTGTGATCTTTTTTTTTAAATACGAGTTTTTATACAGTCCTTTGTCGAAATAATAGTTTTTTATGCAGTCCTTTGTCGAAATGCATGTTTTACGCGATTCTTTGTTGAAATTCGCAATTTTTACGAAGTCTTTCGGAGAAATTCGCATTTTTCTCACGATCTTTTGGCGAATTTTTTTCCCCCTGTCTTTTGATGAAATTTGCATTTTTTCGTGGTCCTTTAACGATATTTTGCGCTTTATCCGCAGAACTTTGAATAAATTCGTGTTTTTTCCTTGATAATTTGACGAAATTGGAGGGTTTTTCCTGAAAACGATTGACAAAATTGATTTTTTACGACAACTGCGATGTATAAAATTCACGATTTTTGGTGTTCGATATACCGGATTGAGGAATTTTAAAGTTTTCAGCATGAAATGACTTAAATTTTCGACTTTGCTGTTAATTGGGCGCTAATAGCAAATAAATCGTACATAAAATTGGCAGAATATTTTTAATTTTTTGACGCTAAAAAAGTTTAAAAAATAAAAATTGTTTCGTTCCTAAAATTTTCTGCAAAGTTCATAAATTTTTTCTGCACATGGCGTGCAAGCGTGCGTCTATATTATAGAACTCTGGATATTGGTATTGGTATAATTAATATTTTGATGCTCCCTGAATCCATTTCCCCCATCTATATGGATGTATGTTGATTTCTTCTTCTTTTTTTTAAGATTACAAACCAAGTGGTCCCAAACTTTGTTTTTGGTGTTTTTTCGATAATGTCTCAATGTAATTTGTGTGTATGTGTGTGTGAGAGAGCTAATACAATATTGCCAAAGTTTTGAAATTCTAATCACGCACATATATATGCAATAAGTTTTAAATAGCAAAAACGGATTAATGGATCCTCAAATGTAAAAATATATCAATTTTGTCGTAATCTGATTTTAAACATGAATACAATCAGGGTATGCTAATGTATAGCAGATAAATTTTTACTATACTATCTGAAATATAAAAATAATTCTCTTCTTCCTGCTCACGTTTATGTTGGTGGTGTGTGTGTGTGTGTGGGGGGGGGTGACACCATTTACGTCCGCCCCGGGTGTCACCCACCCTAGCTACGCCACTGAGTGAGATGGTGTAGCGTTGTTTCGGTTTTGTTATGGAATATGTGATATAAAATGCTATTCAATTTTTTGTTATTTGTGTCTGTGTCGTGATCGTCTCGTGAGTGTTTAACGTGTGAAATAAATTTAAAAAAGAGAAGAATGAGCTTATTTCTTGCGTCGACTTCAGCATTTCTTCGACAACTCTGCCTTCTGTGTTCTTACATACCTGAAGTTTGGTGGCAGCTTGTGTGACGAATCTTGATAGAAAAAAAAGCCAGTCTTGAAAAGATGAAACTCAGATATTAATCAAGTAAGCCAGTTCCAAATTCTTTTATTTTTAGTGCTTTGAAATATTTATTATCGATTAAATATTTTTTTAATCTGGATTAATAAATTTTTGTTTTACTTTTGTAAATTAATTTCAATCTTTAGTAAAAGTGCGGGTTAATTGGAGTAAAAAAATTCAAGCTCTAAGAATATTAGATTTACTGACTTATTCCCATCAAATAGTAAAAAAGAGTATAAAATTACTTTTGTTATTTCTTGCTACAAAGTGTTACTTTCGAATTCGTATGCTATTTTAGAATATTGATAATTGTTTTTAAGTAAAGAAAAAGTATTTCTTAAATAAAGAAATAAAAAAAAGAAAGTAATACAGTTATATTTAATTTTTAGTAAGAATTATGATGGTAAAATTTTTTTGAATCAAAGTGATTTAATTTGTGAAAATGGTATATAATCTATTCTAAGAACGAATGACTTCGAAAATTAAAGTTGTCATTTTATCATTTCGATTTATTGTATGAATGCCAATTTAAAGAAGAAAGGTTCTTTCTGTGTTTGGTTATTTAGTTTATTCTAAAAGGTAGAATAAATTATATTTTGTTTTTTGTTTCCTAATTCGGAAATAAATGCAGTGATTTTTTTTTTTTTTTTTTTTTTTTTTTTTTTTTTTTGAAGGAAAAAGTATGACAAAATAAAAGTGTGGATCGGGAAAAAGAATAATTCTGATTTCTTTGTTAGATTTTTATAAAACAATAAAAACTTTTTAAAATATCCAGATAAAAGATTTATTATCATTTGAAAAAGAAAATTGAGTTGAGTATTTTAAAGTTTATTCCTTTCATGTAAAGAATAAAATTGTTATGAAGATTATTTAATATATATTTTTGCAAATAATTTGTTAAGATTGCATAAAAAGTTTGAGAATTAAGAAAAATTCTGGTGTTTACGTAATGCTGTTTGGTTTAATTTTCATTGCGTAATATATTGATTTGAAATAATTTTGTATGTTGCATGTGAAGTACAGTTGTGAATTTCGAAAAAAAAAATATCTTAATTGTATTTTTAAGGTATTACATATGCTTATTTAATTTTTTTTAATTTGCATTTGTGTTTAATTTACTAAGAATTTTAGTAAATTGGTATATTGTGTTATTGTATATTGGTCAATTTTTCGTATGTGATTGGGATTTCAATTTGATTGAAGAAAATAGATCTAAGTAGGGGATTTAATTGAAGTGTGTTTTATAAATGAATTATTAATTAAATTTGTTACTTGCTTGAAATATTGTTGTTAATTTTAAGTAAAGGAAAATTGGGAGTTATATAAATTTAAAAAAATCAGCATTCTGATTTTGTTTCGATTTCCCTGCAACGAAGATGTCTTATTTAACAAAGGGTTCGAAGAGGGAGGACTTACAGTTACTAGCTAGTGAGCTTGGTATTAAGGATGTAGGGAATTTAAAAATCGCGGATCTGAAGAAAGCTATTCTAGAAATAGACGATTATGATGAAGATTTTGTTAAAGGAATATTAAATACCGTAATTGAGGATAAGAAAAAGAGAGAAGCGAGGGAAGAAGAAGAAATACGACAGGAAAAAAAAAAGAAGAAAAAAGACGTCAAGAAGAAAGGGAAGAAGAAAGGCAAGAGCATTTGGCTAAAGAAGCTCGTGAACATGAGCTAGAATTAAAGAAATTAGAGCAAAGAACTCTTGAACAGAACAATTTGTCAGAGAAAAAGATGGATCTCGGACCAAAGATACAGTTGGCACAAATTGTTCCGAAATTCGACGAAAAATCTGAGGAGATGGGTCTGTTTTTGATTAATTTCGAGCGAAGAGCAGAGATGGCTAAAGTGTCGAAAACTGATTGGGTAGCATATTTATTAGCTGTTCTATCCACAGAGGTCACAAATATGTTAGCCAGGGAATCACCCGAAGACGCGATTTTTATCGTCATCATAAAACACCCGACAAATCTTGGAGGAACTACGCGCAAGAACACTCTAGTTATTTTACCGCTTGGATAAAAGAATTAGGTGTTGACAATTTTGATCAACTTAAAGATCTAATTATTACAGAACAATTAAAGTTTCGAGTGCCTGCGGAAACAAAAGAACATTTTCTAGATAATTGGTTAAATTTTATGACCCCTTTAGATTTGGCAAAAAAATTAGAAGACTATGAAAGTATCAAAAAGTTTTAAAAAGAAAGAACTTCCTAAAAAGACTTTGCCTAATTTTCGACCCCAGTTTAAAAATTCAAATAACTGACTCCAAAAAAGAAGGTAAAGATAATAAGCCAAAAATGCATATTAAATCAGAATCATTTTCCGGAAATCATAGAGAGAGAGAATTCGAGAAGAGGAAAATGTTACGTTGTTACGAGTGCGGATCGAACAATCATCTTCATCCTCAATGTGATAAAATTAAGAAATCCACAGAAGTGATTTCTCATGTTGATGTTGAAAATGAACAAGATTCTTCAATAACGCCTTACCTTAGTGTGGGGAAAGTAAATGGTGTACAAATGGAAATTTTGAGAGATACAGGTGCGACAATAGATGTAATTCCAAAAAATATGTGAAGCCACATATGTATCTGAACGAAAAAGTGTGGGTTCGGGTGCCCTTACACGACGGTTTATTTTGCTTACCTCTCGCAGAAGTTGAATTGGACTGTGAAATGGGACATGTGATAACTAAAGCTGCTGTCTCTAGAGACTCTGTAGATTTAGGAAGATATTTGCTGGGAAATAAAACAGCCGAATTATTTGAAAATTGTAAAAAAGAAAAGGCAGTAAGAGAGCACATGATAAATGCTGTGCAAACCAGAGCTCAGAAGAAAATTCTGGAGGCAGTGGTTCCTCTGGAGGAACCTGAAATGGACGAATTTTCTGATGTAACTTTAGAGAAAGATCACAGCAATAACATAGCGAGTGAAGATAAGAAAATGGATGAGAAAAAAATGATAAATCTGAAGACAAGAAGATAGAAAATGAAGAAGGCTCAATTTTACCAGTTTGCGAAACTGTCTCATTGCAAGAACTTATCAAAATTTCTCCTAAGGAATTTTCTGAAGAGCAAAGGAAAAGCAAAGAGCTCAAGCCTCTTATGGAAGGTGCCAAAACGGAAAATCCTAAAGACAGAAAATTTATTTTGGAGAAAGATATGCTTTTCTATAGAAGAAAAAATAAAAATGGTACTGAAAGGAAATTATTAGTTGTTCCTGAAAGATTTCGTGAACAATTAAAAAATTTTTGTCATGAAACTGTTGCATCTCATTTGGGTGTGGCTAAAACTAAAGATGCATTGTTTAAGACCTTTTTTGGCCAAATCGCTTCAAAGATATCGAAGAATATGTCGAACTTGCGATTACTGTCAACGGGTTGGGAAGCCTCAGGACAAAAAGAAAGCACCTTTACAGATTGTACCAGTTATTTCAAAAATATTTACAAAATTAAATGTTGATGTTTGTGGACCTTTAACTATCAGTACATTAGGGAACAAATATATAATAACTGTAATTTGCTTAGCTTCGAAATATCCTGATGCAGTTCCTACACCTAATTTGTATTCTACGACGGTTATTGATGCTTTGTCACAAATTTTGAGTAGACTTGGATTTCCTCGTATATCACAAACTGATCAAGGAAAGTCATTCATGAGTGCACTTACAAAGGAATTCTTAGAGAAATTTGGCGTCAGAGTTGTGCGAAGCTCAGTTTATCATCACAAAGTAACCCAGTTGAAAGAATGCACAGGACTTTGAAACGGATACTCAGAGTACTTTGTTTAGAATCTGGATCTGATTGGGAGAAGGTACTTCCACCTGCTCTTTTTGCATTACGAACTGTAACTCATACTAGTACTGGATTTAGTCCAGCAGAATTAGTCCATGGACAGAACTTAAGAACTCCAATGATGTTACTCTATGAAAAATTGACTGAGCAAGAGGTAGAAGAAGATAGTGTGATATCCCATGTATTTGACTTAATGAACAGAATGAAGAAATGCCAAGAACTTGCTGGAGAAAATATGGAAAGGGAGAAACAAACACAAAAATATTGGTATGATATCAAAGCCCGAAAACGAGAGTTTAAGGAAGGTGATCAAGTTTTAATTGTGGCCCCATCCAAACCAAATAAACTGTCAGTTAGTTGGATAGGACCTGGAAGAGTAATGAAGAGATTATCAGAAACTAACTACGTTATATACAATCCAGAAGGGAAGAAGTCCTAAGTGTATCATGTAAATATGCTAAAACCTTACCATCAAAGAATTGTGGAAAACGTAAATTTACTTACTATAAAAACCACCTCTAATGATGAAGAAGAGGATGAAATTTCTAAATTGGATGAAGAAAATAAAGACAATGCGTTGTTAGAAGTATGACAAGAAAAAAAAATAAAAGATTAAATGAAAGTCAACGAGGAGAATTAGGACAACTTATTGGAAAATATGCTGACTCTTTTTCGACTGAACCAGGATGCACAAATTTAGTTGAACATGATATTGAACTGGAGTCAGAAAACCCAGTCTGTGCCCGACCTTATAAAATGTCGCCTAGACAGGCGGAAATTCTAAAGGCTGAAGTCGAGAAAATGTTGAAACTGAAAGTTATTGAGCCAGGTGAATCTGACTTTGCCTCCCCATTAATTTTAGTTGAAGTTCCCGGTAGAGAAGCAAGACTCTGCATAGATTACCGCCGTTTAAATAAAGTGACTCGAACGAAATTTTATCCTTTGCCCGACACAGAACAGTTAGTAGAAAAAGTGTTTTCAGCCAGGTACATTTCAGTTTTAGATCTGACCAGAGGTTACTAGCAAATACCATTAACCAAGCGTGCTCAAAGATATGCAGCTTTTGTGACAAATCTTGGGACGTACATACCGTTGCGCTTCTCTTATGGTTTAAAAAATGCTCCATATGAATTTAGCCGACTTATGGCCGGATTGCTGAAAAACTGAAGAATATGCGGTGCCTTATCTGGATGACGTGGCGGTTTTCTCGCAAACTTGAGAAGATCATTTAAAACACCTAAAAGAAGTTTTTAAAAGACTGAGTGAAGCAAAACTGCATATTAAACCATCCAAATGTCAACTCGCCCAAGCTTAAGTCAAATATCTTGAACACTTAGTGGGTCAAGGTCTTAGAACTCCAGGAGAACTGAAAGTTCTAGCCATAAAAGAGTTTCCAGTTCCTACTACTAAAACTCAAATCCGATCTTTCTTGGGTTAGCTGCAGGGTTGTTTGGTTTAAACCAAGTGGTTTTTTTAAAAAAACCATGCTGGTTTTTTTCCACCTGGTTTTTTTAATTCTTTTACCCAAATGTTTTATTTTACACATTATTGAAAAATGCAAAATCCAAATTATGAAGAAGCTACAAGCAAAGCTGTAGAAAAATGATGAATTAATAAGTTTCTAAAAGGACAAAAAATTTTAATCAACTCAACTTTTCTTGTAAGCTGTAAATGTATATGGCAGAATAACTATTTTTTTTTAATTAGCTGGTTAGAAAAAAACTAATCAGTTTTCTTTCTTTCTTTTTTTTTAAGGCCTATATGTATATATATATATATATATATATATATATATATATATAGCCATTATTTGTAAAACATATATATATAGCCAGAAGGGCAGACTCGAGTTAAAAATGCACTTTTATTATTTAAATTGCAACAATTAGTTAAGATTTACTAAGGATTTCATCATTTCAGAAATTCTTTTTGTTATGTATGCTATTGAATAATTAATTGGCAATGAGCTTTTTATTTGCTCTGTGATTAGTGATTTTAACAAGCCTTTTTTTTTTTTTTTTTTTTTTTTTTTTTTGCATTCTTACATTGGGATTGGGTTTTTTGCATTATAATTTTATTTTTTTGCCAGCCAGGTTGGTACAGTTCAAACCAATTAGTTTTTTAGAACAAATTTATGTAATATTTTCTCATTTTTGTAATTTAAGTGTTTCAAAATATTGGATGAAAGTAATTTCTATTTTTAAGTCTTATCTCAATAGTCACCATAAGACATAGTGAGTCTAGTCAAGGTCATGTTAGTATACATGTAGAATGCATATTTCATGCACTGATGAACATATCTGAAACTCTACAGAAAACACTTAAATCATGTAAATTTAGCAAAAATAAAATAGATGAAAAATATGCAATATTTAGATTTAAAAAATATTTTCCTTTGAGAAACGCAGATGTACAGATAATGACATAAATGATCTTTAAAATTTCAGTCAAGCTCTAAAAGAAATTTTTCTTGATTGGAGGAATTATTTTTTAAGAATAATAATAAAAAAAAAAAACTCAAGATATGAAGTCGAATAAGAAGACATTGAAAAATTAGGCACTAGTAAAGCACCTATTTACATTGACTAAAATATGCAAAAGATATATTTAAATCTTCTATTGCATAACCAAACACATTACTTAGATCAGTTAAGAAAATTGGCAGAAAGGGTGGAGGGGGGGCAAGACAAGGTTTGCTTGAGACGTAATAGAAAAAAAGTCTCATAAAAATGCCTAAAAATGCAATTTTTAGTTTAGATGTTTAAAAATACTAATTGTTATAATAGAGCATGCAGTCTGATGGCTGTTTAAATTCTTTGGTAGATGACAGCATTTATAAAGCTACTGTATATTTTAACATCAATGTTTTTCAATAGTCTAAAAAGCTGTTAAATAGATATTTTTGTTTATTTAACAGTCATCCTTTAACTGGTAGTTTTAGAAAACACAATGCTTGAAGTGTGTAAAGACTCTACAGCTAAATTCAAATCCTTCCAAAAATTCTTTATAAAAAGCTTTATTTTTCAATAAAAGATAATTAACTCATGCAATCTTCTAACAAAAAAATCAGACATCACATATAACAAGTATTTCAAATTAATTATTTTGAATAACCATTTGAAAATAATATATATGAAGTTTTATATATGAATCTATATCATATATTTATTTATAGTGCTAGTAATCAAAAGATTGTTCATTAAGATTTTCAGGGTATCAATGTTTCATTATGTAGCACATTTTATTTATGAAATATAAGACACAGCTTTTTCTAAAAATGTTTAGATTTTAAAGAATTTCAATTTTCTACATAATTGATTGTATATTAAATAATTATATTGATTAGAATTACCTTTAAATCAAATTATTACTTATATATTAAAAAATGTTTACTTTTGTTCATAAATTTCCATGCATATGTAACAGGAAAACATATTAAAAAAAACCCGGTTTAAACCAAAAAAACCTGGTTTAAACCAAAAAAACCATGGTTTTTGGTTTTTTTAAAAAAAACCCGGTTTTTTACCAACCCTGGTTAGCTGGATATTATCGAAATTATATTCCGGACTTTTCTGTAATTGCAACGCCTCTCACTAATTTATTAAAAGGAAAAATTCGCAAGTCAGCAATAGACTGGAATGATGACTGTCAAAAAGCATTTGATGAACTGAAAGTTAAACTCTCTGAGAATCCTGTCTTATATAGTCCAGATTTTACAAAACCTTTCATCCTTCAATGTGATGCTTCAAATTTGGGAATTGGTGTAGTCTTATCCCAGTTGAATAAAAATAATGAAGAATATCCTGTAATGTACTTGAGCAAAAAGTTTTCAGACAGAGAACGAAAGTTTAGTACCACCGAAAAAGAATGCGCAGCTATTGTGTTTGCAGTGCGAAAACTACGATGCTACTTAAATGGCCATCAAAAATTTCAAATCCAGACAGACCATAACCCTTTAGTATGGTTAGAAAAGAACAGCGGAACTAATCCAAGACTTTTAAGATGGGCTTTAATTTTACAGTCTTTCAATTATGAAATTGTGCATAAAAAGGGAAAACAACATCGGAATGCTGATAGTTTAAGTCGAGCTATAAAAGTCTAATTGATCAGAATGCTAATATGTACATGTGTTTATTTGTATAATAGTTAATTTTGAATTTATTATATTAAATGTGTGTAAACTATTTTTTTTTAAAAAGGTATCTTTTGTATTTGTAAATTTATTTTGTATAGATTATTTTTATTTCTTTTTACGGTGGAAATAAGTCCGGTTCAAGGTACTAAAAATGTTTTTGGAACTAGCGCTACACGAACTATGTTTTAAAAAGAAACTTTTCCTCGACAAGGCCCGGAAAAGTTTTCCCCAGGTGGGGAGGAGTCTGTAAAGAACTTGATTTCAAAGAACTTAATTCCTAAGCGTACGGTAGATGGCGCTACTCGTCCTAAAGGAAAGGAAAGAACATTCCACAAAAGAACAATTTTTCAGTTGAGTGTGGGGAAGTTCTGAGTTTTTGTGTAGTGAGATGGTGTAGCGTTGTTTCGGTTTTGTTATGGAATATGTGATATAAAATGCTATTCAATTTTTTGTTATTTGTGTCGTGATCGTCTCGTGAGTGTTTAACGTGTGAAATAAATTTTAAAAAGAGAAGAATGAGCTTATTTCTTGTGTCGACTTCAGCATTTCTTCGACAACTCTACCTTCTGTGTTCTTACACCCTCATGATCCTTTGAAGACATCTGCGTTTTTTTAACAGCTCTTTAGCAAAATCCGTGCTTTTTTGCAGCAAATTTGACCAAATCTACGTTTTTTCCCGCGATCTTTTGATGAGATGGGAGATTGTTTTCTGTGAATGATAGACGAAATTGACATTTTAAGGTAACCATTTGGCAACATTTGCAATTTTTGTGTCCGAGTCTTAGGACTGGTGATTTTTTTTTTTAAATTTTCGGGAAATTTGAAACAGAATAGACCACTGCTTTTGATTGCTATCGAACAGTAAATAAACTAAACATTAAATCTTGGGGATTTTTTTTTTGGTACTTTAAAAGTTAAAAACAAAAATTATGTTTTTCTTTTCTAAATTTTTTTCCGCACAATTCCGAGACTTGTGAAATTATTTCCACGCACGATGTGCATCTATATTATACAGTCAGTGATGTAATGGAGAGTATACGCCGTATACCTTCTGGATTTTTTAAAGGAGCCCCGTATACCCTCTGCTTAGAGTGTATATTATCTGTTATTTTTAAGAATACACACATGTATACAACCCTGGGGTGCATTGCACCACACATAATGAGCTATCCACAGAAAATGAAGACACCTGATCATCTGAATTTATTTTAAATATTAAAACTTTATACCACATGCATCTTTTTAAAAATGTTGGAAAGATGAATCAGAAGGTGGAAAAATATGTTATATAAAGTAAACGAATCAGTCCCGTTAACAACGTGAAAATGCAAATATTTTTGCATGCAGACAAATTTCCCTGATTTTTGAGATTTTTCCAGATTGATAAACTTAATTGTTCCTTAATTCGCAGATTTCCAGATTCTGTAGACACCCTGATAAATGAAGAACTTTTCGAAATTATCCTATGATTGGTACAACCACATCAGCTGATACTTTTCACTTAGTTTTGAAACATTTGACATACCGTTTAATTTTTAAAAAACCGAATGTATATAGCAAATAACTGCACCATTTAGTTTTATAATGAGAACGAATTACAAAATTAAAAGGATTGTATAAAGGGTAGTATAATAACTCATAATTAATTCTATTGTGTATATTAACTTTCTTAATGATAGATAGGTATTCAAACCCTTTTTAATTTTAACGAAAAGTATTTGTACCAATGTTTAACAGCGCATTTTTATAAATCCTTGTTATATTTTATATTTTACATAGTACTTAAATTTTAGAAAGATAAAAATTGGTTTTTCTTTTGCCTTATTTCTTTTAAAATATTCCGGTACTTATTTAAAAATTGTCCAGTAGGTAGATTTGGAAATTTGCTTGCAAGAAAAAACAAGATTGTATTTTATATTTATGTATTTAAAAATTTCGTTCTGTGCGATGCAATATAATAAAATAAATTTGCTCCTTTTTATGGTTATGTGGATCGCGCCTTTTTATTCAGTGCTTAATTTGGCCCTCGATTGTGGTGGATGCGTTAGTTTGTCACGCCTGGGTTGGTTAAAATAACAGTAAAAAAGTTTAAAAATCAGCAATTTGAAGCTCTATGAAGGAAAAAAAAAATTACATTTAAAAACATTTCAGAAAGTTTATAAAAAATACTAAAAAATTCCATTGAAAAATGTACACTGTCACCCACCAATTTCATTAAAAAAAAAAAAAAAAAAAAAAAAAAAAAATGCGGGTATGATACAGTAAAGAAAAAAAACAAATTTCAAGGCCGGTCGTTTTTTTTTTTAAACTGGAACTTGATCTGAGGTGGAATACTTTTGTTTTGTGAAAATGAAATTAACACTCGACACTTGACCATCGAATTTTTACTTTCAAACAAAGCAGGGAAAAAGAACTAAAGTTGCTAGGTGTGCACGCATTGAGAATTAGAGCTACTAAATGTATATAATAGCCTTACTCAGAGTTTCGGATAACAAATGAGTGCTACTAAGCAAAGACTTCATAGTCAACAGATATCTTTTTGCTAAGCGGTGCCTTTCATGTAGTGAGGCGCTCTTTTTCATGTGGTCAGTAGCCTTCATAACGTTGTTAAGATTCCTGTCTCTGGCCGAGGAAGCGCTCGAGAGCTAATGCTATTCATATAGGGAGGTTATTTTCTAATATCTGGTTTGCATTTTGACATTTTTAATTTATTTTATTTTAAATTGCATAGCTGAGATGCATGCCGACATTGCTCCTTTTTTTTATTTTTTCGATTTTGAATGCAGATATTTTTTTTATAATGTTATCTTCACTTTCAAAACCGATTTCGAAAGTGAAAAATGAGAAAAGTGAAATTTCTTTTAAAAAATATCTTCAACAAAAATAAAAATAAAATAAAAAAGGAGCGATGTCGGTTGTTCAATGCAAATAAATAAATAAATAAATAAAAAAATAACATAAAAATATCAAAATGCAAATTAGATATTAGAAAATAACCTCCCCATGGAAATAGCATTAGCACGCGAGCGCTTCGTCGGCCAGGGGCAGGAACCTTAACACGAAGTCAGCGGAAGTGATTCTAAAATATTTTTAATAATCTTTTTTCCTTCTTACCATTTTACTTCTCCCTTCGCCTTCTTTACTGTGTCCGTTGTCCGTTTTGATTACACACTTTCGTGATTGGCTGTTGCCGCCTGCTTTTCTATTTGCTGTTCCTTCAGCTTGTTCATTTCCCGCCTTTTCATTTCAGTTGGCCTGCTGCAGTAAACGCAAGTTTTCTTTGCGCCTGACGAAGAAAGACTCACTAGTTCTTTCGAAAGGCCTTGAGAATTCAAGTTTTTTTATGGTGTGTTTAACAAATTATTATTTCTTCAGACATGATTATTTTATTCTTTCACTAGCAGAAATTTATCATACTTGCTATGCTTATTTTATATAAAAGAATGAATAATTTGATTAATAAGAAGAAATTATGACATTGCAAGTTATATTAGATTTAAATATAATTTTAAAATGAAATCCCTTTACTTACCCATCATAAGTAGTATAGGGTAAGTCTTGCAATTGTTTTGAAAATCGAAAAAAAATTTTTTTTGACGGATTTATACGTTTCAGATACTGGAGATTCCGAAAAACATACTTTTTGAAAAAAAAAAAAAAAAAAATTGCCATCCGTCCGTCTGTCTGTGTGTCTGTCTGTAACCGCTCTATCTCCCGAACAAATTGAGAAAGAGACTTGAAATTTTGTATGTACATAGTATGTAAGAATCGGACGAAGCCTATTTAATATCAGTAACCTCGATTATCTGGAACTATTTTTTTCGGACTCTCGAAAAATTCGTTCTGATGAAAGGTATATAAAAATTTTCGAAATTTTATATTTTAAGGTATGAACGTAAAAGGCAATAACAGAACACAAATTTTGCATAAAGAACGAAGTCGATCGGATTATTAGTTGTCGAGATATTTCTAATCCTGTTTTCCACATTCTCCGATTTTTCATGATCTTGTATTTCATTCAAATTTCAATTCAAAGATATATTTTAATAGGCAATGAGACGCTTAATCCGACGCAGTAAACTGTTAGTTAGTAATATTATTATTTTTGGAGTTATAAGGATGTTTCTTTTAAGCAATTCAGTGCTACTTGAGTAGTTTGGCGTTTATATAATTTGTCGAAATTGGTTCATTAGCAATTCATTAATAGAGCATTACTTTTTTTTTTTTTTGGTGTATGTGTATTCTCAGGTCGAAACCTTTCCAAATTATGTTCATCTTAGTTTTTAGCAGAGTTGGCATAGTTTAAACCAAGTGGTTTATATCAATTGGAAACCACTAACTAAATGCTTATTTTTTTATTTTTTTAGAAGAAATCAAATAACATTCTCTCTCTCATTTTAATTACTTAAGTGTTTAAATTATTGGATATAAATAATTTCTATTTTAAACACTTTATTGGAACAATAAACATTACATATAGTGGGTCTAGTTCATGTTTGTATTTGTAGGATGAAAATTAGTATGTGTTGATGAACATATCGAGAGCTCTTAAGAGAAAGCTTAAATCATGCAAATTTGCCAAAGTACAATAAAAATATATTCAGTATTTAGCAAAAAATATATATATATATATTTTTTTTTTTTTTTTTTTAATGTACAATTAATGACACAATACAATTGTCTTTCTGATTTTAGGCAAGGTGTAAAGGAAAATTTTCTTGATTGGGCAAACTAAGAATTAAAATCAAAATATGAAGTCAAATAAGAGAATATTGAAAAATTGGATGCTTGTTACAACATTTCAATAACACCAATCATTTTTTTCTAACATTTGGCGAATCTAAAGTCCAAAAGTGTTGACTTCGAAAAGTCACTCAAAAAAGAAAATCATTAGAAGTATTTGAAATTCATATTTTGAATAACTGTGATAAAGAATATTATATTCATCAAACTACTAGATTAAATGTTTATTATTAGTAATTAAAGACTGTTTTTAAAATTTTTCAAGGTATTAGTGCTTCACTGTCTAAATTTTCTACTTAAATTGACTATAATTATTTAATTTAAATTACTTTCAAAATGAAGCTATACTACTTATATATTAAACAATGCCTTTTTTTTTTTTATCAATAAATATGCATGTATATGCAAAAAAACTTGGTTTAAACTGAAAAAACCTAAATTAAACCAAGTAAACCGTCCTCTCCCCCCTCCCAAACCGTGGTTTATAGTACTTTTTAAGTCGTTTTAAACATTTAGAAAATTTATGGTTTTAATCAATAATAATAATAGAACGGTCGATTAATCGCTGATTCAAATCAACTGATTAAAATCGTGACATCCTATTAAAGATCGATTGGAAAATTCCTCTTCACATGAACATAAATTAGGTTGAGTTAAATAAAAGAGTAAACAGAATTACCAGTGTTGAATTCAGGCGGTGGGCCGGGGGGAACAGCAATGAAATGCCCCCTCCCCCGGGAATTTTTTCAGATTTTGTGTTTTCAATGGTCAAAAAGAGCAATCCCCCACCGGTACTCCATAACATCCCCTCTCCAGAGCCGCAAGTGTCCCTCTCGCAAAAAAGTGTGAATTCAACACTGAGAATTACAGATACCAAATTAAAAAAAAAAGTAAGCTGAAAATGACTTACTTGTTTCAAAATGAGTCACCACGTAAATGGCAGAGGATTCACAGCAACATAGCCTGATAAAAAATATAAATTAAAAATCCCAATGATGCTGAATACAAGACATGGGATGAAAACTAAGATCGTGTCTTGAAAACATGTTGAAAAATCTGGGACACTGGAGTTCCAAGTTGCATTTGCATTCTAGAAAAAGAAAAAAATTACATAAGAAGCAGATTATTTAACAACATCAAACATTTAACCCTTAAATGCCGTATGTTACCTTTCGACAACATACCCACTTTAATCTTCTAAAATACCAAATATAGTTGAGTCACTTTATTTCGAAAATCCGCCTATTTAAGTTTAAAAATAGGAAAAATTAAAAAGACGTTCGTGAAGAAACGTACATTTAATGTTAGGATACAAAGAAGTAAAGTAGCGATAGATGTACATAAGAGGCTAAGCTTGATGAAAATGCGTGAAACCAAATTGCTCTTTTGTTTTGTTTTTTGTTTATGACGGCCAATTATCTACGCTTAGGATATAGGCCCTAATGGGTGGGATGCCCTCCGTGGGAGTCTTCCTAAGGAAACCTAGCCCGTATTTACGCAAAGAAATCCAAGGTTCGGAAAAAACCACAGAAAACTCCCAAAGGTTAGGTCGACGGCCGCGAATGGGTTCGAATTCAGCACCTATTATCTACCAATTTCGAGGGCAGAAACTCGCGGTCACTGGTGGGGCTGAAACCAAGTTGCAATGAAAGCTGTTTACTTAAGTACATATCGGCTCCATTTATATAATTCTGTAGAATCATTTTTAATCACTGATAAAAACACAAACAATAACTAATTTACACGCATTTATAGTAAAGCCAGTGATTTTTTCTTCTTTTTTCTGAAAAAAATCATCAAATCGACTAAGTTTTTTTTTTTTTTTTTTTTTTTTTTTTTTTTTGTCATCCCTGACTTAGATGTTTGGAGAAAAATCATACTTACTGCTGTGATACTGTATTTGCAGTTTTTATTTGAAGAGACTGTTTGTTATACACTATATAGCCATTAATGACCGGGCACTTTCAATTTTAGACATTTTGTCGTACATTTAAAAATATATATGCCAGATTCTTCTGGAACTTCAGGATTATATAAACTATGTTTGACTTCATATGTTTCAACGTCCATTTGATAAGGAGGACAATTAGGGGAGCGACAGAAAATCAAAGAAAAAGAAAAATATTTAAGATCACTCTATTCATTGAAATGTACGAAATGATCTATCGCTGTAGAATACAAATATGTGAATGCCGTACAACATGTCAACTGAGTTTTGTAAGAATAACAAGTATATTCATGGAAACATAGTGATTTTTTTTTTTTTTTTTTTTTTTTTTTTTCAATTAAACATATGCTGGTATGTTTTTAGCTTATCTCAAGCAGGTTTTTAACTAGATTTAATGCCAGTTTCAGAAAGATTGGCAAAATGTAGTGGAAATAATATGGTGCAAACGGAATATAAATACAGTCGAGTCTCGTTAATTCGAAATCGGATAATTCGAATCTTTGCTTAATTCGAACTAAACATGAAGTCCCGAAATTTTCAAAGGCAGAATAACGTTAAAATTTTTCATTAATTCGGACTCATTTTCTCTTGACTTCGTTTAATTCGAACTAACGAGAATTCCAATTTTTCATTTTTCTTTTCTTTCTCACGGATTTCAGATAATTTGAATTACTTTCCTTCTTTGATTTTTGTGAAAATTGTTCCAAACGAGTATACATATAACCCAATGCATTTGATATCCACTTTCTTAGTGTCCCGTCTGTCCATCAGTGACGCTTTAAAATTTTCTTCCGTTGTGCTTGTTTCTAATCTTTTAATTAGTTTATGTATTTATACATTGCAATTTAATATCAAATCCTATTTTAATGATAACAGACGAAATAAATTTAAAAAACATTATAACATTAATTCCTTTGTTATAATAGTGCCATATTAAGCATGTTTTTATTTCAGATTTTCCATAATTCGAACTTTGGATAATTTGAACGTTTCTTGTGGTCCCGAAGAGTTCGAATTAACGAGAGCCGACTGTACATTAAATCAGTACAAAAACCCTTAATGGGTTAAAATTTTTGACGCAGCTGTTTATTTTATGGCTCTAAGAATTTTGAATATGAATTTTAAAAATAATGATATCAAATTTTGAGTGACGCCATGCTATTAATTAAAAAATGCATTTTTGTAGTATTTCCTTAATCATTTTATTTTTTTCTATTTATAATAGCATGTGCAAAAGTTATTTTCAATATGAAAAGATACATACAACTTTATTCACCTATGCTTTTTCACACACATCTCCTATAAATTCAAAATATGTGTTTTAAAAGATATGATATAAAATTTAAATGACGCCTTTATGTGCCTTTAAAAAGTTTGTTTTAAAATTCAATTTTTTTTTTTTTTTTCATTTTGATTAGGTAAAATATATTTACACATCTAAAAAACTGTTTTAAATTTACATTTCGTTGTTACACATATAATTTTCATTGAATCTATACTATGCATTGGAATGCATTTATCTCAATAAACTGATTTATCATTTGTGTCACGTTATTCAAAATTGTAAGCAATATTTATGTAAATGGTTTCTTTGCGTCAGATTATTCATTTACATGCGTTTCACTTAGTTTGGATAATTTAGCGCAAAGAAATCATTTACATAAATATTGATATAAGTCTTATTCACTTTATCTTAAAGAGATTCATATTATATATTAATTTAAAAAAAATCGCCCAGGCCTTTTCTGAGATATAAATGTTTGGTATGGACATTATAGTTTTTGTTTTAAAAACGGGTATCGAGATCTTAAAAGATAAAGCACGTAGAAATGTAAAAAATTCAAAATAGAATTAGACTGCAGATATAAGACTCTTTTTAAAAAATCAGAACAATGTGAGCTATATTTGCTGAGTTATTAAAAAGCGGCTTTCCGCATTTCCTTTGATCTCAAACTAGCTGTATATATGAGTTCCGACAATTCTACGAGTTCCCTTCGACAATTCTACTATACGATTTTAGGCTTAAGGCTGCGTCACAGGAATACTACCGTCTTCCATGATATTTGATGAAATCTGAGTAGTTGTATAAATTTTTATTTGCGTATGCGAGGACTAAAACAACTTTCTTTTTGCATAATTTAATAGTCAATTCTATTAAGCAACTAAGCAGCAGAAAGATAAGGGATTTTCTAAAAATTGTGCGTTTTTAACTAGAGTTTTACGAAAAAGTTAGTATTAAATGAATAACAATAATGTGATTTGGAACAAATGCTTCGATTTGCAGGTGACGTGCCCAGGCAGGGATCGAACAGGAGAATCCACGGTCAGTAAGCGAGAACTTATGTGCTGAGCAAAAGGCTAGCTCGATTGCTTCCTGCGAGAAACTCGTTTTACTGACCGCAAAAGATGGCGCCGCTACAGATTTTTATCATGGAATAAGTTTGTTCTGATAGTTACCCAAGAAGAACTAAAGCATCAACAAAACAAGTTGGAAATTGCATGTGAAGCGTAGCAAATGAGGTGCGTTCGTACTATAATTTCAGATCTTGCTTTTATAGTATACAATACTTCGGATACGGTACAGTGGTCGAAATCTTTTGTGTGTTCCTGTTAATACTACCTTCTTTCTGTTATACAGTAAATAACTTGTATTAAACCCCAGCAACATATATCATTTCATAAGAAGTGAAATAGTTTAATAAAATTAAAACAATGTTTCCCCCTATACCATTATGTAGTGGAATAATTTTGTGTGGCCTTGTAAATTAATAAAAAATATTCTTTGCATCACAGATTGTACAAAATGTATAATTTAGTGTATATTTCATAGATTCATATCAATTCTATTATATTCGAAAGAGTAATATTATTAAAATGTTCTTCAAACTATTTTTTCCTATTGATCTTAATGTAATGGACTCTACTTATGATTGTCTATTATTTTTAACACAATCAAACTGATTGGTAAAGTTATCATACGAATTGATTATTTCCAGCTGAGCGAAAAATTGCCCAGGCCGGGAATCGAACCCGGATACTTGGCTTACAAGGCCAATGCTTTACCTGTTAAGCTATCTGGGCGATAGCCGGCTGGGATTTTTCGCTCAGATAACCTTATTGGTCTTAACATCTGGTCTGTCATTTGAAACAGCTCGCAGAATAAACCGCAGGTAATGGAACTCCATATAACGATGGATACGTAGATATACTATTATTTTTAACACAATCAAACAGATTGGTAAAGTTATCATACGAATTGATTATTTCCAGCTGAGCGAAAAATTGCCCAGGCCGGGAATCGAACCCGGATACTTGGCTTACAAGGCCAATGCTTTACCTGTTAAGCTATCTGGGCGATAGCCGGCTGGGATTTTTCGCTCAGATAACCTTATTGGTCGTAACATCTGGTCTGTCATTTGAAACAGCTCGCAGAATAAACCGCAGGTAATGGAACTCCATATAATGATGGATACGTAGATATACTATTATTTTTAACACAATCAAACTGATTGGTAAAGTTATCATACGAATTGATTATTTCCAGCTGAGCGAAAAATTGCCCAGGCCGGGAATCGAACCCGGATACTTGGCTTACAAGGCCAATGCTTTACCTGTTAAGCTATCTGGGCGATAGCCGGCTGGGATTTTTCGCTCAGATAACCTTATTGGTCGTAACATCTGGTCTGTCATTTGAAACAGCTCACAGAATAAACCGCAAGTAATGGAACTCCATATAATGATGGATACGTAGATATACTATTATTTTTAACACAATCAAACTGATTGGTAAAGTTATCATACGAATTGATTATTTCCAGCTGAGCGAAAAATTGCCCAGGCCGGGAATCGAACCCGGATTGTAAGCCAAGTATCCGGGTTCGATTCCCGGCCTGGACAATTTTTCGCTCAGCTGGAAATAATCAATTCGTATGATAACTTTACCAATCAGTTTGATTGTGTTAAAAATAATAGTATATCTACGTATCCATCGTTATATGGAGTTCCATTACCTGCGGTTTATTCTGCGAGCTGTTTCAAATGACCCGGAACTTGGATCCGGATACTTGGCTTACAATCCGGGTTCGATTCCCGGCCTGGGCAATTTTTCGCTCAGCTGGAAATAATCAATTCGTATGATAACTTTACCAATCAGTTTGATTGTGTTAAAAATAATAGTATATCTACGTATCCATCGTTATATGGAGTTCCATTACCTGCCGTTTATTCTGCGAGCTGTTTCAAATGACCCGGAACTTGGATCCGGATACTTGGCTTACAATCCGGGTTCGATTCCCGGCCTGGGCAATTTTTCGCTCAGCTGGAAATAATCAATTCGTATGATAACTTTACCAATCAGTTTGATTGTGTTAAAAATAATAGTATATCTACGTATCCATCGTTATATGGAGTTCCATTACCTGCGGTTTATTCTGCGAGCTGTTTCAAATGACCCGGAACTTGGATCCGGATACTTGGCTTACAATCCGGGTTCGATTCCCGGCCTGGGCAATTTTTCGCTCAGCTGGAAATAATCAATTCGTATGATAACTTTACCAATCAGTTTGATTGTGTTAAAAATAATAGTATATCTACGTATCCATCGTTATATGGAGTTCCATTACCTGCGGTTTATTCTGCGAGCTGTTTCAAATGACCCGGAACTTGGATCCGGATACTTGGCTTACAATCCGGGTTCGATTCCCGGCCTGGGCAATTTTTCGCTCAGCTGGAAATAATCAATTCGTATGATAACTTTACCAATCAGTTTGATTGTGTTAAAAATAATAGTATATCTACGTATCCATCGTTATATGGAGTTCCATTACCTGCGGTTTATTCTGCGAGCTGTTTCAAATGACAGACCAGATGTTACGACCAATAAGGTTATCTGAGCGAAAAATCCCAGCCGGTTATCGCCCAGATAGCTTAACAGGTAAAGCATTGGCCTTGTGAGCCAAGTATCCGGGTTCGATTCCCGACCTGGGCAATTTTTCGCTCAGCTGGAAATAATCAATTCGTACTTATGATTGTGACTGTAATTAAACAATATCCGATTTTCATAAAATTTGAAATGACTCGACAAAATTATGCAACAATTATATATATTTTAAATCTTAAACGATTTGGTTGGGTAGTTTTTGCTGCATTATTTGCAGACAGACAGGCTGAACGACGACTAGGTGTTACGCAGGGGCGGATCCAGAGGATCGTTTTGGGGGGGGGGGGCGATACTAAGAAACATAGAATTAACATAGTCGTAATTTCTGTTCATGAAATCATTCCTTGTAGAGTTATTATTAAATGAATGATCAAATGAAATGCTTTTCCGCGATCTTCTGACGAAATACGCTTTCTTCCGCGATCTTTTGACCAAATATGCGCTCTTTTCGTGACTCTTTGACGGAATTCGCATTTTTTGCATTTTTGACGAATTTTGCGTTTTTTCCCGCGATATTCTGTCAAAATTTGGGTTTTTTTCCGCGATCGTTTGACGAAATTGGCTTTTCTGCGATACTTTGACAAAATTAGCAATTTTTTGCAACCCTTTGAGAAAAGTAGTTCATTTTTCCGCGACACTTTGACAAAACTCGCGCTTTTCCATCGATCCTATGTCGAAATACGCACTTTTGAGCGATCCAATGTCGAAGTTCGCGTTTTTTTACGTGATCCTCTGTCAAAACTCGCGTTTTTTTCCGCGACCCTATGACGAAATTCGCACTTTTTCGCGGTACTTTAACAAAATTAGCTCTTTTTCAGCAGTCTTATGTCGAAGTTCGCGCTTTTTCAGCGATCCTATGTCGAAGTTTGCGTTTTTTACGCGATCCACTGTCAAAATTCCACGACCCTATGATGAAATTCGCGCTTTTTCCGTAATAATTTGACGAAATTCGCGGTTTTTCGCGATACTTTGACAAAATTAGCGTTTTTTCAGCAATCCTAGGTCGAAGTTCGCGCTTTTTCAGCGATCCTATGTCGAAATTATTACTTTTTCTGCGATTCTGCCTTTCCTTTTTCCAACCCTTTGACAAAATTAGCGCTTTTTCCACGACCTTTTGACGAAATTTGCTTTTTTCCGCGATACTTCGACAAAATTCGTACTTTTTCCTCGATCTTTTGACGAAATTCGAGCTTTTCCCGCGACACTTTGACAAAACTCGCGCTTTCAGCAATCTTGTGTCGAAATTCGCGTTTTTTAGCGATCCTTTGTCGAAATTCTTTTTTTTTTGCACGACCTTTGACAAAATTCGTGCTTTTTCCGCGATCTTTTGCCGAAATTCGCTCTTTTTCTGCGACACTTTGACAAAATTAGCGCTTTTTAGCAACATTTTAATGAAATTCGCGTTTTTTCCGCAACAACAGAATGTCTCCGACGGTGTCTCAGAAATCCCTTCCGGAAAAAAGTCTGAATTCAACACTGGTTTGGGGGCGGGGGGGCGATCGCCCCGCCCCGTGGATCCGTGCCTGGTGTTACGTATATATATATATATAATTACGATCAAAAGTACTGGAATGCATATTTGGGTATATTTGTTATTTAGGTAAATAATAGTGTATAGACAAAGTTTTGTTAAAGATTTCATTAAGTGTAGGAAAGTGCTTCATAATCTATGCTTAACGCATGATTTTTCATACTTGTTTTATCTCGTGATGAATTGTTTTGATATGCCTGCTGTTGAGAAATACGCAGCAATCTTTCCCTTTTCATAAACAATTACAGTAAAATCTCCCTAAAGCGATCACGTTCTGTTAAAATAAAAAACTGATCTCTTCGAGAGATCATGTTTTAATCTAGATTTTAGTTGTTGAAGAAAGGTAACAAGTAATGTTACTAAAATTTGTTTTTAACATTGCAAATATATAAAAATTTAAGTATAAAAACATAAGTTAATTACTGTAGAGTTTAAAAAAATGAATGGGGGAGAATGGAACACGTTTTAAAAAAGTAAAATTGTTTTACACAAAAGCAAAAATTTCAATTCATAGAGTGCAATATGAAACACTTTTTAATCTCCTTGAGCAATATAGAAACACAACATGCAAAAGCTATTTTATAATTAAAGAAATTGTAAGTTTCAAAATGTGTCCCAAACCTTCCCACAAATAGAGAGGCATGGGACAGCAATAAAACCATAGATATAGAAAATTTATTTATCTCTCTATATTCTAAAAATAAAGTAGCTCCCGCTGTCACCGTCGCTGACAATGAATTCTTCGCGACCGGAGGAGTTTCTTCGTTAATATTAAGAGAGCTGTTGCACACAAAAATATGAAAATTGATGGTATTATGCAAAAATGTTTGATAAATATGCTTGTGCAGACAATTTTTAAATTGAATAATTATTTTAAACGATGTTTAATGTTAAAGTTGATCAAAATTGTTCCATGAAAAAAAATTTTATAGGAGCAAAAACATGGAAATTTAATTATTTTTAGGACATTTGGTATATTAAAACGTCCTGGTGTGCAGACTGTATTTTTTTAATTGACTCATTTTTTGAGGATTTATTTCCATTTTAAATTAAAAATTTTCGGCATTTCGAGACCTATTTTTTACATATTTTAGAAAAGAAAATTATTTTAACCTGTTGCCAACTATTAAAAGAACTCAAAGAATAAAAATTCTTCCAATTTAAAAATTATTGAGACGTGAATATTATAGATAGAAAAAACTTTCGAACTCAACTTAAATAAATATTACTTAATTAAAGAAGGAAAATATTGAAAATTACGGCATAAAAACTATATTAACCCGCGAATTTTAAAAGAAAAAAAATTTAAAATAATAAATTCACCAATATACGTTAAAAGTCGTAAGTGGTGAAAAATTACATCAGATTCAAAAAATAAAATAAGACAATGCAAATAATATTTCCTTTCTAATTATAAAAATATTTTTGCGTGAATCCCTACCTATTAAAAAAACTAACGATTTGGAAATGGACCAATGAATATCGCGGAAATACAAGGGCGGAGCCCCGTTCTGTCGCCAAATGTCGTCAGGTTTTAACCGCCAACTTGGCAGTATATCGCCAAACTTGTTGACAAAAATTAGTAGCCAAAAGTGACGCCAACTTGGCGATATCTCTAATATTTCGCGAAGTTCCCATCAGACGTCCAATGAAAACCAATAGGTTTGCTTGCTTGCAGAAAATCAATAAATTCAGACATTTTAATTCAACAAAAATTAATATTAACTCATGAATAAAGCTTAACCACTCAACTTATTTGCCGATACGTCGTACGGGCGAAAAGAGTTTACTTAATTCATCACTTAAAGCTTTTTGACACCACTAAATTTTTTAAATACAATTTCATAATATTTAATGGCAGAAATATTTAGAATAGATGTTACGAATATTTTAGCTTAAAATAAGTGGTGTACAGTGAAACCTGCGAAAGTGACCACATTGGTAAAGTGGCCACCTGGCTATAGTGACCGCTTTTAGAAATTTTTACTCGAGTTCATATACTAAAATAATGAGAATTGCCCGGTAATGTGACCACCTGTCTAATGTGTCCCTCTGTGAGAAGTTACCAGTTAGCAGGTTATTGTCAATGTTATTTGAACCTGTAAAATGTGATTATTCATTTTCCTGCATGCCGAAAATTTTCAAACTAAAAAACTGAGGCGGTCATTTTCTGAAATTTTATCCATTAAAAAAGTACAGGAATTTATTTCCTATAGTTATTATGTGCTTAATGTATAGCGTGAACACTTTGTCCTTTATTGTATAATGATATTTGCACCTGTCTAAGTTGATTTTTACAAAAAAGTGCTTTACAGACAATCGTAGAAATGTTATCATTATGTTTAGATGTTTTGAAGAAACGCGGTTTTTTTCGCGATCTTTTGAAGAAATTTGTCGTTTTTTCGCGATTTTTGGACGAATTTTGCATGGTTTCTGCGATCTATGACTAAATTGATTTCTTTTCGAACTATTTGTCGAGATTCCCGATACATTTTATGTTCAAATTTTTGGATTTAGGACCTAATTTTTTTAATTTTTGTTAAATTTTTAACAGTTGAAAAATAGTCTGCAAACTTTCCAAAGAGTCTGCGACGTGCGTCGCAGCATTGCGCCGATTCTGCTCCCGGGTCCGGAACTACCGAACCGATTTCAAAAGTAATGGTATGAAAATGATGGTGTTCGCCCCGAATCAAACATACGCTAGATCTTATGTCGATGCCACTAACCCAAAGGGGGTACAAGTGCAAAAAAGTTCTAAAAATGAGATTTTTGTGTTAGTGAAAGGCCTAGAAACATGAAAATTGGCATGCTAATTACTTATAAGATATAAATGGTCTCCAAGAACCTTTCTTAAAAAATATGAAATTTAAAAAATCGTGAAAGTGCACTAAAAGCGTTCTATAAACGTTTTAAATTGCAATTTTTAAGGAATCTTGGAAACTAACGAATTGATTAAAAAAAATAATGGTATCAAAATGATGGCGATATACCTTCCTCCAATTTAGGCTATATCTTATGTCGGTGTAACTACCTTAAAGGGGGTACACAGGAGCAAAACGCTTTCTAAGAAGGCGAGTTTTGTGTTACTGAAGGGCAAGCTAATGAATCGATTTAAAAAATGATGGTGACAGCCTTTGCTCTTATATAGGCATTTTTATGTCGATGTTACTACCACCTCGAGGTTGCGGAACCCTTCAAGACATTGGAATAAAAAACGATGTAAAAAAAAACATTGGTCATATATGTAAATTATAAGTAATTTATGTCAACAAACGACGAATTTTAACAACATTTGTAATTTATCTATCGAATAATGCATTTCAAATTGAAAGTGAATTGAAGACATTATCATTATCATTGACATAAAGAATAGTTTTAGTGAAAACCGCAAATCAATCGACCAATTTTTCCGTTTTTTATGTTTATTCGGAATTTTGGACTCTAAATTTTAATGGCGCCTATCTCTCTCGGAAAACGTTTGGGACCCTTAGTTTCCTATTTAATATTGTTTGTCTTGATGTGTACTTTCACCCCTTAAAGTTTTGCCCAAGAGTTTAGATACTATATGTAAATAATGTACACACAGGTATAGATATATGTACGCAGATATATTTATATATATGTACACCTAAGCTCACATTATGCGAACATCAGTGGTTTTTTTTCTTATTACAAAACTAGTAGTCAATGGCGAATTACTCGGTACTTGGTTAAAGTACTACTCGGTACACCACTACCACAGATAATAAAGTTAGATTTTCATCTGAGTTGGCATTTTTGCCAGCTCAATGGCACAAACTAGAAAAAACCAAGGCAAAAATGGAAAAAACCGACAAAAATGGAAAAAGTATAGGACAAAAGTGGCAAATTCTTATTTTTCTCTAATGTGTAATAAAATCAATAAGCTAATAAGGATAATAATGGTATAAACAATTAAATATAACATATCATTTATTATTTTTATTTAATTTGCTAATTAATAAATACAATTAAATAATTTTGCATATTTAAAATTTTTATAAAATAGGTGGGAATCAGTCCAATACTTAGGAATTTAAGAACCAAATGAAAAATCTAATGTCTAATTTTATTTATTTTTTTTTTCTCAAGGAAAACATTTTGTCAACCATTAATACTTCTTTCAAAAGGTTTTATATAACTTTGCAACTTTTGTGTTATGTAATGAGTTCTAAAAATATGTAGAGGAGACTAGAATAAAACGGAACAGGGTTTTTTTTTCTTTCTTTCTGTGAATCATTTTAAAC
Source organism: Maratus speculifer (assembly GCA_964019185.1). Taxonomy (NCBI): domain Eukaryota; kingdom Metazoa; phylum Arthropoda; class Arachnida; order Araneae; family Salticidae; genus Maratus; species Maratus speculifer. Next base: position 39,980,757 of record OZ025295.1, on the reverse strand, counting down.
GTTTAATCAATCACGCACTACATGAAGCAATGCTAGCCTAATCTTCAGTTGAAAAAACTTGCTGGTCTACATAAACTTGCAGTTGTATAAAGAAAAAGATGAAGTATCAAAAGTAAATTTGCTTCATATGATTTTTACGCTTGCTGTATATTAATGACTTGTTTACGTGTATGTATAATAGTTTCCCTATGAATAAAACATCATACTGTATATTATCCATAATTTAAACTATGCCTAAAAGTAGCATTTTTGTTTTCACAAGAAATTTAATAAAGTGAAACCTCCAAATAAGGGACACCTCTATTTAAGGGACAAAACTTCCGGTCCCAATCCCTTGATATAATACATTATACAGAGCAAATACGACACAGTTAACGACAATTTATGTACCCACAATTCTGATTCGACATCAGTGAGTTTATCCGAATTGAAAGTATTGCTGAAAACTGTGAGGATTATTCTGAAAGTGGAGAATAAAAGAAAATTGTGAAACAAAAACAATACAGATGCTTTTAGACTATTCTCAAATCCTAAAAAAGCAACTTTTAAGACATAAGTTTTAATTTATTTTTATTCGGAAATGTGTGAAACTAGGAAGTGTTGTTGTTCAGAAAATATGTGATCGACCAGTTTTCTATCTCTCTTTCTTTTTTTCTTTTTTGCAAATGTGATAATTTTCCAGAAAATATTTTCAAAGTGGGCGTTTTGAACCGAATTTCCACGTGAAAGAAGAGTAACTACTTAAGAAAGGGTAAAAAAAAGTCTTTGTCACATGATCAAAATCGCTTATAACTCAATAGATAATTTACTTAACAAAAAATTGAAAACACAGTTCAATTCCAAATCGCTTCCACAGTCATGCATATGCATTTTAATTTGAATTGTGTCAAAACATTTTCCATTTTCTGAGCAGAGTAGTCGAGATTTGTTGCTTTAAAATACGCAAAACAATTGAATACTTTTTTTCTTGTAAATACTGCTGGCAATGAAGAACTAATATTTAGAAGTATGGTAAATGAGCACTTGAAGATTTTGTACGGAAAAATTGAAATTTGCAAAACAATTCCTCTTGGCTGATTATTTCAAATAAAATTCTTTCAATTTTTTTTATACTTTTTGCATTTACACAATTTGGAAAAAAAAACAGTAGTTTTACAAATTATTTAATGATTTACTGATGAACCACGTTTGAGAGGAACCTGGACCGAACTGCGCATGGGCGAAAAGAGCGAGTCCATGTCAAAAATGGGGAAGTTAGTACCATCTCGAGATGAGTTTGTTTATTAAACATCCTAGATATGTCGAATTTTTTTGGCGAATACCTTTTTGTTTCTCTAATTCAATTATCTGTTTCTAAACATTACATTATAATTCAATTACTCTAAAATAAGTTTAAAAAAAGACAAATATAATAAAAAAGATGATTTAAAGGTATGGTTATAACTTTTTCCCTCGCAATATAGCGTAACTTAATCTTTTTAGAATTAACGCCTGAATGGTGTGATTTTAAAACTTGCCAGATTAGTAATTTTTTAAAATTATTTCGCTACATTATTGTGTACATTATTTATTTATATTATTTGCATACATTGGATATGAAAATGAGAAATGACGCAGATATCATATACGCGCAAGGTTTGGTAAAAAAAAAAAAATTTCTAACGTCAATTTGGCGAAAACCTCATTTTCGAATGCTGGTTAAATATACATTTTTAAATTATTTTTTATTATTAAAAAAAATAACAATAAATAAAACAATTTTTAAATATAATAAATTTTAAAAACAAATAACAATAGAGCAAAAAACATTTTATATAATTAAAAAAAATTAAAGTAAATAAACAATTTATCAAAAAATAAACACTATCAGGGTTGCCATATTAGGCAAAATAACGCCATTCTGGCGCCAAGTAAATCCCAGTGAGTATGTGACACACAAGTGCCCTGAATATTTAGGTTGTTAGAATTGGCGAATTTCTTGCATAGCCGCCAAGACAGATGCCAAGCAGTCGTTAAAACTGCATTTTAGCCATAAATATAAATGAAAATAAAATAAGCTTTTTAAGAAAAAAATATCAACCGACTTCAAAAAAGCGCTAAAAAGAATTAAATAATTCAATAAAATTCTCTAATGACAAAACGTTATCCAATAAGCACACATCGGATATCAGGTACCGGCATAAAAAACGGTTAAATTTAATATGTATAATTTAATATCCACCAAACATAGATTTTAGAGATAATATTATTTTACAAGAGATGAATTGACATATTTATGATTTAATTTATGAATATATACATATAAAAAGTAATGAATTACTTTTTGAAGTTGGTGCCAAACAATCACAATCGATAATGATTATCCCCATTTTAATTATGATACTAGGCATAATTTAACTACAATTCTTAAATATACATTAAATAGTTTGGCACCAACTTCAAAAAGTAATTCATTACTTTTTATATGTATATATTCATAAATTAAATCATAAATATGTCAATTCATCTCTTGTAAAATAATATTATCTCTAAAATCTATGTTTGGTGGATATTAAATTATACATATTAAATTTAACCGTTTTTTATGCCGGTACCTGATATCCGATGTGTGCTTATTGGATAACGTTTTGTCATTAGAGAATTTTATTGAATTATTTAATTCTTTTTAGCGCTTTTTTGAAGTCGGTTGATATTTTTTTCTTAAAAAGCTTATTTTATTTCCTACTTTTTAGTTATGCATACCGTAATACATAATTATGTATACTGGCACGCGATAGCTCTTTGCAATGCATTACTAATGTACGCACTTTGCTAAGTTCTGATGTATTCAGTTTACTTGTCACTGTTTGATTGTCAACTTTTCTGAAACCACTTACAATATCGGTTAGTATCGTTGGGAATCTTAGAATTTCTTTGTATGGTAACTTCTTCAGACAAAATCTGCCACTTCGAAAAACTACAGCATTTATGAAATCTTAGTCTGCATCGAATCCTACGGTCATCGAAAGTGGGTATCAAAAGGTGACAATCCATCAAGTAAAGTGTCCTTACACATAAGAGTGCGACATAGTGTTCCATATATGAGCACGCAGCAAAATGACTTCATATATTAATGTATAGTAAAATGCTTTTTTAGTGCAGTCAGTCAAAAGTACTCCCCCTTCACTCAGAAAAAGGAAAGATTTTAGCAAAAATCGCACTATGCTTCAATCGATAAACAGCAACAATCTAATACCTATACAGGCAATAATGGCATCGGAAATGAGCAGTGGCGATTCGACGAGGAATCTGAAACTCATAACCAATACCTGGCTGCCTCTGTAAGAGAGTGACAGCATTTGATTCCCAAATATTTCTTTTATAGATGCTTTTGTCCCAACTACACTGTTAAAAATTTGAAACTTTTGCTGTACACTGTTAAAAATCTGCTGCATTTTTTTGCTACGCACACCAGCGCTTGTATAGGAAACGGTTACTTGACTGTATTAAGAAGCATTCTCATAGGTCGCAGTAGAGACATTATATACAAGCGGCGGAGTGCGTTGCAACAAAATGCAGCAGATTTTTAACAGTGTATCATCACTTCACCGCTTACATACACTGTTAAATATCTGCCGCATTTTGCTGCAACGCACTCCCCTGCTTGTATAGAAAACGGTTACTTGGCCGTGAAATGGAGCTTTCTCATTGGTTGGAATAGAGATATTATATACAAACGGTGGAGTGCGGTGCAGCAAAATGCAGCAGATTTTTAACAGTGTAGAAAACGATTAGTTAAATGCATTATGAAGGATTCTCATTGATAAAAATAAAGATATTCTGTAAAAGCGATGGAGTGACGATGCAGCAAAAGTTGCAAATTTTTAACAGTGCATTGCATTGCCAGGCATTTTTTATTATGGAATTTGATGATGATTTCCTGGAAGAATTCAATTGTACTCGTATGAGAAGTTAACAAGATTGACGAAAATTGCCCGCTCATCAAGATGCTTGGTGACTCGTTTTTGTCCAGAATCGTTTCAACCAATTATGTACTGTACTACATGTGTCGTCATATTCATATCGAGGAATCCTACTCTGTAAAAAATTTGACACTTTTGCTATATCATCACTCTATTGCTTTTATAGAAAACGATTACTTCACCCAATTACGAAGCATTCTCATGGATCAAAAGAGAGATATTCTACAAAAGTAGGGGAGTGACGATGCAGCAAAAGGGTCACATTTTTTACAGTGACACTGTAATCGGAAATGAGTGGTGGCGTATTCGATGAGGAATCTGAAACTCATTACCTATACCTGGCTGCCTCTATAAGAGAGTGACACATTTCTTTCCCAAATATTTCTTTTACAGACGCTTTTCTCCCAATTACACTACAAAAACTTGCCTTTTGCTATATCATCAGTCCACCGCTTTTATAGAAAACGATTACTTTACTGTGTTATGGAGCATTCTCATTGGTCATAAAAGACATATTCTATAAAAGCTGTGGTGTGACGCTGCAGCAAATGGGTCAAATTTTTAACAATGTATCATGGAGCATTCTCATGGGTCAAAGGAGAGATATTCTATAAAAGCGGGGGAGTGACGATACAACAAAAGGATCAAAATTTTTACACTGTAAAGTGTACACTGTAAAAAATTTGGCCCTTTTGCTGCATCGTCAATCCACCGCTTTTATAGAAAACGATTACTTCAGCCTATCGTGGAGAACTCTCATGGGTCAAGAGAGAGATATTCTATAAAAACGGGGGAGTGATTATGCAACAAAAGGGTCAATTTTTTTACAGTGTACACTGTTAATAAATGTGAACTTTGTCCAGTTAGGATTCCACACTTTGAAAAGATCGTGTGTCTATGTAAGTGTAACTTAAAAACATGAAAAATGAACGTTTCTAATTGGTCGATTGCTTCGAAAAGATATTGAATTTTAATGTTTTAATTTTTAAAAAAGTTCTAATCAACAGATTTTTATGAAATTTGAATGGGACCACATGGGCCCCATACGCTTTCAAACAAAAAAAGAATTATCAAAATCGGTTCATATTTACGAAAGTTATGCGTGAACAACAAATACATACAGGTCGAAATCATAACCTCCTCCTTGAAGTCGGTTAAAAAAAAAGACATGTTTTTATTAAAATTCACAAAAATGTAGGAGAAATATATATATTTTGGAAAGGTTATTCCGAGAACTACTAATAGGTCCACAATCTATTTATTTTAAAATAAAATTTCACTCGGAACAAAAAATAGAAAACAATATTTAATATCATTTCTCGACCTGATAGGCTATTACCCCCAAAGTCCGAATGGAATCGGCTTGGCATTCTACCAAGTGAAGCCCTTACAAAGCTGGTACATCAGTAGTAATTAATTGAAAATTTTAATTATCTTTTCTTATTTTTGTCTGATTAACGTAATTTATACATTTAGGGTACATTTAAATTTCATCTTTAATGCTTTGTTATTTTTATATCCTTCTTAACGATTAATTAAAAATATAAAAAAAAACCTCCGAATAAGGGACACCTCTATTTAAAGGACAAAAGTTCCGGTCTCATAGGTGTCCCTTATTTGGAGGTTTCACTGTATAAAAGAAAGTAGAAAGAGGAATGAGACATGCCAGGAAATGGAGGGATGAACAAGTCTTAATTCTTTCTTTTTAATAACATGAATGTAAATTGCTAATGTGCAACTATTTTTAGAAGGTAATATGTATGAATTATAGCATTGAAAATATATTTATTTTCAAAATGTAAATAAATTAAACTGATGATTTTTTTTTTTTTTTTTTTTTTGGGGGGGGGGGGGGGTCATCTCTGACTGACAATCCTGAATATTCCTCCCAGTGATGAAAATACTAGAATTTAATGTTGTAGCATAAATAGTATCAATCTACAATCTTTTTTAGATTGTTATATATAACCAACACTAGACTATTTTTGCATAATAGTTTTATTTTATATATGTCCCATACCTCCTTGTTAGTGAGGCAGTATGGGACACATTTTGAAATTTGTGGTTTCTTTAATTCAGGGCTTGAAATTCAATTTTTCGAAGGAGGGGAGTCTCCCTACCAACATTTATAAATGGAGGGGAGTTTGGCTGTTTGGGAGGGAGAAGAAATGTTTAAAACCCGCCATTATTTTATGTGCTATTTAAAGAATTACCAGAATACAGACATAAAAAAATATCACTGAAGCCATTTTTATCAACAATTCAGAATAATTATGCAAAATGTGTAAAAAAAAACTTTTATACTGTCTTTTTATTACTGGTGGTAAATTCCCTCCCGGTGCTAATTATTTTTGTCATAGATCTAATTATTGTTTTAATAATAATTAATAAAACTTTTAATTAATTTAATAAATTTATATTTATAATTTATAATTAATTGTTATAACCAATGTTATTTTTCTGTATATTAAATGTGTAAAAAACAAATTTAATCATAAAATAATACTTATTTGAGTGTAGAAAATAAGAAATACCACTATTGTTTGCATTTCTTTAAAAAAGGGGCAAGTCAAATTCATCGAAAAAGACTTTCTTAAAAAATGAATACTTTGTTGAGTAAAAGGATACTTTTTGTTTAATGAATGGCTGCTTTCAGGAATTGCACTCACTCAGAAAGATTTGGAGCTGTCAGTAGCTGATTTTAGAGCAGCAAAGGAAAAAAAATATATTGAAGCAGGAAAATTAGTTTGTTGAACAAAAAAATGAACTCCCCGTAATATTATTTTTGGGGGGAGGAGGTTCACTTTGACGAACGTTTCATATTTTCGCTATCTTTTAATGAAATCTGTCTTGTAACGATCTTTTCACGAAATCTGCCGTTTTTTCGGGATTTTTTGACGAAATTTGCCGTTTTTTCGTGAATTTGAGAAAATTTGCCGTTTTTTCGAGATCTTTTGATGAAATCTGATGTTTTATCGCGATTTTTTACGAAAATTGTCGTTTTTCGCGATATTTTCGGGAAATTTGTAGTTTACAGTGAATCTTTTGTCGAAATTTGTCGTTTTTCGTGATTTTTGGACGAAATTTGACGTTTTTTCGTGAATTTTGTGAGGAAATTTGCCGTTTTTTCGCGATTTTTGATGAAAAATGATGTTTTGTCGCGATTTTTTTACGAAAATTGTCGTTTTTCGTGATATTTTGAGGAAATTTGTCGTTTATAGCGAATCTTTTGTCGAAATTTGTCGTTTTTCACGATTTTTGGACGAAATTTGCCGTTTTTTCGTGAATTTTCTGAGGAAATTTGCCGTTTTTTCGCGTTTTTTGGACGAAATTTTACGTTTTTACAGAATTCTGTGATGAAATTAGGCATTTTTTCGTGATTCTTGATGGAATTTGCCGGAAATTGGTTGTTTTTTCGCGATCTTTTAACAATATTTGCCGTTTTTAGCAAACTTTTGCGAAATCACGCGTCTTGTGAAACATGTAATAGCTGTTTCTTTTGTGTGTCATCTCCGATCTTTTGCGTAATTTACGCGCATTAGCACGTCCGCGGCATCAGTTTCATAATTTTTGGAATTGAATGTGTTATTTTTTTTGGGGGGGGGGAGGGGGGGAATTCCGAACAGAATCACCTTTATTTCGCCGCGGAAAAAATCGCGATTTTCAATGATTTTTCGCTGTAAAAAAACTCGCAAAATGTGTCGATTACTCGCATGAAAATATCACAAAATTCGTGGGAGTTGATCATAGTTTCATAATGCAAAATTGTTTGGGCGGGAGCCTCCCGTCCACGTTATTCTTTTGGGCGGGATTTCAAAATTTTGGACGCGAATCCCGCCATCCCGCCCTGAAATTCAAGCCCTGTAATTACAAAATTGTTTTTGAAAATTATGTTTCTACATTGTTCAAGAACATTCAAAAGTGTTTCATTTTGTATTCTATTAATCAAAATTATTTTTGGGTGAAACAAAGTTGAATTTCTTATTTTTGTAAAAAATGTCCCATTCCTCCCCACTATCCCCTAAATATTTAAGTCTTTGGTACTAATTTATAATTATGCATCTGATGAAACTAATCTGTTACAGATAATAAAGCAATTAAATTAAATGGAAAATTATATATTGAAAAAAGTCTTTGTTATGTCTTGTTAGGAAATTAAATTTTTTCCCTCCCTCTTACACCTCAAGAAATGGACAAAAGTTACATTCATTACATTTCATAAAATGCATAATTATACTTTTATTTAACTTAAGAGTTCAAAAATACATTAGAATATTGATTGTTTAATTAAGTATTAAGTTTTTTTTCTTTCATGAAATTTCTTTTCTCTTTTTCGGGGAAAATAATTAAATAGACCGCCTATTTTTGCCATAACTTTATCAAAAACCTACTTTTGCCAGGACGGTTTTAACCAGTTTTTTTCCGCCAATGGCAAAAACTTGCCAACCATGGTTTTGATAGTAGATAAATGTATTTTTAATTACCCTTCTAGTTTGTGAGTTGTGTTAATTATTGTTCCACTTACACACATTGGAATCACGAATTGTTTTTGTTGAGAGTGTATCCTTTGTACGAAAATTTCACCTATTTCGTAGTAAGAATAGCCGATAACTTATAGATAGCAATTTCCATTCTGATATACACCATTATAATAAATGGGTCGCGAAAAATCATTTTACTTAGAGGTGGGTCGCATACCAATAAAGTTTGGGAATCGTTGGTATAATTCATTATTAAAATCAAAATCAATTGTATATTTTTCAACAAAATTTTTCCAGATGGCTGGAATTTCCCCTATCCTAGATTAGAGGTCTGCACGGGCCGGAATTTCCAGGCCCTGGCCCGGCCCGTAGGAAATTTTTTTCGGCCCGGCCCGACCCGACCCGTAGTAAAACTCAAAAGTTCGGCCCGGGCCCGGCCCGTTTAAAATTTTATATTTTAGGCCCGCCCATTTTGGCCCGCTACAATTTCTACGATTTCTAAAAAAATCAGATTTTTTTCATATAATTAAGATTTCTTTAAAGAAAACTGCATACATATCTATGGAATGATTTTACAGTATATTTTACAGGAAATACACATTAGCAACATTAGTGATTACTAAGATTCTTAGGCTTTCAACAATCAAATAAAGATTCATCAAAAAATTAATATGGCTTAGAATAACAGAAAAAAGAAAGAAAGTTAAAAACATCGTAACTTTTGAGGCTGTTTAATAAAAGAAGATTTATAAAAATATTTCTATATCATTTTATTAAAGATTTTAAATCCAAATTCATTCGTTAATTCAAATATGCGCCTTTCTGATACATTTCTAAATTCATTTTTTTTTTCTCAGAAACGCATAGCAGGTATCTTTATTCAGAAACTATATAATCAAATGGCATTATCCATTTTTTGATACAAGCAATTTAAGAATACTGAAAGGAATTAAATTATCGTTATAGTTAGCGTTTTAAATAGAATTTCTGGAAACGATAGCATGGGAAGGGAGAAAAACCTGCAACCATTTGAGAAACTATTGCATCTGAACAAGGTTATGCAAGTATTTTATTCATCAAAAATGAAAAATGCTATTCGATTCCAAATTCCTTCAATAGTCAGGCTTATCACTTTTATATTTTTACAATTAAAAATTAATCTGGAAATGTGTCAAACTTTCGCGTTATTGAGAAATTAATTTAAAAACCATCAAGAAGTATATATATCCAAAGATTAATCTAACTTAAGTTCTTTATCGCTGTTAATAATTTTACAAATCATGTTGTCTGCCCTACAGATCTTGAGAACAATAAAGTCTTGTTTCGGTCCGGTAAGTCTATATGTAGAAAAATAATGCAAGCTTGATTTCGGCCCGGTATGAGTCAGCTAAAAAAATATTAAAACGGGTTACACACAATTTAACTGTCCGATGCCCATCTCACTCTGTACAAGTTACATTTTTATATTGATGCTGTCAAACTAGTATGGCTCGTGAGCACATTTATATTTATTCTCGTTAAAACCATTTGCGTTGAAAATAGATCATATTTTATCGTTTCTGCTTAAACCGGCCCGGGTATGGGCCCGTGCAGACTTCTATCTTAGACCGCCAGATCGGATATAGTCTTCACATCTGCCTTTTTCTGACTTGTCTCATTCCTCCCTACTTCCTTGTTTTGTATCAAACTTCATATGATAATGTCGCTTTTAGGCTTAGTTTAAATTATGGATAACATACAGTATAATGTTCCGTAAATAGGGAAACTATTACACCTATGCATAAACAAGTCATTAATATACTGATAGCATAAAAAGTATATGAAGCAAATTTACTTTTGATTCTTGAAATTAGTGGTGTACCGAGTTAGTACTTTGGCCGAGTAGCCAAGTACCAAGTAGTTGTGCAATAAAAAAAAAAAAAAAAAAAAAAAAAAAACACTGATGTGCGCATAATGTGAACTTAAGTGTACATATATATAAATATACCTGTGCACGTATATTTATGTGTGTACATATATATAATATACATATATAGTATAGAATTTAAAATGAAGAAACATGATCCTAAATCAAGAGTTGAATATGCTGAATTATGCAAAACAGTAAGAAAATGCATTACAGAAAAGATATCAGAAAATTTAATTATGATCTTGTTAAAAAAGTTCTGGAAGATAACAAAAGTTTAAAATCAGCTAAGCGCAAGTTATGTGCAGGGCCATCGCTAAGACTTTTTATTGAGGGGAGACAGGACCTAAAATTGCCAAGTCAAATTTCAATATTTGCCAACTCATTTTACAATTTTGCCAACTTACCACAATTAGAAAATGTAATATAGCACCTATTTGTTAAAAGGTTAATAATATTCCCAATTAGTTTTGTAATTTTTGCCAATTCTATCAAAAATCGAAAATATATTATAGTTTTTATTAAAATTTTAAAGAAAATTTGCCAACTAAGTTGCCAAGTGTAACAACGTTCACGAATGTTTGGGGGGGGGAGGCTCCCCCCCCCCTTAGCGAGGCCCCTGGTTATGTGTAGGAAGAAAAGGTATTTTTGCACGAAAGAGAGCAGATGGAACAATCACCAAAATCAACAACGGAATAGTACACATTGTTGAGAAATTCTATAATGATCTATATAAATGTGAAGATCAGAGGGAAATCAACGTACACGATCAACAAGAAATCTTAACAGAAACTAAAGAGATAATCCCAGTGATGACAGATAAAGTTTTACAAGCTATTAGATTTACTAGTACTTCCCTCAGAGGGATTAGTCTGAGCGATATTGCTTAGAACAGAGTTTTAATAATAACATGCTAAAAGTAAAAAGTGCTATCTCTAATTGATTAAATACATTGTCACAAATTCAAATGACAAAAAAGAGCAGCGTGAAAGGCACAATTGCAAAATATTGCATAAAAATTCCTATACACTGTTAAAAAAAATGGAAAATCAAACTATACAAAACAGCCACGCATGGATATAAAATTTGAAGTACGAAATACATTAAAAGTAATACAGATAACATAGTACTAAAATAACTTGTATCGGAATTTAAACTCTTTGAAATGACATCAAAAATATATTCATCAATTTTAATACTTAAAAGTGGCACAAATCATGATGGTTGAGTAGAATGAGGGAATTTTTTATAATGTGTGTGGTGCCTTTAAATAGTTAGAACAAAATAATTAATATACATAATAATATAATATCTACATCTGTTTTCAATGCACGATAAAGTTTTCGATGAAAAATTGGAGTATTATCTCTTTAAAAAATGGTATATAAAAAACCCGAAACGGCAACAAAGGAATACAATGTGCCGTTTCAAGTGTGTTCCAGATATGCTCAATTTGATTTAAATGAGTTGTGCATGCTGGCCACTGCATACGCTGTTTTGTTTTCGTTTTAGAACCATTCCCATGAAATTGAGCTGTATTTCCTTTAGCATACATAAAATAAAAACGAATTTGCAATCATGAATGTGATAGAGTTTACAGAGGTATACGCCGTATATTTTCGGGATTTTTTAAGAACCACTGTATACCCCCTCGCCCTCTTTCTCAAAAAGCTGCAGTATATAACATTCTAGGATATATTCTCTAACTTGAGCGTATACTCTCTGCTTAGAGCTTATATTCTCTGTTTTTTTACGATTATTCCACTGTTGGCAATGCCTATAGCATAAGGTACGAACGAGATCGGAATATCTCATCTACATAAGCTCTGAGCCGTCAAATTGTAATCACAAGTGATTTACAAATCTGAACATATTTTTTTCAACATAATATGCTGGCTCAAATACTCCAATGTGAACTCGATTATGCAGTTTTACCCGAAAAAGTTATTTTTTAAAAGGCCTGCTAGTGACAATTGAGAAAATGATTCTATGATAAAATTTCTAGATTAGTAAAGCTGAAAAGTTAATGCTCCCCCCCCCCCCAAACTATTTTGTAATGGAATTCTTTTGTGGTGACGTGTAAATGAATAATAAATATTTTTTGCGCGGCATGTTCTACAAGCTATGTATTCTATTGCTCTTCATAAATTCATATCAATTTCATTATGTTTCGACGGGTTTAACATCATTAAAAATTACTTGGAACTATTTCATCCCATCGGCCGTAATGTAACGGAATCCTTTTGACTGTCCCTGTAATCGAACTGTTTATCCGATTTTATTAAAATTTCCAAAGACTCAACAAAATTTGGCAACAAATATAGATATTTAAAATTTCAAACGATTTGATGGGATAGTTTTTGTGCTATTATAAGCGAACAAAAAGACGTACGGATCAGACGACGGCTATAGGTACTAAATATTTATATTAATTAGGGCACACCTAAAAAACCAGTTAAATTTAAAAGCGCAAGCCGAAATTGAAAACGCATTTCCAGAAATTATTGCTCAAAGACAGTATTGTAACCGATTTCTTTTGTGTGTCCTGTAACTGGATTAAAAGTGCTATGAATGCCCTGTTATAACGTAATCGTAATGAAATTCACTGTTTATATAAGTTTCACTCATTTCCAATAGCGTAATTTCATTAAAATACTCTGAAAAGGATTATCCCCAATAGACCATAATGTAATGAAATTCTTTTGGGTTGCCCCTGTAAATAAACTATTAATCCCACGTACCTCATATGCAATACCAAACATGCCTAGGGGACTCTAAATAAGGTTTGCCAATTGCATATAAATCCATGTATATTTACGGATGTTTGAGCGCGGACAGAAGGATAGACAAACGAAATGCATAAACATTTTTCCGCTTTGTTGGAAAGTGTAAAAAAAAAGCAACATCACAGGCTGAAAATCGCAAACACATCAATTTATTTAATTGAAAAAAAAAAGAGAGAGAGAGAGAGAGAAAAGAAAAGAAGCTCGCCAAAAAATTTAGAACAGGATATGGAGCTCTTCCATATAATTGCCGCCAAAATATCGTTATTTACATTGCATGGTGATGCATATCACATCATAATATCATCAGATTGCAGGCTAAAGTCGTTCGAATAGTATTCAAATTGTCGAAAAGTTCGTATTAATGTGTCAGTTCAAATATTAAATTCAAAACGCAGTGACTCTTACTTGAAGTAATTAAATTAACTTCAGATTAAAAAAAAGACTATATACATATTTATTTACAAAGAATAATAATTATTACTCTCATTGAGAGTTCAATTTTTACCGAACGAGTCGGTTCCAAAAAACATTCTACTACAAAGAATAAAAATCGTCTGACAAAGTAAAAACAAAAGGTTCGTTGCCAACAGCAACGAACAGTAACAAAAATTGGTTTTCGAAACCAAGGAGGCATTCGTAACACACTGCCCCCGGCTGAACACTTAGTTCAGCATCTAAATTAAATACTTTAATAAACATAAGAATATACTTACATACTTTGCATAAGTTTCGGATAACATTCGTAAATACAGGTACAAAGAAAGATAATAAGAAATCTTCTATATAAGAAAGAAAATAAAACATGTAAAATAAATGCAAATTAAACAATAATAAAGGTAAATAATAGCATAAAAGAAATGTAACAGTTTTAGAGTTTTTAGTGTCTATTAGTCTATCAAGTCCAATTCGAGATTATATAGAAGTTGGACAGGTCGTTTAAGATCGCCATTTGCCGTCTGTAAAACACATGATCTTATTTTCGAATCACGACCATATATAAGTTCTTTAACGCGTCCACATTTCCACATGTGTTTCGGAAGTTTTTCATCATGAATTAAAACGATATCATTAATTTTGAACTGGGGTGATGAGTTCACATTTTTAAATTGAAAAGCAGATCTAAGTTCTAATAGGTATTCGTTTCTCCACCTTTTCCAAAAATGGTCAGTAATTTGTTGCTTGTATTTATATTTTTTCGTCAACAGAATCTTGTTTGAATTCTCTTGAGTACAGATCGGAAATCCATAAGAAGGTAAAGACATTAATCGTTTACCAACTAAAAAATGAGAGGGCGTCAAAGGTAATGGTTCAGCATGTTCTTCGTAGAGATAACTTAAGGGACGTGAATTGATCACAGCCTCTATTTCTGTAAGTACTGTTTCTAGTTCTTCATAACTTAGACAAGTTTTGCCCAAAACTTTTTTCAAAGGTGTTTTAATTGATCGAATCATTCTTTCCCAGAAACCGCCCCACCAGGAGGCTCTAGGAATAATAAACTTCCATCTTATACGATTTCTTCTTAAATAATCAAAAACTTCTTGCTTAGAAATTCTATCCCAAGCATCTTTTAACACCAAATCAGCCTTAGAAAAGGTCTTAGCATTATCGCTATACATTATTTTGCAAAAACCTCTTCTAGAAAAAAATCTTCGTAGTGCTAAGATAAAGGTTTGAGTACTTAGATTGGTTACCAATTCTAAATGTACTGCTCTTGTTACAGCACACGTAAATACAGCAATATAAGCCTTTTTAGATCCTTCAGAAGTTTTGTAATAAATTGGACCGGCAAAATCAACGCCAGAGGTTTCAAAAACAGGTGTTTCGATGATTCTGTCTCTCGGTAGGGGAGCTATTTCCACCTTTCCAGGAGTAGCATTAAGTTTTCGGCATATCATGCATGACCTTATAACGGATTTCACAAATCTTCTTCCTTTCACTATAAAATATCTTTCACGAAGATGAGCTAAGGTGACAGCTACACCAAAATGATGTAATCTTTCATGAGCCTCTTTAATGAGCAATTTTACAAAATAAGATTTACTAGGGAGAATCCAAGGATGTTTTTCTTTTTCTGTAATTTCTGAAAACTGTAGTCTTCCGGATAAAACAAGTAAATTATTTTCATCTAATTGAGGATTAAGATTGTATAAAGAAGAATCTTTATTAAGGGATTTTTTTTGTTTAAGTGCTTCTATTTCAACTTTAAATGAAGTTTCCTGAGTTTGTTTTATCCAGTATTTTTCTGCTATTTCTATTTCTGAAGTAGTTAAAGGTCCTAAAATTTTAGGGTTTTTCGAATTGGTATTATGAATAAAACGCATTATCCAAGCGGTAATGTTATACACGCGATTTAAACTACTATACTTAGCCACATCAAATATGGGTTTAGGAGAAGCATTACACAATAAAGTTAGATTTGATTTTGCTTTCATTTCAATAACAGCTTCAGAATCAATTTTAAATGATTTTTTCAAAGGCCACATATTTTCTGGAAGTGATAACCAAGTTGGACCACACCACCATACATTATTATTCATTAACTTCGATAAGTTTTCCCCTCGCGTAAGCAGATCTGCTGGGTTTTCTTTTCCAGGGCAATAATTCCAGTCCTTTGGATCTGTTAATGACTGAATTTCTCTGACTCGATTAGCTATAAAGGGTTTCCAGTTTGTAGTAGTCCCCTTTATCCAAAAGAGAGTTATTTCAGAGTCTGACCATAATTTTATAGTTAAATTCGGAATATGTAAAGCTTGTTTCAGGTATTTCCACATTCTAGCAGCAACTACCGCACTGATCAATTCAAGTCGTGGAATGGTTAACCTCTTGAGGGGGGCTATTCTACATTTACTCCAAACAAAACTTGTATGGATTTCATCAGCTAAAGAAATGCAACGCATATAAGCAACTGCTCCGTATCCTTTAGGGCTAGCGTCACAAAATATGTGTATTTGTGTTTTTTCAAAAATGTTCATACCACTAGGAAAATATTTTCGGGGTATTTCAAATGTTCTTAAATGTAGAACTTGAGAACACCAAGTGTCCCACTCGATTTTCAAATCTTCGGGTAATTTACAATCCCACTCTAAACCCCTTTGCCATGTTTCTTGCAACAAGGCTTTTATACGTATCATAAATGGGTTCAAAAATCCGATTGGATCATAAATTTTCAATAACATTTTAAGCACTGTTCGCTTGGTGGGATTATCTTTATGACACTCTTCAAAAGGGTGCACATCTAACATCAAAACATCAGATTCAGTATTCCAAATTATTCCTAGCACTTTTACGATGCTGTTTGTGTTTTCCTCACTTATGCCTAATTTATCAGTTTCCCACATTTTCTTAAGTTCAATAGAGTTAGTTTTGAACTTTCTCAAATTCATTCCTGCATCTTTAAGAATTTTAGAAGCTGTAACTGATAAATAATATGCTTCATTATCTAGATCTGATCCTGAAATTAGATCGTCAACATATAGGGAATTGTCTAGCATATTTACAACACTTGGATGTTGATCGCGATATTTTTTAAGATGATGTTTAATCGTGGCAGCCAAAATAAATGGTGAGCATGAAACGCCAAATGGTACACGAGTAAATCTTAAAATTTTGAAAAAGTTGTTAGGATCATTATCGAACCAAAGAAATTTAAGGAAATCGCGGTCTTCTTCTGCTACGGAAATTTGGAGAAAGGCCTTTTCGATATCTGCACAAAATGCAGTATTAAATTTTCTGAAATTAAGAATAATTTCTAATAAATTTGGATTCAAATTAGGGCCACTGTACAGATAATCATTTAACGATTTGTTGTTTTCTTTTGAAGAAGCGTCGAATACTATTCTAACTTTAGTTGTGGATTTATCATTTCGCAAGACAGGGCGGTGCGGCATGAAATATCCGCTGTTTATAATTTTATTGGGGGATTCTTCTACTATGTTATTTAATTCCTGTTCAATTACAATTTCTTTATATTTCTGCAATAATTCTTTATTTTTGTGTAATTTTCTATTCAAGTTAAAAAATCTATGTCTAGCATTATTATAATTGCTACCAAAATCGATTTTATCATCTTTCCATAACAATTTAGTTTCATAACGGTGCTCAAGAAAATGCAAATTATCTTCAAATTTTTTAATTAATTCTTTATCTAACTCTGAAATGTTTCCTTCTGTATTAATTCCTAAAGCTTCTAACTCCCACAATGATTTTAAATCATTTTCAATAGGTTTCATAACCTGAGTCGATAAGACACCAGCTTGATTACTATCGCTATTTTTGTTCGAGTCAATTGTCCCACAAAGTGAATGTCCAAATAAATTTTCACACACGAATAAGGATTTATTTATTGGATATATTCTACCATTAATTTGATATATATAATCTGCTCCTAATAAAATTTCAACATTACGATTATCAAAATCTTCCCATCTGTCAAGACGAAATTTAGAAAGTTTTCTCTTTATATTGATTGGAAGGGGAGGAATTTGTATCAAAGAATTAGTTATGATTGGAGTGACTAAAGCTTCCACAACTATACTACGTTTTTTGTCTTTCAAGTGAGTTAGTTTCAACTGAACGACATCATAACATCGTTCTTCAGACTTTTTCGAACCAAAAGTATATACAGTTAAATTTTCATTTCTAATGATTTCAAGTTTTAGTTTAGAAACTAAATTTTCTGTAACGAAGGTACGATGACTAGCAGAGTCAAACAAACAAAGTGCGATTTCGGAATTTTCACCTGCTTCTACCTTTACATGAATAGTTTGCAATATAACTTCCTTATTTAAATTATTTATATTACTATTACAGTGGGATACTGAGGATACAATGCTACTTTTCTGCTCTGATATTTCTGGTTTTTTATTTTGAGAATTGCAAAGTATTGTATTATGAAATGTTTTGCCACAAATTTTACAATTTTCATTTGAAAACTTACAAAAGCTGGAAATGTGAAATTTTCTAAAGCACTTAAAACACCTTCCCTCCCTTTTCAACTTTTCTCGCATTTCTGGAACGGTCAGCGACTTACAATTTTCTGTATTGTGATCACTTTTATTGCAAAAAATGCAGTTACTCTTAACATTTGTTGTTAATGCTGAGGTTGTTGGAACGCTTCTTTTATAAGTGTTAAAATTTTTCTTATTAGGCTCATATTTATTTTCATGAATTGTTTTTTCAAAACCATTCAATTGTATAGTGGCTTCACGAGATTCGATTTCTTCTTTTAAAAAATTTATTAATTCAGTTACATCCCAGTCAGTACATTTAGTGCGCTTTCTATTAAATTCCAGAGCAATATCAGATGGAATAATTTTAAGAATAATAGGACATAATAAATGTCCATATGAACCTGATGCTACACCTAATGAATTCAGATTTCTTATTTGAATTTCGCACTCGTCATATAGTTCTCGAAGAGCTTTAATGTTACTTGAATTTCTCACAGGTTTTAAATTAAGTAATTTAGTCATGTGACTGTTAATTACAAGGTCGTTACGACCAAAACGACTTGTCAATATCTCTATAGCATGAGAATAATTTTCTTCAGTCAGCGAAAATCCTGCAATAGAATTCGCAGCACTTCCGCCTAAAAGTGACTTTAAATAGGAAAATTTATCAATTGGAGTTAAATGCTCATTATTATCAATTGAGTTCGAAAATTGACTCCAAAATTCAAGCCATAAACCACCTCGCACTTTTTGGTTTATAAAAAAATAATAAATAATAGTTAAGCTTTTATTATTTTTTTCTGAACTCTACCTTGCATGCTTTATAAGCTGGATTAATTTTTTACACTTTTCGTCAAAACAATTAGGAAGCAGAAAATAAAGTTTCACAGTTTTTCTGTTTTTCACTGAAAATCTTAATGAACATGCTAAGAGTAGACTTTACTTACTTAGTTTTATATCTTTTTTATTTTTCCGTAAAAATTGAATGTTTTTGTTTGGTTAGGAATATAAAACATTGAATTTAATATACCAATGGCCATTTACAAAATTTTATTTATTTTTAAGATTTTAGGAGGGGTGGTCCATTACTGGATTGATTATTTCGTGATTTGCCAGTAATGGGCCACCCAAGTGACCAATACTAAAAGTGTAATTTCAGTAGTGATAAAATATTTTGATTTAACTGAAAACTAAATAAACAAATTTAATACTTAAATTTTACTTACTAGAATTTAATAAAGACAATTTCTTTATAAATACAGTCAAGTCTCTCTATAACGAAACTCCATACATCGAATTTCTCTATATAACGAATTTTTAGTAGGAATGTTCCCCTTTTCCCCTGATTTCATTAAAAACAGTCTCTATATAGCGAAATATCTATCTCCATATAACGAATATTTTCATAAAATGTTCTTTATTCAGTTGTAAAAAAATACTTCGAAATCACATGAAATCAAATTTCCATCTCTTATTCCTAATTTATCGTTCAGTGCTGAGTTTTTTTTATATTACTCTTCTGCTTTAATTTTCTTGTTCCTTAAATCCAAAAAATTCATCAATCCCCTCCTTTCACACCACCTTTCAACATCCTTCTCAAAACAGTGTTAATTGAATAGTTATACATATAAGAACGGGATCAATGGGGGTAATTGAAGAAAAAACAATTTACAATTGCTTCAAAAAGGCCGAATTTTGTATGCAAGAGGATAATGTGGATTCTGAGGAAGAAGAAGATGCGACTTACGCAGACATAAAAAGAACAAGTTGGAAATTGCACGTGAACGTAGCAAATGAGGTGCGTTCGTTCGATAACGAAGTTTTAAAAATATTCAGATCTTGCTTTTATAGTAAATAGTACTTCGGATACAGTATACTGGTTGAAATTCTGTAAATATACAGGAATAGTAATTCTTATTACACCTCAGCAACGTATATCTTATTCATAAAATGTGAAATAGTTGAATATAATTAAAACACGTACCAAACCATGTTTCCCCGTATAGCATTATATAGTGGAATACTTTTGTGTAGCCCTGTAATTTAATAATAAAAATTCTTTGCGTCACAGATTGTACAGAATGCATATTTTAGTATATATTTCATAGATTCATGCCAATTCTATTATGTTCGAATGAGTGTAACATCATTAAAATGCATTTGAAACTTCTTCCCCATTGACCGTAATGTAATGGAATCCTTTTGATTGTCCCTGTAATTGATCTATGCATCCGATTTTCATAACATTTGAAATGACTCGACAAAATTACGCAATAATTATATGTTTTAAATTTCAAACGATTAAAATGCATTTAAAACTTTTTTCCCTATTGACCGTAATGTAACGGAATCCTTTTGAATGTCCCTGTAATTGATCTATCCATCCGATTTTCATAAAATTTGAAATGACTCGACAAAATTATGTAATAATTATGTATTTTAAATTTCAAACGATTCGGTTGGATAGTTTTCCGTTGTTATATGCGGACAGACAGACGGCCAAACAAACGGACAGATAGACAGACTGTCAGACAAACGGACAGATAGATGGACCGACAGACGGACTGAACGACAATTATAGGTGCTACCTATTTACATAATTACGAACGCACCTAAAAATAATTATCTGTTATTTTTTTTAGGGTGGCCCATTACTGGAACATAGGCGGTCCATTACTGGAACATAGGTGGCCCATTACTGGGCATTTGGGTGTTTAGACATATTTCTATTATTTAAAATGAAATTTTCATTTCTATTGGGAAATATAACTGTGGGATTAGTTAAATATTGTTGAAAGATTAATCTAATATGAAAAAAAATGGAATACAATAATTATAACTATTAATAAAAAATTATTTTTTAGAGAAATTCCTTAAGGTGGCCCATTACTGGCACATCTACCCTACTCTGATTTTGCAGATTCTCTACATTTTTGATCGTTTGCTACTCAGTGACAGCTAAATGACTTGTTTTACCTAAAGCCTGCTTAAGGACGGTTTTATGATGATGAGCTGCATTGGGTGGCAACAGACCTGGATTGTTTTTGGATTGCTTTGGAATACGGTTTCTACTTTGTTCTGTTTAATTTGTTTTGAGTTGTGGCATTGCAGCTAAGTTGGGGATGTGGTTTTTATTCAGAGAACATATTTTGACATCGTTTACAATGTTCCAGGTGAGACATTCGTTTACTAATGTGGCGTAGGGTCCGGTGGGGGGGGGGGGCGCGTGAATTATAGCCATCGGGTGTTTAACATCTGATTTTTTGCTATTCACCGCTCTGGCCGAAACCCACTGCCACTTAAATATATTTTGTTTTTGTAAACTCGAGTGTCCGGCTGCTTTTGTCTAATAAAACCCATCGCTGATGAGGCTGGCAGCCTATTGTTTTTGTATTTTGATTGTTGAATTTTCAATTTTAAGGGATTTTTGTTTTGTGAGGGGGGTGTGCTGGTTCTTGCTAAATTGATAAATTTGAAATTATATTTTTAATTTATGTGTTTTAATGCAGCGTTTCGGCGCAATTCACATGAATTTCTATTGTTTATTGTTGATTGTTTTACATATTGGATATATATATATATATACACATAAAATAAAGTATATTTAAAAAGATTATCTCATGGGACCAGATTAGTAAGAATGATATATTACGCCAAGTACAACTGAATTTCTTTATATAAATCTTACATAAGTTAAACAGACTAATAATTTATACCATTTCTTTCAATCAGAAATCAGTTTAAAACAGCAACATTTATGTGTATATATGTGTGTTTATTTTTGTGTTAAAAATTGAACTTTTTAAACAGAAAAAAATTAGTTTTATAATGTTTAGGATAGTTACACACACTTATAGAAATTAAGTTACAATTATTTGTTTTAAAAATTGTCATTGGGATAATTAAGACTTTCTTTCCTTGGAGGGGGAGGAGGATGTTAAACTTTACAAGTGGTGCACTGGTATTAAGAAATATATTGCCTTATGTAATATCGAGTTGAAATTTTGAAAAAAACCCATGGTTTTTTTTTTTTTTTTTTTTTTTTTTTTTAACCTCTTAGGTTGGAGAAAATCGCAATAATTAAACTTGCTAAATTTATATAGTTTCTTTCAGCCACTCCAATTCAAAAATCAGTCACATTTTTTTTTAATGATTTTATAATAATATTTTTGAAAAATTTAGCAAAATTTACTATATACACACACACACACACACACACACACACACACACACACACACACACACACATATATATATATATATATTGCAACAAACAATATTAAATGTTAAAATACATTGTCATAGAAGTCAATGTTAATGACATTTGTAAATTTAGATCACAAGTGGAAATACACTTTTACTAGCTTTGCTGTTTATAAACTCCTAAATGATTATGCAATTTGCTCCAAACCAGATCAAATGTAGAAAAATACTGTTCGATTGAAGTAGCAATAGATTGTGCTGAATGTAAAGAAAAAAAAAACTGACAAAATCCATGAGAAAACTTATCTTTTTCACTATTTTTTTTTTAAATTATAATCTGTCGTTGTGTTGAAAATTACTGTAACATTTTCATTAAACATTGAAACAGGGTAATAAACGGAATGATTAATCTTAAAAGCTATTACAATGCAAACAATCAGTATGGGGTTCAAGTTTCTAATGCCATCTTTAGGTATACACTAGCTGTCCTGCCCGGCGTTGCCCGGGTTCAACCAAAAACAGCAAGAATTGTGAAAAAACTTTAAAAATCATAATAAAAACCTCGAAAGATTTTACAAATGCTGCACGAATTTCATCTAAACTTCGTTGAAAAGAGATGGGCTTGAAAATTGAAACTGGATTATTTTTACTAACGTAAAAAAATCTTGCAAAATCGCAAAAAAACATTAAAAATCACAAAAATAAAAAACAAAATTCAAAAATTGTGTTTCAAAATTCGAATAAACTTTGAAGAAAGGAGATCAGAATTTACTACATTCGGCCAAAAATTGAAC
This sequence comes from Maratus speculifer, assembly GCA_964019185.1. NCBI lineage: Eukaryota > Metazoa > Arthropoda > Arachnida > Araneae > Salticidae > Maratus > Maratus speculifer. The sequence goes on along the minus strand of OZ025295.1, from coordinate 39,957,676 downwards.
GTCTAGAAAATCGAAGCGGGTTGCGAAGAAACGTAAACATCGCTTTAAAAATGGCAAAATTTTCAAAAATCATGAAACTCAAAATTTACTCTGCTTGGATAAATGTTTTGAATCTAAATAATTTGATAATATAAAAAGCATTCAAATTCGAAAAAAAAAAAAAACCCGCTAAAAAATCGCAATAAAAACCTTTAATCGCACAGGAGAAAATGTATCATATTAACAAAGAAATTTAAAACCGAATTCCTTTTCCGTATCTGAAAAAATTGCCGTGAACTCAAACAAACAAAAAAAGCATACTGCATTAAAAATTGCTGTAGATCAAAATAGGAGAGCAAAACAATTACCGTAAAGGATAAAAGTTAGAAACCAAACTCTTATTAGTCTAGAAGTTTAAAATCGAATTTGTTTGAAAAATGTAAAAAAAATAAATAAAAATAAAAAAAAATGACTGAGAAAGCCCAAAAATTGCATTGAAAATTGTAATAAAAGTTGTAAAACATTAAAAAATCCCTAGGGTAAAAATTCACTGTATAATATAAAATATTGTAATCAAGAAATTATTAACCATATTAAACAAAAAGTTTGAAATCAAAATCTATTTCCGGATGTAAAAAAATCGCCACGGAACTTAAAGAATAATTAAAAATCACATAGAAAATTAGCTAAAAATTTGGAAGTCAATGCTTAAAAAAATTAATATTAAGGCAGGGCCGGGGGCCGGGGTTATGATCGGAAATCATTTATAAATAACAAAACGTAGACATGGAACGCCAAAATCATATTAAGAGATAAAACATTGCATTCGAAACATAACTACATAAAACAAAATGTTTGAAATCAAAATTGGTTTCTGAATGGCGGAAAATCGTCAAAGAACTTAAAAATCGCTAAAAATCGTATTGGAAACTATATTAAAAATCGCTGAATATTTAAAAGCCATGGCTGTAAAAAATTAATATTCAGTCGAAAATATTGAAATCGGAAATCGTTCGTGAATAAGGAAAAGTCAACACGGAACACCTAAAATCCCCAAAACTAATTAAAAATTACATTGAATATCGTATTAGAAATTGGCAAAAATTCAAGAAGCGTGGAAAACAAATTGTACTATTTATGCTAAAAGTTAGAAACCGAAATTCTTTTACCGATGTCAACAACTGTCGCAGAACTTGAAAAATCACTATAAAACAGATTAAAAATCAGTAAAATTAAAAAAAATCTGGACAAAATTTATCATAGTAAGATAAACATTTATATTAAATTCCTGCGGACAAAATTTACCATAATGGGGCAAAACATTGAAATCGGAACTCTTTCATTAGTTAAAAAATATCGACACAAAACTTTAAAAAAATCGCTTAACATTTTATGAAAATAAGCTAAAAATCTGAATTATTGATTGCTACATTAAGCTACAAATTATTCAGAAATTTCTTTCCAATTGTGAAAAAATCGCCGTGGACTCGAAAACATCTAAAAATTGTATTCAAAAAAGCATTACAAATCGTTTCAATTTTAAAATAGCAGGGGACAACATTTACATTAATAGAGTAAAGAAGTGTAATCTGAATTCTTTCTTAAATACGAATAAAAAAATCCCTGTCGGCTGGGCCTATAGGCGGAGGTAGATTTCGAAAAGTGCGCATTTCAACTAAAAAAAAAAAAAAAAAAAAAAAAAAAAAAAAGATTAGAGATAAACCCAGTTTTATAACTTCATTTGGCCGTTTATGAAAAATTTTTAATTTCATTTTTCTGCAAAAACTGGTTTTATCAGAATCATCTTAAGAAAAATTCAGCTCAAATGCCCATTTTGACAACATATTTTGAAATAAATTCTGAATTTATTAAAAAATCGACCAAAACAGTACATTATATAGTTCCTAAATAACAAAAAAACTGTCAGTTGAATGCATTTGAGTAAAAATTGAATTAAAAAATGAGTCATAAAATAACCGATTTGTTGTTTGAATACATCCTTAATTCTTTAATCATGATTGCTTCGGAAAATTTTGTGCGAAATACTCACTTTGACAGCATTTTTAAAAATATATTCTATCTTTATAAAAAAAACTGGCCAATGTGTCACAATATATAGTTCCTAAATAAGAGGATCTGTAAATTGGATGCGTTTGAGAGCGATAATGGATTTTAAAACGAGTCATAAGAAACGCAATTTGCTATGTGAATACTTCCTTAAATTTTCAAATCACGATGACTTCGGGAAATTCTGTTCAAAATACCCTTTTTGGTAGCCTTTTTCGAAATATATTTTGTCTTTATCAAAAAACCGATCAATGCATCACATTATATAATTCCTAAATAAGAGGATCTGTAAATTGGATGCGTTTGAGAGCAAAAATGGATTTAAAAACGAGTCAGAAAAAAACGCAATTTCTTATTTGAACACTTCCTCAAATTTAGCGTCATGAAGACTTCGGGAAATTCTGTTCAAAATACCCTTTTTGGTAGCCTTTTTTGAAATATATTCTATCTTTATCAGAAAATTGACCAATGTGTCACTTTCAGGGTTCATACAGAGTTGGGAAGAAAAAATCCAAGGAGTACATAAAAAATCTAAGGAGTCCAAAAAAATTTAAAGAGTTGCCACTTTTGTTGTTATCTATGTGGTATGCACTTGCACAGCCCCAATTCCTCAGGGATTCTGCGAGTTACCGCCCTGCAAGAAAGGGGGGGGGGGTATTCGCGATCTTCAGACGAAATCTGTGCTTTCCCGCGATCTTCAGATAAAATCAGCGATTTATCTGCGATATTTTAGCAAAATTGGCGATTGTTTGCGATCTTTTGCCGAAATCGGTGGTTTTTCTGCGATCTTTTGATAAAATCTCTGTTTTCCTGTTTTTCTTATTTATGAAATCGATGTTCTTTCGAGGATTTTTAGTCAAAATTTGCATTTTTATACAATCTTTTCTCGAAAACGCCGTTTTATTCCCGCAGTCTTTTGACGAAATCGTCATTTTTCCACGCAATTTTTTAACGAAATCGGCATTATATCCGCAATTTTTACACCAAATCGACGTTTTCCAGCGGTCTTCAGACGAAATTAGTGTTTTATCTGCCATATTTCGTGACACTTTGGTGGCTATTAGTATGATTCTAACCAATCCAGGGATGCCGCTGGACTTGAAAAATCCTGGGTCCCTTTTTAACAAAAGCGGGTCCCCACTTATGAGTCATATTTTTAGATGCAAAAATTGAACTTGTTCATTTGCATTAAAAAAATGAAATTCAATAATTATTGTTTTAATAATAAATAAAAATATAAAACCAATATTAATTGTTTTAAAATTATGAGAAATTTTCTTTACTTCTTTAAAAATAAATTTGCAAGATACAAATTTAACTATAAAATATTGAACATTTGAAAGTAGAAGATAACAAGTATCACTATTGTTTGCACTTCTTTTAAAAAAAGGGGCAAGACTTATTTATAGAAAAAGACATTTTTGCTGAAAAAAAAGAATACTTTTGTTGAGTAAAGTGATGAGACTTTTTGTTTAATGAATGGGTGTTTTCCTGAGTCACATTTACTCAGAAAGACTTGGAGTAGTCAAAAATGGATAGTGAATCACAAAAATCCGTTTTTAGAGCAGCAAAAAAAAAAAAAAAAAAAAAAAAAAAAAAAAAAATTGAAGCAAGAAAATTAGCTTTTGGAACAGGAAAATTCACTTCAGGCATTAACGTTTTTTTTTTTTTTTTTTTTCCCGTGCTTTTTTGACAAAATTTGTCGTTTTTTCTCGATTTTTTGAGGAAATTAGCCATTTTTCGAGATTTTGTGACGAAATTCGACATTTTTTCGCGAATCTTTTGAATAAATCTGTCGTTTTTTTGACGAAATCTGTCGTTTTATCGCGAATTTTTGTCAAAATTTGTTGTTTTTTTTTCAATTTTTTTGAGGAAATTTGCCGTTTTTTTTTTTTTTTGAGATTTGTTGACAAACTTAGCCATTTTTTCGCGAATCTTTTGAAGAAATTTGCTTTTTTTCGCTATTTGTGACAAAATTGGCCATTTTTCTCGTATCTTGACGAAATTTGTCGTTTTATCGAAAATTTGCCGTTTTATCGCGATTTTTAGACGAAATGTGTCGTTTTTTCGCGATTTTTCGAGGAAATATCTGCATTTTTATAAAAATTTTTGAGAAAATTAGCCATTTTTTCGTGAATTTGACGAAATTTGCCGAATAATAGTCCTTATTTCGCAATTTTTTAACGAAACTCGCCATTTTTATGCGTTCTTTTGAACGAAATTACGCGTCCCGTGGGAGGCGTAAGAGCTATTTTACTGCGTCCCATCGCCTATTTTTTGCGTATTTTACTTGCTATAGCGCGTCCGCGGCATCCCTGCAATCTCTGCAGTTTAGGTTTACCGTGCACTGAGGGTTTACTCTGCATTGAGGGTTTACCGTGCGTTTTACAATCGCGATTTTTTTTTTCTTTTTCGGGAGCAATATCGCTTGCGTGCAAAACCGCAATACAATTTAAGGAGTTTCTAATGAGTATTTTGTTTATCTAAGTAGTTCTAAGTACTACTTGGGAACGTTTTCATTTCTAAGTAGTTTCTAAGGAGTCCAAGGAGTCTGTGCGAACCCTGCACTTTGTACAGTTTCTAAATAAGAGGATCTACCATTTGGATGCGTTTAAAATCAAAAATGAATTTAAAAATAGAGTCAGAATATAAGCAGTTTGGATTTGAGGTTTTTTCTCCAACTCCTTTTTTTTTTTTTTTTTTTTTTTTTTTTTTTGCTATACGAATTGGTCCCATGAAAAACTTGTCAGTATAAAAGTTGTAGATATTTTTGAGAAGATGCAAAATAAATTTAATCAGATTTGATAGCTTAAAATTGACGGAATTATGGATTCTTTTCTTTTTTCACCGCCCTTTTTCTTTTCGTTTTTAATTTTTTTCATCGGTAAAAGTTGGTCCTATCAAAAACTTGTAAATACAAAAGTTTTAGATAATTTTAAGAACATTTACAAAAAATTTAGTTAGACTTGATATCTTGAAAATTGACGAAGTTATGAATTTTTTTCTCTCAAAACCCATGTTTTTTTCGCCCCTTGAGCCCACTTCTAAATTTATCAAAAATCTGTCATGCATAAACTTTTAGCCCATTTTTAAGAAGTAATATAAACTTTAAACCGATTCGATATCTACTTTAATTGAGAAGTTATGGCGTTTTTTCGGTTTTCACAAAAACGCCCCTTATTCCGACCCCTTTGGTCCGACTTTGCCCATTAACGAACTTAGCCGAGATTTTATCCCCTTTGATGTTATGTACCAGTTTGATGGAGATTGGTGAAGAATTATAGAAGTTATCGTGTCCATAAAAAAGTGATATATATATATATATAGAGAGAGAGAGAGAGATAGATATATAAACTGGTGCGATTGCAATAGGTAGTATTTCATACGAAATCTACCTAAAAAATTGGCGCAAAGCGTGAGAAATAATGAAAAGATTGATAAAATTGCATTGAAATATCACTAAATTTCAAAATTCGTAAATGAAGGGTAAATGTTTAAAATTAATTTCCTTTCCAAATTTCAGAAAATTGCCGTGAGATTCAAAAAACCAATACAAAACCATTGAAAAATTCATTAAAAATAGCTAAACGTGTAAATACATCCCGTGAATAAAAAATTATTCTAGTCATGTAAAACATAGCAATCATTCCTTTTTACTTGAATTATAAAAAAATCGACGCAGAACACAAAATATATCAAAAATCACATTGAAAATCGACAAAATTAAAAAAAGGTAAATGGTGAAATTTACTATATTAGGCTAAAAATTTGAAACCAAAATAATTTGTTAATTGTTAAAACACCGCTGTGGTAGGGTCGAAAAAAAATGGTTCTAAATCGCATTAAAAAGTTCATTAAAAAACGCATTGAAAAATGCACTAAATATCGCAAGTTACTTTTAAAATCGCAATAATCAGAATTTCATCTAACGAATAAAACATTCTAATCGGAAATCTGTACTATTTGATTATCCGGTTGACCAAGAAACTATTTAGGTCAAACCATAAGATTAAATGACAATAATGGCGGATTGTAAATTCCATATTCACTTGACATGAAACATGTTACATATGTTTGTTACGTCATCAAGGGGTTTTTACTTCCAATTTTTATATCTATTTTTATTAATGTTTTTCTAAATTATCTCTCTTTCATTATTTAACATAAAAATTACATCAATTTGCATAATTTGGCTTGTTTCACGATTAATGTAATTTGGCGAAATTGGTCGACAGGATAATCAAGTAGTAAATGGAAATCCTTTATAGATAATAAAAAATCGACACGGAACACAAAAAATCTTGAAAAATCGCGTTAAAAATCTCTAAAGGTATATAAGATTAAAAGTTTGAAATCAATTTTTACTTCCGAATATCAAAAAATCACCATAAAGCTTGAAAAATCTCTAAAAATTGCATTGAAAAGTGCATTAAAAATCACTAATATTAAAAAATCACAGGGATCAAAATGTACTCTAATAGGGTAAAACGTTGTAATTGGAAATATCTCATGAATGACAAAAATTCGACATCAAACACAAAAAATCTTGAAAAATCGCATTAAAAATCGCTGAAATTCATAAATCTTAGCAGCTAAAATTTAATACATTAGCCTGAAAGTTTTAAGCAAAATTCCTTTTACTAATCTCGAATAATAGCGGCAAAATTCGAAAAAACATTAAAAAATATTAAATAATTCACTAAAAATCCAAACATCGTTGCGCGAAATCCAAATAAATTATATTGAAAAAAGAACAAAATTCACTAAATAAGGTCGAAAGAATGAAACCGCTTTCTTTTTGTGTGGAAAAATCGTCTCGAAACCCTCTAAAAATCGTATATGAATTAAATTTAAAAAATTAATTTTGTTCGCGCCCCTCCTCTCACGTACCCTGATCTATGTAACACCATTCTTTTTTTTTTTAATTTGTTATCATGTATTATAAACCATTTTAAATTTTAAAACAAAGCACATTGTTATATTTCCAAATTTTAACAAAATCGCGTTCTGTTAGTTCAATTTTCCACCACCAGGTAACGCACTCTATTCTTCAAAAGCTTTATCAAAACAGTACTCTGTTAAACAACCTATCAGGTGATATATTACTCGAGGGGGTAGCGGTCTTAAGCAAGAATTTAAGATATTTGATGAAATTGCTATTCGAAAATAGTGGTGCCTAAATTTTTAACATTTTAGGTAGATTTCGCAAAAAAATACTACTTATTGCATTCTTAACAGCTCAAGTTTTTGATAGAACAACTATGAAAAAAATAGATGCTAAACGCAAAAAATCTTGAAAAAGCGTTAAAAATCGCATTGAATATCGCATTAAAAATCATTAAAATCTAAAAATCGTAACAAACACAAAATTTAGGGCATTAGACTAAAAGTTTGAAACTATTTTCTTTTTATCAATCTCAAAAAATAGCCGCAAAATGAGAAAAAACACTAAAAATCGCATTAAAAAATTCGTTAAAAATTGAAAAATCGCTGTACATATTCCAAAAAAACTTTGTTGAAAAGGAAAAAAAAAATGCTATATTGGGTTAAAAGAATGAAACCGTATTCCTTCAGTAATGGGATAAAACCGCAAAAAGAACGCTAAAAATCGCCTAAAAATTATTTTAAAAAATCTAATTAAAAAATCGAAAATCGGGCTTCGAGGTGCAAAACTACATGTATTAAAGTACCTTCCCTCCAAATTTTGTAACCCTACGTGCGGCAGTCTCTTCAGAACAGCGCTGACAGACAAACATAGTTGTCTCTTTATTATTATAGATTAAGATTTAAAGCACTTGGATGGATTTTAAAATACAAGCATAAAATTCTTCCTTCTTTAATTTTTTTTTTTTTTTTTTTTTTTTTTTTTTTTTTGCCATTTTATCAATGTTTAGAAATTCCTTTAAATCGTTTTTTTTATTTATTTATTTTTTATTTAAATTAGCATTTATCTTTGTATTTTAGCATTTATCACTAATCTTATAAATTTCAAAAAACCCACAAATGGGATTTTTCATGGGTTTTTTGGGACTGGGCCCACTTGTGCGAACCCTGGTTTAGACAAAGGAAAAGCGAAGATCAAGCTCGGTAGAGGAGTAAGACAAGGAGACACCATTTCACCTAAGCTTTTTAATACTGTCTTAGAAAATACCTTCAAGAAGCTGGATTGGGAAAACAAAGGGATTAGAATAAATGGGGAATATTTAAGTCATCTCCGGTTCGCTGACGAGATTGTAATTTTCAGTAACAGTCCTGAAGAATTGGAAATTATGCTAAAAGATCTTGCAGAAGCTAGCATCAATGTGGGATTAAAAATAAATTTAGAAAAGAATAAGGTCATGTTTAATTCATTTACATCAAAAAAGAAAATTGTCTACAAGAACAATGAGATTAAAGAGGTGCAAAGTTATGTGTACCTAGGACAGGAAATATCATCGGATAACAGTATCATGAATGAAATCAATAGAAGAATAAGAAATGGGTGGAGTGCTTTTTGGGAAGAACAATATTATTCTGAAGAGTAATATGCCTCTTTGTTTGAAAAGAAAAGTGTTTAATCAATGTATTTTACCTGCATTAACTTAAGGAGCAGAAACATGGACACTAACAAAACGGATGATACAAAGACTACAAACAACACAGAGAAGTATGGAAAGATGTATGCTAGGCATAACTAGGAGAGACAGAAAAAGGATAACCTGGATAAGAAATCAGACAAAAGTTTTTGACATCCTTGAAAGAATCAAACAGCTAAAATGGAAATGGGCTGGGCACATTGCAAGAAGACAAGACAATAGATGGAGCACAAATGTACTACAGTGGTATCCCAGAGATTTAAAACGCCTAAGAAGACGACCACAAGTAAGATGGAGTGACGAAATTAGAAAAGTGGCTGGTGTAAATTGGATAACGAAAGCGCTAGATAGAAAACATTGGAAAAATCTCGGGGAGACCTTCATCCAGCAGTGGATCGAAAACGGTTGTTGTTGTTGATGATGATATAGTACATATAAATTAACTCATTAAATTGGAAATTTATTTGTGCACCTTTTAAAGACGATTTTTGACAGTTCAAAACTAATAAAAAAGGAGAACTGATACATAATAAGTACAATTATTAACCAATATAAAATTAAAACATTCGTTAACCCCCCCCAATTTATTCTGACCATTGAAATCTGTCTATCAAAAATAATGTTTATTGGTTACTGTAACAATTCATTGAATAATGCGAATGCGGAAATTGCGAAGAATTACTTGAGCAAAAAGATTATGACACTAGTACTAGTTTAAAATCTCTGCATGAAGAATTGGCACAAAAAGAGATACAGGCTTACTTGACAGAAGATTATATAAAACTGACACTCCATTTGCATGGTGGGAAGAAAAAAAAAACTTCCGATTATGTGCAACCTTGCAAAAAAATTCTTATGCGCACCTTCAACAACTGTTTATTCTGAACGTATATTTTCAGAGGCAGGCCAAATTTATAGTATTAAAAAATGCCCTGTCTACTGATGTAGAACGTTTGGTGTTTTTACACCATAATTTGAAATATAATAAATTTAATTATTAATTTTTTATTGTATTTTCAGTTTCTTTATCCAAAATAATAGTCGTTTCTATTTTCCTATATATCAAAAAGTATATTTTTATTTGTATAAATGTGAAACAAAATTTTAATCCGGAGTTATTTTATGAGGGGTTTTGTTCTCAACTTTTTCTATATTTTGCAGACATATTGTTAAATACAGAGTAAATAGTTATATGAATTACTGCATATATTATACATTGATATTCAAATAACTTTTTACAGATCAGTTATAAATTCATATGCTTAAAAAATGAAACTTTTATAACTACTCGGTATTGGTCGAATACTCGTCCAAAATTTGGATGAGTACCGAGTATTCGGCGAATTAGCCGAGTAGGCCGAGTACCGAGTATTAACCGAGTACTCGTACGGCTCTACTTGAAACAGTGTCTTCCTTTATACAATTGCAAGCTTATACAAATCAAAGCTTTTTTTACTGAAGATTGGGCTATCATTTACTATTATCTTGAAATTTAGGCCCATGCAGTATTTTAAGCATCGGCCTAGTACCGTGCACACTTCTAATTAGAAATAAACCGAAAATTCGTATTCAGTGAAGATGCTGCTGAAAATTCGGCAAAAAATTGCAAATTAAATTCATAGGCTGCGGAAAAATCTCATTTTTTCTCAGTTTATTGCAAGAAAAAAACGCGATTTTCGTTCATCGGGCACGAAAAAAGTCTTGAATTTTGTTAACCAGGGATGAAAAAATTTGCAAATTTTGTTGATACGGCACGGAAAAATCGCGAATTTTGCAATGATGCGCGGAAAATTTGAAAATTTGGTTGATTGGCAGCGAAACAATCAAGAGTTTTGTAAGCTTATAAATAAAATCGTGAATTTCACCTTGCCGCGTAAAAAAACACAGATTTCATCAAAGTCAGTTAAAAATCGAGAATTTTGTTGATTTTGCGCGGATAAATGCGTATTTCGTCTACTAAAGGCGGAAAAAGCGCTGATTTCGTAGATCGGACACGGAGAAATCGTACACTTTATTGATCGGATTCCGAGAAATAGTAAATTTTGTTGTTCGGACACGGTAATATCGCGAATTTTGTTCATCTCACGCAGAAAATATTTCAAATTTCGCCGACCAGGCTCGAATAAGATTGCGAATTTAGTCTATCGGATGCGGAAAATGTTCTAATTTTGTCGTTCATGCGAAGAAAAATTGCGAATTTTGTCAATCGGCTTTGCAAAAATCGCGAGTTTTATCGATCAGGTTCGTAAAAATCACGAATTCGATCGATCAGCTTCATAAAAATTGCAAATTTCGTCGATCTGGCAAAGAAGAATTGCAAATTTTATGAATCATTCAAGGCGAAATCGCGAATTTCGTAGATCAGCTTTGTAAAAATCGCAAATTTCGTCGATCGACTTCGAAAAACTTCCGAATTTCGGCGATCGGCTTTGTAAAAATTACGAATTAAATTTATCAGATGCGAAAAAATCATAAATTTTCCAGACTGGTTTCATAAAAATCGCAAATTTTGTTGATCAGAAGCAGAAAAATCGTGAATTTTCTCGATCGACTTCGTAAAAATAGCGAATTTTGTTAATCGCGAATTCCGTCGATCACGCAAAGAAAAATCGCAAATTTCGTCGATCGACTTCGTAAAAGTCGCTAATTGTGTTGATCAGGCACGGAAAATTTATAATTTCGTCGATCAGGCGCAGAAAAATCGAAATTTCCGTCGATCAGCTGCGGAAAAATCGCGAATTTTATCGATCATGTGAGGACAAGTCGCGAATTTCGTCAATCGGCTTTGTAAAAATTGCAAATTTCGTCGATCGGTTTCATAAAAATCGTGAATTTTGTTGATCAGGCACGGAAAAATCATGAGTTTTCTCAATCGATTGCGTAAGAATTGTAAATTTTGTTGATCAGGCACGGAAAGATCGTGAATTTTCTCGATCGGTTTCGTAAAAATTGGATTTTTGTCAATCTGTTTCGTAAAAAGCACAAATTTGTCGATCGGGCATGAAAAAAATTACAAATTTGTTGATCGGGAGCAAAAAAATCAGAAATTTCGTTTATCAGGAACAGTAAAATCTTGTTATTATGCTTCGTTCATAAAATTCGCATTTTTTCGGCACCAGCTACTTATATTTGTTTTTTAGCACTTTTAAAAAACAAAATTTACTTGTCTGAATAAAGTAAAAGAATATTATTACATAACGAAAATAATCCTTGTTATATTTGTTACATAAACAAACGTAAAAACTTCTAATACATCCTTACCAACTAAATTGAATATTTTGACTGGTTAAGCGAAATTAAAAGGCTACCCCCCCCCCCCCACACACACACACACACTCCCCTCTGAAACCATATTTTTTATCCAATTATAGACCACAGATCACCACCTCAATATCAAATTCTCTCTGTGTTATTGATGTGGCCCTCGACCACCCAGATATATCTGTAAGCGGCCCTTCTCTTAAAAAGATTGTGCACCCCTAGTCTAAAACAATTTGTACAAGAGTAAAGTGAAGCAGTTATATTATTTTTTGCTTAAAAACGTTTCTAAGTAGCTAGCACATCGCTTTAAAGTACTAGAACAAAGTAAGTATTTTTATTACCCGTCATTTCCTCATTTATTATAAATTTTATAAAAACCAATAAAATGTCTTTTTATTTTGTTATATTATTAGAAATGTGTTTCAAATGATATTTAGTATCTGAAAAGATACCAAGATTAAATCATTTTTGTATAACACAGCTTTTAGAAATATTTCGTCATTCCCTCATAATTTTAATATATTGTTAGATCATAATAAATAATCTAACATTTGAAATTTAAATTATTTATAATTTAAAGTTCATTTATTTATTTCCATTTAAAATTTAGTTAAAATATTCTTTTCAAAATTTAATACATCAAAAAACGATCTCTCATAAATTAAATTACTTAAGTTTCAAGTCTTTAAAAACGATCCTTCTAAAATAGTTACTTTTCAAAACAATGATTTAATAACTTTCTTGATGTTTTAAATATGTTGGATTATTTATTGTGATCTAACATATATGAAAGAATAATCCAAAGCAGTAGATAAAATAAGCATCTGACCTTAATTTTTGGAGATAACCGAGGGTATATCAGGTACAGTTTGGTTCATATTATCTTTTGATATATATATATAGCAATAAGGCATTTGCATTCCAAATTTCGTAAATTAAGAAAGAAAAAAATACAAGCTGGAAATAGCAATTCAAGCGTACCATATCGAAATTTTAAAAATATTCAGATTTTGTGTAATTTTATACAGTACTTCGGAAACTGTATAGTAGCCGAAATCTTTTGTGTCTCCCTGTAAAAACTATCTGTTTTCTGTTATACAGAAAGTAACTTGTAGTAAACCTTAGCAACGCATATCAATTTCATAAAATATGAAATAGTTTAATATATAATTAAAACGCGCCCCAATGTTTCCGCCTATTCTATTATGTAGGGATGCACCGAATAGTGATTTTGGCCGAATACCGAATATTTGGCCGACAGCTGAATCGAATACCGAATATTCGGCAAGCCGAATAGTAATTGCTGGAACGAATACCGAATATTCGGCTTTCCAAATTCTTTTTATATTTCAAAGTTTAAAGGTATTAAAATGTTACTTTTTAAAACAATTTAACATAATATTTAATAAGAGAAACTTATATTTTGATAAACAAGAGCTTTTTATAAGAACATTTAGTATTGAAAAAATTCGGCCTTTATTTATTTAAAAAGCACAATTACGAGAGTTTTTTAATTAATAAAATTTTAAATTTCATGATTTCTTCTACGAATTGAAACATTTTAAAATCAAAGAGAAATAATGGAAAAATGGTTGAAGAAAAATTGTAGTGTCTCATAATTGTTCTTTTTAAATAACTCATGGCAGATTTTTTTTTCAATATAAAGTATAAGTACTTTCAATTTAATTCTGAAAAAAGGAATCTCTAGATCATAGTTCTTTTCTTATGAATGAGGGCATTTTCATTTCTTCCAATCATATCATATTTTACAGGAATCAAAGCATACGAGTTGAAAATATAGTTATGGTATGTTATTTATTGTTAATGCAACAAACGAAAACACAAGTTTGATCTAGAGTGAGATGAAATGCAATGTACTTATGACTCAATAAGTTGATTATGATTATGGTTTCATGAACACAAACTGCCTGCCTTGATAGCTATTAGTATAATCTCAAAAGTTTTTCTTTCTTATTTAAGGATTTCGGAAAAGCAAGAAACAGATTTTTTTACTAAATACAATTTAGGAACTTGCATCTGCACTCGCATCATTTATTCCTAAGGAGAATCCTAATAAATCACCATTTTAATCCTTCTCATGGTTAATTTTCTTAAGTTATACTTTACAAACACAGGGTTCATACAGAGTTGGGAAGAAAAAATCCAAGGAGTACATAAAAAATCTAAGGAGTCCAAAAAAATTTAAAGAGTTGCCACTTTTGTTGTTATCTATGTGGTATGCACTTGCACAGCCCCAATTCCTCAGGGATTCTGCGAGTTACCGCCCTGCAAGAAAGGGGGGGGGGTATTCGCGATCTTCAGACGAAATCTGTGCTTTCCCGCGATCTTCAGATAAAATCAGCGATTTATCTGCGATATTTTAGCAAAATTGGCGATTGTTTGCGATCTTTTGCCGAAATCGGTGGTTTTTCTGCGATCTTTTGATAAAATCTCTGTTTTCCTGTTTTTCTTATTTATGAAATCGATGTTCTTTCGAGGATTTTTAGTCAAAATTTGCATTTTTATACAATCTTTTCTCGAAAACGCCGTTTTATTCCCGCAGTCTTTTGACGAAATCGTCATTTTTCCACGCAATTTTTTAACGAAATCGGCATTATATCCGCAATTTTTACACCAAATCGACGTTTTCCAGCGGTCTTCAGACGAAATTAGTGTTTTATCTGCCATATTTCGTGACACTTTGGTGGCTATTAGTATGATTCTAACCAATCCAGGGATGCCGCTGGACTTGAAAAATCCTGGGTCCCTTTTTAACAAAAGCGGGTCCCCACTTATGAGTCATATTTTTAGATGCAAAAATTGAACTTGTTCATTTGCATTAAAAAAATGAAATTCAATAATTATTGTTTTAATAATAAATAAAAATATAAAACCAATATTAATTGTTTTAAAATTATGAGAAATTTTCTTTACTTCTTTAAAAATAAATTTGCAAGATACAAATTTAACTATAAAATATTGAACATTTGAAAGTAGAAGATAACAAGTATCACTATTGTTTGCACTTCTTTTAAAAAAAGGGGCAAGACTTATTTATAGAAAAAGACATTTTTGCTGAAAAAAAAGAATACTTTTGTTGAGTAAAGTGATGAGACTTTTTGTTTAATGAATGGGTGTTTTCCTGAGTCACATTTACTCAGAAAGACTTGGAGTAGTCAAAAATGGATAGTGAATCACAAAAATCCGTTTTTAGAGCAGCAAAAAAAAAAAAAAAAAAAAAAAAAAAAAAAAAAAAAATTGAAGCAAGAAAATTAGCTTTTGGAACAGGAAAATTCACTTCAGGCATTAACGTTTTTTTTTTTTTTTTTTTTTTTCCCGTGCTTTTTTGACAAAATTTGTCGTTTTTTCTCGATTTTTTGAGGAAATTAGCCATTTTTCGAGATTTTGTGACGAAATTCGACATTTTTTCGCGAATCTTTTGAATAAATCTGTCGTTTTTTTGACGAAATCTGTCGTTTTATCGCGAATTTTTGTCAAAATTTGTTGTTTTTTTTTCAATTTTTTTGAGGAAATTTGCCGTTTTTTTTTTTTTGAGATTTGTTGACAAACTTAGCCATTTTTTCGCGAATCTTTTGAAGAAATTTGCTTTTTTTCGCTATTTGTGACAAAATTGGCCATTTTTCTCGTATCTTGACGAAATTTGTCGTTTTATCGAAAATTTGCCGTTTTATCGCGATTTTTAGACGAAATGTGTCGTTTTTTCGCGATTTTTCGAGGAAATATCTGCATTTTTATAAAAATTTTTGAGAAAATTAGCCATTTTTTCGTGAATTTGACGAAATTTGCCGAATAATAGTCCTTATTTCGCAATTTTTTAACGAAACTCGCCATTTTTATGCGTTCTTTTGAACGAAATTACGCGTCCCGTGGGAGGCGTAAGAGCTATTTTACTGCGTCCCATCGCCTATTTTTTGCGTATTTTACTTGCTATAGCGCGTCCGCGGCATCCCTGCAATCTCTGCAGTTTAGGTTTACCGTGCACTGAGGGTTTACTCTGCATTGAGGGTTTACCGTGCGTTTTACAATCGCGATTTTTTTTTTTCTTTTTCGGGAGCAATATCGCTTGCGTGCAAAACCGCAATACAATTTAAGGAGTTTCTAATGAGTATTTTGTTTATCTAAGTAGTTCTAAGTACTACTTGGGAACGTTTTCATTTCTAAGTAGTTTCTAAGGAGTCCAAGGAGTCTGTGCGAACCCTGCAAACAGCAAACAAATAATGTAAAAACATTCTATATTTTATTTAAATATGACTTTCTTTCATATTATTTTAAATACATTTATTAAATTGACAGTTAAAAGTAGAAATTGTGAAAAGTTTTAAGAAATGTGTCTTAAAAGGCTTTTTTAAGTATTGGATTTGGCCGAATACTCGACAGGCCGAATATTTTCATATTCGGCCAAGCTGAATATTCGGCTTAATTGAAGTTTCATATTCGACCTAACCGAATATTCGGTAACATGGACTAATACCGAATAGATACCGAATATTCGGTGCATCCCTACTATTATGCAATGGAATATTTTTGTGTGGTCCTGTAAATTGATAACATATATTCTTTGCACCACAGATTCTACAGAATGTATATTTTAATATATACTTTATAGATGTATATCAATTTTACTATGTTCGAAAGAGTGTAAAATCATTAAAATGCACTTGAAACTATTTTTTTCCATTGTTCGTAATGTAACTGAATAATTTTGATTGTCCCTGTAATTAAATTATGTATCCAATTTTCATAAAATTTGAAACATCTCAACTAGAGATGTAAATTTTCCGGAAAAATATAAGTGGCGGAAAAAAACTGGTTTTTTACCGGGTTTTTTTTTTCGAAAAAAAAAAAAACCCGGAAAAATTGGAAAAATTGATTTTTCATGACTGTTTCTCAAAAATAAATTATATTTTCTTTGAGAATATTAAATAATAAACATTTTTTCCCATTTATATGTATTAAATGAAAATTATTTTCACTTTATAATACAATATAAAAAGAAAATAGCAAAACCTGCTTTAAATAGTTTTTTTTTTTTTCCACAGCCTAAGAATTTTTATTAAACGCTATTGTTTGTCATATCATATCTCTGTTGAAATGATTTTTCAGTTACATGTTTAACTACCAATTGTCCTAATGTAAAAACCTGAACCAATATGTCTGCAGTTTGGTTGGTTGGTTGATTTTTGTCGTCCGATTATCTACGCTAATGGGATATAGGACCAGGGGGAGTGCCCTCCGTGGGGGTCTTTCTAAGGGAACCTAACCCGCATTTACGCAAGGTTCGAAGAAAACCACGGAAAACTCCGAACGGTTAGGCCGACAGCCGCGATTGGGTTCGAACCCAGCACCTGCCGTCTACCAGTTGAGAGGTCCGAACCTCTCGGCCACTGGTGGGGCGTCTGCAGTTTGGAATGAAATAAATTATGCATTCCATTTACATAAGTATAGTTTTTAAGTAAATGATACTAGTTTAAAGAAATTATTGCAGTTTTGTCATTATTATGAATATCAGTATTCAAAAATTTTATTGTTTGTTTAAAAAATGGTTTTTTTTTATTACTTTTTTTTCTTAGAATTATAATTTTATTTCCTTTATAAAATATGTTTAGTTTTGGTATAGCTTTCCAATCCCAACTCAAAAAAGTTTTCATTTAGTTTTATAATCTAAATTCAAACAAAACTAAGTTTTACTTTGGCTTCCTCAGATCTGCAACTAAAAAATAGCGTAGGATTGATTGACTGTTAGATTTTTACTCACTGAAACCAGAAAAATATTTTTTTTTTTTTTTTTTTTTTTTTTTTTTAGTTTAATTAAATGTAATTTATTTCTTTTTACCCTGAAATCTGGTATTCTATTCTTGAGTAAGAAACCATATTCAATAATGTTTCCACATGGTAATTTTATATTTCTAAGAGTGGAACTCAAAAGTTATGAAAACAGAACACTACAAATAGAAAATACTCACTATTTGAGGAATTAACAAAAGCAGTTACATACAGAGATAAACTTCTACTGTGCTTTAGAAAACTATAAAAATTCAAAGTTTAATCAAAAGGGAAAGTATAATTTGGAACATAGTTACTTGTAATAAAATGTGGGGTTTTTTTTCTTCATCGCAGTTGTACTTTTCTAATGCAAACTGCCCATGTTTTTCAACATTACTGTACATTATGGAGGTAAAATGGAGGTCAATTTTAGATTCAACACCTTGAAAAAACATTCAATTAATCAGCTATAACGAAATCTTGAAAAATGCAGCATAGTAGTGCCACCTATAGGGCAATTTACACCCAAAACTAAACAAAATTAATATACAGTTGACTCTCGTTAATTCGAAATCGGATAATTCGAATCTTTGCTTAATTCGAACTAAACATGAAGTCCCGAAATTTTCAATAGCACAATAACGTTAAACTTTTTCATTAATTCGAACTCCTTTTCTCTTGACATCGTTTAATTCGAACTAACGAGAATTCCGATTTTTCATTCTTCCTTTCTTTCTTACGGATTTCAGATCATTTGAATAACTTTCTTTCTTTGATTTTTGTGAAAATTGTTCCGAACAAGTTTACATGTAATCCCATGCATTTGATATCCACTTTCTAAGTGCCCCGTCTGTCATCAGTGAAGCTTTAAATTTTTCTTCCATTGTGCTTGTTTCTAATCTGTTAATTAGTTTATGTATTAAGACATTCTAATTTTATATTAAGCCATATTCTGATGATAACAGACATAATAAATTTAAAAAACAATATAACATTAATTCCTTTGTAATAGTACCATATTAAGCATGTTCTCATTTCATACTTTCCATAATTCGAACTTCGGATAATTCGAACATTTCTTGTGGTCCCGACGAGTTCGAATTAACGAGAGCCGACTGTATATCAGAAACTGTCTGAAGCTGTTGTTTCATTTAAAAAAAAAAATCGTCCTTGAGGTAAAGCTATTGCGATAATCATGAATGATGCAGCATAGCAGCGTCATCTATTGAGCAATTTACACCAAAAAGTAATGAGCACGAAGTTATGTCAAAGATTAACTTAATCTGAAATTTTATAAAAATGCATACATTAGTTTGAGATAGAACTATTGTGGAAATTATGAATAATGCAGCATAGCAGCGCCATCGGTTTGGCGATATACACTAATAACTAAACATCTCGAGTTTATATCAAGGTGTAGCTGAATCTAAAGTTTTGTGAAATTATGTGCATCACTTCTTGAGATAGAGTGCCCATAAAATTTGTCACATACAAACTCACAGAGTGACAGATATTTTCCAAAAACCATCAAAACGTGTTCAGGACCTTCCAAAACGTTTAAATACACCAAAAACTGAAAGTCAAATTTTTCACGAATTCAATACTTCCTGAAAAGATAGATTAAAGTAATATATGCATGCTTCAAAATTTTATGTTGAATTTTTAATTTTATCATTTCCATTAATCGGCATATTATTGCAATAATTTTACACATGAATTAAGAGCAAGAATCTGAGAAAGTGTCACACCTAGCATTATGGGGTGATTCATGACATCTCAGATTTTCTCCAAAAAATTACCAGTTGTTACTTATCTTGTTAAAAGACTAAATCCAGAATTTTTTGCTCCAAAGTTGAGTTGTTCATTTTTTATGGCCCCCTAAAGGTCATCATGTCGTGAAAAAAAATAAGTGTTTTTTTTAAGACATGGATATTACCATGACTCATAGCTCTTTGCGCATACAACTTGCTACCAAATTCTTTTTATATCTGGAATGTAAGAGGGTTGAACTTTATATAATAGATGAAAAACCCGTGGCAAGTTTTTGCCGCAAGGGCACAGAAGGTCACAAAAAGATTCATTTTTGCTGTTTTTTTCCATTTTTAAGACCCTATAACAGCTTGCGCGTTCCACTTGCCATGAAAAAAGAGGTGGCATTTGAAAGCCATGTATTAGCACTTTTAAATATTGTATATATAGTTGAGGCAAGTTGGATGCGCTTTTAGTTACAGAGTGCCAAAGTCTGAAAAATGTCATTTTTGATCAATATTCAAACTGTCATAATTTCTTGCGGCAACAACATTTTGAAATAATTCTTTTGCCATTGTTTTATTCTATTATTGTCCTTTTCAAAAAAGTAAACTTCATTGAGGCAAGTTGCTTTAAAAAAATTAAATGATTTTTTAAAATATGGTCTTCTTTCAATAGTCACAGCTATTTTATTATTAGAAACAACTTGACTGGATAGCAATATTTTATACATTTGTTTGTCTATATAAATTGATGTTTTAATATATTGTGAGATATATATGATGATAATGGCATTTATTTAATTTTAACCCTTTCGAGTCCAAATTTTTTCAATTTTAGAAAAAATTACTTTTACTTTAATAATATTGACACTAGCAATCCTAATAGATTAATTAGAGTTTAACGAATATTTCATTGTCTGAAACATAACGAATGTTGTTGTTTTCTCCACTATTAAATTCATATTCGTGCAACAATAGGCTAAGGAAGAGTTTTCAGAAAGGGTTTAAAAATATTATATTGCAACAAGTTAGTGACATTACAATTTTCTAATACTTTTAGTGCTTTATTACAAATAATTCTTTCAGGAAAGTACCTTTAATTTTAAATTAAGAGGCAAATACATTTAAAATAAAATAATCGCAAACAATACAAAGAAAACTAAGCAAATATTTATTATTATTATTAAATGCCTTAACATTAATGAAGTCATATAATAAATGCAGACACATACTAACATTGTTACATGTAATTAATAACAAAAGTATTTCTCAAAAATAATAATACTCAAAAGACATGTATTATTAATAGTACACCAGCTCCGAAAGGGTTAAAACGAAAACATTTGACATTTACGAATTACAACTTGTAATTAAAATGCAAATATAAATACAATCAGCCAACACTGTTAATATTTTTACATTGATTTATCAGTACGAGAAAAGAAAATCAAAAATATAACCATTTCTTTTAAGATATCTCAAGACTTCTTTTAAATGGGATTTTTTTTTTTTTTTTTCACTTATGCGAAAAATATTTTTTTTTTTTTTTTTACATTAATAGCTATCCAAATATATTAACTGAAATACATGAATAGATTACTAATGAATATGTCCTCCTCTGAAATCTATTAAAAGTAGTTATTTTACATACTATTCATATTCACATGAAAATATATACTTAAAATTTTTTAAAATTATTATTACATATTACTAAATTTCAAAACAAATTCATTATAAAAAAATACATAGAAATTTACTACTTTTACTGCATGCAGATAATAAGAAAAGTAATAGTTAAGATAAAATAATACTCAATAAAAACCACATATTATTCATAGTACAGCAGCCACGAACACGTTAAACATGTAACAGTAAAATAATTGGCACCAGACAATTGTATAAAGTTGAAAAAAGAATCCTATAACTGTTAAAAGGCATCTTCATATATGTTACAAGATACAGTTATGTTTTTGATTTTCTTTTCTCTGATAAATCAATGTAAATACATTAACAGTGTTGGCTGATTGTATTTATATTTGTATTTTAATTACTTGTAATTTGTAAATGTCAAATATTTTTGTTTTAACCCTTTCGAAGCTGGTGTACTATTAATAATACATGTCTTTTTGAGTGTTATTATTTTTAAGAAATATTTTTGTTATTAATTACTTGTAACAAGGTTACTATGTGTCTGTGCATTTATTATATGATTTCATTAATGTTAAGACATTTAGTAATATAAATAAATATTTGCTTCATTTTCTTTGCATTGTTTGCAATTATTTTATTTTAAATGTATTTGCCTCTTAATTTAAAATAAAAGTTACTTCCTTGAAAGAATTAACTGTAATAAAGCGCTAAAAGTATTAGAAAATTGCAACGGCACTAACTTGTTGCAATATAATATTTTTAAACCCTCTCCGAAAACTCTTCCTTAGCCTATTGTTGCATGAATATGAATTTAATAGTGCAGAAAACAACAACATTTGTTATGTTTCATACAATGAAATATTCGTTAAACTCTAATTAATCTATTAGGATAGCTAGTGTCAATATTATTAAAATAAAAGTAATTTTTTCTAAAATTGAAAAAAAAAAAATGGACTTGAAAGGGTTAAAATTAAATAAATGCCATCAACATCATATATATCTCACAATATATTAGAACATCAATTTATATAGGCAAACAAATGTATAAAATATTGTTATCCAGTCAAGTTGTTTCAAATAATAAAATAGCCATGACTATTGAAAAAAGGCCATATTTTAAAAAATCATTTAATTTTTTTACAGCAACTTGCCTCAAAGGAGTTTACTTTTTTGAAAAGGACAATAATAGAATAAAACAATGGCAAAAGAATTTTTTCAAAATGTTGTTGCCGCAAGTAATTATGACAGTTTGAATATTGGTCAAAAATGACATTTTTCAGACTTTGGCACTCTGTAACTAAAAGCGCATCCAACTTGTCTCAATTATATATGCAATATTTAAAAGTGCTAATACATGGCTTTCAAATGCCACCTCTTTTTTCATGGCAAGTGGAACGCGCAAGTTGTTATAGGGTCTTAAAAATGAAAAAAAAAACAGCAAAAATGAATCTTTTTGTGACCTTCTGTGCCCTTGCGGCAAAAACTTGCCACGGGTTTTTCATAGTGATGGGCGATTCTGGAAATTTTGAGAATCGATTAAAATCGATATCGTATAAAACAACATCGATCATAATAAGAATCGATTTCTCAGTTCTAGAATCGATACTTGAATCGATATTTCGATATTTAGGTTCACACAGAGCAGATCCAAATTACTAATTCTAAAACTTAGACAATCAGCAGGACCGTGATTACCGCCTCGCGCCCCCCATCCCCATTTAGGGAGGCATAAAATTAAGCTATTGCAGATTTTAGAGTCGGATATTAAGAATTTTAAATTTTAAAATGATTTTCCCTTGTGGTTTTCACTTACACAAAAACTTTGACAAATTTGAGACATATAACTCAACTAATGACAACACTGAGTAACTTGGCATTAAACCGAGTATAAAGAGTGCCAAGAGCGTGTAACTAGGATGGGAAACAAGGAGTATAGACAAAAAAAAACCTTTTTTTTTTTTTTCTAATGCCAACCAAATGTTACACGAGATAGTTCGGAAGAACATAAAAATATGCCCCATTCTCAAGGGGGCAGGTAACCCCCACTCTTGACGGAAAGGCGACCATAGCCCAAATGTATCTTTTGTCGAAGTTTCAAAATGAGGATTTATAATATAATAGAACGAGAATTGGACATTTTAAAAATTGCATGCATACTTTGAACGGCTCATTTAGTAAAGATTGGCGAGGAAGGGGGGGGGGGCGAAGGATTAGAACGGACGAACTTGAAAAAAAAACATAATTAACTAATAACCAAAATAACTGGGCTTCTAAACAAAAATATAGTGTTTAACTTAGTATTGAATTCATGGGGTGGCCCGCGGGGAACATGCACTCTTTGAAACTATAAAGAGCGCCAAGAGCATGTAACTAGGTGGAGAGAGAGGTAGTAACAGAAAAAAACGAGGAGATAAAAGCTTTATAACGATATGTTACATGAGATGGTGTAGAAGAAACAAAAAATATGCCCCCCTCCCAGGGGGGCAAGGTGAATCCCAAACGGACAGAAGGGCGACCCCGGCCCAAATGTATCTTTTGTTGAGGTTTCAAAATATGGATTTATAACAAAATAGAGCGAGGATTAGACTTTTTAAAAATCGCAGTCATAATTTGAACGAACCTGTAAGTTAAGATTGGTGAGGAAGAGAGGGGGGGGGGGGTAGGACGGACGAACATGAAAAAAAAAAAAAATAAAAAATAGTGGCACTCTGAGAGTGCCGATAGAAGTGAAACCTTGAACAATTACGTGTGTATTTTTGAATCGTTAAGATATATAATTTTGAATCGCCGGGAAATACTTTTAAATGAATAAAAAAAGGTTCTATAATATTAAAGAACATATTAATGTCTATAAAAAAAAACGCGCGATACCATATGTCCAGCTCTTGTAGTTAACTCACTATAACTACTTTCTTACATTTTAAAACGCGATAAATACATCAACCAAAATTAGACCATACTATCGATACCTTAATCCTCATCCAAATAAATCATTTTGTATTAAGGCCTGTTACAACATCTGCAGATTACTTTTTGAATTATTCAAATCGGACATTCCATTCAAAAGATATTATGAATTTAAAGATGATAATCTAAAAAAATAATAGCGCTGCTGAGTACTCGGTGGCCAATAAGCTTAGGGATTACGTGTGCAATCAAACGATTGCGGGTTCGATCCCCAATTTCGCTAATATATATCTTTTTTTTTTTTTTTGACGAAGTTTGAAAAATTAAAATTTAAACACATTATGGCTCCGTAACGTGACCTGAAATGATACGAGAAAATTTCTTTTGCTAGATTTGTAATGTATGAAGCATAAGCTTTCAATAGATATATTATATGAAGAAAAAACCCCTCTGCCCCCCCCCCCCAAAAAAAAAAAGGTCCTATAGGGAAAACCGGGAAACTGGAAAAGCAAAAAAAAAAAAAAAAAAAAAAAAAAAAAAAAAAAAAAAAAGGCGAGAAATGGTTAGCTATACTGGAATTTTTCTCATCACTGTAACTCCTATAGAAGCAAAGTTATAGCCTTTAAAACATTGAAATGAAGTGAAGAAATAAGCAAAATTAGGTGAGTGATCGACAGGTGGGGGGGAGGTCCACAGCTCTGGGGGTGCCATGTAGCTTAAACTTTTAAGTTAAAAATGGTAGAAAATTAAATGAGCGAAATTTTAAGGTGTATATTGGAAGAGGGTGCAAGCCCCCCCTCCCCTCAAAATTTTTTTTGTTTCTTTTGAAGAAACAAAAAAATATGCCCTCCGGCGGGGCGCAGATAAACCCCAAACGGGCGGAAGGGCGACCCTTTATTTATTTTTTGTCAAGGATTTAACATGTGGATCTAAAATGAAATAGACCGAGAATTGGACATTTTTTAAACTGTATGCATATTTCGAACCGCCCTGTAAGTTAAAACTGACGTGGAAGGGGGGATTAGAAGAGACAAGCATGAAAAATAAAACATAATAAACTAATATTTCAAATAACTGGACTTCTAAACAAAAATATAACGATTTAACCTAGTGTCGAATTAATGGGGTGGCCCTCAGGGGATTAACTCCCCCACCAGAAGTTATGAGATTTTATACTTTTTAATGCACAAATTGCGATTCCCCCTCTCTTACAGAGCTGTAAAACATGATGCCTTCTTCCGGAGTCGCAGAAAAATACCTGCATTCAACACTAATTTAGCCTAGAAAAAAAGAAAAAAAAAATCGAAATCGAATCTAAAGATCGAAATCGAATCTAAAGATCGACATCGAATCTAAGATCGACATCGAATCTAAGATCGACATCGAATCTAAAGATCGAAATCGAATCTAAAGATCGAAATCGAATCTAAAGATCGATCTTACGGGCAGAATCGATTTTACATTTTTACTTTCTTTTGTAACTTTACAAGAAGAGAGTATTAGATTCATGAAAAATTTTGACTTTCCGTTTTTGAAGGATTAATATATTTTAGAAGGTCTTTAACACGATTTCATGGTTTTTAAGAAATATCTGTCTGTGGGTGTATCTGTCACTCTGTGAGTCTGTATACGACAAAAATTTCTGACCGTTCTATCTCAAGAACAAATGCACGGAATTCCACAAAACTTTAGATTTAGTTTGACCTTGACACAAACTGAATCTAATTAATTTTTGGTGCATATAGCCTAACAGGTGGCGCTGCTATGCTGCATTTTTTGCGATTTGCGCAACAGCTATATCTGAATAACGAATGAACGGATTTTCATCACATTTTAGATCCAGTTAGTCCTTGACTTGAATTGATATTTTTTGCATTTTGATGTATATAGCTTCTCAGATGGCGCTGCTATACTGAATTTTTCACAATTTCCACTCAGCGCCATATGAAAGGGGGGGGGGCGAAAGGAAGCGGTCGTTCCGAGCACGGAAATTTAGGGGGCGCCAAATTTTTACTACGAACATCACTTCTAGCCTATCACAAGAAAAAGTTAATAGGTGGGGGGGGGGGGGGGGGTAAATTGGAACTTTGAACCGCGCGCAGTTCTCTTTTCGCACGCCCCTGTTTCCATTTTAGCTTTATCTCAAGAACTAATGCACGGACTTTCACAAAAATTTAGATTCAATTAGTCCTTGATATTATTTTATGCTAATTACATTTTGGTGGAAATCGCTTAAGAGATGGCGCTGCTGTACTGCATTATTCATGATTAACGCAATAGCGCTATCTCAAAAACGAATTTTCATCAAAATTCAGATTCAGTAAATCTCTGACATAGATTAGTGTTATTTAGTTCTTGGTGTAAATTGCCCAACAGGTGGCGCTGATATGCTGTATTTTTTATGATTTCGCAATAGCTGTATCTCGCGCTTTCATGGATTTTCATCAAAATTCAGATTCAGCTGGTACTTAATAAAAATTGATCCTGATCAATTTTTGGTGTACATCATTCAACAAAAAACGCTATTTTGCAGGGGGGGGGGGGTCTGAGGTTTCTTTAATTTTTCTATCTTAGAAACTAATACACTGAAATTTTGGAATTGGCACATCCGTCTATTTTATCTTCGACTTTTGAAGGAAAATGAAAATTATATTACCTTCAGAGAAATCGATTAAAAATTTTAAAGTATCGATTAAATCGAGTTGACCGTAGTATCGATTTAAATCGATTTAAAAAATCGAAATCGCCCATCACTAGTTTTTCATCTATTATATAAAGTTCAACCCTCTTACATTCCAGATATAAAAAGAATTTGGTGGCAAGTTGTATGCGCAAAGAGCTATGAGTCATGGCAATATCCATGTCTTAAAAAAACGCTTTTTTTTTTCATTACATGATGACCTTTAGGGGGCCATAAAAAATGAACAACTCAACTCTGGAGCAAAAAATTCTAGATTTAGTCTTTTAACAAGATAAGTAACAACTGGTAATTTTTTGGAGAAAATCTGAGACGTCATGAATCACGGGTGTGACACTCTCTCAGATTCTTGCTCTTAATTTTTAAAAAGAGAAGTTGCATTTAATTATATGTCTACATTTTTTTCATGTAATCCTGTTTTTGTGAAATTGTGAACTTCTTGTATATACTTATGCAAAATATAATCAGAATTTATGATTTAGAATTGTGCTTTAAAGTAATTGTGTTTTAAAGGGATGCACCGGATGTGGATTTTTGCAAGTTATTAGATACCAAATATCCGGCACAAAATTTTACCGAATATATGGTATTTGGTCGAATATTTTTTTCGTTTTAAATTATTCTATTTTATACTTCCGTTACTGAGAAAACTTAAAAAAAATTATAATTTTGTGTGATACAAATATTAATAATACAATTAAATTCATTCTAGTTCTGCCAGCCCGGCAATTCCGCAACTTATTTTATTTTATTCGTTTTCTGATTGGTCCATGTTTAATGTTCAAGAATGGAATACTTCTGTTCCCTCAATGGCTAAAAAAGTAATAAAAGCTTTAAAAAAGATTAATTTAAAAACAAACTGTGACAAAGATTTCAAAGAAATTTCTTTAAAAGTGCATTTTTTTTTCTCAACACAAAAACTTTAAAATTTTAAAATGTATAAAAAAAATGTAAATATTATATAATTATAATAATTTAAAATATAAAAATTAAAAAATTTAAAATGTGCGATCTTTAGAAATTTAAAAATTTGCAGTTCCGAAAATTGTAAAACTAAAATTTCATTTAAAATTTGCTCATGATGGGTTCAGGAATATTAATGTTTAATCCATGGCGTACGTAATATGAGGCGTTCAGAAATCAGTCAGATTACCATCAAATAAAAATGCACATTTTAAACTGTTAAAGTAGTATATCTATAAACTACTGTTTTTTATCATTGGTCTAGGAATATTGATGTTTAATGCATGACGTACTTAACATAGAACTGCCCGTTATGATCCTCCTAAAAATGATGTTTATTATTATTACATACCTGCCAACCTGAGAAAATTCGAATGTGTAAAACAATACGTGAATGGCATTTTTAATGATTTGTTTTAAAATAGCACACGAAGGACATTTTTAATGATTTGTTTTAAAATAGCACACGAAGGCCATTTTAAAAGGCTATCTATGAAACAGAACGTGAACAAAATGTCTAATTAACTTCTCAGAAACAGCGAGAGAGCGACATTTCTAATATGTAAAAAATGTGCAATCTTTTAAATCTTACATAACTATTATATTCAGGGTTTGAAAAAAACCAGGTTTTTCTTTTAAATAAAAAAAACCGTTTTTTTTTTTGTTTAAACCAGGTTTTTTTGGTTTAAACCGGGTTTTTTTTAAAACATCCTTTTTTAGTACATATACATGCATATTTATTAATAAAAATAGACATTGTTGGATTATAAGTAGTATAAATTCATTTAAAAATAATTTAAATTAAATAATTATAGTGAATTATGTGAAAAATTGAAAAAATCATAATTTAATTTAAACAGTTATTAGTAAACAATCTTATGTCCAAACAATAAACTACTCTACACAGTGAAACATTGATACTTTAAAAATCTTTATAAACAATCTTTTGATTACCTATAATAAACATCTGATGTAGTTTGATGAATGTAAATATTATTTTCCACAATTTAAAAAAATAAATAAATTTGAGATACTTCTTGAGGGTTTTGTTTTTTGAGAGACAATTTGAAATCAACATTTATGGTCATTAGATTTAGCAGATAACAAAGGGGGAGGGGATTAGTTTGTTATTGTTAAAATACTATAACTAGCACCCAATTTTCGAATACTCTCTTATACAACTTCATATTTTGATTTTAATTTTTAAAGATTATCTCCCCAATCAAAAAAAATTTCTTTTTATAGTTTTACCAAAATCTTAAAGATCATCAAGTTATGTAGCTCCATATTCAAAAGCTTGTGCATGTTATGATAGATTGCTTTAAATAATCTGCATTTTTTTAATGAAAATATTTTATATTAAATTTTGAATATTTTTAATCTATTTTATCTTTGATCAATTCTCATGTTCTAAGATTTTTCTTTACAGCAATGGAATATGTTCACCAATTCATACTGATTTTCATCCTATACATAAAAAAATAACCTAGGCCCTCTATGTCTAATACTTATTGCTGAAAAAAAGTGTTAAAAGTAGAAAATATTTATATACAATAATTTGTAAGTCTTAAATTATAAAGAAAAATGAGAAAATATCATTAGATTTTTTCAAAAAAACCAATTGGTTTAAACCGTGGTTTAAACCATGGTTAAAACCAATTGGTTTAAACCGTGCCAACCCTGATTATATTTATAAACATTTTAAAAAAACAACATAAGAAATATTTTTCTTAAATACACAATGATATATATTTTGAAGGACTAAATATTTTGATTGCAATGGAACGTAGAAGACAGAGAGGCAATAGTAACTTAGTTTGCTTTATTCATACCTGCCAACCTGAGAAAATTCAAATGTGTAAAACAATACGTGAATGATATTTTTAATGAATTTTTATAAAATAGACCATGAACGACATTTAGTACGACAATAGTAACTTTGTTTGCTTTACTTTAAACATTATTAATCATAATACCAAAAAGAATACTGAATATCTAGTTCTTCAGTTATTTGGTCAAACCATTATCCGTTGCATCACTAATTTTTAACACATCTTTACACTCTAACACAACAGGCAAAATTTACTAAAAACTTTTACACACAATACAAATTAAAAATTCCATATATTTTTTAAAATGAAACAAGCTCATTTTTTAACAATACTTAAATATAACCTCTTAATTATTTATAATTAAAATCAGTTAGAAAACAATTCATAATTTAAGGGGGGAAATGGAGCTTGGAAAAAAAATGCAAAAATGTGTAAAAAAAAAATTCCTAAGTGTAAAAGTGTAGAAAACAGCCCAAATGTGTAAATTTTACACCTAATGTGTAAACCTTGGCAAGTATGTTATTATTAATTTAAATATAGAATTTATTTATAAGTCTTTAAAATTTTAGTCTTTGAAAATATCATTTTCCAAATAGTCGTTGTAATTTGTTAAATTATAATTATGCTTTTAGGTAGATTTCGTTTGAAATACTACCTATTTGGCGTCGTTCCCATGTTGGAATTTCTGAGAAATTTTTTGCAGATCTACACCGATCTTGTCTACTAGACGCCAAAACCACAATCAGTAAAAACCTTTATCTATCTATCGGTCTATATCACTTTTTAATGGACACGATAACTTTTATAATTCTGCTCAAATCTCTTTCAAACTATTACATAAAATAAAGGGGCATAAAACCTCGGTCAAGTTTGTTAATGGGCAAAATCGGGCCAAGGGGGTAGAAAAAGGGAGGTGAAAACGGAAAAAACCTTATAACTTCTCAATTAAAATAGATATCGAATCAGTTTAAGATTTATAATACTTCTAAAAAATGGGCCAAAAATTTATGCATGACATATTTTTGACAAAGTTAAAAATGGGCTCAACGAACAAAAAAAAAAAAAAAAAAAAAAAAAAAAAAAAATAGGATTTTGGACAGGAAAAAAAAAATCCCAACTTCGTCAATTCTCAAGATATCGAGTCCAACTAATTTTTTTTATATAAATGTTTTCTTAATTATCTAAAACTTTCGTATTTACAAGTTTTTGATAAAACCAACACTTACCGACAAAAAAAAAAAAAAAAAAAAAAAAAAAAAAAAAAAAAAAAAGAGAGAGATTAAAAACGATAACAAAAAGGGGGGGGGGAAAGAAAAATATCCATAACTTCGTCAATTCTTAAACTATCAAACTCGATTAAATTTATTTTTTACTTTTGAAGGCCAGGGGCGCGCCAACCTATTGTGCAATGTGTGCGGCACACACAGGCGCCAAGCATTTCAAGAGGAGGGGAGGAATATTTTAAATTATATGCTTTTAATTTCATTATAATTAATTATTCTTAATATTTAATTACATTTAATATTACATTACTTATATGATATTCTTTAAAAGGAATGTAATAAATTAATCAATTTAAATTTAGAACGTAAAAAAAATTAACATGAACGTTATAAAAAATTTGGGAATTTGTCAGCATTCCGTCCAATTTTTGATTTCACAGGACACTATTTTAAATTTACTATTTTCACATGTTTTATTGCGAATAAACGGTATATTTAGAGACAAATACAAGAGGTCGGGGATACAAGGTTGGATTGATCATGCGCGGCAAAAAATATGTACTTAAAAAAAGAAGGTTTTAGAGTCAAGGTTTCATGCATTTTATGATGTACATATAGTAATCTAAAACCGAGAATAAAACTGAGAAACGAGTGTGAATATTAATCATGAAGCTAGTAGTTTTCATTTTTATTATTGCATCATGGGATTTTTTATTACTTTTCTGTTCATCAGTGAAATATTTTAACTCATTTAACTACTGAACATCTTGAAGCTATTTTATGATAGCTGAACATAGTTGTCGATTTCATTTTGTACACAAAATATATTATTTTGTTATCTAAATTTTGTACTCTTTTTTATGTACTTTTTCTCTTGGATATATATTCAATTTATAATTTATGTCTTTTTAAATATATATATATTATAATTAATATACTTTGTAGAACTATTTCATTTGTGATCGCTGATACGTTTTTATAAAATAATTTTTCAGGGAGGGTATAAGGTGCAAGTCGCAATTTTCCACACAGGCGCCGAACACCACTGGCGCGCCCAAGGCCTGACTGCCCTGGGCAAGAAATTTCTAAGGGGTACAAAATTTCATCTTAAGGGTGTTTTTAAATCAAAAGGGGCAACTTTGTGACACAAGTTTTAATTTATTTTTGTTCGGAAATGCATGAAACTAGTGGATGCTGTTTTTCAGAAACTATCTAATCACACTGATTTTCCCGATTTTTTGCAAAAGCCTTAGATTTTTTAGAACATGCCGTCAAATTTCGCGTTTTAAATGGCATTTCCCGAAGATAGCTGAAAAACCAGTTGACGAAAGGGAGAAAAAAGGGTGATCACGTGATCGAAAATGCTTATAACTCAATAGGTAACTGATTGATCAAAAAATGGAAAACTAAGTTCGATTCCAAATCGCTTCCATGGTCAGGTTGTGCAATTTTTTATCTTTTCG
The DNA here is from genome assembly GCA_964019185.1 of Maratus speculifer. Lineage (NCBI taxonomy): Eukaryota > Metazoa > Arthropoda > Arachnida > Araneae > Salticidae > Maratus > Maratus speculifer. The sequence goes on along the minus strand of OZ025295.1, from coordinate 39,925,523 downwards.
TTGAAAAATGAATTTGTGAATGAGTAAAAACGTTTTTCGCTTGTTAAGCAGAGCAGTTGAGAACATCCTTAATTTCCATTAAATAATCATAATTAAGAAAACAATGTAATATTTGAGATTCTAATGCGAGGAAATGAAAAAATATGTCTCAATATCTATATTATAAAGGCCAAACGTATCTGTGCGTAACGCATACGTCATTTTGTCAATGGTAACTTGAAATTTGAAATAAAATTTCGGTTTTGCAATTTTTGCTACTGCTAAATATCCCACATTTTTTATTTTTATACCACCGTATAGAGGGGAAAATGTGCTTTTAAATGCGATTTGTTTGAAAACTGTATCTTAATTTATTTTTGAGATATAAATTTTTTTAGTGTTTTTAATACCTTTTTTTAATTGTGGCAACAGAAGAACTCTATGTCCATGGAGGAATGAGATAGGTGGAGTAAAAGTATTATGTCTGGGGGGGGGGGGGGGTGATGCTAAAAAACTAACCCTACATTAAGTACAATTAAGTACCAACAAAACCACGTGCTTTGATACGCCTATGAATTGAAACAGGTTTAAACCCGTATTGTTTTTCTCTAGTTTTTTAAAAAATAATTAACTTATCGCTTCACCGGTAAGAATTTATCAATTATTTTATCATATGTGTTTTAAATATCAATATAGAAAATTCTTTTAACGTTTTGCTTGAAAATATAACATTCTTTTGTTAGTATCTTAAAATCGTTTGCAGTCAGAAATCTATATTTTAGATTAATATTTATTACTTAAGTTTTCATACATGATTTTAAAAGAATATTTTCATCATTATATTTTAAATATTTATTTATATGCAGTTATTAAGTCATAAACGTTTTACGTTATAAAGTAGTTAAAATTACATTAAATTAGGAAACTTTTAGTAATACAAATTTTAGTTCGTATTGAATGTTTTCAATATCTTATTTAATTTCAATTTGACATTTTATTATTGCTAATTTTCCAATTTCTTTTATTTTAAAAGCGAACATTTATTTTAATAAATAATAATAGAACAAAGACCATTTTAAAAAATTGCTATTTTTTTCTTACAATATGCTTTAGTTGTAAATCATTTCTTTCAATTCGTCTTATAATACAAAATCCCTTCCATGGCTTTTTGTTTGGAACATTAAAATTTGAGCGATAAATGGTTTCATATTGCAAACCTTTTTTTGAGGCTTACTTACCTCCACCTATCTCATTCCCCCATGCTCTATGTCTATTAAAAGCGAGATTAAAAGCAAAGGGAAAAAAGCTGAAAAAAGCAGATTACTGTATTTTTGTTGCCATTATCTAATAAACCTTTGCAAATTTCTCATGTCAAACTTAGATTTCACGGGGAAAAAAAAAAAAAAAAAAAAATCTTTGATTAAGTCAAAGTGGAATAAATTTTGCTGTTTTTCATTTTGGAATACCAAGCATAAAAGCCTTAATTAGTAACTTTGTCAAAAAAACAGATCTTTATTACATTTTACTGCTTACATGTATGATTGAAGTTTAATTTTAATAATTCGGATAATTGAGTTTCATAGAAATAGTATTTTGTTAACTTTAAGTTAAAATACTATGTGTATGAGAGTTAGATTAGCCAATATTAGATGCATTTTTTATTGCAAATAATTTTGTAGGTTTATTATAAGTCAATGAAACAATTTCTACATAAATATTTTCTTTCGTCGAAAATCGACGGGTTCTACCTTGTATAGTTAAAAGCACATTTCAATAAATAATAGGAATTATTTTTTTTTATATACTTCTGGAAACTTTTTTCAATTTTGAAAAAAAAAAAAAATAATAATAATTTTTTGACTAGAATCCGTAAATTAATGAATCAAAGGGTCACAAAAATTTTAAAGTGCCCTGGGCGCGCCCCTGTTGAGGGCCTTCCGCAGTTTGCAGAAATACTAAATAGTAACTAAAATAAGTGTTTCAACACTTTCTCATCCTATTTGCACCTATGAGGCTAAATGATGCTTGATATTGCAATTGTTATACACTTTAATTTTTCATCATATTCTTTTCTTAAACAAAAATGAAGTTATTACAGCAGTTTAATAAGAAACATGGTACCTACAGCGTGAATATATATGAGCCCTTCTCCCCCTCCCATATTATTCACTTTTAGTTACGGTCTAATTCTGATTATCTGTTTTTTTAAACCAATTTTATCACACATAAATGCAGAATTCACAGAATTATTCGTCTTATTAATTCGTTATAACGAGGGTTTATTTTGCTTTACTACGACCTATCATCTAATTTATAATATCTGGCAATATGCAAATGAATTATGCAATGATCCTTCATCACATTGGAGATTATTGAAAATTTTAATATTATTGTGTAAAAACACGTGTTGGAGATAAAAATTCAGAACAATATAAAAGAGTTAAAATAGCACAGAGCACTGTAAATAAATCGCGTAATAAAATATAATCCAAATGAATTATGCAATGAATGTTCATCATGGAAATTAATCTCAAAAATTAATATTCTTTGAAATAGGCAATATTTAAATTCTTAATTAGCTACATGCTTTTATTAATAAAAATTTAAAAATATTCTCTCGTATACAAGTACAATTCTTGCGAAGTTTTGCATGGAACAAATGTCAGTCACTCAGAAATACAAGTCTTAAATTAAAAATTAAAATAAAAAATAAAATATGGCTTCACTTACCCAAAAAACATCTGAACAGAAGTTTCCGATCATTTTTATTTTTTCACACCACGTCCATACAATTAACAGGCTGTTGAATATTTAATTTGAATATGAATAACAGCGATGCAGTTCGATCATTGCCTACCGGCAAAACCACGGAGTAAGCAAAACAAAACATAACAATTCTTTATGACGTCCCTCCCCCCCATTGATTAAGGATATCAAGTGCCGCCATCTATTGTAAATTTATAAGTTAAAAGTTGTTGTGCAACTTTTGCTTCGATACGACCAAACTGGTCGTGGTTTATAGAGTTTTACGAAAAAGCAGTAATTGTTCAGCTAAATAGTAAATAAAATTTCTTGAAATTAAGTGATATTTTTCCCTATCTCTATAAAAAATAAAGAAAACTGATAAAAAATTTATCGAAAAGTTATCATAATTTCCTTTATTCTTGAGAGATATCGCTTGTATTCAATGATTATAAGATGACATTGTATAAGTGACAACGAGAAGACAGTGTAAGTCATTATGTGTCGCCCTTAAAGTTATGACAGTTTCTAAAAAAAACATAATAAACAAACAACTCTACAGCTAGTTAACACTTTTATCCTTTCATCTATGGAATTATTTATCACGAAATGGCTTCACATCAATAATTATCTTTTTGAAGAAATACTGGAATTTATAAACATAATAATGAGAAATTTAGATATGTTTTTTCATTAAAACTTATTATGTATATCAAGATTTATATATATATATATATATATTGTAAAATATTTATTTAAAATAACATAATATTAGATTAATTCAGCAAAAATACTCTTATTGAAATATCACAACCTATCTATCTATATTATAAATTTCGCTTTTGCAAATTTTTATACTTCTAGATATCGCACATTTTCAGTCTTTACACCATTACAAGTATTTTAAAATCGATATACGCCGCTGAGACTTAATATTTAACTTATAATATGACGTGTATAGCATTTACACCGTATGGGAAAAACTGCACTTTGAAATGCAATTTGTTTAAAAACTATATATCTCTTTTTTTTTAAATTAAGTTTTTAATAGAATTTTTCTAGGAGGCAGCAATTTGAGTACTCTATTTCTGTGTGAAGTAAAGGGAAAATAAAGTAAAAAAAAAAAAAAAAAGAATAGAGAGGAATTATGGTGGTTGGAATTGGGCAAACGGAAACGAGCAACACTGATTCGTGCCGCAAAAAGGCTTAACCCTTTCCGGCACGGGCAAAACCTGTTGTAAAATGAGAAATTATCGACTTTCACCGGAATTCACAAACGAACTTTTTAGATATTTTGGAACCCCTAATTTAAGCGTTTATTTTAAAAGCAAAATTTTACTAAAATATTATTGGTGCCATTTGCAAGTTTGGAATTAAAATTAGGTATCCCAGACCGGGCACAGTGTGCCGGAAAGGGTTAAGAATCCTTGTTTATTCTCACCTGTAAAATTATACTCTAAAATTTGCCTTATTCAATCTGAGCCTTTTCTCAATCTGAGCTTTTTTGAGTCTTGTCTTTTAAAACCGGTGACTTGGGGGATTACGACTTGCAGCGCCGTGCGAAAATGGGGGGGGGGGGGGGGGAGCGAAAGGGCGGTCGACCCGAGCACGGAAATTTAGGGGTCGCCAAATTTATATTACCAACGCCATTTTTGGCCTGTCACAAGAAAAAGTTGGGGGGAGGGGGAGCCAAATTCTAACTTTGTCCCGAGCGCAATTTTCCCCTCTCACGCTCCTGAAGACTTGTCGTAAAATTAGAATGCTTAAGTGTTCAAATGACGGCATTATTATATTTATATACTAGCAGCCTTCGCCCGCTACGCTGGTCAGTTTTTTTTAAAAGAAACTTTGAATCAAAAGAAATTTTTATATCATAGTAATTTTTAGTTTTATATCAAATTTTAGTCTGTTTGTCATCGGTGAAAAATCAGTCATCTAAACGGAAATTTAAATATTAGTACCAATGAATGACGTAGCGGTCAACATGTTAACAGTTTTAATCAAATAAAAATTCATTCGGCGGAACCTTTCAAATAAAACCAACCTTTTGTAATTGGGTTCATCTGATTTAAAAATCTCCATAAGTAGTCAATTAAACGACGTAGAATGCTATATTTTATTTATTACAAAATTTCTGAAAAATTATACAACACAATATAAGTTCCATTAAAATCTATCTAGTAGAATTTAAGTTATAAGCGGCCGGAAAGAAAGTTCATTTTGAGTTTTATACAGGGTGTCCGAAAAGTCTGGAAACGGTCGAATAACTCGAGAAATACATAGGAGATTGAAAAACGTAAATATACGTATTAAATATTTTTAAATAAGCTACTCAGTGATACCAAATTTGACCTTCGTAACCTACCCCCTGGGGGTCAGAGGGGGTCCAACTTTGAAATCTTAAATTAAAACCCCCATTTTTTATTGCAGATTCGGATTCTACGGACAAAAATACGCAACTTTTGTATTTGATGTTTATTTCGAATCCTCGTTTATCACGGTGTATTCGAGCATATTAAATCGATACATTTTTCGGCTTTTCCAACGGGATTTTCCCTAATCGAAACTAATTGGGGAGAATTTATGACATCAAATTCCTCGTCTTTTGCAAGAATAGCGTTTCCTGAAAATCACCCATGCCGATTATTTCGATAGTACTACACACAGTTAAAAATTTGACCCATTTGCTGTAGCGTCACTCCACAGCTTTTATAGAATATCTCTTTCATGACCAATGAGAATGTTCCATAACACAGTAAAGCAGTGGCGTAGCCACCTACTGTCATGTTTTTTGGCGCCCAGGGCCAGCAAGAAATTTTGCGCCCCCACCCCAATATAGATATATAACAATTTCTCTCAATTTCGCGCCCCTAGGCCTCGGCGCCCGGGGCGGACGCCCCCCTTGCCCCCCCCTTAGCTACGCCACTGCAGTAAAGTACACTGTAAAAAATTGACACTTTTGCTGCATCGTCACTCCACCACTTTTACAGAAAACGATTACTTTACTGTGTTATGGAGCACTCTCATTGATCACAAAAGAGATATTCTATAATAGCTGTGGTTGCCACAAAATGTCTGTCTGACAGTCTGTTTGTATGTATCTGACAAAAATTTTCAGGGCGCTCTATCTCAAGAACTAATGCATGGAATTTTACAAAACTTTGGATACTGTGAGACCTTGATAAACTAGACCTGATTAGTTTTTGGTATGTATTGTTCAACAGGTGGCACTGCTATGCTGCATTATTTACGATTTCCACAATATCTATATCTCAAGAACTATTGCATAGATTTTCATACAACCTTATATTTAGTTAGCACTTGATATATAACTTGGTGCTGATTACGTTTTCAACAGGTGGCACTGATATGCTGCATTATTCAAGATTATCACGATTATATCTCAAGAAGTAATGCACGAATTTTCATCAAACTTCATACTCAGTTAGTTCATGATATGGATTAGTGTTGTTTAGTTTTTGGTATAAATCAGCCTTACAGATGGCGCCGCTATGCTGCATTTTTCACGATTTTGTGTTAGTTGTATCGGAAGAATTAATGCGTGGATTTTCATCATAATTCAGATTCAATTAGTACCTAAAAATTGATCCTGGTTAGTTTTTTATGTACATCATCCAACAGGTGGCACTATTATGCAGAACTTTTTAAAAATTAGTTCTGTCTCGAAAAGTAATGCATGGATTTTCATCAAATTTCAGATTCAGTTGGAAGTTGACGTAAGTGTTTGCTTACTAGATTTTGGTGTAAATAACCTAAGCGGTGGCGCTGCTGTGCTGCATTTTTCAGGAATGATTAACATGTGTAAGATAGAAGAAATTTTGGGTTTGCCACATCTGACTAGTTTTTTTTCAAAATTAAAGGTGCAATAGATTTTTTTGTACGATGATTAATACGAAAACCAGACTTTTTTTTATATATATAGATTGAAATTTTCAGGTTTTAGCGACGTCACGATATATGTTGAAATTATTACGCATTTATATTAGTTAACATATATCTTTAATAAGGACAAATAGACACAACAACAAGAAGAACTTAAATTAACTACAGTTAAAAACAGGCTTGGGCAGTTATAGTTAAATCTAAATTGTCATAGTAACGATTGTATTACATCTCCCCTTTCAAAAATGTTTTTTTTAAGTTCGTTTAAAGATCAAGTCTCTTTACAGGCTTTACAACTCTTCCTGATCTTGTAACAACGGGTTTGCTTTCAGTCATATTGGAAGCAGGCACACTTACAAGGAAGGTCTCCATACGGGCATACTCAGAAAAATCTGAAAAAATTACAGAATGTTCTTCTCATATAGTTATATATGTTTATAAAAAAATTTCGGCGGAACCTCCTTATAACGTCCGTAAAAAATAATAAAAATTTCGTTTATTTGGCGATTAATCTCCGGTTGGCGAAAAAACCAAATTTTGAAAAATACGCTTTTACACTTCGAATACTTTTTAAAGAAAAAACTTTCTATGTTCAATTTATTTAAATAAGTTTAGTTTAAGTAATTTTAGTTTTGCATTTTTACTTTAAGTGTAATTTTGTCATATACGTTTATATGTACTTATAACAAAATGAAATTAATATATTTTATCATTTAAAACACAATTTAAATTGATTAAAATTGTTCCAAATTGAAAAATACACTGTTAAAAATCTGCTGCATTTTGTTGCAACGCACTCCCTTGCTTGTATAGAAAACGATTACTTGGCCGTGAAATGGAGCTTTCTCATTGGTTGGAATAGAGATATTATATACAAGCAGTGGAGTGCGTTGCAGCAAAATGCAGCAGATTTTTAACAGTGTTGCACAAGCTACAACACAGCTAAAAATCTGTACCATTTTCTGCAGCGTCACCCCACCGCTTTTATAGAAAACGGTCAATTCACCGTGCTATGGAGCATTCTCATTGGCCAGAAGAGAGATATTCTATAAACGTAGTGGAGTGACGTTGCACTAAATGCTGCAGATTTTTAACAGTGAAGTCAATTAAAATCAATTTTCAGATTCGTTAAAATAGTCTGCTTTTGGCGAGGAAATGCACTGCTCGCCAAATCCCGCGTCGCTTTCAGCTTTTCACGCCAATTATTCCAAACTATTTTATTTTTTTACATATCTAATAATGTAATTCCGCCGCTAATTTTCACTGATCCTTTATTACCTACATGAGTAGTTTAATTCGTATTTTTTTCAAAAAATTCTGAGTATGCCCCCAATGGAGACCTTCCTTGTTAGATCCTTTCCGGTAGAAATGTTTGGTTTGTCATGGGAAGTAGTAGCAGTAGGATGTTGATTTTTTATTTCTATGGGTATCCTCCTTTTCCTTTCAATTTGAAACTTCAATTTAGTTGGCTTGATTTGGCTAGTATTTCGTGTAAATTCTCCATCTGGCGTCTTCAGATTATATGATCTAGGAGCGGCTTGGGAAGTTACTGTTGCTGGTATCCAATTCCTTGGCGTTTGTTTTAGCATAACATTTTGATTTGGTTGTAACGGAATATTGGAAGATGGCTTTGCATGAAGATCGTGGTAGAATTTTTGTTTTAATCTAGCTTCCGTTAGGTGTTCTGTAGTTTGGCTCATAACTTTAGGCTTTACCAATTCTTCGGCAATTGGAACTGTGGTTCGAAGGCGTCTGCTGAAGAGACGTTGAGATGGTGATCCTAAATTTTCTCTTGGCGTGTTTCTAAAATTCAATAATGCTAAACGTATACAGGGTGTTTCGCTACCAGACCGACAAACTTTGAGGGATGATAGTAGACACGAAGACAAACATTATTAAATAGGAAACCATGGGGCGCAAACGTCTTCTGTAGGAGTTAGGGGCCATTAAAATTTAAGGTCCATAATTTCAAACGATGATAAAAAACGGAAAAAAGGGTAGATTCGTTTGCGGTTTTCACTAAAATTATTCTTTAAATCACAATTTTTTTAGAATTTTTTTTAAAAAGTTACGTTTAAAAATTGTCGATAGAGGGCGCTTTAGACTTTAGAGTAACGAACAACTACTTTTTACCGTTATTTTGTGCATGTGGTTGAAATTATTCTAAAGTTTAGACTTTAACTTAAATTTTAAGCCCATAATCGGAAACATTGGGATCGGTTAACTAGCGAAAATTTAACTGTGAACAGAGGGGGAAATTTTAAATGCTCATAAATATTGGACAAAAAAATCGATTTTGTTGCGGTTTGCGTGTAAGTCATTCCCTTGGTAATTATTTTATTCAAAATGACGTACAGCATTGGTGTCCCCATTTTTTGATAGAGGGCGCTTTCGACACATCTCCGAAATTTCAATGGCATTACTCCTGTATGTTTAACTACCAGGCCAAGATACTTCCAGGAAGTGTTAGGGATGCAAAGATGACTGGGAATCATATTATAATGTAACGTCGAAAATGCCTTTTTTACGAGTTAGGGTTAAAAGAAGCAGAGAAAAGAGCAACTTGATAATTCTACAACACGTTCTGTCGGAACTTCTGGTAAAAGCACATGTTCCTCTTTGGCTGCACCACTCTATAGCACGATGGAGCTCCTCCACAGTTTACCAATGATGTTCGCAGACACCCCAACATAACATATGGACAGCGGTGGATAGGTAGTGGTGGCCCAGTTCGTTGGCCTGCCAGATCGTCGCACCTACTTCATTATATCAATTACTCTTTTTTACCTACCTTTATTTTATTAGTGTATAATTTTTCTGTATTTTTTTAAATGAACGTTGCTGGGTGGGGCTAGTTGAGCTAAAACCAATTGGTACCTCCCCCCCCCCCCACCTGGCTGAATCTGAATCTGAATCTGTATGGACTTCTTCTGCTGGGGTCAATTGAAAAGTTGAATGTATGAGACTCCCGTACCGTCAGTGGAAGACCTCTCTCTCAGCTCGAATTTCTGTAGCTGCAAGAAAGCTGTCCGAGATGCCAGGAATTTTTCAAAGTGAGAGAAATTGCATGCATCGCTGCTGTCAAGCATGCCCGACTACTTCTGGCAGTAATTTCGGACACCTTTTGTAGTAAAACCCTTAACTAAATTGTTTTCTTCCACATTAACATGTTGCTGTTTCACTACCTGTTTCTGTTGCTTTATTCTCTGCTTCTTTTAACCACAACTCGCTAAAAAGGCATTTTCAACGTTACATTCCTATGTGATTCCGAATAGCTTTGCATCCCTAACACTTACTGTTAGTATGTTGGTCTGGTAATTAAACATACAGGAGTAATGCCATTGAAATTTAGGAGATGTGTCGAAAGCGCCCTCTATCAAAAAATGAGGACACCAATGCTGTACGTCATTTTGAATAAAATAATTACCAAGGGAATGACTTACACGCAAACTGCAACAAAATCGATTTTTTTGTCCAATATTTAAGAGCATTTAAAATTTCCCCCTCTGTTCACAGTTAAATTTTTGCTAGTTAACCGATCCCAATGTTTCCGATTATGGGCTTAAAGTTTAAGTTAAAGTCTAAACTTTAGAATAATTTCAACCACATGCACAAAATAACGGTAAAAAGTAGTTGTTCGTTACTCTAAAGTCTAAAGCGCCCTCTATCGACAATTTTTGAACGTAACTTTTAAAAAAAAATTTCTAAAAAATTGTGATTTAAAGAATAATTTTAGTGAAAACTGCAAACGAATCGACCCTTTTTTCTGTTTTTTATCAACGTTTGAAATTTTGGACCTTAAATTTTAATGACCCCTAACTTTTACAGAAGACGTTTGCACCCCATGGTTTCCTATTTAATAATGTTTGTCTTCGTGTCTACTATCATCCCTCAAAGTTTGTCGGTCTGGTAGCGAAACACCCTGTATCTTGGCCTGATAATTTACATTTTCTTAGCAAATTCTTTGCTGTCTGTACAGCTCTCTCTGCCAATCCATTTCCTTTAGGATACCGAGGACTTGAAGTTTGATGGTTAAACATCCATTCTTGTGAAAATTCTTTAAATTCAGCAGATGAGTAATTAGGAGCGTTATCACTTTCTAAAATTCTAGGAATTCCATGAACACTAAACCAATCTTTGAGGATCTCTATTGTAGATTTGCTTGTCAAATCTTTTAAAGGTTTGAAATCAATAAAACCAGAATAACTATCAGTGATAAGAAGATAATCTACATCTTGATAGGTAAACACATCAGATGCAATAATTTCCCATGGTAGTTTAGGAATCTCCTTTGAAATTAACGGTTCTGTCGGAGATGACTTCTGAGTTTTCTGACAAACTATGCAATTCTCTATCAGCGAAATTATGTCTTTGGACATTCCCGGCCAAAACATGGATTCGCGAGCTCTTCGTAGACAACTTGTTATTCGCGTTTGAAATGAAATAGACGCCCTCTCGCGGACAATGTCTGAAACGAAATAGAACTGATATCGTGAGCATCTTCCGCTGAAATCTGTGTTTAAAAGGCCGATAAATAAATAAACAGTTTTATAATAAATAAATAAATAAACAGTTCTATAACGCATGCAACATTGGGTTCTTTGTATTAAAATTATCTAAAATCAAAATTTTATACACAAAGTTTAGATCTATAATATAAAAAAGTACATTTGACTTACTCATGGCAAAATAACATGACAGCAACACAATGCTTGCATGATTCGCTTGCTCCAGCTGCATGGAACTAACAGCATTACGTAAACAAACGATTATCAGGTCTATACAACGCCACCTTTCGGTCATTACAAACGCGAATACCCAAATGTCCTTTTTGAAGATTTTCTATTGCTTTGGCTCTGAATTTCTCTGGGATAATTATGCTAAGGCCTTTAAATATTAAATCTTTTTGAACCGAGAGTTCATCCAAATATGGTAGATATTTTTTACATGAATCTGGGACGAAATTTTTGTTTTGGGGCCAACCAGTAGATATAAAGTGTTTCAAAAAAATGAGTTCTGGATCTGTATTTGTGAGATCTTGTAAAATTTTTAAACCAGCGTTTGTAGTTGGGATTGAAAACAGAATCTGGTAATTGCTCTCCTCTAGCAAATCTTCATTATTGCAATCTCTGCTAAGTAAATCCGCAATGTACATTTCTTTGCCTCTTTTGTAGCAAACTTTTGGAGCATATTGTTGAACTTCTAGAAAGATTTTTCGAAGTCGTGGTGGAATTCGATCTATTGGTTTGTTAAAAATTGATTCCAGTGGCTTGTGATCAGTTTCAATGATAACTTCATTTCCATAAATATACTGATGAAACTTTTGGCATCCGAACTTCATCGCCAAGGCTTCTTTTTCTATCTGAGGATAAGATTGTTGAGCTTCATTCAGAGCTGTGGATGCAAAAGCTATGGGTCTTCCATCTTGGAGTAGTACAGCTCCTAATGCAAAAGAACTAGCATCAACTGAAATTGTAACACTTTTGTTTGGATTGTAGTACTTAAGTGAAGGCGCTTTCTTTAATAATTCTTTGATTTCTGCTAAATCTCTATCTAATTCATTATTCCAATTCCATACTACATTTTTCTTCAATAATAACCTCATGTTATGTGTTTTTTCTGAAAGATTAGGAATAAATTTATGCAGATACTGAATCATGCCAAGTAATCTTTGTAACTCTTTCTTGCTAGTTGGTGTTTTAATTTTATCTATGGTTTCAACTTTTTCTGGATCAATCATAATACCATCACTTGTTAGGATATGTCCTAAAAACTTTACTTTTTGAACTTCAAATTCACATTTGTCTTTATTAAGTTTTGCTCCTGCATTTCTTAGTGCTTGTAGGACTAATCGAGTATTTGAACGGAGAGTATTTATGTCAGGCGCATGAATCAAGATGTCATCCATTGAATTTTCAACTCCTGGTATGCCTTGAAGAATTTTGGCTATTTCACTTTGAAAAATTTCTGGAGCTGATTTTATACCGAATGGAACTCGAAGAAAGGAATATCTTCCCCAAGGTGTACTGAATGTTAAGAATGGCTGGGTATGAGGCGAAACTTTCAATTGCCAAAAGCCTTTTTTCAAATCTAATTTCGTGAAATATTTTGGTCCTCCTACATTAGCGGTAACCTCTTCTAAAGTTTTTAAAGGAAATTGCCTTCGCATGAGTATTTTATTCAAATCAGAAGGATCGATGCAAATTCTTATTTTTCCGTTCTGTTTCACGATAACCATGTGGTTACAAATTGGTGTAGCTTCGTCTACTTTCTTAATAATCCCATCCTTAACCATTCTATCAAGTTCTTGTTTCACGATTTTTCTTATCTGAAATGGAACTCTTCTGGGTGGTTTGATCTCTTTTTGAGCGCATTCGTCTGAAAATTCGGCTGTGTATTCAAAAATTTTTATACACCCTATTCCTTGAAACAAATCCTTAAATTCCTCTTCCAAAGCGTTAACTATTTCAATTCTTTGGATTAACCCTGCTTCGATACAGGTAATTCGACCTAGGACTGGACTGATCCCTCCATGTGCTATTATTAATTTAAGTTGCATATGCTTATCTTTAATTCTACAAGAAACTAAAGATTCTCCTGCCACATCAATAGCATGACCCGAATATGAGAGGAGTTTGCGGATATTTGAAGGTTTTACTTCTAAATATAATTCTTTTACAAGGCGAAATGGTATAACATTACACTGAGCACCAGTATCAAGCTTCATAGGAATAGCCTTATTGTTAATTATCACGGTTTCATACCAATCTGATTTATTAACATCGAGGCTTACTATCATGAAATTTTTATCTTCCGCAATCGTGTCGACATTTTCAATTTCTTGCACTTTGTACCTTTTCCGGATTTTTGACCTACATTTCTTTGCAAAATGGTTTTGTTTTTGACAAATTTTACATTTCTTGCCAAATGCTGGACATTCATTAATTTTATGGGTGCTACCACAATTTCTACAATCAGTTATCATTTTAAAATTTTTAGTATTAGAATTAGGCTTATCTATCTGTGAACTAAACTTATGCGACTGCATGTATTTTTTCGATATCGCAGAAATTACAGGTTGCGATTTTTTATCATCAACAATATTTTTTAATTGCTTTGAGGCACTTTCAGAAGCTAAACAAATCTGTACGGCTTTATCTAAATTCAAATCAGCATCGCTTAAAAGCTTTTTACGAACATCGTTGTTTTCAATTCCTACAACAATTCTATCACAAAGTAATTCATCTTGCATAATCCCTAGCTTACAGCGAGAAGCTTGTAGCTTAAGCGGGGTTAAAAAATCATTGAGTAATTCATCCTTCTTTTGTTTAATTTGGTTAAACTTGTAACGTTCAAAAGTATAATTAATTTTAGGAGTGAAATATTCAGAAAACTTACCTTTAATAATCTCTAGATTTTGTTGCTCATCGGCATTCAAATTAAAGGTTTTAAAAATTTGCTGCGCTTCACTACCGATAATAGCCATAAATGTAGCTACTTGTACTTTTTTCTCTTTCTTCTCAAGTTGAATAGCAGCAGCGTACCAGTTAAAACTTTGTAGCCAGTCTTCCCACCCATCTTTGGAATCTGCCGTAAACATCAATGGTTTTGGAGGACGGATAGAATTTTCAGCCATTTGTATTTCTTTAATACTTTCAGTTACGAAATTAAAATTAGTTAACTTTTTTTTTAAACTTCTGACACCACGTCACGATATATGTTGAAATTATTTCGCATTTATATTAGTTAACATATATCTTTAATAAGGACAAATAGACACAACAAGTAACAAGAAGAACTTAAATTAACTACAGTTAGAAACAGGCTTGGGCAGTTACAGTTAAATCTAAATTGTCATAGTAACGATTATATTACAGACATCGCCAAATTTGGAAAATGTGAAATAACTAACGAACTAATGGATTTAAAAGAATTTACTTAGTATCATTCGATTCAGCATGAAAAAATACACTAAAATATGATATCTGTTGAAGAACGACTACAAAAGCCGATTTTTAAGGAATTTTTTAAAAGTTCTTTTTTTTTTTTACCAACCTTAGGGGTGGAATTTTCGAAAATCCCTTCTTAGCGGCACTCGATGTTATAAGTAGTATTTTTACCTCAATTTTAAAGATTTTTGGTTCGGTAGATTTTTTTGTATCATGATTAATACGAAATCCAGACTTTCTTTTATATATATAGATAAGGATTGAAAACTTCAGGTTTTTGCGCCGAAGAAATTGCCAAATTTGGAAAATGTGAAGTATCTAACGAACTAATGGATTTAAAAGAATTTGCTTAGTACCATTCGATTCAGCATGAATAAATATACTAAAATATGATATCAGTCGAAGAACAACTACAAAAGCCGATTTTAAGGAATTTTTTAAAAGTTCGTTCTTTTTTTTTACCAACCTTAGGGATGGAATTTTCGAAAATCCCTTCTTAGCGGCACTCGATGTTGTAAGTAGTATTTTTACCCCAATTTTAAAGATTTTTGTTTCGGTAGATTTTTTTGTGTTGTGATTAATACGAAATCCAGACTTTCTTTTATATATATTGATATATAGATATAGATATATATAAACGGGTTTTTAAAGTTTAAAACTGAAATATGTTTTGTAGAAGTGTATCATTTTAAGCCCAGTGACTTTGAAATTCTTCAGGATGGAAATGTTTCCCTTTTGAAAATACTATAATTGAGATCATACACTAATTAAATGCATAGTTTTAAAATTCAGTCCGTTTTTATGGAAAAGCAATAACATGCAGTGTGCGTCATCAAATTGGAAGTCTTTCTCCAAAATACAGCAATTTATATTACAGAACTTGGCGATTGTCTCCGGGTTGAATTTTCTTCGCCGAGCTATACAAGTACAAAGAGGGTCTTGGCAATAATTCCAGGTTTAAAATAATGTCAGGTTCCCCAAGTTTTTGTCAAAACATTTCTCAACTATATTAAAATTTTATTGCTATGCTTTAAGACAGTCAACTGTAATTTTATGAAAATAACACAATTTGTTTAATGTAATTTTTTTATATAATTTTTAGTTGAACTTGCTTGCTAGAGAAGACGATTTTTTTTCTTTCTTTTCTTTTCTTTCTTTCTTTTTTTTTTTTTTTTTTTTTGTTACCGTCATTTTACCAGAAGGAAAACAAATTTAATTTTTCTTTCTTTTTGAAAAAATTATTTTTTATTACGAATTTATTTTTTTTTATTTTTTCACTTTTTTTATTTTCCAAATATGTTTTCAGAAAAGAAAAAAAAATATGCACATGTATCACATAGAAAATTGATCCGAAACGTAAACAAGTAAGACAAATCATGCGTTAAGCATAGATTATGAAACACTTTCCAACATTTCCTGAAACCTTTAACAAAACTTTGTTATTTAGGGAAATAAGTTGCTACTTTTCGTAGTCAAATATGTATTTCAGTATTTTTGAACAGCCCTGTATTTGATCCGTCGGTTGATATATATATGTACTATATAATGGGAAAATTTAGTTTAGCGAGAAAATGCCTAACTGGTTGAAATTTCTCTTTCAGCACTTTATTCTAATAGATGGGAAATACTTGAGTACTTTTGTTCAGCCCTGTAACTTACCTAGTACCTTACGTACACACCAATATTTTGTTAAAATTTAGTTGAAACAAACACACTCTTAAAACTACTTAATTCACATTTCCAGAAATTATCATCTATGGGTGACCATGAAGTCAACTCTTTGCGTGACCCTGTATATCATTTTATCTATATTCTACAAACATTTTCAAGTAAACTGAAAGCAGTTCAACGTAAAAATGCATAACTTACTTAAAAGGACCTTAAAGTTAATTACTCTCATATTCAGTAACCTTTATGAGCTCTTTTGTGTAACCCTGTATATCAACTATACACCATATAATTTGCTCAACATTTAGTAAAACTTAAAAGCGCATATCATAATTGAAAATTCATTTCAACCATCCATCAGCTATCATCGATAATATACAATATTTCGGATAAGAATATCAGATTTAAAATTTTTTTTGTGTCCGTGTAAATGCTATACACGTCATATTATAAGTTAAATATTAAGTCTCAGCGGCGTATATCGATTTTAAAATACTACTTGAAATCGTTTAATATTATTAAAATATGTCACAAACAATCCCCCCCCCCCTTTATTATTGTATAATGGAATTCTTTTGAGTGGCCCTGTAAATGAATAATAACTTTTATTTGATTGCATATTTTACAGAATACGTATTTTAGTGCAGTTTGCGAATCCATGTAAATTTGAATACGTTTGACAGAGTGTAACACCTTTAAAATTCGTTTTAAACGATTTTTTCCTACTGGGCGTAATGTATCGGAAACCTTTTGACTATCCCTGTAAATAAACTAATCATAGTAGAAACTTCATTTTCAATAGGGTTCGTGATAGGGTAAACATCAATAACACATAAAAATTTCATAGCAATCCGAGAATATTTACGGGAGTTAGAGCGCGGACCGACGGACAGACGGCCAGACAATCCAAATGCATAAACACTTTTAAACTTTGTTGGAATGTGTTAAAAAGAAAGTTGTAAATGACGAAATGAGGTTTCACAATTCTGTAATATCTAAGATTTAAAATGCAATTGAAAATTTCTTTTGGCATGATATATAAAAGTCAAAATACGCCTGTTACACGGAAAATACGCCATCTTCTTTGCTCGTTGAAATGACATCTGGCAATGTTTTTGTATTTTAATTTATAAAATGAATTTTAAATTTTCATAGAGTTAACTTTGGAACAAATTTCCTTTGAAAGAGTACACGTGCTGTTTTTTCTTTATTTTTGCATTTTGCTGTGCGCGAAAGATTTCTTATATGCGCAACATATCTGTATTATAACGAACAAATGTTTCCATGTACATAGCATTGAGGTCATTTTGCGCATGGCAACATTTCACGATGAAATGACCTTTTCCAAATTTCGTTACGGCAATTTTTCATACTTCTAAACCTTGCACATTTTCAATTTTTATTCCGTCGTATAGGAAAAGAAATCTATTTTCAAATTGCAATTTGATTGAAAACTACTTTATCTGACTCAGTACGGCTTTATATTTTTCAAGCATTGCTTTTGAATATCTATCACGTATCTTCATTAAGAAATAATAATACACAATTTAGAGTAAAATCTACAAATATTGTTCCACATAATTTTTCATAGTGAAATTAAAGCTGCATGAATAACTAAATAAAAGAATGGTGAAAAACACTGATAAAATGATTAAAAACACAAATTTAACATACAACCAAATAATTTAAATTTTTACACTGCCAAATAGGAAAAAAAAGCTTTGAAATGTAATTAGTTTAAAAACTGTAGTTCAGTTTACGTATTGGTTGTTGTTAAAAAAAAGAAAAAAAAATGTGGGTATGAATTATTTTTAAATTTATCTCTACCATGTGAAACTCGATTACGAAAGATTAATTTATTTGTCCTTAAAACAATGTAAAGAATTCGGGATTAGTTTCCAACCAATGCACTATAACAAAATTTAAATTTTCTCTATAAATAATTAAATAATAATAATAATAATAATAATAATAATACAAATTTAACAGACATATGATTGAATTACGCTTTCGAAGCATTAACACGATCAGAAACAAAAATGCTGTCATAAGTAATAAAATCTTCGGCTGATAACTTCTGATATGCGTCTAATACGGAAATATGACTTTTGAAAAATTTGAAAGCTTTATTTGATTCCATAATTAATATTTTCCGTTTAACCCTTTAATCCCTTAACTGGTTAATTATTTTCCGTTGAATAAATTTAAAATAGCGGACTCACACCACTGTTATTTAAATTCGTAAAATTTAGTCTAAACATTTCCGCCTTTCAATAGTATGAAAATTTTCTTAAAAATAATAGTGGCGTCAAAAAGCTTGATCACCCATCCGAGGCACCAACCAAAATATGGCATAGGTGTATTACTCCTCGGAGGAAAACAACCCCTGTCAGCACCAGACAAATCAATACAAAGACAAAAAGCTCGAACTACTGGCCCTAAAAAATACAAAATAGAATAAAAGAGAAAGACGTGCCCTAGCACGAAGTAATAAATATAAGCAACTTAGAAAATCTAATAAACAATCTTTTTTTTTTTTTTTTTTCTCCTTACTCTTTTTTCCCTTTTCTCTGTCTCTCTCTCTTTTTTTTCTTTCTTTTCCTTTTTTTTTCCTCCTTTTTTTTTCCTTTTCTCTTTTTTCTCTTTTTTTTTTTTCCTTTTTTTCTTTTCTTGGCATTTTACATACATAAAGGTCTATAAATTTGATTTTCGTATATACAGAGAACACATTGTAAATTCAGATATGTTACAAAATACAATAATCTGGCAGCTAAATGAAATGAAAAAAAAAAAAAAAAACAATGATGCACACAGTGCGAAAACAAACATGAAATTACATAAGCGAGCGAAAAGTACTGTGCATGTATATATATAAAACTTTAAAAATTATTAAAGTGTCTACAATTAAATCTGAAAAATGTAAAATCAAAGCTGAAAACTATCCTAATAACTAAAAGGATGTCTGAAAAAGTTAAATAAATGTCCAAGTCGATCAGGCTCTGTAGAAGGTAATAGTTCGGGGTAGTTTTATACCATGCTATATATTAAAATAACATCAGAGCAAAAACAGAAACAGTCCATGAAATTTTACTCAAAAAGTGTATTTAATAAACGAATAGTTCCTGTTAAGTTCATTGTAAATGTCACACAAATTTCGGTAATTCGAACGAGACATTACTACATTTCTGATGTTCCATTCAAGAGAACGATTTTTAATGTAAGTAAAAGAAAATGGCACAACCTGGCATCTATCAAAGAGAAAGTGTCGAACATCTCCACGAATACCGCAGATACATTTATCAGAACTCCGTTTACCAATTTTATGTAAATGAGCTGGAAAAGCACCATGCGTCGAGATAAAATAAGCGCAAACTTGGGAATAACATAAAAAATCCTTATTGACTTGTTTAAAAATGCCATAGGTATCTCTACCCTTCGTACTGTTAGTCCATTGATATTGCCAGTCCTGCATACATTTATTCTTGAAGTGATATTTTAATTTACTGATTGGAATAGGTATGTCCACTATTTTGTCCAACATGTGCCTTGACCCAGCCTAGATGTACTGTCTTATTTTGTAAAAGTCGCAATTTCGTAAAAATGTCAAACAAAAGGTAATTGTCGGGAAACAGACATTTAATCGAAGAAACTGAAGAAAGACTATCCGTATAAATATAATAATGATTAAAGTTACTTTGTTGACACCAATGCAATGCTTCAGAAATTGCCACAAGCTCAGCTTGATATATAGAGTTTAAAATATTTAATTTGATTCTAAGCTCATAAATTATCTCATTTCTTTGAAACACAGTAAATGCCGCTCCCACACCTCCAGGCATCTTGGAGCCATCTGTAAATATAATTGGATGTTTATTAGCTGGCACTGAACGAATTATTGGATTAATAAAATTTATATGGTGATTCTCATAAAAATTCGGATAATAATAGGATGGAATTTTCTTCATTACTGTACTAGACGTAGCCACCATTCCATCAAATGAAATTGATTCATCACCTGAGATAGTTGCAAAATAATGTGCTGAGTTTGACAGTTCAAGAGCAATTGGTATGATACCAGTTAAGACGCACAAGGCCTCTGTTGAAATTGTGCGATAAGTTCTAATTATTGTCAAAAGGCAGACACGTTGGCATGAAGACAAACGACTCAAACCAGGAGACTTTAGATCGGAATACCATATCTCATGCCCGTAAGAGATCTGCTTTTTTAAAACCGTATGATACCAAAATTTAAAAAAATTTAGTGAAATTCCCATATCTCTAATTCTAGTTTTTCGAATATTACAAGTGAAAGAAGTAACTTTAGTACGTACCATATCTAAGTGGTCTACCCAACTAAACGTACTATCTAAAAGAAAACCTAAGTACAGCATATTATCTCTCACCGGAATACTCAGATTATTATGTTTGAATATTGGTCTTCTCTTCTTCATGGTGTATTTGCCAAACAACATAGCGACAGTTTTTGTATTATTTAATTCTAGATTGTGATTTCGACATACTGACGTAAAATCTTGCACAGATCTATTAACTCTATTCTCCAACATCGATCTAGTGTTTGCACCCTCTACCACTACTGAGTCGTCAGCATATGAAATCAAATTTATTGACAGAACTTTACTCCGTTTTAGCAACCTGTCCGCAACTACTGTCCAAATTAATGGTCTTAAACAGGAACCCTGTGGGCAACCAAAAAATAATCGGAACCAGCGAATTCCGTTAATAAACTTAAAACCTATAAGCCGATTAGAAATATAGTTTTTAAACACATCCTTTAAGTAATCATAAATAGGTAAATTATTTATAATATCTGCCGTTAAGTTCCAATCCAGACAATCAAATGCTCCAGAAATGTCAAACGAAACTGCTACACAATACTTAAATGTAGCAAGACCATCTTTAATTTTCTTCCTTAATACTGAGAGAGCTGTCAGTGTGCTTTTCCCCTCACGGAATCCGTATTGATCATCGTCTAAATATGATGCTGCCTCAAGCATTGTCATTATTCTAATTTTTAATAGTCTCTCATAAACCTTACCCATAATCGGGAGCAATGTTATTGGTCTGTATGAATTTGAGGAACCTTCAGGTTTATTGCGTTTTTTAAAGAAAATGACAATTCCTTTCTTCCAGCAACGTGGGAAATGAGCAAACCTAAGACATGTATTAAATAGTAAAAGCATAAAGAGTAATATTTATTGCAAAGATTCTTTACTATCAAAGCATCCACATCATCGTAACCCGGTGATTTATTATTATGTTGTTTAATAAGAACAGTTCTTAATTCGCGTCTAATAAAAGGACGGAAATCATCATGATATTTATAATCTGTATTGCTTATGAACTCATGAATATTATCAGGAACAGCATTTATCTTGAAATGATCTGACATTAATTGGCTTGCTATATCGTCATAAGTATCAAATACTGTAGAATTTTCCAGTGTTGTAAACATCATATCCTGGTAGTTAAATTTTTTGCCAGATACAAATTTAAAGATATTGCCATATGCATCGTCTGTACGTTGACAGAAACTTAACCATCTTTTTTGCTTGGTATGCCTAATACGTCTTTTATATTCTCTTCTAGCCGTTAAATAGGCATCTCTGTACTGCTCGTTGCCTAGATTTTTTCTGTATCTTTTATAGAGAGCGTTTACTTTATTTCTATGTATTTTTAACTCTGGAGTAAACCAAGTTGTAGATGGCTTATGAGATAAGACACCGCGTCTAAAAGACTTGTTCATGACACTGATAAGATAGTCATTGAAATTTTGCAGCCAATCCTCCAAGGAATCTTGATCAAAAACCCTTTGAAGAGATGTATATAATAGATCATGTTTTTCATCAAAATACTTGTTGAACTTATTCATTGATTTATTCTTAGTCTTGAAACGAGTAAAAAGCCTTTGTAATGGATTCATCCTCAAGGAAAACACCAGATATCTATGATCACTGAGCGTCAAAAAGCTTTAAATGATGGAATAAGCAAATTCGTCTTGCCCGAACGCCGTTCGAGCAACCAGTTAAGGGGCTAAGTGACTTAACCGTGTTTTCCGCCAGGTAATATTTTAATTCAAAGGCTGATTTAACTCAAGATTGACATTCTGTTAACTTTTTGAATTGTATATGATAAAAATATAAGTAAAACTAGCGGCCCGCCCTCGCTTTGCTTCGGGTAGAGCAAGTCGCCCAATCCCGTGCCACAACTGACACCGCAAATTGTTACTACCACTTCATCCCATTAAATTCAACTACTAAAAACATTACCCTCCTTTTAGATAGTCGGGTAAAAAGTAGCCTACATGTTAATCTAAGGTGTCAGACACCTCCATAGAAAATTTCGTAAAAATCGATCCATCCGTTCTTGAGTGTAACTAACACAACTTTGTTTTATGTATACAGATTATAATCATTAGTATTCACAGTGCACGCGATGTAAATATTTTTTAATGTCATTTTTCTACACCTTGGGTTACATTATTGGCATTTTAGTAAGGATCCCTATTTTTTTTTGAAAATATAATATAGCATATGTTCACCGGAAGTACTGTAGCTTTTCAACGGTGAAAGACTTTTTCAAATCCGTCAAGTAGTTTCGGAGCCTATTCAATTCAAACAAACAAACAAACAAATCTTTCCTCTTTATAATATTAGTATAGATAAATCAATAGTATTTGCAGCGGTCGCGATGTAAGGTAATTTTTAGGTCATTTTTCTACAGCTTGGGTTACATTATTGGTATTTTGGTAAGGATCCTTTTTTTTTTTTTTTTTTTTTGAAAATACAATATAGCCTATGTTCACCGGAAATACTGTAGATTTTCAACGGTGAAAGAATTTTTCAAATCCGTCGAGTAGTTTCGGGGCCTATTCAATTCAAACAAACAAGCAAATCTTTCCTCTTTATAAAATTAGTATAGATAATCAATAGTATTCGCAGCAGACGCGATGTAAAGTAATTTTTAGGTCATTTTTCTTGGGTTACATTATTGGTATTTTAGTAAAAATCCCTTTTTTTTAAAAAAATATAATATAGCCTATGTTCACCGAAAATAGTCCGAAAATAGTCAGCGGATTTTTTTTTTTTTTTTTTTTTTTAATATAATATAGCCTATGTTCACCGGAAATAGTGTAGATTTTCAACGGTGAAAGACTTTTTCAAATCCGTCAAGTAGTTTCGGAGCCTATGAAATTCAAACAAACAAATCTTTCCTCTTTATAATATTAATATAGATAATCAATAGTATTCGCATCGGTCGCGATGTAAGGTAATTTTTAGGTCATTTTTCTACACCTTGGGTTACATTATTGGTACATAACTTGGGTACATAACTTTTTATTAGATTTTCTTCAATGGTATTTAAAAGTGCCGTCAGTGCATAATGGGTGAATTAATTTGTTTATTTTAAAAAACATTTTTTATACTAAATTTTTTAAGGTTTTCTTTTTTTAAGTTTCGTTATTGTTGTTGTCTGAGCGAAGCGAAGTCTTATACTCAGAATACGTAACGATATTAAAAGTAAAAAAAATTCTTTCGTCAAGCAAATCTCAAAAAGTACTTGTCGGATTTTGATTCTGTTTGTACCAGTACCTATGAAGGTGATCTGGTGAATGTATCATCTACGAAAAATTAGTTCCAAATAGTTTAAAAGTTATACTTAAAAAACTGACAAAAAAGCACAATTTATTTGCATACATCACAGAAACTCGGTGTGCGTCATTTTTCACCGGCTGGATATTTTCATAGACAGTCGAACCAGAACACATGGAGTAAATAGTAATTGTCTGAGCGAAGCGAAGTCTTATACATATAGTACGTAACGATATTAAAAGTAAAAAATATTCTTCCGTCAAGGAAATCTCAAAAAATACTTGATTTTGATTCTGGTTGTACCAGAAGGTACTTATGAAGGTAACCTACTGAATGCACTTACTACGAAAAATAAGTTCAAAATAGTTTTAAAATTATATTTAAAAACTGATAAAAACACACAATTTGGCTACATACGTCACGAAAATTTAATGTGCGTTATAATACCTCCAGTCGGCTTGTGTGGTAGCGGGTCGAAAAAATAGCGGCAAGAGGCTGGATCAGATTTCACTAGAATTTATTTAGTTCATTACAAGGAAATCCATACCACTTATAACAAAATAAAAGATGGGTTCTCCACAACAGATAGAAAGATTGTTCGTACTGAATTTGAAATGGCTTTACCGCCACTAGTTAAGATAATAATAGTTTATCCGGAGTTGTTCTCCACCAGTTCTTTACCATAGGCATCAACCTGCCTATTAATTCTCCTCCCAGAGTAAACCTCTGGTCCACTACCCTCTCTGAGTACGAGGGCCAACTTCCCCGTCTCTAACGCTCCGCATCCGAACAGCAAAAGAAGTCCCTTAGAGCATCTCCTCGTTCTATTTATCCCGTTTTTCCTCATCCATCATTCCTTGAGATGACCCGCCTCCTCATTCTTGCACGGCGGTCGCCTTGGAGAAATATCTTTCTCTTACTTGTGGAAATCATCGCCATGCGGTCTCTCTCAACACTTCAAAGGCTCATCTTCCGTGGGGTCCTAAATCGGCGGAACGACCTTGTGCATTAATCGAAGAGTTCACTTAAGTGCTTTATTGAAATCGGCTGACTTTCTTATGTCTACTTTGAGAGTGGAGAAAGATGTATTTCTCCTTCTGAGAATTCTCCGGGATTCCCATCGTGGGGGGTAATTTTGGAAGCGTGGGAACGAAATTCATCACAACACCCCTTCCGCCAGTCCGATATTGGGCTGCAAGACACAATATCTGTAAGGGAAAGGTTAGCTCATTAAACTTGGGTGGCCCCGATATATTTTTAAATCTTTAAAATCCCTTTAGTTTGTTTCTGTTTTTTTTTCATTTAACAGGATCTTTCCCTTCGGTATCCGTTTAATTTATCTACACCATAAAATACACAATTATAAATTACAAAATACAGATAATTAGCATCAAAACATATATACAATTGGATTTTCTGATAGATTTTACTCTATCCTACTTAAATAATCCACATGGGGTATGTCCTTTCCTGGACGATGTTTTATAGCGTAATGATAGGGTTGCAGGGTGAGTGCCCAGCGTAAAAGGCGAGGGTTATTGCCTGCATTATTCTTTAAGAATATTAAAGGATTATGGTCGGTTTGTATAGAAAACTTCTGACCGTCAATATAATGTCTTAGCTTCTTTATTGCAAAAATTATAGCGGCGCATTCGCGTTCTGAAGCGCTAAAATTCTTTTCTACGTCTGTGAATTTCCTACTTAGAAAAAGTATCGGATGCTCTTCTGAGCCTTGTCTCTGGGCCAGTATTATACCCATAGCCTTTTCTGAAGCATCCGTTTGTATTATAAATTCGGATTCATAATTGGGGGCGTATAGCACGGGATCTTCAGTTAATTTCTTTTTTAATTTCTCAAACGCTTCCCCCATTTCGGTGCTCCAAACTATTTTTTCCCTTTTGTTTTTTCCTTTTAAAGCACTCGTAAGAGGTTCAACAATGTCGGCATAATTTTTGATGTACCGGGCATAATAACCTGTCATTCCCAAGAATCTCCTTATTTCAGTTTTGTTTCTCGGTGTTGGCAGATCTACGATAGTCCTGATTTTGACATCTGAAGGTTTTCGTTGCCCCTCCCCGACAATATGTCCGAGATATTTTACTGTCCTTTGTGCGAATTTACATTTTGCAATTTTAATTTTCAACCTAGCCTCTTTAATCCTAATTAAGACTGTCCTTAAATGTATGAGATGTTCCTCCCAAGTGTTGGAAAATACTGCTGTATCGTCCAGATAAGGAAGACAATGTTCTTCTAGTCCGTGTAATAATTTGGACATGAATTTAGAGAATCTATACGAAGCCCCTATTAATCCAAAAGGCATTGCCAAAGGTAAATAACTCCCGAAATTCGTGACGAATGCGGCGAGTTTCTGCGCTCTGGGGGTCATAGGAATTTGCCAATAACCTTTGGTTAAATCTAGCACAGTTATGTATTTCGCATTTGCGACCCGTTCCACTCTTTCTTCAATGTTGGGAAGCGGAAAAAATTCTGGTTTAGTGATAGCATTTAATTGTCTATAGTCAATGCAGGGACGTGGATCCTTGCCAGGGGTCTCCACTAAAATCATGGGGGAAGTATAATCTGATTCCCCCTCTCTTATTATTTTTAATTCTAACATTCTTTTGATTTCTCTCTTCAGGATTTCATTTTGTCTAACGGAGGTACGATATGGTCTTGTTCTCACCGGTTTATCTTCGCTCAATTCTATGTCATGTTCGATCAGATGAGTTAATCCTGGGTCATTTGAAAACACGTCTTGAAATTCGTCTAACAAATTTTTCAATTCGCATAATTGGTTTGGGTTACATCGGTCCTTTAAATTCCCGTCTTTTGCTATTTTCTCGAAACTGTAACTGTTTGAATCGACGGATGGAAAATCTATTTCAAGATCCGGGGATTCTTCAGAGTCGAAAACTTTGCTAGGCAAAATATTTACTTTTACTACGCGTCTTACGTATGGTTTCAGCAAATTAACGTGGTAGATTTGTGATTTCTCGCGCCGCCCTGGGACACTCACTAAATAATTTGTATCTGAAATTTTCGAGTCGATTTTTCCCGGCCCGATCCATTTAATAGACATCTTATTTGGTTTGTTCGTGGCTAGTACTAAAACTTCATCGCCCGGCTCGAAACTTCTTTCAGTTGCCTTTTTATCGTAATAGAATTTCCTTTTCTCCCGGCTGTTCGTCATGTTTTCGACGGCAAGTTCCCGGCATCTTTTTAATCTATTTACCAGATTGAATACATGCTCCGTAACTAATTCGTGTTCGATACCTTCCCCCGTCCACTGCTCGAACAACAATGTTTCAGGCGTTCTGAGATTTCGGCCGAAAACAAGTTCTGCCGGACTGAACCCGGTAGATTCATGGACCACCGTCCTAAGTGCAAATAGGGCGTGAGGCAAATTTGACTCCCAATCCTCTCCATTTTCTAAGCACAAAGACTTTAATAATTTTTTAACGGACCGGTGAAATCTTTCTACCATGTTTGAGCTAGGCCTACACACACTAGAATGTCTTAGTCTTACTCCGAATTTATCTAAAAACGTAGTCGTTAGACTGGAGATAAAACTGCGTCCTAAATCAGTTTGTATTTCAGTTGCATATCCTATTCGACTGAATACGGTAATTAGCGCTTCCACCACCGTCTCCGAAAGCATGTTAGGAATTGCAATCGCTTCCGCCCATCGCGAGTATACACATAAAGCCGTCAAAAGGTATTTATTTCCCTTTTTTGACAACGGAAGTGGGCCCACCAAATCTACGGAGATTTTGGAATAAACTTCGGATATAATAGGAACTAAAGTTAGCGGTGCTTTCTTATCTTCACCAGCTCGTCCACCGCGTTGACAAATATCGCACGACTTAACGAACTCTTCCGTTTCCTTAATTGCGTTTGGCCAAAAGAAATATCGTAATAGTCTATCTTTCGTTTTTTTTTTCTCCCGTGTGTGAAGAAATCCCTTCATGACAAGCCGTTAAAATTCCTTGTCTAAATTTCCGGGGAATAATCAATTGTTTTTTTACATTCCCTCTATGATCAGTTGACTTTCGCACAATAATAGAGTTATGAATTTCGTAATGCGATTTATTTTTTTTCGCTTTCTCGCGTACTTCATTTAATCCTACATCATCTTGTTGAGCTTTCACGAAATCTGCCTTTTTGACTTCCCCCAAAATCGAACACGCGTCTGGCTCTAGGTCCGGAACAATCAATACATCTTCTTCCGTTTGGGATGTCTCCTCCCCTTTTTCGGAAGAGCTTTCGTACAATACAATAGTAGCATCTTCAATAGGAACTTTGGGGTTGTTTGATACAATGCCTTTCCTTTCTTCCCTTTCCAGAGAGCCCGATTTTTTCTCTTTCAGAATTGATTTAGTCTGACTGCGGGTGAGAACGGCATTTAAAACTGCGGGATTATTTTTTTTTCCTTCCTCAATTAATTTCTGAGTATCATTTCCCAAGATATAGTAATCCATGTCAATTTCCTTTTCTGCTACTATAGCTTTAGTTCGGATGGAACCTGCCCCCTCAATTTCTAAATCTATTATCGCCGTAGGTAAACAACGTACATCGTTCATCAAAGGTTGCGTAATCCAAACGTAATTCCCGTCTAGTTGATCAGGTTTAATTAATCGCCCTGGGATAACGTCTTGGCAGCTGCCCGAATCACGGAGTGTAACTATTTCCTCTCCATTAATTTTTGCGCGACCCAAATAAGGTTGGAAACCTTTTTCGAATTTAGTTCCGTCGCTAATATGTCGAACATTTGTTACAGGTTTTTTATTTTTTTCATTCTCTGGACAATCGGCCTTCACATGGGAAAAACTAGAACACAAAAAGCACTTCCTTCCACTAGGTCGTTCGAAAACCCGTTGCCGTTCTGTGTTATCATTTCTCTTCCGCCAATTGGTTTCAGTTTCGTTTTTCCTTTCTCGCGATTTGTCATCAATTTTTGGTCTATCGCCTCTCCTGTCTATTGCGTTTCCGGCGTTCCACGATTTTTTTTGCGATACCTTAACAGCTTCGTATTCATCTAATTTTGTTGCTAGAGTTAGGGGATCCGTATAATTAGCCCAAGAATCTATGAAGTGCTCTTTTAATTCCGTGAGAGCACGACGTTTGATTTGGTCCGTAATCAATAACTTTTTCAGAGCCGAAAAATCTGAAATTCCTAAACCGTGTAACCATCCTTCGAGAAAACTGTCAAGTTCAAAGATTAAATCTTTCCATGGGCTTCCAGGATTTTTAGCATGCCTATTTAATTTTACCCTATAAGCTTCAGGACTCAGCCTATACCTGGCCAGTAATAATGATTTCACGTGTGCGAAATTTTCAATTTGATCTGCCGGTTCGCGCAAGATCAATTCCGCTATGTCTATGGGTAATAAAGAGAGTAAATGAGTTACGTAGTCTTCAGTTTCGATACCTACTCTATTAGCTTGTCGTTCGAATAAGTTTAAGAAAAGAGTTATGTCGGATTTATCGGGGTCAAAGCGGTGCATTACAGTCTTAAGTGCAAGCTTAGGTTGACGTTCAGCATTACTACTCGCAGTAGAATTACGTCTCTCTGAGGTTTGAGATAATCTCAGCTGTTCCAGTGTAAATTCCCTTTCCTTCTCTTTATCTTGTCTTTCCCTTTCTTTCTCTTCCCTTTCCCATTGTTTTTCTTGTTCTAACCTTTGTTTTCCCTCTTTTTCTCTCTGTTTTTCCTCTTCGCGATCCCTAACTATATATTCAGCTTGAGCTAAAGCAAGAGTTTGATCATAATCGCTCGCGGATTCAATTTTCCTAATAATAGCTGCCATATTATCATCCGGTTCGATTTCCACCCCTAGGACTTCTGCCAAATTTTGTAAGTCTGCCTTCCTACAATATTTGAGTGACGTAATTTTCGCCATGATTCCGTTAAGTTTAATTCAGTTAACAAGAACCCAAAAAATCAAATGCATTTAACTAAATCGTTAACAATTTCACAATCCAAATTTTATGCATGTATAAGAAAATAAAAATTTCTAAACACAATTCAATAGATATATAAGGATTTCTAATTCAGAACATTTCTTCAATTCTGTAATTTAGTCTCAATAAAATAACTTTTTCCTAAACTTAAAGATCCCTATGCACACAAAAACACAAATAACAACTAACTTTCTAAAATGTCACCGAAAAACAACTTGGATTTTTGGATTGGGCACTCACACAGATTATTAACAGAAACATTTACTAATTTAAATACAAAATATTTTTACCGAAACCTGTCCTAACATACATTAGTCAACAGAAATATGTAACAGCACTAACCGTTAATAAAATTTTAAATTTAGTAACTAAGTTATTAAATTTTATAAAGGCCTTTTTTTTTTTTTTTTTCCAAAGAGCCTTTTTTTTTTTTTTTTTTTTTCACCCACTGGCTTATCAAATGTTTTTAGAGAAAAACAAAATAATTCTAACTCGAGAATTTTTTTACAGCTAGATATTACTTATTTATTAAATTATTTTATGATTAACTTTAATTAATTTGACCTAAATCGAAATTCACTGAAATATTTTTTTTTTTTTTTTAACTTAAGTTTAAGTTTAGAATCATGACAATATTTTACTATAAATACACTAAATTTTCAATCTGAGGCCACTCAAAGAAAAATGAGCCTACCTTTTTCTGTTTGGCACGCCTTTCTGAAGAGATCGGTCCCGGTTGCTCCTGGGTCTGGCTCGGAGGGTTTCTTTTCTCGGGCTCCACTTGTCAGCGGTCAGTGGTCCTTGATTTCGAGGCACTTGAAGCTTGGCGCTCCTTGGGTATAGCTGAAGGACTCTGGGGCTCCTTCTCAATTTGCTGCGGCACGGCTGAGGCACTCCTATATCTTTTCTTTGGTTGCTGAGGCACGGTCAGGCTTGATGCTCTTCTATTAGCGTCGTCTTTCTGGGCGGGCGCTATTATCACACTCTGGGGCAGACTAAAATATCCAAACAACTTTTCTTTTCTGGTGTAAGAATCCGCTATGCTGCCACCAGTTATAATACCTCCAGTCGGCTTGTGTGGTAGCGGGTCGAAAAAATAGCGGCAAGAGGCTGGATCAGATTTCACTAGAATTTATTTAGTTCATTACAAGGAAATCCATACCACTTATAACAAAATAAAAGATGGGTTCTCCACAACAGATAGAAAGATTGTTCGTACTGAATTTGAAATGGCTTTACCGCCACTAGTTAAGATAATAATAGTTTATCCGGAGTTGTTCTCCACCAGTTCTTTACCATAGGCATCAACCTGCCTATTAATTCTCCTCCCAGAGTAAACCTCTGGTCCACTACCCTCTCTGAGTACGAGGGCCAACTTCCCCGTCTCTAACGCTCCGCATCCGAACAGCAAAAGAAGTCCCTTAGAGCATCTCCTCGTTCTATTTATCCCGTTTTTCCTCATCCATCATTCCTTGAGATGACCCGCCTCCTCATTCTTGCACGGCGGTCGCCTTGGAGAAATATCTTTCTCTTACTTGTGGAAATCATCGCCATGCGGTCTCTCTCAACACTTCAAAGGCTCATCTTCCATGGGGTCCTAAATCGGCGGAACGACCTTGTGCATTAATCGAAGCAGGCCCGGACTGGCTTCTTTGGGGGCCCTCGGCTAGAGATTGAAAAGGGGCCCCTTACGGGAAATTTAGCGAAAACAGAATGTTATATTTTATTTTTTAATTTAGGCTTGGATGGCAAAAAACCACATTTAGGCTATTTTGTCACTTGGAAAATAGTTGAGTAAAATGTAAGTTTTTTAATGTTGTTAACTTACTTTCACAATATATATTTATATTATTTTTATACACCATACCTAAACTAATTCCATGCTAGAAAAAAAAAATAAGAATTATTCATTATAAGCGATTATTACTTAAAAATGAGCACGAGGTTTATTTTTAGTTTTCGGCAATCAAATGACTGTGTCGAAGTCATAATAATCTAAATCCTACTGTGATACCTAAGTAAATATTAAAAGTGATATAATAATAATAAAAAGAAAAGTGGGTACGTGTGACCGCAGATCACTCAGAGTATTTCCTTTAATATATCTTTCGAAACAACTTATCTTTTAATTAATAAATCCAAATTGTTGATTTATAATTATTAAATTCTTACATAGATGGTAGTATCAGTAAATTTAAAGTAAAAAGAAGTTATTTATTTTAATTAAATTAAAAATGTTCAAATTAAATTATTTAAATAAATTTCAAAATGCAAAATTCTTAAAAATTGCGAAATAAAAAGAAAAATAGCGGAGGTATAAATGAAATTTTACATTTTTAAAAACAAAAAAAAAAGTTTAAACGAAATTTAAAATGCTGAATCATTAATAAACCTCTCGTTTTTAAAACAGAAAGAAAATTGTAATTAAATATACATATATATATATGATATTAGTGATAAAAAAATAATATAAACCCTTAAATCGGCAAAAAGTACCATTTTTTTTTAATTTTCTATAGTACTAGGGAACTGCAAGAAGTGTAAGTCACCGATTTTGACGAAAGCGATATCGTTGGAAAGATCTCATTGTGAGGAGTAAAAAACTCAATGGAACTGATGAGCCGTTTTCGAGATATCCGGCAATTTATGTCACGTAGCTAGTGAACACTTACTGGAAAACCGCAAAAAATTTTCGTCTCGATTTTAACGAAAGTGGTATCACTGAAAAGATATTATCGAGAGAATTAAAAAATTCATCGGAATCACCCGGCAGAAATGAAACGTTTTCAAAATATCCGACGATTTATATCAAGTAGCTAATGCACACTTACTAGGAAACTGCATTAAGTTACATAAATTGTCGAATATCTTGAAAACGACTCATTTCCGAAGGGTAGCTCCATTGAGTTTTTTACTTCTCAAAATGATATCTTTCCAACAACATAATTTTCGTCCAAATCGACAACAATTTTTTGCGGTCCTCTGTTAAATGTGCACTAGCCCAGTATGTACTAGCTACATGGCTTAACCCTCTCGTGCATACGAACCTCATATGAGGTCGTGTAATATTTGCATTATTAAGCAAAAAAACTTTTTTGTATTTATATATAGAGATTTGATTGGTGGACAGATAATTGCCGGAATGCAGTACAATAATAAAATTATTTTAAACAGAATTCGCATTTACCACAAAAAAGGATTTTTAGCAGGGTTGGAAAAAAACCGGGTTTTTTTGAAAAAAACCAAAAAAACCGGTTTTTTTTGGTTTAAACCAGGTTTTTTTGGTTTAAACCGGGTTTTTTTTAAAACATCCTTTTTTATTACATATACATGCATATTTATTGATTAAAAAATACATTGTTGGATTATAAGTAGTTTAAATTCATTTGAAAAGAATATAAATTAAATAATTACAGTTAATTATGTAGAAAATTGAAAAAAATCATACTTTAATTTAAACAGATATTAATAAAGTCTTATGTTCAAACAATAAGCTACTCTACACAGTGAAACATTGATGCTTTGAAAATCTTTATAAATAATCTTTTTATTACTTAAATTAACATTTGATGTAGTTTGATAAATATATTCTTTTCCACAATCTTTTAAAAAATAAATTTGAGATACTTCTTGGGGGTTTTGTTTTTTGAGAGACAATTTGAAATCAACATTTATGGTCATTAGATTTAGCAGGTAACAGGAGAGGGGGGGATTAGTTTATTATTAAAATACTGTAGTTAGCATACAATTTTTGAATACTCTCTTATTCAACTTTATATTATATATAAAGTTGAATATAGTGATATTTATATTCAACTTTTGATTTTAATTCTCAAAGATAATCTCCCCAATAGAAAAAAAAATATTTTATAGTATCAGCAAAATCTTAAAGATCATCCAGTTATGTAGCTACATATTCAAAAGCATTGTGCATGTTATGAGAGATTGCTTTAAAAAATCTGCATTTTTTTAAATGAAAATATTTTATACTAAATACTGAATATTTTTAATCTATTTTATCTTTGATCAATTCACATATTCTAAGATTTTACTTTACAGCAATGGAATATGTTCACCAATCCATCCTGATTTTCATTCTATACATTAAAAAAAATAATAATAACTAATAACTTAGACCCACTATATCTAATACTTATTGCTGAAATAAAGTGTCAAAAGTAGAAAACACTTATATCCAATAATTTGTAAGTCTTAAATTATAAAGAAAAATGAGAAAATATCATTAGATTTTTTTGGAAAAAAAAAAAACCAATTGGTTTTTTTGAGAAAAAAACCAGTTGGTTTAAACCGTGGTTTAAACCATGGTTAAAACCAATTGGTTTAAACCATGCCAACCCTGATTTTTAGTGAATAATGCAAAATACTACCTACCATCATGCTGAATATTATGCTATTATATGGGTCTTTTAATATAATATTACAGAACATTGAACCTATTATTTGTTGTAGAGGTTTGCATGGGCCCGGGTTTGGCCCGAGACCCGTATCTTATCCGGTCTGCATGCCTGTCAGGCAAAGAAATTTAGCGGAAGTGCTGGGCCAATTAAAAAAAAAGGGAACCTGCCAATTCGGATAAAAACTTAAACAAAGACGATAAAATATGATCCGCTTTCATTGAATGACTTTCGCGAGAATGAGTATAAATGTGCATCACGAGCCGATGCTAGTTTGACACCACCCAAACAAAAAGCGCGGGCATCGGACAGTTACGTGATATCAGAGGCAGGGTTTAACTTTTTCAGCAGATTCATACCTAAGGCCGTGATCAAGTGTGCACTTTTTTTCTACGTAGGTAGAGTCGGGCCAGAACTGGACTTAAATGTTCTCAGAATGTCTGAGGCAGTTACTATGTTTTTTAAAAATATTAATAGCGATAATAAACTTCTGTTAATGGAATCTTTGGAAGTAAAACTTAGGGTGGTTTTCAATCCGCTTCTCAATATCGCGAAACTTTCTGACTAATTTTAACTGTAAATGCATAAAATTGACATGCGTGACTATTAAAGGATTTGGTAATAGAATAATCTTTCCATTTTTGGGAAATAAATTATCAAATGCTAAGAGATTTTTGTCACGTGACTGAAAGTTTTCCCCCTTTTCAATGATATCGCTTCGAAAAGTTCAATTCAAAATGCTAACTTTGACATTTCTAAAAGATACAATGTCTTTATCAAAAAATGGAAGACACCATTCGATTACATATGTTCTGAATGAGAAAAACAGCAAAACTTAGCCATTTCCGAAGAAAATGAAGTTAAAAATGTGTCAGGAACTAACTTATTTGGATTTGAAAGAAGCTCTAATAAATGTCAGAGAAATACTGTCCCAAATATATTTTTTATAAACATCTTCAAAAGTTAATCATGTTTTTACCGTCTTTTTTTTTCTTTCTTTAAATCTAAAACTACATTAATTTTATAATGAATCTTTATTTGAATGTTCAGAAATCTAGGCTTCTAAGTAATCATTAATGTTATTATTGTGTATTTTCTATCTTGAGAAAATATCGTGATTTTAAAGTATAGTTTTAAAATATAAAATATTTCATAAATGTCTATGCAGTATTCTTTAAAAGAATCTTAATTGTGTGTTAAGAAAAACTAATTTTCTTTGTGCAAATCGAGTGAAATCCGGATGTTTAAAAATTTTCTCATTTTTTTTCTTTCCTCTTCGTACTGTCGCTTTCGTACGCTTTCGTTCACTTCATGTTGACCACACTGTGAAACAGCACTAGTTACAACCATACTATACGAGATTGGCAAGTGAGCGTCGCGATGCACTCTGAATCTGATTCTATGAGTACTGCAGAAAGGGCGATGTAATCAGTCAACAGCCCTATACCGTCTGTCCAATGACATGACACGACGAAACTATATAAATTACCATGAAAAACTATCAATTGTTTAAAATTTATTGTAAACGCATATTATTATTGGAAAATACTCAATTTTTTCTTATGTAAGTAGTAATTATAAAATCGTATATTCCTTTTTTGAGTTGTACTTCCGGGAGTAGTAGGAAAAGGACAGTTTAAGCTCAGGAGCAGGTGGGGCTGTGGGGCCGCCCCGCCTGCTCCTCCGGCTGCCCCGCCTGCTCCTCCGGCTGCCCCGCCTGCTCCTCCAGCTGCCCCGGGCCTCCTCCGGCTTCCCCGCCTGCGGCCCCGCCACCATCCCTCCTGGCCCCTCCTGCTCCCACCATCTCACCGCCGCCCTCCTGCGCCCCCTAGTGGAAAAAAGGAACATTCTATTCTAACAGGAGAGGTCATTGACCTTCCCTATTCAAAAATATTATCAATCACATCTCAACTCGGACAATACCTCTCTTTTACTGACATTTCCTCTCCTAAACGACCATTCCCTCCCTGAAACGGTCATTACCTTGTAAACAATCATTTCTAAAGCTATATAAATCTATGTTTTTCGATATTATTTTTAAAAGGATGTTAAACATCGAAGTGATTAGTGCTTTATGTGTTTACATATTGATGTGTGCCGTTTTTTCACTTGTTTATATTTTTACTAAAGTTGATAGACTAGCAGTAGATTTTATATTAAATTTTAACGATACAGAGAATTTTTCCCATTAATATCATATTATGGAGAAAAGTTATCAGGATCCAAGTCAAATTGCTAGTTTTGGAGGAGTGGACGCTCTTCATCGAGCAGTTCACGGTAAGGTATCTAAGAAAAAAATTAAATCTTGGTTAGAAGGGGTTGATGCTTACACTCTTCATAAACCTGTACGCAGAAAATTTCAAACAAATCGAGTGATTGTGTATTCTATAGATCAGCAGTGGCAAGCGGATTTGGTAGATTTAACTTCTTTACAGAAATTTAATGACGGATTTCGTTACATTTTAACATGCATTGATATTTTATCTAAGTATGCATGGGCCTACCCTTTGAAATCGAAACGTGCTGAAGATATAGTAGCGGTGTTTGAATCCATTTTTCGAACAAGGAAACCAAAGTACTTGAATACTGACGCAGGTAAAGAATTTTTAAATTCTCGTTTACAGAAGTTTCTGAAGCAACAAGGTGTTCGATTTTTTAGGACTTTTAACAATACGAAAGCTTGTGTAGTGGAAAGATTTAACCGCACTCTGAAAACTAAAATGTGGAAATATTTTACAACGCATCACACTTATCGATATATTGATGTATTGGATCAATTTTTAGATAGTTATAATCACACCTACCATACCACCATTAAGAGACCCCCAAGTGAAGTGAATAAGGATAATGAAAGTGAAGTGTGGTTTTCTATTTACGGTAATATGTCAAGACTGAAAAGGAAACCTTGTGTTTTTAATTCAGGGGACTTAGTACGTGTTTCTAAACATAAAATGACTTTCGAAAAAGGATATGAAACAAATTGGACGGAAGAACTATTTTTAGTAACAGAATGTGTCACGAGAATTCCTCCAGTTTACAAAATCAAAGATTTATTAGACGAACCTATTGAAGGAACTTTTTATGCAGAAGAATTACAAAAAGTACAACCGAAAAACCACTTTGACGTTGAAAAGATTCTGAAAAAACGTAAAAGAAAAGGGCAACTTGAATATCAAGTTAAGTTTAAAGGTTATCCTTCTAAATTTAATCAGTGGATACCTTCTTCAGATTTATTTTCTCTATAAAACACCCATTTTTTACAACGATTGATCATTCACAATCATGTCATTCTACGTGACGCTACCTTCTGACAGTTCAATGAACTATTTTCCAGAAAACAAAATTTCACATTATTTTACAAGATTACCTATGCCTTTAGATTTAAAAGGTGAATGGGAAGTCGGTTTAACTGAATTGATTTATCCTCATACATGGCGTAATATTACTGAATATGGTAATGAGTATGAATATGTGTTAGGCAACAGTTTAGAATTACCAGATGGAAGACCCAGAAACGGTAATGAATATGAACAGGATGATAGTGACACGAAAAAAATTCGAATCCCATCAGGATATTATGAATCTCCTAACGACATCATTAAAGTGATAAATTATCAAAAATTTGGTGATAGAATTTCAGTTAGCTACAACAAACACACTAAAAAAGTGAAAGTTTCTTTGAAGAAATATGCACAATTGAAATTTTTATCCGGTTTAGCCGAATGTTTAGGATTCTTACCAGGTGAAGTAATCTCAAATGTTTCGACTCCCTCATTATCTTTTGAAAGTCCCTTTATAGCTGACCCACACGCAGATTTTAAATTGCTCTACTTGTATAGTGATATTGTAGAACCTCAGATTGTTGGAGATACAGTGGCACCCTTATTGCGAGTGATTCCTGTTAAAGGGGAAGACGGAGATATGATTCATGAAGTGTTTGACAGACCTCATTACATACCAGTGACTCGAAAAAATTTTCAAACGATTGAAACTGTTATAAGAACACACACAGGACGTTTAGTGTCATTTGATCGCGGGAAGTTGATTGTGAAACTACATTTCCGTCAGAAATATCTTTCATAATGCTTGTTCCTTACCAATGCTGTAATCAATCTTTTGAAGATTATTATACACATCAAACAGGTAGCGGATTGAATTATTATCAAGGAAATTCTTTCCAGAAAGGTTATGGTTTCGGAGGACTTTTCCGTTCACTTTTCCGTGCAGCTGTACCTTTATTTAAATCGGGTGCTAAAGCAGTTGGAAAGCAGTTATTTCATACCGGTGTAGATGTGCTAAATGATATTTCTCAAGGTGATAATATTAAAACAGCGGCTAAACGGCGATTTAAGGAAGCCGGGAAAAATCTGACAGACAAAGCAGCAGTTAAAGTGAAATCTATGATTGGATCAGGTCAAAGGAATAAAAAACGAAAGAGACTTCAAAGTTCTCTCAGTCGCCCTAAAGCCAAGAAAGTGAAAGCACGCGATATTTTTGCTTAAAGATGTCTGGTCTTATTCATAAAGATTCTCCCGTTTGCGTCAAATCTGAACTAGACTTGTTTATGATTCCACCTACGCAAACAGCTATAGAAAAAGGTCACTTTGTAGAATATCATCCACTGGCTACTATATCTGAGAGTGGACCAGTTGAGTTTAACATTACAGGCAATAGTGAAGATTATATTGATTTATCAGCATCTTACCTTTACGTGAAAGTAAAACTAACTAACGTTGATGGAACCCCCTTACCCGACAAGACACCTGTAGCACCTGTTAATTTATTTTTACAAGCATTGTTTTCTCAAGTAGATGTGAGTTTGAACGAAAGAGTGATTTCCTCTTCTAGTAATACTTATCCGTATCGTGCTTACATCGAGACTTTACTGAATTATGGAGAAGATGCTAAGAAAAGTTTACTTTCTTGCGAATGTTTTTTCAAAGATGAATGTTTGGATACAGTCAATCCTACACTTACCGATAACCCAGGACTTCATAAAAGATATGAATTAACTTCAAAAAGTAAAGTTTTGGATATGATAGGCCCACTACATTGTGATATTTTTCAACAAAATAGACTTTTATTGAATATGGTAGATTTGAAAATTAAAATGACACGTAACAAACCCAATTTTTGTTTGATGGCTGATAAAGTCGGAGATAAAACACCTGATTATAAAGTGGTGTTACAACACGCCTCTTTGTTTATTCGAAAGGTGAAAGTTAGTCCAGGTGTTTCTATCGGACACGCTAAAGCGTTAGAGAAAAGTAATGCTAAATATCCTATCGATAGAGTTTTGTGTAAAACATACTCAATATCGAGTGGAAGCTGGTCTTTTATGCAAGATAACGTATTCTTAGGATCTATGCCTAAACGTGTAATTATAGGATTATTAGAAAATTCAGCTATTAACGGACAGTATGACCTTAACCCGTTTTTCTTTAACCACTACAACGTCAACTTTTTAAGTATTTACATTGACGGACAACCAATACCATCTAAACCATTAGAATTAAATTTTAATGAAGGAAATTATATTGCAGCCTACCATCGATTGTTTCCCGGCTTTAACCGAGATAATGGAAATTATCTATCTCGAGAAGATTATGCTAAAGGACACACTCTATATGCATTCGATTTAAGTCCGGATTTATGTGATGGTCCACACTTGAATTTACAACATCAAGGAAATTTAAGAGTTGAAATTAAGTTTTCTTCAGCACTTTCATCAACTATTTCCGTTCTGATCTATGCAGAATTTGAAAACATTATCGAAATTTCTAAATCAAGGCATGTGTTGTGTGACTTTCCAAACTAGACAAAGATGAACTCTCAACAGATTAAAGACATTTTATCTCATAACAAATACACTAAGAAATATTTTTTAGATGTGTTTCCCAGCGATATGCTTCCTAACACAATTAAGCAATACCCCTGCTGTTTCGTATGCAACGTCGATTCTTCTGATCAACCCGGTAGCCATTGGCTTGCTTTCTACATAACTTCACCTAGAAGAGTAGAATTCTTTTGATTCTTACGGAAATACTCCAGACTTTTATCAAGGACCTATTTTAGACTTTACTTTAAAATTCTCTCAAGTGATTTTTAACCCTTTAACGTTACAAACAAATGTTACAGCTGTTTGTGGTCAATATACAATTTTTTTCCTCTTCTGTAGATGTAGAGGTGAATCTCTGAAAAAGTTTTTGTCGCAGTTTGTATCTGAAAACTTATGTAATGACCAAAGAGTGTATAATTTTGTTGCCAAACGATTTCATGTGTATGTGAATTTTTATCAATAAAAAGTCTTATAAAATACCATATCTTTTGTGTCTGTTTTTATTTGTTATGGATTTCCCAAGCCTTCAACACCCCTTCACAGCTGTTTTAGCAGGACCTTCGAAAAGTGGGAAATCTTTTTTTATAAAAGATTTCATCTACTTTAAAACATACATGGTAAAACCTACACCTGATAAAATTGTTTGGTTTTACGGCATCTACCAAAATTTATATGATGAAATATCTGACGTTACGTTCATTGAAGGTTTCCCAACTAATTATGAAGAATATTTAGGAACCAATACACTGTTCATTATAGATGATCTTATGTGTGAAGTTGGCGGTGATCGTCGACTTACAAATTTATTTACTAAGGGGAGTCATCACCACAATTTAAGTATTTTTTTTATCACACAAAATTTTTTTCATAAAGGAACGAAAGATCTTCGATTGAATGCTGACTATCTTTTCCTATTTAAAAACAGACGTGATTTAAATCAAATCACATGTTTAGGAAGACAATTATACCCACGAAATCATAAATTTTTCCAAGAAGTTTACGCAGATGCTACCCGAAAACCTTTTACCTACTTATTAATTG
This sequence comes from Maratus speculifer, assembly GCA_964019185.1. Taxonomy (NCBI): domain Eukaryota; kingdom Metazoa; phylum Arthropoda; class Arachnida; order Araneae; family Salticidae; genus Maratus; species Maratus speculifer. The sequence goes on along the minus strand of OZ025295.1, from coordinate 39,884,416 downwards.
ATTTGAAAAATGAAACAGATGAAGAACATCGGTTAAGAACACAAATCTTACCGAATCAAAATCAGTATTATTACACTCTGAAATATAAATAATTGCGAAAAACGACAGACTCATCATTCCATAAAATGTCACCGACCCGTAAACAGGTCAAGGATTTACAGCTAATTCACTCATGCCCAAAAGCATTGCGCAAGCAGTTACTGAAAAAGCTACCTTCAAAAGTGGTTAAAACCATCTGTGAATGTTCTTTAAACGTGTTAAAAGGAAATATACCAATTTCACATTATCAGAAGAAGCAGCTTGGAAAACACAAATATCTTCTAAGAAAATTAGCCTCTAAAAAAGGTAGTCTTTACCAGAAAAAACGTTTAATTATTCAAAAAGGAGGTTTTTTAAATATTTTGATACCAGCTGCTGTTACAGCTTTGTCAGCGCTTATAAATGGAGTTTAGCAAAAAGTTTGTTTTAGTCCCTGAGAGTGATTTTTCTAAACATACACCTTCTCAAAGGCAACTAAGTGAGTTTGATAAAGAAATGCAGAAAATTTTGAATAGTAAATTACAAGATTTTGAAAAACTGCAATTATACTACGACTTGTTAAAAAGAAAAATGAATTTAGAAGATTTTAACCCACCATTCAAAATGGATGTTACAGAAAAGGATGAATCTCCAAAACCGGCTGAAGATGAAACTATGCAAAATCCTGCAAATTCCGAAGACAACATTTTAAAAATGATTCCAACAGGTGTTCAAAAACAAGGTGAACAACTCTTACAATATTTGAAAACGTATCCAAATATTTTACGTTGGAATGAACGAGGAGAGATTATTTATAAAAACCAATTAATCCCTAAGTCAAATCTAACTGATTTGATTGGTTTAATACTCACTCAGAGAAAATCTTATAAACATTTATCTGGGAGAGAAGAATTTTTAAAAGCGTTGAGTTCTATGAATACTCCCAAGCTTTTCTTCAAGAACAAATATTTAACTATAGATGATAATGTGTATTCACCTATAAAAAATGTTAAATCGATTGTTAAAGCTAAAAAGACTCTTAAGTCCCCTGTAATACGTTGGCAGAAATTATACAAATAAATATATTTTTTCACTAAATTTATCATGTGTCATCTTTCTTTCTTAAACACCCACTTTCTTATACGTAACCAAACATTTTTTCCTCATCTAATATTTTTAAACAAAACGTTTTTTTTTTTTTTTTTTTTTTTTTCATTTGAAATATTTTTTTTTTTTCACTTTGATTTTTTTTTTTTTTTTCATTTCGAAATTTTTTTTTTCACTTTGAAAAATTTTTTTTCATTTCGAAAAATTTTTTTCATTTTGATTTTTTTTTTTTTTTTTTTTCACTTTGAAATTTTTTTTTTTTTTTTATTTGAAATATTTTTTTTTTCACTTTGATTTTTTTTTTTTTTTTTCATTTCGAAATTTTTTTTTTCACTTTGAAAAATTTTTTTTCATTTCGAAAATTTTTTTTTCATTTTGATTTTTTTTTTTTTTTTTCACTTTGAAATTTTTTTTTTTTTTTTTCATTTGAAAAAATTTTTTTTCACTTTACAATTTTTCTTCGGAAAGTGAAAGTTAATCTTTGAAAAAATTTTTTATTCAAAATCTGTTCAAAGATTTTAATGTAGAGTTGATTTTTCTGAAAAAGAAACTTCTTTTTTCCTGAAAGAAAAAGTATAAATTATTTTAACACATTAATTACACCATTTTGAGACACACCAGTTTATTTTTTCTAAAATTTACAAATCATCAACTGTTTTAAACAGAACACCAGCTAACACTTTGTAATTTACATTTTGAAGGAAATAATGTGAAACAGTCTGTATTTCCTTGACAAAAAGTTCTGATAAAGCTTTAAAGTCGATTGTACAGAGAGATAATTCTCCTAAACTTAAAAATTTTTCTAAGTCACTGGAAGTCATACAAGCATGGCGAAGTTGTGCGGATGAATTGTAGACGCATCCAATACATTCATACTCTGATTTAAAAACTTTTTGCAGTTCTACTTCTATCAATGCTACTAAGCGTAGTTCTAATGTTGTAAATTCTACAGCGCATGTTTCCGAAGGTAAGAGGTTATGAGCAATTAGAGTTGGTAAGTGATTTTCATACAGATATGTAAGCACTGTTTCATTGAAGGAGCTTAGATGGTGTTTTAAATTCTCAAGTTGATATTCATCTAACCGAATGCAACAACCTTTCTGAATGCTGCTGATTTCAGCGATACCATCTTTAGATAATATGAGGATGGAGTTGTTTGCAATGAAAGATGATGTTGTATAAATTAAATTAAAGTCAAATATTTTCTGAACGAAACGATACCATGATTTTAAATTCATGGAAACACCATTTTTTGTAGGAGTTAGTGGTTGAGTTTCAGAAGATCGAAGAAATTTTCGAATGTGGATAATGACAGAACCTTTGAACAGTTCACAGGTTAAATAGATACTATTTCCAAGTTCTTTTAAACAGATCCGCTGATTTGAATAACCATCGTTCATATCCATAGATTGAGACCTTTTCTCATTTCCGCTAGATAATGTAGGAATTGCATCGGCGATTGGCGTAGATGAAGTCTGGAATGTAGTTGAAGAAGTGGGTTTGTCAGATGAAGACTCAGCTACAGCCGGAGAGGGGGGTTCATCAGACAAGTCCATAATTAGTTTATTAAAATCGATGCTTTGAAACACATCATCCAAATTATCAAAAACATCTTCTAAATCACATTCATTTTTCGATTTTTTCTCGCAACCATTCTGAGAGGAATTATTAGATCGTTTCATTTTTCCAAGAGAAAAATTGATGCGACTTTCCACAACAAAATATAACAGAGTTATGTTGCCACGTACAAATTCGAACTCACGCATAACTTCTGTGACGTCATATTGAAACCAATATTTTAGTTCACATTTTATGCACCTGGTGTTGACACAAACCGAAAAATTCTTTCTCATGGTTTTTGAAAACACCTGCTTCTTGTGACGTCATATTCGAACTAATTTTTTTTTTCTTTACTTTAAGTTTCTACACCTGGTGTTGACATGAATCGTAAAATACTTTCTATTTAAAAACAACATCTGCTTCTTGCAGTTTTATGAGCCAACCTTGAAAACATGTTCTGTAACCGAAATTTTAATCTTTAAAACTGTAAACAAACTAGAAAATTTCATGACAGAAAAATTAATTTTCTGAATGCGAATACAAAAAACTCTTAATTAAATTATTAAAACTAGATTTTTATTTAGAAATAGTCTTCTTTTCAACCCTGAATTTAAAAATGAAATGTATGTTTAAAAAGAAAAAATATTTTTTTTTATGGGGTCCCTCCACCTCCCGCCACATCTCCTTATGTGTCGCCCCACTTTTTTTATCCAGATCTTCATTTTCTTTTCTTCATTTTTTTTTCTGTTTTTTTTAATTTAATTTTCCTGTTTTAAATTTGATGATGACCATAAGCGAGACTTGTTATACCATCATCTAGAATAAATCGTTTGTCGTCAAACGGGCTGAGTGCTAGCTTCTGTTGCTGTATAGTGTACAATTGATGGTGATCTTGCTGGATTCTTTTGTTTATTGTACAGAGTGTTTTCAGGTGATGTATGCATTCGGAATATTGTGAGTGTTTTATTTTCTTTCGAACGATAGATGTAGGTACTCCTTTAGCTCTTTTTTTCTCTCCATCTTCTGATAGGATGCTGTACATTTTCGCTTTAAGGCCAACAAATTCAAAAATAGTTTTTCCATTCATCTCATCCTTAAATTTACCTATTGTTTTCTTATTTTTTACAGAGTAGAGGGGGTGGTTCTTAGGATAATCGGAGAAGTCGAATTCGTCTTGATGTTCTTGCATATCTTGTAGTATATTATCTGTTTGGATGTGGTAGGTGAGTGAGTCAGTGTCAGTGAAAAGCAGTTGAGCACGATCTTGATAGTGTTTCTTAATTATGTTGTAATGGAATTTGTACATATGTAATTTTGCGAGATCTAGAATAGCGAACCCTACATAGATTGGACGATTCATAGTCAGAGTGGTTTTGACTCGTTCCACGGCTACCAGTCCCTCATTGAAAATCTTGAAGTTGTTAAATGCTGGAGATGCGACAAGTTTTTTTGACCTCTTCTCGTTGTTACACAACTCAATATTCCGTCTCAAGCGGAGATTCTCCATTGTTTTACCGAAAACTGAATTGTTCAACAATTTGAAGAAGTCTTTCTCGAAAGAACTGGTAGCTTGTTTCCTCTTATCAGTGTTGAATTCTATGTAGGGCTTTAACCAAGGTGCTTGCCTGAATTTAATTATTCTGTGAATGTTAACGAGTTCGAGACCAAGTTGGAGATAGAGTTTCAAGTTTCTGTAGTGGACGATGTAGTGTTCTTTGTCTTTTAAATTCGGTGAGAGCTTCGAACTTCCTTTGTAGGGTCTGTTGTTTAATAAAGATTTTGTGTAAGGAGATAACATGTCTTCAGTGATGTGAATGTTTTCCGGAGCAAGTGGGTATTCGTTGTGGAGTAGATGAAGTTCAGGGGGGTAACGCAAGTCCACCTCCAGGACATAGCCGTAATCTGCATTATCTGGATGGGAAAGGATGCTGTTTATATCTGTTTCAGATGGCTGAATCCATTGAAACTCACCAACAGGTAAGTATTCGGACATAGCACAGCCATATAAGTTGTTAGCATCCCAATACATGATATGGCTTGTTTTATTATTTTTGTTGTAATTAGGGACATTGGGATTGTTCGCTTTTGCATATCGTTTAGTGATAGCACTCACACCACCTCTTACACCCTTCTCAAAAAACAAGAGCATGTCAATGTCTGTGAGAAGTTCCAATTGTACCTGAGTCATTCTAAGACAAGCTTGCCATGCGAGTCCTGGAGATGTGAACATGTGTGTAGGATCAATTTTGTAATATTGTAGGCAAAGTTTTCTGAAGTTTTGGAAGATGTCAGCTAGAAGAAGGACGTCACATTTAACATATAAATCGTGATATTCACCGAGATTTTGAATATTAAAAGTTTCCCAAACATTTTGAGCATGTTCATAATCTTCTATGGAAATGGGTTCATCTGTTAAATCGTTATGGAATGATGAAGGTGGTGGGAGTTGTGTTTCATCAAATTTTTGGAAGTCTGTAAAATAGCTATATGGGTATATCCCTTTTCGAGTAAGGAGTGAGAGGTCTGTATCTTTAGGGAAATTAGCTTTAAGGAGGTGAAAGTCTGTTGGTTGCAGATTGGCTGTTAATTTTTCAAGAGATGTAGGTAAAAATTGGAAGGAGTCGAGAAATCTAAGTTTTATGGGACAGTCTTGTTTTTTGATAGTAAATGATATGTATTTTTCCATTGTATTTGCGATGACATCTATATTGTAACTTTTAAATTTTCCTAATTCCGTCATCAGATGGTGACCGTCGTAATGTTTTAGGTTGTGAAAAATAACTGGGATGACTTTAGGTTGTTTATATTGTAGATTGCAGTTCATATGGGCAGCACCACGGTATGCACCTGTTATATGATCATGTTCTCGGCATCGCTTGTTGCCTAAGGGCTGATCGCAGATGCAACACACAGTCGCTTCTCTAAAGGCTTTTTCTTGTTCTTTGGATGGTTTCAGAGGTTTGATGGTGATTAATGTTTCGGCTAACTCATCTCTTTCTTGAAAAATATTCTTCAAAAAATCTGATACGGCATCTTCTCCCCGATACGTTTTCATCTTATGTGTTTTCCCATCTTGATCAATTATTATGTAGGCATAGCCGCAAGGGATATGTTTTTGTGTGGGGATAGTGTAAGAAGTGCTAGGATTAGGTTCTGTAGTGTGAATTGGGACGACAAGACTTTCAAAATCAGCTATTATGATGTAAGGTGTTAAGTGTTGGAAATGATATCCGTTAAATTTTAAAATATTTTTCTCTGGATCAGGCATCTTGATGTGTTGAGGAGCGTGTTCTGAGCAATATGGAAGGTGATTGTCTAGAAGTGTCTGAGTCCTAAAGCGATGGAGACATCGATAACAAAAATAGACTTCTCCGTCATGTTTGGTGAGATGGGAAAAGAGTCTTGACATATTTTTTATGTATATATAGTGGGTGTTCTTATCTTCATCCCCAATTAATAATAAATTAATCGCTTCTTGATGGGTTCGATTTGAGATGTGAAGCATTCCGAATTCATCTTCTTCCTCGTCATATGAATATACATTAATTCTTAAATTGTTTTTTTCTTCAATATCTTTAATTTTATGGTAAGGGACAGGACAAGGAATATCATCAATGATTATTTCATGTTCGAAAGGCGTGTAGTTGGAAACACGTTCTGCATTTTTTTCTATTTTCTTTTTGTGAGCTAGTAGGCACCAAATAAGACATTTATTATCGGTAAAGTTTTGAATATTAATAAGAGCATGTTTTGGAACAAGTTTTTGAGGGGTTTCAATATAACTGCTTCCAGTTAGTGGCTTGTAATGAGCTATGTATAGGTCTGTATGTATGATTTTTTCTAGCACCCAGCCCGATCCGAGTTGAACAAATTCTTCAAAATGGGTCTTAATTTTTTCTAAATTTTCGATGATGTGGTTTCTGACTGTTTCTTCAATATGTTCTGGACAGGGATCAGACCTAAAATACCCTAACATTGATTCAACTTCATCATCTTCATTAAATCGAGTAAACTTGATGGTGTGGATAAGATGCCATTTAAGGGATTTCAAAGTATTTAGAGAATTCAATATATGGTTTTGGATTTCTTCTATAATCTGGCTATTGAAAATGTCAATGTCATGAGCGTTTTCTTCTGTAGCTGGAATCGTAATTTTCTCAAATGTATTTAATGCTTTTTCAGTGGATCTTTTTTTTGTGTTAACAGGTTTTGCTTTCTGTGGGGGGACTGTTTTTTTCGTTGTGTGGTGTGTACGTTTATGTTGAAGGAGATTACTTTTACGGCAAAATGATTTAGAACAAACTTCACATTCATGAGAAGCAGATGAATTGGTGTGTTGTTCTTGATGTCTTCTAAGATTGGCTTTACGGTTAAATGTAATTTGACACTCTTCGCAAGAAAACGATTTTTCATTGTTGTGAATCTTTAGATGTTGGTTTAAATTATCTTTTCTGCTAAAGGAGTCATTGCAGATTTTACACTTGAACTGTTTTTCACTCTTGTGTGTTTTCAGATGTCGATTTAAAGCATCTTTTCGGTTAAATGATTTTTCACATTGTTCACATTTAAAAAAAATTTCACTTTTGTGAGTCTTCATGTGACGATTTAAATGATATCGACGGTTAAAGGTTTTGCTGCAGATGGAACATTCCTGGAAGGAATAAAAGTGTTTTTGAGTATTGAGTATTTTTAACATGATTATTTTTTAATTAATTGCATATGGAACATTTCTGCAAGAAATAAAAGTGTTTTTGAATATTTAAATAGTTAATATATTTTTTTAATTGATTTTTTTCTTTAATTTAGAAATAAAAGTGTTTTTGGTATTTAATGTGATTATTTTTAAATTCATTTGTAGTGTACTTTTTAACTAACAATTTAGAATTTTTGTACTTGTTTTTAATACTTAAAATCTAATTTGAGAGGTCCTAAAAATTTCCTATCTAACAGAGAGAAATTCAGGTGAGTTAGGCTTAACGCGCTGAAGTGCAAACTTCGAAATAGAAAACAGTACTAGCAGAATAAACTTCTCCTAATACTATCCCCAGCTAATCTCACCAAAGAGAGATAGGTTTTGAAAAAAATACTTACATGAGATGAAGCTTGCATCACTTCGCTACGACTCTCGATGGTTCCATCTTCTTTACTAACTTCAGGGTGTTGTGGTATATCCTCATCTGATGCCTCGTTGTCGTGCCACCTGATGTGTCTTAAAAGATGACGTTTTTGTGCGAATTGACATGCACAAAGTGGGCAGCTCTAGAAATAGATAAAAGAAAAAAACATAAAAAACACTATTTTTACAAATTAAAAAGAAATTTTTTCAAACTCATTTTTCTATTTAAAAAAACTTACTAAATATTTGTTATCATTTTTGATGAGATTTGATCCACTGGGGCCAGCAACACCTTCCGAATCTCCTAATTTCCTTTTCTTAGAAAGTGGGGTGGTAGAATCCTGAAAAGAGATAAAAAAAGAACAAAAAAAAATTATTTCAACAAATTGTAACTAAAAGAAAATTTCAAATTAGTTTTCTATATAGATATTAAAGAAAAACTCTTACCGAAGAGTCTTCTACATTCACTCTTTTAGATGGCGTAGACGATGAAGAATCCTCCTGCTCAATTTTATTGCAAATTTCGTGTAATTCGGAAGGGGATATTCCAAAATCGAAAAAAATGTCATCCTATAAATAAATAAAAATAAATTAAGATATCTAATTATTTTCAATTTCATTTAAAAAAATGGTTACAGAGCTTTTTAAGAAAACGTAGAAAAAATATAAAATAAAGTTTACCTCTGATTGGGTGTGCAATTGAGATGACATTTTGCGTAATATAAGCTTAGAACTCTTCACTCAACAGAAAAAAGAAGCAGGTCTTTATGCTATCGAGACGAAAGCAGAATAAATTCTAGATATGCTTTGATTTCTTTCCGTAACACAAACCAAAATTCGCCACATACCCGGATATATGAACTGGGGTGATGTAATAAGTGAATGACCTCTTTTTCATCACCCCACGGAAGCAGATGTTTGCGTGGGGGAAAAGAACATCCTTCGCCTCTTGGCAGTGGGGGAGATTTTTTTTTTTTTTTCTTTTTTGCGAAGATGTGATTGAGCAACATTCGTTTGAGAAAAAATACACAGATTAAATATATAATATTTTCATTTATGAGATGAACTTTTCGTGTGTAGAATTGAAACAATTCTATTTTTTCTAAAATCAACTTTAGAAATGTTGTTAGCTAATTAATAATATTTTTAATGAAAGAAAGAAAAAATATTTACTTTTCATGCGTAAAATTTAAACAATTCTATTTTAAATATCTAAAATCAGTTTTAGAAATGATGTTAGCTAATTAATAATATTTTTAATGAAAGAAAGAAAAAATATTTACTTTTCATGTGTAAAATTTAAACAATTATATTTTTAATTTCTAAAATCAATTTTAGAAATGATATTAGTGAGTTTTAAAACAAAATTAAATAATATTAACAAATTTACTATACTTTTTAATGAAAGAATAGAGGAATTGTGTTTGAATAAATATTTTCATTTATATGATATTGAATTGGAATGTATTGGTCGTTTAGGAGAGGAAATGTCAGTAAAAGAGAGGTATTGTCTGAGTTGAGATGTGATTGATAATATTTTTGAATAGGGAAGGTCGATGACCTCTCCTGTTAGAATAGAATGTTCCTTTTTTCCACTAGGGGGCGCAGGAGGGCGGCGGTGAGATGGTGGGAGCAGGAGGGGCCAGGAGGGATGGTGGCGGGGCCGCAGGCGGGGCAGCCGGAGGAGGCCCGGGGCAGCTGGAGGAGCAGGCGGGGCAGCCGGAGGAGCAGGCGGGGCAGCCGGAGGAGCAGGCGGGGCGGCCCCACAGCCCCACCTGCTCCTGAGCTTAAACTGTCCTTTTCCTACTACTTCCGGGGCCCCTTTGGACCTGGGGCCCTCGGCGATCGCCGACCAGCCGACCTGGCCAGTCCGGGCCTGAATCGAAGAGTTCACTTAAGTGCTTTATTGAAATCGGCTGACTTTCTTATGTCTACTTTGAGAGTGGAGAAAGATGTATTTCTCCTTCTGAGAATTCTCCGGGATTCCCATCGTGGGGGGTAATTTTGGAAGCGTGGGAACGAAATTCATCACAGCGTCATTTTCATGAGCTGGATGTTTTAATTAGATTTCCAAATTGAAGCACATGGGGCAAAGAAAATATGCAAACACTTTTCATTTAAGTGCAACAAAACATATTAAAACTTAAAAAACAAACAGGAAAAAAATCTTTTTTTTTTCGTTAATTGAAAATAAAGAGGCCATAATTCTTAGATGCGATACTTTTTATAATTGCGTTTTATAATCGGCATTAGCATCTTTTATATTTCGCGCGTGCAAATTAGAAACAATTCTTTCGTGTTTAAATAAAATGCGCGTTTATGTTGGATTAAAAGCGTTTTAACCTCTTGAGGGGCGCCATTTGCAGTCTACAAAAGACAGTTTTGCAGAGCAAAACTGAATTGTAAAATGAGTCAGAAAAAACGCAATTTGTTATTTGAATACTTTAATTTTTCAATCACGATCGCTTCGGGAAAATCTGCTTAAAATACCCATTTCGGCAACCTTTTTTGAAATATATTCTGCCTTTACCAAAAAACTGACCAATGCGTCACATTATATAGTTCCTAAATATGAGGACCTGTAAATTGGATGCGTTTGATAGCAAAACTGGATTTAAAAATGAGTAAGAAAAAACGCTGTTTGTTATTTGAATATTTCCTCAAATTTTCAATCAGGATCACTTCTGGAAATTCTGTTCAAAATACCCTTTTTGGCAGCTTTTTTTGAAATATATTCTGTCTTTGTCAAAAAACTGACCAATGCGTCACATTATATACTAGTTCCTAAATAAGAGGATCTGCCATTTGGATGCGTTTAAAATCAAAAATGAATTTAAAAATGAGTCAGAATATAAGCAGTTCGGATTTGAGGTTTTTTTTGTCCAACTCCTATTTTTGTTTAATTTATTTTTGCCGTACGAATTGGTCCTATGAAAAACTTGTCAGTATAAAAGTTGTAGATATTATTAAGAAGATGTAAAATAAATTTAATTAGATTTGATAATTTAAAAATTGTTGAAGTTATGGATTTTTGCCTTTTTTCACCCTCCTTCTTGTTTTCGTTTTTAATTTTTTTTATCGGTAAGAAATAGTCCTATCAAAAACTTGTAAATGCAAAAGTTTTAGATAATGTTAAGAACATTTATACAAAATTTAGTTGGATTTGTTATCTTGAGAATTGACGAAGTTATGATTTTTTTTCTCCCAAAAACCCTGTTTTTTTTCGCTCCTTGAGCCCATTTCTAAATTTATCAAAAATTTGTCATGCATAAACATTTGTCTCATTTTTAAGAAGTAATATAAGCTTTAAACCGATTCGATATCTTTTAATTAAGAAGTTATGACGTTTTTTCCGCTTTCACAAAACCTCCCTATTTCCACACGCTTCGACCGATTTTGCCCATTAACGAACTTAGCCGAGATTTTATACCCCTTGATTTTATGTATCAGTTTGGAAGAGATCTGAGCAGAATTAAAGAAGTTATCGTGTCCATGAAAAAGTGATATAGACCGATAGATAGATAGATAGATAGACATAAACTTTTTTACTGATGATAGTTTCGGGGTCTAAGACGTTATGATCGGAGTAGATCTGCAAAAATTTTTCAGAAATTCCAGCATAGGAGCGACCGCATAGGTAATATTTCATATGAAATCTACCTAAAAATAGTTGTTCGATACTCAAGTCTAAAGCACCCTATATCGGCATTTTGTGAAATTCATCTTTAAAATTTATTTTCAAGAAAATATTGACATAAAGATAGTTTTAACGGAAACCGCAAGCGAATCGACCAATTTTTCCGTTTTTTATAATATAATCATTTGAAATTTTGGATCTTAAAATTTAATGGCACTTTTTTCCTTAGAAAGACGCTTGGAATCCATAGTTTCTTATTTAATATGTTTTGTTTCGATGTTTACTATCACCCCTTCGTTTCACTTTCAGAATAAATTTATATCGGTAACTTCCCAGTAGAATTATTTTGTTTACATTAATATAGTTTCAGTTTAAGTTCATATCTTATGCGAATGTGTTTGGCCTCAAAAAGAAACTTAATCATTAATCGAAAACAGGTAATGTATTTTCGATGTCAAAAATTAATATTAGATTGGCTATTGAAAAGGATTTATTGGAAATAATATTGTACTAATTTTCCCTTTGGGGTGAGGTAATACTTTCTCATAAATTCGTAATGTTAATTTTTAATTTGTTTTGCACTTGATATCGCCAGCGGTTGCACTTCTTTTTATCATGTTGGCGAATTTTAGATATTGAATGCCAACATAATAAAAATTGTATGTTTGATTATGCTCTCTCTCTTACGATTGTATTCGTATCTTGAATATGTACAAATATCAATTGGGTGTGTTGATGGGCCACCCCTGCTAAAGCTATTCGCCGGTTTTCAGAAAATAAAATGTCTTAAAATATAAATTATTTATACCAATTTTTCTTTTAAATGAGTGAGAACACAATAGTGGTTTTGCGAACGCCGCTGTGTACTATTTGCTACAAACGTACCGCCCTAATTTATCCAGGGCCGTAGCTAAAAAGTGTACAATAGGGGGGGGGGGAGTCGGGAGAATTTAGTGTGGGTCATAGTTTTTTTTTTTTTTTTTTGTCTCTCTCTCTCTCTCTGACGCAGAAAGATAAATTAATGCATATTCACATTGTAGGTGCTATGTTTATTATTAAACTGTTGTAATAACTTCATTTTATACCAAGAAAAGCATAGGGTGATGAAAAATTTGAGTCTAAAACTAATTCAAAATTAAACATCAAGTTAGCTTTATATGTGCAAACAGGATGAGTGAGTGTTGAAACACTTATTTTAGATACAATTTAGTAATTTTAAGGGTGTCAAAACTAAATTAGGTTTTTGAACGGAATTTCCTTTAAATTTTCGGAACCGAAATTCATTAGTAGTGACCTTGGAATCTTTTCCAGGGGAGGCTCAAAATATTTTAGGGGGGGGGGTGAGCCCGTAGCGCCCCCTTAGCTACGGCCCTGAATTTATCTCGAAAAATTCTCCAACAGCAAAGTATGGATGGTGTATGTGTGTGGTTGGGGGTGGGGCTTCGCCCTCACCATATTAAAGAACACCGTACATCCTCTGCTTCTCAAAAAAGCTACAATATATACACTCTAGCTTCTCTGTGATATCGTTTGATGTCACATATATTACTAGTATATCTGCAGATCAGGAGTCTCAACGCCAGCTTTGCACATCATTAAAAAAAAAAAAAAAAAAAAAAAAAAAAAAAAAAAAAAAACACTTTGGGTAATATTCAATTTTTTGCAAACTTTAATTTAAAATTTTCAAATTACGTAATTATTTATAAGAATAAAATAAGAATAAGAAGTTTTCAGCCATCAAAAGCGTTAAATTAAAGATTTAGTTATGTTAGGAAATTCTGAAATTTTCATGATCTTTTATTTTTGTTTTTTTATTATAACATAGTAGATTTCTTCAGGGGGTGTTTGGGTCCGGTAGAAATATACTTTATTGCTGCAGGTCGGGTTTTATATCCGGTTCACCTAATTTTTGCCTCTGGTGGGGTCTGGCTTTGATTAATTTCTGCTTTCTTGTTGTGGGTCGCATTGACTTCTACGGCACGCCACACACTAGGGAGACATGCGTCAAAAATCGTGCAACATGACGCAGTGAAACCGGTTTTTCCTTTGTTATCAGGGTGAAATTGTCGCATGTCTCATGTTTTTTCGCTCAATGTCTCACAGGTGTGTGGCGTGCCTACTTCTTTTGCTACTGGTTGGGTTAATTTTTACATTTTTGTTGCGGGTCGAGTGGAGTGAAATTTTTCAGCTGCGCGTTAGGGTCAGAGTGATTTACATTATTTCGGGTTCTGATTGGTTTCAGATTGAGTTTTCAGTCTTACAAGAAGGGTTTGGGTTGATTCGACTTTTCAAATATAAGTCTATATATTTTTCTCGATAAAAAGTATATACAGTGAAAGCTCCATAACAGACACTTACAAATAATTATGAATATTTTTAAGCTTTTACATTGAAAACTATTATTCGCAAGTGTTAGAATGGACATTAAAATCTCCGTGTGAATTCTTTCAAATAATAGACACCTTTATTTAGCAAACACTTTTCAACAATTTAGACACCCCGTTCGGCTACTTCCGTTATTTAGAGGATCTGCAGTTAATTTAATGCTAATTAGTAGGGAACACTGGAGCGGAATGGGGTACTCAAGGTTTGAAGCAAGTTTTTAGGTCTAAGATACCAAAAATTATTTTTCATAAGCGAAAATTATTTAGTACCAACATTTTGGGTTAATATTTCTCTTAAATATAATCATAATTTTTGCCAGTCAATTACTTCAATAGTTATTTACATAATTTAACGAGCAATGCAAAACATTATAGATGTTTTAAAGTGAACTTCTATAATACTCTGAATTTCGCTCTCTCATAATTAAAAATATTGGGAGTACTATGACATTTTTGTTTATTAATTGCAGAAACAAAAATTGTGTTTGCTCTTTCTCCAGAAAAATTTCTGACAGCAATGTTTATGAGGTGTGATGTTTTGATTGCATCCTATTTAAATTTAACGCATCGTTATTGAAACTCTTAATAAACACTATTAACTTTAATTGGCCCCCACAGCTACAACTGGATTTATTTATCGAATGACAAGATTCAAAGACTCCAGATGGCTATAAACGTTTTTAATGAAATACTACATTTAGAGCTGTCCTTTTGGAAAGTATTTTAAAGCGAGGTCCGGTGCAAGGATTTTGCAAGGCCTTTTTCTTTCAACTCTTAACATAATTTTATCTATACTATCAATAATTAAAAAAAAAATAGTTTTCACCTATACACTGTGACCCCGGAGGGGGGGCAGGGTTTGATTCCCTAGCTATTATAAAGGAGTAGCGTTTGTTTGTGGATTTGTAGGGGTGATTTCTGGAAATACTGAACAAATTTCAAAAGTAATGGTAGCAAATTGATGGTGAAAGTCCCTCTTCCAACATAGGCTATATTTTACGCCAAGATCGCTATTTTTTTCTTAACAGTAATCATAAATTTATAGTAAAGTTTTTCTATTATACCTTCTTCATTTTATTAAAGAAAAAACATTTTGTGTCCGAGTGCTTCCCCTCTCTAGGCGCGAGGCCGTGTGCGGCCGCAACTGTCGCACACCCCTAAGGACGGCTCTGGACTACATCTCAAAGAAAATGCCGGGATGACGTTTTTATAAATAGAAACTAATGAACGCTGAGATATAGTCACGTGGCCATTTTTGAAGAAACGAATTCATCTGAGAAGTGAGGGAGATTGTTTTCCGTATTGATAGAGCTCGGTCATGTGGACCAGCTCTGCCTGTCCAGCGCGAAAACCTATTATTGCTACGTGTGTGTGATGTCTTGTC
Organism: Maratus speculifer; assembly: GCA_964019185.1. Classification (NCBI taxonomy): domain Eukaryota; kingdom Metazoa; phylum Arthropoda; class Arachnida; order Araneae; family Salticidae; genus Maratus; species Maratus speculifer. Next base: position 39,869,210 of record OZ025295.1, on the reverse strand, counting down.
TATGTCCTTAATAACGTACAATAAAAGAAAAAAACAAAGCAAAGTTTAGAGACTTGTTCCTGCAGTACCGTCTCTTCATTTTTTACGTTACAGGAGTTACAACTTATTTACATATTCATGCCAGTGGAGAGTATCGGTAGCTTTTCTCTAAAGCATATTATTACTTTCTTCTATCTTTACAAGAAGAAAGTATTGGATTCGTGAACATTTTCGAAATCCGGTTTTCGTCGGATTTACACGTTTTAAGAGACAGAGAACCCGAAAAACATTTGTTTTACAAAATGTCTGTCTGACAGTCTGTTTGTATGTATCTGACAAAAATTTTCAGGGCGCTCTATCTCAAGAACTAATGCATGGAATTTTACAAAACTTTGGATACTGTGAGACCTTGATAAACTAGACCTGATTAGTTTTTGGTATGTATTGTTCAACAGGTGGCACTGCTATGCTGCATTATTTACGATTTCCACAATATCTATATCTCAAGAACTATTGCATAGATTTTCATACAACCTTATATTTAGTTAGCACTTGATATATAACTTGGTGCTGATTACGTTTTCAACAGATGGCACTGATATGCTGCATTATTCAAGATTATCACGATTATATCTCAAGAAGTAATGCACGAATTTTCATCAAACTTCATACTCAGTTAGTTCATGATATGGATTAGTGTTGTTTAGTTTTTGGTATAAATCAGCCTTACAGATGGCGCCGCTATGCTGCATTTTTCACGATTTTGTGTTAGCTGTATCGGAAGAATTAATGCGTGGATTTTCATCATAATTCAGATTCAATTAGTACCTAAAAATTGATCCTGGTTAGTTTTTTATGTACATCATCCAACAGGTGGCACTATTATGCAGAACTTTTTAAAAATTAGTTCTGTCTCGAAAAGTAATGCATGGATTTTCATCAAATTTCAGATTCAGTTGGAAGTTGACGTAAGTGTTTGCTTACTAGATTTTGGTGTAAATAACCTAAGCGGTGGCGCTGCTGTGCTGCATTTTTCAGGAATGATTAACATGTGTAAGATAGAAGAAATTTTGGGTTTGCCACATCTGACTAGTTTTTAAATTTTGTTTTGATTACACATATGAGCGAGGAAATATGTAAACAGACTATAAAATGACATAAGTAATGTAGTCCCGTTTCAAGGATTTTCACCAGATTTCAGATTCGATTAGCCCTTAACATAAGTTGATGTTGTTTACATTTTGGTGTAAATTGCTCAACAGGTGGTGCTACTATGCTGCACTTTTCACGATTCTTGCAATAGCTCTATCTCAAGAACTAATGCACGAATTTTCATCAAACTTCAGATTCAGGTATAGCTTGATAAATATTATTGCTGTTTATGTTTTGGTATAAATCGGCCCATCAGGTGGCTCTTTTATGCTCCATTTTTTCCGATATTCGCAATAGAATCTCAAGAACTAATGCACGGAATTTCATGACTTTAGAATCCTCACGATGAGCATAGATTGTCATTTAATTTTGGCATTGTGGTTGCGAATTTTATAGTATCAATAGCCCTTAGTTTGAAAATCAAACAAAGTGTGATAGTTGTATTTTTTGATTTGCTTGATTTTTTTTATATGTTGAAGTAGATCTTATTTAATGAATAGTGTGCAATTTTGAAGCCCTGAAAAAATTTCCTCTTTCCTATAAAAAATATCAAAGTTCGAGGCTGTGAATGCCATTTTTATGTAAAATGAAATCCCAATATGTTTGGAGTGGTATATCTCTGGCAAGCAACAACATCCCAAAATTCTTTTGTCATAAACTTATAATATAAAACTACCTGCTTATTAAAATTTATTTGTTTCCAAGGGGCATTGTTATTTTACATTGTTATGTTGCCACAAAGTACAGTCAAAATGATTTTTTTTTGTCCATTTTCCGCTCTTAATATCTTATTTAAGCTATAATACCCCAAAGTTTTTCTTATAGAATATGAAAGTGCAGTACTAGGACAAGCTAAATATTTAAAGTAGTTTAATCTGCAATATTTAAAGTAGTTTATTTCAAAAAAGCGCCACAGTTGAATTAAAAAAAAATGCGTCACGCAATAGTTGAACATATGTACAAAAACATGGAAAAGAAAAAGAAGTGGCGCCTCGTGATATTTTTTAGTAAAAAAAATGACCAATATTATAAGAAAAGCAATGTCCATCATCACATTTTTTCCCTAAGAGAAAATGAAACATCCCGTTTCTCTTTCGTCTTTCTATGATTTTTCCCTGAGTAAAGGAAATATCCCTTTTTTGTCGCTTCTTCCAAAAGAAGACTCCTTTGGGAATGCGACTGGACAATATATTTCATTATGAAAAGGAAAAAAAAATTCCATTTATATTTCGTAGGAAAAATTTTTCCGTCTTAAGCAGTAAATTTGCTACCTGGGACCCAAAATTAATATACGGTTCCGCGTTACACAGATTCCTTCCGTCTTAGATAGATTTCTTGGAAATCTATGTTTAAAACTGTGGGACTCTGAAATGTTTCCGCCTTCGGCAGATTTCTGGCTAACGCAGATTCCGGCTTAGACAGATTTCACTGTAATGCCTCCATAGACTTAACATTTTCATCCGGGTCTTTTTGAGCGAGTCAAGTGTCCTCTTAAAAAAAAAAAAAAAAAAACCCCTCTCATTTGTTGAATTTTTTTTAATTGAAATTCGCAAAAACACTAACATATCTCGAAATATATAAATCATGACTTTCTCAAAGACGGTAACCGTAACCCATATCTTGGCCCCTAGCACTTAACGGTTTTTTTCCGGGTCTCTTAAGCCTTGATCTAGTTAATTGTGCCTCTGGCCTAGATGGGCTGTGAGACTTATTCCTTTGAAAACATACCTTTTTTTTCTCTTTTATTTATTTTTTTCCACTTTCTCCCTTCTTCTTCATTGCTAGAAACAGCGGCGAATTTCGCAAACGATATCCAGATTCATTTATTATTTCGTATCGCCCTTTTCAGCACGTGGATCAAATAAAACTGTCAATTTTCTCAGGCAGCAAAACATTGGGTTTTTCATGGCTTTTTTAACTGACAGTTATTTTTTTTGCCTTTTCTTACCTTCTTCTAACTTCACAAGAAAAAAGTATTGGATTCGTGAAATTTTTCGACTTCCTGTTTTCGACGGATATACACTAGGGTGGAGTGAAAAATCGAAATTTGGAATTTCGATTTTGGATAGCAGCCAAAAGTTGCCTTTTAGTACCTCTAATACATGTGCAAAATTTCATGAATTTTGAAAAACTTCTTGAGTCCTCTACCAGGACATTTATATTTTCATTGATTTATATGATAGATTCTTACCATAAATTGTACATTAACAGGATTTTTTGGCAATATCGTTTGATTTTTTATATTTAAAATGTTTAGTGTAATTCCTTTCATCATTTTCAAACTTTAAGTCTTTATTTTTAAATATTTAAAACGGTTTATTGAGTTTTAAAAATTCTATGTTGTCATTTTTACAGTCAAAATGTGTACTTGTGTAATCAAATCAAAGTTTACGATTACTAGAAGTTGGTGATTCTTCAAAACTAAATAAAGCTGTTTTGCCAACAATAGCAGAATGCTATAAAATATTATTATTATACAAAACAATAAATAAAACACAGCAGTAATTGTAAAGTTTCGCCAAAATTAGAGGTAAAAAAATCCTAAGAGAAAACATCGAAGGCATCAATTATTGTAGTTTCCCAAAGACGTATTAACCAAATGATAGACAAAAAATTTTTCTGAAAATCAGAGACTTATTCAATCCCCCAAAATCAAAGGAAATTATGGAAAATTTGAGATATATGGAAGAACTATAAGAGAAAAACATATTCTCTGATTTTAAGAGTCAAATGAATTGTATTTGGAACACATTAAACCATCTTTTGGACCAGGAAAGATCATTGCAGGAAGTATTAAAATATTGCACTAAAAAACATTAGACCTTCATAAATTTATGGAAGGAACAACTGTAAAGAGTAAGATAAAAAATCATGCTAATAGATTTTTGAAACTAAGATTTAGTCGTCCATTGTAGTGGTTAATATGTCAGCTCTCTGCAAACGAATTGCCACTAACAAGGAAGGTCTCCATACGGGCATACTCAGAAAAATCTGAAAAAATTACAGAATGTTCTTCTCATATATTTATATATGTTTATAAAAAACATTTCGGCGGTACCTCCTTATAACGTCCGTAAAAAAATAATAAAACTTTCTTTTATTTGGCGATTTATCTCCGGTTGGCGAAAAAACGAAATTTTGAAAAATACACTTTTACGCTTCGAATACTTTTTAAAGAAAAAACTTTCTATGTTCAATTTATTTAAATAAGTTTAGTTTAAGTAATTTTAGTTTTGCATTTTTACTTTACTTTAAGTGTAATTTTGTCATATACGTTTATATGTACTTATAACAAAATGAAATTAATATATTTTATCATTTAAAACACAATTTAAATTGATTAAAATCAATGGCGGATCTAAGGGGGGGGGCGATGGGGCGATCGCCCCCCCCCCTTGAGCCCAATAAAGGGTTTGCAAAATGACATTAGATGCACGCACGGAAAAGTGGTTAGATCTAAATTCGAAATAGGCGCGACCCGGGTCGGGTCGCGCCAACTTAATTATATTGGGACTGGGTCAAGTCTTTACACTTTTAGAACCGGGGCGGATCGGGTCTTGACCCCCCACCCCCTTGGGACCATAAAGGTTTTCAAATAAACATGATAGATCTTCATGGAATAGGACTTAGGCTGAATCTTAAGGTCGGCACGGCGCGGCCCGCACCTATTTATGAATCAGGCAATGGTGGATCTAAGGTTGGGGGGGGGGGAGATGGCGAAGGGGTGACCGCCCACCCGAGGGTCGGGCTGAGTCAGGTCTTCTAACTTTTAGAGCCGGGCCATATCCTGATCCTTTTTTTTGCCGCTTTAGGTCGAGACTGACTTCTTTTTCTTCCATGTCGAGTCCGGCCTGGATGTTAGGAATTGATAAATTAAGTTATCCCAGTTTATTCACAGAAAATCGTTTGCATATTTGCAATTGTGATATTTAATTTATTTATAAGACGCGACTCGTTGCTATGGAAGCGAAGCTGGTTTTTCGTCTGCTTTGCTTTTTATATTTTTTATCTTACGAGATGAGTTAAAAGTTTAGATAAAAAAGTTGGCATCAATTTTTGATGGAATGTAAAAAGAATTTTTTGAGAGGGAATGTTTATATTTTTTTTTTTTTTGTGTCGTGCGTGTCTTGAGTTTTATTGAAGAATTATGTTAATTTTATGAAAAGGCACGCAGAAATGCATAAAGGATCATCTTTCCAGTTTTTAGTATGATGATCAAAAATTATCAAGGTAAAAGCATTTATATTTTGTACATATTATACATTTTGTACATAGTATGTAAATAATTTGAATTGAATATTTCTTTATTCTATAATTCTAAGTATGTAATAAAATTTTTAAAAAGAAAATTCAAGAATATTTAGAAGATTTTTGAACCCAAATAAGTTTTGATTGTTTACAAAACAAATCTGGCGCCCGAACAGGGACATTTGAATAATACTGTTGAGATATTGAATTGTTTTTATAGCGTATAGTGTTTTCATAAGCTGTGCATTACTACTTAATTTTTCTAAGATGAATAAGCTAAAGAAAAAGCGTACACCACTACGTTCGTCATTTACCAGAACTTTAAATGTTTTGAATGATGCTCCACTTCCAGAAGAAATCCGGAATAATTTTCAAAAATGGTATAGCGAACTCAAGTATTTAAATGACGTGAAGATAAATAGACGTGTAGGCTATGGTTGTAAAGAAAAATGGTCTATTCATACATTTTGTGATGCAAGTACCAGAGCTTATGCAACAGCAGTTTTCTTACGTTGTGAAGATAAAGACGCAGTCTTTGTACAACTTTTAGGAGCTAAGTCTCGTCTTGCACCAAAGAAAAATGTAACCATACCACGTTTAGAGCTTCTTGCTTGTATTTTAGGAATAAGGTTGACTAAATTTGTTTTGAAAGCCTTTAATTGTATTTCCATACCAGTAAAGTATTGGACCGACTCTTCGACTGCTCTCGCTTGGATTCGAAGAAATGATCAATGGGGAATGTTTGTAGGCAATAGAGTTAGAGAAATTTGTAAATTTTCCGAATCTCAACAATGGAACTTCGTACCTGGTCATCTCAACCCTGCTGATCTACCTTCTCGCGGATGTAGTCCTAAACAGCTGCTGAAGATGAGATGGTGGGAGGGACCAGAATGGTTGAAGTTATCAGAAGAAAATTGGCCACATTCAGAAACAAGCCCCAACGAAGAATTAGTAATGATGGAAAAGAAGAAAACTTCAGTACCTACTCTTTTATGTTCTAATTCACATGAATTTATGATATATAGTAGAATTTCAAAATTTGGTAGATTTATTAATGTCGTATGTTGGGTGAAGAGATTCATAATGAAGTGCAGAAACAGAAATATATGTTTTCCATCAGAATTGTCAATTGAAGAAAAAGAAGATGCGGAAAGGTCGCTCTGGTCAATAATACAATCTGAAAGTTTTGGTAATACTACTGATGCAATAAAAGGATTAAAGGTTATGAAAGATCAAGAAGGTTTGTTAAGAGTAAAAACAAAGATATTAGAGCGAGATGACGAGTTTTCTTTCAGATATCCAATTTTATTACCATCGAAACATCATGTAGTGAATTGTCTGATTCAAGAATGTCATTTAAGAATTGTCATGCTGGACTTCAAACAGTTGGATCCATTTTGAGAGAAAAATATTGGATAATTTCTTCTAGACGCATCATTAGAAGTCAATTGTCTAAGTGTTACAGATACAAAAGATACTCTGCAAAGCCATATACTACACCTCCAATCCACCTATTTCTAGATCGAGTCAGAGATTCCAAAGTTTTTGAAGTTGTTGGAGCTGATCTTTTTGGCCCTCTTTTCGTAAAGCAAAGATCCAAAGTTTGGGTTGTACTTTTTACATGTGCAGTATATAGGGCAATACATTTGGAACTTGTATCCAGTCTCTCAACAGAAGGATTCATTCAGTCACTTCGAAGATTTATATGCAGGAGAGGAAGGCCGACTACTATACTCTGATAATGGCTCAAATTTTAGAAGAACCAACAACCTTTTAAAATCATTGAATTGGAAGGCAATAGTTTCCTCAAAAGAACTGTCTCCTATTAAATGGAAGTTCATCCCTCCAGCAGCAGCTTGGTAAGGTGAATGGTAAGAGACTTGTGAAATGACTTTTTCTAGAAAGCTGAACTGACTTTTTCTAGAACTCTGAACTGATTTTTCTAGAACTCTAAATGTTTCATTATTATTTTATTATTGTTTAGTTATTATCTTTATTTATTTAGATATTTTTTATTTTGAATTAGGGCTTAATTTGATCAAAAGTGATCTTAAGTTTAATTTGGCTTCCGCCTAAATTAAAGGTGGGAGTATGTTAGGAATTGATAAATTAAGTTATCCCAGTTTATTCACAGAAAATCGTTTGCATATTTGCAATTGTGATATTTAATTTATTTATAAGACGCGACTCGTTGCTATGGAAGCGAAGCTGGTTTTTCGTCTGCTTTGCTTTTTATATTTTTTATCTTACGAGATGAGTTAAAAGTTTAGATAAAAAAGTTGGCATCAATTTTTGATGGAATGTAAAAAGAATTTTTTGAGAGGGAATGTTTATATTTTTTTTTTTTTTTTTGTGTCGTGCGTGTCTTGAGTTTTATTGAAGAATTATGTTAATTTTATGAAAAGGCACGCAGAAATGCATAAAGGATCATCTTTCCAGTTTTTAGTATGATGATCAAAAATTATCAAGGTAAAAGCATTTATATTTTGTACATATTATACATTTTGTACATAGTATGTAAATAATTTGAATTGAATATTTCTTTATTCTATAATTCTAAGTATGTAATAAAATTTTTAAAAAGAAAATTCAAGAATATTTAGAAGATTTTTGAACCCAAATAAGTTTTGATTGTTTACAAAACACTGGAGTCATTCTTCCTAAATATCTGTATTCGAGATGAGACAGTGCTCGGTCTCGGACTCATTTTTTCTGAAACCTATAAACTTTCTTTATCAATGAATGGAAAATATTAAAAGAGCTTTTCCCCCCCTTAAACATTACTTATTCCTTTTCAAATCACAATATTGAACATTTTGATTAGAATGAAAGGGAAGCAGAAATTGTGTTTTTTCTATTAGTCATTTCTACAAACCTATTTTAGCCATCTCCGTCGGCGTTCTGGTGCCAACGAAAAGGCGGGAATAATGAATTTGTCTTTAGTTTTGATTTTTGTTTGTAGCAGAGGTTATTTTGCAATAGGGTTGTTTATTATTATTATTATTTAGACGTTTAATACAAATAGGATTTTTTTCCAGTTTTCGTTTGCGGTTGGCGCATATATTAGATTTCTATTGTACACAGCGTACACAGGTCGTAATCGCTTTTCATATAGAAATAATTTTAGTGATTGTTGCTTTTTTTGTGAATTCTGCTGATGCTGAAGTTGTACTCCAGAATTTACGAAGTCACTTTTGTTCGTAAGTAAATTTAATTTCCATATTATTCCGATAGAAAGCAATTGAGCAGTGTTTCCTATATTCCTGTAAAAGCATCGGAATTTAAAATTTTTAATTAATATTATTGTCTGTTTTGATAGGTCATGCTTATCCCAAAAGATTGTTATGAGGAATGAAATGGTTATACTTAAAAATGTACACTTTTTTATAGAAAATTGATTAATGTTGTTCGATTCGACATTAATTTCTACAAGTTCCATGCATTTGTTCATAAAATACACTTCATTAGCATGTCCATAATATTTTCTTTTTAAAGGAGACAAAATATGAGAATTTTTTTTATGTATAAAGTATTTTTTTCTTTTATACCAAACTTTTTTTTTGATAGTATTAAATTTAAATTTTCGTTTAAGAGTAACATTTCTATGTAAAATGTAGTTTAAAAATCATAATTTTTTTAGAACATAAAAAAATGCATTTTTTTCTTTTATTGTATGTTTTCGTTAGTGGGCTCGGACTCTAATGAAGCAAAATGTTTTGGGTTCGGGTGGGCTCGGATTTAAAATCGTCGAGCTCGAGTGGGACCTAATTCTGGAAAAAGAGCCCGAACTAATGTTTTGTCTGTACTGATCAAAATTTCCAGGTCGGGAACCGGTCCTGAGTAAAAGCTAAACGTTTGTTCCGTGTCTGACCCAACCTGTATGATAAGCATTATTGGCCCAACCGCTATTCGTGCAATATCTGTTGAATTCAGACACTTTTCTCCGGGAGGGACTTCTGTGATTCTGGGGGGGGGGTGGATACAATAGAGTCCCGGGGAGAAATTACACTTTTTACCATTGAAAACACAAAATTTTCTGGGGGGATATTTGATAGCTTCGGGGGGGGGGGGGGGGCGGACACTGCGTGCAATTCTTCATTCCGAGGGCTGGTATCTTACTTATTTGTTATTCATAAAAAATAGATTTATGTTGTACATTTGTTTAACGAAATTTTAAGAAATACATTTTTAAAAAATTACTTTAGTTCGTATTGTACAGCTTTACTACTATGATTTATATTATAAGTAGAAGTTAACCCCGCAGCAAAAAAAAAAAGTCAACCGGACCCAAACACAACCCACAGCAAAAAAGTATAAGTTAACCCGATCAGTAGGGAAAAAAAAAAAACAGAAGTCAATCCGACCAGCAGCAAAATATAGTATAGTCAACCGGTCTCAAACCCAACAATTAGCAAAAAAGTAGAAGTTAACCTGACCCACTGCAAAAAGTAGAAGTCAAATGGACATAAATGCAAACCACAGAAAAAGTATTAGTTACAGCGCGGTGCAAAAGGAAGGGGGCGGTCGCCTCGGGTCCGGAAATTTAAAGGATATCAAATTTATACTACCAACGTCATCTTTGGCCTGTCACAAGAAAAGTCGTTTTTTTTGGGGGGGGGGGGGGTTAAACTGAAACGTTGCCCATGCGCAGTTTTCTGTTCTCACGTCCTTGATTAGTCAACACAATCAGCAGCTAAAAATAGAAATCAACTGGACCCAAACCCGACCTGTTTGAAAAATAGAAGTCAACCGGACCCAAACCCGACCCGCTTGAAAAATAGAAGTCAACCGGACCCAAACCCGACCCGCAGAAAATATAGAAGATAACCGGACCCAAACCCGACCCGCAGTGAAAATATTAGCCCCGACTTATGCATAAAATTCGAGTCTTCCAATTTTTAAAATCGCCCCCCCCCTTGAGGACTCTCCAGATCCGCCCTTGATTAAAATTGTTCCAAATTGAAAAATACACTGTTAAAAATATGCTGCATTTTGTTGCAACGCACCATCTTGCTTGTATAGAAAACGGTTACTTGGCCGTGAAATGGAGCTTTCTCTTTGTGTCAGGATAAACCCGACACATTTTTCGCGGCTCGCTGTAGTAGTACAGTACAGTAAAAAAATAAAAGACATATTATATAAGAATGCAGAATGCAGACCACACAAGATAGTTTGAGGTGCACGTGCATGCGGGAATTCGTCAAAAGGATAGAATTTCCACGATTTAACGACTTTTGTGAAACGGGGTGTTTGGTAAGGGGTTACAGAACTCTGACTAAACAGTCAGTTAGCCAATAAATTTGTCAAAAATGTTTATAAGTTAGACTGGAAAAGATTGAATTTCCAGTAAACAAGAGTAAGAATCTTCGCGCAGATGGGAGTTCAAAGAAATAAATATGTCCACTGTGGTATTTGAATGTCTGCAAATTTAGTAGAGGGATTAACATGTTAGCTAAAAAATGTCGCATTCGGTAACACGATTCTCACATTACAACGTAAAAGGGGTTTTAGCTGTTTACTTGGATTTGTTTTCAGACCACCTGCATATGGAAATGCGCGTTACTTGAAAAATTATAATGACATGCAAGAGAGAGAAATTTTATAGGAGGATAAGATTTTTAGGAGGGATTTTCAGGCAGGGAGAAGTTAGTAAAATGGGGATATCGAAAAAAATAGCGGAGAGGAAGGTTAGATGAGAACAGACTTTGAAAGCAGTTTTGGTGCTCTCTCTCTCTGGCACAGAGAATAAGTTGATTGTTTGTGATATGAGCACCGGTATGGGGATGTGCCTGACGCCCGACGATGACGTTCCTAGTATATCTAAGAGGTGAGTGGGTTCCTTCTTGAGTTTTTGAGCAACCTTATCATATTAGGCATCCTTAAAAATCCTGTATTATATTATTAATTATAATCGCAATAAATGTATTGGAAGATTTACAATGTATTTATTATGCTTTAACTATAAATAAAGTGTCGTTATTATCTTTATGTTTAGACTCTTATGTCTTCTAAAACATCCGACTCTAGAGCCTGGGAAACGTTCTAATGCAAATAAACAAAATAAATTAAAGTAAAGCTACCAATAGTCGGACAATGGTTACCGTGACCAATTTAATACCTTTAGGTGTTAAGATATTTATTTACTTCGGCCAATGTAAATTATTTAATATAAATAAGGATGCCTGTAATTGTTAGTAATAATTGAATTGAAATAATTAAAAGTATTGATATTTATATTTATAATGCCTGTATCTATTAAAATCTATTAAAATGATAAATAACAAGTGTAATATTTATATTATTATTATAATTTAAGGCCCAGTTACAAGTAGGGTCAATAATGAATGAAAAAATATGTTCAACTTTTAAGGCTTTTTATGAAATTATTTGATGGAAATTTCATTATTGTGAATTTTTGTGTATAATCTTAGAGATATTTTATCTTGTATTGATGGGGCTGTCGCGATATTTCTTGGTCATTATAGATATGAAACAACTAATGCAATTGATGCTAAAAACGATTTTGATAATAATGTACTTAAACAAAAGAAACTAATTTTAACATTTTAATATTTTTTTAAAAATATATATATATATATATATCAATTATACATGGTTTCTTTCTTTCACTATTTATGTTACTTTATTATCTATATTTTTCTATTATTTTCTTACATTATTGTCCTTTATCTACTTATTTCTAATATTTGTTATTTATTGATATTTGGAGTCAGATATTACTATGTTTTAATTAATTCTATAAGAATACCGGTTATGATTACATATTAGCGAATATTCATTAATTAGTTGTTTTACTTTTCGTCAATAATGTACTTATTTATAAATTTTGAAAATGTCTGACAGCGAAGAGAATGGAGCGCAGGCGGACGCGAAAATACGAAAACTCGCTGGGTTCCAGGCCCTTATTCCCCAGTTCGATAACATGACCGCCATAACCCCTAAATTTTTTATAGAAACTCTAGAAGAGACAACAAATATTGCAAATTGCTCTAATGAAGAAAAACTCCTGATTTTACGTTCACGTTTGCGCGGGGAGGCACTCACAAATGTCATAAATTCTCCTGATTTAAATTTAGAGAAAGATTATGAACAATTTAAATCAAAGTTTCTAGCCTACTTTGACACACAGTTTAGTTTAGCGGCTAGACAGCGCCAATTTTCAAATTGCAAAATGCTGCCCCGTGAACTTGTAAAAGTGTATGCAGCGAGAGTCGCTGTAGCGACACAAAATTTCTTTAATCATCCAGATTTATCTAATGACGGAATAAAAACTATTGTAGAACAAACTAAATTAGCTAAATTTATAGAAGGACTGTCAGCAAATTATAAACATTCTGTAATACTCAAAGATCCCAAAAATTTCGACGAGGCTGTAAATTTTGTTCAAATGCTTCAAGCCAACGAATTATCTTCTTTCGATACAGATTCCGATCCTACCATAAATAATATAAATAAAGATGTAGCTACGGATCAAATCAAAGCATTAATTGAAGCGCATGCATTCCAAACTAGGGAAATGGTTAATTCGTTAAGTAAGGAAATTGAGAATTTAAAACTTGAATCGCAAAAATCCAAGCAATACGATCAACATCAACAAACAGCGGCAGAATATAATATGAGACCTCCTTACACAAAAAATTCAAATTACAATAATAATAATAATTATAATAGACAGAGCAGAAACTTTAACCCGAGGAATTTACCTCCATGCAATTTCTGCTCCAAAACATCACACATATCGAACGACTGTTACTATAATCCTTCTAACAGAGAAAGTTATCGGGGAAGAGGATATCATTTTCAAAGAAACTCCCGCAGCGCTTTTAGGGGGAGAACACCTAATTCATATCGGCCAAGACGTAATGGAAATCAGCAGAATTCGGAAAATGCTTGAGGGGGCGTCGCGCCGAATTTGGTCCACAAACAGATAGTCCCCTATATGATAAAGGACCAAAAAAATATCGTGAAGAAAATGTTAACACACAATTATTTGATACGAATTTTGTTTCTAAGCATACACTACCTGTAACAGAAATAAAAATATTAGGAAATGTAATTACAAGTCTTATTGATAGTGGCTCAAGTATTTGTCTTCTAGAAGAAAGTATCTTTAAATCATTCAAAGAAGATAAACGTATTAAATATTTAAAAATAGATGCCCAAATTAAATCCATAACTGGTGATAGTTTAACAATTACTAATTGTGTTTCTTTGCCAATTCAAATAGGAAATAAAAATTTATTTCACAAATTTTACATCGTTAAACACCCTCTGTCTAATTATTATAGTTCAATTTTAGGTTATGACTTATTAAAATCAGGAGAGTATGAAATTTCTTTTATTAATGATACTTTAAAATCAGGAAATTCTATTTCACGAATTCGTGATGCACGATCAGATCCAGTAATTTCAAATACCACTATTTATGCTTACATAAAGAAGAAATTTACTTTAGAGCCTGGAGAATCTAAAGATATTGACTTATTGTTAGATCGATCAACAGAAAAAGGAGCTGTTGTTAAATTCTTTTCATGTTTAAGAAACCCAAACATAAAATTTGTTAACAATTTATGCACAGTAAACAATGACATGCGTTTGTCCGTAAGGGTCTCTAATTTATCATCGAAACCTGTCCCTTTCAATAAAAACACGCGTGTAGGTACAATTAGCTCAGAATTTGATAGCAGAGATATAGAAATGATAAAAAAACTCAGGCGCGATGAGCTAAAAATAACTGATTTTAACTTATCACATCTAGACACAGAAACAAAGGCTTAATTATCAAACTTATTAATGGAGTACGCAGATATTTTCAGTAAACGTTTATTTACTATTGGTAGAACTGAGGCAATTCAGCCTAACTTAATAGTTGATGTGGATAAAATAAATTCAGAGAGACCAAATCGGGTACCACACGCTTTAAAAAATGAAGTTAGGCGTCAATTGACAGAATTAGAGAAAGCCAATATTATAGAACGATCAAATTCCCATATTAGTTCTCCATTAGTTATAGTTAAAAAGAAAAATTTATCAGGGGATCCACTCAAGCAAAAATATCGTTTAGTTGTAGACTACCGCGAAGTTAATGCAAATCTCAAATATCCGAGATATAAATTACCAGTTACACAACATCTGTTAGATAAATTAAGAGGAAATAAAATTTTCACCACTTTAGATCTCAGTTCCAGTTTTTGGCAAATCCCCTTGAAACCAGAAGATATGGATATTACTACGTTCAGCAGTCCTAAAGGTAACTTTCGATTTGTATGTATGCCACAAGGATTAAATGCCTCGAGTGAAACAATGTGTCAATTAGCTGACCAAATACTTGCGCCATTATCTGAGTTAAAAATTTCAAATTTTATTGATGATTACGCAATCGGAAGTAAAGATGTTGACCAGATGTTAGATAAATTAAGACAACTTTTCGAGAGATTTCGAACTTTTGGATTAACAATAAATCCTGAAAAATGTTCCTTTTTTCTACCTGAAATTGAATTTTTAGGGCATCGTTTAAGTGAACAAGGAATTCGTCCATTAGAATACAATGTTATAAAAATAAAAGAGTTTCCCGTCCCAACTACTGTAAAAAAAAATACGAAGATTCGTTGGACTAGTTGGCTACTATAGAAAATTCATTAAAAATTTTTCAGAAATATCAACTCCATTAACTAACTTAACTAGAAAGAATGCCAAGTTCCGTTGGACTGATGAGGCGCAAAATTCATTTGATATATTGAAAGATAAACTTTCAAAACCACCGATACTTATTCATCCTGATTATGAAAAGGAATTCATTCTATCGACAGACAGTTCCAATCATGCTTTGGGTTCAATGTTAGGACAACTAGATGAAAATCAAATCATTAGACCCATTGCTTATTTTTCAAAAAAACTGAATCCTACGCAATTAAAATATCCAATAGTCGAAAAGGAATTATTAGCAATTATTCAATCAATTAAGTGCTTCAAACATTACCTATATGGTCGGCATTTTATTATCAAATGTGACAATAAGGCGCTGACTCAAATGTCAAAACTTGAATCACCAGGTGATCGTATCGCGAGATGGTTCGCATTCTTAAGCGATTATAATTATACATTCGATTTGATAAAATCTGAAGAAAACATTGTTGCAGATATACTTTCGCGTGATTTCTTTGACAGTTCAATAAATTCAACAAATAATTCAAATAATTCTAATAAAATCACAGAAAACAGGCAACCTCTAGAAAATAAATCTGCTAAATTAAGCGAAAATGAAATTTGCAACAATAATAACGCAAGCTTAATTTCTGAAAAATTAGTGGAAGGAAATAAAATTATAGACGATGAGCATATGAAACAATGTACAGATCTTAAAATTGGAGCAGGCCTAGAAAATTTAGGAAATTCGTGTTTTATGAATGTAATTTTGCAAAGTTTATCATATTTAAAACCATTGTTTTATTATTTTTCTAATACTATGTCAAATTGTAGAAATAAAATTAATTGCACTATATGTATGTTTAAGAGACACTTAGATTCCGTGATTGGAAAATCAGGGCAAATTGTAAAACCGCTCGATTTTCATCAGCATCTTGGTGATATCGGGAGCCAGTTTCGAATTTATAATCAAGAAGATGCTCACGAATTTCTTCAGCAGCTTATAAATCGATTACAGCAGGACAGTTTAAATCATACGGATATAAGCAAAGGAAATAACCTAAATAACAAGATTAACAAAATTAGAAATATATTTGAAGGTACTTTTCGAAGTCAGATAGAATGTCTGAGATGCGGAAAGAAAAGTATCACATTTGAACCCTTTGCAGATATTTCGCTAGAAGTTAAACAGGGCGTTTCAACTCTCGAAAAGGCGTTAGAGGAATTTAGTAAAATTGAATTTCTAGGGGAAGAATATCGATGCTATAATTGCAGAACTTATTCTAAAGCAGTTAAGGATTTGTCGATATTTAAGTACCCAGATATAATTACGTTCCATTTTAAAAGATTCGAGTTCTCTCAAAGAAGTGAAAAAAAATTGACAAATTTCATTTCCTACCCAGAAAATCTTAATCTTAGCATTTGTAAAGTCAATGAGGGGAATAAGAGACCATTATGGTATAAATTAACCACTGTTATAGTCCATTCCGGAAACTCTATGCATGCAGGTCACTATTACTGTTATGTCAGAGACTCCTATAATAATTGGTACTTAATGGATGATTCTAGAATCATACGCGTATCACCTGAAACTGTACTTAATCAGGAAGCATACATTATTCAATATGTCAAGGATGAGCATGATACACAAACAGTTGAAAGTACAAATTTAGTAGGGGTAAATGCTTTGCAAATAGACCTCCCTACTATTGCAGAAGTGAAAGTAGCACAACGTAACGATAAGAGACTTTCAGAAATTATCTGCATATTAGAAAATTCAGCTAAGCAGGGTTCACATAAATACATGGATTATTTTATACGGGATGGATTATTATTACATAAGGGTTGCATTCCAATT
Source organism: Maratus speculifer (assembly GCA_964019185.1). NCBI lineage: Eukaryota > Metazoa > Arthropoda > Arachnida > Araneae > Salticidae > Maratus > Maratus speculifer. The sequence continues at coordinate 39,852,307 of OZ025295.1, read as the reverse complement.
AATAGAAAAAATAGAAATGTTGAACAAGTAGTTATCCCTGATATATACAAACCACATATACTTACAGCAAAGCATATTTCTCATTTTGGCGTGTTGAAAACATATAATGCGATTCGGGAAAAGTATTTTTGGGAGAACTTATTTAGTGATACAAAACATTTTGTTCAATCATGCAAACAATGTACATCTTTTAAATCAATAAATAAGTTCCCGCCAATTCCGATTCAAAGACATTATATACCGTCTAAAGTTAATCAATATATCAGTGGAGATTATATAGGGCCGTTTAATACTACAGATAGGGGCAATAAATACATTTTAACTTTCGTTGATCATTTTTCTAAGTTTATAAAATTATATGCTGTCCCCAGTACAACAACATTTAATTCAGCTCAATGCTTATTAAATTATTTGTGCACTTTCGGAATTCCCGAAAAATATTTGACTGATCGAGCCACTTGCTTTACGAGTGATGTATTTAAAATTCTTTGTAAGAAATTTGGAGTAATTAAATTAATGACAACTGCTCAACATCCCACTTCAAATGGTTCAGCTGAAAAAATTAATCAAAATATAAAAAAATCACTTGCTATATTTGCGGAGGAGACAGCTCAGTGGGATGATTTTATTGATTTTTATGCGTTAATATATAATAACAGCATACATTCAACAACTAATCTAAAACCAGCCTTTTTGCAATTTGGTTATGATCAAAATTTACCAACTGATTTAATAAGCGAACCGCGTGGAATAGAATATGTCCCATATCAGGATTTCGTAGCCCGTAAAGCGCGCCAATTACAGTATGCTAACGAAAAAGTCAAGAAAAGTCTACTTGAGTCTGCTGAAAAACGGGAAAATTATCAGCACCAGAAAGCAAAATATCGAAATTTCGAGCCCGGTCAACTTGTTTTTCTGCATAACAGAGATTGCGATCGATTTGAACATACCACAAAGAGACGTACATGCACTGGTGTTTTTAAAATAGTTAAAAAACATAATTTAGTGGACTATTCAATAATAGATCCCATGAATCACAATGCCAAAGAAATTAAGGTTCACGCTGATCGCCTAATTCCCTATGTGCAAAGAAAAGAAAAACTTGACCTTTTTCAAAATTTATTACCAAAGAAAGTAAAATTAGACATACAGGATATTCATAACCAAACTAAAAAAACTACTCCACATGCTGTATTCGAAGATAATTCTCAATATGCGTACAATCCCTTTTTATGGTCACCCTTAGAGCAGACGCCTCGTCATAACTCAATAAACAATGATAAGATAGAAATTAATCCCGCTCCAAGTCCAACAATTCATTTGGACAATATAAATGAGGATATTAACACCCATAATACAGAGCCCATAATTGACTCACCAAGTCCATCCGAGAATTCGGAAGATACAATTGTCTATTCTCCGAATGGGATAGCAAATACTCATATCGACAGTCAGAAATCGACATACGATCTTCGACCGATGGATCCACGATACGTATCAGATAGGTTCAAAAATTGGACATTTAAAATAGATAAATAAATTATAATTATTGTACTATTAAGAAACATATATATATAATGTTTCTGTAATTATTAGAGGGTTTTGATAAACAATTATAATTCCTGTTGATTAAGAGATATTAAGTTTATTAAAATGCATTCATATTCCTCTGATATTCTTTTATATTTCGGTTTAGTGGTATTTTGCTATTGTATTTCTGTATTCATAATCATATTTTTTTTACGAAGTTTGAGTTTTCTTCTAGGTTATGTGTAGGTATTAGGTGTAAATAAAAGTATATCTTAATTATTTGGTATATACTATGTTCCGTTCGGCTCATTGATCTATTAAGTTGAAAATTATAATTCTATTTATGGGCATATAGAATTTTGGGTATCTCTGTAAATAATGTAAAAAAAAAAATAAATAAATAAATAAATAAAAATATATAAATATAGGTAGAGAAGATTGGAACAATTATAAATTACATTTTGTTTCCATGCATGGTGACCCTCTTATGTCAAGTACGAACTGTTTTTCTGACAAGATAAAAATATGTGAATCTGTGTTCCATTGGTTATGGATACTTTAACAGGAACATTTCTGTATGAAGGGAGGGTACGAAAAGGATTGTTGAACTTGCTCGGGAAGATAGTAGAAATACGATCTTGTAATCTCCCCAAAGAAAAAAAAAAAAAAAAGAGAGAGAGAAAAAGGGGGAGGATACGAGATATTATCGGCCAGGTGAACAAATTGCGTTCAAAAGAAAAAAAAAAAAGTTAGGCTACCAGATAGCATATGTGGATGACTTCTGTTTTGTTTTCATTTTGGGTAAGCAAAAGTGCGTTCAAAAAAAAAAAAAAAGGTAGAGAGAAAGATATATAAAAGATTTTAGCTTATAGTATACTTTTATGCATTAGAAAAATATTGATAGTCATAAAATATAAGCGTGTTTTTTTTTTGTAGTTGAATTATATGAAGTTGGTAGTGTTATTGCTGTTAAATTTTAATATAATATGATACATTTCTATTATACATATAAATTATAATTTACTTTCATTATAAAGGAAGTATGAATTTGGTTATATCTAGTAGAATATAGTAGAATATCACTCAACTGTATTTATTGTTATATAGATGTTTGTTAATTCAATTTAAAGTGCCAATACATAGAAAATTGCATGGGTTTTATTTGATTATTATACTAAAATGGCACACTTATTTTTATGTTACTCATGTTATTTTACTAAATAGAACGTGTCATATAAGAAAATTAATATGACATTTCAAGTTATTATACTATAGAGTGTGTTTTGATATTTTGATAATTACCTGTTTATGTATATTAATTAGATATCAGGTGTCGGATTATATATATAAATAAATGCAGAAGTTTACTACATTGTTATGTATGGTGACGTAGCATTGAAATTTTATATTTAAGAAGATTAAGAATGTTAGATATTGTAGTTGTATGACATGATTGAGATATTAGTTTTTTTTTCTGCAATAACTTGTATTATAATTAGATCGTAATCAAATTCAATTTATTTCTATGAAACAATTTTTGCAGTAAGAACTGTATTTGTATAATTAGTCTATTTGGAATTGATTTAGATTTAAAATTATGACAAAATAATAATAATTAATTTAATTATAATAAGTGCCTTATTAACTTTAGCTAAGTTTTATAATCATAAACCAGGGTAATTAATTTGTTTTTAGATAAATATTTATGATTGTTTTAAATATATTATTTTGATTTCTTTCATCATTTCAAAATTTTGTTCTTATTCTATTGAAAAGGCGTTCAGCAATTCTATTGTACAAAAACAAAATTTATTTTAAACACATATAAAATAATACATTACATCCACTTAAACATTCAAATTTATAAATGCTAGTAGAATTTTCTATTTGATCATATGTTGTTTCATTTCTGCAAAATGGCCAATTGCGGGAATGTATTGTTAGGATGATTAAATGGGACTTTAATTTCAAGAGTGTAACTTAAAAAAAAAAAAAGTAATAATATAAATATATGTAATGCTTAATTTTCTTTCATCATTTGTTCCTTTTACAAACAAATGGGAAAGAAAAGTTGACTTAATATACAACATGACGATTCCTTTGAATCATTATACTATTGCCTTAAGAGTTGATCTTCGTATTTTCAATTTAAAATATAAATAATTAACTGAATTAAATTTGCTAAAAAAAAAAAAAAAAAAAAAAAAAAAAAAAACAATAATAATATGATTGAGTTATTATTCGATTTTTTTTTTTTAAATTTTATGCCATCAGCTGAATTTTAGTAAGTTACTTTATTGTTTAAATTAATTTTAATAATATTTGGTTGCTCGAAATACTTAATTGTTAAACCCACTTTCCTGCATATATCAATCATTATCTTAAAACTATACTACACACAAATCCCTGGAATACCCTTCCTTGATGAACTTTTGTGGAAATTCTTCACTTGCTGCAGTCAATTTTCTACACTCAATGCATGTTACAGTCATGTACATATACTTCTGTATGACAATATATCATCATGCTACTGATGATTGCTTAAAAATTTTGCCTGCTATTTCATCACTTTTCATCCAATAAGCTGCAACTTGAAAACTTTACAAAGAATGCGCAGTTTTACCTGTGTGAAATATTTATCGTTTGGTGATTCTTATATACATTTCCATGCAAGAAAACATCACACAAATCATTTTCTTTTTATTGTGATTTGTTTAGGACGGCGTGTTTATAAGATGGGATACGAATATTCCATCCATATTTCAGTAGTGAGGATCGTGGAGGTGATACTGGAATTCTACTACTTCTGTTTACGTTCCATTTCAACACCACCTCCAATTCTGCAAATACTAATTAACTCATCGTATATCACTATTTCTAACTTTAGTTGGTGGAGGAACTTATTGATATTTAACGTTTTATCAAATTCAACATACAACATGGTGGACTTTACCTACAACGTCTTATATGGTTTCTATAATCGTTAATATACCTGCGGTTTGTGAGCGGACTTCAAACATTGGATTTATTTTTAATCATCGAATTTCACAAAAGAAGAAATAAAATCAAAAGGATATAATTATCTTAATCTTCAGATGCGTATATGTGCATCTTTTACGATTGTTACTGTCAAGTTCAATCTTCGACTTCAACGAATGACTGTATTTTACTCTTCAAATGCGTAGATGTGATTCATTTACGACTGTTACTGTCAAATTTCGATCCTCGACCTCAACAAATGACTTTAAACAACATACTTTTGTGAATCGCTATAAGTGAAAAGAAATGACATTGTTACCGTAAAAAACTTTCTTTCAGTGCAAAGATGATAAATTATTTTATAAACACTTGACTTCAATAGACATTGATGGTGATGCAAGTGTACAAAATTACTAAAAGACATTTGTTGAAAAATGCTTTCTTTACATGCATATTAATTATATTTATTAGACTTTTCTTTCAGATGCATTTTTCAAAACTTTTATCCAAACTATATTTACGTCTGTGCATCTATGGAGCATTTCACCTAACAAATTTGGTGTTTCTAATCAGGAAGAAATTTATTTCTATATTGCTAATTTTTCATTGTGTTTAATGTTATTTTGGTATTATTAATTTAATAACTAAAATTATTTTATCGCTACTTATTTATTTCCTAGTTGAAAGTTGGTATCATCATAATTTTCAAATTTATTATTATTATTATTATTGCTTGTTTTTTATAAATGTAATGTATTTAATGCGTATTATTTCTCTTTTTACAATTGTAAGGATCTAGAGGATGCCTAATTGTTTTATTGGGACTTAGGTCTTTTTCTTTTTTTTGTGTTTTTTTTTCTTTATGGAGAAAGTCGTATCATTGTCAGGATAAACCCGACACATTTTTCGCGGCTCGCTGTAGTAGTACAGTACAGTAAAAAAATAAAAGACATATTATATAAGAATGCAGAATGCAGACCACACAAGATAGTTTGAGGTGCACGTGCATGCGGGAATTCGTCAAAAGGATAGAATTTCCACGATTTAACGACTTTTGTGAAACGGGGTGTTTGGTAAGGGGTTACAGAACTCTGACTAAACAGTCAGTTAGCCAATAAATTTGTCAAAAATGTTTATAAGTTAGACTGGAAAAGATTGAATTTCCAGTAAACAAGAGTAAGAATCTTCGCGCAGATGGGAGTTCAAAGAAATAAATATGTCCACTGTGGTATTTGAATGTCTGCAAATTTAGTAGAGGGATTAACATGTTAGCTAAAAAATGTCGCATTCGGTAACACGATTCTCACATTACAACGTAAAAGGGGTTTTAGCTGTTTACTTGGATTTGTTTTCAGACCACCTGCATATGGAAATGCGCGTTACTTGAAAAATTATAATGATATGCAAGAGAGAGAAATTTTATAGGAGGATAAGATTTTTAGGAGGGATTTTCAGGCAGGGAGAAGTTAGTAAAATGGGGATATCGAAAAAAATAGCGGAGAGGAAGGTTAGATGAGAACAGACTTTGAAAGCAGTTTTGGTGCTCTCTCTCTCTGGCACAGAGAATAAGTTGATTGTTTGTGATATGAGCACCGGTATGGGGATGTGCCTGACGCCCGACGATGACGTTCCTAGTATATCTAAGAGGTGAGTGGGTTCCTTCTTGAGTTTTTGAGCAACCTTATCATATTAGGCATCCTTAAAAATCCTGTATTATATTATTAATTATAATCGCAATAAATGTATTGGAAGATTTACAATGTATTTATTATGCTTTAACTATAAATAAAGTGTCGTTATTATCTTTATGTTTAGACTCTTATGTCTTCTAAAACATCCGACTCTAGAGCCTGGGAAACGTTCTAATGCAAATAAACAAAATAAATTAAAGTAAAGCTACCAATAGTCGGACATTTGGTTGGAATAGAGATATTATATACAAGCGGTGAAGTACGTTGCAGCAAAATGCAGCAGATTTTTAACATTGATGCACAAGCTACAACACCGCTAAAAATCTGTACCATTTTCTGCACCGTCACTCCATCACTTTTATAGAAAACGGTCAATTCACCGTGCTATGGAGCATTCTCATTGGTCAGAAGAGAGATGTTCTATAAAAGTAGTGGAGTGACGTTGCACTAAATTCTGCAGATATTTAACTGTGAAGTCAATTAAAATCAATTTTCAGATTCGTTAAAATCGTCTGCTTTTGGCGAGGAAATGCACTGCTCGCCAAATCCCGCGTCGCTTTCAGCTTTTCACGCCAATTATTCAAAACTATTTTATTTTTTTACACATTTAATAATGTAATTCCGCCGCTAATTTTCACTGATCCTTTAATACCTACATGAGTAGTTTAATTCGTATTTTTTTTCAAAAAACTCTGAGTATGCCCCCAATGGAGACCTTCCTTGTAAGTCATTGAACTTGATAAACAAAATAAAGGCTCACGAGCTTTTCCTGTTTTAACTGGAAAGTCGTTAGATCAATGTAAACAATAGACAGTTATGGAAATTAAAAAAATATCTGATCCTATCACAGAGAAATGATCTCTGGAGAGTTAAGTGTAGACCAAAATTATTTTTATGACATGTGTCAAACATTTGCATCTAATTAATGCTCCTAAAATCTGGTAAATCGTAATCCAGCAAGAATGTCGCACTCTAAATAATTGCCAACTGCCAATTGATTTCTTGGTTTGCAGATTGGAAGTTAGAATTCATCCCAAAATCTGAAGATTATGGCTGAATGTGTAATGAAAGTACATTCGTCTATGTTGTTTCACTTCAAGAATTTTTCTTCTTGCAAATATAAAGCTTATTATTATTATTATTTTTTTTTTATGAACAATTAAGCTGTATCATTATTTGAGGGAATAGTTAAAGAAAATTCCCAATCCCGTTATTCAACAAAACGTATACTTCTGTCATTGAGATGAAAATTTACAGGAACGATAACTGATAAAAAAAATCATGTTGGAGAATTTAGATTCCGAAGAATATTAAAGATGTAGGATATTATATGTTCTACAATAAGACAGTTTCATATTTCAATAATGAAATTCAGTGTTACAAACTGTATAAATATTATTAACTGGCAAGATGCAAAATCATCTCACATGCTTAAAAGAGTACAAAGAGAGAAACTGGAAATTTTCAGAAAAAAATCGAAAGTCACATCTTTTCAATTGAAAAATTTCCCTTTTAGATTCAAGTATTCGAAAGATGCGTAAACTTATTTATTGAAGCGCCATTAGCGGCTGTAGTAGTTAGAAGCAAGAACCGGATATATATGAAGCAAAAATCAAATCACGAAATGTAATGCCAAATTTTGATAAGAAAGACCAATATAAATTAGAGTGAAATGAAAGATCGTTTTACAATACATCGTATATATTCTTTTCATTTCATTACTATATATTCAGAAAACTGCATTTCCTATATATTTAGAGAACTATCTTTCATGTGCATTCGAAAAATAAAAGTGAAATGCACGACTAATTATTGTGTTTTCTCTTCTCTGCAACAATACGATTCATATTTTAGAGTTTTACTCGCGATTCAAAGAGTTAAAACGTAACAATACTTAGATCGTTCATAACTAATACTTAAAGAAGTCATTTTTGTGGGTTATTTTACTGAAATCAGAAATTTATTTTATTTTTAAATTAAAAAGTTGATTAATTTACACTACATTGTGAAATCTTGATTTTCACATAAAAAGAGCATAATCTTTAAGAGCTTGTAGGGAACTAAAATGAATTCCAAATGAAATTAAATTTTAACCATATATTCAGTGTGCCAAAAAGCAACATTTTAGATCCATTCAATGAATAAATTCCGAAAAAAAATATTTGGTCATTTACACTATAGTGAAATTTTGATTTTCACATATAAAGAGCGTAATCTTTAAGAACTGGTAGGGGACTAAAGATGAATTCCAAACGAAATGAAATTTTAACCTTATATTCAGTATGCCAAAAGGCAACTTTTTAGACCTATCCAAAGAAAAAATTCCGAAAAAAATTTTTTTTGGTCTTTTTCACTTCACCCTAATATACACCAGTGTTGAATTCAGGGCATGGCTCGGGGGGGACATTACCCTCCAGAGCAATGATATGTCCCCCCGGAAATTTTGAACTTTTAATGGTCAAAAAAGAGCAATTTCCCCCACAAAGTCACAGATATACCTCCCGGAGAAAAATGCCTGAATTCAACACAGATATACACATTTTAAGGGCCACAGATACCAGCAAACATATTATAAAATGCTGGTCTCTGAGTCTGTGACTCTGTCAGCCTATATGTGGCACAAATTTTGTGGGCGCTCTATCTCAAGAATTAATGCACAGAATTTAGTAAAAATTTGTATTCTGTTAGTCCTTGATATCAATTGGTGCTTATTAGCTTTTGGTGTAAATCGCTCAACAGGAGACTCTGCTACGCAGCATTTTTTCACGACTTTTGCTATAGTTCTATCTCAAGAAATAATGCACGGATTTCCATCAAATTTCGGATTAAGTTAGTCATTGAGATGAATTTACATTATCTTCATTTTGGTGTTAATCGCTCAAAAGATGGCGCTGCTATTCTGCAATTTTGAGATTTCCGCAGTAACATTATCTCTACAATTAATGCACGGATTTTCATAAAACTTCAGATTCAATTAGTCTTTAATGTGACTTGGTGGTGTTTACATTTTGATGTAAATCTCCCAACAGGTAGGGCTGTTATGCTGCATTTTTCACTATTTCTGCAGCAGTTCTATCTCAAGAACTGATGCATGGATTTTCATCAAACTTTAGACTCACAAGGAAGGTCTCCATTGGGGGCATACTCAGAGTTTTTTGAAAAAAAAATACGAATTAAACTACTCATGTAAGTAATAAAGGGTCAGTGAAAATTAGCTGCGGAATTACATTATTAGATGTGTAAAAAAATAAAATAGTTTTGAATAATTGGCGTGAAAAGCTGAAAGCGACGCGGGATTTGGCCAGCAGTGCATTTCCTCGGCAAAAGCAGACGATTTTAACGAATCTGAAAATTGATTTTAATTGACTTCACTGTTAAAAATCTGCAGCATTTAGTGCAACGTCACTCCACTACGTTTATAGAATATCTCTCTTCTGACCAATGAGAATGCTCCATAGCACGGTGAATTGACCGTTTTCTATAAAAGTGATGGAGTGACGCTGCAGAAAATGGTACAGATTTTTAGCGGTGTTGTAGCTTGTGCATCAATGTTAAAAATCTGCTGCATTTTGCTGCAACGTACTTCACCGCTTGTATATAATATCTCTATTCCAACCAATGAGAAAACTCCATTTCACGGCCAAGTAACCGTTTTCTATACAAGCAAGATGGTGCGTTGCAACAAAATGCAGCATATTTTTAACAGTGTATTTTTCAATTTGGAACAATTTTAATCAATTTAAATTGTGTTTTAAATGATAAAATATATTAATTTCATTTTGTTATAAGTACATATAAACGTATATGACAAAATTACACTTAAAGTAAAGTAAAGGTTTGGTTACGTATACCGATCCATTACTGGACATCATACGTCGCTAACGGTCGGGGCCTCCACAGGGACCCGAGGGCCCCCACTTCCGCCGTCTCCCGCTTCGCGAAACTCGTCCTGACATCCAGACCCTGCAACAGAGACACCCACTCAGTACTTATGAGAGGGGTCGGAACAGGTCCGAGTGAGAGCGGTATCACCGTCACATCATCGAAGCCTAATCATTGGGGACTTACAGAAGACCCCATGCTCGGCGACTAGTGAGGGATCCACCCCCCCCCCCCCTTAATCTACCGCCAGCCAAGATTGAGAAAGTCCTATAGAGGCAATCTCTGCGATCTCAGCCAGCGGATAAGTGTTAGTAAAAAGATAGAATAAAAACTAGGAAAGTTAGTACCATCGAAGCCTATCGGCTCATTGGCACGTGGGCATCACACCCAGGACTGAGTACTAATGAACAACTACAAGCTTCAATAGCGAGGAGTAAAAGAAACATATAGGACATCACATGCACATATCTCGACCACGGACCATGCATACACGGGTGCAGCCCTTCACCCTATGAGATGCTTTGGTCAATAACTAGTCGAGAAGTGGGAAACGCCTCGGACCTCCCAACAAGTCGAGGACACGCTTCCCTTGGACACACATAAAGTGTTAGTATGGATAGAATAAAAACTAGGAAAGTTATCCCTGTGAGTACTCGGACCGTCGAGTCCCACTGCACACGGGTGAGGAGTGCAACTCACCCCAGATGTTCAAAGGTGCAGCGGGAGGTCAACTTCTACCCCCCAGGGGAAGAAGGAAAAGCAAAAATGTTTTGAGGTCCGTTCGGACCTAGAGCTCGCACAGGTGGGGAGGGATCATCCCACCTCAGATGACATGAGGCTCCCTCTAAGTCAACCTTCGAACCTCTGGACAACACAAACATTTAAAAACAACACACACACATAAAGTGTTAGTAGATAGATACAAAAAACAGGAAAGTTAATTCCTATGTTCTCCACTCGGACCCCCCCACAAAGGGTCGCTACTCCCTTAGGGAGATGTGTCAGTCCTCGCTCTGAGGTCCGACCTCCCATCGAGCAGGGAGATCAAAATCTGGAGAGAGGAGGAGAAGAAAAGCAAAAACTTTGAGTCCGACCGGACCCTTGGCAGTCGCCTGTGTCCCGTTAGTTCGCCCCTCCTCGGCCCATCCACCTGCTTCCGAAACCTCGCTAGGACCCCTCCTAGCGAACCTCACAGGGTATCCGGATCCCGGCAGCTTTTGCATTCTCTTCCGCGGATCGGTCGCAGGTAGTCGAGGACGTGGAGTCACCGCAACGCCCCCCCCTCGATCAGGCATCACCGCCGTCACAGAGGGGGAGTCACCCTCCCACACACTCGCTCCACAATCCAAGACCCCATTACGCCTCACCCTTCCGAGTCCGCGCCAGCCACCTTTCACCGAATGGTTCTTCCACACGATGATGAACGTCAGAGAGGTTATCCAGGGTGCACGTGAAAGACAAACGTAGTCTGTCTCTCGGACGTGGGACTCCATCGACGGCCTGTGCTACTCTGGGTCCCCGCTTTGGCTTCCTCTCCGAAAGTGGAAAAGAGCCGCCACGGCGGCCTCGGCCCTGCTCCCGGTCACCCTCCCGCGTCCTAGGACCGGGTTGGTTCAGGATCACAGGGGAGCTAAAGTAAAGTAAAAATGCAAAACTAAAATTACTTAAACTAAACTTATTTAAATAAATTGAACATAGAAAGTTTTTTCTTTAAAAAGTATTCGAAGCGTAAAAGCGTATTTTTCAAAATTTCGTTTTTTCGCCAACCGGAGATAAATCGCCAAATAAAAGAAAGTTTTATTATTTTTTTACGGACGTTATAAGGAGGTTCCGCCGAAATGTTTTTTATAAACATATATAACTATATGAGAAGAACATTCTGTAATTTTTTCAGATTTTTCTGAGTATGCCCGTATGGAGACCTTCCTTGTCAGTTAGATGTTGACATAAGTTGTTGCAAATTAGGTTTCGATATAAATCACCCAACAAGTGCCGCTGCTATGCTGCATTTTGCATAATTTACTTGATTTTAGCGATACTTATATCTCAAGAACTAATGCACGGAATTTCTTATTATTAGAATCCCCATGATGGGCATAGATTTCCATTTAATTTTGGCACCATGCTTTCGAATTTTCAAGTATTAACATGTATGATATAGATGAAAGTTTTGAGATTGCCACATTCGACTAGTTTGCTTAAGTTTTTCGTTCTATTCTTTTCTAAAGAAAGGTGATTTTTTTAATATTTTCCAACATTGTTGAGATGTGTTTACGAATTAGGTTCGACCAGAGTTCTCTCTGTCGCTCGCCATTGCGCCAAATTGCGACTAAATTCTTCATTTGGCGAGTAAACAAGCGATTAGATTCGCCAAATTGCTAGTGCTCAATTTTTGCTATTTCTTTCTTTTCTTTTCCGTTTTTCATACACATGCATACATAAATATTTTCAATAAATACATATTTTTTTAACATATTTGTTGCGGATAGTTGAAATTTGATTAATAACAATCGTTGACGCAGTTATAAAAACCTAGGTTATTTTAGAAGATATTTAAAAAAAAAGGGGGGTTACATTAAAGGATTAAAGACATATTTTTTTTTTTTGTGTTACACGGCGAATCTATTTTGCTATTCTTTTTTTCATTTGGCGAATGTTTTTTATTTTTAATTAGCCAAATTACTAACATTGATCAAAAGTCAGCGAGAACACTGGGTTCGACTCTTTGTCTGTTTGTACTCGAAATTTCGTAAATAAAGTATTGCACTGAGACTATCTAGGCCCCCTGGTGAAGCATTATTCTGGGGTGGCAGGGGTGTAGTCGTAAAAATAACAGAGGACATACGCTCTTGGCAGAGGGCATACGCTCAAAGCAGAGAGTATACCCTAGAGAGTGTATACTATAGCTTTTTTAAGAAACAGAGGGTATACGGTGTTGCTTTAAAAATCCAGAAGGTATACGACGTATACCCCCGTATACCCTATATACCGTATACCCTATACCCCCCGTATACCCTATACCCCGTATACCCTATACCCCCCGTATACCGTACATCCCTGCTGGGGGGGGGGGGGCTTTCTAGCTATTCATAGAACATTTTCTTGAATTATGATGAAATGAAGAAATTTCGAATAAAAATTTCGTAGTAATTTTTGCGTACTATTCACATTTGTATGGTATAAGCAGGGACGGCGAATCTATGGCACGTTTGGCAGACAAAAGAATAAATTTGACACGGCATTGCTTGTGGCTGAAAATAAAAAAAAAAGTGAGAAACCACAATCGCGACTGATCTTTTCTAAATTTGATTAAATGCAAATTGAATAAGTCGGATGTGTCAATACCAAAACTTTCTTCTATCTTATACAAGTTAAATACTTTTAGAAAAATGAAACGTGGCAGCGTCAACGGTTAGGTAATTTACATCAAAATCTAATCTGCAACAACTTATTTCAAGTTTTAACTGAATCTGAAATTTGATGAAAATCTGTGTATTTGAGGTAAAATTACCGCAGAAATCGTAAAAAATTGGATATAAGCGCTACCTGTTAAGCCATTTACTCTGAAACTAAAGAATACTAATTTATATTGGTTACTAATTGAATTTGAAGTTCTATGAAAATCTGTGCATCAGTTCCTGAGAAAGAGCTATTGCATAATCAAGAATGATATCGCATAGCAGCGCCACCTGTTGTATGATTTACAACAAAACATAATCAAAACCATATCATATCAAGAATAAACGGAATCTGAAGTTTGATGAAATTTCGTGCATTAGATCTTAGAATAGAGCTATTGCAATCATAAACAATGCCGCATTGCAGCGCTACCTGTTGAGCGATTTATTCAAAAAACTGCGGAATACTAATTTATATCAGGGACTAACTGAATCTAAAGTTTGATGAAAATTCATGCATTAGTACCAGATAGAACTATTATGATAATTATAAATAGTACCGCATAACAACTCCACCTGTTGTACAATTTACATCAAAATGTAATCAGCTTCATATGATATCAAGGACTAACTGAATGTAAAGTTTTATGAAAATCCAGCCATTACTTCATGAGATATAGAGATTGTGGAAATCATGAAAGAGACAGTATAGCAGCGCCACATGTAAGGCGATATACACTCAAAACTTATCAATCAAGGTCTAACTGAATCTGAAGTTTTGTGAAATTTCATGCAATAGTTCTTGAGAGAGAGCGTCCACAGCATTTAAGTCCGCATACAGACACACAGACAGACCTTTTGTAAAAATACGTTTTTGGTGTTCTCTGACCCCTAAAACGAGTGAATCTCTCGAAAACCGGAATTCGAAAATTTTCATGAATTCTAACTTTTTTTCTCGTAAAGATAGAAGGAAGAAAATTTTAATTGTGTCATATTTTATTCCAATCTTATCAGTTATACATCAAAATTTCTTCAAATGAAACGATATTTGAATACTATCGACAAGAATTGATTATTAGTGAATTCCGACATTAAAATTACGGCAATTTTGAATTTATTTCAGAAATATATATATACGTATAAAAAAACTTAGCGTTTTCCATTTTAAAAGTTGTTCTAATTATCTACTTTTTCGAGATACTTTTTTTTTTTTACAAATGAATGATATCAAAACTCAAACTGTAAGCACTTTTCAGATAAATCCGGTCCAGTTTCCTTTTAAAATTAATCTAATACTATTAAGATGCAACAATAGAAATTAAATTTCGTCTCATTAACTTTCTTAAAAATTATTGTTTTCTAAAATATATTTATTTCCATAATTATTATATAGTGTAATATCTGCATGTATATTCCTTATATTTTTTAAATCTTAATAGAAAAATTTAAGTAATTTTAATCCATTATTTCCTTGCCTACTAAATTTGTTTTTTAGTTGACAAGTAGCGTCTAGACCCCGCCCCAAACTTTGGCTCATGTCACAAATGCACTCAAGAAAATTCCCATGCTGCCGATAAGGGGATTTAATAGTTTGATATCTGCGTTAATAACAACAATTTTGAATTGCTCATTTTAGAAATTTCTTCCATGCGACTTTCGTGCATATAGAGATTATTTTTTCGGTTTTAACGCCGTTGGTTAACGCGGGTTTGGCGAGTTTTGTACATTTTAGTGATTCCTGCACAGCGAATTTCAAAAATCCAGTGTTTTTTTTTTTTTTTTTTTTGCTTGTTTAAATGGGGGCGCAGCACTCATACACGCGTTAGTGATTCCGGTGTTGATGAGTTTCATACATTTTAGTGATTCCTGCACAGCGAGTTCCGTGGGTCCAGTGATGTACTTTTTGGTTAAAATAATCGCGCAGCGCTCATACACGCGTTAGTGATTGCGGCGTTGGCGTGTTTCGTACGACGAGTGATTCCTGCACAGCGAGTTTCGTGGCTCCAGTGATGTTTTTTTGGTTTTAACGGGCGTGCAGCGCCCATACACGCGCTAGTAATTGCGGCGTTGGCGAGTTTCGTACATTTTAGTTATTCCTGCACAGCGAGTTTCATGGATCCAGTGATTTTTTTTGGTTTAAATGGGCGCGCAGCGCTCATATACGCGTTAGTGATTCCGGCGTTGACGAGTTTCGTACATTTTAGTGATTCCTGCACAGCGAGTTTCGTGGATCCAGTGATTTTTTTTCGTTTTAATAGGCGCGCAGCGCTCATACACAAGTTTGTGATTGCGGCGTTGGCTAGTTTCGTGCATTTTAGTGAATCCTACACAGCGAGTTTCGTGGATCCAGTGATGTTTTTTTTTTGGTTTTAACGGGCGTGCAGCGCCCATACACGCGCTAGTAATTGCGGCCTTGGCGAGTTTCGTACACTTTAGTGATTCCTGCACAGCGAGTTTCGTGGATCCAGTGATTTTTTTTTCGTTTTAATGGGCGCGCAGCGTTCATACACAAGTTTGTGATTGCGGCGTTGGCGAGTTTCGTGCATTTTAGTGTTTCCTGCACAGCGAGTTTCAGGTATCCAGTGATGTTTGTCTGTCTGTCTTTCTGTTTGTTTGTCTGTTTATAAGTTTGTCTTTCTGTCTGTTTGTTTGTTGATTTGTTTGTTTGTTTGTTTGTAAGTTTGTCGGTTTATTTGTTTATCTGTCTGTTTGTCAGTTTGTTTGTTCGTCTGTTTGTTTGTTTTGTCTGTCTGAATGTTTGGGGGTTTATTTGTTTATCTGTCTGTTTGTCAGTTTGTTTGTTCGTCTGTTTGTTTTGTCTGTCTGATTGTTTGTTGGTTTGTTTGTTTGTCTGTTTGTTCGTTTGTTGGTTTGTTTCTTTGTTTCTTTTTACTTCTGTTTGGTTTTTTGTCGGTTTATTTGTTTGTTTGTCTGTTTGTTTGTTTTTTGTCTGTTTGTCGATTTGTTTGTTTTATGTCTGTTTTTTGTTTGTCTGTTTGTCTTTTAGTTTGTTTGTCAGTTTGTTTTTTTATTTGTCTGTTTGTTTGTTTGTTTATTTCTTTGGTTTTTTGTCTGTTTGTTTGTTTGTTTATTTCTTTGGTTTTTTGTCTGTTTGTTTGTTTGTTTGTCTGTTTGTATATTTGTCTCTCTGTCTGTTTGTTTGTTTATTTGTAGTATCGTCAAGAAACGGCAAAAAAACATATTTTCCGTATGAAAAAGGGAAAGCAAGAAACCATATTTTCAGTTTAAAAAGGGAAAATATCGGCAGCATGGGTATTTTCTTGGGTGCATTTGTGATATGAGCCAAAGTTTGGGGCGGGGTCTAGACGCTTGTTAGTTGACACGTCATGCTCGTGTAAAATACACTGCTCAAAACAATTAAAGGATGTTTGAAGTTTTATATAAAATAAAGATATAAACGAAATTTTTTTGCCGAAAATAGAAGAAGAGAATCACAAATGCAAATTTTCCTGGTTTTCAAACTGTGGAGTATGCAAATTTTGAGTTCGACGTCAAAAACGTCGCTTCAGCGGCAGCGAATGAAATTTGACTTTCAACTGGATAAAAGAGAATGAAGACAAGGATGATCGGCATTCAGTGATTGCTTTGTTTCGATAAGTACGATGTCTCAGCGAAGTCATTTGACAGATTCAGAAGCTTGGAGATTTGTTGGTAGGCTAGAAGGGGGCCAAACTCAAGCCGAAGTAGCGCAAGCCATTGGAGTGTCACAAAGTGTCATTTCCAGGATCTGGAACCGTTTTTTGGAGAGTGGATGTGCAGGTCGAAGACCAGGGCAAGGTCGTAGACGGGCAACAACACCCAATGAAGATCGGTGTTTGGCGTTAACAGCTCGGAGACACCGAAACATGAACGCTACTCTTCTCCAACAACACCTGCGCTCGGCTACAGGCACCACGATTTCAACTCAGACTGTCCGAAACCGGCTCCATGCTGTAGGTCTGTGTTACAGTTTTTTTTATTGATTACTGCCCTTCTTTAAAATTTTAATTATACAAAATTCAAAACCCCTCTTTCCTTTTTTTATATACACACAGCCCCTTAATACCTTTGTGATTCCTTTTCCGTTCCCACGCTTTCACAAGCGGTTGTGAATGTTAGATAGAAAAACACACCCCCTCCCCTTAAAATTCGCATAAAATCCCTGCTCGGCAGAGAAATGCGATATTTGCTAAAAGCCCTTTTGTTAAGATTAAAGATGTGTGTGCTTCCCATGCTATGAGTTTTCGGACAATAAATAGCGTACCCTATATAATTGGCCACACACACAGTTTTTAAGCCCTGGGTAAATTGCTAAAAGTACACTCTCTTTTTTTATGACCCGTAAAGAATTATATAGTGTCATTTCAGAGAGCGAGATACATTTTCGCCCTTCCATTATGTGCAATACTTGGAATCCCAGCTGTAGATTTCATGGGAACGGGAGTTGAAAAAAACACCTGCTTGTGCAGGACCTCATGTAAGTCACGTGATTGAGAGATAGAAACATTTCCTTATATGGACATTGGATATGGTACTTGCGCGCTGACCAACGAGAAGTCACCCTTTTGGTTGAATAAGTGGGGGATGAGTCCGTGTTCCCAGAAAAAATACCCCCGTATGTTAGAGGCTTACGTGCAATTGGTTTTGAGAAAAAAGTCAGTCTTGGTGATAGCAGTCGAACGGAGAGCATCTGGTGGAAGAGGTGTAAAAGTTCTGTCCCCCCCTCCCCTGTTTTTAATCTGGGAGAGGGGAGGCCAAAAGAATTCTACGATATTCGAGGGAGTCTAAGAAAAAACACGCTAAGAGGTGGTCGAAAAAGTATGGCCTGCCGAAGATAGCTGGGAGTTTTGCCGAAGAAGAATGTTCCATTCGAACTTTTTATCTAGATAAAAAAGGGTCGGAGCCCCTCGCTTTACATTGCTGTATCCTACATGTTGAAGTGGAATATACCAGATTCCCAGTTGGCTTCCTAAGCTCCCGCACTCTTAAGGGTTGTTTAGATACCCACTTAACGCAAACTTATACCGAGAGCAGCGTAGTAAATTGCCCTGGGTGGCAAATGACTGTTAGCATGTGTCGGTGATTATCCAAGATTTTTTTTTGTTGTTTCAAATACTTCTCCGGGTAAGATGTGGATACCCAAAAGGCGAAAAATCTCAACCTCATGATTCGTGCCGCTGAGGGATGATAATCGATTATGTCGCAAACCTTCATGAAGTTATCGTAGCCCTGTCTACAATTTCAGATGAAGGGAAGTCAGCGTAGAGACTTTATCCGAATATAACTCCAAGTCTAATTTGTGCAACCGATACGCCATAAAATAGTAAAAATGTGTTCTGGTGCATGGAAGATTTTGATCCAAGTTAATCATGTAAATGAAAGTATCTTAGAGATTGATATAATAAGCTGTAGGTAAGAAACTTACATTGTATTTGCTCTTAAACTATTTTTATCCTAGTAAATATTTTTGTTATGAATTGGTATTTCCCTATGTTTGCAACAAAACTCATGTTAGTGAATTCTGATGTTTTTTTTTGTTTTGTTTTGTTGAATTAAATAAAAAAGAGTATATTTAATAGAATTTCAAGTTTGATGATTTTTTATGATGATGATTTAAATACCATCTGATATATCCTTTATTTTAATTAAATAAAAAAAAAAGGGAGTTTAATCTATTTTAATGCAAAGTAATCATTCATTTAAAAAAAAAAAAAAATGTATATTAAACTAGGTTATACTCAAGTATAGTTCTTTGTTTTTTTCTTTTTTTCATCCTGCCTTGATATTTGTTTATTTGAATTTTAATCTCAATAGTGACAAAATAACTATACTAAAATCTATAATATCGTGAAATTAAAGTAGTTTCTCTGAATGTTTATAAGCAAAATAATTTCAACCCTTACCTTTTTTATTCAGAATTTAAAGTAACTTAACAGACTGGAAGTCATATATGCATTGATTAATTAACATACTTTTATCTTAATGTTGAGTAAAGATATTTAACTAACTAGTAGAATTTTTAAAGCAAAACTGTTGAGAAGTTCACATGATTTAAAACAAATTAATCTATCATATGAATGAAAGAAAATGGAGAGATTAAAATAGATGTACTAACAACCGCCTAAAAGTCTCTACGGTCGATTTCTGATAAGAATCGCTAATTTTTTTTTTATTTTGAGCATTTTGAAAAATCCTAAAAGTTAGCCCCCCCTGGTTATTTTTAATCATAACTCGTAAAATAATGTTGATCAAACGATGAAAATTGTTGATCAAATCTGATCAAACGATGATCAAACGAAATGCATATCTCACTTTTTCATTTTCCGTCAAGGGGGGGCTAACTTTTAGGCGGTGTACTAACACTATACCTTTTCTGGCCACAATATCATTGTTGTATTATGGGATGCTTGTGTTTATATTGTAGAAATCTTATTGCTTGTAAAAAAATTTTCTTTCTTTGCTCCCCACAAATAGATGGGAGATTCCAGGGTCTTTCTTCTATCTTTTGAAATTTTAATAAAGGTCTTGAGCTTTGAAGTTATCTATTCGAGTTTGATATCCCATAAAACAACATTGGTAAAATATTGGGTTCACTGCTACAGATCCTTATATGCTACATCTGAGATCTAGACAGATTGAGAATTTTGTTGTGTTATCATTATTATTTACTGGCAATCATTAATATTTATAGAAACTTAATGAATGTATATATTTTTTAATTCATATTAATTTATCTTGGTAATCTTTCTTATTTCTGTAATTTCTTAACTTAACTTATGTTATCTCATAGTAATGACCCTTATGAAATCTCCTCGTGTGTTGATTATCTTAAATTACAACAAGATTCATATAGAAGGTAATCTAGTCCTGATCTCAGTTAATTTATTGGTAAAGTAGAAGAAATATTTGAACTAATTAAGAAATAGAGTGTAGAAATGATTGTTTATATAGTAATGCTTATATGAAAAAAACAATTTTTATTGAATGAAATTATTTTTATTAATTAAATTAAGATCTGTAGCAGCATAAAAAAAAAGAACCCAACAAGTTTGGTGCCGTGTTGCTGAGCCTAATTATTGCAATATACACAATAAGTTTGGTGCCGTGTTGCTGGGCCTAATTATTACAATATACACAATAAGTTGATGCCGTGTGGCAGAGCCTAATTATTACGGTATACACAATAAGTTGATGCCGTGTTGAAATGCCTGATTTTTGCTATATACACAATAAATTGGCACAGTACTGTAGAGCCTGAGTTTTACTAAACATTATTTATATTAAGTGTGATTCAAAGTTAATAAATATATGTATTGTTGTTCTATTTTTATTATTTTGTTTTATGTTGTAAATTTGAGTAATAGGGGTATACATTGCTATTTTATGGGTATTTTATGCCATATTTAGAAGTAGTAAAAGTTTGTGTGTGAATATTTTATTATTCCCTTTTTTTTTTCTCCCTCTTTTATCTTTACTATTTTCAAATTTTGTATCGTATCTCGTGCACTTTAAAACGTAAAAATGGCACTCGACCCCTCTAAAGAGATGGCGAAAATTCAGCGAAAAACTGCCCTTATTGATAATCTCAATTATATTCCCCCATTCAGTGGCGAGGGTAATTCGGTTTCTTTTGGGGATTTTTATGAAAAATTAGACAGTTTTGCCAACATGTTTGGCTGGGATGATGAGGAAAAGAAATTTGCTTTGCTATCAAGATTATCTGGTGCAGCTGCTAGACTGCTAAAAATTCACAAAATTAAGTCTTTTGAGGAGTTAGTTTCTATTTTAAAAAACAGATATAGTCAGAACATAACCCCAGATGTGCAGCTTAACAAATTAATGAATTTTAAACAAACCCCAGCAATGACAGTACAGGACTTTTATGACAGGGCATGCGACCTGTCACTAAACTCGCTCGTCATAGAGGGTATACAAGACGATGTTGTAGAAAAAAGCAGAAAAGCACTCCTTCACTCAGTGCTACTCAACAATTTGTCACCTGAAATAAGAAAAGGTGTCATCGCTAGAAATCCAAAAACTCCCGAGGAAGTCCTCCAAATAGCCCTACTTGAGGAAAAAGCTTATAAAAGCGTAAATCCATTCCACAACTCTTATGAAGGTAATGAGAATATACCGGACCCCCAGAATGTACCATGTGCTGCCGTATTTTCTCAGAAAAATGATAATGAGTCCCATAACAGACAGATTCAAAATTTAAAATCCCAAATTGATCTGCTCGCGGCTAAAATTGATAGTCTAGTTGATATAAAATCCAAAGAAGTCCAAAATAATTTTAACCAGGGATGTGAAAGTAGCCAAACTGGAAATTTTTACTGTTTCAAATGTGGTTTGCCAGGCCACTATGCAAGAAATTGTACCCTAAACAGGTACACAAATGATTATGGAAGGGGCTTCCATCAAAATCCCAGGGGACGTGGACAAAATTCCAGGGGCAGGAACTATCAGAGTGAGAATTATAGAGGAAATAATAATAGAGGTGGATATAGGAGACATAGGGGCAATTTTGATCAAGGGTATGAGACTAACCGAAGAAATAGAGATGATAATGCGAGCGGTGATACTCGTCAGGATGAACACAGTAACCCTACTACATCCAATAATGCTTTAAACGTGTAACGGCTGGTTTCGATTTGGTCGAGTCGTCTCCATATAGGCCTCCAGACCCCCCAATCATTTTTAGTATGTTCTCCCCCCATTCTTACCATTTACCTACTGCTATGATAAATGTAAATAATATTTCTCTTACTGCACTTTGTGATACAGGGTCAGCCATAAATATTTTAAGTAGTACACTACTTATTAATTTAAATTTTTGTAAAGTTGTCGAGTGCAATACTCCTATTTTAACGGTAACTGGCGAAAGAGTAATTCTAAGCCAAAAAGTTTCTTTGAACTTTAAATTTAATGATTTATTATGTCAGTCTAGGGTAAAATAGCCGATGAATTTAGTGTGATTTTGGGGATGCCCTTTTTAAGTAAATATCAGGCTGTAATAAATTGTAAAAATAATAATGTTGTTTTAAGTGTTCCAGTAGAAACACAGTGTAAGCAAGTAGTAGAGAGTCATACAAAAAAATTATCGCCACTAAAAAATTCCCTAGAAAGAAATATTGTAAATAATACCAGTGATATCAGAGTGAATAGTGCAGATTTAGAATGTCAACAAGCAAATATCTGTAATGAGCAGTCAAAATGTAGGCCAAATGTCCCCAATTCTGCTAATAAACAGGGAAATGAGAATAGTAATAAACCTATGAAAATTGTAACCAAAAAGGGTAAGGAAAGTTTAAAAGAAAAATGTAGGAAGGAATCTTAGTAGTAAAAATGTGACAGTTCAGGGTACTACATATCCCAGTATGAAAGTGAATGCAGATTTAAACATGACAATTAAAGCAAATGAGGTAGATAATGAAACTGCACATGTTTTTTGTTTACAAAATATATCACGCAGTAACTCGAGTAAAAATGAATGTGAAATTAATGAACCTTTAGACCTTAGACAGCAAACAACGAGTCAAACAGTCCATGCTACTAAAAGTGATTTAAAAAATAGGACACCTCAGACTGTTGAACAAAGCAATCTTGACAATAATAACAACAACAATAGTGAAAGTACTACTGTAGCTGCTCGCCGACCGATGGTATGTGTTAGATTAACATCAAGGCATCGTCGCGACCGCAGGGAGTGGGCAACTGGAGGAAAAATGAATGGAGCAATATTCTGTTTTCTGATGAGTCCTGTTTTTCTGTGCATCCGGATAATAGGCGTATTTTCATCTGGAGGGACCGTGGCAGTAGGAATAATCCTGCGTTCGTGCACGAAAGTGTCAGATTTGGCGGTGGAGGTAGTGTTGGTGTATGGTGGCATCTCCATTGACGGGCGCACTGACCTCTACATCATTCGAGATGGAGCTCTGACTGGTCGCCGATATAGGGATGAGATCCTCAGACCTATTGTAGTCCCTTACGCTGCAGCAATAGGAGATAACTTCATTTTAATGGACGATAACTGCATGCCACATCGTGCAAACCTGGTGGAGGATTTCCTTTTCGAGGAAGGAATCGTTTGAATGGAATGGCCAGCGTGTTCTCCAGACATGAATCCAATGGGGCACGTTTGGGAAGCTCTAGGAAGACGAGTTTCTGGCCGCCAACAACCCCCACAAACTCTCCAAGAACTTGAAAGAGCTCTTCTGGAAGAGTGGGGCAGAATACCCCAACTCGTCATTAATAGCCTCATTGAGTCCATGCCTCAAAGGTGTTCAACGTTGCTGGCCGCTCGTGGAAACCATACCCCCTACTGAAAATGATTTTCTTTGAAGAAAACACCTTTTCTTATTCTTTTTTTCTCATATGCACAAATTGTGTTTTTTCGTTTTGTACACAAATGCGCAATAAAATGCATTTTTTTTTCTGTCAAACATGTGTAATTTATTCTCATATAACCTACTATGTCTGTCGACCATGTATCAATCAGCTAAAAAGTTTCCCAGATACAAAATCCACCTAAAATTGCAATATCCTTTAATTGTTTTGAGCAGAGTATTTTTTGATAAAATTTGGCACGCTGCAAAAAAAAAAAAAGTTTGCCAATCTTGGTATAAGAAATAAATAAGAAAATAAATCACAAGAAAAATACATCTTTAAGAGATAATAGGATACACATTTTTTATTTTTTTTTTTATTTATTCATTTATTTATTCTATATGAATATTCGCGTTTGAAATGAAATAGACGCCCTCTCGCGGACAAAGTCTGAAACGAAACAGAACTGATACCGTGAGCATCTTCCGCTGAAATCAGTGTTTAAAAGGCCGATAAATAAATAAACAGTTCTATAATAAATAAATAAATAAACAGTTCTATAACGCATGCAACGTTGGATTCTTTGTATTAAAATTATCTAAAATCAAAATTTTATACAGAAAGTTTAGATCTACAATATAAAAAAGTTCATTTGACTTACTCATGGCAAAATAACATGAGAGCAACACAATGCTTGCATGATTCGCTTGCTCCAGCTTTGCAAGAGCAAGAAAATTTTTTTATTTCCAAATTTTTGTTTTCCTTTACTAGCAAACCTGAAATAATATGGGGATTTCCTTTTGTTTGGCTTGTTTGTAAACACGAGCCTACAATCTCTATTTCTTCTTCCTTGCATTCTTTAATGCTGCACATTACTAATCTCTTTGAATCAATAATTGCTTCAGCTTCTCTAAAGCAATTACTAGATTTTCCAGCATCTAGAAATTCTAAAATTGTCGATATTTGTAATTTATCTCCCATAATTAAATAAAAAAGATAAAAAACTGCACTTTAAACGGGTTTCGCTATGCTACAGAATGGAACAAACAGCAATACGTAAACAAACGATTATCAGGTCTATACAACGCCACCTTTCGGTCATTACAAACGCGAATAGGGTGCATACGAGCCGTTCAAATGTAAATACAAATCTCTCTAATGTAAATGCACTCAAAAATATGAAAACGTGGAAGATTGGGTGCAGGAAAACTTAATGGTAAACCTATGAGTTAGCCGCTAAAATCGGTTTTTTAGATGTTTTTCACCAAGATGTGATTTGGCAGACCGATTGCATTTTAATATGCGAATCGAGATTTAAATAATCCTAGATTTTCATTGGTGAACTTGATGATGTGATTGTCTGTGCTGCCGCATTCCGGTCTATAACGGAGCGTTATTTTTGGATTACGGCACTTTAATTGCTGTCCGAAAGAATCGGCATATTAGGGCTAAAATATAGATACAGTCGGCTCTTGTTAATTCGAACTCGTCGGGACCAGAAGAAATGTTCAAATTAAGGAAAATATGAAATGAAAACATGCTCAATATGGTACTATTGCAAATGAATTAGTGTTATAGTGTTTTTAAATTTATTTCGTCTGTTATCTTTAGAATATGTCTTAATATTAAATCAGAATGGATAAGTACGGAAACTAATTAAAATATTAGAAACAAGCACGATGAAAGAAAAATGTAAAGCTTCTTTGGTGGACAGACGGGGCTCGAAAAAAGTGGATGTCAATTGCATTGCATTATACAGTGTCTCACATAAGTGATGGGACATTTGTGCTTTACAAAAGGAAACTAATCAAATAAATTAAAAAAAACATGTACACATTTTTTGTGGGTGTGTTTCATACTTAAATTTAGTAAAGATTATTACATTAATAAAAATACAAATGTTTAGAACGGAGCAAAAAATAGCTCACATAAGTGATGGGACACCATTATATATGCAACAAAGATCGTCTGAAATAAGCAATAAAAATATTTTTTGGGGTTTTATTTTTACTTAAAAGCAATTGGCAATAATTTATAAAATCGTCTGCAGTATTTCTCTCCAGTTTGTTTTGGAATTTTTGTGTTTTTTAGCTCTGTGTAGCCATGAATGCTAAACGAAAAGAAACTTCGCCTGAAATTCGAAAATTAGTTATTAATTTGCATATTGAACGTGGAAAATCTATTAGAAAAACTGCTGAAACAGTTAACTTGAGTCGTTCAACAGTTTTCAATATCATTAAACGATATAAAAAGAATCATATGATTCAGGATAAAAGAAGACCTAGCAGACCATCAAAGCTATCCAATGGAATAAAGCGAATTATCGTTAGAAATATAAAAAAAAATCCAAGAAATAGTGCTTCAAAAGTTGCTGCTGATTTACAAGCATTATATGGAATAATTGTTAATCCTGAGAAGGGTAATTCGATCTGCTGGATATCACAGTAGAGTAGCCAGGAAAAAATTCTTCGTAAGTGAAAAGAATAGAAAATTCAGACTAGCTTTCGCAAAATCCAACATAAATAAGAATTCTGATTACTAGAATAAAGTTATATTTGCTGATAAGAGTAAATTTAATATATTTGGTTCTGACGGTAGAATCTTGGTGTGGAGAAAACCCAGGGAAGAATTTCGCAAACAGAACTTGGTACCAACAGTAAAACATGGTGGAGGAGGAGTTATGGTATGGGGGTTATGTCGTCCGCTGGAGTTGGTAATCTTGTTTTTATTGACAGTATAATGGATCAGTACAAGTATATTGATATTTTAAAGCAAAATTTGAAATCTTCAGCACGAAAATTGAACCTTCATAACGATTTTAAATTCTACCAGGACAATGACCCCAAGCACACTGCTCTGAACGTTAGACTCTGGCTGCTATATAACTGTCCTGAAATAATAAAAACACCACCACAATCTCCAGACTTAAATCCCATAGAGAATATTTGGCAAGAATTGGAATCAAGAATTCGCAAACACACCATTTCTTCAAAACAACTACTAAAATCGGTGCTTCAAGAAGAATGGGATAAAATCACTCCAGAAATCACAAAAAAATTAGTCGAATCCATCCCAAAAAGATTAAATCATGTTTTAAAAGTAAAAGGAAATCCAACAAAATATTAAAACCTTAGAAAAAGTAAAATTTTTGGATAAATATTTGATGGAAAAGTAAGTGTCCCATCACTTATGTGAGCCATTTTTTGCTCCGTTCTGAATAATTGTATTTTTACTAAATTAATATTTTAATATTTTGACAAAATGTATGTTATGTAACAATTGTTACTAACTTTAAATATGAAACACACCCAAAAAATTTTTGCACATGTTTGTTTATTTATTTTATTGCAGTTTCTTTTTATAAAGCACAAGTGTCCCACCACTTTTGTGAGACACTGTATGTGGGAAATGTCATTATCATTTCTTTATTGTCATTCATTTCTTTATCATTGTTGTACGTGATTTAACTATAACTGTAACTTATTTTTCAATGTTTCAATTTATATTCTTATGTATCTTAGTTCGAATTAAACAAAGTCAAGAGAAAATGAGTTCGAATTAATGAAGATTTTTAACGCTATACTGCCATTGAAAATTTCGGGACCTCATGTTTAGTTCAAATTAAGCGAAGATTCGAATTATCCGATTTCGAATTAACGATAGTCCATATATATATATATATACATATATATGTAATATGTTTCATTTTCAACAGTTTTCATCATGCAGTGCTGTCTGATTGGCGAGAAACTCGCTACTCAGCTACCCCCCCCTTTCTCTATAAGGTTTTGTTTCTATGATTGTTGATTAATTCAGAATGGAAGGGCGTAGCTACAAGTTAAAAATAGGTGGTGGTGGGGGGGGGGGGCTCATATTTTCTCTCTCTGTCATGGAGAAAAATAAGTTAGTGCATATTCACACTGTGACTGTAGTTACTATGTTTCTCTTTAACACTATAACTGTGATGACGGGTCATTTTGACTTGTACGATAATAATTAATACCAGAATTAATACCAGAATAAGTTATGTATGTTCCGAATTAAAATAGTTTAAATAAATAATTTAAATATTTTAATTAAAAAATTCTGGTGTAAAATATTTTAAAAGACGTTTGAGTATAATTACCCGCTGTTCTAATGTTAAACTGTTGTTATAACTTCATTTTTATACTAAAAAAAGAATACTAAGATGATGAAAAAATCGAGTCTGTAATTAGTACAATATTAACCCTTTGTTACACAGGTGTAGAAAGTTACGTTGTTACACAGGTGGCGCACATTCTGCGCCAGCCAATTTTCAAGCTATAAAAGCATCGCTTTTTATATTATTCAATAAATAAACTATTTAATGGATTAACATATATTATAAAAGATGTAATAATGTATATATTTCTCAATTTTAGTTATATATTTTGTAAAATAATACTTCAAATTCAACTAAATGAAATCATTGGAATAAGAATAGAGTTCATAAAAACGAATACTTACTTTACAAATTTTTTATTCAGAAAGATGATGATCTTCATAATTTCTTGGTTAATACATTTTATACAAGTGTTTTCAATATTATATATATGATTTTTACAAGTGAAATTTTTACAACGTGAACAAATTAAAGTAGTGTTGTTATTCTTCGCACGACCACAAGGGTTGCATCGGTCTTTCTTCTTCGGTGGTTCTTCAGCTTTCGTTGTCTCTTTTTCAACGATATGTCTCTTGATTATCTCTCTACTTTTGATGGGCAAATTTATAATAGAACTTCGGCTTTCTAAATGTGGCTTGATAAGTGCTAAAGATAAATTCTTCAAGAAATATCTTCTTTTCAGTGAAGCTGTATTTGGCGCTGAAACCAAAATTATCTGGCTGTTTATCCCAGCTATGTTCAACAATGCATAAAAAATTGACATTGGCCATGGCCATCTATGTTTTCCTTGAGACAGTATAATTTCCTCCCAGCTGATCAACTACATCAACGCCATATTTTGTTTGAATATAATCCTGTATGACACATGGCTTTCCTTTTTCTTTGTCAATACTTGCATCGTCGTGCATTGTACTTAAGAGAATAACAGCTTTATTTCGTTTCGGTACATATGAAGCAATGATTATATCGTTTTGAAATCCAAACAGAGTAGAACCAACTTGTCTTGATTTTGAAGGAAGAAATTCACGAAGAATTTCCTTTTTGTTCGATCGCATTGTTCTTAACAAGGTGATATTATCTTTCAGCAATGACTTTGCTAAAGGATAACTGGTATACCAGTTATCGGTTGTTAAATTTCTTCCTGATCCTTTTAAATGGGCAATTAGTCAGTTAACGATGTCAAAAGGTTTATTTAAAACAAAATATGGCCCATCAGGCTGCTTTCCGCAATATACTTCCAAATTGTTTGTATAAAAAGTCTTTGCATCAACTAGTACAAATATTTTTATCCCATATTTCGCTGGTTTCTTGGGGATATACTGAATGAAGGAACATCTACCACGAAATGGCTCAAGCTTTTCGTCAATAGTGATCTATTCCCCTGATGAATAAGATTCTTTACACCGTTGTACAAAAGAATCCAAAAAATCTCTTATTGGGGCTAACTTGTCTTTTTCTCTTCTTATCTTTCTCGTACTTTTATCATAAAATCGAATAGCACTGAGAAGAAACTGGAATCTATTTTGAAACATAACACCACGTAATAGCTCTATACCTGTGCCACCATTTGCCCACAATTCACGTAGATTTATCTTGCTAGCTTTTTTCAAACCTATCAGGTATAAAATTCCAATCACAGCCATAATTTCTTCTCTACTGGTATCTTTTCCGACGAATTCTTTGTCATTTCCATTCTTACGTCTACTCTCAATATTTAAGTTTGTACAGAAACTATTAGATCAATCATCCCTATATCAATAATTTTGAAAAAGGCTGAAATTTCATCTATAATATTATCATTTGTTTTACAAATGGCAATATCTTCTTTAGAATATTTTTTTGTCGTACTTTCGAATATTTACTTATGACAGGAGATTTTTTCCATTTGTAGATTTCACTTATTTTTTTTCCTTTTCCTTTTATGCTTTCATATATTGTTTTAATAAAATAGTTTTCATCTTTCTCTGAATCTGATTCTGTAATTTCTGCATCAGAAGATACCTCTATTTCAGATTAAGAATCATGATCACTCTCGTTTACCTGCTCTTCACTGTCACAATCGAATCTTCGTCATTCAAATCGCTTAAATCTTCATCCGATAACTCTTGAAGAAATCTCGCATAATCATCAAGATGAACTATATTTCTTTTTCTAGACCTCCTGAAATATATACAAAAATATTAACTTATTTCGGGCTTATACTTACATATAATTTATATATATATATATATATATATATATATATAATTTTTAATATTAGAAAATTAATTACTTAAAAAATACTGTAAATATTAAAACGACTTATAATCATGCAAAAATAAAATAGCAAACCGAAAAGAGCGAAATGAAAAATACTTTCAATGTCACAGAGCTGTAGCATTCAGTGCGCCAAAAGGCACTAACTGAAAATAATCTTGAAAATTAACGCGGAAAACTGCGACCTTCAACTTTTAACCAATGAACTTTCTGAAAGGAACAAATGAAAAGAGGTTAGGTTGAGAGCAGGTGTTAATCACGTGATTTTCTAGGAATTCATGAAACATTTTTCAAGGACTGGCGCACTCAGTGCGCCACCTGTGTAAGTGAGGGTTAAAAATCATATGTTAGCTTCATACGTGCAAATAGGATGAGCGAGTGTTGTTTTAGTTACAATTTAGTATTTCTGCAAAACTGTGAAAGGTCCTCCAAAATAAATTAGATTTTTGAACAAAATTCCATTTTAATTTTCGGAACATAAATTCATTTAGTGACCTTGCGATATTTTCCGTGGAAGGCTCAAAATGTTTTAGGGGGAGGGGGAGTGAGCCGCCCACAGCACCTCGTTAACTACGGCCCTGCGCAGTGGGCCAAGAATTTCTGACAATATTTTAAATTTTGCATAAAATCAAATAATTTGTGTATAAGAGTGCATTTTGACATAGTTGTCTATTCAATAAATAACTTCTAACTGACCCAAAAATTGGATGAGATTTGGAAAAAACCATGCACGCAACCAGGTCCCTAGCGAAGACTTTTTGCTGGTGGGGGCGAGAGCCTTAAATTGCCAAGTCAAAATTCAATATTTGCCAGCTGAATGAAAATCAAACATAAATAGTTCTCTGCGTTTGCCAACTAGTTTTATAATTTTACCAAGTTATTACAATTAGAAAATGTAATATAGTTTTTATTTGTAAAAAGCTTAACAATATTTCTAATTTTATTGGAAATTTTCGACAAATCTATCAGAAATAGAAAATAGTTGATTTCAGGGCGTGTCCCGGAAGGACATCCCCCTCCCCCCAGAAGATGTGAGATTTTATGTTTCAATGGTCAAAAAGTGCAATATTCCCCCCGGAGCCACTAAAATCTCTCCCAGAGAAAAGCACCTAAATTCAACACTGTCACTGACCCTCTCGCTCCCCTAAGCCTCCAAACTTAAGTGATAAAACGAATTGTTTTAGAAAAAGTTTTTGGCTAAATTTTATTTTGAGGGACGTTTAAAGATCTTAAGGATCTAGGTTCCATTTATGGCATAAATCAGATTTTTATCGCGCTTTTTAATAAAATTTTAATTATGCTAATTTAACCTTTAACTAATGTTACCAGTCTCACAGACCACTAATGTTTTCAATTTTTTTAGTTTAACTTGTAATTTTAAGTTTAACTAAAAACACTACCGAAATTTCGTTTTATTTGAAACTTTAGTACTATCACCAGAGACTTTTAAATAGGTAAATGTTAAAATTATAAAAGTCTTGTACAAAAAGTGTAGTACAAAACATCATCCTATGAGTTAATCATGCCTTTTATTCATCTTTCGATCTCACGGTTTCACATACCGCTTCAAATTAGTTACATGTTACATTACAATTCCTGTCACATCACTTAAAAGTTAAAAACCGATTTGTAAAAAAGCATATCGAAAACGAGAGGGTTAATGTAAATATTAAATTCTGCACAGTATTTTAAAATAATTTAAAAGAGTCTAAAAACAGTGCTCTTCTAATAAAAGTACACTACTGGCCATTAAAATTGCTACACCATGAAGGCGACGTGGTACAGACGTGAAATTTAAACGACAGGAAGAAGATGCTATGATATGCAAATGATTAGTTTTTCAGCACATTCTGACAAAATAGGTGCCGGTAGCGACACCTACAACGTGTTTAAATGAAGCAATTGATCAGTCGGTTTCTCACGCAGAAATTGCGTTTGAGCGTTGTTGCCTGGTGAAAAATTGCTGTGATGTTTCGTGTAAAAAGGAGAAATGCGTACCAGCGTGTTTCTGACTTTGATAAATGTTGAATTGTAGCCTACCGAGATTGCGGTTTATTGTATCACAGTATTGCTGCTTGCGTTGGTCGAGATCTAATGACTGTTCAAATAATATGGAATCAATAGATTCAGGACGGTAATACGGAACGCCGTACGGGATCTCAACATCCCTCTATCACTAGCAGCCGAGAAGACAGGCATGTTATCCGAATGGCCGTAATGGATCGTGCAACCACGTCACGCGCCCTGAGTCAAGAAATAGGGTCATTTGCAAGACAAAAAGTGCCTACACGAACAGGTCTATGACGTTTGCGGCAGCATGGACTTTCAGCTTGGAGACCAAGGCGGCGAATTTCCTTGACGCTGCGTCACAGATAGGAGCGCCTTCAATGGTGTGCTCAACGACGAACCTGGGTACACAAATGGCGAGGCGTCATGTTTTTAGATGAATCCAGGTTCTGTTTATAACATCATGATGCTCGCATCCGTGTTTGTCGGCAGTGTGGCGAAAGCACATAGGCAGCGTGCATTCGTCATCGTCATACTGGCCCATCACCTACGTGATGGTATGGGGTGTCATCGGATACACGTCTCGGTCATCCCTTGTTCGCATTCACGGCACTTTGAACAGTGCACGTTGCATTTCTGATATTTTACGACCCGTGGCTCTATTCTTTATTTGAGACCTGTGAATCCCTACGTTTCAGAAGGATAATGCCCGACCGCATGTTTCCGGAATTGTACGGACCTTCCTTGATACGGAAAATGTTCAACTGTTGCCTTGGCCAGCACGTTCCCTAGATCTCTCACCAACAGAAAACGTCTGGTCAATGGTTTTCGAGCCACTGATTTATAACCATACGCCAGTCACTACGGTTGATGAATTGTGGCATCGCGTTGAAGCTGCATGGGCATCTGTACTTGTACATGCCATCCAATCTCTTTTTCACTGAATGTTCAGGCGTGTAAGTGCTATTATCGCTGCCCGAGGTGGCTGTTGTGGGTGCTGATTTCTCAGGATCTATGCACCCAAATTTCTTGAAAATGTAATCACTTGTTATTTCTATCATAACATATTTGTCCAATAAATATCATTTTGTTATCTGCATTTCTTCCTGGTGTAGCAATTTTAATGGCCAGTAGTGTATTTGATTCGGGTATCATGATAATAATTTTGCTATTTTTCCTTAAAAAATAATCAAATGTTTCCTATTAATAATTTCGAGCAGGAAATAAATGTCAATACATTTACCCTTAATCTATGGTAAATTTGGAGGGAAGGGTCGTGGTTCATTAGGGCAATACATAACCAGGGTTCGTACGCATCAAGGATTTCAGGGGATTTTAGGGGTTTCAGTATCAGAAATTTTATAAAGTACTGGTCACTATACTATACCTTATGATTTTACTTTTTATTAAATAAGGGAAATATTACTTTATAAAAATTCTGGTAAAAGATACTTGAAAGTCCTTGAAGCGTACGAACCAGGGTTGTAGCTAGGGGGGGGGGGGGTAGGGTTTGCCAGTGGGTGTCAGCCCACTCAAAAAACATTTTGAGCCTCTCCTGAAAAGATTTCAGGATCACTAAATGAATTTCTGTTCCGAAAATCAAAATGAAATTCTGTTCAAAAATCTAATTTAATTTTGTGAATATGCACTAATTTATTTTTCTGCATCAGAGGGAAAGTAAGATAAAATGTGAACCCCTCTTCATACACTTTCTTGAGCTCCCCCCCTCCCCCCTACTATTCACTCCTAGCTACGGCCCTGTACGAAGTCTGACAATAGTTCATATTTGATTTGAACACATCCGTGGAATCGAAAATGAATATATGTGCTTCTCAATTTTGAGTACATTTGGATCGGAGCTAGTTTTTTTAGTATGTGAAGTGTTTAAAAGTGAGTATTTTTTACTCAATTTTTTCAGTAACTTTTTGCCAAGAGAGTCAATTTCAAATCGCTAACTAAAAGCTTTTAAAGTTTTTTTTTTTTTTTTTTTTTGTGTGTGTGGGAAGGGGATGTTTAAAAGTTTATATAATTACCCTATATATTTCAAAACTATTAGACAAAAGTAAATTTAATTAATAAATGTTCAAAGGCATGAGCAATACCCCCCCCCCCCCCCCCCACACACACACACACACATCCCTTTTCTTTTTCCTCCATCGGCACCTATGCGAAGAAAAAAAGCTTTTAACCTTCATTTGATTTTTAACACGAAAGAAAATGCACTGTCATAAGTGACAGATATCCCGGACATACTTTTTTTTTCTTTTTCAATTCCCAAATGTAACATAAAACTCCTAAATATACAATACTTTCTCTCAGACTTTCTCCCTTTTTTTCCGACCTCTAATTGATAACCTCCCAATTTTGTTTGTTTCGCAATGACCTACATTCGTAATGCCAACATTCCAGTTTTGAATGGGGCCCCATCAGGGTACACCAGAACCCTGCGCAACCAGCTACCATAGTCCTAGTTGCATACAGATTTGCCCGGAGGCCACCAATCAAAGCGATAGACTAACTCCAAACTTTCATTAGCGTTGATGACAAGATTTTTGTATACTGCTGCGTCCCTTATTTAATATATATAAACAAGTTGGAAATTGCACGTGAAGCGTAGCAAACGAGGTGCGTTCGTACGATAATGAAGTTTTAAAAATATTACTCTCATATATCAATCTCATAAAATTGCAAATAGTGAATTACAATTAAAACGTTCATCAAACAATGTTCTCCCTATACCATTATGTAATGGAATACTTTTGTGTGGCCTTGTAAATCAATAACAAATGTTCTTTGCATCACAAATTATGTAAGATGCATATTATAATATGTACTTTATATTGTATATAAATTTTATTAAGTTCGAATGAGTGCAACACCATTAAAATGCATTTGAAACATTTTCCCCATTGACCGTAATGTAATGGAAACTTTTGATTGTCCCTGTAAGTGATCTATGCATACGATTTTCATAAAATTTGAAATAACTCGACAAAATTATGTAATAACTATGTATTTTAGATTTGAAACGATTAAAATGAATTTGAAACTTTTTTCCCCATTGACCGTAATGTAACGGAATACTTTTGATTGCCCCTGTAATTGATCTATGCATCCGACTTTCATAAAATTTGAAATAACTCGACAAAATTATGTAATAACTATGTATTTTAAATTTCAAACGTATAAAATACATTTGAAACTTTTTCCCCATTGACTATAATGTAATTGAATACTTTTGATTGTCTCTGTAATTGATCTATGCACCCGATTATCAAAAAATTTGAAATAACTCGACAAAATTATGTAATAACTATGTATTTTAAATTTCAAACGATTAAAATGCATTTGAAACTTTTTTCCCCATTGACCGTAATGTAACGGAATACTTTTGATTGTCCCTGTAATTGATCTATGCATCCAATTTTCATAAAATTTGAAATGACTCGACAAAATTATGTAATAATTATGTATTTTAAATTTCAAACGATTCGGTTGGGTAGTTTTTGCGTTGTTATATGCGGACAGACAGACGGACAGACGGACAGACAGACGGACAGACAGACGGACAGACGGACGGACTGAGCGACAACAATAGGTGCTACGTATCTACATAATTACGAACGCACCTAAAGGCATATCAAAACTGAAAATTCACTTACAGTAATTATTTCCCAAATACAGTCGGCTCTCGTTAATTCGAACTCGTCGGGACCACAAGAAATGTTCGAATTATGGAAAGTATGAAATGAGAACATGCTTAATATGGTACTATTACAAAGGAATTAATGTAATGGTGTTTTTTAAATTTATTATGTCTGTTATCATCAGAATATGGCTTAATATAAAATTAGAATGTATAAATACATAAACTAGTTAAAAAATCAGAAACAAGCATAATGGAAGAAAAATTTGAAGCGTCACTGATGGACAGACGGGGCACTTAGATAGTGGATATCAAATGTATGGGATTATATGTATACTTATTTGGAACAATTTTCAAAAAAACCAAAGAAAGAAAGTTATTCAAATGATCTGAAATTCGTGAGAAAGAAGGGAAAAATGAAAAATCGGAATTCTTGTTAGTTCGAATTAAACGATGTCAAGAGAAAATGAGTTTGAATTAATGAAAAATTTAACGTTATTCTGCCATTGAAAAGTTCGGGACTTCGTGTTTAGTTCGAATTAAGCGAAGATTCGAATTATCCGATTTCGAACTAACGAGAGTTAACTGTACATTAAAGTAAACGGATTGTTTTCTGTGTATCTGTAAACAAACGAAAGACAAATGCTATGAAAACAATATTCTACAGTATCTTACGTATTCTTACAGTAAACCTCTATGATGTTATATCGATTTCAATATTTTGTATAGTGTTACATCATTAAAATATACTGCAAACTATTTTCCCTCATTGACCATAATGTCGCGGAATTCTTTTTGAGTGCAATTATAAACGAAATATAACTTCAATAATTCATATAAATTACATGTCAGTACGCAGGGACCTCTCGAAGGCATTTTATTGGTGGCGGAAAAAGCCTTAAATTACCAAGTCAAAATTCAGTATTTGCCAACTCAGTGAAACGCAAACATAAATTGTTCTCTGCGTTTGCCAATTAGTTTTATAATTTTACCAACTTATCACAATTAGAAAATGTAATGTAGTTTTTATTTGTAAAAAGCTTAATAATATTTCTAATCATATTGGTAACTTTCGTCAAATCTATCAGAAATAGAAAATGCATTATAGTTTTTTATTAATGTCTTGAACTAATTTGCCAATTCAGTTTGTAAATTTGCCAACTGTAACAGCATGTGCAAACGTTGGGGGGGGGGGGGGACTCCCCCTGTCCCCCCTTAGCGAGGCCCCTGTCAGTACGAATTTATTTATGCGAGTTAATGTGCAGACAGGCAGATAAACTAAATTCATAAACACTCTTCAATTATTTTGGAAAATGTTAAAAATAATTAAAAAAGGTCTGCCTTCTAAATCCTCCATTTAAGATAGTTTTGAAGACATGAACTCATAAAAAGAAAAACAGAAGCAAACGCTGTCTTTCAGAAGTTCAAAAAGAAGGTGGGGGGGGGGGGGATTTTTAATGTGACCAAAATGTGACATCACACATTTTGGTTAAAAATAAGCAGATTAAATTATCAAGTTATTTTCAAATTAAACTTTTTTGTGTTCATAAAGAAAAGGTAAGATTTAAAGCCAAATATATTAAATTCTATTTCAAATTCCAAATTCTGCTTTCAATTGCTCTTTCATATTGATATTTTATTACTATTGTATATTAATTATGTTTTTTATTGTAAACCTTAAACTTATTTCATAGAAAATAAGTACACGAATGATTTTTATTGTTATGCTTACAAATGTCATTAAAACACATATTTAAAATTCAAAAATAAAATTTAAAATATGATCTATAACGTAGTGTAATAAAATCTTTGTTTCTGAAGTACAAGCACATGTCCACAGTGGCGCCAACTTAAAAAAAATATTGGGTTGGCTTAAAAATATTTTGATAAATTGGGAGACCAGTTTGTTTTTCTTTGAAGCGTAAACAGATGGTGAAAGATGAAAATTTTAAATAAGCATAACATGTTTTAATAAAGATGTAGCTATTAAATTATATTTTAATACATTTTTCTTTATAAAGACACTAATATGTATTTCAATATTATCATATCATGAACATGACTGCAAACTGAAATAGCAAAAGTTGAGCATGGGAAGTTAAATATTTCAGTCATTTGATATTTATGGGTGTCAGTCGATAATTAAAATACATGGTCATTGGTAAAATAAATTTTTAATAATGAAATAATAACGAAATAGGTGAAGTGCGATATTTTGTGACAAGAAGGGGAGGGGGGCAAAAATATTGAAAATAAAAAATGTGTGGCATCCTTTATCGATAGCCCCTTAAAAACAAATATATATGGCGATCTGTTAAATTACATTTCTTTTTTTAAAAATTCGGGGTCTAAACAGAATTGTTTGATCCGCGGATTATATGCCGGAAATTATGGTAATTAAATTTTCCCCATATGTTTACAGTGCATAAAAAAAGGTTATTATCCGAATTAAAATACATTTTTCTAATATTAGGTAGATTTCGTAAGAAATACTACCTATTGCAATCGCACCAGTTTATATATCTATCTATCTATCTATATATATCTCACTTTTTTATGGACACGATAACTTCTATAGTTCTTCACCAATCTCCACCAAACTGGTACATAAAATCAAAGGAGATAAAATCTTGGATAAGTTCGTTAATGGACAAAATCGGACCAAGGGGGTCGGAATAGGGGGCGTTTTCGTGAAAACCGAAAAAACGCCATAACTTCTTAATTAAAGTAGATATCGAATCGGTTTAAAGTTTATATTACTTCTTAAAAATGAGCCAAAATTATATGCATGACAGATTTCTGATAAATTTAGAAGTGGGCTCAAGGGGCGAAAAAAACAGGGATTTTGAGAGAAAAAAATTCATAACTTCGTCAATTTTCAAGATATCAAGTCCAACTAAATTTTTTGTAAATGTTCTTAAAATTATCTAAAACTTTTGTATTTACAAGTTTTTGATAGGACCAACTTTTACCGACAAAAAAAATTAAAAACGAAAAGAAAAAGGGAGCTGAAAAAAGAGAAAAATCCATAACTCCGTCAATTTTTAAGATATCAAATCTGATTAAATTTATTTTACATCTTCTCAAAAATATCTACAACTTTTATACTGACAAGTTTTTCATAGGACCAATTCGCATAGCAAAAAGAAATTAAACAAAAATAGGAGTTGGAGAACAAAACCTCAAATCCAAACTGCTTATATTCTAACTCATTTTTAAATTCATTTTTGATTTTAAACGCATCCAAATGGTAGATCCTCTTATTTAGAAACTGTATTAAGTGACGCATTGGTCAATTTTCTGATAAAGACAGAATATATTTCAAAAAAGGGTATTTTGAACAGAATTTCCGAAAGTCATCGGGACTGAAATTGAAGGAAGTATTCAAATAAGAAATTGCATTTTTTTCTGACTCGTTTTTAAATCCATTTTTGTTCTCAAACGCATCCAATTAACAGATCCTCTTATTTAGGAACTATATAATGTGATGCATTGGTCAGTTTTTTGATAAAGACGGAATATATATCAAAAAAGGCTACCAAAAAGGGTATTTTGAACAGAATTTTCCGAAATCATCGTGACTGAAAATTTAAGGAAGTGTTCAAATAAGAAATCGCGTTTTTTTCTGACTCGTTTTTAAATCCATTTTTGCTCTCAAATGCATCCAATTTACAGATCCTCTTATTTAGAAACTATATAATGTGATGCATCGATCGGTTTTTTGATAAAGACAGAATATATTTTGAAAAAGGCTACCAAAAAGTGCATTTTGAACAGAATTTTCCGAAGTCTTCGTGATTTGAAAATTTAAGGAAGTTTTCACATAGCAAATTGCGTTTTTTATGACTCGTTTTAAAATCCATTTTCGCTCTCAAACGCATCCAATTTACAGATCCTCTTATTTAGGAACTATATACTGTGACGCATTGGCCAGTTTTTTCAAAGATAGAATATATTTTTAAAAATGCTGTCAAAGTGAGTATTTCGCACAAAATTTTCCGAAGCAATTAAGATTAAAGAATTAAGGATGTATTCAAACGACAAACCGGTTATTTTATGACTCATTTTTAAATTCAATTTTTTTCTCAAATGCATTCAACTGACAGTTTTTTGTTATTTAGGTACTGTATAATGTACTGTTTTGGTCGATTTTTTAATAAATTCAGAATCTATTTCAAAATATCTTGTCAAAATGGACATTTGAGCTGAATTTTTCTTAAGATGATTCTGATAAAACCAGTTTTTGCAGAAAAATGAAATAAAAAATTTTTCATAAACGGCCAAATGAAGTTATTAAACTGGGTTTATCTCTAATCATATATATATATATATTTTTTTTTTTGTTGTTGTTGAAATGAGCACTCTTCGAAATCTTCCTCCGCCTATAGGCCCAGGCGACAGGGATTTTTTTATATTTTGTGGGTTTTTTTTTTTTTTTTTTTTTTTTTTTTTTTCAATTTATGAATGTGTATTTTATTATAGAAACTTCATGAATTTGTTTTATCTATATTTAATAAATTTTCTTCGTGAAAAAGCGTTAAGTGTAACGATGAGATATTAAACGGACATTTGCAGTTTAAACAACAGGATGTACCATTAATTAACAGGCGAAACAAAGTATGCTCAACGACAAGCAAATACTGCAGAAATGATGGAATGCGAAGCAAAGTTTATTACCGCTACGTGGCAATTAGGCGGTCGTCCGTCCCGATACCAGGTATCTAACCCGTTAAGCTGAGATAACTCGGCAGGTAGGGGCCTGGTCATCGGTTATAAAGAAAGAGATATTAAATGGAAGTTTCAGTGTACTTATAACGTGCATATTTTATTATGGACCGAACTTAAGGATGTATTTCTATCCAAACTGCTTATTTTCCGATTTATTAACCATTGAAAAATGGTTGTTGTTCTCGGTGGAGGATTGACAAAATGACGTGGTCACTTTTTAATTTAAATTAAATTCTTTACTTTTAGAAGAATTTTTATTTGAATTTAAATTAAATTCTTTATTTTTAGAAGAATTTTTATTTGAATTTAAATTAAATTTTTTACTTTTAGAAGAATTTTTATTTGAATAGGAAATTAAAATGTTTAAAATCCTTGTAATAGAGGAGAAAACTAACAAATTTAAAAATGGGTAGACGGAAATTAACAGATACGGAAAAAGCCGAAGCCAAAGAAATGAATGACCGTGAATGTCGCATTCAATGACATTAAACACAATACGCGTACTTAAACAATCATAAAGTGATTTTTACTTCGACTTTTTATTAATGTTTTACTAATTTATTTGTTCTTTTGTTATTTAAATTTAAAATAAAAATTTAGTCAACATGTATAAGTTGCTTATTAGTTTGGCGATTCGTATCATTTGGCGAAATTGGTCGACGGGATAACTAAGTAGTACTGTATTTGGTTTGGCGCAAAAACGTCTTTCAATGCAGAAAACGAGAAAATCAAAAGATTATCGAGCCGCTGAAAACCAATTACGTGTTGAAAGGCGATCACGAAAAAGGAAGCAATTTAATGCCGAACCGATTAATTGTAAAACATCATGTCTCGACGGTGACCAATCCACTAGCCATGGCGTTTTACAATCGGTCGGTTCTAACCAGGAAAATTTGAGTGCCAATAGTGATTCTAACAAGACGGGAAATGTTATAGCTATTACTCTTGATTTTCCACCACCTAAAAAGAAAACTAAAAAGCAATCGGCTTGGGAAAAACTGGGAAAAAACTTTTTTGATTCAATGTCTGATGGACCCATTCAGAGATGCATGTGCTGCGATCGACTTTGGTTTAAAACCTCCATCACCAAAATTCTGCTCTGTAAAATCAAACAGTATATGCCAAAGTCTTACAAATATAACAGTATATGCCAAAGCTGTATTTTAATAATGATTACTTTCGCACCAACAATGTTACATAGTTTGAAATGTTTCTTTCGTCGCCAACTTTTATGCTTGGCGACAATGGAGTGATGTAACTTAAACGAGCCGTACCTTCAAATTGCAGCATGTATAAAGTCATTTATAGCAGTGGCAAGGATAATACACAATAAAACAACTGGTATTTAGCTTAAAATGATAGATGAATGTTTCGAGTGAAACATTTTTCAAATGGTTGGTGTAATTTCTTAAATTACAATTTTTTTATATGATTTGTCTTGTGACATAAGATGTTCAGTCATAAGTACACATCATTTGAAGTCACTGACTTATACAATTTTTTTTAAATTTATTTTTGCTCTCAAACGCATCAAACTGGCAAATTCTCTTATCTAGAAAATATACGATGTGCCGTGATTGTCGATTTTTTGATAAGTGCAGAAAACAGTGCAAAAAAAATGCTATCAAAAACGGCATTTTGAACAGAATTTTTCATAGCTGGAGATCTGGAAACGAAAAAAGGGGGTCATATTAAGACATATAGGTCATATTATTGTTTATAAGTCAAATTCTAATGAATTGAGCGAAAAATGAAATCACCTGGCATCTTATACGTCTCTTCCGAAATCCCTTCATCAAGTTTCATGTTTCTAGTTTTAAAAATGAGTCTAAAAATGTATCGGAAAATTTCGTGCTGTTGAAGGTGGAAAATTATTTTTTCGAATACACCCTTAAGTAGAAAGGGAAAAAAAATATCTCGTGTCTCTCGCAATTTAAGTGTTTATTGCTACGACGATGGGGTATTTCCCAGACACACGCAGTAATAAAAAAATAATAATAAAAAGAGGGAGGATCCTATCTCTCCACGCTCCATGGAAAAAAAAAAAAAAAAAAAAAAGAAAAAAAAAAAAAAAGAAAGCGTGATAGTAGAAAGTGTGTTGCTTCATTCAGTCAGTTGTCGGTCTAGTTGCGGGGAAGAAGTGATTGGAGAAATCCTAATATTAAGACAAACTGGATGGAGAAATCCTATCAGCGCTGTCAATATTAGTCTTTTCTTTATTATATAAAAATTAATCGCGTTGGTCAGTTAATGGATTTATTTAAACAGAAAAATGTACAAATATATAAAAATCTTCAATTTTCTTTGTTGTCCGATTTCGTTTTATAAATGTAAAAAAGAAAAAAATGTTTTGCTGGTTAATAGATTTTTTTAAATCCAAGAATGAATGAATATATGAAAATCTTCAATTCCCTTCGTTGGCCGATGTCTGTTAGTCTGCCACCCGATCAAGCGTTGTATATATACAGGGCGATTGAAAAATTGATTCAAAAGTCTTTCAAAGCGAAACACAAGCTCGGTGTTGTGGAAGTCGATTTTGAAATTGTGAAACATTGCCTCGAGATTTTAAAGGAGCATCATGCTGAATCCAGACTGATGTGGAAGACGATTTATTTGTTGTTCCAGTACTTCGAAAAATTTCAAAATTCAGAATTTTTGCCCAGGATTGCGGATGTGCTTTATTTTGTTCTTTTCGACACTTTCTACGCGAGGAATATCATTGGTAGTACACCGGAAATCGAGTCTGAAGCGAACGCGAATTTTCCGAGCATTTTGAACGATGCTTATTCACTGGAAGAGCACAATTCTGTTTGGACGTTAATGAAAATACCGTATAGAAATGACTTCACTAGTATTGTTCCTAAAGAAATGAACGTAGTCTGGCTAGCAGCGCAAGATATACATTCGCACAGGCTCCTCCCAATTCTTTTGCGACAAGGTTTGATGTACATGCCGCCAAGTAGTCATCAAAACGAATGGATAGCTTGCAACCGTGTGCTTCGAGCGATCTGGTGAGTCTTCACTTCATTTTTATTCTAATCATTAATAATAGTTCGCAGAGTTGAATTCAGGGGAATATCACTCTTAACTCATCACTAGTCAATGCCCCCACCAAATAGTCATAACACGAATGAATAGCTGCTTGCAAGCGAGTGCTTCGAGCAATCTGGTGAATCTTCATTTCAGTTTTAATGTAATAATTAGTATTATTCTCCAGTGTTGAATTGAGGGGGATGTCCAAAAGAGGGATCCCCCCTCCCTAAGTCATCATAGTAAGTACCCCAACCAAGTAGTCATCAACACGAATGGATAGCTGCGACCGAGTGCATCAAACGATCTAGTGAGTATTGACTTCATTTTTATTCTAATAATTATTAATGGTCTTCAGTGTTGAATTTATGGGGCTATTCAGGCAGGGCCGTAGCTAAGAGGGCGCTATGGGCGGTTCACCCCCCCCCCCCCTCCCGGGAAAAGATTCCAAGGTCACAAAATGAATTTTTGCTCCGAAAATTCAAATGAAAATCTGTTCAAAAATTTAATTTAGTTTTGATGACCTCTCACAGTTTTGCAGAATTACTAAATTGTATCCAAAATAAGTGTTTTAATACTCCCTCATCCTATTTGTACATATGAAGCTAACATGATGCTTAATTTTGCACCAGTTATACACTCAAAATTTTTATCATCATATACTTTTCTTAACTTAAAATGAAATTATTACAACAGTTTAATAAGAGACATAGTACCTAAAATGTGAATATGCATTAATTTATCTTTCTGCGTCAGAGAGAGAGAAACAAAAATTATGAGCCCCCTATTGTTAATTTCTAGCTACGGTCCTGGGTGCAAGTGAGGGGATATGTTCCCTAATTCATCACTAGTCAATACCCCCACCAAGTAGTCATAACATGAATGAATAGCTACTTGCAACCGAGTGCTTTGAGCGATCTGTTGAGCCTTCATTTCATTTTTATTGTAATAAATAGTAATAGTC
Organism: Maratus speculifer; assembly: GCA_964019185.1. Lineage (NCBI taxonomy): Eukaryota > Metazoa > Arthropoda > Arachnida > Araneae > Salticidae > Maratus > Maratus speculifer. Next base: position 39,807,726 of record OZ025295.1, on the reverse strand, counting down.
CCCAGTGTTGAATTCAGGGGGCTGTCCAGAAGGGGGATATCTCCCTCCCCTAAGTCATCACTTTTAAATATTCTCACCAAGTAGTCATTAACATGAATTAATAGCTTGTAAAGGAATACTTCGAGTAATCTGGTGAGTCTTGACTTCATTTTTATTTTAATAATTAATAATAGTCTGCCGTGTTGAATTCAGGGTGGGGGATATCCCCCGGAAAGATGAGATGTCTCTATGCAAGGTTAGAGATTTTGTGTTTTCAATGGTAAAAAAAGTGCAACCACCTCCTTCCCCGTAATTCTATAATCCCCCCCCCCCAATAGAAATCTATCCAGGAGAAAAGTGTCTAAATTCAACACTAATAGTCCGGGACATCAAAAACCCCATCAAAACTGCGGAAGACGTTAGTAAAAAATCATACGAACAAAATGAGCTAGGTATGACTAGGTTTAAAAAGCTGACAATATGTTTAATTAAATTAATTATTATAATTATTATTAAAAGGTTACATAATGATTTACCTTTTTTTGCAAAAAGCCATCACTTGGCCAGCGTCCAAACATGAAATGAAAAACTATCGGTAAAAAGCAAAATAAATGTGAAACTTTATCATGGGCCGCCTTCTTAATATTAGTATGACAGACTTTTCCGGCAGAATAAAGCTTGTCATACTAAGTTTTTCTAAACAAGTACAAAATATTCTATAAAATTCTCTAAAAATTATCAATGTCCGCGGTAACGGTATAATATTATAGCTTTTTAATAATAATTTTATAAAACATATTTTCGGCTTTTCAAACTTATACTTAACTTATTTTATTCCTATTTTTTTTTACTATCGATTTATATTTAAAAAAATCAATTCTGCGATGATGGGCTTTTCATGTTCGTCGCTACCGGCAGGGACGTAGCTAGAAGTGAATAAGGGGGGGATCAAGAAAATGTAGGTGGGGGGAGGCTCATATTATCTCTCTCTCTCACTCATGCAGAAGGATAAATTAGTGATTATTCATACTGTAGATACTATGTTCCTTATTAAAACTGTTGTAATACCTTCATTTTATGCTAAGAAAACAATATCACGATGAAAAATTCGAATGTATAACTAGTGAAATATTAAACATCATGTTAGCTTCATTTGTATAAATAGGATGAGCGAGTGTTGAAACACTTATTTTTGTTACAATTTAGCATTTTTGAAAAACTGTGAAAGAGCCTCAAAACTAAATTAGATATTTGAACACAAATAAATCTAATGACCTTGAAATCTCTTCCAGGGGGGACTCAAAATGTTTAAGGAGAGTTGAACTGCGCCTAGCACTCCCTTAGCTATGGTCCTGGCTCCCGGACTATAAGGTATACAAAACGTAAACAACCTTCGGGGAAAAAAAAAAAAAAAAAAAAAAAAAATGCAAAATTATTAAAATTTTATTAGGAAACAAGGATTCCTACAATTTTTTATGTAACGGTAACAACAAAAATTCATATAACAAGTAGCTAGTGATGGGCGATTTCGATTTTTTAAATCGATTTAATCGATACTACGGCCAACTCGATTTAATCGATACTTTAAAATTTTTAATCGATTTCTCTGAAAGTAATATAATTTTCATTTTCCTCCAAAAGTCGAAGATAAAATAGACGGATGTGCCAATTCCAAAATTTCAGTGTATTAGTTTCTGAGATAGAAGAATTAAAGAAACCTCAGAACCCCCCCCCCCCCCCTGCAAAATAGCGTTTTTTGTTGAGTGATGTACACCAAAAATTGATCAGGATCGATTTTTATTAGGTACCAGCTGAATCTGAATTTTGATGAAAATCTATTAAAGCGCGAGATACAGCTATTGCGAAATCATAAAAAATGCAGCATATCAGCGCCACCTGTAGGTCAATTTACACCAAGATCTAAATAACAGTAATCTATGTCAGAGATTTACTGAATCTCAATTTTGATGAAAATTCGTTCTTGAGATAGCGCTATTGCGTTAATCATGAATAATGCAGTATAGCAGCGCCATCTCTTAAGCGATTTCCACCAAAATGTAATTAGCATCAAATAATATCAAGGACAAATTGAATCTAATTTTTTATGAAAGTCCGTGCATTAGTTCTCGAGATAAAGCTAAAATGGAAACAGGGGCGTGCGAAAAGAGAACTGCGCCCGGTTCAAAGTTCCAATTTAGCCCCCCCCCCCTATTAACTTTTTCTTGTGATAGGCTAGAAGTGATGTTAGTAGTAAAAATTTGGCGCCCCCTAAATTTCCGTGCTCAGAACGACCGCTTCCTATCGCCCACACCCCCCTTTCACATGGCGCTGAGTGGAAATTGTGAAAAATTCAGTATAGCAGCGCCATCTGGGAAGCTATATACATCAAAATGCAAAAAACATCAATTCATGTCAAGGATTAACTGGATCTAAAATGTGATGAAAATCCGTTCATTCGTTATTCAGATATAGCTGTTTCGCAAATCACAAAAAATACAGCATAGCAGCGCCACCTGTTAGGCTATATACACCAAAAATTAATTAGATTCAGTTTATATCAAGGTCAAACTAAATATAAAGTTTTGTGGAATTCCGTGCATTTGTTCTTGAGATAGAACGGTCAGAAATTTTTGTCGTATACAGACTCGCAGAGTGACAGACACACACACACACACACAGACAGGTATTTCTTAAAAACCATGAAATCGTGTTAAAGATCTTCTAAAATATATAAATCCATCGAAAACGGGAAGTCAAAATTTTTCACGAATCTAATACTCTCTTCTTGTAAAGTTACAAAAGAAAGTAAAAATGTAAAATCGATTCTACCCGTAAGATCGATCTTTAGATTCGATGTCGATCTTTAGATACGATGTCGATCTTTAGATTCGATTTCGATCTTTAGATTCGATGTCGATCTTCAGATTCGATGTCGATCTTTAGATTCGATGTCGATCTTTAGATTCGATGTCGATCTTTAGATTCGATGTCGATCTTTAGATTCGATTTCGATTTTTTTTCTTTTTCTAGGCTAAATCAGTGTTGAATGCAGGTATTTTTCTGCGAGTCCGGAAGAAGGCATCATGTTTTACAGCTCTGTAAGAGAGGGTGGATCGCAATTTGTGCATTAAAAAGCATAAAATCTCATAACTTCTGGGGGGGGGGGGGGGGTAATCCCTTGCGGGCCACACCATTAATTCGATACTAGGTTAAATCGTTATATTTTTGTTTAGAAGTCCAGTTATTTGAAGAATTAGTTTATTATGTTTTATTTTTCACGCTCGTCTCTGCTAATCCCCCCCTTCCGTGTCAGTTTTAACTTACAGGGCCGTTCGAAATATGCATACAGTTTTTAAAATGTCCAATTCTCGGTCTATTTTATTTGAGATCCACAGTTTAAATCCTTGACAAAAGATAAATAAGGGGTCGCCCTTCCGCCCGTTTGGGGTTTATCTGCGCCTACCGGGGGGCATATTTTTTTGTTTCTTCAAACGAAACAAAAAATTTTTTGAGGGGGGGGGGGCTTGCACCCTCTCCCAATATGCACCTTAAAATTTTGCTCATTTAATTCTTTATTATTTTTAACTTAAAAGTTTAAGCTACATAGCACCCCTAGAGCTGTGGACCCCCCCCCCCCCCCGTCGATCACTCACCTAATTTTGCTTATTTCTTCACTTCATTTCAATCTTTAAAAGGCTATAACTTTGCTTCTATAGGAGTTACAGTGATGAGAAAAATTCTAGTATAGCTAACTATTTCTCGCCTTTCTTTTTGCTATTCCAGTTTCCCGGTTTCCCCTATAGGACCTTTTTTGGGGGGGGGGGGGGGCAGAGGGGTTTTTTCTCATTTCTTGACACAATATGTCTATTGAAAGCTTATGCTTCATACATTACAAATCTAGCATAAGAAATTTTCTCCTATCATTTCATGTCACGTTACGGACCCATAATGTGTTAAAATTTTAATTTTTCAAACTTCTTTGAAAAAAAAAAAAAAAAAAAAAAAAAAAAAACATTGATACATATTAGCGAAACTGGGGTTCGAACCCGCAATCGTTTGATTGCACACGTAATCCCTAAGCTTATTGGCCACCGAGTACTCAGCAGCGCTATTATTTCTTTAGATTGTCATCTTTAAATTCGTAATATCTTTTGAATGGAATGTCCAATATGAATAATTCAAAAAGTAATCTACAGATATTATAACAGGCATTAATACAAAATGATTTATTTGGATAAGGATTAAGGTATCGATTGTATGGTCTAATTTTGGTTGGTGTATTTATCGCGTTTTAAAATGTAAGAAAGTAGTTATAATGAGTTAACTACAATAGCTGGACATATGGTATCGCGCGGTTTTTTTTTTTTAATAGAGATTAATATATTCTTTAATATTATAGAAACTTTTTTTATTCAGTTAAAAGTATTTCCTGACGATTCAAAATTATATACCCTAACGATTCAAAAAATACACGCGTAATTGTTCAAGGTTTCACTTCTATCGGAACTCTGAGAGCGCCACTATTTTTTTTTTTTTTTTTTTTTTTTTTTTTTTTTTTTTCATTTCGATTGTCCTACCGCCTTCCCCCTTCCTCACCAATCTTAACTTACAGGTTCGTTCAAATTATGATTGCGATTTTAAAAAAGTCTAATCCTCGTTCTATTTTGTTATAAATCCATATTTTGAAACCTCAACAAAAGATACATTTGGGCCGGGTTCAACCTCCTGTCCGTTTGGGATTTACCTTGCCCCCCCCCCCCCTGGGTGGGGGTATATTTTTTGTTTTGTTTCTTCCACACCATCTGATGTAACATAGCGTTATAAAGCTTTTATCTCCTCGTTTTTTTCTGTTACTACCCCTCTCTTCACCTAGTTACATAATCTTGGCACTTTTTATAGTTTCAAAGAGTGCATGTTCCCCGCAGGCCACCCCATGAATTCAACACTAAGTTAAACACTATATTTCTGTTTAGGAGCTCAGTTATTTGGGTTATTAGTTAATTATGTTTTTTTTTTTTTCCAAGTTCGTCCGTTCTAATCCCTCGTCCCCCCCCCCTTCCTTCCTCGCCAATCTTTACTAAATGGGCCGTTCAAAGTATGCATGCAATTTTTAAAATGTCCAATTCTCGTTCTATTTTATTGTAAATCCTCATTTTGAAACTTCGACAAAAGATAGATTTGGACTATGGTCGCCCTTCCGTCAAGAGTGGGGTTTACCTGCCCCCTTGGGAATGGGGCATATTTTTTGTTCTTCCAAATTATCTCGTGTAACACTTGGTTGGCATTAGAAAAAAAAAGTTTTTTTGTCTATATTCCTTGTTCCCCATCCTAGTTACACGCTCTTGGCACTTTTTATCCTCGGTTTAATGCCAAGTTACTCAGTGTTGTTATTAGTTGAGTTATGTCTCTCAAATTTGTCAAAGTTTTTGTGTAAGTGACAACCATAAGTGACAATAATTTTAAAATTTATAATTCTTATTATCAGACTCTAAAATCTGCAATTGCTTAATTCTATGCCTCTATGTGATGAGGGGTGGGAGGCGGTAATTACGGTTCTGCTGATTGTCTAAGTTTTGGAATTAGTAATTTGGATCTTCTCTGTGTGAACCTGAATATCGAAATATCGATTCTAGTATCGATTCTAGAACTGAGAAATCGATTCTTATTATGATCGATGTTGTTTTATACGATATCGATTTTAATCGATTCTCAAAATTTCCAGAATCGCCCATCACTAACAAGTACACATTTGCACTATAAATAAAAAAATTCGTGAGGTTACTAAGAATTTTTTAGGAAATTGGGATGCCTAGATCTTTCTATTGTAACTTGATTCCGGGCTATTGATAAAATTTTAGCAAGATTACTATAATTTTAGTAGACTTTTTTTTGTAAAGCTACAGATTTCCGTAGTATTCAGATTTTGAGCTCAAAATTTAAGTTTAAGTCTAAGCTTCCGAAAATTTTTTTAATGAGATTAAAAAAACAGCGGCAAAAATAGTTTTTCGTTACTCCAAAGTCTAAAGCGCCGTCTATCGGCATTTTTTAAAAATTTATCTTTATAATTTATTTTCAAGAAAATACTGACATAAAGAATAGTTTTAGTGAAAACCGCAAATCAATTGACCAATTTTTCCGTTTTTTATGTTTATTTGAAATTTTGGACTCTAAACATTATTGGCGCCTATCTTCCTCGGAAAACGTTTGGGACCCTTAGTTTCCAATTTAATATTGATTGTCTTGATGTGTACTATCACCCTTTAAAGTTTTGCCCAAGAGTTTAGATACACCTTGTATAAATACATAACACCTGTAATCGTCGTTTCGTTCTTTCGTTTGTCAGCATATAACAGAACAAAAACGACCTTATCGAATCGGTTCAAATTGTAAATGTATAATTGTTGCATAATTGTGTCGAGTCATTTCAAATCTTATGAAAATCAGATGGATAGTTTAATTACAGGGAGAATCAAAAGCATTCCGTTACATTACTGTCAATGAGAAAAAATGTTTCAAGTGCATTTTGATGATGTTACACTCTATCGATCATAATAGAATTGATATGCAGATTAAAATATACATTCTGCACTTTCTGTGGTGCAAAGAATATTTGTTATTAATTTACAGGGCGATGCATAAGTTTTTCATTATATAATGGTATAGGCGGGGGGAGGGGGGCACTGTTTGGGACGCGTTTGAATACTATTAAACTTTTTCACATTTTATGAAATTGATGTACGTTGCTAAGGTATACTGCAAGTTACTTCCTGCATAATAAAAAAAAATGTATTTACAGGGACACACAAAATTTTTGGTCACTATACTGTATCCGAAGTACTGTATATTATGACACCAAGATCTGAATATTTTTAAGTTATTATTTTTTGTTATAGTACAAATGCACCTCATTTGCTATGCTGGACATGCAATTTTCAACTTGTTTAAGGACGAAAAGGATTGGGCGAAGCAATGTCTTTTCTTTGCTCGCTAGGAGAAGAGAAATATATCTCTTGGATTAAATAATCCCGTTACAAATATTAAATATATAAATATATAAAATAATATCTGAATATATTAAATATAAAAATACATAAAGATTACAAAGATTAAATAATCCCATTACAAATATGATATTAAATAATCCCATGGTTGTACAAACGTTTAATTTCGACACGTCTATTTCTTACGGAATAATACAAACTAAAAAAATTTTAATGAAATACTAACATAAAAGTTACTAGTATATATTGGTGAAAGGGTATTAAATATAGTTAACATGAATTTTTTGAAATAATTCATGTTTAAGGATGTAAAACAAATCATTTGCATATTTGTTTAAAAAAAAAAAAAAAAAAAGATTTTTTACAAAAACTGCTGCAAAATTTGAAAAACTAAAGTAGAATAAAAACTAAAGTAAGAACTAAAATAGGAAAAGTATGAATAATCACCTTATCGAGTTCAAGGCTGAAATTCCAGAATTAGTTAAAAACTGGATTCGCATACTAAAACGCAACCGGTCTGCCAAGTCATATCTTAGTGGAAAACACTTAAAAACCCGATTATAGCGGTTGACTCATTGGTTTACCACTGTTTTTTCCTGCTCTCGATTCTCCATGTTTTCATACTTTTGCGTGCAGGGAGGGAAACACAATGGTTAACCTACGAGCTAAAATCGGGTTTTTATATCCATATATTTCCATTAAGATATGATTTGGCAGACCGATTGCGTTTTAATATGTGAATCAAGTTTTAGCTAATTACGAAATTTCAGCCGTGATCTAGATGAGGTGATTGCCCGTGCCGCCGCTTTTCGGTATAGTAGTACTGATATATATTTACAATACAGAGCAGTAGTTTTGTTTTTAAAAGGCGGTTAAGCTAAAAATACAATAGTTAGATTTATCTCACGTAACGTAAGGGAAATAATGTAAAGAATAAGGGTGACGTGTGTGCCAGTGTTGAATTCAGCCAGTCGTCCGGGGGAGACATCCCCCCCCCCCCGAGCAATGAAATGTCCCCCCTCCCCGAAATTTTGAGATTTTGTGTTTTTAATGGTCAAAAATTGCAATTCCCCCCACCCTTCCGGAGCTATAAAAGTCACTCCCGGAGAAAAGTGTCTAAATTCAACACTGGTGTGTGCTCATAGGTTAAGTTAAATATTTATGATTTTTTTCCCCAGCTGTGAACTCGATGAAATGATTGTTCGTGCTATTCTCCACATTGTCTTGAAGGCATTTTGCAAACTCTAATGAAAATAAAAGTTATTTTATGAGGAAATCAGCATTGCTGTGGTAGGGATGTACTGGAGGGTATACGAGGATAAACGCTGTGCACCTTCTGATTTTTAAAGACACTGCATACCCTCTCTTTCTCAAAATAACTATAGTATAGACGCTCTAGGCCCAAACGCCCTCTAGACACTCTAGGCCCAAACGCCCTCTAGACACTCTAGGCGTACTCTGCATAGAGTGTATACTCTCTGTTTTTTTTACGATTACATCACTGATTGTCGCTCTTGATTGATTGATTTTCTTAAAAAGAAAAAAAAAACTTCCAGCTACAGTGTACTCTCATTAATTCGAAATCGGATAATTCGAATCTTTGCTTAATTCAAACTAAACAAGAAGTCCCGAAATTTTCAATAGTAGAATAAAGTTAAATTTTTTTCAATTATTCGAACTCATTTTCTCTTGACTTCGTTTAATTCGAACTAACGAGATTTCGATTTTTCATTTTTCGTTACTTTCTCCCGGACTTCAGACCCTTGAAATCATTTTCTTTCTTTCATTTTTGTCAGAATTGTTCTGAAGAAGTACACATGTAGTAGTCCTATGTAGTTTAGTGCTCCGTCTGTCCATCAATTACACATCCATCCAATCTTCGTTTGTGCTTGTTTCTAATCCCTTAATTAATTTATTTGTTTATATCTTTTAATTTAATATTAAGTCATATTCTAATGATAATAGTCGAATTATATTTTGAAAATACTCTATAACATTAATTCCTTTGTAATTGTACCCCTTTAAACATGCTTTCCTCACATATTTTCCATAATTCGAACATTTCTTGTGGTCCCGACGAGTTCTAACTAACGAGAGTCGACTGTATATAGAAGTGAAGTAAAGTAAATAAATAAATTAGGGATGCACCGGATATCCGGCCAATATCCGATATCCGGCTGATTTTTCAATATCCGAAGTATCATCGAATATCCGAATCACAATCACCGGATATCCGATTTCTCTATCGGATATCCGGCAGAATGCAGCAAAGTAAATATAGAAGAATAACAGTAATCGTTTTATCCCAAACAATGCCGAAAAACTTTTGTTTATAATGCAAAAGATGAAATAATAAGTTCCCTATCAATGAATAAAAGGTAATTCTCAAAAGCTTAAAAAATTGCCAGCTTTCCTTACTATTTATATATAAACTCTGTAATAAATTCAAGGATTTACGTTTATACACTATATTGCCATTAATTATGGGACCCTTGCGATTTTAGACATTTTACTAAATATCTAGAAAAATACATGAGGAATCATCTCGAAACTCTTAGTGTATAAATATAATAGTATACGTCATACATCTCCGTGAAGATTTTTTACCGAAACGCCATAGGGGACCGTCAACAAATTAAAAAAGAATGAATATCTTTTGAATAACCCTGTCAAAACTAATGTAGCAAAAGAGCTCAAACTCTAGATTATGATTGAATGCCTTATTGTAATACACTGTGTTCATTTTTATGCAAATAGCATGCATACTCGCAGAGTAATTAAGGTTTTTATAAAAATGGTCCCAAATTTTTTCAAGTTTTTCCATTATAATTTTCAGAGTTCTTAATATAAAATAATATTCTTTGCAGAAAATATGACAAACAACATTGCACACCGTACCCTGTAATCAGAATTAAAAAATAATAAAAATTGTATGAAAAATGAGTAAGTTTACTATATAATTTTTTACTGCGCATGCGTCAAAGATATCAAAATTTCATTTGCATATTATGTTAGCTAAATGTATAGAGCAACTTTTGTAAAAATCTCAAAATCATAGCTTGAAAATTCTGAAAGTAATCGTCAATAGAAAAAGGACAAAATCCATTGTTTCCAAAATGAAGCAAAAAAATGAGGGATTTTATCCAAATGCAGTAGTACATCCCATATTGTGTATTCTATATTGACACTAATCAATGAATATATGGATACAACCCCTCTTGTTTTTGCTTCATTTTGAGAATAACGGATTTTCTACTTATTCAGTTGACGATTATTGTCAGAATTTTCAAGTTATGATTTTGTGACTTTCACAAAAGTTGCTCTTTACATTTAGCTAACATAATATGCAAATGAAATTTTGATATCGTTGACGCATGCGCAATAAAAAATTATTTAGTAAACCAACTCATTTTTTATACAATTTTCATTATTTTTTAATTCTGATTACAGGGTACTGTGTGCAATGTTGTTTGTCATATTTTCTGAAAAAAATAATATTTTATATTAAGAACTCTGAAAATTATAATGGAAAAACTTGAGAAAATTTGGGATCATTTTTATAAAAACCTTAATTACTCATGCTATTTGCATAAAAATGAACAAGGCTTATTACAATAAGGCATTCAATCACAATCTAGAGTTTGAGCGCTTTTGCTACATTCGTTTTGACAGGGTTATTCAAAAGATATTCATTCTTTTTTAATTTGTTGACGGTCCCCTTTGGAGTTTCGGAAAAAAATCTTCACGGAGATGTATGACTTATACTATTATATTTACGAGGGTAATTTGATAAGTCCGTGACTTTAAAAAAGGTGGCAGTCTGATCGCATAATTATTATTATGTTATCAATCTTTCATTACCTGTGGCAACACTCGTGAAAGTTGCAGACGATATTTTAAATACATTGTGTTCTATTGCATTCGAAAGCAAACGATTGTCGAATTAGTTCTGATTATGGAGAAAAAGGAATTTCGTGTGTTGATAAAACATTACTTTTTGCGCGGTAAATCATTAACCGAAACTGAAGAAAAGTTGAGAAAATATTATGGAGACTCCGCTCCCTCACATAGTATGGTTCACAAGTGATTTACAGAATTTCGCTGTGGCCGTACGAACACAACAGATGCAGAGCGTTCTGGCCGTCCAGTTGAGATCACGACCGAAGAAATGATCAATAAAATCCATGATATCGTCTTAGAAGATCGCCGCGTGAAAATTAGTGAGATAGCTAAGAAGGTAAACATTTCAAATGAACGTGTATTCAATATTTTGCATGAACATTTGGGTATGAAAAAGTTATTAGCTAGATGGGTGCCGAGATTACTGACAGTGGATCAAAAGCGGACTCGTGTAACCATTTCAAAACTGTGTTTAGACAAGTTCAAGTGCAATTCAAACGAATTTTTGCGGCGTTATGTTACAGTTGATGAAACATGGATACATTACTACACATCAGAAACAAAAGAACAGTCTAAACAGTGGACTTCTCCAAATGAACGTGCTCCGAAAAAGGCAAAAACCGTTCGATCGGCCGGGAAGATTATGGCAACAGTTTTCTGGGACTCAAAGGGCATAATCCTTATTGACTATTTGGAAAAGGGAAAAACGATCACAGGACAGTACTATGCTGATTTATTAGACCGGTTTAATGCAAAACTAAAAGAAAAGCGGCCCCACTTGTCCAAGAAAAAAGTGCTTTTTCATCACGACAATGCTCCAACACATTCGTCTGCAATCTCAACGGCTAAACTGGTTGAATTACGATACGAATTGCTCCCCCATCCACCCTACTCACCTGACTTGGCCCCCAGTGATTTTTTCCTTTTCCCAAATTTAAAAAAGTGGCTTGGAGGAAAAAAATTTTCTTCAAATTCTGAGATCATTACTGCCACAAATGCTTATTTTGAGGAGTTTGAGAAATCTTATTTTTTGGAAGGATTAAAAAAGTTAGAACATCGTTGGAAAAAGTGTATCATTATGAAAGGAGATTATGTCGAAAAATAAAATGCACTTTGGTATGTATATTGGTTTTTTCATTTCAAAGTCACGGACTTATCAAACTACCCTCGTATACTCTAAGAGTTTCGAGATGATTCCTCATGTATTTTTCTAGATATTTAGTAAAATGTCTAAAATCGCAAGTGTCCCATAATCAATGGCAATATAGTGTATCTTTTAGAAAATTGTATCTTTACTTTCAGATTGTAAAACAAAATTTGAAGTCAAAATAGAAATAAAGTCTTTTTGTAAAAATGTATAAAGAAAGAAAACCAACATTTAGAAATGCTCAAATAATGCATGAAAAGGTAGCAAACAGCTGTTTCATATCTATTATCGAGATTCTTCATCAGTACAAGACTCAGCATGTAGAAAAAGTTAAGCTGAGCAAAGTGACACAGAAGCGCAGGCTTATATACCAATTGCAGGAGCGAATGATAGTAGATTCGAAACAGTTGTTTGCTACCTTTACATGCATTATTTATGCATTTCTAAATGTTGGTTGTCTTTAGTCCTTATAAAATTTGAAATCGTTCAATAAACTATGATTTTATCAATTTTCTTTCTTTCGCTTAATTTAAATAATGGGTTAATTGGTTTTTAAGTTAAACAACTAAACAAACCTTTTTTTTACTTTATTCAATCCTTGATAGAAAAAAGTAATGTAATCAATTTTTTCGTCGAATTTATATGTTTTAGGGATCCAATATCCCAAAAAACATGTTTATTCAAAACCTCTCTGCCCCAGTGTCGCCATCATACCATCAAAAATTGTATGAAGTTATACATAGATAGAACCAAATATTTTGTGCATGGTTTTGGCTGTACACTGTTAAAAATCTTGTTCTAGTTTGAACCAAAAAAGTTTGTTTTTTGGTACTCAATAGCTGCCACCATAAGATGTTGAAATCTCGTACCAACATTTGGAGCTTCCTAGTTCAACCTCGTTCCAACTATTGGAACTATGCTTCAATGGGTGCTCCAAATTTTGGTTCAAGATTTCACCATCTTACGGTGGCAGATATTAAGCACCAAAAAAAAAACTTTTTTGGTTCAAACTACAACAAGATTTTTAACAGTGTAGCCAGCAGGTCCATCTTCAATATCGAAACATTTCGCTGTAAGGCGGTGCTGTAATCACAATTTTTGTGACATTTTCATTATTCTACATCAAACACTGTATGAAGTTATGCATAGAATTGAACCTTTCTTTGGATACGTTTCTGGGAATGGCTGTCAGGTCTTCCTTCAATTTGAAAATATTTTGCCGCAAGATGGTACTATAATACTGATTTTTAACTCACAGGCTATCAAAGCCTGAGAGCTTATGTGTTAACCACCCATTCTGTATGTATGTACATGCATAACACCATATATCATGATAAAAATATGCAATTCACTTGAAATTATGGGTATAGGTATATTCTGATAAGGCACTTCCCTGATTAGTTTTGAAAGTTCAATCGATAAGTATAAGCGGGAGAACGGGGGCTAATACACCTCCTCTTAATTTATATCAATGGGTTTTCCATCCAGAATTATCAGTTTTCGCTCAAAATTTAGACATAGGATCATTCTGATGAGGCGTCTCTGTGATTAGTATTAGGTGCTCATTGGATAAGTACAAAGAGGCGAAACGGGGGGCTAATTCCCCACCCTTAACTTCGATAAATGGGTTTTTCCTGCAGATTTATCAGATTTCATTCAAATTTTAAACATAGGATCATTCTGATGAGCGAACCGCCATAATTAGTTTTGGGAGTTCATTGGATAAGTATAAAGAGAGGGAAGGGGGGCTAATCCTGCAGCCATAATTTCGATAAATGGGTTATTCATGCAAAATTATCAGATTTCATTCAAGTTTTAGACATAGGATCATTCTGATGAGGACACCTCGAAGATCAGTTTGCGAGTTCATTGGATAAGTCTAAGAGGGTGGGAAATGGGAGGTAATTCTCTCCCCCCTTTTAGTTTAATGGGTTTTTCACACAGAATTTACCTATTTGCTTCAAATTTTGGATATAGGTTCATTCTGATAAGACACTTCCCTGATTTGTTTTGGGAGTTCATTTGATAAGTATAAATGGGGGATCGGTGAGACTGCCCCTCTTAATTTAGGTAAATGATTTTTCTTGCAGAATGAACCTATTTGCTTTAATATTTGTATACAGTTTCATAGTGTTAAGATACTTCCCTAATTACCTGTGGGGTTCTTTTGTTAAGAATAAAAGGGATATGGGCTATTACCTCAACCCCCTTTAAATTTGATAAATGAGTTTTTATGCAGAATTATTCTATTTGCTTTAAATTTTGGATGTACATTCTTTTTGATAAGGCGAATCTCTGAGTAGTTTTGGAAGTTTAATGGTTAAGTATAAAGAAGGGGGATAACTTTTCTTAAATTATATAAAAGGGTTTTTATGAAGGATTATTCGATTTGCTATTAATTTTGGATATAGGTTTTTTATGTGATAAAGCATATCCTTGATTAGTTTAGGGGATTCAGTGATTAAGTATAAAAGGGGGAAATGGGGGGGCTGCTATTTCCCCTCTTAATTTGTTTTTCAAACTTTTTGAATTGACAGTTCATGCAGCAATGGGAATTTCGCATCCTACTAAAACTGGCTTTTCGCAAACAGCTGGTGTATAGCGGAATAACAACAACAACAATATATATATATCTTATACTATAATGCGAGCAAAAATTGTGTGTGTGTGTGTGTGTGTGTGGGTAAATTTTATCTCAAAAACGGCTCTAACGATTTTCGCAAAAATTTGGATTTTACCATTTTCGGGCACGAGAAGACCATTGGGCTAGGTCCCATGTTCGGGAAAATTCGATTACTGGGTCATTTTGGGTCACAATGGGTCAGGATCAAGCTATTTATATCTAGAGAACGGATGGATGGATTTTAAGGCAATTTTGTATCCAATCGTTTTTTGGCACGAGAAAACTATTGGTCTGGGTCACATGTTCGAAAAATTTCGATTAGTGGGTCATTTTGGGGTCATTATGGGTCAAGCCATTTTTATCTAAAAAACGGCTCTAACGATTTTGACCAAATTTTATATTGTATCGTTTTGGATTACAAGAAGACCATTGGGTTAGGTAACATGTTCGAGAAAATTCGGTAAGTGGGTCATTCTTGGGGTCATTATGGGTCATGCTATTTTTATCTAGCGATTTTCTCACGCAATTTTGACTAAAAATTGCATTCTATGGTTTTCGGGCACGAGAAAAACATTGGGCTAGGTTACATGTTCGAGAAAAAATTTCAATGGGTCATATTGGGTCATTAAGAGTCTGGGTCAAGCTATTTATATTTAAAGAACGGCGTGATGGATTATAACGAAATTTTGTATGTAACAGTTTTTTGACATGAGAAAACTAATGGGCTAAATCACATGTTTGAGAGATTTTGACTATGAGGGTCATTTGTGGGTCATAATGGGTCATGGTCAACCTATATCTAAAGAACAGGTGGATCGATTTTAACGAAATTTTGTATGCAACATTTTTTTGGCACGATAAAATCATTGGACTAGGTTACATGTTCGAAAAATTTCGATTAATGGGTCATTTTGGGTCATTAAGAGTCTGGGTCAAGCTATTTATATTTAAAGAATGGCATGATGGATTATAACGAAATTTTGTATGTGACAGTTTTTTGACATGAGAAAAGTAATGGGCTAAATCACATGTTTGAGAGATTTCGACTATGAGGGTCATTTGTGGGTCATGATGGGTCATAATGGGTCATGGTCAACCTATATCTAAAGAACAGGTGGATCGATTTTAACGAAATTTTGTATGCAACATTTTTTTGGCACTATAAAATCATTGGACTAGGTTACATGTTCGAAAAATTTCGATTAATGGGTGATTTTGGATCATAAAGGGTCTGGGTCAAGCTATGTATAATTAAAGAACGGCAGGATCAATTTTAACGAAATTCTGTATGTAACAATTTTTAGAAACGAGAAAACTAATGGACTAAGTCACATATTCGAGAGCTTTCGATTATAAGGGTCATTTGTGGGTCTTAATGGGTCAAGGTCAAGCTATATCTAAAGAATGGGTGGGTCGATTTTAACGAAATTTTGTATACAACATATTTTTGGCATGAGAAAATCATTGGGGTAGGTCACATGTTCGAGAAATTTCGATTGGTGGGCCACTTTTGGGTCATTCTAATTTTATCTTGACAAAGTTTCGCGCAATTTTGATTAAATTTTGTATTTTATCGTTTTCGGTCACAAGAAAATCATTGGTTTAGGACAGATTTTTGTGAAAATTCGATCAATGGGTCATTTTGGATCATAAGGGGTCAGGGTCAAACCAACTATATCTAAAAAACAGCTCAATCGATTTTATCTAAATTTTGTATCTAATGTTTTTCGGCATGCTAAAACTAAAGAGCTAGGCCACACGTTTAAGAGATTTCGATTATAAGGGTCATTTGTTGGTCATGATGGGTCATGCTAATTTTATATAGAAAATGGTACTCACCATTTTGACTATACTTTGTATTATATCGTTTTTGAGCAAGAGAAAACCATTTGGCTTGGACACATGCTCGCGAAAATTCTATTAGTGGGTCATTTTGGGTCTTAATGAGCTAGGGTCATTCTAATTATATACAATAACGACTCAATCAATTTTACCTAAATTTTGAAACAAAACGTTTTTTGTCACGAGAAGACTATTGGGCTGAGTCGCATGTTATACAAAATTATATTAGTGGGTCATTTCGCTTCATTGCTGAATGCTGCCAAGCTAATTTTACCTAAAAAATGGCTTGAACGATTTTGATTCAATTTTATATTCTACTGTTTTTGATTACCTGAAGACGATTGAGCTATGTCACATGCTTGATCAAATTTGATTAGTGGCTCATTTTGGGTAATACGGGTCAGGGTCACGAGAATATGGCAAAAGCCAATAACTTGGTGATATTTGACAAAATATTGGCGACATATGGCCAAAAAATCGACTATAAAAATTACGAAAACCAAAACACGTATTTGGAGCCAAATGAAAGAATGCCTCCAAATTTGGCTATATCTAGCAAAGTATATTGTCTTTCAGAATGTAAAGAATTTTTTTTATACATTCTTAAGAGGATTCGAGATGCATGGTTAAACCAATCAGAGTCGAGCTAAAAAAGTGATTTAGATCGATGTCCTTTCGTTGTAAAATTTAAAATAAAATAAAATTTATAAATATGCGCATAAAAACATAGTTTTCTTATTGATTGTTTTTCTAAATAATACTATTATAAACATGTTTTACAGTAATAATACAGAGTTAGTGATACAGTGAAAATACTATATCGAGTTGAACACAAAGTTAATTTTGACCGAGCTAAGCTCGGTCTCCCCTGCTAGTCTTATACTATAATGCGAGCAAAAATTGTGTGTGTGTGTAAATTTTATCTCAAAAACGGCTCTAACGATTTTCGCAAAAATTTGGATTTTACCATTTTCGGGCACGAGAAGACCATTGGGCTAGGTCACATGTTCGAGAAAATTCGATTATTGGGTCGTTTTGGGTCATAATGGGTCAAGATCAAGCTATTTATATCTAGAGAACGGCTGGATCGATTTTAAGGAAATTTTTCTATCCAATCGTTTTTTGGCACAACAAAACTATTGGGCTGGGTCACATGTTCGAAAAATTTCGATTAGTGGGTCAATTTTGGGTCATTATGGATCAAGTCATTTTTATCTAAAAAACGGCTCTAACGATTTTGACCAAATTTTATATTGTATCGTTTTGGATTACAAGAAGACCATTGGGTTAGGTAACATGTTCGAGAAAATTCGGTAAGTGGGTCACTTTTGGGGTCATTGTGGGTCATTCTATTTTTATCTAGCGATTTTCTCACGCAATTTTGACTAAAAATTGCATTCTATGGTTTTCGGGCACGAGAAAAACATTGGGGTAGGTTACATGTTCTAGAAAAAATTTCAATGGGTCATATTGGGTCATTAAGAGTCTGGGTCAAGCTATTTATATTTAAAGAACGGCGTGATGGATTATAACGAAATTTTGTATGTAACAGTTTTTTGACATGAGAAAACTAATAGGCTAAATCACATGTTTGAGAGATTTCGACTATGAGGGTCATTTGTGGGTCATGATGGGTCATAATGGGTCATGGTCAACCTATATCTAAAGAACAGGTGGATCGATTTTAACGAAATTTTTTATGCAACATTTTTTTGGCACGATAAAATCATTGGACTAGGTTACATGTTCGAAAAATTTCGATTAATGGGTCATTTTGGGTCATTAAGAGTCTGGGTCAAGCTATTTATATTTAAAGAACGGCGTGATGGATTATAACGAAATTTTGTATGTGACAGTTTTTTGACATGAGAAAACTAATGGGCTAAATAACATGTTTGAGAGATTTCGACTATGAGGGTCATTTGTGGGTCATGATGGGTCATAATGGGTCATGGTCAAACTATATCTAAAGAACAGGTGGATCGATTTTAATGAAATTTTGTATGCAACATTTTTTTGGCACGATAAAATCATTGGACTAGGTTACATGTTCGAAAAATTTCGATTAATGGGTCATTTTGGATCATAAAGGGTCTGGGTCAAGCTATGTGTAATTAAAGAACGGCAGGATCAATTTTAACGAAATTCTGTATGTAACAATTTTTAGAAACGAGAAAACTAACGGACTAAGTCACATATTCGAGAGCTTTCGATTATAAGGGTCATTTGTGGGTCTTAATGGGTCAAGGTCAAGCTATATCTAAAGAATGGGTGGGTCGATTTTAACGAATTTTTGTATACAACATATTTTTGGCATGAGAAAATCATTGGAGTAGGTCACATGTTCGAAAAATTTCGATTAGTGGGCCACTTTTGGGTCATTCTAATTTTATCTAGACAACGTTTCGAGCAATTTTGATTAAATTTTGTATTTTATCGTTTTCGGTCACAAGAAAATCATTGGGTTAGGACAGATTTTTGAGAAAATTCGATCAATGGGTCATTTTGGATTATAAGGGGTCAGGGTCAAACTAACTATATCTAAAAAACGGCTCAATCGATTTTATCTAAATTTTGTATCTAATGTTTTTCGGCATGCTAAAACTAAAGAGCTAGGCCACACGTTCGAGAGATTTCGATTATAATTCGGGTCATTTGTTGGTCATGATGAGTCATGCTAATTTTATATAGAAAATGGTACTCACCATTTTGACTATACTTTGTATTATATCGTTTTTGTGCAAGAGAAAACCATTTGGCTTGGACACATACTCGCAAAAATTCTATTAGTGGGTCATTTTGGGTCTTATTGAGCTAGGGTCATTCTAATTATATATAACAACGACTCAATCAACTTTACCTAAATTTTGAAACAAAACGTTTTTTGTCACGAGAAGACTATTAGGCTGAGTCGCATGTTAAACAAAATTATATTAGTGGATCATTTCGCTTCATTGCTGAATGCCTCCAAGCTAATTTTAACTGAAAAAAGGCTTAAACGATTTTGATTCAATTTTATATTCTACTGTTTTTGATTACCTGAAGACGATTGAGCTATGTCACATGCTTGATGAAATTTGATTAGTGGCTCATTTTGGGTAATACGGATCAGGGTCACGAGAATATGGCAAAAGCCAATAACTTGGTGATATTTGACAAAATATTGGCGACATATGGCCAAAAAATCGACTATAAAAATTACGAAAACCAAAACACGTATTTGGAGCCAAATGAAAGAATGCCTCCAAATTTTGTTATATCTAGCAAAAAATATTGTCTTTCAGAATGTAAAGAATTTTTTTTATACATTCTTAAGAGGATTCGAGATGCATGGTTAAACCAATCAGAGTCGAGCTAAAAAAGTGATTTAGATCGATGTGTCCTTTCGTTGTAAAATTTAAAATAAAATTTATAAATATGCGCATAAAAACATAGTTTTCTTATTGATTGTTTTTCTAAATAATACTATTATAAACATGTTTTACAGTAATAATACAGAGTTAATGATACAGTGAAAATACTATATCGAGTTGAACACAAAATTAATTTTGACCGAGCTAAGCTCGGTCTCCCCTGCTAGTATATATATATATATATATATATATATATATATATATATATATATATATATATATATATATATATATATATATATATATATATTACAAATTAAAAATTTTTTCGCCAAAACTAACCTTTATACTACCTTAATTTTCTTATAATAATGTTCCGTACTTACTTCAAATTATTAAATTAAAATCTTGTTTCTAGATCTAATCTGTTAATCTGTATGCAGACGATATAAATTCTTAATTTGCCTTAAAAAACATTATTCCAGTATGCGTAAATTTAAAAAGATGGCTCTAAATTAAAAATAGTCTTAATTAAAACTTTATTTCTTAATATTCCAAATAAAACTGACTTCTTCTATGTTTTTATCAACCCTTTTTAAGAAAATCTTATTAAATTTATTCCAAAACCATAAATTTCAAAAAATATCATTATTTTATTTTATCTATTTATTTATTTTTCCGCCGTCAACCTTTGATGTGTGCATTAATAAATTCATTTCTTTTCTTTTTTCTCTTAAAATTAATCATTTACAAACATCGTCTGCCTAAGAAATTATGAGTCGATTATAAATTGGTTAAATAATATTTTTTTAAAAAATAAATTTATCGTCTGTGTAAAATAGTCTCGTATCTGGACAAGAATTCTGTTTACATAAAAGGATGATGGTTTGAGATTACAGAAAGTTCTAGAATTTTCTTTTTAGTTTTAAAAGGAGGAAGTCTCGAGATGAGAAGGGGAGAGATTCTGGAGTTCTTTCGTCGATGAGTACGGCTGGTTGAAGTAAATGATGGAATATTTTTTGGACATTTCGGTAAAAGATCGTTTGCAAAAAGGAGTTTTTCCCTCTATAATGACTACAGTTGAATAAATAAACTTACAGCCACCAATGAGTGATTTATTGGATATTCTACATTTATTTATTTTTTATTTTTTCCCTCGCTGGCCATGACTTCTGTGCAAAGAACGGGGACCCTGGCGATGATGTTTCTGGCTTCTAACTTTAAAGTGTCACAGTCTTTTCTAGAGTCGACAGGATAATTATGTGACTTTTTCGGATTGCAAACTGAATCTGTGGAATGGCGTGTGTTCCTGTTAAAGAACTTTACAACTATGCTCGGAAAGATGCTAATCTGAAATAATTGCTAGTCGCTTCGAGTCTGATGTGGATTTCCTGACGCTTGATGTTGATCTGTGCGCACAAATTTTGATTCAGTATTCATGGTCATAGGAAAATTTTTGAAAATTAATGACTTCAAAGTGGTGAGTATGCAAGAAGTATTTGATGAGGAATTTAAAGACGATTGAATTTATTGAAGATTTTTCAAAACACTGTAAGTTTTTTTATTAAATGTTTTCATTATTATTTTTATTCTTTTTATGATCGAGAAAAAATATTTATTGTGTATTTATTTATTTATTTATTTATTATTTTATTGATGAGAGTAATTTGAAGTTAATTTATTAATTTACTAATTTATTTATTTATTTGATTATTTATCTGTGAATCTTACTTTCTTACCAATTTATGAGTATTATTATTATCATTATTATGTGTTGGAGATTGAAATATTTTTATTCTTAAGGATTTAATTGAGGAGTATGATAGTCTTAAGATATTTACTGTTAATTATTAAGACTATTATGACATTTTTATGCACGATTAAAGGCAATTTTGTAATAATAAGGAATTATATAAAAAACTTAGAAGCTCAAGTTTACTTTTAAAAGTACATTTTCTAATTTATTGATATTTGTTTGTTATCAAGAAATAGTCTCAGAATGCAGTATTTTCATGATAATGTTCCTACAACTAGACATTTGAGCTGAAAATTAAGTTAACATTTATGTTTTCCCTTTTATTTGTTAGAATTTCTGGTTACAGTGAGCTTTGGTTCAAATTTATTTAAATTCAGTAAGAAAGATGGAACTGTGCAGGGCTGTTGCTAGAATTTTGACTGATAAATATGATTAATTTTTTCAGTAAATTTTGTGATTTTAAGTAAGAAATTACCTATAATTAAAATTTTTGAATCTGTTTATGATCTATAAATTAATAGAATTAAAAGTTGATCCCAATTTAAGGTATATCTATGATATTTACAATTTCTGTTTTATTAGATAAAATTTCTGGTTAAAGTTAGCAGCTAAATATAGTTATAATTTTCACGATAATTTTGATTCAGATTTTTAAAATGGAGGGTAATGGTTTTGTGTGAGGCAGTTAAAATGTATACAACTCCAGTAGACAAAACCCTAAAAATTGCGAAAGCGCGAACTCAGGAATTTCACCTTAAAAGTAAAAGGCTCTATGATCGAAATTTTGTCGAATGCCCATTAAAAATACAAGACTCTGTAATTTATGAAGAATTTAAATACCCTAACACTCGAAAATTAGAACCTACTTTCTCTGGACCATACAAAATTATAAATAAACTTTCTGATGTAACTTATGAAATAGATAAATTTAATTATGAGACAGGACAGAATTCCGTTATTGTGCATGTTTCTAAATTAAGACCCTATTTTTCACCAGAAGATTTTAAACTGTTTCATGAGCAACCCAAAAAACAAACAAAACCTCAAATACAATCACAATCACTAGATCAAACTAAAGTCAAGACAGTAGATTAAATTTTAATTCTTATTCTTTAAATATTTTATCACCATAATTTTCAAAATTAGCAGGTATGTTCTTGGTGCGCAACAAGAATATTACTTGTTTTTGGGAGTTTTTGGGATTAAATTGGGCTCCTTATGCAGGCATAAGGTGTACACTTTGATTGTACAAGCTTTCAAATTGATGTTGATAAATTAAATGTAAGTGTATTTAAGTCTAACTATATTTACTCATTTATTGACATTAGTATTTTTCTACTTATTCAACAGATATTTATGTTATAACAGTTATAAAATCTGATGATTCTACTCAAACCTATAACATAATATGTGATTTTCAGTGATTGTGAAAACTACAGATATTAAAAGTTTTTCAAAAAAGCAAAGTATTTTTATTTCCATTTCTCAATTAAGAATGACAACTTTTATTCCTATTTGTTTTTATTATTAAAGTTTATAAACCATGTGTAGATAAAACATTATTCTACATTTGGCATTTGAAAACTTATAACCAAATTTGACAATTTTGTAAAAGAGTATCAGAGAGGAATTATTGTAAGGAAATACTGGTTGAGAGTCCATTTTCTAAATAGTTAGGTTTAATTTTATTTGGATTTTGGAATTATTATGATTTTTTTTTTATTTATACTTTCGGCTAGCAAAAAATATTTTCTTATGCTATTAGAAGATAAGAAAATTATTTAGTTGCTATGTAATTATTTTTATCCTCAACCAATATTTTCCCTATCAATAATAAACAAATTGTGATATTTTCTTTTGATTATACTCTTGTTTTATTATTATTATCATTATGATTTCTATAATGAAGTTTAGTATTAATTATACTCTTATTGAGAAATATTAGGATATGGAGTCTTATTATACTATCACTTATTATTGTTGTTATTGTTATTATTTAAATTTTTCTATATTATTTATTATTGATATTGAGAGTGATGCTATTTATTATTAAAAAAAATGATATATTATTGAAAGAAAAATTTGATTGATTGTTAAAAGATGTTGGATCCAACATAACATAAACTAGTTGGATGTGTCAATCCCAAAACTTTCTTCTATCTCATAAGTACATTTTAATAAAAAAAAAAAAAAAAAAAAACGTGGTGACCCCAAAGTTACCCACCATCGAATTTCCTCGAACATTTGATCTAGCCTAATGAGATTCTGGTATCCGAAAAGCCTAAAACGCAAAATTTAATTAATATTCTGAGAAAATGAGCTTAGTAGTGTGTCATGTTGGGTAATTTATACTAAAACCTAATAAGCATCTATTTATGTCAAGATCTAACAGAATCTGAAATTTGATGGAATTTCGTCCATTAGTTCTTGAGCTATAGTTATAACAAAAAAATTGCAAAACGTAGCACAGCAACACCATATCTTGGACAATTTATGCCAAAACGTAAAAAAGCGTCTAATTATGTTATGGTGTAAAAGAATCTGAAGTTTGATGAAATTCTGTGCATTAGTTCTTGAGATATAGCTAGTTTAAAAAAAAAGTGTAAAATATAGCACAACAGCACCATCAGTAGAAGAATTTATACCAAAACGTAATCATCGTGTAATTATGTTATATGTCATTTTGTAACAAAATCTGAAGTTTGATGAAATTCTGTGCTTTGGTTGTTGAGGTATAGCTATCGGAAAAATCGTGCAAAATGCAGCATAGCTGCACCACCTGTTGCAAGGTTAATACCAAAATGTAATCAACGTCTAATTATGTTATATATTCTAGTGTAACAGAATCTAAAATTTCATGAAGTTCTCTGCATTAGTTCTTGAGATATAGCTATCGCAAAAATCGTGCAAAATGTAGCATAGCAGCGCCACCTATAGGGTAGTTCGCACCAAAACCTTATCAGCGGCTATGTATCTCAAGGTATCGCGGAATCTGAAGTTTGGTGAAATTCTGTGCATTAGTTCTTGAGATATAGCTCTCATGAAAATCATGAAAAACGTGGCATAGTAGCGCTACCTGCTGGCCAATTTACACCAAAATTTAATCAGCGGCTATGTATATCAAGGGGTCACAGAATCTGAAGTTTGGTGAAATTCTGTGCATTAGTTCTTGAGATATAGCAATCTGGAAAATCATGAAAAACGTAGTATAGCAGCGCCACCTGCAGGCCAATTTTCACCAAAAACCAATAGGCACTAATTCATATCAAGGTCTAACTGAATATAAAATTTTATTAAATTTCGAGCATTAGTTCTTGAGATAGAGCGCCCACAAATTTTTTGTCACATACAGACAGACATCACACAGACAGACAGACAGACAGACGGACAGACTCACAGACAGACATTTTCTAAAAATAGTCAAAACGTGTTCAGGAACTTCTAAAACGTATAAATCCGTCGAAAACCGGAAGTCGAAAATTTTCATGAATCCAATACTTTCTTCTTGTAAAGATAGAAGAAAGTAAAAACAAAGATTAAACTAGATTTGGAGATCTTTAATTAAAGAGACTGTATTCAGTGAACATTGGAAAAGACTTTTATACACAATGGAAAGACTTTTTTCATTTGAAGAACTTTATTTAAAATAACCTATGCATTAAGTTATTGTAATTATTTAAACTTCCATGAGAACGAATTGTTATTGTTTTTATTATATTTTTTATCTCTTGCTTATTTATATTTATAACTTATTTACTGTTATTGTATGTATTATCTCCTATGCACTTACAAATAGTAAGTGATATTGTAACAGTATTGTATCTCTTTCAGGGAAATGCTCCTACCTAAATTTAATTCAGATTAATTTCCTCTTAACTATTTTATTTTAATCGCTAATATTTTTTATATTGCGTTAATTTTCTTTTCTTCCATCTCTTGGCTTCCTGGGTTTGACAGTTTTATTCCAAAATTTACTTTTCTAAATTATTATATTTCTGTTGTCTGAACTTGTAGTTTTATTTAACTATCAATTTCATACAAATTTTCGGGGAGGGGGGATAATATTACAAATTTAAAATTTTTTCGCCAAAACTAACCTTTATACTACCTTAATTTTCTTATAATAATGTTCCGTACTTACTTCAAATTATTAAATTAAAATCTTGTTTCGAGATCTAATCTGTTAATCTGTATGCAGACGATATAAATTCTTAATTTGCCTTAAAAAACATTATTCCAGTATGCGTAAATTTAAAAAGATGGCTCTAAATTAAAAATATTCTTAATTAAAACTTTATTTCTTAATATTCCAAATAAAACTGATTTCTTCTATGTTTTTATCAACCCTTTTTAAGAAAATCTTATTAAATTTATTCCAAAACCATACCTTTCAAAAAATATCATTATTTTATTTTATCTATTTATTTATTTTTCCGCCGTCAACCTTTGATGTGTGCATTAATAAATTCATTTCTTTTCTTTTTCTCTTAAAATTAATCATTTATAAAAATCGTCTGCCTAAGAAATTATGAGTCGATTATAAATTGGTTAAATAATATTTTTTTAAAAAATAAATTTATCGTCTGTGTAAAATAGTCTCGTATCTGGACAAGAATTCTGTTTACATAAAAGGATGATGGTTTGAGATTACAGAAAGTTCTAGAATTTTCTTTTTAGTTTTAAAAGGGGGAAGTCTCGAGATGAGAAGGGGAGAGATTCTGGAGTTCTTTCGTCGATGAGTACGGCTGGTTGAAGTAAATGATGGAATATTTTTTGGACATTTCGGTAAAAGATCGTTTGCAAAAAGGAGTTTTTCCCTCTGTAATGACTACAGTTGAATAAATAAACTTACAGCCACCAATGAGTGATTTATTGGATATTCTACATTTATTTATTTTTTATTTTTTCCCTCGCTGGCCATGACTTCTGTGCAAAGAACAGAATGGCGATGATGTTTCTGGCTCCTAACTTTAAAATGTCACATAGATATATATTAATTTTAATGAATATCATGTTCGTGATTAACTCATTCTTAATCTAATTAATTGACTGCAGCAAAAATTCTAGATGAAAACCAAAGTTGGCATGATATAGAACTAACAATATTGATGTAGTATTAAAATTTGTAAATATTTTTGAAACATTGAGATTTATGAAATAGAAGAGAGTCTTGGGATTGCTGCATCCAACTAGTTATTTTCTTGACTTCATTATGAATATTTAAAATTAAAAGTAATTCTTTTTCTTATAAATTTCAAAGTGATTTAACTTAAAATAAAATTAAATGTAGCTTAAGGTAAAACAGCATTGAATAATTAAAGCATGAAAAAAAAAATCATCAATTAAACCTAAGTTTGGAGATAATCTTTCAACCATTTGTATATTACTAAGACTTTTATGTTTACATTATAAAAGAATGCTATGTATTTCTTTGTGAGAATGCTTTCCAATTATAGACATAATAATAAACGTGTAAATTTTTTTCAAAAAATTATCAGCATTTCATTGTACATATTATTAGCAATTTTCAGTCGTTCATTGACAAATAAGCAGCGTATTTAAATGTTAGAATTGTATTTTTTCTTCAATATTATTATTATACATATACAGGGTTTGAATTTCGGGGCGGGATGGTAGGATTCATGCACTAAAGAATCTTGTGTCATTCCTGTTTCCTCAAAAAATCACTTTGCGAATTTTTTTTCTTTGTGAAGTAACGATCAAGCCTCAGGACCGACTGACTGTAACCTTGATATTTTCTTCTATTTATTGACAAATCTCATAGTTTGCTCTTACGAAAATTATACAAAATTCATGATTGTTTTCCTGCGTTTGACTGAAAAATTTTGTAATTTTTCTCACAAAATTTTCCTGCTTGCTCATCTAACAAAATTTTGCAATTTTTTTTTTTTCCTGGAGACCAACTGCCAAATTTTACAATTTTTGCTATTTTATTCTGTGACTGATTGGCAAATTTCCTTTTTTGTTTTTGTGACATTCTGATGAAATTAACAATTATTTTCCTTTGTCCAGCTGAAAAATTTGTGTTTTGTCTTTGTTATTGGCTGACGAATTTCATGATATTTCCTTGTGACAGATTAACAAATTTTACGATATTTTACTGTAATTGATTGACGAATTTCGCTATATTTTTCCACTGCCCAAGTTCTCTCAGAGTTCAAATTTTTTCAGACCGATCGACAATTTTTAAAAATTTATTTTTGCCATGATGGACGAATTTTTTCTATGACCGATTTATATATTTTGCGAATTTTTTCCTGTGCTGAAGCAAGAAATAACTAAAAGGGCAGTAATGGTCACTGGAGTCTGAGCTCTATCACATGAGTCTGGAATTAGCACTAAACAAAATGAGATTAAATCCCGTGTTTCACATTGAAAAAAAAAACAATTAAAAAACAATAAAAAAGCATGATTTTTCTTTTTAACAATTAAAGTTTAACATTAGATTTTTTCATTTTTCAAAATTATTGCACATTTTGTCATCAATGGACTCAATAATCATACCTCTTTTTTTGATTTAAAGGACGATCAATATGATGTTTCTGTTTGGATTCGTTTATTTATTTATTTTTATTTTTTTATTCATTTTTTATTTTTTTCAAAACCTGATAATTTGCACCTGCCCATTTTGTAACTTTTCTATTTTCTTCTTTAATAACATTGACATTTTGATTTCCCATTCAAATAAAAATTCTTCTAAATTTAAAGAATTTCGTAAAATAAATAAATAAATAAAATGCGGACATTCATTGCCCAAAGCAAGATGTTTTCCCATTGAGTTATTGAAAATCAGTAAAAACATCATTTTTATGATGATCAAAACATGATTTATGAAATAAGAGTCATAATTTGTATGTCATGGATTAAACATTAATATTCCTGGACAAATCATAAACAAAATAAAATGCGGATACCATAAGGTCCATTCTCGACCGATAACAACAACCGTTTTCCAAATGATTTAAAAAAAAAAAAAATTGATGAACTTCAAGGAAACACATTTAGAAACAATAAATAGTTGATGTGCATAGTTCACAGAAATTAGGGCATGACTTTTTTAAATAAGCCATTTCTCATGTAATAGAAGAAACCTACTGACTATGTCCTTTTCAGAATTTCATATGGGTTTAAAATTCCATTAATAGTAGAACATAATTCAATTTGCTAAAATGCCAGAGATTATAGTATTGACGATAATTCCACTGAGTGATATATAATCACCGAAGGATATTGACAATACATTCATCTACCTGCATTATTAATGCAAGCAAATTAAAAATGAATTTACATCAGATTTTGCAAAATTAAGAAAAAAATAAGATGAAAAAAGCATAACCAAGTATTTCCGATAATTTAATGTGTTAGAAAAGTTGCTCTGTTCTGTTTGTCAAAAGTGTAACCTATAAAAGATTCTAAACCAACCAAAATCGAATAAAATCTGAATTAATTGTCCATAACACTGAGTGAAAATTGAAAATTGGATATGATATATATATATAAGGTGTGAAGACTGTGTGTGTATAATTAAAATTGAAGACACGGTGGCTTGCCTTTAGAATATTTATATCACAGAGAGGTACACACACAAACAGTCACAACAAGAAGAACACAAAATGAGAACACAGAAGTAGATGTAGTAGAACACAGATGCAATAAAGTTGCTTTTTGGGGTAATAAACCAGCTATTTAAATGACATTCGTCAATTATATGGGGAGTAGTCCCGCTATTTAAAATATAGGAACATTTGGGGATAAATCCTGCTGTTCGCTTTAGAATGTTGGGGATTAGACCCGCTGAAATAAACACGACGTGCCACAATGACAGCTAGTGCAAAAACTAAACTCTCGGTCACATGACCGCAGAACTGCGGAGCTCGTTCGGCATGCGCACAAGGACCGAACATGCCGCCCCGCGTTGCAATGTGCGTAGCACATTCAAAATTTTAAAATACATTATGAATACAAACTACTAAAGTAGCAATGACATAACAATATTACAAAACAAATACAAGTGATCAGTTGCAATAAAAAGTATAATATACAATACAATAATGAAAATTTAAAGTAAGATTTAGTTGTTAAAAACAAACACTAGTTGAATCTAAATTATTTACAAACATTTTTAAATACACTTTTAAATCAATAAAATAAGAATATAAGTAAATATAAAATGCATTAGGATTCATCCATAGGTAAGACACATAATTTAGATATCGACCTAAGGAAAATGTTAGAGGCTGTCTTTACCTTGGCAACTCTCACATTGCCGTCCTTCCCTGGTATGACCTCCAGGATTCGTCCGAGCAACCATTTACAAGGAGGTAAGTTGTCCTCCTTTATCACCACCATTGCTCCCGGTTTTATATTATCACCCTTTACCTGCCATTTGGTACGATTTTGGAGGTGGCTTAAGTAGTTTAATCGCCAATTTTTCCAAATTAACTGAACAAATTTAGTAATTCTTTGCCATCGAGATAATCTCGATTCGCTAATATCAATTAACTGAGGTTCTGGAATAGCATCGATTGGCCGACCAATTAGGAAATGGCCTGGTGTCAATACGCTAAAATCATTTATGTCGGTCGATAAGGGGGTTAAAGGGCGTGAATTTAATACTGCTTCAATTTGAGTGGTAATTGTTTGAAATTCTTCCTTTGTCAATCTAACACCCTTCAATGTCCGTTTAAGATAATATTTGAAGGATTTAACCCCGGCCTCCCATAAACCGCCGAAGTTGGGGGATCTAGGAGGAATGAATTTCCATTCGATAGCTTCTGAGGTAAGATAATGAGCTAATTTTTCATCGGGGCAACGAACTAATTCATAAAGTTTCTGCAATTCTGATTTAGCACCCTTAAAATTCGTAGCATTGTCTGTTATAATCGAAGTGCATTTTCCTCGTCTTGAAACAAAACGTTTAAGTGCGGCGATAAACGCATCGGATGTTAGATCCGTTACTATTTCTAAATGAATAGCCTTTGTTACTAAGCAAATGAAGATCGCGACATAGATTTTATGAAAAATCCTTTTTCTTTGATTTTTATATTTAATCTTAAAAGGGCCGCAAAAATCAGCTCCTGTATGGCAAAAGGTAAAATTCGGTGTTATTCTTTCTGATGGGAGAACGCCCATGATTTGTTTGGCAGTAATTGGGTTGCTCCTGAAACAGACAACGCAGTCATGCACTACCTTACGCGCTAAATTTTTCCCACTTACTGGCCAAAATCTCATACGTACGTAATGTATCAAACTTTGGGGACCAATATGAAAATATTTTCTGTGAAAATACTCAAATATAAGTTTTGTAATCTTATGGCCTTTTGGCAAAATGATTTGATGCTTGTTATCAAAGTTTAAATCTGAATTCTCTAATCTCCCTCCAACTCGTAAGATATTATTTTGATCCAAAAAGGGGGCTAAACATTTAATTTTATTAAAAGGAGGAACCCTTGACTCCCGTTTTAATCTACTGATCTCTTCCTGAAATTCAGAATTTTGTATTAGCCTAATTAGAGAAGTTTCTGAGTCCTTTATTTCTGAGGTGGTGAGGCTGCCTCTGCGTCTGTCTACAGCTGGAGATTTGCAATAGTGCAGGAATCTATACACATGAGCTAGAACGCGAAGAATATTGTAATAATTATTACTTATGCTCAAAATAGAATCTACTGCTTCAGGATTCCTGAAAAGAGAAAGAGAAATATTAGAATTACAATCATAAATATTGTTTTTAAATTTAGGTTTAGTCTCTAAAACATAGTCCTTTTCTGGTACATCAATGGGTTCTTGCTTAGTCTCTAGGACATTAGCTGCGAGGAATTTTGGTCCCTTGAACCACATTGGGTCCTGTATAATAGAATTAACACTAGTACCTCGAGTTAAGAGGTCCGCAGGATTGTCCTTGCTGGAGCAGTGACACCAAGAGTTAGAATCAGTGAGAACATTGATCTCCTTGACACGATTGGCGACAAACTGCTTCCATCGTTTTGTTGAGCCCTTGATCCAGTAAAGAGTAATGCTGGAGTCAGTCCAGTAGTAACACTGTAGATGCTACTTTCTGATCTAGAATGGGCTTGATTTTATTAGTCAGTCTTGCACTCAGTAAGGCTCCAAGAAGTTCCAGCCTAGGTAGACTTATCTCCTTTATAGGGGCAACACGACTCTTTGAGGTTACGAGATTGACTTCCACTCCACTCTCCCTTTTTATTCTTAGATAAACAGCAGTGCCATATGCTATTTTGCTAGCATCAGAGAAGGCATGTATTTCTACTTCTATTACTTGATTCAGGCAACCAAGAATTTTTCTCGGAATTTTTAGTTTTACTAAATTTGGAAGTTCTCCGACCCACTTTAACCACTGTTCTTGCACATTAGTTGGCAACTGTTCATCCCATGATGTCTTCTTTAGCCATAGTTCTTGAAACAGACATTTAATTCTAATGGTGTATGGCGTGAGCATGCCTAAAGGATCGAAGATTTTACCAACCGCTTGCAATAGTAGGCGTTTTGAACTCTTTTGTGTTGACAAGAACTGCATTAGGCTTTTGACTTCAAATATCAGACAATCTTCCTCCGTTTCCCAGGACATTCCTAAAACTTTGCTTAGATTGCTTCCTAGACTTATAGTGGCATGTTCTGCTTGAATATCTAAACCTTCCTTCTTCCAACATCCCAATAATGCTTCATCATTGGTTATCCATTTTCGAAGAGTCATTCCGGCTTCAGACATTATTTTATTAGCACTCAAAGAAATCTCAAGAGATTGTTCCAGAGTATCTTGACCAGAGATAAAATCGTCCACGTAAATATATTTATCGAGTAGGAAAACAGTTCTTGGGTGCATGTTCGTAAATCGCTTGATGTGTTCCTTAATGGTAGCTGACAGAAGAAACGGGGAGGCATTGACACCAAAAAGCACCCGTTTAAATCTGAAGACCTAGAAAGATGTTAAATCGTGATCGAACCAAAGAAATCGGACAGAGTCCCGGTCCCTTTCTGCAAGCGAGATTTGAAGGAATGCCTTCTCGTTATCAGAAGAAAAGGCGATTTCGTACAATCTGAAGTGGATTAAAATATCGAAGAGAAGTGGATTTAAGTTCGTCCCTGGCCATAAGCAATCATTCAGTGACAACTCATTATTATCATGAGAGCTGGCATCAAAAACTATCCGGACTTTAGTTGTAAGTTTATCTTCCTTACAGACCGCATGATGTGGTAAATAATAAACCGCCCTATCTAAAACAGGTTCATTTTCTTGCACCTGCTCTATAATTCCATGCTTCAAATAATCTGTTATTATTTCAGAATATTGGCGAAAAAGTTAAGGGTTTCGATACAATTTTCTTTTTAGACCTTCTAAACGCTGTTTTGCAACATTAAAGTTGTTACTTAATTCCTTCCAATCTATTTTCCAGGGTAATTGAACTTCGTAACGATCGCCCACAAATTTGACTGTTTTGTCGAATATTTGTTGCGCCTGATCCCTTTCTGATATTTTTGGATCTTCGTGCTTAATGCCTATAGATTCGAGTTCCCAAAACTGTTTCAAAGTATCATTGACTTCATCGAAATCTCTAAAAACATTACACATAGCAATATTTTCAGACCAATTTTTCTCGTCTAATGTACCAGTTGGAATCCATCCAAAAACAGTGTCTTGCAGGGAAAGTTTATCAGTAATCTTAACGGAATTATGTTTTAAAATTCTGTAAAATTTTTCAGCACCAATTAATATATGCACCTTTGCTGGCTTAAAAAATGTAGGATCTGCTAGTTTTACAGAGTTCGGTAATTTAATGTTAATTGCGTTGATGGAATTACATCCGTAATTTTAGGCACAATTAGGAAATCTATTTTTTCCGCAAAAGTTCCGTTTTCGTTGCTAATCACAGTAGAAATTTTATTTTTTACATTTTGAGTGTATCCGTTTAATCCAGTAATTGGAGCATTAATTAATCTTTTTCTTAAATTTAACATGTCTGCAGAATCCCTTGATATAAAACTACTGTTGCTGGCGGAATCTAAAACAGCTCTAAATTTTATTTTATTTCCGAATTTATCTTCGATAAAAACAAAACAAGTACTCAATAAAACCGATTTATTTTCATTGTTTACGTTATTCAAGGTTTTCAAAGAGTCATTATTTTCCAAATTGTTTGTTTCTTTTTCAGTGACACCTGCGTTAAATGCAGGGGGGTGTGAAGGGGGAATGGCGTCAGAGCAAAGTTCATTTTTTGATTTATTTTCTCTTTCTCGGTGAATGAGACTGGCATGTCGTAGTCCACAGTGAATGCAATTATACTTTGAAACGCAACAATTTACGAGATGTTTTGGACTCAAACAATTCGAACACAGTTTATTTCTCTTTACGAAATCACATCGTTCTGATACATTCATTTTTAGAAACTGAGAACATTTGTTCAAATTGTGAAAAGCGGATTTGCATAGAACACAAGTTTTCACATTCGATTTATTAATCGAATTTAGCATGAAATTTTTTGTTTTGTTTGAAGGGGGAATGTTTTTGTTAAAAGGTTTTGAAGCAGAATGTCTATTTACACTTTCTAGAGTAGAACTTCTGTTTTCCAAAAATGACATTAGTTCAGCAAATTGTGGATATTCTGATTTTTTGACTGAATATTCAAATAATTTCCTGGTTTCTTTATCTACCTTTTGTAATATAATATTTATAAGGATAGCATCAGACAGATTATTTTGTTCATATTGTAATACCTTTAAGGCCCTCAAATTTTTATTTACACAATCAATAAAATTTCTCAATTCTTTAGACTTTAGAGGACTCGTAATGTATTTTTTCATAATTAATTATGGCTGATAAATGAGTATCAATGAGCAAACGTTGATTTTCGAACCTTTCAGTAAGTGCTGCAAACAATGAGTCAAAGGAATCGTCAGCACTTTCTAATTGTTATGCTTCATTTTTAAGCGATGCTCGCAAATAGAAGAGCTTTTGTGCATCATTTAGCTGTTCATTATTGATAATTAAATTGGTAAATTGTACTTTAAAGATTGACCACTCGTCATATTTACCATTAAATGTTGGTAATGGGATTTCAGGCAATTTAACTCTAATATTATTGACATTTCTAGATTCAATATTATCAACATGAACATTTATTTCAGATTCTTTCAGATTTTTAAGAAATATATTGAGACTTACCTCAAGTTTCTCGAGACGATCTTCAAGTTCGTCTAATTCTTGTTCTACTTCAGATAGGTCTTTAATCTCGGGAATATCATAAAATTTATCCCGTAGTTCATATATCTTTGTTTGAAGCTCTGGTATTTTCCTGAGCTTTATTTCGAGCTCTGTACTTGAATAATTACTTTGTTCTTTATTGTCTCTAACGAAATTTTCTAGCTTTGTTATGGCGCCTTTTAAAGCACCTTTTGCTCTGTTAAGCTTTTCCATAGGTTTTCAGCTGACTCGTGCGATGACGGACCATCAAATGGATGTGAAGACTGTGTGTGTATAATTAAAATTGAAGACACGGTGGCTTGCCTTTAGAATATTTATATCACAGAGAGGTACACACACAAACAGTCACAACAAGAAGAACACAAAATGAGAACACAGATGCAATAAAGTTGCTTTTTGGGGTAATAAACCAGCTATTTAAATGACATTCGTCAATTATATGGGGAGTAGTCCCGCTATTTAAAATATAGGAACATTTGGGGATAAATCCCGCTGTTCGCTTTAGAATGTTGGGGATTAGACCCGCTGAAATAAACACGACGTGCCACAATGACAGCTAGTGCAAAAACTAAGGCTCCTATAGGAGTCCTAGCAAAAACTAAACTCTCGGTCACATGACCGCAGAACTGCGGAGCTCGTTCGGCATGCGCACAAGGACCGAACATAAGGCTTGATTCTTTTCTTGATTCTGTGCTTCTACCACCCGGTCTAATTAGAAATATGGAAATTTGTGGTATCAAGCAGACTTTTTTACATTTATATACATTATATACCGTAATTTCGGGTGTATAAGCCGCGGATCAAACAATAATTTTTGGACCCAGAAATCTTATTTAGTGATTGAAGACAAATATTTACGGCGATCTAAATAGTTACACTCATTTCTTAAAAAATTCTGGGTCGAAAAAGAATTGTTTGACCGGCGGCTTATACACCCGAAATTACGGTATATATATGTATGTATAAGGGAAAAAAGAATAAAAATTACTTGTTATGAAAAAGTATGATTTTGTGTCTCGAAGAATCTTAAAATTGTTGTAGATTTTCCTCGAAACTATTTATAAAAGTAATTTTATTCTTTCGTAGTTGCTTTACGGGGAGACACTTGCACGGATTTGATCTAGCGATGGGATTTCGACCCAATGTGATGGAAGATAAGCTGGAAGCCCAAGAGCCGGCTGTGAAACGAAGGATCTTCACCGTGTTCCGGGCGATGAACATTGTTCAGCGGAAAATGAGTGTAAGTACAATTAATGGGGTCAAGTACCATTTAAAAATGTCAAAAATTTTTTTTTTTAATTTTTAACCCTTAATTGTGGAAGCTGGCGTACGAAGTACGCCAATCAGTTCTTTCTGCCTGTAGATATCTAACTAGCTAATCACAAGCCTTCACTCTTCCTCTATCTTCCTAGAAATATCTCCCGTGTTCAATGCGCCTAGCCAGTCCGTTCAGTTTGACTTCTGTTTTCGCCCTTTAAACCAGTTCTTGCGAAAGGTTCACTTTGGCGAAGTGAAGTGTACTCAGTACTCAGTACTTTGTCCCTATAAATATGTGAAATAAAGTTTATATGTCTCCTGAAGATTAGTTGCGTAAATTCCAAGAACTTTCAGAAGAAGAGATAAAATGATAAAGATATACTTTATCGCAACTCTGTGCCCTTACGCACATGTGTTGGTTTAGCTGATGGCGAGCTGTTATTGTTGTAGCTCGAAACGCGTCCTGCTTAATTTTTCATTTTATGATGATTTTACAAAGATTTTTAGTTTATTTATCAATTTATCGCCAGTGATTACTGTGTTTTTCCCTAAGTCTATAGATGTTTGATGCATTTTTAAATTCAAAATAAATGCCCAGGAAATTAATATTTCTAACTTTTTTTTTCAGTGTTTTCTTCTTAAAGGATATCCTTTTCTTAGTTTTCAAAATATTTCTAAAATCTTTGCTTAATTTAATATTTTATGTTTTAAAAACTCAAAAAGTGAGAGTAATATTTTAACACTTCATATAAAATTAAGCTTAGCTTTTAGAGATATTTTGAAAAATAAGAAAAAAAAATAGACATGCTTAAAGAAGAGAACACTGAAATAAGTAAAAAATATTAATTTCCTGAGGATATATTTTGAATTTAAAAATGCATCTAATACCCGTAGGCTTAACATTATGGAGGGAAATTCAGAAAATAAATGACCAGCGGCCTTTATTATTATTTTATTTTTATTTTATTTTAAGAAAAGGAGATAAATAGACCGCTCCCAAAAGAGAGAATCTATCATTTAATTGGTGCAGAAGAAAATGATAATAGCCATTTTATTAAAAATTTGTCGTCTTCCAATTTATCTTTTAAAAAAGCTTACGGAGTCTTTTATATGTTGAAATTATAAAACAAACCATGAAATTTTTAACATCTAATGTTGACGTAATATTTGGATTCTTCGGTAAATTTTACCAAACGGGAATCTTTCGGTGAAGTAGCTTAGGAATTATCTATGCTAATAAAAGAAAGATATTTGTCTGTGGGCACTGGCTGGAAAGAGCTACTGCCTATAAAAGCCTGAAAATCTAATTAAGTATAGTCTTCAATTTGTTTCATACTTGCCAGCTAGTTTTAAGTTTATATTTGTTATTTTAATTTTATTCATTCAATATGTGAACATTTTACCCCGTCTCTAGCTTCTCAACTACTAATTCTTTCACTTGTCCCCGATTTGCCCTGTACATCACACGGGCAAAGTGTTTTTGCCAATCATGATTTGCCCGTACAATATACGAGCAAAAGATTTCAAATCATGATATATTATTCTTATAAGTATTTTTTCATTGTAAATTTCCCTTTTTTTAATACGAGCATTTTTCTAATTCAATTAGGCTAAAATTTGTATTAATAAAGAATACTGCCCAGTTAAACTGATGGCATTGAACTCACAAGCTACAAATACTAATTGTACATTAAAGCCTTATATTTTCAAGGGTTAATTCCGTTCGAAAAAAAGTTAAGAAGGGGAAACAGCTCTCCCCTTTCTTCTTTTTTTATACTTAATCATTGAACCTCCTGTACTATCAAAGACATGCTTTATCATATAAAAATATATCTAAAATTCAGAGTAAATGAGATAATTCTTAATAAAAACCCATTTAGCATTTATATAATTTAAAAAGAGTTATCCCCCTCTTTTATACTTAACCATTAAACTTCCAAAACTATTCAGAGATTTGAACGAAATCTGAAAATTCTGCTTGAAAAACCCATTTATATCAATTAAGGGGGGGGGGGGGCATTAGAACCCCTGTTCCCCCTATTTATACTTATTCAATGAACACCTAATAACAGTCACAGAATCGCCTCATCAGAATGATCCTAATCTAAATTTTGAACGAAAACTTAATTCTGCATGAAAATCCCATTTATATCAACTAAGGGGAGGGGCATGAGCCCCCCGTTCCCCCTCCTATACATATCGAATGAACTCCAAAAACTAATCAGGGAAGCGCCTTGTCAGAATATACCTACATACGAAATTTCAAGTGGATCGGATATTTTTATCACAAGTTATCGCGTTACGCACGAACGAACATACATATACAGAACGGACGGGCACATAAGCTCTCAGGCTATGATAGCCTGTGAGCTAAAAAAAACGGTGATAAAAGATTAAAAATTCTATAAAAGATGTAAAGAATAGCTATTATTATAACTTTTTTTAAAAATATTGATCAATTAAGTGGTTAATACTGTCAACTTCTGACGCAATAATAAATTATAATTATAAACAATAAAAAGTTTTTGAAAAGTGTAATTAATTTTATTCTGAATTACTACTTTCGGGCATTTATGAAATACAATTTTGAAAAAAAATTTGCTTGATAAGCGAGAATAAAATAAAAATTTCACAGCTTAATGAGCAGGCTTGAATTTTTCCACGCACTGCAATGAGTCATTCGTTGCCTGCTGGCCGCCGTATGAGGGGCTGCCATACGTGTTCGTAGGATTTTGATTTCTCTCAAGATGATTGAACGAATTGAATAAAGGTACTGCACCAAGATTAGTCAAAGCTTAGTGATTCTCAAAGTAAAACAGTTCGTAAAATTCGTCAGGTATCTTACGATTCATCAATGCTCCAGCTCATTCAGCACATCTGATTTAGACTTTCAGAATTCCATGTTCGTCAATCTCCCTACTCTCCAGACACGGCTCTTTTCGACTTCTGGTTGTTTCTACAATTGAAAGCACCATTGAAAAGATCCCGTTTTGAGATGCAATATGTAGAACGCGACGGTGAAGTTGAACACCATTCCAAAAGAAGCTTTACAGAAGTATTTTTGGCACTTGAATGAACTGTAAGTTAAGGTGCGTGAAGGCTCAAAGGGTTACTTTGAAGGGGATTAGGGTCCCAATCCCTTAAGCTAACTTATATAGCATCTTCAGCCAAGGATCAAGGTCAGATACATTTTGGACAGGCCACGTATTTCAAACATTCATAAAAGTGTAAGTAAAATAATGCAACTGTTTTAATTGTTGAACAGTGGTTGCTTTTACCTTATATTTGTTAAGGTCCCACACTAGGCACGGAAAAAGACCCGGATCATAATGTAAAGTCTATGGGAGCGTTCCTTTCAAATATCTCGCTCAAATTTTAATATTTTTGCATGTTTTTTTTGCACAAGATAGCTGAGGATGATCCACAACCGGCCTAGTTTTTACTTTTTCATTTTTGGTAAAATTTGGTAGATATAAAAAAATATATAAGCAAAATCGAAAAAGTAAAAACTAGGACGGTTGTGGATCGTCCTCAGCTATCTAGTGCAAAAAAAATCATGCAAAAATATTAAAATTTGAGCGAAATATTTGAAAGGAACGCTTCCATAGATTTTACATTATCATCCGGGTCTTTTTCTGTGCCTAGTGTGGGGGGGGGGGGGGGCTTAATTTGGAATTTAAAGGCAATATAAGACAATACAATTATATCATGTTCAATACAGTTATTTTGGTCAACGGATTTCGTATACTAAAGGTCTTACCGTCTACCAAAAAGTAATTTGGACACGTTCAATTTTTGACATTTTGTCAAATGTTTAAAAATATACTTGTCGGATTCTTCTGGAACTTCAGGATTATAAAGATTATTTTGGCCTCATATTTATCAACATTCATTTGATAAGCAGGACAATTAGGGGGCCGACAAAAAATCAAAGAATAATAGAAATATTTGCGATCACCCTGTACTTGAAAATGTACGAAAAGATTTATCACTGCAGAATACAAATATGTGGAAACTGTACAATATGTACACTGGTTTTTGTAAGAATAGCACGTATATTCATGGAAATAGAGCGATTTTTTTCGAAAAATTAAAAAAAATTCTGGTATGTTTTTTGTTTATATCATGCAGGTTTTTTTGACCAAATTTAAAGCTAATTTCAGAAAAATTGGCAAAATGTAGTAGAAAAAATATAGCGCAATTGGAATATAGATATATTAAATATTTTATGAAATATGAGTAGTTGTATGAAATAATTTTTATCTGCGCATGCGCGAACGATAAAAACGATTCTTTTACATCATTTAATAGCCAGTTCTATGGAGTAACTCATAAAAAAATCCAATCAAATATCATGAAAATTCAAAAAGATATTATTATAGTAAGCTATTTTTTCTTTGCTCTCTAAAATCAGCTGAATGATAAGGGATTCTCCACAAATTGACATTTTTTATTAACTGACTTTTAGGAAAAAAATATTTAATAAATACAATATCTAATACAATATTGCTGCTAATAAGTATCGTGACATCTGTGATTCAAAAGAAAAATTGCTTTTATTCACATTCATGGCCAATAATAAGAGAGAGAGAGGAGGGGGGGGGGGAGAAGCTCATGTGTTTCCGGCTCCTTGGCGAAAGGGTGCCAAATGTAGATTTTGTTTGGCGATTTTTTTCATGTCTTTGTTTAGTATGATATTGTTGAAATCGTCCTATCTGGGGTATGCCAAAGCATAGAAGAATCTAACGAAGATGCTATTTAAAGCAGATTAGTTTTTCGATTCGGTTTCACTATTTTAAGGTATCGATTTTTAACAAAGTAGATCACGTTGTTCAGTATTACATATTTTAAGTTTAAAAAAAGTCGGTTATTAATAAATTAGAGAAATTATCTTTGTAAATATACTTTACAAAAGAGAGGAGGGGGTCGCCAAAATCCACGTTTGCCTCGGAAAAAAAAGGATGATGACATAAGCACACTTAAAGCGGAAGTAAGTATATTTAAAAGTAGATTTTTTTTTTCTTTTTACGACGGCATAAAGATTGAAAACGTGTCTAGAAGTTTAAAAATTTGCAGCAGCGAAAACTGCAAGGTCAAATTTCATTGGAAAAAGTTTCCATTTAAAAAATGACATATGCGTTACGCACAGATATGTTTGTCATTTATAATATAGGTTAATGCTTTGAATTCAAATGCAGTCTTGTGTTATTTACTTAATCATATATTATATATAAATATAAATTATATCCCCAAAATTTAAAAACAAGTATGAGATGTTTTTTGTACCGTGGAAGCAACCTGATTGTCTAATAAATGAAAAAAAAAAAAAAAAAAAAAAAAAAAAAGAAGTCAGAATGGGGTCAAGTGTAGCTTTAGTGATTTTAAGTCTGTGTGTGCTGAAGGTTACTTTTTGCCACTTTCTTGAACAATTGGAGATTTTTCATCAACTCAACTCAAATGGCCTTAAACTAAATGGTGTAGAAGTTTTTTTTTTTTTTTTTTTTTTTTTTTGGGGGGGGGGGGGGTTGCGTGTATGTATGTATTTGAATACTTTAAATTAAATGAATGATAAAAGTTCACGATATAAATTGTATAATATAAAGGGACTCGAAATCCTTCGATTTTTTTTAAATTTAAGCATTCTAAGGTGCATGTTTGGACTAATCATAAAGGTCTGAATGAAGGAAAAAAAAAAAAAAAAAGATTCTATCAAGAAATTGACCAAATTCCTTGACAAAATTAGATTTTTTTTTTTTTTTTTTGAAAAATTTAAGTCAAATTTAAGATACATCTTCTCATACATTTTTGAACATTTCGAGCTAATTTATTTTTTAAACTATTCATAGAAGTGTGTTGTATAATTTTAATAATCGGGTTGATCATAAGTTAATTAATTTTTGAGAAAAAATAAAATGCACAAATATGTGTAAAATCACAGGAAAAACTTAATTTATTTTACATTTTCATGCATATATAAAAACAGAAAAAACCCTTTATTTTAAGTAAATCCAATATTTAGTTTCATCAAATAGAGCATAAGGAGCAAAAAAGAAATCGAGTCAATTGAAAACGATTCATAAAAGTTTTATCACTCTGAACATGTCTATATTTGCCAAACAAACACAAACTGAGAAAAATCACTTTTAACCCGGGAGAACACGCGCTTCCCCAGGGTAGAAATGGTTTTAACTTTGTCACCAATAAAATCAAATTATAACCGTCATTTTATTTAGGCGGAGACAATCCTTACAAATTTTGCGATAAAATAAGTTGAAGATTACTTTTAAAAGATAAGTGGTTACAATTGCAAAAATCATATGCATTCCGGGTCAAAAAGACCCGGCGCGTGTACTCCCGGGTTAAGTGAAGTGGATTATGGCATTTAAAGGGACAGAAATGTAATAAAATAGCTTTAAACTGTAATTATAATACTCGGATACTTTCAAAATTTCATCAGAATATACTAGGGATGATAAAATATAATTTAAGCAAAAAATTGAAACATGGATATTTTCTTCATTTATCGCCAATTGAAGGGTATTCAGTCCCTTTAAAATAACAAAAATGTGTAGCGTTATAAGAAAATCTCGAAAGATTAATCGCATTCGTGATTTCTTACTGGTTTTAACAGCGAATCGTATTTGTACAAAAACATTTGCCTTTTTTAGGAGCGTTCGTAATTATGTAAATACGATTTATGTAAAAAGCACCTATAGTTGTCGTACAGTCCGTCCATCTGTCCGCATATTACAATGCAAAAACTTTGCAACCGAATCGTTTGAAATTTAAAATATATAATTATTATATAATTTTGTCAAATCATTTCAAATTTTATGAAATCAGATGCATAGTTCAATTACAGAAACAATCAAAAGTATTCCGATACATTACGGTCAATGGGAATAAATAGTTTCAAGTGCATTTTAATGGTGCTACACTCTTTCGAGCATAATAAAATTGATATGTATGTATGAAGTATGTACTATAATATACATTGCGTATAATCTGTGGTGCAAAGAGTATTTGTTATTGATTTACAGGATAACACAAAAATATTCCATTACATAATGGTACAGGAAGAACATTGTTTGGTGCGCGTTTTAACTGTGTTAAACTTTTTAACATTTTATGAAATTGATTTGCGTTGCTGATGATTACTACAAGTTATTTCTTGTATAACAGAAAGTAGATAATATTGATAGGGACACACAAAAGATTTCGTCTACTATACTGTATCCGAAATACTGTGTACTGTTACATCAAGATCTGAATATTTTTAAGTGCGCTTGTGATTATATAAATACGTAGCACCTATAGTCATCGTTCATTCTGTCCGTCCGTCTGTCTGTCTTTCCGCATATAGCAGAGCAAAAATTCCCAAACCAAATCGTTTGAGATTTGAAATATATAATTGTTGCATAAATTTGTCGAGTCATTTCAATTTTTACGAAAATTAGATGCACAGGAATTAAAGTTATTAAAATTAGATCTTCATTAATAGGGCCGCACAAAAATATTCCACTACAAAATGGTATACGGGAAAACATTGTTTTGGGCGTGTTTTAATTATATTAAACTATTTCACATTTTATGAAACTGATATATGACGACCTCAGAAGCCAAGGGGTACAAGTGACAAAAATTCGATTTGGAGAAAATTGAGTTTAAAGATTATAAACGTAAAATTTGAACATCAAAAATAATTGATTGAATTGGAAAAGAAAACTGCCATTTGTTTTATTGTGGTCCTTGAAATCTCATTTTAGTAACTATATAAAATGTAGGGTACGATTTCAGTGAAATTTATAATTAATCAATATTGATTATTATTCGGCAAAAGTGGTCTATGCCGAAAACGAAGCCCATAATTAAAAAATCACTTATATTTCTTTACCTGATAATAAAAAAGCATATTTTCAGGTCTTCTGTGCACCTAGTTCAATTTTTTCGATTTTGTCACTTATACCCCTTGGCTTCTGGGGTCCTCATATGTTACTGAGGTTTAATACAAGTACTTCCGGTATAATAGAAAGCAGATAGTATTTACAGGTAAACACAGAAGATTTCGACCGCTATACTGAATCCGAAGTACTGTACCGTAATTTTGCGCGT
The DNA here is from genome assembly GCA_964019185.1 of Maratus speculifer. NCBI lineage: Eukaryota > Metazoa > Arthropoda > Arachnida > Araneae > Salticidae > Maratus > Maratus speculifer. The sequence goes on along the minus strand of OZ025295.1, from coordinate 39,763,519 downwards.
GTATTCCGTGGCTCAGTTAAGTCTTTTTCAGATCGGAAATTTTATTGTAAAAAAGAAGTCAAATAAATGTTAAGCAAAAAGTAACTCCCATTTAATTAAAACAAATTCTGGGAGGAAATCGACTTATCTGAGGCGGATACGTGCGAAATTACGGTATACTATAACAGCAAGAACTGAATATTTTTGTAACTTCGTTATAGAACGAATGCACCTCGTTTGCTATGCTTCACATGCAATTTATAACTTGTTCAGTTACTTATGAATTTAAGAAAATTTCTTTCATAGTCAGTATTATTACAACATATTTTTTTTTACTCTATGTAAAAATAATGGCATTAATCTATCAGTGGGCACACCTGCTGATATTTTACCACAGAATTAATCTGTCTTAAATAAAATTCTGAAGCAAAGAAATTATAAATAGATTAAAGCTCTTTGACTGGAGGTCGTTGTTATTTTAAAAATAATCATTACCTTCGGAATGATAGAAACCGGTTTCTCCATTTTCCAAGGCAATTTTTTGCATATTTATCAAAAATGTTGTAGGTGGAACATTTTTTGAAGTAGATGAATTGGTTAAATACATAACATTTTAAGGATTGATTTCTGTTATGAGTACGCAGAGGACACTTTTTTTTCTCTTCTATCCGCCAATAAGTCGAAAAGCTATTAAATTATATACAATATATTTGACTACTAATGGATGTGCTTGTTTTCATCTTTGTACATAAGGGATAAAATTATAAACTACGTTATTATAAATGTGCTAAACTATACTTTTTTTTTTTTACTTCGGTTTTTGGTGAAAATCTGACGGTTTTCGGTTTAAAGACTGTTTTCTCTCGTGTACGCAGACTACAATCTTAGGCGGTTGAAGAATTTCGAGAGTATACCATATGCATGTAATTTTATAAAGCTAATATGTAAATAATCTGATAACATTATAATGATTGCATCAAGTATAATGCGGTACTAATAATCCAAAAAGTAAAAAAAAAAAAAAAAAAAAAAAAAAAAAAATGGAAAATTAAAAATTTGAAATACATTTGCCTCTTATCCCTTCACACACACCCACATACAATAATAATAATAATAATAAAATAAACTGTAAAAACTCTTAAATTTTTGACTAAAGGGGGGGGGGGGGGAATTTACCCATGAATTTTCTAGCCTGATTGGACGAGTTTTACTATGATAAAGTTGTATACAGCTGAGAAACAACTGATAAAAAAAAGTAAATAATAGAATAGTAAGGCTGTAGATTATTTTTAAATAATTATTCATTTCTATGTATAAAACATTTATTTAATGCATATGTTTTTAACCGACTTCAAAGAGGAGGTTATGATTTCGACCTGTATGTATTTGTTGTTCACGCATAACTTTTGAAAATATGAACCGATTTTGATAATTATTTTTTTGTTTGAAAGCGTATGGGGCCCCATGTGGTCCCATTCAAATTTCATAAAAATCTGATGATTAGAACTTTTTTAAAAATAAAAACTTTAAATTTCAAGTTCATTTTGAAGTAATCGACCAATTAGAAGCGTTCATTTTCATGCTTTTAAGCTGTAAAAAAATTATCCTCTTTGCTGCATCATCTTTCCACCGTTTTTATATTAAACAATTACTTCAGCCTGTCATGGAGCATTCTCATGTATCAAAAGAGAGGTGTTCTATAAAAGCGGCGGAGTGACGATGCAGAAAAAGGGTAAAGTTTTTTTCAGTGTATGTTACACTTACATAGACACACACTGTTAAAAATTTGATTCATTTGCTGCAGCGTCACTCCACAGCTTTTATAGAATATCTCTTTTATGACCAATGAGAATGCTCCATAACACAGATAAAGTAACAGTTTTCTATAAAAGCGGTGGAGTGATGCTGCAGCAAATGAATCAAATTTTTAACAGTGTACGATCTTTTCAAAGGGAAAAATCCTAACTGAACAAGGGTCGTGATTCACATAAATTTTGCTCTGTTTTCGAAACGAGATACATAAATAAGAAAATTTACTTAAAACAGTGAAAATTTGCAAAAATTCAGGGTTCTGATTAATTAATCTGGTTTCATTAACAGTGCAAATTTTTCCTTGATTCTGGATCCTAACTACTCTTACAGAGATGCGAATTTTTTCCAAAGTACGAAATCTTAGCTGGAACAATTCTCGTATCCACCAAAGTGAAAGATCCACATCGATAAATACAGACATGAGAAATAGGTATCGGAAATCTGAAAATTCATCTCCAAAGAGCCTTATACATCAAAGCACAAGTGTTTGTGTATCAGGGTACTTGTTATGTCTGATTCACAAAGTGATTAAAGTGCATTGCTATGTGTATGTACACTGTCTTTAGATTTACATTTAGACAAATATAAATGACGAAAAATTTGATAAGCTTACGATTAAAGTTAAGCTAGTTAACTTCTTGCACTCATAAAACAAACTCGTTCAAGCGACTACCGCCAAGTTCTGGAATAGAAATTCTTAAGTTTTCTGTAATTTGGAAAACCGCGTCTGGTGATTTTGATAACATCTTTATTTTTTGTTTTTATGACTAAAAGGTGTATTTTAATATGAACATATAGAATTACTTTGCTATTCATTGAATAATGGAAGCAACTTGACGCGCTCTGATTGTGTAAGGTACTTTACCCTGTTAAAAATATCGTGAAAAATTACCTCTATTTTTAATGGCTATCTATTTTCTGACCAATGAAAACGCTCCATAGGCGTGTTTAGATCGTTCTCATTAGTCAAAAAATAGATAGCTTTAAAAACAAAGGTAATTTTCCACAATATTTATAACGGTGTACTGATGGACTGTCAGCTTTTCAACGCTCATTTCCAATGTCTACTGATTTCATTGTGGACGTTAAAGTTTTCTGGATGCGGTAAATTTCCGAAATGTTAAACCTTAACTGAACAAGTTCTCACATCCACTAAAGCGGAAATAGCCATCGATACCAATTGACATCTGCATATCAATGCACAATAAAGCGCATAGCTATGTGTAACAAAATTATCTTTAACTTTCAGATTTGGTTACATTATGCTCGTATTCACCATCTACCTCAACCCAGAACAACTTGGTCGAAAGCTCAAATGAAATTTATGATAACATTTGATTGGTCATTATCAAGGAGACATCCAATCAGGATGAAAGGTGAATACCGTTTGTGTGTTTGACCTAGGATTTCGGCTTAACTCGGGGTCGAAGTAGTTGGTGAATAAGAGCATTAGACACCAGAATGATTTTAGATTTTGTTCATGTAGCATTCCTCGATGTGAATACGACGACACATGGAGCACAGTATATGATTAGTTGAAACGATTCTGGACAAAAACGAGTCACCAAGCATCTTGTTGAGCTGGCTATTTTCGTCAATCTTGTTAACTTTTCACACGCGTACAATCGAATTCTTCCAGGAAATCATCATCAAATTTTATAATAGAAAATGCCTATCATTGCGATACATTGTTAAAAATTTTAAGCTTTTGCTACATCGTCACTCTATCGTTTTTATAGAATATTTCTATTTTGACCAATGAAAATCCTCCATAATACATTTAAGTAATCGTTTTCTATATAAGCGGTGGAGAGACGATGCAGCAAAAGTTGCAAATTTTTTAATAGTGTAAAAATTTGAAAGTTTTGCTGCATTGTCACGCCACCGTTTTTATAGAAAACGATTACTTCACTATATTATGGAGCATTCTCATTAGTCAAAATAGAGATATTCTATAAAAGCGATGGAGTGACGATGCAGCAAAAGTTTCACATTTTTAACAGTGTAGTTGGGAAAAAAGCGTCTGTGAAATAAATATTTGAGCCAGCCAAGAATAGATTGAGTTTCGGATTCCTCGTCAAATTATCACCGCTCATTTCCGATGCCATTACTGCGTTTATGGGAATTAGATTGTTGCTGTTTATCTATTGAATCATAGTGCAATTTTTGCTAAAATTTTTCTTTTTGCTTTTTCTGAGTGAAGGGGGAGTACTTTTGAGTACACTGCAAAGCATTTTACTATACATTGATATATGGAATCATTTTGCTGTGTACTCATACATGGAAGCACTTTGCCTCGCGCTTATGTGTAAGGACACTTTACTTGATGCATTGTCACTTTTCGATACCCACTTCCGATGTCCGTACGAGTCGATGTAGACTTTAAGATTTCATGAATGCGGTAGCTTTTCGTCGGGACAGATCTGAAGAAGTTACCACATCCAGAAAATCTAAAGATTCACAATGATACTAACCGACATTGTAAATGTCTTTTAAAAAGTTGACAATCAAACAGTGACAAGTAAAGCGAATACATCAAAACTCAACAAAGTGCTTCCATTAGCAATGCATTGCAATGAGCCATCATATGTCAGTATACATAATTATTATTACGGTATAAATAACTAAAAAGAAGGAAATAAATTTAACTTTTTCAAAAAAAATATAACCGACTTCAAAAAACGCGCTAAAAAGAATTAAATAATTCTTCAAAATTCTCTAATGATAAATCGTTATCCAATAACCACACATCGGATATCATGTACTGGCATAAAAACGGTTAAATTTAATATATAGAATTTAATATCCACCAAACAGGTTTTCTAGAGAATATTTTTCACAAAAGATTAATTTATACATTTTTGATTTAATTTATTAATATATACATATAAAAAGTAATAAATTACTTTTTGAAGTTGGTGCCAAACAATCACAATCGATAATGATTATCCCCATTTTATTTATGGTACTAGGCATAATATATCCGCAATTCATACTATACTTAAGATAGTTTGGCACCAACTTCAAAAAGTAATTTATTACTTTTTATATGTATATATTAATAAATTAAATCAAAAATGTATAAATTAATCTTTTGTGAAAAATATTCTCTAGAAAACCTGTTTGGTGGATATTAAATTCTATATATTAAATTTAACCGTTTTTATGCCAGTACATGATATCCGATGTGTGGTTATTGGATAACGATTTATCATTAGAGAATTTTGAAGAATTATTTAATTCTTTTTAGCGCGTTTTTTGAAGTCGGTTATATTTTTTTTGAAAAAGTTAAATTTATTATTGCAAAGAAATTTGATAAGTTATTTTAGTGCTTCAGCAATTTTTAAATTTTTGTTTAAGTCTGACATTTGATGGTTGATAAATTTTCAGAAATATGGAATTTCTATTACACCTCTTCAGCCCTCCTCAAATGGCATCCCTGCTGTAAAGGTCAGTCTTGATAAAAAATTTCGAAATTTCGCAAAAAATGTTTAAATAAAACTTTCAACTGTATTTTTAGTATTGAAAAATGGTATTTTAAATCCTTTGCGTTTACCATGTTCTATTTTGGCGCAATTTCTTTTTTTATCTTCTTTATCAATTAATTTTTATTTTACTGAAAAATAGCAAAATAGCTTAAGAAGTGCTTTTTTGGCCGTCAAAATTACAAATTTGAAAAATGAAATAAATTTTGACTTAAAAAGGATAAAAATAGGGCTGCCAAAATACACGTCTGAAAACCGAAATCTTCAGTAATGAATCCAACGAGCTTACCATCCAGTTGGTTTGCCAAGTCATGGGGAAGATGATTAAAGACGAGGGGAAAGGGGGAAAGCCTATTTCTTTAAAAACAAGAGCTATATGCTATATATAGAATGTTTTCCTAAAAGGTTAAAAAAAAAAAAAAAAAAAAAATACGTGTGGCACTTGGGGACTGCCACGGTAAAGTTATTGCACAGCACTTTTTATCAACTTATGCAATTATAATTATTTATATATTTTTTATTTATGCAGTTTTTTTTGTCTTTGATATTAATTCAAGTTACACTTTTTGAGCGTGATGACCGATAAGAAAACAAATTTTTTTCTTTTATTGAATAAATGAGATGTTAATATCGTTTAAAATATTTTTATTATCTTACAATACATGTAGGTTAATCAGGAATTTTTATCATTGAAGCTATAGGTTTATGGTAACTGAAATAAGAAACATAAGTTTGAGACTTGATATCCTCTAAATATCTGAAAAATACCGCGTCAATGTCTGCTGAAGTCTACCGAAGGATACCGTGCCGAAGTCTGCCGAACTAAAACGCCGTTAGCCGGAGTGTTAGGTTTTTTCTCGTTACGGAATTTCTAGATTCGGTCACCGCGCTCAAAGCCCGCGATAAAAGCTATGCAATAGCTTAAAAAATATTAGTTGTATAAAATATTGGTTTGTTGTATAAATATTGGTTACACATCATACCTGTATATATAAGAAGCGCACTTAGTGGTACCAAGTTGTGAATAATAACTGAATGTAGCTCCCATATCCTCACCTAACTCATTCACCAGATTTGATCCAACCTGACTTTTCCTTCTTGTCTAAATAAAAGAGTTTGATTACACGAATAAACCAATCACAGCGTATTAGTTACAGAAGAATACCTTTTGTCGCACTAATTAGGCAGCAGTGGCGTAGCTAAGGGGGGGCAAGGGGGGCGGCCGCCCCGGGCGCCGAGGCCAAGGGGCGCCAAATTCAGAAAGATTTAAAGCGAAATTTTTTCACATATTTTAACAATAAATAAGAATTTGATTTTTTTCTTATGTTTGTACACAAGAACGGTGTTTTCTTTAGTAAGGTATTTTGCTCCATCCAAATGATGAAAAAAGAAAAAGTTTCTGAAAATGTTTCTATGGAAGGCTCAACACACATGGTTAGAAAGATAATTATGTACCTGAATTGAGGCGCAAAAAAAGATTAAATAGGAGCGCCAAATTGAGAGTTTTAAATCTTAATTATTTCACATATTTTGACAATAAATAATAAAAAAAATATTTGTATGTGTGTGTGCCTGCGTGTGAAAGTTTTCCTTAGTGAGATATTTTGTTACATCTTCATAATGAAGAACTATGAATGCAAAATAATATAAATAACGCAAAAAAGACGAAATAGGGAGCATATAATTAAGAGGAGTTTTAAACCGGAATTATTTCACAAATTTAAATAGTAAATAAGAATTATTGAATTTTTTTCGTGTGTGTGAATGTTTCGGAGAAATTCGATGAAGGGGAGGGGGGTTGGAGAGAAAAATAATTATCGATCACTGATTGAGTTTTCAAATTGTCTAGCCTCAATTATATAAATAAAAAGGCCTGTTTGCGACTTGGAATGACATCTATGGTATTAAAAAATACATTTTTCATTTGTACACTAAGTCTAATTTGTCGGTTTTTCCAAACGAACAGTGAAATTTGGCCTCTGTTCATAATACATATATATATATAGGTGTGTGTGTGTGTGTGAAAATCTCTCAAAATGAACCTGTGGGGTGGGGCTTCCTTATCACTGTCTTCGGCAGCGTACACCGTGAATGCTAACCACTAAAAACCTCCTTTCAAAATTTTCTCTTTCAAAAGGATCCTCCTGTCAAAGGCCTTCGCTGCCTACATCCCCTATAGCAGGTAAACTGTGCAGAAGAGAATCGTAAGATGAATTGAAAGAAAAAATTCCGCAGAAATCAGCTTAATGAAACCACATATAAAAATGATGGTGAAAGATAGAATTAAAAACTGTAAGACAATCGAAAACAAAGTGGAATGAGCACAACTTAGTTGAAACTGAATACATAGAACCCGAGATAAGAATGCGCCGCTTGTAATGGAAAGTAAATCTAACAACTTCAACGAGTAAGGAAAATCGAATGAATCAAGTAAGTTGAAATTTGGCCCACAGATTCCGAAAAAAGAATGCGCCATTAATGTTTGATACTTGTGTTGAAAGAAGTTTATATTTTGAAAGACATACTCTTTTAAATGTATATAATCAGAAGAAAACCATGTAGACGAACTCTTAACTCATATCACGAAACCCTTGCCACAGAACACATTAATAATCTTCAATAAAATTGGCAAAATGCATTTAAATTATGTTTTTAGCATTATGTAACGTTATATAATCTCTGATCCATCAATTTTTGGAAATTAAATGGAAAGGGCGGTTTTAAAAAGATTTCTTTTTAATTCAGTTTTTAATGAATCAGCTTTTTCCAAGCTTTTGTACTCACGCTGTCAGTAAAAAAGAAAAAAAAAAAAAAAAGGGTAACATCCCCAGTAATTGGCACTTTAAGAATTTGTCTTTAAACTTACTTCAATTTTCATTACAAAGAAATAAGATATTTACTTGGAAATATTTTTAAATCAAAGAATGCATACCTGTGCATCTATTTTGCCCACTAAAAGCAAAGAAAATTTAAAAAATATTTTTATAAAAATATATTTATAAAAAGTTGCTGAAATCACCAGTAATTTTGCACCTAGAGCACCAATATATGACACCTTGTGATCCAGGAAGGACAACGTCTGTCGGTGACAAGACAACGTCTGTCGGTGACAGGACAACGTCTGTCGGGTCCGCCAGAAATATATATAAAATGTAAAAAATCCATTTAGAGTTTTCAATCAAATAAACATATAAATAGTTTTCATATGTATTTTGTAAGCAGGGGAACTCGAGTTGAAACTTCTTGTATTTATAACTTTGAAATATAACTTACAAGGAATCAGTTTTGATGCTGGTCGCACCTATCATTGTTAACTGATGCATTAGAAAGCCCTATATTAGGAAGTTTGGGAATCGGTAAAATTTTTCTGTTAAAGTAATATTTTTACATTTTACAGAAACATATGCGAAAATGCCATTTTGAAAATTACTTATTGAACTATAAAAATAGATTTTTTTTTTTTTTTTTTTTTTTTTTTTTTTTTTTTTTTTTAAGAAAAGCATTTAAAATACAAATTAGTCAATAATAAATGTAAAATATTCGAAAAAGCTTAAAAATTCCTTCAAGAACCTACATATTTGATTTCGAAAAATTACAACATTATATCCACATTTTTGGTGGAGGGAAAAGTTGGCGTATTTTTCAAAAGTAGAGCTTTTTGACAGCCGTAGCTGCTTGTCGCATTAGAGCTATAGTTTGTACTTCACAAGAAAGTGTAATATCAGACCTAATTAGACGAAGTAAATTTTCTAAATTGTATAGAAATGTTAAATTTTTAAATGATTATTTATATCAAAACACGAAACATTTAATTCAACATTTCATTTTAAACATTCGAAAAGTTATTCGACTTCATAAAAAAATAGTTTGTTTGTTTTGCAGTTTACTAAAAAATAGATTTCAGTCACCTGGAAAACTTTTTACAAAAATTTATTTTTATTTATACATTTATCGTCTGGATAGAAAAAACTAATACATGTTTCTCATGCTATCAATCATACAACAAATCGCAATCTCATTTAATTCATACACTAGCAGGGGAGACCGAGCTTAGCTCGGTCAAAATTAACTTTGTGTTCAACTCGATATAGTATTTTCACTGTATCATTAACTCTGTATTATTACTGTAAAACATGTTTATAATAGTATTATTTAGAAAAACAATCAATAAGAAAACTGTTTTTATGCGCATATTTATAAATTTTATTTTATTTTAAATTTTACAACGAAAGGACATCGATCTAAATCACTTTATTAGCTCGACTCTGATTGGTTTAACCAAGCATCTCGAATCCTCTTAAGAATGTATAAAAATATTCTTTACATTCTGAAAGACAATATTTTTTGCTAGATATAGCCAAATTTGGAGGCATTCTTTCATTTGGCTCCAAATACGTGTTTTGGTTTTCGTAATTTTTATAGTCGATTTTTTGGCCATATGTCGCCAATATTTTGTCAAATATCACCAAATTATTGGCTTTTGCCATATTCTCGTGACCCTGACCCGTATTACCCAAAATGAGCCACTAATAAAAATTGATCAAGCATGTGACATAGCTCAGTCGTCTTCAGGTAATCAAAAACAGTAGAATATAAAATTGAATCAAAATCGTTTAAGCCATTTTTTAGGTAAAATTAGCTTGGCAGAATTCCGCAATGAAGCGAAATGACCCACTAATATAATTTTGTTTAACATGCGATTCAGCCAAATAGTCTTCTCGTGACAAAAAACGTTTTGTTTCAAAATTTAGGTAAAATTGATTGAGTCGTTGTTATATATAATTAGAATGACCCTAGCTGATTAAGACCCAAAATGACCCACTAATAGAATTTTCGCGAGCATGTGTCCAAGCCAAATGGTTTTCTCTTGCTCAAAAACGATATAATACAAAGTATAGTCGAAATGGTGAGTACCATTTTCTATATAAAATTAGCATGACCCATCATGACCAACAAATGACCCTTATAATCGAAATCTCTCGAACGTGTGGCCTAGCTCTTTAGTTTTAGCATGCCGGAAAACATTAGATACAAAATTTAGATAAAATCGATTGAGCCGTTTTTTAGATATAGTTAGTTTGACCCTGACCCCTTATAATCCAAAATGACCCATTAATCGAATTTTCTCAAAAATCAGAATTTCGTTAAAATTGATCCTGCCGTTCTTTAATTATACATAGGTTGACCCAGACCCCTTATGATCCAAAATGACCCATTAATCGAAATTTTTCGAACATGTAACCTAGTCCAATGATTTTATCGTGCTAAAAAAATGTTGCATACAAAGTTTCGTTAAAATCGATCCACCTTTTCTTTAGATATAGCTTGACCATGACCCATCATGACCCACAAATGACCCTCATAGTCAAAATCTCTCAAACATGTGATTTAGCCCATTAGTTTTCTCATGTCAAAAAACTGTCACATACAAAATTTCGTTATAATCCATCACGCCGTTCTTTAAATATAAATAGCTTGACCCAGACTCTTAATGACCCAAAATGACCCATTAATCGAAATTTTTCGAACATGTAACCTAGTCCAATGATTTTATCGTGCCAAAAAAATGTTGCATACAAAATTTCGTTAAAATCGATCCACCTGTTCTTTAGATATACACTGGTGTCCAAAAGTTAAGCATAATTGGTAATTAAGTAATTATTTTTAAGTATTGAAAGAAATATGAATCGGAATGTGCTGAAACTCCAGGTGTGTAAACAAAATAGTACGCGTCACATATTTTCGCGAAGAGTTTTCCCCGAAATCGAACAGGGGACCGTCAACAAATTGAAAAAGAACGAAGATCTTTTGGATAACCCTGTCAAAACTAATGTAGCAAAAGCGTTCAAACTGCACATTATGATTAATTGGCTTATTGTAATGTACTGTGTTAATTTTTACAAGAATAGCATGTATACTCGTAGAGAAATTAAGGTTTTTATAAAAACAGTCCTAAATTTTTCCAAGTTTTTTGCTTATAATTTGCAGAGTTCTTATTATAAAATAATGTTCTTTTCTGAAAATATGACAAACATCATTGTACACAATACCCTGTCATCAGAATTTAAAAATAATAAAAATTGTATGAAAAATGAGTATGTTTAGTAAATAAATTTTCATTGCGCATGCGTCAACGATATCAAAATGTCATTTGCATATTGTGTTAACTAAATGTATAGAGCAACTTCTGTAAAAGTTTCAAAAACATAGCTTGAAAATTCTGAAAATGGGAGCCTATAGAATCAACTCAAAATCCTTTATTCCCTAAATGAAGCAAAAACATGAGGGGCTGTATCCATATTCCATTGTTTAGTGCCTACACAATATTGCACGTACAATTATATTTAGGTAAAACCCCTGATTTTTTTGCTTCCTTTAGGAATAACGGATTTTGAGTTGATTCTATAGGCTCCCATTTTCAGAATTTTCAAGCTATGTTTTTGAAACTTTTACAGATGTTGCTCTATACAATTAGCTAACACAATATGCAAATGACACTTTGATATCGTTGACGCATGCGCAATGAAAAATTATTTACTAAACATGCTCATTTTTCATACAATTTTTATTATTTTTAAATTCTGATGACAGGGTATTGTGTACAATGATGTTTGTCATATTTTCAGAAAAGAACATTATTTTATAATAAGAACTCTGCAAATTATAAGCAAAAAACTTGGAAAAATTTAGGACTGTTTTTATAAAAACCTTAATTTCTCTACGAGTATACATGCTATCCTTGTACAAATTAACACAGTACATTACAATAAGCCAATCAATCATAATGTGCAGTTTGAACGCTTTTGCTACATTAGTTTTGACAGGGTTGTCCAAAAGATCTTCGTTTTTTTCAATTTGTTGACGGTCCCCTGTTCGATTTTGGGGAAAACTCTTCGCGAAAATATGTGACGCGTACTATTTTGTTTACACACCTGGAGTTTCAGCACATTCCGATTCATATTTCTTTCATTATTTAAAAATAATTACTTAATTACCAATTATGCTTAACTTTTGGACACCAGTGTAGGTTGACCATGACCCATTATGACCCACAAATGACCCTCATAGTCGAAATCTCTCAAACATGTGATTTAGCCCATTAGTTTTCTCATGTCAGAAAACTGTTACATACAAAATTTCGTTATAATCCATCACGCTGTTCTTTAAATATAAATAGCTTGACCCAGACTATTAATGACCCAATATGACCCATTGAAATTTTTTCTCGAACATGTAACCTAGCCCAATGTTTTTCTCGTGCCCGAAAACCATAGAGTGCAATTTTTAGTCAAAATTGCGTGAGAAAATCTCTAGATAAAAATAGCATGACCCACAATGACCCCAAAAATGACCCACTAACCGAATTTTCTCGAACATGTTACCAAACCCAATGGTCTTCTTGTAATCCAAAACGATACAATATAAAATTTGGTCAAAATCGTTAGAGCCGTTTTTTAGATAAAAATGGCTTGACCCATAATGGCCCAAAATTGACCCACTAATCGAAATTTTTCGAACATGTGACCCAGCCCAATAGTTTTGTTGTGCCAAAAAACGATTGGATAGAAAATTTCCTTAAAATCGATCCAGCCGTTCTCTAGATATAAATAGCTTGATCTTGACCCATTATGACCCAAAACGACCCAATAATCGAATTTTCTCGAACATGTGACCTAGCCCAATGGTCTTCTCGTGCCCGAAAATGTTAAAATCCAAACTTTTGCGAAAATCGTTAGAGCCGTTTTTGAGATAAAATTTACCCACACACACACACACACAATTTTTGCTCGCATTATAGTATAAGATATCATACATACTATACTCAAGGGATAAAGCAAAGAAAATTTTGCAGCACCATATTTGGCAACTTAACTCGTTTTTGGCATGAAATAAACAAATAAAAGTCTAATATTAGAAAATTACAAGTATAAAAATAATATATGAAATATTATTTTAACAGAGAAATTTTATCGGCTCTCTAATTTTTATGCATAGGGCTACAAAGTGAAGCAGGTCTCGATGTTCACGATGGCACGAGTAGCATCAAAAATAATTCCCTTGTCAGTAAATTTCTTGGGAGTTGTAAAAAAGGACAAGACAGGAAAGATTGTTACTCCCGAGATTCTAAAATTTAATTTACTAAATTCTCCTTTTTGCTATTTTTGAAAAAAAAAAAAAAAAAAAAGAAAGAAAGAAAAACATTGTTTACAAGTACTTTAAAAAATTGAACACTAAAAGAAAAAGGAACTAAAGATTTTTCGAATTGTCCAATCAGTATGACTGTGTTAAAATTAATAAACTAAAATTACATGTCATATATGTTTCTTTAAGCAATGAAGTCGTCGCAGTGGGTGCTGGAAATGTTCTCTCTGAATTTCCAAGTACAAGCGAAGATGACTTTGCATGTGTTTAAAGATGCCTAACCAGTGGCGTAGCGGCGTAGCTACACATTTTGGCGCCCGGGGCCAGAAGAAGTTTTGCGCCCCCCCCCCCCCCAAAAGCCTCAATTAAAAAATAACAATATTACTTTCCTCGGGACAAAAAAAATTGACTTGTAAAGGGAAGACACTTGTATACTCTTCCTTATTTTTTAAAGATTCAGCTTATTTTACTCAAACACATTGAACTAAAATGCGTGGATGGAACCCGATAATAGAAAATTTCTAATTTTCATCAATACTGAATGTGTATGGAAATTTCAAAAACTTAGCGAGACGTTCACGGATATGACTGTTGTTTTAAACGTATCGGAATACCAACATTAAAAATAAATTTTCAAAATCACCTTTGCTAAAATTCCTAAAATTTGCCCGATTATGGAAAAAAATGTAAACATATACTGGTCTATATGTCTATATACATACACTATATATAAAAATCTTTTGTTTCAAAACGGCAGCCACCTTAGAATTTCAAATTGCTATACCATTTTTTTTTTTTTTTTTCGATAGAGGGGAAACCAAAAACTGTTCTTGAATCCTTCTATCGAGATAACAATTATGCAAGAAATAAATTGTACATTTTTTTGTATATTTCTAATTACTAGTTTGAAATTTTTAAGAGGTCCCCACTTTGGATGGTGGATCAAGATGTCCAACGAATGTGGTCGAGATCTTAATAAACCCTTCACACATGCATACTCAATCATACCAAATCGGTGTATAAATACGAGCGCAGTCGCATAATATTGATCAGATATTTATAGAGAGATATACAAGCTATATATAGAGAGATGAAAAGGAAAAGAATTAAAGTCTTTTTAAATTTAAAATTTAAAATTAAATTAAAATACTAAAGTTATTTTCATAACTTTAAAATTTGATTCACAGCTTGTAATTTTGTTTCCCAGCACAACATTTATTACATATTAAGCGGGCAGATCAAGTTGATGATTTGAAAAAAAAATGTTTCTGTATAAATTTCAGAATGTAAAGATGTCTTCAAAAAGAATTTTTTTTTCAAAATTATCAATAATAACAGAAGTTATACAGGGTTCGTACGGGTCCTGGAATTTCAGAACAAGGAAAATCTTCGGTACCAGTTTCTTCTTATAGAAAATTTCTCTTTAAATAAGGCGAAAATTCGCGTGTTTGAACAAAATTATTATTTTTTTATATATGTATATAAAAGATACTGGTATTTGACCAGGGAAACGTGGGAAACTAACGTTACCTGTACGAACCCGTAAAAATTTCTTGTATAACATCATTTGCTGTAATGTTAAGAACCAGGTTTGAAGCCGCTTTTCTAAAAAAATGATTTTTTGGCATCGCGTGCATTCTTATTTAAAAACTAATTATCACAGAATCTGGAAATTATGTTTATTCTTAGTTTACATGGTGTTAGTTTATGCTGAACCTTAATTTAGTCTTTTGTCACAAAAAATTGTACAATTTTTTGTTGAAATCTAGGGATTATGATTAGAAAAGCCATTAATTACGATAAAGAATTGGAATATACTTTCAAATTCTGATTCACTGTTATAAATAGCAAAATATAAAACATTAAACATATAACTGCAGTATAATTTGAAAAAAAAAAAGTTGTGCGTAAAAAATGCATATTTCAAAATATATATTTTTCAAAAGCCACTTTTGTCGTTATGATTTAATTAGTTAATATTACTGAATATATGCGTATTCGAATATTTTATCAATCCATGAGAATGTGTGAAATTAAAGAAAAAAATTGTTGTATTTTATTCATTGAATGAAACTACAGAGCTTTTTGCGCTGCTTTAAATACGGTCATTTTCTGGATGGTCAACGTGATTTGCCCCCTTAATGCTTATATAAATAACGCCTGCATCCATCTGTTCAAAGTACATACAAATTTTATACAGACATGCATACAATATATACTACAATAAACCGAACTGGGATGAAAAATTATAGCTAGAACCAGAAAACGAGCCTGGATTCACAGCGTACTCGGCTGTTGGTCTAAACACTGAGAACCAGAGTAACAGTGGTTAGAGCAACAGACTAGTACGTTGTGGATCCGGGTTCGATTCCTATCTCTGGTCAATTTTTCACTCCATTTGGATTTATTGCATGCATGTCTGTACAATATTTATACATACCTTTAACATTTATTGCGTTCACGATTAAATTCAAAGAGAAACTTATGATACAAAATGCTAAAATTTGGAGAATTCTCTTTAGTTTGTGATTAAAGCCTTGTACATCATAGATCCAGGGATTTTTTTTCGGATCTTGACCATATGTTAATCAAGACCTAATTAACGAATCAAACTAAATGTTCCTCCAAAATTGGTAGCTTTTGCCCCTGCTGGAAAATACGGCCAACATATTAGCAAGAAATACGTTATTTTTTGTCAATTTGAGATGTTTGCACGACCTAAGATCATATAGGTCTTGAAATTGACATAAATGAGTCGTGAAACATCCAATCAAATTCGCGGACGTGATTGTAAGATGCAGCGACGAAATAAATAAATTCAGCTCCCAAAGAGATTCCCGAGTCAAATTCATTTTCCCCATTATTCTCTCAGTTATTCATTTCATAATTAGATATAGTTTTCTCTAATGCATATGCTCTAAATTGAAGTATATATCAAATATATTTAATTTAAAAAAAAGTTAATAGCCATTTTAACTGGTTGTACTAGGAAGACAAAGTCCTAATTTCTTTTTTATATGATTTAAGAAGGGAAAATGTGGGGATAGGCCGCCCACATTTCATTATTTGGCTGGTGTCAATGCCGATTTGATGGAAAATGAAATTTGAAATAGAAGAAATAATATAACATTACTTGTTTTTCTATGACACCTTCCTCCAATTTTTGATAGAAAAGTTTATTTTTCTCTTTTTTGTTAAAAGTTAACGATTTTCTTAAGTCAGTTAATCAAAATTATAATACAGGCTATATTACTGTAAAGCATACACGTTTGACAGGAGCGGGGTTCGAACATGCGATCTCTTTCTTCGAGAAGCACAGTTTATATCCGGCGCCTTAGACCGCTCGGACATTGCGTCCGCACTCTATTCATCGAACTTATTCAACACTTTTAATTAGCGAAAAAAAACTAACTATTAGTTTTTGCCTAGTTACTAAAAAGTACTGAATAAATTTCGATGAAATAAGAATCTAAACCATTCTCGAATCCACTGGAACACACACACAAAATTCCATTAAAATTGGTCCAGTCGTTTAGGTGGAGTTCAGTGACATACACACGCACAGAAGATTTATATATATTGTTGGAGTGAAATAGACCAGCAGTTGCTTTTCCACAAACCACTCATATTCTAACTCTAAATATATATTTTTTTCTTAGCTGAGTAACTTTACGTGATCGTATATATAATCCCTAGCTAGAATGATAGGTCCTATGCTGGACTTTAAGGAGCGATATTTTTACTTAATCATCGCCAAAGCGTTGTGAATTTTTAGTAGACATTCTAGCTTATAGGATTCCCTTAAAATCATTAGGGTTCAATCATCAAAATATAAAGAATAACTACACTCATTTTACTAGGAAGAATGATAAAAGGGAATTTTAAATTAATTAATTTATTTGCAATTCTATTAATTACATACAATTTACAATACCTTTAAATGTTACATAATTTATTTTAAGCATCATTTACTAATCTAGAAACAGAATCTACATTTATTAAAGTTATACATTATTCACTTTCCCATGTCCTCATCTGGGTACAAAAATCCCTAATCACAAAACATGTAATATAAATATGGGAACAACAATATATATTAAGCATTACCTGTTCTCTTTTTTTACATCAGCATAGATGGAACATACACTAACTTTTTTTTTATCACTGACCATTTTTTTACGTGTAGAACTCACCAACACTCTCATTCTTCTTCCAACAAGAAAACTGACTAACTTCTCTGGGAAAAAAACTGGAGGCGGACTTCTAATTATCATATTCAGATTTTTTTTTGGGGCATCATTCTGGCCTTCGGAAAGCCCCTTAGCCAATCTGTGATTAGCCCCACATCTGATTAGTATCATGAACAAAACTATTTGCACAAGGGTCCTACATGCTCCTCCCCTGGTCCGGCTGAGCTGACCCTTGCCCCGACGTCCCTTGCCTCCAACATTTTCCCAGAAGTGGCCCCTTCAAGGGGGTGAGAACAGGGGCGCAGTCCTGCGGACTGTCATAAATATTTTTGTGACTGGCTATAAACTATAGCCGACGTATACTGTCAGCCCCATTGTATGGGCTCCCCAGCTTGGCGCCTCATGACTGCTCAACAATTAATTATACAGAAAATCATACATCTCTGTAAACAAAATTAGTTACATTTTTTTTACACAAAATAAAATTTCACAAAATTTTACTTTCACTACAACATCTTCCCCCCCTTGGATAAATGAAAAAAAAAAAACAAGCTCTGTTGTGTGTGAAATGTTAAAAAAATGAGTTCTGTGCTGCTTTTTATTGCAACGCACCGCTGAAGAATCCAGTTCATTGATCATAGTGGCACAGTCATCAGTGTCTCTGAAGAGTTTTACCGTCCATTACAGTGTGGTGCAAGAGTCTGTGACACCTTTTTGAGTGTCCTTCAGCTGTATTCCAGTCTATCTTACTGTATTGCAACAGTCTGTGGCACAAGTATAAGTGTCCTTTTGCTGTGTCCCAATCCGATTTTCAGCCGTGGAATTCGTGAAGCCAACCTCTTTGATACAGCTCTTCAGACAGCAGAGAAAGAAATGCTTAGCTGCTATGCCGTAATTGAGACTTTTTACTTTGTCCCGACCTCGCCCGGTCCTTCACAGGCTTACTAGAGACTGGGTATTAGCAAATTTTTGTTCTAGTTCAAGCAATGGCCTCTTCAAAGAACTTTTCGTGTAATATAACTTCGAAGTCACTCTTGCTTCAACTACTATGTTAATGATTATTATCATTGTTCCCAGAATTTTGAATATTTTGGTAGATGAGCCCTGTAAACATAGGCTCAGATTTCTAGACCAAATGTTAAACCAAACTCTGATAGCATCTAATATAGAAAGTAAAACTGGCTAAATTTACATCATTGTACTGAAAAATGGCATTTTAATATATAATTAATATTTTCACATATAATGTACACACAACTTATAAAATTGATGTATGACAATAGTATATAAAGAAACAAAACAAGAATAACACACTTCAATATGCAAGAGTCCGATTCAAAATCAATTCTATATTTGTTCATACCCACACTATGACAATATATCTTCAATTATATATATATATAACATCCTGAAGAGGAATCAATGTATGCAAAAAAAAAATATATATATATTATACTAACACATACGCCAGAAAAAATATTTACAGCGGACAGAACAAAGTTCACGCGTATGCAGCAAAATCATTCTAGACTATATATAAAAATCTATACCGATTATATTGATCCCTACATTCGTTCAATTCCCTTTCAAAACCTAGTCATCGTGAGAGAAAAAAAAAAAAATTTTTTTACCACCCGCTCAAGACAACTGAATTTATGTGAAGACGAAATCGTGAAAAGAGAAACAAAATATATTCCTCTTTTCGCCCCAACACTGACAGCCAGGGACGGGAATCCAGTTTCCCACGATTAAAGTGTCATTAGTACTTCACACCCCTTTAAAAAGACCACAAATGAGCTGACCCTATACTTCTGCCGACGCGGGAGAAATACAACGCGTCTGACCACTCAAAGCGTCATCGGAAGGATTACTCATACAAAGTAAGTACATATATATCTCTGTATATGTTGTATAACTTAAGTGAAACAGTGTGCTTTATTCTTTTAATCTTAGCCTATAAGAGAGAGACAGTAGTCATTCCCGTATATTAATTGCTTTATGTGTCTCGTAAAAGTTGAATTATTTACTATATACTTTAGACAACATGATTGATAGCCGTAATCATTGGCCTCTCACTTTTATCCAGAGAGCCAGACATGACACACCGTCTTGCTGTAGAGTGTTTGATGCTATCTTATGTCTATAAACTTTATACACCCAATTATTTTGATCTATTAAATCCTCAGTGAAACATAAATCAACTAGCCTGCTTTGTAAGCACCCTATTAATTTTTTTCTCTCTTTTTTTTTTTTTTTTTTTTTTTTACGCTACATTGCGTACAGAGTAGCTCTGCCTAAGATGAACCTATTATCTGCCTAAACGGCCGGTTCACGACGCAATCAGGTTAGTTAGCGACTCATCGTGCTAGTATAGAACAGTTTTTTTAATTATTTGTTTAATCATGCTACTGCCATGTAATTTTAATGCAGCTTAGGGTTATAAGGCTAACAATGAATAATAGTTTAAACTTAGTCCTGATAATTATGTTTTATCCATTTATTTATTTATTTATTTTCTAACTGCAGCTCCAAATAGTATTAAAATTTTAAAACATCTAAAATGAAATTTTCAAAATAAGCCGAAATCTAACTACGCTCTTCTATGCATACATTTTATGTATATGTTTATTTCTTTATTTTCTTAAATCTATATATATTGTAAATTCACTATACTAACAATAGCTCGGTTCTTCCCCCTTTTTTTTTTTTTTTAGGTGAATAACAGAAAAGCTGAGACTCCATGATCTGATGCCGGCCGGAAGCAGAGACCTTCGCCTGCGAAGCTGTCTGCACATCAGACGCATCGAGACAACCCCTCTTTTATGTTAAAAGTATGTACCATCTTATTATAATGATTCATTACTCATCCTTGCTTTTATATCTTAATTTATTTATTTATGTTTTTTTTTTAAACAAAACTGAAAAATTTACGTATTTAATGCCTAATAATTATTTTTTTAAATTTAAGCAGAAAAACCAATTCTATATGGAACCTGGAGCTTGGTATTTGCATTTTTTTTGTATTTTAAAATTTTGACATGGAATTGAAGCTTATTGTTGTTATTATGTTTTAAGAGAGTTAATAAGATAACATTATTATTTTTATTATTATTGTTTCATTATTATTATTTTTTATTATCATTATTACTATTTTAGCCCTACCATGTAACACTTAATCCTGTCTCCATAGGAAATTACTTCCCTTGCACTTTTAAGAAACTGAACATTCCCACTGTTAACGAATTTATGTTTTATTTAATTTTAAACTTATAATACCCCTTTTTTTTAAAAAAATAGTTTCAATGATAGATCCACAGAATTACTCGCAAAGTGCTGTTTTGGCCAATTTTGCCATCGCACCTTTAGTGATTTTTTTTTTTACAACTTATATGGGAATTTTAAGTACTAGCAATAATCATATATCTTATTTTTATTACACTATTCCTGAGATCTAATCTGTTTGGTTTATTTCAGCGCCCACTGAAGATATTACTGCCCAGCCATGGCCTTTCTCCAACTGTGTACTTCCTGGAAGGCGAAGCATGACCCTTCAGCTAGATCGGAAATCGAAGCAGGCTCCTCAGCTAAAACGAGGTAAGTCTCTCTTGTAAGCATGACCTCCAATCTTCCTTGCATGACGCCTCCCATCCCCTCATTCTAGCGACTCAACTGACCCAACCAATCCCACTGAAACATATCTCCGTTTGTTTACCAACACCTAGTCAGTGAGGGGACCAGAAGTGTCGTAATATCACGAGTAATCGTTTCACTCTGAGTCCTTTTTTTAATGCATTACATGACGAATCCCTAAGCGAGACCCCCGCATCAAGTCTTTCTAAGTCAAAGTTATTATTATAACTCAGTGAAAAGCAAATAAACTAGATACCAACAACAATAATTTTTTTTTTTTTTTTTTAGATCCCAACCATATATTTCTTTATTATGTTTAATATCTATGTTTCAATTATCCTGTAATTTGATCATGATACACACACATCTCTTCATAAGAAGAACAGAAAACCATCAATTCCAACATTGACACTCCCCTCTTTTTAATTGCATGAAGAAGCATGAAGAATTGTCATTCAAGCTTGCGTTTGCACGCTGTCTTTCTTTCTTTTTTTTTTTTTATTATTTACTTATTTTATTTATTTATTTATTTTTTTTTAATATGAGAATCTTATTGTAAGCTATAAAGCGAGATCGCATGATATTATTATTTCTTTTTTTATGAATTTTATCCGTCATTATAACATGTTTTCAGGACAGAAGAAGAAGCTGTATGTCACAAAGAAATTTATTTAATTATTATGTTTTACTATATTGTATGCATCTTTATATATTTATTCGTGGAAATTTACCCTGTATAAACTGTGTTTCATTGTTATAATATGCATTATTTTAATTTATTTATTTATATTTCAAGTATATATTGTGATTATTGTATCACTGCTCCTACTTATATAGTGTGCCAGCTGATTGTTTAATTGTTTATATTGTTAGCACAAAGTTTAAATATATTGTGTTCGTACTGTAATGAACTGAAGCGTGTTTCAAAATTTGTAAATAACTAATATTTAATTTGTTAAATTTATAAACCGGGACTGCAGATAACTTCCATGCCTAGTGAGCTTATAAAACTTCGTCTGGGGACAGGGAAAACCTAAAAATTTATTATGTCTATATTTTTTTTTTTTTTTTTTTTTTTGTTGCTTATCTTAATCCGACCATTTTTTTTTTTTTTATTAAGATTGTCCATATGTGTGTGTGAATCACGTTAAAGTGAAAAAACCTGTATTATTCATATTATTATCATTACTGACCCAAATAAGCGCTTACTTAATTTAGCTATATGCTTGCATGCCTGCAAAACACGATTCCCTGTGATTTGTCCCGTATTAATAAATTCTCTCTATGTGTTATCGCTCAAAGTACTTAAATGAAACTTTAGCAACCAGTTTCCTCATGTGGCTAGCGTAAAAAGAAATTCTCTCTCGAGAACAGCATACACGAACTGGCTTTTACGCCTGTATACACTGACCCCGGAGAGCGACATAGTATGACGTCACCAACAGCGCATTTCTCCTCTCTCCACGAAAAGCGAAAAGGGAGGGGGAAACGGCGCTCCGACACTCGTATCTCATTTGCATAAAAAAACATTCCTATTTCTCATCGGGGAGAGAGAGCGTGTGTTCCGGTAGAAAGAAAAGCCCTCGCCTCCGAATGGGTTACGGGGAAAACCGCTTTCTCCGCCGAAGAAAAAAAAAAGCTGTCCCAACAACTCGCTTTTATTGTCAATGCTGACCTCTGCTACTTCAAATAACAGAGTAATTTATACCTAATTAACTTTTTTTTTAGTACCTCTAGTAAGATCTTCGAAACAGTAATCATTTATTTACAAAGGGAAAAAAATATATATATATATACATATTTATTCAATGTTCGGCCTATAAGTTGATAACCCATCGTGTACTTACGTGTTTTTACTGCACTGAACCCGTTTTATCCGAATCTTCTAAAAGTTTTTCGACATTCCTTGTCATTTTAGGCGCATACAGATGCTGTATGTGTCTTCTAATCGTAGGCGCATTTTTATTGAATTCATCCTGTAATACATAATTATTGTTACGCACTACTTTTACTACTATAAATGGCCCTTCGAATCGCGGGTGAAGTGCTCTGGGTTTGCCAATAACTTTCATAAATACTCTTTGACCCAGACTTAAACTTGTAGTCTTCTGGAAATCATCTTCTTTAATGTATTCACGCAGCATTTTTTGTTGATTTGCTAATGCTTGTTTGTACACTTCCTGCATATGTTCTAGCCTATTCTTAACATATGTTAGTGTGCACATTTCGTCGGGAGAATTATAAATCGTAAACTGATTTCTTATCTCTCGACCGAAAAATAGTTTAGCTGGTGAAAATCCGGTAGCCCTGTGTAGTGACGTATTGTAATGCAATTTAAAATAGTCGAGACGCGTGTCCCATTCTAATGTCGAATTGCTCATAGCCACCAAAGATGATTTCAATATTTTGTTCGTGATCTCTACTAAACCGTTTGCGCAAGCTTTATACAGGCTCGTAAAATTTAAATTTATTTTAAGAGCACGCATATATTCCGTAAAAACCGCCGACCTAAAATATTTCCCATTATCCGCGACAATTTCCGACACCAATCCATAAGAAGCAAAGTATTTATTTAAAATATTTAACAATGTTTGCGATTCCACATTCCGTACCGCAACTGCCTCTAAAAATCGTGAACCCGCATCTACAATTGTAAATATGAAACAATTTTTACGTAGTGTCAGAGGTAATCGCCCAATCACATCGATATGTATAGTTGCCCCAATTTGTAGATTTCTATCCATTTCCTGAATCGGCACTTTAATTGTCGGATGTTGTTTACTTTTATTGCATCTTACACAATTATTGCAATAGTTTTTGATATGTTGGTACATGCCATACCAAAACAACCGTGATTTTATTGTTGCATAAGTTTTTGCAAATCCAAAGTGCGGTCCATGTGCTTCTTGTATAATTGTTAACTTTAAATCATCTGGAACTATAATTAGTTCAGGGTGTTTTGCATTTTGTTTTAATATTAAGAGTTTCTTATCATTTAACGCAAATTTTTTATTAAGTTTCTTGTTTTTGCCTGATTCAATCTTTTTAATGATAATTGATAATTTTTCATCTTGGTACTGATGTATTTTTATATTTTCATCAGAAAGTTGGGGATTAACTTTAAATAAATTGTTTTGTAATTCAGTTTGAGTAGTAATATTGCATATGTTCCTACTTACGTAATCTGCAGGATTAATTTTCCCTTCTAAAAATTCAATAGTGTAATCAAAGTCACTAAGGTTTAATATCCATCTAGCAACAATGTCCGATTGATTTTCTAGTTTTAGAGGATAAGTTAAGGCTTTGCTATCCGTTAGGATAGTGAATTTTCTACCAATGAGAATTGATTTGAAGTGCATGACAGCCTCATGAATAGCTAACAGCTCAAATTTTAAACTCGGATACACAGATTCAGTTTGTTTAAGTTTGCGTCCAAAAAATTCTATTGGGAATAAAAACCCATTATCCTCTTGCGCCAAAATGGCTGAGATTGCAACTTTTGATCCATCTGTGATTAAGAAAAATTCCTTGTTAAAATTTGGTGGTTTTAACGTAGGATTATTTATAATGGCTGCTTGTATGTTCAAAAATGCCTGATCTGCTTCCTTAGTCCATTTAAATCTCGCACTGTCTTTTGTCATTTCTACCAAAGGGTTAACTATCTCCGCATAATTATGAATGAGGGTTCTGAAATAATTGGCTAATCCAAGCAAAGATTTAACCCCTCTCTTGTTTTTGGGACGCACTAAACGCTGAATTTTCCCCACATTTCTGTCAGAAGGTGCATACCCATTTTTATTAACCTTAAATCCTAGAAACTCTATCTCCTCTTTACAAATCTGAGCTTTAGAAGGCTCCACAGTTATATTATTATTTATAAATGTTTGCAGGACCTCCTGTAAAAGTTTAAGCATTTCCTGCGGATTTTCGGCAGCTATTATAACGTCATCCAGATAGTAATTTACTTTGTCTTTGGGGAAATGTCCTAGCACTTTATCCATTAATTCTGCGAACCTGGTGCTACTGATCTTCAATCCAAAATTTAAACGACATGGTGAAAAAACGCCATATTCTGTAACAAATGCTAATTTATGTCTGTCCTGTGGCCTCAAATTTATTTGAAAAAAAGCTGAGTGAAGATCTAAAACCGAATACAGTTTTTTTCCACTCATTGCCTGTAAAATTGTCTTTGCGTCGGGTACCGGGTAAGGAAACCCTTCCAATATCTCATTTAAAGTTCTATAATCTACAGCCATGCGGTATCGAATTTTCTCCTTGTCAGTACTCTTTTTTTTAACAAAAAGTACGGGGAATGCATAATCGGAATCCGATTTTTCTATTATCTTAGCCTCCAAAAGTTTGCGAATCTCTTGTTGTGCATAATCTTTCGCCGCTTGTTGAGTCTTATGAGGCTTATGCTGAATGGGGAAATTATGGCTAAGTGTCACTTTTGGAATGACTAAATCTGTTTGACCCAAAGTTTGGTAAGATTTAGAAAATGCGTGGGCATGTTTTAGTAATAAATTCGCTACTTCCTCTTTAAGATCCCCCGATAAATGATCAATTTTAAAATCCTTGATATCAAATTCTGCTTCTCTCAATGCTCTAGTTTCCTCTAAACTCAGATTATTGATTTGATAAATTTTCCCGTCCTCGATATCATTTTCGTTTAAATTACTTTTGCTATCAAAATTTGTGATAATGTGTCCTACCTTCGCATTTTGTTTAATTATTTTCTTTTCTCCGCTGTTATTTGTTATAATAATATTAATTCTGTTTGTACTCTTAACCTCATGAACTGAGTGTTCAGAAATCAAATCCCTAAAATCTTCCAAAGGTTCAAGTAAAATCAATTGATTTGGTTGAATGGAACATGGACAGTTCAATGGCATAATTTTTACTTCCCCTGGCTGAATGTGAATATCTTTCACACTTGTTGCGAAAATTTCCGTATTAACTCGTTTAACTTTCTTCGTGTTTCCTTTATTTGATTTATTTGTGACTACCGTATTATCATTATTTTTATGCAGTACATTAATTTGACTGTTGTAGTCCTTGTCCTTCTGTGGTTCCAAAGACAACCTAGTATTTTTAAACCGCAATGCTTTTTCATTAAAGTCTAAAATCATTCTATTTATTTTCAGATAATCATATCCTAATAACATATCATAATCGCCCTGAAAACTTTTTGATGTTACATAAAATGTACCGGTTGTGAAAATGTTATTTATTTTAAACGTTAATTTTATGCAGTGTCTGAAGGATATTTTGGAGTTATCAAAAGATTGTATAGTTATACGATTACCTAAATATTTTATTTTTGCTTCAGTTTCTTTTAGAGATTCAAAAATGTCCGGTGATAATAGGCTGACAGCTGCCCCTGAATCGAAGAGTATTTTCACTGAAATTCCATAAATATCTAATTGTATGATAGGTAAACTATCTTCTTTAGTAGAATTTACACTTGAAATCAGAGCTGTTTTATTCCTTTGTTCATCCCATTTCGGTTGTTTTTTCTCTTGTAAATTGTACCCCTTCCTAAGGGATCTACCCGGGTACATCCTTTCTTTATTTTGAATTGTAGACCCCCTTATTTGTTTTCCGATCGATTATTTCTATTATTATCTGTTTTCGAATTATTTCCTTTACTTCTATTGTCTTGCATGGTGTTTCGTCTGTTATGGTTGTTTTGACCACGCCACCCTCTCGTATTACCTCTCCGAAAAGGTTGTTGCCGATTTGTATTATTGTGTTCGGCGTAATACTCATTATTAGGGAATATAAAATTTTGATTAGGAGCGTTTTGGCTGCTAAAATTATCCCTCGGATACCCATGATAATTGTTATAACCATGATTATTGAACGGAGTGTAATTTTGCGTCGAGTAGGAACCTGGAAATCTCGTGTTTCCATGACCATAATTTTGGGTCAAACCATTTTCATTTTGAGTGTAATTTTGCTGCATACCTGTGTTAAAAAAATCCTGTCTAAAACCTCTATTACTCTTTAAATTGTACCAACAATAGCTAATGTCATGCCTACCATCATTGCAAATTTGACAAAATTTCTGTGATTTATTTCCTTCAGTTGTGTTTTCTTTATTAGTCAATTTCAAATTATTTATTTCCATTTTAAGCTCCGATATGGCAGTCGATTGATTCGCATTTATTTTTAATAAATTTTCGTAAAATTCATTTTTTTTTTTGTACTCGCTATAGCTGAAACTGCATTTATTTGTTCTAATGTTGTTGAATTGAAAGCATTTTCAATAGTTTTAGCCTTTTCGCATAGACGCGAAAAATCTTTATTTTCCGATTTTCGCAATTCTAAAGAAATATTTGGGGAAATTGCTTCCAGAAACTTATTAATTTTAATTAAATCAAAAAGTTTTTTAGCTCCATCCTCTGTTGCATGCCCAGAAGCATTCAGATAGTCCGATGCTGCTCTTTCAAATTCACTTATAAAATCAGTAATAGACTGATTTGGTTTCTGTTTAATAGAATTAAATTTTGTTTGCGAATCTGCAAATGAATCCTTTTTTTGAAAAATTTTAGTCATTTTTGTTTTAAATTGTTTGTAATCAGTTTCATTATTTAGACTATCATCTGAAGCAAGTTTATCGCGAGCGTCCCCTATAAATTTTGCTTTTAAAATTTGCAATTTGAAGTCTTCTGAGACTTTTACTTGGTCTGTTAGAGTATCAAACTCTTTCAAATAAAAGACGACATTTTTTACTTTTTTTCCATCAAAGGGTAGTATTAATGTCAAAATATTCGCTAGATCTGGTTTAGCTTCCGCCATAATGTTATCAGTTAATTTGTTTGATGCTTCCTGCAATTGCTTCCTTGTTTGTACCCCTGAGTTATCTCTATTAACGGATTTTCGTTTTCTCCCACGCGACATATGCTACACACCAAACAATACACATAAATGTACAATTATCACAATAACAAGAAAAGAAATATGTATGTATGAATATTATTATACAATACATAATACCATTATTTAAATTTTCTTTGCTTTACCACATAGTGTGATAATTTTAAAATTATTATATTTCTTTAATTACACTTATTATCATTATTTTTATTTTATTTTATTCGTTTCTTTATTCATTTATTATTATTATTTTTTTATAATTTGCATTTTGCTATTGTTATGTATTTTTTTTTTAATTTAATTTTATACATATAGAAACCAATTCAAAATCGATAACATACACCATTTCTAAGAATAACAGTTTAAAATTAACAGCATGATTACCAGAATATTTTTATAATATTAATATCGAAACAAATTACAAATGCATAAAATATCATAGTATGTGCTATCTTTACTATATAGCTATAAATATACAACCCTAGTTAATATCTGAAACACCTATATATAGATATACATATCAAACTTGAAAATGCCATTCTCAAAAATTAATTTTGCCAGAGGTTTACTTTGTGTACCCAGTGAGGTGGGAATAGTTGTTATTATGATTAGATATTAAATTATGTAAGATGATTTTATACTAAAAGTCACCACGAGTTGTGAATAGTTAATTTATTATATACCATAGCAAATGTCCATTACAATTTAGAATCCGAAAAGAGGGTAAAAAGAGAAAAATGATATGAAGTTAACGGAATATACATATGAAAGAAGAGAAATGTCATAAATACTCTAAACATAGTTATAATATATTTTAATTAACCCAAGGAGATATCCGTGAGGGAACTTGGCACCACATTAATTATTATATAAGATGTTGGAGTGAAATAGACCAGCAGTTGCTTTTCCACAAACCACTCATATTCTAACTCTAAATATATATTTTTTTCTTAGCTGAGTAACTTTACGTGATCGTATATATAATCCCTAGCTAGAATGATAGGTCCTATGCTGGACTTTAAGGAGCGATATTTTTACTTAATCATCGCCAAAGCGTTGTGAATTTTTAGTAGACATTCTAGCTTATAGGATTCCCTTAAAATCATTAGGGTTCAATCATCGAAATATAAAGAATAACTACACTCATTTTACTAGGAAGAATGATAAAAGGGAATTTTAAATTAATTAATTTATTTGCAATTCTATTAATTACATACAATTTACAATACCTTTAAATGTTACATAATTTATTTTAAGCATCATTTACTAATCTAAAAACAGAATCTACATTTATTAAAGTTATACATTATTCACTTTCCCATGTCCTCATCTGGGTACAAAAATCCCTAATCACAAAACATGTAATATAAATATGGGAACAACAATATATATTAAGCATTACCTGTTCTCTTTTTTTACATCAGCATAGATGGAACATACACTAACTTTTTTTTTATCACTGACCATTTTTTTACGTGTAGAACTCACCAACACTCTCATTCTTCTTCCAACAAGAAAACTGACTAACTTCTCTGGGAAAAAAACTGGAGGCGGACTTCTAATTATCATATTCAGATTTTTTTGGGGCATCATTCTGGCCTTCGGAAAGCCCCTTAGCCAATCTGTGATTAGCCCCACATCTGATTAGTATCATGAACAAAACTATTTGCACAAGGGTCCTACATGCTCCTCCCCTGGTCCGGCTGAGCTGACCCTTGCCCCGACGTCCCTTGCCTCCAACATTTTCCCAGAAGTGGCCCCTTCAAGGGGGTGAGAACAGGGGCGCAGTCCTGCGGACTGTCATAAATATTTTTGTGACTGGCTATAAACTATAGCCGACGTATACTGTCAGCCCCATTGTATGGGCTCCCCAGCTTGGCGCCTCATGACTGCTCAACAATTAATTATACAGAAAATCATACATCTCTGTAAACAAAATTAGTTACATTTTTTTTTACACAAAATAAAATTTCACAAAATTTTACTTTCACTACAACATATATAAAGATAAGTATTCAAAATTTCAGGTTTTTGCGCCGAAGACATTACCAAATTAGGAAAATGTGAATTATCTCACGAACTACTGGATTTAAACGAATTTGCTTAGTACCATTCAATTCATAATGAAAAAATGCACTAAAATATGTTATCAGTTGAAAAATAACTACAAAAGCCGATTTTTAAGGAATTTTTTAAAAGTTCGTTCTTTTTTCTACTCCTCTTAGGGGTGGAATTTTCGAAAATCCCTTCTTAGCGGCACTCGATGTTATAAGAAGTATTTTTGCCCCAATTTTCAAGATTTTTGGTTCGGTATATTTTTTTGTGCTGTGATTAATACGAAATCCTGACTTTCTTTTATATATATATAGATAAGGATTGTAAATTTCAGGTTTTTGCGCCGAAGACATCGCCAAATTAGGAAAATGTGATTTATCTCACGTATTACTGGATTTAAACGAATTTGCTTAGTGCCATTCGATTCAGAATGAAAAAATACACTAAAATATGTTATCAGTTGAAAAATATCTACAAAAGCCGATTTTAATGGATTTTTTTTTTTTTTAAGTTCGTTCCTTTTTTTACCCTTCTTAAAGGGGGAATTTTCGAAAATCCCTTCTTAGCGGCACTCGATATTATAAGAAGTATTTTTACCGCAATTTTCAAGATTTTTGGTTCGGTAGATTTTTTTCTGCTGTTATTAATACGAAATCCTGACTTTCTTTTATATATATAGATAAGCATTGAAAATTTAAGGTTTTTGCGCCGAAGAAATCGCCAAATTAGGAAAATGTGAATTATCTCACGAACTACTGGATTTAAACGTATTTGCTTACTATCATTCGATTCAGAATGAAAAAATGCACTAAAATATGTTATCAGTTGAAAAATAACTACAAAAGCCGATTTTAAAGGAATTTTTTTTAAGTTCGTTCTTTTTTTTTACTCTCCTTAGGGGTGGAATTTTCGAAAATCCTTTTTTAGCGGCACTGGATGTTATAAGAAATATTTTTACCCCAATACCCAAATTTTCAAGATTTTTGGTTCGGTAGATTTTTTTGTGCTGTGATTAACATGAAATCCAGACTTTCTTTTATATTTATAGCACTTTTAATTAGCGAAAAATCACTAACTATAAGTTTTTGCCTAATTACTAAAAAAGTACTGAATCAATTTCGATGAAATGTGAATCTAAATCATTCTCGAATCCACTGGAACGCACACACAAAATTTCATTTAAATCGGTCCAGTCGTTTAGGAGGAGTTCAGTTAGATACACACGCACAGAAGATTTTTATAAATAAAGATATGCATTGAAAATTTCAGATTTTTGCGCCGAAGAAATCGCCAAATTAGGGAAATGTGAATTATCTCACGAACTACTGGATTTAAACGAATTTGCTTAGTACCATTCGATTCAGAATGAAAAAATGCACTAAAATATGTTATCAGTTGAAAAATAACTACAAAAGCCGATTATTAAGAAATTTTTTTAAAGTTCGTTATTTTTTCTACTCATCTTAGGGGTAGAATTTTCGAAAATCCCTTTTCAGTGGAACTCGATGTTATAAGAAGTATTTTTACCCCAATTTTCAAGATTTTTGGTTCGGTAGATTTTTTTCTGCTGTTATTAATACGAAATCCTGACTTTCTTTTATATATATAGATAAGCATTGAAAATTTCAGGTTTTTGCGCCGAAGAAATCGCCAAATTAGGAAAATGTGAATTATCTCACGAACTACTGGATTTAAACGTATTTGCTTACTATCATTCGATTCAGAATGAAAAAAATGCACTAAAATATGTTATCAGTTGAAAAATAACTACAAAAGCCGATTTTAAAAGAATTTTTTTTAAGTTCGTTCTTTTTTTTACTCTCCTTAGGGGTGGAATTTTCGAAAATCCTTTTTTAGCGGCACTGGATGTTATAAGAAATATTTTTACCCCAATATCCCAATTTTCAAGATTTTTGGTTCGGTAGATTTTTTTGTGCTGTGATTAACACGAAATCCAGACTTTCTTTTATATTTATAGCACTTTTAATTAGCGAAAAATCACTAACTATTAGTTTTTGCCTAATTACTAAAAAAGTACTGAATCAATTTCGATGAAATGTGAATCTAAACCATTCTCGAATCCACTGGAACGCACACACAAAATTTCATTTAAATCGGTCCAGTCGTTTAGGAGGAGTTCAGTTACATACACACGCACAGAAGATTTTATATATAAAGATTTCTCAGATTTTTCTCTATCGATATCAATAATCATTTTAATATAAACAAGTTGGAAACTGCACATCAAGTATAGCAAATGAGGTGCGTTCGCACTATAAGAAAGTTTTAAAAATATTCAGATCTTGGTGTAATAGCAAACAGTACTTCGAATACAGTAGAGTATCCGATATCTTTTGTGTAAATCCCTGTAAATACTATCTGCTTTTTATTATAAAGGAAGTAACTTGTAGTTAATCTCAGCAACGTATATCAATTTCATAAAATGTGCAATAGTTAAATATTATATTCTTTGTACCACAAACTGTACGGAATGTATATTTTAATGTATGTTTCATAGATGCATATCAATTTTGTTACGTTCGAAAGAGTGTAACATCTTTAAAATGCAATTGAAACTATTTTTACCATTGCCCATCATGCAATGGAATACTTTTGATTGTCTCTGTAATTGAACTATACATCCGTTTTCCGTTAATTTTGAAATGACTTGACAAAATTACGTAACAATTACATATTTTAAATTTAACGATTCGGTTGGTAGTGTTTGCTCTTTTTATATGAGGACAAACGGACGAGCAGAACGACGACTATAGGTGTATTTGTATTTACAAAATGACTAATGCACCTAAAAATCGTAATAAAAGTATATAAAAGTTAAATTTGATTGTCTGCTGTTGCCATTCCCAAAATGTAGTCATCTCAACGCACAGATACGTTTGTGCTTTATAATATAGATGCATAGCTTTCTTTTGGTTAAAATCAATGAGCAGGTAAGTAAAAAAAGATTCGCATGCCTTGGGAGATTGAGGAGATCTTGGGGTATCGTAAAACGAATGGTTCCTATATTTTCACATACAATTATTTTACTTAAAAAAAGGCAAATATTCAAATTCTCTTGTTCTTCCCCTGCGTACGAAGCTTTGTCAAAGATTCATGTTATTATTCCAAATATTACTATAGTTGACTATCCTGATTTAAAGCATGTCGAATATGAATAAACAAAGGTAGTTTTTGCCTTTTTAAAAAGTATTTTATCATTTTAAGGAAATATTAAATTAGTTTGATGCATTCAAGTGATTTTCATATATAGCTTTATTTTCTGATTTTTTTCAAAAGGTGGCCTGATTTTTTTTTTATTGCCAAATGGAAACATTTATTTCGATTTATTTTTTCATCACATATATATTCAACGTTTATTACTTCAAAATTTAATTTACCAGTGGTTGTTTTCGTTTTTTTCAGAAATTAGCTGCATACAATGCCAAGTTGGAACAATACGCACAAAGCAATTTTGTCGACCGCTTCCGAATGATCTTCGACACCATTCCAGAACCACTGGTAACGTTGCAGGAAGTCCGATCGCTTCTGGAAAAGCTGTTCCTTCCGAGCGACAACAACAAGGATGTTATAGACATTTTCTGTGAATGGTTTGAGAGACTGATGCCAGAGAGTGCTGCGCTTTTAACTCCGAGATCATTGAAACATCTTTCTCGCTGCCAAGTTCGAGATAACCTGAGAAAAGTTGGAAAATTTCCTTACGAAGTGCGCCATTTGTTGATACCAGAAACTCTGAAGAAAGAAATTCTTCTCGTAGACCGGTTCCCTCCAGAAAGCTTTGAAAAAGAAAACAAAGAATTGTGCTTTTTTGAAGAAGCTGATAATTTTTGCCAATCTGGACAATCTGCCCAACAGTTTTTCAATCGCAAAATTGAAGGCACCTCAATGTTAGACATTATGAATGAAAATTACCAACGTGAACTCCAATCTCAGCAAGCTGCTAAGTCGAAGGAAACTATAACAAATCCAAAGTAGTTACTTTCTTAGTTTCTGACACACTTATAAGGTCAGTTTTATTTTTAGACACATGAAATTGGTAAATGTTATTAGAAAATAAGAAGTGTTACGCTTGTAACTTCGAAATCATTGAAACATCTTTTTGGTTGCCAGGTTTAAGATAACCTGAGAAAAGCAGGAAAATTTCCTTACGAAGTGCGCCATTTGTTGATATTAGAAACTCTGAAGAAAGAAATTCTTCTTTTAGACCGGTGCCTTCCCGAAAGCTTTGAAAAAGAAAACAAAGAGTTGTGCTTTTTTTGAAGAAGGGCTGATAATTGTTGCAAATCTGAACGATCTACTGGATAGTTTTTTCAATCGAAAAATCGGACGCACCTCAGTGTTAGACATCATGAATGAAAATTACCAACGTGAACTCGAATCCCAGCTAGCTGCTAAATTGAAAGAAATTGTAACAAATCCAAAATAGTTACCTTCTGACACATTTGAAAAGTTCATATTATAATGGTGATACTTAATGGTGATCTTGATTATAAATCAAGAGATAACAAATTTATGAAAAAAATAAAAATAAAAGCGATATTTAATTCTTGATCTGCTAGTTGCAAGTTCCATGCATTTACGTGCAAAAATTAGTTCGTGAATGCGCCAGAAAGTTTCGTATTATTGATCACGAAAAAAAGGCTAATTTGAGAGGAAAGGGACTTAATATAAATTCTGTTTCTAAACGACAGAATATTAGGCAGCGCAGTTACTGAAACGCATCTATGATATAAAGAACGTACTGCTTTATAATGGCGTATATCAAGTCTTTGATGTTTTTTCAGTATATTTTGAGAGAAATGAATTAATCAAAGGTGAAATGTTTTTTGTTTGTAACGAAATGTAAGCAAGGAAAAATTTTGCTCAATTCGCAGACTATTAAAAAAAAAAGTAAAACTCTGTGCTGATCAGATTACACCCGAGCCGAATCCGAAAATTCCACATCCAGACAATATCAGCCAGTTTAAATAAACCCGACCAACGTCGACACAATATCATCGTAAATTAGAGAATACAATCCATACTGTCACTCACTTACGGGAAAATGATTTACGATTATATCTTTAGAATCCGTTTTATTTTTTATTTAAAAATATATCGAAGTTTTCACTTCGAACATCCTGAATGGCTTCACGTCCAGTTTTTCCGACCAAATGCAATACTCTGCTTGCAGTCTCATGCCACCCCGACGAAATATTATTCGTCTTTCGTATTCCAAACCGAACCTGAAATATTGCAACCTAAGCAGAATTTAAATCAATATTCAGTGAAAATTAATCTACAGTTTAATGCATAGTTATGGAAAAAAGTATTTCATCATATCTTTAATTCTAGCCTCCGTCAAGCCGAAATATCGGAGCAGGAAGTCGCATGAATTTATAAGATAATACTTTAAATAACAAAAATGTTTTATTTTCATTATTGCTGTTTGATAGTTGGAAAGTAAGTTTGAAAAAACAGTTGCTGAGTCTTTATTTTAAAGTGTTGTCAGTTGTCAGTTGCTTCAGATAATGCTCAAATTCTAATCTTTCAGCAAGTGCGCCTCCCATCCTTCTAAGTTGGTCAAATTTATCCTGAGTGAAAAGTGCTTCAGTGAGAACTTCCGCTAAACGATAAACTATACTAAAAGTGACATAACTTGTTTTGTTTGACAACGCTGTTAGGCCAATTTTTGACAAAACTTCTCTGGAATTTGTGGGAGGATATGTAACAGTTAAAGAAAACTGACTTCGTGGGCATGAGACCTTTTCTTCTTTCCAATATATACAAATAAATTTCATAAGGAAAAATAGTTCTGTTAGAAATGGTCCAAGATAATTATCAAAATGCATCATTACAGACTATGACAAGTTATGAGGCTCAATTCTTGGGCCGTAGACGGTAACTTTTACAGTACTCAATCCATTGTATACCAATCCGTACTCCGTCCAGATATTGACAATATATATATATATATCTAATACAATATAATATATACATTAAACTCTATCACTGTTATAATTTAAATTAATTAAATACCATTTATATGCATTCTAAAAATCTATTAACAAACAATTTTCAGTTACATGAAAATCGTTTACTTTTGGCAAGGAAAAATGCTGCTCGCCAAATCGAGTGAAGCTTTTGTCTTTCCGCACCAAATATTCGAAAATATTTTATTTTTTTACAGAGTATCTACTGTAATTCCGCAGCTAATGTTGACTGATTCTTTATTACATATATAAGTAGTTTAATTGGTATTTTTTTTTTTCAAAAAATTCTGGGTATGTCCACTATGGAGACCTTCCTTGTCGGCCAAAAGCAGTACAGCTTTGCAACGTTCTATAAAATATGAATGGTGAAACTTGAGTCGTGGCTAGGTAGGTCCGTGGGTACAAGTCTTTCGAAACCGTTATTGCTGGTCGTCATTTTGTTTCACTGGCTTTGTAATGTAACACATATTTCAAAAACCTCAAGCATTCTTGGTCCACGAAGAGCTAAAATGTTTTTTATAGAATATCTCTTAGGGGCTGTAACTACTTAATACCAACAAATAAGCTTCTAAAAGACTGAATGCTATCTGTTTTACCTTCGTGACATCTTTGTTCAAAGTTTGTCATGAAACGACATTTGATCATTGAAAATTCGTTAATAATGAGAAATAACACTGAATCTTTGTTGAGCTGCAAATTTCTTGGTAACAGATTCTTTAAATCAGCGAATCATTTGAAACATGGTTAGCAGTGCAGAATTAATTGCCTTGCGCCGACATTAAATTCAGCAGTATCAAATACTGCTGCATATAATGTTATACTGATATTTGTTATCTTTTTTTACTGTATTTTTCCCTGACCACTCGCCACCCTTTTACAGGATAGATATTGCATTCAGGCCTAACATTTGAAGGGGAAATGCAGTGGCGTAGCTAGGATGGATGACACCCGGGGCGCACGTAAATGGTGTCACCCCCACCCTTCTTATCTGTGATATTTTTTCAATCACAATTATACGTTATTATAACAAATGACTATAACATAACTTATTTTCTTTTTGTCCTCCTGCATTAAACACACACACACACATGCTCCACACATCACTCAACCCACAGTCCGCAAAAGTCAATGTAATGTCTATAATGTCGAAGAAAATTCTTTCTTTTAAAAATTTCTTTTGCTACCCACTCATTGGATAGGTAGGTTTTTGTTTCTTGATGCATGTTTTATTTAGATACATCATTCTGTATAAAATTTCACATTTTCAAAGAAAAGAAAACTAATTCGATTGCGTCGTGCGCTAAAAATTTCTTTTTATTTCAGAATTTCTTTCCAAAATCTTATAACGTTATAAATATATATATATATATTTGCAAATAAAGATTGGGTGTGACCCCTTAGAGTCCTCCGCCACTCGCTTGCTACGCCACTGGGTAAGTGTCTGGTATTATCGTACTCGTAGAAGGAAAACCCTGAAAACCTTAAACAATTACCCCTCTCAGATTCAGCAGTTTGAAGTAGTTTCTAGTGTAACATTTCGAATTATCAAAATTATACATTTAAACAGAGTTTCCCCCAGAGGGTTTCAGGGGGGCGCTCCGCCCCTCTTGCCCTTTAGTTTAAAAAATAGCGCCCCTCTTGCCCCTCAACCAAAAACTAGCGCCCCTCTTGTTATTTATTAAAAAAAATAGCGCCCTTCTTGCCCCACATTTGAAAAAACGCAGCTCTCCAGCGATGATGCGAACGCGCTATAGCGCGTAAATTACGCAAAAAATTGCTTCATACACGTCCCAGTGGGACCTGTGGGACGGGTAATTTTGTCAAAAAATCGCTAAAAAAACGGCAAGTTTCGTTAAAAATCGTGAAATAACGACTAATTTCCGACAAGATTCTCAAAAAATGGCTAATTTTGTCACAAAATTTCACAAAACGGCAGATTGCCTCAAAAGATTCTGGAAAAACGACAAATTTCTTCCAAAAATCGCGATAAAACGGAAAATTTTGTCAAATGAGTCGCAAAAAACGGCAACTTTTGTCAAAAATAGCGATAAAATGGCTGATTTCGTCAAAAGATTTGCGAAAAAAAACGGCAAATTTCGTCCAAAAATTGCAATAAAACGGAAAATTCTGTGAAAAGTTCCGTTTTTTCGCGATTTTTTTAGCAAAATATGCCGTTTTTTGCGATCTTTTAACAAAACGGACGTTTTTCCGATCTTTTAATAAAATTTGCTATTTTTTCGTGATCTTTTAACTATATTTGCCGTTTTTTCGCGATCTTTTAACAAAATTTACCTTTTATTCTTTTTTTTTTCAATTTTTTGATAAAATGTCTGCTTTTTCACGACTTTTTGAACCGCTAGATTCTATATTCAACTCTATAAAAGTGCCCTCAAAAATGTAAAAAGTGCCCTTTTCACAACAGTAGCGCCCTGCCCTTTTTTAATCCTGTCCTGGGGGAAACTCTGTTTAAAGCTTATCATGAATCAGAACATACATCTATAATAATGAAACTCTATTTCGAAATCCGCGGAACTGTCATTGAGGCATACAGATACCGACAGCAGTGATAGCTCTGAAAATATTGCTTACCAGGAGATAAGGGAACCCGCCTGTATCTACAGTGCTAAACTTATAACAGACAAATAAAAATTTTCAAAAGTGTGTGAATGGAAAAGAAAATGTGCAAATACCTTAAAAAAAAAACAAAAACTAATTGATTATATCATTTTGAAAAGGGGTTAACTTTATGTTACTGCATATTGCTTTTGCATAAAAACCACTTCAATTATAAACTATATTATTATACATATAGATGTTGTGTTTATAAGTACTGTTTAAGCATAAGCACGAAAATGTTACAAATAAACACGAATAACTGTAGTTTAGTAAATCGCTAATAGATGGCAGCATCAAAGAACGATTACTTTGTTTATACGAGGCAAGTAAAATTTCTGAAGATGTCCGTTATAAATAAGGTTACAAGAA
Organism: Maratus speculifer; assembly: GCA_964019185.1. Lineage (NCBI taxonomy): Eukaryota > Metazoa > Arthropoda > Arachnida > Araneae > Salticidae > Maratus > Maratus speculifer. The sequence goes on along the minus strand of OZ025295.1, from coordinate 39,724,372 downwards.
TAGTTACAAGAATACATAGTAGTGTTGTAGTCGTAGAGAAAAAAAAAATCGTAGGTTTTTGAAATCGAAAGCGACGGAGATACATCTTCGGTCATTTATGGGCAGAAAAGGGACCATTTATTCAGAAGCGTAGGAAGAAAAAATTGTGCCCGGGGCAAAGTTTGAATTTGGCGCCCCTCCCATAACTTTTTTCTTGTAACAGGCCAAACACGACGTTGGTAGTATAAATTTGGCGCCCCTAAATTCCCGCGCCCGGGGCGACCGCCCCCTTCCCCCCCCCTTTTTGCACGGCTCTGCTTTTATTGCAGAGACATTTCTTTTATTTTCAGAAATCGAATCTTTTCAGTGGTTTTAGATTCTTCTTTTTGTTTAATGTTACTGACGAAAAGCAGAAGCTGAAGCTGTTAAAATATAAAAGAAATAAAATACTTTTTAAAACTTCTACGTAACTTCGTAGTTATTCAGAATTCTGGAAATCATCGTTTCTTCGTAACGTATGGAATTTTTCTTTAAATGCAGACCTCATCACGAAATTTACTAACTAATAGATTCCCCAAAAGTGCCAGAGATACATTTTCGGATATTTATGGGCAGAAAGAAGCCTTTTATTACAGAACCCTTTCCTTTATTTTCTAAAATTGTATGTTTTAAAGTGTCTTCAGATTAGTCTTTTATTAAATGACTTCTGAAGGTTCTGATTTTTTTTTTTTTTTTTTTTTTTTTTTTTTATGCCAACTGTACATTTATGAGACAATCTAATGGTCAACAACATTCGTTGTACAAATCTATGAATTTTGATCAATTTGCAAAAAAACTTTATAATACGCACACAAGTACATATGCATATATACAGTGAAACTTACATTTAACGAAGTCTTAAAGTTACACTTAAGAGGCTACTTCATTCAAATGGTAAGACCCGTTCGCTAATACTAATTCTATAAAAGAAATTTATAAAGATATCTCGGCTGCATTTTAATATTTTTAAACGATTTTTTTTATTGGATAACTGAGATCGATCTGTATGCTGGCCGTTGTTGACTTTCTGATTTTGTTTATAGATATTTTTAATGAGGGCCCTTTCGTTTTCGGAACCGGTTTAGAAAGCGAAAGCAGGCTCATAAAAATATATCTGTAACCAAAATCGAAAAAGTAAAACACAGCCTGCATTCAGATCAATCTCAGCTAGCCAATGAAAAAAAATCATTTAAAAATATTGAAATACAGCCAAGATATCTTTATAAACTTCTTTCATAGGATTAGCATTATCCAACGTGTCTTTTCATTTGACTGAAATATCCCTTTAACCTCTTCGTTATGAAGAAAATTCGTTAAATAGAAATCAACTTAAATTCGCGTAATATGTATAGTAAAATATGAATTAAAAAATGAAAAAAACACATAAAATTGAAATATTTCAGAAATATATTTATTCGGGTAGTAGCCTTTTTTTACGCAATGTAGAAATATGAGGAGAATTAATTAGAATAATGTCTAAAAGAAACACAGAATAAAGAGAGGCAAAGAAAAACTGAAGCGTAGCATACCTTTTCTTTTCTTTATCAGTATAACAAGGATTAATTAAAAAAAATTCTTTAATATTACTTCGTACAGGTTTCTTATTAAAAAAATTACACTACTCACAAAAATTTTGGCACTTTTTATAAGTATCTATAAAAGTGGCATAAAAATCGTTATAAAGGGTGTCCCAGGAATATTGGTACAAACTTTAAAGGGAGGTAGAATACATCACAAGGATTCAGTTTTGCATAACAACCCATGGTCGGAAACGTTTTCCTGGCGCGGTAGTGATGACAGAAAACACAAGAAAGAAAGAACACGAGCAGGGAAAGAAAACATTTTTATTATTCTTAGTGCTGCAAAAATACTGAAACAATGCTGAGGTGCTGTGGAACTTGTTGCACGCATCGTGGCAACTGTTGGGGAAGTTCGGGGCATTTTTGGTGTTTTTGAGATCATTAGATCATTCATGCGCCGGAGATGCGCTCCGTGCATTACGGCCCGGGATCGTAATTTTGAACACCTGTTTTCATGACGATCGTTGTCTCATTTAATGTTCTTTTTTCTCAGTTTTTTTTGCTGTATTAAGGATAATAAACATGTTTTCTCCTCTTATTCATGCCCGGTCTTTCTTGTGTTTTGTATCGTCCCTACCGTGCCAGGAAAACGTTTCCGACCATGGGTTGTCATGTAAAACTGAATCCTTGTGATGTTCCCTACCCCCTCTTTTAAAATTTGTCCTACTATTTCTGCGATACCCTGTATAAGATATGGAAAGTAAGTTACATGTTAATTGTATTCAAAATCAAGCCTCAGCCGAAAATTTTGTTAAACAGAAGACTTCGTTAAATAGGAATGCACGCATACATGTTTTTGATCCTACGTAAAATTAATAGGTATTTCGTTAAAGAGAAGTTCAACTGTACGCATATATGTTTTTTGATTCTGAGTAAATTAATAGAAACTTCGTTAAATGTGCATTCTAATCCAAACTGCTCATTTTCTGATTTATTTTTAAATTCATTTTTGCTCTCAAACGCATCCAATAAACGTGTTCCTTTATTTAGAAACTATACAATGTGCTGTGATCGACAATTTTTGATAATTGCATAAATTAATGCCAAAAAAAAAAAAAAAAAAAAAAAAAAAAAAAAATGCTGTTAAAGTGGGCGGTTTGAACCTAATTTTCCGAAGCGGGAGGTCTGGGAATGAAGAAAAGGTTCAAAAGAGAAAATAATTGTTTATATAGCGGAGTGCATAATGAAAGGAACGTTTCAAAGACAAAGAAATTATATCGTATTTGCTATGTAAATTCGTAAACCTATGTGTTATGATCAAACACATGGTACTATAATTACACTAAAAAAAAAATGGGTTCGCAAAATTGAGTAAAGAGACTCAATTTTAAGTCCTTCACATACTCAAAATAGCTCCCATCCAAATGTACTCAAAACTAAGAAAAACATGTACTCGTTTTTGATTCCATAGTTCTGTTCAAATGTAAATTGCTATGAACTGCCCCCTTAGCTTATAAATTAAAGTAAAAATATACTAGCATTTATTTCTTGATCAAAATGATTAACAATTAAAGTTTAATTGATTGTTTATTAAGAAAAACAGCAAAAAATATTAGCAAAATACCCAAATCGAATATTTTCATGACAAGAGCACTATTTGCTAGCACTTTTAAATTATTTCAAAATAGTGTGTATAGCTTAATATTTACATTAATGAACATTACATTATGTCGCTATAAACGAAATAAACCAATATGGGGTACAAAATTATCGTTAGTTTGGATTTGATAACATGTGATGTTTCAAAATTGAGAAAGCAATGTGATCATTTTTGAACCAAACATACTCTATTCAATATGAGTACATCGATGTACTCATTTTTGAGTATTTCATTTTTTACAGTATCATATTAAAGTAATCGTTTACGAAAATTGTCTATACATTTTTAAATCGTTTCAAAATATGTATTTGGCTGAATTTATACAGGAGCAATATGGTAAGAACACACTCGATACTTCTAAAACCGTGTAACGTGATAAGCGTATATGTTTTTGCACATAATTTAAAAACGCAATTAAAAGCGATTCTGAGCACATTCGTTTAGTTCGCAAAACATATGGATTACAAGGTGAATCAAAATGCTTTGTAACTTTGTAAAAGGGTAAATTCTAGCTTATAAAAACATCGGAATGTACTTTCTAGTAATTGCTGATAAAATTAAACTTTCAAGGACTGTCATTTTTAATTTCTTACAGAATTCAACTATTTATGTTACGACAAAATCTACAGTGAGGCCGAAAATGTTTTTGAAACGATCTGAAAGTTTGATTATTCGCACGGTTCCAAGTAAAATAATGACAGCAAAAGGTTTTGAAAGCCAGATAAAGACGTCAACATCAATATCTACCATACGAAAAACAATAAAAATGTCAGGAGTTTTTAAAAATGTAAGACCATGTCAATGTTCGCGTTTAACATCTGGCAGTAAAAAAGTCCGCTTTCTGTTTGCAGTGGAACACCTGAATCAGCAAAGGAATTGGTCTAAAATATTTTCAGTGCTGTAAAGAAGTTTAATTTCAATAGTCCAGATGATATTCATACATAATTGCATGGTTTTCAAAATGAAAAAGACGTATTTTCCCATATCCATTAAGTGGAGGCTCCTTAATGATTAGGGCTACCTTTTCCTCGGTAGGTAAGCTTATAATTGCTTTTTAAGATGAATAAACAAAATAGATATACCTTTGTTTGCAAGTTAGAATACCATTTGTTGAACCTGAGTGAAAAAATTACCAACTTTTACGAAATTTTCCACAAGATAATGCCTAAATTCACTTGGTAAAAGACACAAAAAGTTGTTTGAAGATAAACAAAACTCTCAAATTTGATTGGCCAGCCAGCGGTCCAAATCTAAATCCCATGAACAACACATGGGATATTATGGGGTACAATTTATAATGAAAGATGGTCAATCGTGCACTATAATTCAAAAGCAGAATTAAAATATGAAATTTTGAACATATGACGTGTTTTGCCAAATCAACAAATTCAAAACAGTTTAAACTCTATGCTACAATGTGTCATTGAAATTATTAAACACAAAAGATGCCCAACTGGCATGTAATATTTCTATAATTTAAAAAAATCTGTTTCGTTCTTATCATTTTGCTCCTAGTGCATATCGAGTAAAAATGCAAAGTTATTCTGTATATTCTGTATGCTATATTTACAACAATCGTTTTAAAATGTTTCTTTTATGTTTATATTGAGTATTAAGTATGATACATTAAATTTGTATGGTTTACATGAAGATTATTATAATTATATTTTTTATTTAGGCAATTACATGATCGTTCCTATTATTTTGCACCCCGTTATGAGTCGAATTCTAATTAACTGAGCAAAAAGTGAAATCACACGGCAGGGCTATAGCTAAGGGAGCGCTATGGGTGGCTCACCCCCCCCCCTCCTCCCCTTTGGAAAAGATTCCAAGGTCACTAAATAAATTTCTATTCTGAAAATCCAAATGAACTTCTTTTCAAAAATCTAATTTAGTTTTGAGGACCTTTCAGAGCTTTGCAGAGTTACTAAATTGTATCTAAACTAAGTGTTTCAACACTCCCTCATCCTATTTGTCCGTAGGAAGTTAACATGATGTTTAATTTTGTTCCAGTTATACACTCAAAATTTTCATTATCATATTATTTTTTTAACATGAATAGAAGTTATTACAACAGTTTTACAATAAAAATAGTACCCACAATGTGAATATGCACTACTTTTTATTTCTGCGTCAGAGAGAGAGAAAAAATATTATGAGCCCCTCCCCCCCCCCCCCCCCCCCCATTGTCCACTTCTATCTACGGCCTTGTCACACGGCGTCTTATCCATCTTTAAAAAAAAATCTTTTCAGAAAATTTCATGTTTATATTTTAAAAAATGAGCCTGGAAATGTATAAAAAAATTTCGACCTGTTGATAGCGGAAAAATATTTTTTCGAATACACCCTTAAAGGGAAGTTCCACTGTATGCATACATGTTTTTGATCACGAGTAAAACTATTGGCATTATAAAATTCCCAGGCCACTATTTACCCAATTCTTCAATCATCAACGGTAGTTTATAAAAAAAATCGCTTTTTTTATGTATTTTTCCTCTCTTGCCATGTCTTAAAAATCGATGCGTGTAATTTAAGTATTTAGTAGACTTCTTATTTCATTTTATTTGTCAATAATACCGTATTTACTCGTGTATACCGCGCACCCCGTACTTGACAAGAAAAAAATGACGATTTTTTAAATCTCGTATATAACGTGCACCGTAAATTTTATATGCAAATGAATAAATAAATTAATGAATTTCAGTAAAGAAAGTCGAAATAAACATTACATCAGGCAGAAAACAAGGCGAAAATACATTTGTAGATTTCGGGTAGGGAGTGAATAACGGCAGTGAAAATTTCTAGCATTTAAATAATGTTATTAGTTGTAAGTAAAAGTGCAAGGAGTGAAAAAAAAAGATGCAGTATTACTTCAAATAAGTAAGATTTTCCAAGTGATTATGTCTTTGAATACATTTCATGATTCATATATATATCGTGTGCCAACATCCAACAGTAAAAAAATTATTCCGTGTATAAAGCGCACCTAGGAGTTTTGCCCTAATTTTTTGAAAAAAAAAAGTGCGCGTTATACACGAGTAAATACGGTATTTTGAAATCATCTGTTTTCAAAAACAAACATGAGAGGCTTTAAAAGCCTTAGTACACAGTTTTCTCTTTAGGACACTTTTAATAATCTTTCATAGCGACGGGACATTTCCCAAAATTTCCTTCCGCTGATATTTAATTTGTGAAATTCCGATACACACAAAATAACATTTTCCTAATTAATTTGACTCATGACGCCTACGATTTCTTCATGGTATTGCTGCTATTTCCTTTCGGTCGCTTAGAATTGGATAATGAATCGGAAGGAGGGTACTGTGACAGGAAACGGGCCCGTTTTAAGCGCCCTACATATGATGTAAATGAAATGCTGTAAATAAGAATCTTTACTAAAAATATGAACATTTATGTGTGATGTTAACCATCTTTTGTAAACGACGGATTTCGTTCTCATTAAAGAATGTGCTAAATAAAGGTAACGTTACTATTTCTTTTAATCAAATAGAATATATAAAAAACCCAAACATATACGCGGTGTTGTAAAAAAGTTTGAAAGCAGCTTAATTTTTTCTTACTTGATAAAAAAATTGCAGTCAATGAAAATTTCAAAAGAGTTAGCATTAAAGTAGGAATTGAGATTACGTTGATGAAATAGTCCTCAAAATTAATTTTCTAAATGTTACGCTTTTTTAATTTTTATACGGTCCCTGAATATTATAAGTTATATTTAGAAACAATTATATAAAAATATTGTAGAAGATTCTTTCTTTATACAACAGCGATATTTGCGTCACCTGACCAAAATTTTTTATTTTTCTATATCTACTTATAATAAAATATGAGTTAAGAAGAGTGTAGGGAACGAATCCGGTACGAATCACTCTCGTCTGCGAATCGACCGTAGCTAAACGCCACGTTAGACTTAATGGAAAACAAATGCTGGCATATGACAACTAAATGATAATTTCTTCTACTTAAAATAATGTTTGTACAGCATATTTAAATCATATCTAATTATAATGCATTAACCCCTACGCGACGGGAAAGTTTTACGAAATTTTTAAGGCTTTGTCACCGGTTTTTAAAAAACAGAAATTTGTGCCTTATTAAATCGAGAAATTGCTCCAATTGAAAAAGACAAATTTTACAGTAAAATTTAACTGGTGGGAATAAACAGGGATTCTTAAGCCTTTTTGCGGCATGTATACGTGTCGCTCGTCCCCAAGGGGTTAAGTTCTAAATTAAAAATAAGTTATTATAAAAATAAACAAACAAACACAACACAGTTGCCATTTAAAAACACAAATTCCAAATTTAGAAACAAGTGATAAATAAATGACTCTTCGCGATTCTTTATAGGAGAAAAAAAAGCTGACATCCGATTCTGCTTCTAAAATATTTGTAAAAACCTTTAAATATGTTTTCAAATACTGCTTATAAATGTTAACAAAAGTGAAAAATGTAAGTTTACAGTACGCATCAACCTTGCTTGGCACAGTAAAATTTCTCTTTATTTCAGACACTTCAACTTTTGTTTTGGCGCCATCTATTGGCATCAATATAAATTAAGGAATTTTGATTTGAAATTAAAAAAAAAAAAAAAAAAAAAAAAAAAAAAAAAAAAAAAAAAAAAACGCTGGACGCTTGTAAATGATAATTTATCAGAATGTGATTTCAGTTGTTTTAAGAGTGTTTTAGTTTAAAATAAATTTTAGCTTAATATTGATGTGTAATAAAGGTACAAGGTAAACTACAGGGCTGAACAATTCTGCTATATTCAAGTATGTTTCCATCTATTAGTATAAATTTCTGAAAAGAAATTTCAAGATACTAGGCATTTTCTTTCTAAATTAAATCTTTCCATTATATAGTATATGTATAAACTGACAGATCAAACACAGAGCTGTTCAAAAATAATGGAATACATATTTGAATATATTTTGCTATATACCTTTATTTCCCTGGATAACGAAATTTTGTTAGAAATTTCATGAAGTGTTAGAAAGTGCTTCATAATCTATGCTTAACGCATGATTTTTCTTACTTCTTTAAAAATAAGTGTACAAAGCATATTGTATCTGCTTTCAATTAGTTGTTTTTAAATTTTATTCTATGTGGGGAAAAAAGGTAAAAGAAAAAAGTAAATTTAAATTTGATTGAGTTTCCATGTTAAGTGCAGTAGGTTTTAGTTTCTGATTTTTATTAGGTACAGGAAAAAGTTTTGGAAAATTTTTTATACCAGACTTTGTATCGCGGATAGTGGTATATCTATAGGAGTTCAGGAATTTCGTTCCAAATGTAGCTCCATCCGATTATGGCCTCTTTCGATCCATGCAACACTTTTTTCAAGGGCTGTCGATTTTAAGCATCTCGACAGTTTTTGGATTCCAAGGATCAGCCGTTGTACTTCTAGCAAAACTAGAATGGCCGAAAGACGTGAACTAGGATGGTCGCTACTTTGAAGAATTGTTCTTGTTGCTTTTGATATTAATTTGCGTATAACAACGCAACAGTCACAAATTTCCTAGAACTTTTTGCTCAACATACTATTATGCTTGAAAATATTTACTTTTACCAATGAGTTGATTAATATGAAAATATCGACTATTTTGATATTTTGAAACTATCTTGATGTTTAAGAACCCTGGACATAAATTTATAAGCAACATTTTTATAATTATACATATAATACGTATTAATACATATTATTGTAGGATTACCTATTACTTTTATACACGTGTATTACACGAATAACAAAGTGACTTTTCTCATAAAACAAATAAATTTTGTTCTTTTACTCTTTTATTCTTACTCGTTTATTTATTTATTTATTTTTTTCAATTTTGAAAAACAAAATTATTTTTACGTTAATAATGTTTATGGTAGCTATTTAAATAGACATTACAGAAGTTTAAAGAATTACAATTGTCTGAAATTTTATGAATGTAGTTATTTTGTGCACTATTGAATTCACGTTCTTAGGACAATATGCTTAGAAGAGCTTTTGGAAAAGTTTGAAAATACCGCAGTACAATAAGATTTAAAAGATATTTATATCATTCCAGTGTTTTTGTGTTTATTGCACATCATTCGTTCAGAAAAGTATCGGATATTTTAAATTGGGGGTCCGAGATATAAAAATCTTTAAATTTCCTACAAAAAATTATTGCATTAAAATTTTTCTATTTTTCTACTTAAAATGACGTTTAAATCAAGAACAGAAAATATTATTATTATTGTTATTATTATTTGGTTTATTTTGAAAATAGAACTTTCAAGCAATTGTTGTCATGGAGACTCCTTGTAAAAATGCGTTTTTTAAAAAATTGTTTTTTTTTCACCATTTCTCGTATTAGTGTTATAAGTCACGAACTGTTAAAGTTAAATGCTTCGAATTTGAAAGATTTTTTTTCAATTATTTTATTTGAATTTTGCTTCAGCAAATTTGGAAAAAATATTTGTTTTTGAAAATATGATTTTTTTTTAAGTTACATAATTATTATTTTGGATATTTTCTTTAAATATTTTTAATTTTTATCTAAATGAATATTTTTAAAAATGCTGAATCAAAATTAAAACTTATATATTTCTGTTTATTTAAATGAAAAAAAATTAAATAAATAATCTTTCGAGTTATAAGAGGGCCGTAGCTAGAAGTGAATAATAGCGGGGGGGGGGGGGGGGTATGAAAATGAATGGCGGCTCATATTTTATCTGTCCCTTTCTCACTTTCTCTCTCTTTGACGTAAAAAGATAAGTTAGTGCATATTCACACTGCAAGTAATATGTTTGCTATTAAAATGCTGTAATAACTTCATTTTATTTTAAGAAAAGAATAGATGATGAAAAATTCGAGTGCATAACTAGTGCAAAGATAAACGTCATCTGCAAAATGTATAAATTTGTGCAAATACAATGAACGAATATTGAAACTTATTTTAGTTACAATTCAGAATTTCTGCAAAGCTGTGAAAGGACCTCAAAACTAAATCAGATTTTTGAACAGAATTTCATTTGGATTTTCTGGACAGAAGTTAATTTAGTGACCTTTGAATCTTTTCCAGGGGAAGCTCAACATGTTTAGGGGTAAAAGGGGGGGTGATCCCCCTGCATCCCCTAACTTCCCTTAACTACGGTCCTGGTTATAAGATATTAAATTAAGTTACTTTTTAAAATAAATTTTATATTTTAAATGATTTTTGAGAATTTTTGTTATGTGATTTGGTTTACAAATAATATGGTTAACTATGACAAAAAATCTAAAAACTTTCACTGAATAAATAAAAATTATTTCAAAATGTGTCCCGGATCTCCTTAAAATGAGTGAAATATATGCTTGAAATAAAAGAATCGCCAGTGATTAAACGATAATTAAGCAAAATTTTATATTATTATTATTATTATTATTATTATTATTATTATTGCTGAATGTGAAAACATTAATGAAGTAATAAAAAGAAACGCTTAGTATTAACATTTAATACCGTTACTACAAGCAGATAGTAACAAAAATAATTGTTGACAAAATAATACTCAAACAAAAGAAATGTCAACAATCCAAAGAAACTCAAACAATCCAAATCGCTTATTTTCGGATATATTTTTAAATTCCTTTCTGTTCTCAAACGCATCAAACTGGCAAATTCTTTTATTTAGAAACAACATAACGTGCCTTGCTTGTCAATGTTTTAATAAATGTAGGAAATGTTGCAAAAAATACTGTCAAAGTTGGCACTTTGAACCGAATATTCCGAAGCTGGCGATCAGGGAACGGAAAAAAATGGTCACGTTGAGAAGATAATTGTTTATAAATCAAATTCTAATCAGTTTAGCGAAATTGAAATTACATGGCTTCTTAAACATCTCTTCAAAAATCACCTAAGCAAGATTCATGTTTTTATTTTTAAAAATGAGTTTGAAAATGTCTCAGAAAATTTCGGGCTGTTGAGAGTGAAAAGTATTTTTTCGGATACACCCTTAATCGACGTAAATTTTTCCAAGTGGATGAAGTGGATATTTTTCACCCACTTGGAAAAATTTACGTCTGTTATAATTCATTTACCGATTTGAATAATCGCATTATAAATTAATTCAGTATAATTTCGTATGCAGTGTTTTCTTCAGATCCATACATTAACCTTCAAATTATTCTGTTGAGCTGATCCAAGGTATCAGACCAGATTGTGTGATCGCTGAGCTTATTTGGGTGAGTTAGTCCTCAAGTATTCGTCCGGGATGGTTCCTTAGGAAGAACATTGGCGGTTTCAGCCAATGTATCCCTGGTTCGAATCCTGGCCCGGACTTTTTTCATACACTTGGAAAAATTTATGTCTGTTAAAATTCATTTACTGATTTGAATAATAGTGTTATAAATTAATTCAATACATCCTTAATAGTAGATCAGAACGGGTTAAATGGCAAAATTAAACTCACCACGAAACTAGTCGTTGGGGGCCACCGTAATACTTACCCATCATGGATAGGATATGCATAATATAACATATGAAAATAAAACATGAGTAAACTAATTATAAATTGCATCCCAATTCCAAAATAAAATTTAAATAGTTTTAATATACATAGTAATGCTCTATTACTGAGTTGCTGATGAGCCAATTTCGACAAATTATATAAAAGCCAAAATACTCAAGTAATACCGGATTGCGTAAACGAAATATCCTTATAACTCCAAAAATAATAACTCTACTAACTAAAAATTTACTTCGTCGGATTAAACGCCTCATTTCCAATTAAAATATATCTTTGAATTGAAATTTGAATGAAATATAGGGTCATGAAAAATCAAAGAATGTGGAAAACAGGATTACACCTATCTCAGCAACTAATAATCCGATCGACTTCGTTCTTTATGCAAAATTTGTGTTATTTTATTGCCTTTTATAACCACCCCTTAAAGTAAAAAAAAAAAAAAATCGAAAATTTTTACGTATATTTCATTAGAATGAATTCTTTGTCTGAAAAAAATAGTTCCGGATAATCGAGGTTACGGATATTAAATAGGTTTCGTAAGATTCTTACATACTAAGTACATACAAAATTTCAAGTCTCTATCTCAATTTGCTCGGGAGATAGAGCGGTTACAGACAGACGGACAGACAGACAGACACACAGACGGACGGACGGCAATTTTTTTTTTCTAAAAATATGTTTTTCGGAATCTCCAGTATCTGAAACGTGTAAATTTGTCAATTTTTTTTTTTCGATTTTCAAAATGATTGCAAGATTTATGACTTGCAAGACTTACTACGTATGATGGTTAAGTAAAATTATAAAGTTTAAACCTTCGAAAACTGTATGACAAAATAATATGATTTACATTTTGATTCGATTGTCTCGGGCTTTTATAGCTATAGGCGAAGACTTAATGAGAAACTTTCGTTTGACCTCTTATTTGACTGGACACGAAAACCCTTCACGAGCCCGAACTAGTCAAGCAACTCTTTTATACTGTCATAATTAGTGTTCTATTTGTTTTCACTTTTTCGCTTTGCCTACGATACAATCATTCGATTCCTTTAGCCTTGTAATAGGTTCCTTACAAGCTGGTAAGCATATCACTTTCATTTTTAATATTCATGACTAATATTTTAAATTATATGCTTTCACATACTTTAATCTCATACATATTACAAATTCTAATTTCTTAAACAGTTTATTTGTAGATGAGAAATGTGAGTTTAAGAATATAAAAAAAGCAGTAAAAATCTCGCTTTGCTGCACATTTTTTATTAAAAAAGGAATGTAAAAAATTACAATTTATAAGAAAACAGTCTTATTGGTAGATATTATTTATGCGGGCAGCAAAGATTATAATCTGTATATAGAATACAAATGTTTTTTTCTCGCCCTCATCATCTGCATTTTACTTTCTCCTGAAACAATTTTAAATATATATTTTTTAATTGTAAGCTGATCATTTGTAGATGAGCCAGCATTGCTTATATTTTTAAATATTAAAATCTTTATGATTTTTTTTAACTAACTGACCAGGAAAAATTTAAATTTTAGACAATTAATATGCACGGAATGCCCACTCATTTCTTTTCATGTGCTAAATAAATAAATAAATAAATAAATAAATAAATAAATAAATAAATAAAAAGGCATTGAGCTCATATTCTGTTCACGCTAATTGTATATTACAGCCTTATTTTTTCGATGAATAATGCTCCTATAAAAACAATTAAGGGGGAATTAGCTCCAACACTTCCCCCATTTATACTTAATCAATGAATTCCCAAACTAAGCAATGATACTCCTTATCATATTGAACCCATATCCGAAATTCGAAACAAATCGGATAATTTTGCATAAAAACCTATTTACTTAATTTAAGAGGTGTTATCCCCCCCCCTTTTATATTTAAACATTAAACCCCCAAAACTATTCATCGATTCACTTTATCAGATATAACCTATATCCATAATTTTAAGGAAATCCGATAATTCCGCATAAAACCCCATCTATCTAATTTAATGGGGGGGGGGGGGAGGGCAATCGCCCATTACCTCTTTAGGTTTATCAAAAAAACCCCAAAATTAATTATGAAAGCGCCTTATAAGCATGAACCTATATCCAAAAATTGAAGCAAATTGGATAATTCAGCATGAAAAACCCATTTACTTAAATTAAGAGGGGTTATTCCGATCCCCCTTTTGTACTTAACCGATGAATCTCCAAAACAAATTAGGAAAGCCCCTTATCAGAATAAACCAATATCCAAAATTTGAAGCAAACCAATAAATTATGCGTGAAAAACCCATTTACCTAAATTAATGGGGGGGGGGTGTACCCCCAATATTCTAATCTGTATTTAACCAATGAACATCCAAAGGTAATTATGGCGGCGCCTCATCAGAATGATCCTATATCTAAGATTTGAATGAAATTTGATAATTCTGTATGGAAAACCTCTTTAACTAAATCAAGGGGGGGTTAGCCCCCTGCCCCCCTTATACTTATCCAATGAACTCCCAAAGCTATTCAGGGAAGTGCTACAACATAATAAATTTATATCCAGATTTTGAAGCAAACTGGATATTTTTATCAAGAGTTATCGCGTAACGTATATACATACATACGTATGTACATACAGAACCGGCGGCGGGCACATAAGCTCTCAGACTTTGATAACCAGTGAGCTAAAAAAGCTTCCGACCACATGGTTACGGCTTTTTCATGTAAACGGTTTTTGGAGATAAAGGTGATTACTCAACAAACTGACTCTGAAAGTTTTTGCTCATTGGAATTTTGCTGCATTTCGGATTGTAAATTGATCAATTTATATGCTTTCTTTAAAAAATATAAAAAAAAACTAGCTAAAAAACTACTTTACATTCTTTGAAATTTTTAAATAAATCTTTCCCCAAAAGCTTGCCTACCGGGGTATAAAATAGTATAACTGTACCTCAGCTTGTATTAGATAAGAAACCCACAAAGTTTATATTTCAGGGTATTAATTAAGAGTATATTTAACTTTGATTTGTGCCAACACGGGCGTTGTTGTACTCTGGTTTTTCTTTTTACTGATTACTGTTATGCCATGTTAAATCAAAAGAAAAGCATTATACATCATATTTATAATTATTTATGTGTAACTGCTATATTTAATTAAATGTATCAGAATTATACAGAAGAAAATATTGTTATGCCTATGTCAAACGAACTTTCATTGCATTTTTTGTAAAATAACCCAAGAAATTTTATTTGTAAATGCAAGATGAGTAATATTTTAAACAGTTCATCTAGAAGTAAGGTCATTCATTTATCGAAATCATGCATTTTTAAAAATTAATATTAATATCACCTGTTTTTACGGTTTATATACTTTCGCTGAAATGTGCATTTTTTACAGATTCTAGTGCATTCTAGTGTACGGGAAAATCGTTGTATAAAATCTGTCACATCTAGCTTTAAAAATATTTATTAAATGCTTAAAAGAACGATAACATGAAATATGTAAAATAAATAAATAAATAAATAAATAAAATATAAATAAAAATAAATAAAAAAGATTGATTTAACTCTTCTTTTAAAATTTTCTTGATATGTTTCTCTTAAAATAGACAGCAGTAGTTCCCTAACATACTTTTGTCCCCAAAACCTTTATGTCTGTCTTCAAAAAGTTTAAAGTCTTGGTGAAAACATTCGCTCTGCTCGTAACTCACGGCACCTAAGTTTTCCTTAAAAAAATCCAGGTGTAAATGGAGAAAATGTATCTTTAGAGGCATGTTCACACCCGTTGCAAAATTGTTTTTTTTTTTTTTTTTCTCTTATAAAACAGCAATATTTTTTTCATAATATTCACCTTTATAATTTCCTAAGAATCTATGAACGACCATTTTTCGACCGTGGATATTCTGAGATATATTCTTTGCCCCAATGTGCCTCATTCTCTTGTACCAAATTTTCTTTTCTTTTCTTTTTCTTTTAATTTAAAATTAGAGATTTGAAAGAAACCTTTACGTGTTGGTAAAAAAAATGAAAATCACTTTGGGATTCAGACAGTAGAGAATATATAAGAATCAAAGCTCAACTTTTGCAGTCTAGTATCATCTAATAACATTTAAAAATATGTGTCATTTTGTAAAGAATTGAGACTGTAATTTTCATCATTTTATTTAAAAAAAATTTTGTTCCTCTTTTTACTTTATGCATATATTTTGCATTAATACATCGAAATGATTAAAGATTTCAAATTTATATTGTAATATTACTTTTACTCTCAGCCATTTTTTTTTAAATATATCCGACAAAATTATTTTTCTTTTAAATATATGAATGACCCCTAATTTGCAGTAAAAAATATACTCCGACTTTAAACAGCTGTTATTCGGTCAATTTTAATCGCAGAATAACAGGTCTTTTTCTCTCTTACTTGTCAGTGTAATAGGAAAATTTTACTAGATATAACTTATAGGACCAGGGGAGTATAAAAATCTAAATTTCGTAATTTTTTAATAAATGCTTTTATTGACCCAAATCGATTGTAAAATATTTGTTCACCTCATTTGAAACCTTTTCATACCTGGAACTCTATGTCTACGACTAACGGTTGAGGAATTAGCCATTGGTCACAGTTGACGGTTGACATCCTGTATAGAAAAAATGTGAAGTGATTATTTTTTTCAAATACCGCTTTTCTTTATTAAGAGGTAGAATAATAGGAAAATTGGTGTTTCCCAAAAGTCTATTAAAACTGTTTAAATTAGTAAACCAGTTAAATTAAATTAATGTACTAGAATTATATAAGCCCCGGCGCACATTGAGACGCAACCGGCACTCGCACAAGTAAACTTCTCCGTTCCGCGATTTTGTGGATCATTGAAAAGAAGGGAAGGGGCTGCGCGAATATAATGTTATCAACGTTCTGGTAATTTTAAACCCCCCTCACCCCTTCCGATATCATACGTTATCATCCTTTGAACCCCTCCCCCACAGTAATAATACTGTTATCAAAGTGGTTTTTTTTTTTTAATATCAATTTTTTTTTTTTTTTTTTTTTTTTTTTTTGATTGGAGTGATATACAAAATTGGTTACATTTATTTTTCGCATCTTTTGTTGATTCAAATAAAAAGAAGTCAATCAAATATAGCTTTATATCAAACAACACTTAAAAGAAATAGTCACCATTTAAAAGTATTTTATAACAGCTTTTTGTTACATAATGCATTTCACAGTGATAAATTCTTGTTGAACTTGTCCCGAACGTCGGGAGAGGTGACATATAGATGGAAATTCGTATCAACAAGGCAAGTATGCATTATTTGTTCTCTATTTCTTTTATTTATTAGTAAACACAAGCTTCATTTCAAATATATTTCACATATGGTTTTTCGAACCGTGATTATATACACCTACACATATGAAGAAGAATAGGAAGGTCAAACGTTGGGGTATTCTGCATTTTAGAATTAAATAATTTTATAATAATTTAGTGATTTTAATAATAACTTTGTATTTTCATAATAATAGATAATCGATTAAAAAAGATAATTATATCATTTTGAACTAAAGGTCATCTGACAAATAAAAAGAGACAATTTTACTAGATCAAAAATTATATCGATATCAAAAGACAACCCCCCCCCCCTAACAATATCTTACGATATCATGTGCCAGACCCTCCCTCCCCCCTAAAATGATAACGTTATATATGCACAGCCAAGAAGACCGCATATTGATTCACGAGTAGTTTTTCTGAGGTTCTGTGCGACACTTGTACTTGGAACATAGTTTCGAGTGCGAGTCCGTCATGTGATTAATTTTGTTTTCATAGAACAATTTGAACATTTCGAAGCAAGATCTTCGAAATAAAACAATAAAGATGTCAAATTAAGGTGATTTATTTATTTCGAATTACATAACTCGTAAATAGTAAGTTATTTCAATAAGTGATTTTAATTTTGCTTTTGTAGAAAAAATGTTCTTTTTCGTGATAAATTATTGTAAATTAGAAACTTTTTATATTAGAACGTTTTAAACAACCCGGAATCTCTAAAAATTATTAATTCGTTTGAAGTTTGCATGATATGCAGATTTCAATAATGAATTCCCTCTTTTTTTTTAATGATTCTTTTTGCAATCTTTCACATTTAAAAAATAGCATTCAAAATCCAGTTATTTTTGAATGATAATAATAATAATAATAAAATAGAACATATATAAATAAATGCTGCGCAATATTCTTTGTAAGTATGTACATATATAACATTTTAAATTAAAAGCAGCTTTAAAAACACAGCAAGATGGTTAAACTTAATGTAGAAATACTACTACTACTAAGCGAATAAAAGGAATATTATAATACTATTAATATTACAAACTATTTTTAAGCGAATATTTGTTTAAATGCAAATTAAAACCCTAAGGATCATTTTAATCAAGTAGTAATTTTAGTATCACAATCTTACTCTGAATTCGATCTACTCAATCAAATTAAATTATTTGCAATTATACATGCCAAATTTTCTCAACATTGACAACAAACATGGTGGAAACATGGCCCGATTAACCTCTGAAAATAGGGAAAGCATGCACAGTATTATTTTGAGGGTACCTTTCCTACAAGAAGTTTTTTAATTCAATATACATGAAAAATTACCATAAAATAATAAATATTGTATAAATATTGTTTCAAAGAGTGATTCAATTGAGTTCAGTGGCGCCAACTTATATGTGCCCGTGGGCCCGAGCCCACCCAATAATTATGAACCATAGCGCACCGAATTTTCATTGTTCTAGTTATTTATTTCATTATTATTCATTTTTCTCCTTTGAATAAAATTTATTTTGCAAATGACCATGTCACTGTAAAAAAAATTCTGTAAAGTTACTAAACTTTTTCTAGGAAACTGGGATTCCAAGATCTTTTCCTGTAACGGTAACAGCAAAAATTCAAGTTTTAGAATCGGTTACAGGAAATTTTCATGTTACGGTAGCATGAAAAGTTCTTGGAATCCCAGTTTCCTAGAAAAAGTTTAGTAACTTTACAGAATTTTTTTTACAGTGTGTGTTTTAATTCTCTAAGTAACACCCATAAATCCGAATGATTGAAATGTTTTGCTTCCATGTTTAACTTTCTCCTAATTTAAATTATAGTCATGTTATGATATCATGACATTTCAATGAGTATAAGTGTCTTTAAAAGGAAAAACGCATCGGAATACAATTTAATAAAATTGCAACTTTATTAAAACAGGATAGCTTGACTTAAAATTCCCATCTTTTACCATCTGTCAACCCTTCAAAGAAAAACAAACTAGTCGCACCATTTTATAAAAATAATTTTGAGCCCACCCATTACTTTTGAGCCAATCCAATATTTTTCAAAAGTTGGCGCCACTGATTGAGTTAGCATATATTCCATTAAACAACTTTTTGTTTCGTATGTCTGTGTGTTCACCTATACATACATACATACACAATAACAGTGGTGTAGTCGTAAAAAAAGGACAGTATACGCTCAAGTCAGAGCGTATACCCTAAAGTGTACATACTATAGCTTTCTTGAGAAATAGAGGGCATACGGTGCTCCTTAAAAAATCCAGAAGGTATGCGGCGTATACCCGCGAATACCTTCTACTACGTCCCTGCACAATAATTGGATGCAATCAAGATTTTTTTTATTTTTTAACTTTGCGTAGTATGAGTATACAAATGTAAGTTTGATAAAAATGTTGAATTCCGCATGTATGCACAAAATAAAACATAAATACATTCAAATATTTCTTTTAATTTTGATGGCAGATATAGTTTTTATTATTAATATTTTATATTGTGTATACAAGCCATGAAATGATTTTTTATGAAAGAGTTTTAAGTATATTTTTATATAAATGAATTAATAATTAAAAAAGAGATTAGCATTAGGTAGAATTTTGGAATGGATTTTTTTTTTTTAATGTAAAGTTTAGAGGCCCCGTATTTTTCCAATTTAGGGCCCTTTTAGAATTTTTTAAGGGAAGTACATGTTTCTCGTGCTTATTTTATAATCAGGGCCTGGGTGGAAAAAAAATCTGTAAAGTTACTAAAAGTTTTCTAAGAAACTGGGATTCCTAGAACTTTTTCTGTAACGGCAACAGCAAAAATTCATGTAACAGATACAGTTTTGCACTGAAAATAAAAAAATCTGTAAAGTTACTAAGAATACTTTAGGAAACTGGGATTCCAAGAATTTTTCATGTAACTGCAAAGCAGGTTACAGATAAAGTTTTAGTAAGATGACTGTCATTTTAGTAGACTCGTTTGTAAAGTTACAGATTTCGGCAACTTTACAAAAATTAATTTTGTAGATTTACATTTTTTCATGTACAGTGTACAGATAAATTGTTAGTAACCATATATATTTCGGCAACTTTACATGTGTAGGATTAAAATTTTTTTACAGTGTACGTCGCAATATGAGCTCAATCCGCCCGCGCAGTTTTTTCCCGAGCAGTGTCACTTCAGCTATGCGTGGCAGCTGCGTCTCAATATGAGCCTTTGCTAAAATTAGTTTCTGGTGGCTACAGAATAATAACATCATTTTATTTTTGGTTATACGATAAGAATGTATTTTTTAAAAATGCAAGGTGAGTTAAATTTTATTCAGCTCATCTAAACAGGAAGTTTATGGAATTTTATACTTAAAAGTAGGTAAAATTTAAAAGAAAGATAATTTAGGAGATAACTCGGAATATTTGTTTCAAAGGTAATTGACCTGTTGACGACGCAGGAATTGTTAGGTGTTATGATATTTCGGTGAATTTGATTATATTTAACTAAAGCCCTCACATATTCAATCCTTTATGAATCAAGCGAGAAGAAGTCTCATCCTCAATATAGTAAGGCGCTATGTTTTTTTTCCTTTTTCACTAAACTGTAAATGATAATAATAATAATAATTGATGATGAAATGAAATTGTTTATAAATGTACGTATGATAATTATAATAAATCAAACTAAACTATAAACGATAAAAAATAGATTTAACCACTTGAGCGACAGTGGAATATATTTTATATTCTGATAAAGCTTTCAGAAAACTGATTTTCTGTCTACAGAGAATTGACTACTATACTGTGAAAACCACCCGAAAACGTTTCCGAAAGTTATCTAATAAAAATTTATTTTTATAAATTCTTCCTTAAATTTCGAAAATATTTTTTTTTCTAAAGACAAAGAAACGCTTTTCAGAATATTGGGTGGCTTGGAAGTGGCTATCGAATATTTCTATTTGTGTATACTAATTTTTCGCAATTTAAGAAACTTCTTTTTACTTTCTTCTATGATTACAAGAAGAAAGTAATCGATTCGTGATAATTTCCGGTTTTTGACGGATTTATACGTTTTAGGAATAAAAGATTGCAGAAAACGTGTTTTTACAAAATGTCTGTCAGTGAGTCTGTCTGTCAGTCAGTATGTGGAAAATTTTGAGGGCGCTCTATCTCAAGAATGGGCAGAATATCGGTTCACTCTTTTTCAAATCAACATTTTCATATTCAAAAGATATGATTTACAGACAAACATGTTAAATTTACAGCATTAAAAATATCAATATTAATGATATTTTTTTCTTACTCTTGCCTGTTAAATCCATTTATACGGTTGGAAATGTTTGATTCAGAATTACAGAACAAAAACGCGATATTCCGGCTTTAGAAAACTGACCCCTATAAAAACTACTCAGAAACGTTTCCGAAAATCAAAGACAACAAAAGACACAATGTTTTTACAAATGTTTCTTTAAATACAACAAATGTATAAGCTTCTGAAGTTTCTAAAGATTAAGATCGGTTTTCTGAATCTTGGATAACTCGAAGAGATTATTATTTATTTTTGTTTGGGATTATATTATATCTTGATGGGTGAAAACACATCTGTCTTTCTATTACAATGTAAAAAGAGATTTAACCCTTCACTGCACGATTTTTTCCTCTTTTATTTAAAAAAAAAAAAAATTGATAACTATATATCGGTTAAATAAAGAATAAAATTGTAAAAATAAATAAATAAATAAATAAATTTAAAATTTTCACCTAAAATTTCAAATTTTATGGCGTGTACCCTATACACACAATTAGGGTTTTTAAATATTATATTGCTATATTTTGCAATCAAATGGACTTGAATTAATTTTATCTGCATAACACTCTGCATTTTTTTATATTAATATTTTAAAGCAGGGGTGCACAACCTTTGGCCCGCGGGCCAAAGAAATACCACTATTTTTTTGCAGAATAATTTTGCTTATAGTAACGACAGAAACTTGACTATTAAAGAAAAGAAACTACACTTCTCAAATATTCTGGTGTGAAACGATTTTCTGGTAAAAAGGTTGTGTATCACTGTTTTAAAGTATTCAGTAAAAATAATAAAAGCAAATTTTGCCTTAATAGCTTAATCGGAATTTTTGTATGTTTCCAAAAAACAAATTCTAATTTTTTGTCAAATGCAGTCATCTGACATGGACAAAATAAATGCTATTCCATTCTTTGCACTTCTTTACAGCGATCATATTGGTCAAATTCATGGCGCATAAAGAGGATTATAACGTTTTTAGGTATGTGCCAGATGTGGCACACGGTACAGCAAAGGGCTAAGAAGATGTTTTATTTTTCTTTTATAACCAAATTTTGAAACAATGAATTGATAATAATAAGTGTATAGATATATACATGTACTGTGATTACGACATAGCGACCATAACAAAAATAATTGTTAAGACAAAATAATACTCAGTTTAAATTGATCGATAATATAGATCTCCAATAGGTTTTAATCCATAAGGTTGTAGATAATCAGATATCCTTATCATGCTGCGTAACGTGATATTTTATATTGCAAACCTCATTCTGAAAACACCTATTGTTTTTCCATACAGGATTTTTGCTGTTAATTACACATTGTTAAAAGTTACTTTATATGAAAATATAAATGTTTTTATTTTATATTACAGATCATTTAATATTTTTAAAGTTAAAAAGGAATTATCCGTAAAATAATACAAATGTTTCTTAATGTACAAAAATATACATAACCACGTACGAAAATATGCCCCAATTTTACTTACCCATCATACATAGTATAGGGTAAGTCTTGCAATCGTTTTGAAAATCGAAAAAAAAAAAATTGACGGATTTACAAGTTTCAGATACTGGAGATTCCGAAAAACATATTTTTAGAAAAAAATTTTTGCCGTCCGTCTGTCTGTGTGTCTGTCTGTAACCGCTCTATCTCCCGAACAAATTGAGATAGAGAGTTGAAATTTTGTATGTAACTTAGTATGTAAGAACAGGACGAAGCCTATTTAATATCAGTAACCTCGATTATCCGTAACTATTTTTTTCGGACTCTCAAAAAAATTCATTCTGATGAAACGTACATAGAAATTTTTGAAATTTTTTATTTTAAGGAGCGGATGTAAAAGGCAATAAAATAACACAAATTTTGCATAAAGAACGAAGTCGATCGAATTATTAGTTGCTGAGATACGTGTAATCCTGTTTTTCACATTCTTTGATTTTTCATGACCCTGTATTTCCTTCAAACTTGAATTCAAAGATATATTTTAATTGGAAATGAGACGCTTCATCCGACGCAGTAAATTGCTTGTTAATATGATTATTATTTTTGGAGTTATAAGGATGTTTCTTTTACGCAATTCGGTATTACTTGAGTATTTTGGCGTTTTATATAATTTGTCGAAATTGGCTCATCAGCAATTCATTAATAAATCTATGTATATTAAAACTATTTAAATATGCGTTAAAATTTTATTTTGGAATTGCAATGCAGTTTATAAATAAGTTACGCATGTTTTATTTTCATATTTTATATTATGGATATGTATGATGGGTAAGTATTACGGTCGCCTCCAACGACTAGTTTTCTGAGTTATTCATTGATTCCGAAACGCATCCTGTATCTTTAGAAACATCATTATATAATATACTTCGAAAACTTAAAGACGCATTTATAAAAACAACGTTTCTTTTACAGCTACTGCTTTTCAGAAACGTTTCCGAGTGGTTTTTATAGAGTATTCATGAATTTCTTTAAACCAGATAATTTTCAAAATGCAATTAATGTAATTTAGAAGATTTTTAATTGTTCAAAAGGCGTACAGACAAAACAGTAAAATAGTGTCCAAGACGGGACTCAAAATCGAGTCATCGGTATACCACACCGACGCTCTACCAAGTGACACATTTGAAAGGATACTAAGCTTCTTGGCACTTCTTACTATCTTATGTTGGCCAGGCTATAAACAGAGCACAAGATGGAATAAGTTCCGTAAGCCTTACCAAAATATGATTGTTAGAAGTTCCAGGCTATGTCATTCCAAATGATTCAGTTGGCACAACGTCAGTCGCCAAACCGATAACCCGGGTTCGAGTCCCGGCTTTAATTCCACTCTGTTGTCTGTACGTCCTTTTTAAGCAATTAAAAAAAAATAAAAGAAAAAAAAATAGAAATATTATTGAATGCAAGTCGTGGGATATTTCTACAGAAAAATTTCTTATAATTAATATAGCTATTTAATACTTTAAGAATCCCAAATGAAAGATTTCCAGCAGCTACGCTGCTGGAAATCTTTCATTGGGGCGTAGCTGCTGGAATAAGAAAGTAATATCAATTTTAATGCTCATGTTAATGCTGGTAATTTAATATGTTTGTCTACACAAACGCGTTTGTTGAAAATCAAAATGGTTATATCAGAATGAATAGAATCTGAACAAGTTGGAAATTGCACGTGAAGCTTAGCAAATGAGGTGCGTTCGTACGATAACGAAGTTTTAAAAATATCACTCGCATATATCAATCTCATAAAACTGTAAATAAATACAATTAAAATGCGCACCAAACAATGTTCTCGCTATACCATTATGCAATGGAATACTTTTGTGTGGCCTTGTAAATCAATAACAAATATTCTTTGCACCACAGATTATGCAAAATGTATATTATAATAAGTACTTTATAGATGTATATCAATTTTATTACGTTCGAATGAGTGTAACACCATTAAAATGCATTTGAAACATTTTCCCTCATTAACCGTAATGTAACGGAATACTTTTGATTGTCCCTGTAATTGAACTATGCATCCGATTTTGATAAAGTTTGAAATAACTTGACAAAATTATGTAATAATTATGTATTTAAATTTTCAAACGATTAAAATGCATTTGAAACATTTTCCCCCATTAACCGTAATGTAACGGAATACTTTTGATTGTCCCTGTAATTGAACTATGTATCCGATTTTGATAAAGTTTGAAATAACTTGACAAAATTATGTAATAATTATGTATTTAAATTTTCAAACGATTAAAATACATTTGAAACATTTTTCCCCATTGAACGTAATGTAACGGAATGCTTTTGATTGTCCCTGTAATTGATCTATGCATCCGATTTTCATAAAATTTGAAATGACAAAATTATGTAATAATTATGCATTTTAAATTTCAAACGATTCAGTTGGGTAGTTTTTGCGTTGTTATATGCGGACGGACAGACAGACGGACAGACCGACGGACTGAACGACAACTATAGGTGCTACGTATAATTACGAACGCACCTAAAAACCGATATTGCAATTTGAGACAACCGGGCACACTACTTTTGAATAGTACTGCATTAAAAGCAAATATCTTCAATTTTGAATAATACTGTATTATATGTGGTGCACAATACTTAATACAAAAAATTAAATTTAAAAAATCTTGTAGAACAGCCTATCTTACTAAAATAATTTTTTTTATTTAACTATTTAAAAATCTCTAACTTTTTTATAAATATGAATATTTTTGCTTCAATGTTTTTTCTCTACATTCATTGTAATATCTATACTAATAAAAGAACAAAACGCTCTGTCTGTCTGTGTGTGTGTCTGTGTGTCTGCGATGGCTAGCAAAATCTACAGCACGTACGGAGCTCAAAAATTTTTTGAGAGTAGCCCAATATCTCTCCTGATGCACCTGAGCTTCAGAATTTTGAAATTCCAATTATTAACTGAGTAATCAATTAAAATCAAGAGGTCACTCTCATAAAAAAAATCATCTTTTTCCAATTTTTTTCTCTTTCGTTTGTTTACGGTTGGTTGGTTGTGTGAAAATTTTCGCAGAAGTAATAAGAAAGCTGAGACAGAATTAAAGAAACCCATGGAGGAATAAGATAAGTGGAGGTGCAATAAGTCTCCAAAAAAGGTGTGCGATATGAAAACATTTATCGCTCAAATTTTAATGTGCCAAACAAAAGGACATGGAAGGGATTTTGTATTATAAGACGAATTGAAAGAAATGAATTACAATTAAAGCATATTTCAAGAGGAAATAGCAAATTTTTAAAATGGTCTTTGCTCTATTGTTATTTATTAGAATAAATGTTCGCTTTTAAAATGAAGGAAATTGGAAAATTAGCAATAATTAAATATCAAATTAAAATTAAATAAGATATTGAAAACATCTGATACGAACTAAAAATTGTATAACTAAAAGTTTCCTTCATTATTGTAATTTTAAATACTTTATAACGTAGATGAAAAATGTTTATGACTTAATAATTGCATGTAAATAAATATTTAAAATATAATGATGAAAGCATTCTTTTAAAATCATGTATGAAAACTTAAGTAATAAATATTAATCTAAAATATAAATTTCTGACTGCAGACGATTTTAATGTACTAACAAAATAATGTTATATTTTCAAGCAAAATGTTAAAATAATTTTCTATATTGATATTTAAAACACATATGATAAAATAATCAATATATATTTACCGGTGAAGCAATAAATTAGTTCTTTTTTAAAAAACGAGAGAAAAAAATACGGGTTAAAACCTGTTTCAATTGATAGGCGTGTCAAAACACGTGCTTTTGGTGGTACTTATTTGGACTTAATGTAGGGTTATATTTTAAGCATCAGTTCCAGAGATAATACTTCCACTCTATTAATTTCTTTTTACTCTATAAAAGAAACCAATTTGAGATTTTGACATTTGAAAAGTGACTGTTTTTTTCCCCAAAGACCTTTAAAATTCATAGACTGGCAAAATGTCAGTTTAATTTAGGATTTTTGAACATAGCTGTTACGCCAGATCGTCGGTACTTCGTACATTAGAATGTATTTGTGGTTAGCTATGTTGCAGTTAATATATGTATATGTATATATGAGGCTTTTTTAGCAATTTTTTAAAATCATTGATTAAATTTGAATGCATTTATTTAAGTTAAAATTTTATTAAGACTTTAATTTGTTTTTAAAACAAAAATGAAATGGCTCTTTGACGTACAATTGTTCGAATCGGCAGACGATTCATGCACAGTAATAAATTATCAAATAGCAAAATAAATTATATATCAAAAATAATCACTAAAAGAATAGTAGCAAAACATAATGTTTAGGCGTATTAACACATAACCCGATCCCAACCAGAAAAGAACAGACCATACTCTGATCCAAGCAAGACAAAAATTCCATGAGCATAAACCCGATCCGAACCTAAAAATTCCATTTGAAAAAAAAAAAAAAACTATGGATTTGATATCTGACCCGAATCAAATCTGAATCCCACAAAAATATTCAAATAAAGCATACCCCAATCCTATTAAGGAAAAATAATGTTCGTGTATATGCAACCCGACTCAAACCTAAAATTTTTCTTTGAAAAAAACCCGAAAAATGACCAGAACGAAACCTGAAATCGATAAAAATATTCCAAAAAACTATAACCCGATAAGAGCAAGACGTAATAATTTCCGTGTACATAAACCTGACTCGAATCTAAAAAATTCCATTTGAAAAAAAACCTGAAATTTTATGCAAACTACATCTGAATCCGATCAAAATATTCGAAAGAACCATAACCGGATTCGAATAAGAGAAAATAATTTCCGTGGACATGTAACCGATCCGAACCTAAAATTCCATTTGAAAAAAATACATGAAATTTGAATGGAACCAAATACGAACCTGACAAAAATATTCTACAGAACCATACCCGGATCTGAACAAGACAGAAAATTTCCATGAACATGAACCGAATCCAAACCTAAAGAAATGAACTAAATCTGAATCTGACAAAGATATTCCAGAGAAGCATATCCTTATTCGAACAATGCAGAATAATTTCCGTTGATGCGCAACCCAACCCGAACCTAAAAATTCCATTAAAAAAGCCGAAATCTGAATGGAACGACATCTGAACCCGAAAAAAATATTCCAAAGACCCAAAACCGGATCCGAGCAAGACAAAATAATTTCCCTGCACATGAATCCGACCAGAACCTTAAAAATCAATTTTAAAAAATACCTGAAATCTGAATCGAACCAAATCTGAATCCGACGAAAATATTCCAAATAACTATAACCAGATACGAACAAGACAATATAATTTCCATGGGCATAAACCCAATCCAAACCAAAAAATCTGTAAAAAAAAAAAAAAAAAAATCCTGAAATTTGAACCAAACCTAATCTGAACCTAACAAAAATATTTTAGTGAAGTATAACCTCATTGGAACTAGGTAAAATAATTTCCATATAAGTACAACCCGACCCGAACTTGAAAATCCCATTTGAAGGGAAAAAAAAACCACGAAATCTGAATTGAACCGAATCTAAACTGAACAAAAATATTCCAAACAACCATAATCGTATCCGAAGAAGACAAAATAATTTCCATGAGCATGAATCCAATCCGAACATAAAATTCGGATGTTCTACAAAACATAATGCGCTCCGTAGCGGTGGAAAGTGAAACTAAGTACTTAGCGCGAGATAGTTAAGATATTTCGTTTATAGTTAGTGTTAAATTAGAACTTGGTTACGGATAGGTTGCAATTACGTCCCGGTGATCCTTTTGTTATATTTATTTTCCGGTTAGGTTACAGTTAGGTCATGGATAAGTTACAGTTAGGTTAAGGTTAAGTTGCGGTTAGGTTGTGGTTAGATTATGGGTAGGTTATGATTAGGCGACGGCCAGGTTACATTTATGGTATATTTAAGTTACAGTTAGGTTACTGTTAAGATACAGCTAGGTTACAGACAAGTTACGATTACGATACAATTAGGTTACGGTTAGGATTTTGTTCACAGAATGAACATTACGCATGTTTTATAAAAAATATACACCTATTTCTGTGAAATGTCTCTGAAATTATAATACTATATACTAACCTTTTAGCTAATCATCGAGAACCGATTTCATTCACGGTATAGTCGGATTTAAGAGTGATATAATTAGTTTGAAATTCAAAATATTTCATTTGGGATATCTATGTGAAAAAAGTATTTAGTTAAGACACTTAATAGTAATTTTAAGGATATATATCAACACTTTAACATGAAAATTACGCAATCGTTGGACACATATTCCCTCCTGCGTTTCCCATTGCAGTCATTTTGGGTATTTTTGGAGCTAAATATTAGTTTTTTTTTAAAACCAATTTTTGACACAGTCAGGGGGCACGTATTTAAACAGGCGACTAGACCCTGGCTGTTCACATAACGCAAGTCTTCTCTGATTGGCCCGTAAAACTGACCTTTTCTATAAAAAAAATCTAAGCAATTTTAATCTCAATGAGCATACGCTGTGGCAAAACAACTTTGCTCTCTTTCAACACTGGATCATTGGAACGCATTTGCTTACTGAATGTTGCGTGCTCTGTATTCAAAAACAGTTACTGGATAGAAATTGAAATTCGAAGTTAAAAGTTTTTACTGCAAATGCAATTTTGTGTTTAGAAATTTCTTTAGTAAATATTACATGAAATAATCGATAGCGGAGATTAATTAGTTTTCAATTATATTGGACCACAAAATGGGTAATAAACGTGTCGCTGAATTTGGGAACGCTTTGGTTCGTCTGTTTAAATTAAAGGCCTTCCTTATTGCTTTTTCGATAGAAATGCACTATCTTACGGTCCAATCAGAAGAGACTTGCGTTGTGTGGACGGCCATAGTTTAGTCGCCTATCGTATACAATATAATGTACACTGTAAAAAATTTTACTCTTTTGCTGCATCATCACTCCCCCGCTTTTATAGAATATATCTCTTTTGACCTATGAAAATGATCCATAATAGGCTGAAGTAATCATTTTCTAAAAAAACGGTGGAGTGACGATGCAGCAAAAGGGTCAAATTTTTAACAGTGTATTTACACATATTTCGAGTTAAACATAAAATCATAAAAATTTGAAGTTCGTTTAACATTAGTATTACGGACGCGGGCAACGCCGGGCGGGTCAGCTAGTCTATATTAATAAAAGAACAAAACGCTCTGTCTGCGTGTGTGTGTGTGTGTGTGTCTGCGATGGCTAGCAAAATCTACAGCATGTACGAGGCTCAAAATTTTTTTGAGAGTAGCTTCAAATCTCTCCTGATGCACCTGAGCTTCAGAATTTTGAAATTCTATTTATTAACTGAGTAATTAATTAAATTCCAAAGATCACTCTCATAAAAAATCGCCTTTTTTCTTCTTTTTTTCCCTTCATTTAGTTATGGTTGGTTGGTTGCATAAAATTTTCGCATAAATAATTAAAAAAGCTGGAACAGACCTTTAAAATTCATAGACTGGCAAACTATCAGTTTAAATGATGATTTTTAATCACAGCCGTTGTAAACCATGGAGGAAAAAGATAGGTGGTGGTGAAGTAAAGCGAAAAAAGGGTTGCAATATTAAACCATTTATCGCTTAAATTTTAATGTCCCAAACAAAAGCATGTGGAAGGGATTTTGTATTAATAAGACGAATTGAAAGAAATGAATTACAGCTGAAGCATATTTTACGAAGAAATAGTAATTTTTTTAAATGGTCTTTTTTTCTATTATATTATTTATTTTAAAAAAGTGTTTGCTTTTAAAATAATTGAAATTGATAAATTCGAAATAATTAAATGTCAAAATAAAATTAAATAAAATATTGAAAACATTTGATTTGAACTAAAAATACGAATTTGAACGAAAATATTCTAATGAATCATAACCAAATCCGAACAAGACAAAATAATTTCCAAGGACATGAACTCCATGAATGGTTAGGTAACATTTGGGTTGCGATTAGGTTGCAATTACATTACGGTAAGTCTTTGATTTTATTTAATTTCACGTTAGGTTACAGTTAGATTACGGTTAGTTTAAAGTTAAGTTAAAGTTAAATTGCATTTATGTGATGGTTAGAATAAGAATAGGTTAGAATAAAGTGACGGCTAGGTTACAGTTATGTTATATTGAAGTTACGGTAGGGTACTGTTAAATCGCAGTTAGGTTACAGACAGATTATGGTTACGGTACAAAAGTTTACGGTTAGGAATTTGTCCACATATTACGTATGCTTTGATTAAAAATATACACTTTTGTTAAATGGCTCTGAAATTATAATACTATATACCAATCTTTTATCATTGCGTATCGATTTCATTCACGGTATAGTCGGATTTAAGAGTGATATAATTAGTTTGAAATTCAAAATATCTCACTTGGGATTTCTATGCGAAAAAAATAATTAGTTACGTGATTTAACAGTAAATATCAACACTTTAACACGAAACTAACGCAGTCGTTGGATACATGTTCCTTCCCGTGTTTCTCATTGCTCATTTTAAGTATCTTTAGAGCTTAATATTAGTTGTTGTTTTTAAAACCGATTTTTCACAAAATCAGCTGCGACATATCTCAGACAATGCATTTCTTCATGCTTCCAGTTAATGATAAAATCATACAAATTTCAAGTTCGTTTAATATTGTTAATACGGACCCGGGCAACGCCGGACGGGTCAGCTAGTACTACATAAACTCTGCATGGATTTTTAGAAGTATGGGATTTTACATTTAATATGAAATTTTTTTTCTCTCCTGTATAGTAAAAAATGAAGAAAATTCATCAAACTCTCAATTTAAATATTTAAAAATATGTAACTAATAAACTTGAAAGTTAAATTCATGCACAAAAATAATAAATATAACATGGAGAATAAGTAAAAAGAAAAAAATTCAAACCGCTATCTAAACTTAAGTATTTATCGAACAAGCAAGCAAGTTATAAAAAACATGAACAGGGGAAAACATCAATTTAAAGTTTTCATTTGTATGGATAATTATGCTGGATCTGTTAATGAAATTTACAGGTACTACTTGGTTATCCCGTCGACAAAAAAACTATCACCAAACTATAAGATTAAATGCCAATAATGGATGATCGTGAATTCTATTTTCAATGACATTAAAAACGATACACGTGTTTAAAACGTCATTAAGGGATTTTTATTTCTACTTTTTATTTGTATTTTTATTATTATTCTACTAATTATTAGTTTTTTGTTATTTAAAATAACAATTATGTCAATGGCCATAATTTAGCTATTAGTTTGGCGATTTGTATAATTTGGCTAAATTGACAGACGGGATAACCAAGTAGTACCAATTTACAATATCTCGCGGTATAATTGTCGTATCGATAAAAATGAAGTGTTAAAATATTCACGATTAAAGAAACTTACAGTAAATATTAAAAAAGAAAATCGATATTTTGATCAATTTCAAGATACCGTGTCCTTTTAATACACTATAAAAACTAATCAGAAACGTTTCAGAAAGGGAGTGGCAGCAACAGAAATTTGTTAATTAAGTAAATTAGAATAATCGTGTAAAAATTAATGTAGTGTAATTACGCATCCAACGTTTCTTGGAGTTCCATTACCTGCGATTTATTTTATTTGAGTTAATTCAGCTATCAGATGCCATAATGAACAATGTTCTCTGGAGGTAAAAGGTACGCCAGATTTGTCCAGGATAGCTCAATTGGAAGAGCATTAGCATCTAACACCAAAGGTTCCTAGTTCAAATTCTGGCCCGTTTTTTTCCACACTCAATTGGAAAATTATAACTCGCATAATTTATTTACCAGTCAGAGTTACTGTAGTAAAATCAATATATAGAGAACAGAAACTTTGATTTTATAAATGTGACTTTAAATCCCGAACGTAAATTAGTTTCTGGGGTTTCGCTAGATAAAAAACGCTTTTCTGAATTTTGGTTATCCGAATTTTGGTTATGAACGTGTGCATACGTTATCATAATGCTGATGATAAAAAAAATAATTGTTACAACAAAATAATAGTTCATTCAATTTAACCGGTATTTTTAAGTGGCGTTAATGCAAATTGATTACAATTCACAGGGTTTTAGATTATTGGCGATCATTATTATGTTGCATTAACCACAATTTTTTAAGCTTTAAACCTCATTTTGAAATCATTTATTGTTTAGACTGGCAGAGTTTAGTTGTTAATCATTATGTTCATTTTTATAAAGATATGAATGTTTTCCTAATTTATATTATTCTAATTTTTTAACATTATTTTATTTTACCTCTATTATAAACAAAAATAACTAATGTTATTGACACTGCCACAATAAATGAATGTTTTGTGATCGGGTTTTTTTTCTTGAATAATATTAAGAAATCTAATGCATGTAAAATATGGCAATTGGTAATTTATGGAGAAATGTTCGATAAACACGCTGAAGCTGACAGTCTTTAAATCGAAGAATTGTTTTAAGAGCTATTTTATGTTGAAGTCAATCAAAATAGTTTCGTTAAAAATGTTTTATAGGAACAAAAACTGCTCAAATCAATTTAATCATCTTTTGCAGAGACATATTTGACAATCTTGCGCTGTGCAGTGTGCAGTGACTTCGTTAATTTGACTAATTCCTAAATTTTGTTTTTCGATTTTTTTATTCAAATTTTCATTATTTCAATTGAGATTTATTTCATATTTAGAAAAGGTCATTTTTTATTATACACGTGGCTATTAAAAGTAGAAAGAAAACTTTAAAACAACAAATATAAATGATAATGTGTTAAAAAACAGAAAATAGGAACAATTACATCATAAAAGTACACTAGCGGCCTTCGCCCGCTACGCTGGTCGGTTTATCTAAAGAAATCTTGAAGAAGTAGTTAGATAAGGTTCAGACATACATTAAAAAAAAAAAAAAGCAAGTCGATCATTCAAAAAACGTTGGGAAATATCAAATATTTACTGTAATTTTTTAAGAAAAACAAAGTTTCGAAAAAAAAAATTAAATCGAAAAAAAAATTACACTGACATATTAATGCAAGGAAATTTTCCCAGAGAGAAAATTCGCCTTGAGTACAATATTTCAAATTCTTTTAATTGCTTATAGGCGTTAATGCCAACATAGTGAAAAAAAATTCCATGCTGGGAATCGAACCCGGGCCATCAGTATGGCGCACTGACGTTCTACCGACTAAACCACATGGAACGACAGCCAGCTTGAAACTTTCTCATACTTAAGTAGACTGGCGAAAACATAACGATAGCGCGTTTTAAAATCGCACAGTGACATCTATTGGATTTTATATGTACTAAAAAACGTTATGTACTAAAAAACGTGAGCAGCGCACCTAATAGTTTCTTTTGTTTCTTTTTGTTACTTTTTTGTCTGTTGTCCGATTTTGATGAAACAAAGCCTATACACTGCCCGGGAGTGTGCATTCTTCATTAGTGAAAACCGCATAAAAATCCATTCAGTAGTTACGAAGATAACCTCGAACAAACAGACAGACAGACAGACAGACAGACAAAAAATTAAAAAAATTTTTTTTTGTGTTTCATTGGTTTTCTTTTATCGCCCTGACTCCATTTTTGTCAATTATCTTCAATGTACAGACACACCGGGTCCTACTGTTTTATTATATGTATAGATTTCTATGGAATGTTAAAAAGAGAAAGAAAACCTTAAAAAATATATTATGCGTTAAAAGCAGCAACTTGTGGAAAAAATCATCATATTTTAAATGTTCAAGTATTAATATTGCCAAGCAGTTTCATTTCAAAAATAAATTTACACTAGAGATTTATTTCATGATTCAGAACGTCTTTTTAACTGTTGTTTTCAGTTTAAAATAGTTCAAATATTATTTATTTCGATTAAAAAGTGTACTTTCACGTAAATATTAAAAAGAGAAAGAAAATTTTGGTGAAATTTATGTCATATTCAAACAATACATTTAAAATGTTTTATTTAAAACAAATTTCCACAAGCGTCATTATAAAATTCAGCAATGGAGCGACATTGCATACTTAACTTCTTTATACAAGCTGATTTTCAAATGTTTAATAGATCTTGTTTAATCAATCGTGAAAGCAGCATTTAGCTGTCACGACAGCAGTTGATTAGACCTTAAAGTCTCTCAGTCAAACAGAAATAATAGTTCGGGTGCTACGCGTCAGAAAACTGCAAATCGTGATAAAAATATACCGCTTGGTGAGTATGTACAATGCATATTGGAGGGGGAGGCATCTCGCAAAGTCGTCGGAATTCAAGATGGCGGCTATTATTCAAAATGGCGTCATTTTCTGAATATGCTTAATATAAATGTGCATTTCATGTCGATTTCGATGTTTTTAAAATCAAGTTTTCGTTTTTAACACTATTCAACGTTATTTAAAAGAGTGTATGAATTCGGTTTATCTGTCTGTTTGTCTGTCTATCCGCCTGTCCTTCCATGCTCTAGCTCGCTTAAATGTACTCAGATTACCATGTATATTTTATATATTTTATGAAGTTTATAATAACATGTTCGGAGTAAAAGTAAAGTGTATAGCTTTTATAGTTCATTTACAGGGCTCTCAAAGTATTTACGAATTGTCTGACCTTGCTCTTTTTAGCTTACATTTACTCAGATATCCGTGTAATTTATGTATGTGTTATCTCTATGTATAATTTAAAGATGTGGTATACTGCAAAATGTTCTACATTGAAAATTAAGTGTCTAGCATTTATAGTTCGTTTACAGGCACACTCAAAATAATCCCCTTACATTATGGTCCATTTGCAAAAATCCTTTTTAGTGTGTTTTAATGATGTTAAATTATTTAAAACATACTGAAATTAACGTACATCAGCGAAAAGTAGTACAAGATACTTACTGTACAATATGGTGAGCGTAGAATTTATAGTTCATTTACAAGATCTAAAAAAGAATACGTTTACAATTCTGTCTATAAACACAATGTTGTCTATGTGCTTTTAAATTATAGTATGTTTTTTTAAACTTTACCAGGTAGGAACGAATTGCAAAATGTCATATGATTATTTTCTTTGGTTAGAATGCAGCTTATAACATGTGATGCTTTAATATATGATGGACCATTTCTTATATACAATTTAAAGCCTCAACAGACTTTAAAGACATTTAATGATAACTACATTAAAACGTTTTATCCTTACTTACGTAAAGAGATTGAGAGTTTTAAATGTCAAAGAATAGATTTGATTTGGGATAGATATATTATCTAAGCTTTAAAGGAGAAACTAGACAGAAGAGGGGTTCAAGGGGTGAGATGACAAGTGCAACCATATGTTAGATTACCTATAAATTGGCACGATTTCTTAAGAAATTCAAATAACAAAGTAGAGCTTTTTAATCTCCTTGGAACACTAGCACAATACAAAAACACAAAAGTTATAACCACTCAGAACTTAAGGACAGTGAAGAGAGAACTTAAAGGCAGTCTTACTGCCGTAAGTTCCTTAATTGCAACGACTTGCCATGGTCACGAAGAAGCAAGATTGAAGAATAATACTGCATCTCAAAGACATGGTTGAAAAAGGACTGAAAAATAATATTGTACGCTCTGTAGACACTGATGTATTAGTTTTATCAATTCCATATTTTTTTTATATCAAACACATGCTTAGAAACTGTTCGGATTGCATTTGGAACAGGGAAGAAATACAGATTTATTCTTGTTCATACCATAGCAGCAGCGATTGGAAGAGAAAAGGCAACGACTTTACTTGGATTTAATGCTTTCACAGGATGCGACATCAATATGGGTTTCACAGGAAAAACTAAAAAGTCAAATTGGGAAATGCTCATTCTCTTTAAAGAAGATACTGCTGCCTTTTCATAGCTATCAAAACCACAAACTTCTATTCTTGAAAGTATTTTAAATATTTTAGAAAAGTTCGTAGTATTGTTGTGCTGTTCAACAAGCAATATCATAAGTGTCAATAATGCAAGACAAGAATTCTTTCTGACAATTTTCAACCAAGGGTGCACTTCAAAAATATATTTTACGCAGTGCTTTCCAAGCTGGAGACATTTGGGGAAAAGTAGATCATCGGGAAATACATGCAATCTCTCCAAACAAATGGGAATGGTGCTTGGATAATTTATCATAGAAAAATAGATGGTCGGAGTTGCCAGTGATTTTAGACTCTTGTGAAGATTTAACAAAGTGTATGTGTAAAATCTGTACAGGTAAATGTGGCTGTAGAAAGGTTGGACTTTCTTGCATTATTGTGCAATTGCAAACACGAATGTGAGAAATATGATGACACCGGGGTGAAGTTTCTATATTCTACAGCTTTATATGTAACATTCATTTTTTAATATACGGTATAAGTAATCTATTAATAAAAGATTACTATATACTTAGATTTATTATATACTCATTCTTTTAAATTTTCTACTGTAAATGACAAAAATACTTTAATAAATGTTCAATTTTCATTTTAGGTATATTTCTAGTATTAGAAAGATTATTTTTGAGTTATAAAATGTGGAAATTTACATAATAAATAGCCTTGTAAGATGAAGAGGAATAAAACTGCAAAATATTTTAAATAATAGTCGTCATTTTGAATTCCTATAAATTTATACGATACCTCTCTTTCTTACATTTATTTTATTAATATAAGACAGATACTGACTATTCGGGATATCCCTATTACAAATTTTATCCCACCTAGCATTTTCATTAATAACACTTGAATTATATAGTGATCGTTATATGATTTATATGCAAATTATAAACGTATATTTTCTTGTTTTGGAGTGTCACAATAAGCGAAAAATACTATGTACACCTTATTATATAATAAGTAATTGGTAGCTCATTATAGTATTAACATTGATGTATATAAATTTTAATGCGTTTTAAAGAGTATAACATCATTAAGAAACATTGCAAACGATTTGGCCACATACACAATATTGTAATGTATTTTTTTAGCGCCCTGTAAATGAACTATAAAAGCTATACACTTTTATACACTTACTACGAACATGTTATTATAAACTTCATGAAATATATAAAATACACATGGCAATATGAGTACATTTAAGCGAGTTAGAGCATGGAAGGACAGGCGGACAGACAGACAGATAAACCAAATTCATAGTCTCTTTTAAATAATGTTAAATAGTGTTAAAAACAAAAACTTGACTTTAAAAACATCGAAATCTTTATGAAATGCACATTTGTATTAAGCATATTTAGAAAATGACACCATTTTGAATAACAGCCGCCATCTTGAATTCAGACGATTTAACGAGATGCCTCCCCCTCTAATATGCATTATGTTATCATAAAGTACATACTCACCAAGCGGTATATTCTTATCACGATTTGCAGTTTTCACCTTATTTTTGTCGCGTAGCACTCGGACTATAAATGAAAACCCGATGGTAAAAAATCACGACTGCTCGTTTAGTTATAATTCAATCTTCCGTAATATTTTAAAAACACAGCAAATTAGATTGTATTCAGAGTTCGCGTTAATTGAATAAGGGTTGAATAAGCGCAGGGATGTAGTAGAGGGTATACAGGGTATACGCCGTATACCTTCTGGATTTTTAAAAAGAACACCGTATACTCTCTGTTTCTCAAGAAAGCTATACTATGCACACTCTAGGGTATACCCTTTTTCTTGAGCGTATACCCTCTGATTAGAGCGTATAACCTTTGTCATTTTTACGACTACACCCCTGGATAAGCGTAACTTTCAAGAATTAGTAAAGTAAAAAAAGAAATAAAAAAAAAAGTCTGTAGATAAATATTTGCTATAAAACGCACATATATGGAATATATATATTCATACATAAATAAAATAAAATAAAATGCTAGACGTTACAAAATAAAATTACTTGCAAGAAACTTATTTGTTTACGATTTTCTTTGCCTCTTTATCCTGGGTGATTCAAAATAGATGTACTGACGATTGTATGTAAAAAAATATATTTACTCTAAAATTTTTAAAGACAAAAACCTATTTCCACCTTAAAAAAAAACATGTTTTTTTAGATATGGCATTTATTTTACACGAGGCTGCTGCATGCATATTATAACTCGAAAGTGTACGGTTCGTAAGTGTACGTTCAATAATACACGCACGCATACAGTCGACTCTCGTTAATTCGAAATCAGTTAAATCGAATCTTCGCTTAATTCGAACTAAACAAGAAGTCCCGAAATTTTCAAAGGCAGAATAACGTTAAAGACTTTCATTTATTCGAACTCATTTTCTCTTGGCTTCGTTTAATTCGAATTAAAGCGAGTTCCGATATTTTATTCTGCCTTATTTTTTTACGGACTTCAAATCTTTGAAATGACTTTCTTTCTGTCATTATTGTCAAAATATTTCTGAACTAGTGTACATATAATTCCATGCATTTGATATCCGCTTTCTTAGCGCCTCGTCTGTCCATTAATGACACCTCTATTCTTTCTTCCATTGTGCTTCTTCCTAATCCCTTAATTAGTTTATGCCCTTATATCTTTTAATTTAATATTAAATCACATTCTAATGATAACAGCCGAATAAATTAAAAAAAAAAAGCAATAACATTAATTCAATGTAATGATACCCCTTTAAACGTATTTTCCTCTCATACAATTCATTATTCGAACTCTGGATAATTCGAACATTTCTTGTGGTCCCAATGAGTTCGCATTAACGAGAGTCGACTGTATATATAAACTAGTCGTTGGGGGCCACCGTAATACTTACCCATCATGGATATGTATATGAAAATAAAACATGTGAAAACTATTTATACAATGCATTGCAATTCATAAACAAAAATTTAAATATTGTTAATATACCTGTAGTAATGTTCTATTAACCCTTTCCGGCGCGGAGTAAGTTTAATTGAAATAATTATCTGCCACCAGAATTTATAAACGAATTTATTAGAGAATACGAACTTGCTTATTTTCAGGCATTTTATCAAAGGAAAATTTTAATTAAATATT
Source organism: Maratus speculifer (assembly GCA_964019185.1). NCBI lineage: Eukaryota > Metazoa > Arthropoda > Arachnida > Araneae > Salticidae > Maratus > Maratus speculifer. The sequence continues at coordinate 39,684,581 of OZ025295.1, read as the reverse complement.
CTTGGTGCCAGTAAAATTAAAATTAGGTGTCCTTTTTAAGGGACACCGCGCCGGAAAGGGTTAAAGAACTGCTGATGTACCAATTTCGACAAATTATATAAAACGCCAAACTACTCAAGTAGTACCGAACTGCGTAAAAGAAACATCCTTATAACACCAAAAATAATAATTCTATTAACTAACAATTAACTGTGTCGGATTAAGCGTCTCATTTCCAATTAAAATATACCTCTGAATTGAAATTTGAATGAAATACAGGGTCATGAAATATCGAAGAATGTGGAAAACAGGATTACAAATATCTCGGCAACTAATAATCCGATCGACTTCGTTCTGTATGCAAAATGTGTGTTATTTTATTGCCTTTTACTTCCATTCCTTAAAACAAAAAAAATCGAAAATTTTTATATACCTTTCATCAGAACGAATTTTTCGAGGGTCCGAAAACAATAGTTCCGGATAATCAAGGTTGCTGATATTAAATAGGCTTCGTCCCATTCTTACATACTAACTGCATACAAAATTTCAAGTCTCTATCTCAATTTGTTCAGGAGATAGAGCGGTTACAGACAGACAGACACACAGACACACAGACGGACGGACGGCAAAATTTTTTTTCTAAAAAAATGTTTTTCGGAATCTCCACTATCTAAAACGTGTAAATCCGTCAAAATTTTTTTTTCGATTTTCAAAACGATTGCAAGACTTACCCTATACTACGTATGATGGGTAAGTAATAAATACATATAAGGTACCCTGGGGTAATAACGCCACGTTAAGGTTCTACCAATTTTCACGGCTCAGTTTTAGTTTGTATTTTTACAACAAATATTGGATTTGATACAGCAACTCATTGACTATCTATATAAAGAAAATAATTTAACAGATATGTATTCATAAAATGTAATAGCGTGATTTCTTGACCAATGCTATTTGGCGTTATTACCCACCTATATGGGTAATAACGCCATGCAAACAAAACTATGAAATAAGATGGAATAATTGCATGTAGATTGCTCAATTCTAAAAATACAAATTCTACAAACTTTGAAATTGACAAATTGCATTCTAAGCTATTGGAAATGTTCAATTTTTGGTGAAAGTGCAAGAAAAATAAAGATGTAGTATGGGGGGGGGGGGGGAGGATGAGGCAAAAGAATATCAGACCGTGAGCTTCTTTTTGCTTAAAAGACCGCTTAAATAGAATTATTAGAAAAATTGCACAGTTTTAACTGTGTTTATTTGAATCAGTATTTAGGATGTAGCTCGGCCTCTGTAGGGAATCAACCGGGGTATTAATGCTAAGGATTGGCGTTATTACCCCGTTATAGTTATTGCGCTATATATTTTAAATTACAAATTATCTCGAGAAGATATTCAAAATCTTCAACAACATTTTGAAAGTCCATGAAATTTACTACAAATTTATGTAATTAACAAAGTATTTCCGGATAAAAAAAAATAGTCTTCATATCACAAAACGTATCTCGCAAATTTTAGATCAAGCGTTAATTTTAGTTGCTTGTAAAAACAATAAGACCTAAAAACGAAACAAATTAACTTGAAGCTGTTTTTTGCGATTTATATGACTCAAAACCCTTCTGCGCAGAGCACATGGGTATCATTTACCAGATTACTTGCATAATTATGCAAAATATTAGCACTTGGCGTTATTACCCCGCCTGGCGTTATTACCCCAGACCACCTTATACATATATAAATCTCTCTCTCTATATACATACAACATCTATTTTTTAAGATTAAAACTTACTGAGCTGTAATACTTTGAATTTTATAATTTTTTTTTTATTTTTTGACACTATAAGCGGAAATACGCGGACGTTCTGGCCTGTATTTTGTATCATTATCTTGATATACATCACTACTGATTTTTAACCGATCAAAAAAAGAGTTAGATAGCTGATGAAATGAAAAAAAAAATTGACAAGTTGGAGTGATGCCAGATCAAAGTTGTATTCTCATGTCCTTACATTTTTTACAGCACGCATACAATGATAACGGTCAACCAGCTGTGCTCACGTGAGGCCAAAAGTTACGTTTCATTGTTCAGTTTTTTTTTCTTCTTTGGGAATGCAGAAAGGGGTCAATTCAAATGGAAAAATAGAATTGTACACACATCATTATTGCAGCACAGTTCTTATAGGTATGTCTGAATGTTTTTACTGCTTTTAAACTATTTCAGAGTAAAATTAGAATTTTTATAAAAAAATATACGATTTTGACAAATTTCTTTTCTTTTTTCTTTTTTTTTCTTTTTTCTTTTTTTTTTTTTGTTAGAATTTAGAAATAAGTAATTTTAGGAAGGTTCCCTCCCCCTCTTACTTAAAGTAATAGTTAATTTCAAAAGTTATTCCTGAACGTGTATTAACACACACAAACATCAAGCGGAAAATGAAGTTAGTTTGTAGTGTAAATAGTTTTATAAATATTCAGATATTGGTGCAATAGCTGTTGTACTCTTATGCAAAAATGTATAAATACATTTTTTTTACGATTATATATATATTAGATTCGGTAAGAAGGAAATGATATGACTCCATCTTAAATGGGATGTAACCATCATGGCAACCTAGGATCATTATCTATCATTGGATATCAATGAATTAATCATGTATGATAGGATTTAACAGCTAAATCACCTTGGCAACCTAAAATCATTACCTATCATGGGATAGCATTGGTTTACTGATAGAATTTAATCGTATAAAGAAAAGTTTTATTGAAATCATTTAAAGTTTTGTTTCGATTTTAATAGTGGAAATGATTTGACAAATTTCTGCAGCGGTAATATATATTCAATTTCAAATCATTTGGTTGGGTAGTGATTGCTCTGTTAAGAAGGTCCAAGACACAAAAAATCTTGAACTTTTCTAAAAAAATTTTGTTGATTCAAAAATTTTCCTATTTTTATCTGCTTAAAATGACGCTAAAACCATGTCTCTATTTTAACTGGAACATTTTTTTTTTTAATTTAACTTTCAAGCGATGGTTGTCATGGATATGACTTCCTGTGAAATGCGTTTTTCTTCTTGATTAGTTTTTTCACCATTTCTCGTATTTAAATTGTTATAACATAAGAACCGTTAAAGATAACTTGTTTAAACTTGGAACATGTCTTTTTTAATTGTTTTACTTTAATTATGATTCAGCAAATTAATTATAAATTAATTGTCTGAGCGAAGCGAAGTCTTTATACTCAGAGATACGTAACGATATTAAAATTCAAAAAAATTCTTTCGTCAAACAAATCTCAAAAAGTACTTGTCGGATTTTGATTCTGTTTGTACCAATAGGTACCTATGAAGGTAATCTGGTGAATGCACCTACTTTTAAAAATTAATTCCAAATAGTTTAAAAGTTATATTAAAAAAACTGATAAAAAAGCACAATTTATGTGCATACGTCACAGAAATTTGGTGAGCGTGATTTTCACCGGCTGGACATTTTCGTAGATAACCGAATCAGTACATGGAGTAAATAGTCATCATTTAAGCACTCAGAAATATTGAATGCAATAAAACATTTTAAAATTTAATCATGCAGGAAAATAAAACTGTTATTTTTTTATATTAAAAAATGTCATAAAAACTTTGTAAAAACAATTATAGTATACATAAATAAAATACTTGAGATAATATACTAGATATATAAGCACCGGGTTTGGCGAGATGTTTTATGCCAATTAGGCGAAAACATCGTTTTGATTACCAGATGCATATAGCATGCTATAACAACACGTTATTTATTTATTTCAAAATGAAAAAAAAGGAATAAACGAAACATTTTCTGTTATTAAAAAAGATATAACAATCAATAAATGATAATATTTTTAGAACAAACAATTTATTATAACATTTATATGATAACCAGCATGTAAGGCAACTAAACGCCATTTTGGCACCAATTAGGTACCTCGGTGTATATAGGGCATATATGTGCCATATTTATTTGTAAAACTGAGCATGAACGTTTACCAAGTGTGTTTTCATAGGCGCTTATATCTTTTTGCAACATAGCGCACCTTTCGAAGCCAAAACTGCACAAAAGAAAAAATAATCAGTATTTGCAGCATTTTTTTTAAAAATGTAATGCACATTTAGTAATCAGTAGGCTCGATAATCAGACCTCGTTTTTTTGCTTTAAAAGATATTTAATACGACGTCTTTTTGGGATTCGTCGTTTTTCCATATTTGATAGCATGTGTCTACTCGTTTTGTACCCTTTTTTGTAACTTTCTTCTTTATTAACAGCGACATCTGGATTTCCTATTTAAATAAAAATTCTTCTAAATACAAAGAATTTTGTTGAAATAAATAAATAAAGGAAATGCGGACATCTATTGCTCAAAACACAAAATTTTTCCTATTGAGTTAATAAAAATCAGTAAAAACATATTTTTTATGATAATAAAAAGGTGACTTATGTAATAACAGAGTCATATACCGTAATTTCGGGTGTATAATCAGCGGATCAAACAATTCTTTTTAGACCCAGAAATTTTATTTAGTGATTGAAGACAAATATTTACGGAGATCTAACTAGTTATATTTGTTACTTAAAAAATTCTGGGTCGAAAAAGAATTGTTTGACCTGCGGCTTATACACCCGAAATTACGGTATTATGTACGTTATGGATTAAGTATGAATATTTCTCCATCATTTATAAATAATAATAATAATAAAATAAAATGTGGACAGACCAAAGTCTATATTTGACTGAAAACAACAACACTTTCTAAATGCTTTAAAAAAAATGGCCAATGAAAAGTGATATTTCAAAAGTATTATGAAATTAGTTAAAAACCATTTATTTTAAACTAAATGAATAAAAGATTTATATTTTTTATGAAATAAATGGGATTTGAAAAATTATTGGAAATTTATCACCATAGATGTATCAATATTACAATCAGTACCTTGTATGCAAAATGGAACAATTAGCAATATTTTTTGTACCCGAAAAAATGGTCGTTGCTTTTTTTAAGGTTAAAAAGTAGATTACTAAATATTCCTATACAGAGATGCCAAACCCTCGCTTATTGCATAACAGAATTTTCTTATAGGAAAAGTTATTTTTTAAATCCGCAGAATGTTCCAATTTAATAAAACATTTTTTGTATTAAAATACCGGTACCCAAAATGCCGGTAGACGTAGACCAAAATGCCCAGACTTGGCAGCTCTGCCTATAACATTTTAATTAATCACGGTATTTTTAGGTGCATTCGTAATTATGTAAATACATAGCACCTATAGTGGTCATTCAGTCCGTCCGTCTGTCCGTCCGCCCGTCCGTCTGTCCGTCTGTCTGTCCATCCGTCTGTCTGTCCGTCCGTCTGTCTGTCCGCATATAATAACGCAAAAACTACCCAACCGAATCGTTTGAAATTTGGAACACATAATTATTACATTATTTTGTCGAGTCATTTCAAATTTTATGAAAATCGGATGCATAGATCAATTACAGGGGCAATCAAAAGTATTCCATTACATTACGGTCAATGGGGAAAAAACTTTCAAATGCATTTTAATCGTTTGAAATTTAAAATACATAATTATTACATAATTTTGTTGAGTTATTTCAAATTTTTTGATAATCGGGTGCATAGATCAATTACAGGGGCAATCAAAAGTATTGAATTACATTATGGTCAATAGGGAAAAAGTTTCAAATGTATTTTATACGTTTGAAATTTACAATGCATAATTATTACATAATTTTGTCGAGTTATTTCACATTTTATGGAAATCGGATGCATAGATCAATTACAGGGACAATCAAAAGTATTCCGTTACATAACGGTCAATGGGGAAAAATGTTTCAAATGCATTTTAATGGTGTTACACTCATTCGAACTAAATAAAATTTATTTGCAACTATAAAGTACATGTTATAATATACATTTTACATAATTTGTGGTGCAAAGAACATTTGTTATTAATTTACAAGGCCACACAAAGGTATTCCATTACATAATGGTATAGGGAGAACATTGTTTGATGAACGTTTTAATTGTAATTCACTATTTACAATTTTATGAGATTGATATATGAGAGTAATATTTTTAAAACTTCGTTATCATACGAACGCACCTCATTTGCTAAGCTTCACGGGCAATTTCCAACTTGTTTTAATCGGATTCAAATTTAGGGAAGACAACGTTTTTTGGCCAAAAGCAGCTTTTTTCCACATGTGTAACTACGATACAATTCCTTGATGTTGACTTATGAATGTTTTGACTTATGCTATTATTGCTTCCTCTCATTTATTTATTTGAATTTTAAATAAGATGACTGAAAATCGTGTTTTTTAAATATACGAAAAAAATGCATTTCGAGAGAGGGCGAAAAGGACAATATTTGGCGATTTATTACCTGCGTTTGGCAAAGTGTCTTACTACCTTGTATTTAATACTCTTCACAATACTTCGCTGTTATATGGACTTAGGCGCTTTTATAAAAAGTTTGACGTAATTCGGGCTTAAGAAAGTGAGTTTTTTACGGAATAATACAAATAAATGAAAAATGAATACTAAGAAATACTAATAAAAGAAAAATGAAGCATTATATTGATCTATGTATATTTAAAAATTCATCTGCTAGCACTAATTAGATAATTTATGTGCAGGGGTGGGGAAATTTTCCAAATTCTTACCAGCCAAGGATTTATTTCGCCAGCCCGCAAGATGCATCACACGCAGTTGAAAATAGTTATGACAAAATCGCACGCGATTACAGACAAAATTACTATTACTACAATGCATTTTCATAATTCTTTTTTGTATAATATTAAGAAATATATATAACAAAGGTAAGATTAATATTAGATAGAACTTAGTACCATACTTACACTGTAATAATTTGGAAAGTTAAAATATCTAGATTAAAAAAGTGTTTCTGATAATGTGCCTATTGCCTACAGTTTTTCAAAAACTAAAAATGCACTCGCCTTATGAGAAAATCCACTCGCCACTGGCGAGCAAAATGATGTATTTCCCAACCCCTGTTTATGTGTATATAATAGGAGATATATAGCTTTTGATTCTGTATTTCTATGCTATAAAACATTAACGTTTGTGTGTTTTTCGTTATCATTGGGAGTACCTAGCCGATTTAAAAAATAATGTGGGCAAGAAATGTTGGTAATCATCTTTGCTGCAAAATATACTATATTTTGCGTAGGAACAATAATCACCATCAATGCACGAGCAAAAAAAGTTCTAAAATTGAGAATTCTTTGATGTTGATATGACTAAAAATTTTAAATCTTTTTTTTGGTGGCAACTTTTAAGATATAATATTCTCGTTATGAACGATTTCTAAAACATTCGACAATTTAATTTCAGAAATTAAACATTTTTTTTCTAGAAAAAGTTTTAAACCCAATTTATTGAGAATATTGCAATTTCTAGGATACTGTTGGGGTCAGAAACTATAACTTTGGCATCACAGTAACTTATAAGATGTAAGTGCTCGTTTAGGACAAATTTTTAAAAAAGGATTCCTTAACTCTTATCGACAACCTCATTGCATCCGTGGAAAACAGATATTCAACATTACAAACTATTCGGACGGATTTCACACCATATAAAATACACTCCATTTATCTTCAAACATAATAGTTTATGTTATTTATAGTTTCTCAAATCGGTGCGAAGCTTCTGTTAATGCTCATGACATCATTTCAAAGAGCTATATTTCCAATATAGGAAAATTTGCTGTTTTATTTTCTGTATTACTTTTAACATTTTGCATATTTCCAATTTTATATCCATGCATGGTTTGCTTTTCTTTTATAAAAATAGTATATGCAACAAGATTTTGTAGTTCTACGATTCGATATGCTTATTTTCATCATTATATTTTATCACCATGAATGACCAATTAAAGGTAACATCTCATTTTCTTTACTTATCGCAAGTTATTAAATGTGTATTCTCAGCAATATCGCTCAGACTAATCCCTCTGAGGGAAGTCCTAGTTTTAAATCATTAATTATAATAATGAATCAGCAAAAGTCGTTGATGAAGTTTTAAAATTTCTCCTACACTTTTTGCAGAAAATATTTCATCTGCATTAGAAAATTGAAAATTTCGAAAATTGAAAAAGAAAATACTGTGTAAAAAATAAAGGGAATTACTGACATATATTTTCTTCCAACACAAGGACTGGAGTTTTTATAAGTTCGTAACTTGGGCCATACAGTAAAATAGTGGATTATACAGTACATAAGTATCTAGTGTCACATTCACAGAATTGGTAAAACAAAATGAGTTAGTTCACTTTGCAAAAAAATATTCTTTAAAACCAAATCCGCGAATAATCAAGTTCAGTCTTCGCGAATGTTAAAATGTTAAGCATTTTGTATTTCGCGAGTGTTAAGTCCGAAAATTTTACGGGATTACTGTATCTATAAATAATAGATTAGTAATTATTTTCCCATCTTCAGAGCTCAGGCATTTGCCACTCCAGCAGGCCGTAGCTAAGGGGGTGCTAAATGAGGAAGCAGGACGTTTCGGTCCCGCCATTTCGGTCCCGCCGTTTCGGTCCCGCCGTTTCGGTCCCGAGACATTTCGGTCCCGAGACGTTTCGGTCCCAAGACATTTCGGTCCCTGGCCATTTCGGTCCCGAGACGTTTCGGTCCCGAGACATTTCGGTCCCGAGACATTTCGGTCCATGGCCATTTCGGTCCCGAGACATTTCGGTCCCTGGATTTTTCGGTCCTCAGACATTTCCGTCCCTTCTCCAGCAAACTGAAATTTTGTGCACGGGAAATATCTGACATAATTTTATAGGGAACATTTTAGAGTGTTGAATTCAGGGGCGGGTCATTCCCCCCGGAGCTATCAAATCTCCCCCCCCCCGGAAATTTTGAGATTTTGTGCTTTCAGTGGTAAAAAAGTGTAATTCTCCCCCTCGGAGCCACAGAAGTCTCTCCCGAAGAAAAGTGTCTGAATTCAACACTGGTTTTTTAACTGAAAGCCACATAAAATTTTAGTGTAATGCGATTAATTAGAAGTAACAAGTACCGAAAAACCGCTTACACGTATAACTCGGATCCAAACTCAAACATATTGCAGCGGATCCAAACGCCATGCAAATTTCATACGGCAAAAGTAGTGTCCTGTGGATTTATATAAAAATTCCTCTATCATGAATTTTTTTTTTTTGTTTTTTTTTTTAGGGATTTTAACATGGAATTGTGATAAAGCCACATTATTTTTTAAATTCTGCATAGGGACTGACTAAAACTTTTTTATTTTTTAAATAATTATTTTATTTCGCTATTAAAAAACTATTTAAAAGTTTGCGTTAATCTTTTTACAGATAACAATTATTGCTACGAAATAACTTTTTACGTGTAACAACTTTTTTACATATAATAATGCAGGTATTATAAATCATTTTTAATACACTAAAGACTTTTTATGCTTATTACATTCAAAAACTAAGAGCGAAATAAACACAAGTCAAATCTTTAAAAAAAAAAAAGTATCATTTGACGGTACTAGATTTAGTGTTAAACAAATGACTTATCTGTAAAGAGGCTACTTCAGTCAAACCAAAAGGCCCGCTAATCCTTTGGTAGAAATCTTTGAAGGTAAATTTGCTGCATTTCAATATTTTGGAATGATTTTTTTTTCAATGTATAGCTAAAATAAATTTGTACAAATACTATTTTTTTATTTTTTTTCCGATATCTTTAATGAAGACACTTTTATTCTCGGAACTGGTTTCGAAAATGAAAACATCCCCACAAAAATAACCTGCAATCAAAGTTAAAAAGTAAAAAACGGTCGGCATACAAATCGATCTCAGCTATTCAATGCAAAAAGAATTGTTTAAAAATATTGAAAGCAACCAAGAAATCTTTATAAATTTCTTCCATAGGATTAACATTTGCGAAAGGGTCTTTAAACTTCACTGAATTAGCCTCTTAAATTGGGATACAAAAGTTAAAATTTCTAATAAACATAAACTGTTCTTTTCGCTTTTAAAATTCTATATTTCAAATATTCCCTTATTCTTTATTTGACTTAAATACGTAAAATTTAAATAGTCTACCTGTTTTAATATGATAAATAAAAAGCTAAAATTAAAATATAATAAATAATATAGAATCTCAAAATATTAATGTGTAGTGAATCATTTTTACGTAAAATTCCATTTAAAATGGAGAAAAATTATAACTTTATTTTAATAAAGAAATCTTGTCATTTAGAGACCATATGTGTTTAGCATACTTCTGTTATATTTTCTAAAACCAGCTTAATGAAACTAATTACAAAATAATTAATGTAATGCGTATTGAAATTTGCCATTTCATTTAAAGCTGATATTATTATATAAAATAATTATTTTTAACATTAAAATATAAAAACTCGCATAAAAAATATGAAAAAAAAAGCCTTCTGTCAAAGTAAGTTAAATTAAAAAGCAACTTAAAATATTATTTCTAGGGGGTAAATATCTTATCTATCGATGTTATTTAGTTATCTTATAAGTTTTTAGTATTTCAATGTCATTCATAAGCTGTACTAATCAGGATAAAAAATACTCCATTCTACTTTTTATACTGGTTTCATTGATACTAAAAACGTTTGAAATGAAGATAACAGCGAGAGGAATAAGAAACACCGAAAAATGTTGTTCTTTTCGAAACATTCATATTTCTTCTAAAAAATGCGAGCGACTATGTCGGAGGTTCGTCTGCATTTGAACTCCAGAGTGAAAAGGACATTGTATAGAAAATAGAATGAGGGATTTTATCTGACAAGTGTACAAATATCAAGATAAGTAGAATAAAGCTAACTACTTAGCTCTTCTAGCTATCTTGTATAAAGATGACCATTTGTTCAGATGGGCGTTGACAATTGATTGAAATGCAGAATTTTTGCTTAAAAGAGGTTAATAGTAATACTTAGCTGGTACTTATATGCATTATTTTAAAATTTTATAGGAACACCAACATAAAAAAATTATAAGTATTTAAAAATTCCCTGCACACGGTTTTGATTTGTTATTTACTTAATGTTATACATTATTTTATTAAATAATTTATTTTATTAATTTTATTAACATCATCTTACAAAATTTGAAAGCATTAATAATTATGTTGTTAAATTAAAAAACTCTCAAAAATTAAATTATTTTTATCAAACATATTTATTAATAAGAATTCAAAATTGTTCTAACTATTAATTGTTTAAGTGACTTATTTATCAATTACCTGTTTAAAATCTAGTACAAGAACTATATAGAAGTTATTATAGCAAAAATGAGAAAACATATTTTTTAAATTTCAGCTACTACAATGTTATTAAGTTCATTAGGATGTATAAAAATGATAAGGATTCTCAAAATAAATATGTTATTTATTCATTTATTGGTTAGTCTATAATATTTTTCTTACTCTTTAAACGTAATTAATTAATATAGGATTGCTTTTTGCGAACTGTAAATTATAACTTTGTTTCAGAAAATTTAAATCTGAATCTGGATAAATTAATTATTACGTTACGTTACTAACTGATTTTTCAAAATAATAATAATAATAATAATAATAATAATAATAATTTCCTTTTTTGAAATAATTAACAATTTTTGAATAAGAACTTATGGTGATGAATAATTGCTATAAATTAAATCTCAAAACAGTTAGGGATTTTAAAATGAAAATTAAATTAATATTTTATTACATACATATATTTTTAATTTAATGAATCTTTATTTAATTAAATTGGTGAAATTATTAATATGCATTTCGAATTTTACTTTAAATAAACTCAATAAATAATCTGTTTTATATTCTATTTATCATTATGTCTTGTAGTAGTTATAAACTGAAACTTATTGTTTACCTGTTTATTTATTTTATATTTAAAATTACTGAAATTTAAAACTATTAATTCAATTAATAATAAAATTAAAATAAGAATTATCAATTTTTTTCTCTGTGAAAGTGGGAGCGAAAAGGTAATGCAAATAAATAAATAAATAAATAAACGATAAATTAAAAACGCTTTGTTAAAAATTGTTAATTGTCGCTTCAGTTAAAAATTGAAAATAAATTTAAGATTATAGTTACATTATTATATAAAATTAAAAAATAATCATTTTATTACAAAGAAATAGGCCCACTTTCAATAAAATTAACTCACAAAAATTGTCTTCATAAAGTGAGAAAACTGTAAAAAAGAAAAAAAAATTGCAACCAATAATTATTACATAAAAAAAAGATCGTTGGAGCATTTTTATTTTTTTAAACAAAAAATTTTCGTAGCACGCCTAGTTACGAAATCAATAATTTAAAGATTCTAAGAAAGTGTGCGAAAACATTCAATAAAATATGTATTTTAGTTCATAGTATAGATAAAATACCTAATATAAAGAATATATGATAAAACTTAAAATATTCTTCTGTTAAATAATAATAATAAAGACAGTTTAAAATTTTATAACATTATTTAATCGGATTTTCAACTCGCTGTTATTTTATTATCACGAGTTACAGTAGATTAAACTTATTGGACTATTATACTCAGCTTTGTATAAAATTTGAGGGAGGGGGGGGGGGAGGCAGGAGAATAAATATATTAATAAAAGCCCGAACAATGTTGAGCTTACAGCGTTTAGTGGGCCTTCATCAATCAGAAACGAAGTTATAAGGTGGCCGGTAAAGAAATAACAAGGGAGCGAAATGGCAAGGGACCGAAATGACTAAGGACCGAAATGGCCAGGGACCGAAATGTCTCGGGACCGAAATGGCCAGGGACCGAAATGTCTCGGGACCGAAATGTCTCGGGACCGAAATGTCTCGGGACCGAAATGGCCAGGGACCGAAATGTCTCGGGACCGAAACGGCGGGACCGAAATGGCGGGACCGAAATGTCGTGTACCCATTAGGATGTATAAAAATGATAAGGATTCTCAAAATAAATATGTTATTTATTCATTTATTGGTTAGTCTATAATATTTTTCTTACTCTTTAAACGTAATTAATTAATATAGGATTGCTTTTTGCGAACTGTAAATTATAACTTTGTTTCAGAAAATTTAAATCTGAATCTGGATAAATTAATTATTACGTTACGTTACTAACTGATTTTTCAAAATAATAATAATAATAATAATAATAATAATAATAATTTCCTTTTTTGAAATAATTAACAATTTTTGAATAAGAACTTATGGTGATGAATAATTGCTATAAATTAAATCTCAAAACAGTTAGGGATTTTAAAATGAAAATTAAATTAATATTTTATTACATACATATATTTTTAATTTAATGAATCTTTATTTAATTAAATTGGTGAAATTATTAATATGCATTTCGAATTTTACTTTAAATAAACTCAATAAATAATCTGTTTTATATTCTATTTATCATTATGTCTTGTAGTAGTTATAAACTGAAACTTATTGTTTACCTGTTTATTTATTTTATATTTAAAATTACTGAAATTTAAAACTATTAATTCAATTAATAATAAAATTAAAATAAGAATTATCAATTTTTTTCTCTGTGAAAGTGGGAGCGAAAAGGTAATGCAAATAAATAAATAAATAAATAAACGATAAATTAAAAACGCTTTGTTAAAAATTGTTAATTGTCGCTTCAGTTAAAAATTGAAAATAAATTTAAGATTATAGTTACATTATTATATAAAATTAAAAAATAATCATTTTATTACAAAGAAATAGGCCCACTTTCAATAAAATTAACTCACAAAAATTGTCTTCATAAAGTGAGAAAACTGTAAAAAAGAAAAAAAAATTGCAACCAATAATTATTACATAAAAAAAAGATCGTTGGAGCATTTTTATTTTTTTAAACAAAAAATTTTCGTAGCACGCCTAGTTACGAAATCAATAATTTAAAGATTCTAAGAAAGTGTGCGAAAACATTCAATAAAATATGTATTTTAGTTCATAGTATAGATAAAATACCTAATATAAAGAATATATGATAAAACTTAAAATATTCTTCTGTTAAATAATAATAATAAAGACAGTTTAAAATTTTATAACATTATTTAATCGGATTTTCAACTCGCTGTTATTTTATTATCACGAGTTACAGTAGATTAAACTTATTGGACTATTATACTCAGCTTTGTATAAAATTTGAGGGAGGGGGGGGGGGAGGCAGGAGAATAAATATATTAATAAAAGCCCGAACAATGTTGAGCTTACAGCGTTTAGTGGGCCTTCATCAATCAGAAACGAAGTTATAAGGTGGCCGGTAAAGAAATAACAAGGGAGCGAAATGGCAAGGGACCGAAATGACTAAGGACCGAAATGGCCAGGGACCGAAATGTCTCGGGACCGAAATGGCCAGGGACCGAAATGTCTCGGGACCGAAATGTCTCGGGACCGAAATGTCTCGGGACCGAAATGGCCAGGGACCGAAATGTCTCGGGACCGAAACGGCGGGACCGAAACGGCGGGACCGAAATGGCGGGACCGAAATGTCGTGTACCCGCTAAATGAATTTATATTCCGAAAATTCAAATGAAATTATGTTTAAAAATCTAATTTAGTTTTCAGACTCTTTCACGGTTTTGCAGAATTACTCAACACTTGCTTATCCTATTTGCACATACACTGTAAAAAAAAAAAAAAGGGTCGATCTACTAAAAAAAAATTTATGATCCTTGGAATTACTAAAAAAATTTTTTAAGTCTTACTCGGTTACAAAAAATCTGTAAGAATTACTAGAAAAAAGCTAGCAACGAATAGAATTAATAGTTTTATATTTTAAATAGCTATTACTAAAGCTCACTTGGTGTGGCCGTGATAGCCTAGTGGTCATAGCACCGAACTCCAGGCTGAAAGGTCCCGGGTTCGATGCTGGACACCGCCAAATACGCACTGAATGTATGCAGCGTAAGTGCTCGTTAAATAAAGGGATTATGAAAATCCTGTCGGAGCTGGTAGCAATGTTTGGTGCTGCCATCTATTGCGGCTTTGCCGAAAATCTTCCGCTTCAGAAGTCTGTCTTCTTACCCACCGGATGCAGCTCGATGGAAGCTACTGCCCTTCGGACATACGTAATAGTTATTGAAAATAATTTTGGAGCTATTACTAAAATTTTCTTTGTGGCTCATACTAAAAAGTTTTAAGCTAGTTATACAAAAAATCTTTTGTTCAGTTTACAAAAGAAATGTTTGTTTCACTTGCAAAAAAAAAAAGTTTGTAATGGTTACTAAAAAATTCTGTGGAATAAAAATTTACTAAAAATTTTTTAGTAACCTCTTGAATTTTTTTTTACAGTGTAAGAAGCTAACGGGATGTTTAACTTTGCACTAGTTATACACTCAGAATTTTCATCATCATATACTTGTCTTAGTATAAAATGAAGTTTTTACAATAGTTTAATAAGAAACATAGTACCTACAATTTGAATAGGCACTAATTTATTTTCTTACGTCAGAGAAAGAAAGACAAAAAATGAGCCCCTCCCTACATTCTCTTGAGCCCCCGCCCTGTAATGTTCACTTTTAGCTACGGCCCTGCACTCCAGTCAACTTGTTCAAGAAAAATATGAAATGGAAGTGAAAGAATTTTTGAACATTTTTTAAAAATTCATATATATTTCAGATTAATCTTTTTTTTTTTTTTTTCGTTTAAGGGGATACTGGAAGTGTGAGTTTTTCGAAACTATCGATAGCTTAGTCTTTTTCAAAATACTAAAACACAAATGACATGTACTTTCTTTTTTTGTGCCAAGTATATGTTCTTAGCTATACTATCTAGAAAAATAAATTTGTATCTACAAAATTAATATTTAAATTTTAAATTTAAAAAATTATCTCACTAATGCGGAAATTAAAACTATTAAGTGCCGCGCATGATAAAACACTAAATTATGCATAGAGAAAACAATTTTTATACAAATAAATTTTCTCTTTCGCTGCAATTGTGGCGTTTTAAATTATTATAATTTTTGGTTTTCTGTTACTCAAAGAAGAAAAAAAGTCATAAATTTTAAACTTTTCAATTTAAAATTAAATTTATGCATTATAAATAAAATGAGTGTGTACTAACCGGTATTGCGCTATTTCCATTTACAGCATATCAATCAAGTAATTAATTAAAATAATTCTATTTTACATGATATCAAAAATTAATTAAAATCATTTCACTATATTTCATTTAAATTTGAAAATTAATCTCAGTAATGAAAGAATAAGAACCATTAAGTGGTGCGCGCATGATGATACACTATCTTATGTATACAGAAAGCGATTTTTGAACAAAATATAATCATAAAACACCTACTTCTAAATTAAAACGGAAACATATGCAAGAAATTTTGTTTAAACTTTAATTTTAGCTCAAAATACAAAATAAATAAAAAAAAATTTTTTTCAAGCGCAAAATAAATAAATAAATAACCAAAATATGTGCATTTTTTTTTTTTTGTTGTTGTTTTAGCATAAGGAGAAAGCGTATAATGAATCGCATATTTAATTAATTCTTTAAAGTAAATTTTGAATGTTTTTTTTTTTTTTTTTTTTTTTTTTTTGCGTATTGTTGAGAAATTTTTAAAAATTCATTACAAAACAAAATCCAAAAACTGATTTTTTGAAAGTTTAAAAGTCCTGCACTGTAAAAAAAAATTTAAGAGGTTACTAAAAATATCTTAGTAAATTTGTATTCCACAGAATTTTTTAGTAACTATTACAGACTTTTTTTTTTGCAAGTGAAACAAGCATTTCTTTTGTAAACTGAACAAAAGAATTTTTTGTATAACTAACTTAAAAATTTTTAGTATGAGCCGCAAAGCAAATTTTAGTAATAGCTCCAAAATTACTTTTAATAACCATTACGTGCAACCGAAGCGAAGGAGCTTCCTTCGAGCTGCATCCAGACTTCTGAAGCGGAAGATTTTCGGCAAAACAGCAATAGATGGCAACACTAAACATTCTTAACTGCTCCTACAGGATTTTCATAATCCCTTTACTAACGAGACTCTATAGACATTCGGGGTGTATTTGGCGGTGGCAAGTTTCGAACCCGGGACCTTTTAGACTGGAGTCCGTTACTATAACCACTATGCTATCAAGGCCCCACCAACTGAGTTTTAGTAAGAGCTATTAAAAATATAACACTATTAATTCTATTCGTTGCTAACTTTTTTCTAGTAATTCTTACAGATTTTCTAGTAACCGACTAAGATTACTAAAATTTTTTTTAGTAATTACAAGGATCACTAAAATTTTTTTAATAGATCGACCTTTTTTTTTACAGTGTGTGTTGTTAGAAATTGATAAATTAAGTTATTTTCAGTTTATTCACAGAAAATCGTTTGCATATTTGCAATTGGGATATTTAATTTATTTATAAGACGCGACTCGTTGCTATGGAAGCGAAGCTGTTTTTTCGTCTGCTTTGCTTTTTATATTTTTTATCTTACGAGATGAGTTAGAAGTTTAGATAAAAAAGTTGGCATCAATTTTTGATGGAATGAAAAAGAATTTTTTAGAGAGAATGTTTATATTTTTTGTTTGTCGTGCGTGTCTTGAGTTTTATTGAAGAATTATGTTAATTTTATGAAAAGGCACGCAGAAATGCATAAAGGATCATCTTTCCAGTTTTTAGTATGATGATCAAAAATTATCAAGGTAAAAGCATTTATATTTTGTACATATTATACATTTTGTACATAGTATGTAAACAATTTGAATTCAATATTTCTTTATTCTATAATTCTAAGTATGTAATAAAATTTTTAAAAGGAAAATTCAAGAATATTTAGAAGATTTTTGAACCCAAATAAGTTTTGATTGTTTACAGAACAAAACTGGCGCCCGAACAGGGACATTTGAATAATACTGTTGAGATATTGAATTGTTTTTATAGCGTATAGTGTTTTCATAAGCTGTGCATTACTACTTAATTTTTCTAAGATGAATAAGCTAAAGAAAAAGCGTACACCACTACGTTCGTCATTTACCAGAACTTTAAATGTTTTGAATGAAGAAATTAACAGCGAGTCATTAGATAAGGACAAAATTTTAGACGGTTTTAGTAAATTAGAAAATTTGATTCATGAAATTAAAGCTATTGATGAAGCTATAATTGAACTCATGTTAGATGATGATAAATGCGACGAAGAGGCTATTGAAAATGAAGTAGTGGAAAATGAAAGTTATTCAGATCAATTTATTACCATTAAGCGTAAAGTTAGCGAAGCATTGGGTACAAATAAACGTAATCAAGATGATAGTGAAAAAAGCACAGATCACGGTTATTCCAAATCAAAGCATTATAAATTACCTAAACTAAATATTAAGCCATTCGATTCGCAGTTAATAAATTATCTTTCATTTTGGTCTCAGTTTCAGAAAATTCATGAAGACATAGATTTGGATAATAGTGACAAATTTCAGTATCTTATCCAATCGGTAGAACCTGGAACCAGTGCCAGGCGCTTGTTAGAGAGCTATCCAATGACCGCAGTTAATTATCCCAAAGCTGTCGAGGCATTTCAAGAGCGTTTTGGAAATAAAGATTTACTAATAGAAGTGTACGTTAGAGAATTCCTAAAATTGATTGTAGCTAATGTACAGGCGCACGGCAAAGATAAACTTCCCTTATCAGATTTATTCACGAAAGTCGAGGCATATTTAAGATCGTTAGAATCAATGGGTTTAAGTTTAGAAAGCAATTCGGCGTGGCTCTATCCCATGATAGAATCTAGCTTATCGGAAGATGTATTAAAAGCATGGCAGCGATATAATATTTCAATCACATCAAACATTGTTAGTAATAATAATGCATTGTCAACAAAAGCAAATATAGTAAGTTTGATGGAATTTCTGAAACAAGAAGTTGCAAACGAGGAAAGATTCAAATTAGCCAAATCGAGTTTTGTAGAGCTGAGCTCTAAAGACAAACCTAAAGAAAAGTTAAGAAAAGCAGAAAGTAAAATACCTACTGCAGCAGGGCTATTTAGCGCAAAAGAACGCCTTTGTTTATTTTGCAGTAAATCTCATGAAAGCAAGGACTGTGTTAGGGCTAGATCTCTTTCCTTTAATGAACGGAAGGCCAAAATTAAGAATAAGAATTGCTGTTTAAAATGTCTTCGTTTTGGTCACCACGCTAAAGTGTGCAAAGTTTTTATTCGTTGCCACGTTTGTTCTAAACCCCATACCGAGTTATTATGCCCTGAAATTTCAATGTGTAAAGAACCAGAAAATACAGTTAAGACCCCAGAAGTTATTCAAAGCACCATAGCAAGTAAGCAGTGTTCTGCTGAAGTAGCCCTTATGACTTTAGAAATAGTTATTAAAGGTCGAATAACAAAGAAAGTACGAGCGTTACTTGATTGTGGGTCGCAAAAGAGCTATATTTTAAAAGGTACAGCTGAAGAGTTAGGTTTACATCCCATTTCTTCTGAAGCTATTGTACACACTTTGTTTGGTGGTACTCAAACAGAAGCTAAATCTCACAATAAATTCCAAGTTGAGTTAAGTTCTTCTGATAGACAGAAACAAACGAAAGAAGTCTTAGAACTTTTGGATCAAGATATAATTTGTAACTATATTCCTCGGATACCAAAAGAATCAGTAATTAAAGAGCTTAAACAAAATAAACTATGGATCACAGATTTAGGAGCAGAAAGTCCAAAAATTGAAATTTTGATTGGAAGCGATTACTATGGACAACTTCTTACAGGTCGAGTAAAACAGTTAAAGAGCGGTCTTACAGCAATAGAGACGAAGTTTGGATGGACACTTTGTGGTCGTTTAGAAAGTACACCACAGTCTTGCCTAAATTATGGAAATATGTTTATCACGAGCCTAGCTTTAAAAGATATGAAGATTCCAGAATTATGGAAGTTAGAGACAATCGGTATTACAGATCCCTGTCAAACTTTGTCTAAAGCAGAAGAAGAAGAACTCGCTCATGATAATTTTATAAAAGAAGTTGATAGAAATATAGAAGGTCGCTATATTGTAGGTCTTCCTTGGATTAACGGCAAACGTGAGATTCCCTCAAATAGACACATAGCTGAACGAAGATTGATAAATTCAACAAAGAAATTAAAATCAATGAAAATGTTTGAAGAATATGCTAAAGTTTTCTATGAATGGGAAGAAGAAGGCGTTATAAGTAAAGTACCAGATGAAGCACTCAAGATTCCAGGACATTTTTTACCTCATCATCCCGTCATCAAACCAGATAGTTTTACTACAAGTGTTCGACCAGTTTTTGATGCATCGTGTAAGGTAGGGAGGTCTCCTTCTTTAAATGATTGCCTCTTCAAAGGACCAAACCTCATCGAACAAATTCCTGCAGTGTTAATAAGATTTCGTGAGAAAGCTATTGGGGTAGTAGCCGATATAAGAAGAGCATTTCTTCAAATTGAAGTCAAAGAATCAGATCGGCATTTCTTGCGATTTTTATGGTGGAAGAGTCCTGACGAATTTCAAGTTTATCAACACAATAGAGTAGTTTTTGGAGCAACTTGTAGCCCATTTTTGCTAGGTGCAGTTATAAGATATCATTTGAGTAATGTTGATGAAGAAAACAAACAGATAGCTGAGAAGCTTATGAAGTCATACTATATAGATAACTGCGTTACTTCAGTCGACAATGTGCCTGAACTAGAAAATTTTATTTCAAAATCTACAGAAATCATGGCTGATGCGAAAATGGAATTAAGAATATGGGAATTCGGGCCAATTAAAAGTGAAGACAGCAGTTTCCTTAACGAAAAGAAAGTGCTCAGCAAAAATGTAACAACGATAGTTCCGGTTTTAGGGTTGAAGTGGGACACAATGGAAGATAGTTTGAAGATCGCTCATAAATTTAGTGATGAGATAGAAAATCTGTCGAAAAGAAAGATATTAGCTGTAACCCAGGGGATCTTCGATCCAATAGGATTTTTAGCCCCAGCATTGTTGCCAGCCAAACTGATAATTCAAGACGCCTGGTCAACGAAATTAGATTGGGATGCTCCACTTCCAGAAGAAATCCGGAATAATTTTCAAAAATGGTACAGCGAACTCAAGTATTTAAATGACGTGAAGATAAATAGACGTGTAGGCTATGGTTGTAAAGAAAAATGGTCTATTCATACATTTTGTGATGCAAGTACCAGAGCTTATGCAACAGCAGTTTTCTTACGTTGTGAAGATAAAGACGCAGTCTTTGTACAACTTTTAGGAGCTAAGTCTCGTCTTGCACCAAAGAAAAATGTAACCATACCACGTTTAGAGCTTCTTGCTTGTATTTTAGGAATAAGGTTGACTAAATTTGTTTTGAAAGCCTTTAATTGTATTTCCATACCAGTAAAGTATTGGACCGACTCTTCGACTGTTCTCGCTTGGATTCGAAGAAATGATCAATGGGGAACGTTTGTAGGCAATAGAGTTAGAGAAATTTGTAAATTTTCCGAAGCTCAACAATGGAACTTCGTACCTGGTCATCTCAACCCTGCTGATCTACCTTCTCGCGGATGTAGTCCTAAACAGCTGCTGAAGATGAGATGGTGGGAGGGACCAGAATGGTTGAAGTTATCAGAAGAAAATTGGCCACATTCAGAAACAAGCCCCAACGAAGAATTAGTAATGATGGAAAAGAAGAAAATTGTAGTACCTACTCTTTTATTTTCTAACTCACATGAATTTATGATATATAGTAGAATTTCAAAATTTGGTAGATTTATTAATGTCGTATGTTGGGTGAAGAGATTCATAATGAAGTGCAGAAATCGAAATACATGTTTTCCACCAGAATTGTCGATTGGAGAAAAGGAAGATGCGGAAAGGTCGCTCTGGTCAATAATACAATCTGAAAGTTTTGGTAATACTACTGATGCAATAAACGAATTAAAGGTTATGAAAGATGAAGAAGGATTGTTGAGAGTAAAAACAAAGATATTAGAGCGGGATGACGAGTTTTCTTTAAGATATCCAATTTTATTACCATCGAAGCATCATGTAGTGAATTGTCTGATTCAAGAATGTCATTTAAAGAATTGTCATGCTGGACTTCAAACAGTTGGATCCATTTTAAGAGAAAAATATTGGCTAATTTCTTCTAGACGCAGCATTAGAAGTCAATTGTCTAAGTGTTACAGATGCAAAAGATACTCTGCAAAACCATATACTACACCTCCAATCCACCTACCTCTAGATCGAGTCAGAGATTCCAAAGTTTTTGAAGTTGTGGGAGCTGATCTTTTTGGCCCTCTTTTCGTAAAGCAAAGATCCAAAGTTTGGGTTGTACTTTTTACATGTGCAGTATATAGGGCAATACATTTGGAACTTGTATCCAGTCTCTCAACAGAAGGATTCATTCAGTCACTTCGAAGATTTATATGCAGGATTGGAAGGCCATGGTTTCTTCGAAAGAACTGTTTCCTATTAATTGAAAGAACTGTGCCCTATTAGTCATCCATCCAGCAGCAGCTTGGTGGGGTGGATGGTGAGAAACAGTACATCTAGAAGTGGCAGAGTAGTAAAGAGACTTTTCAACTGACTTTTTCTAGAACTCTGAAATGACTTTTCTAAAACTCTGAAATAACTTTTCTAGAACTCTAAACGTTTCATTATTATTTTATTATTGTTTAGTTATTATCTTTATTTATTTATATATTTTTTATTTTGAATTAGGGCTTAATTTGATCAAAAGTGATCTTAAGTTTAATTTGGCTTCCGCCTAAATTAAAGGTGGGAGTATGTTAGAAATTGATAAATTAAGTTATTTTCAGTTTATTCACAGAAAATCGTTTGCATATTTGCAATTGGGATATTTAATTTATTTATAAGACGCGACTCGTTGCTATGGAAGCGAAGCTGTTTTTTCGTCTGCTTTGCTTTTTATATTTTTTATCTTACGAGATGAGTTAGAAGTTTAGATAAAAAAGTTGGCATCAATTTTTGATGGAATGAAAAAGAATTTTTTAGAGAGAATGTTTATATTTTTTGTTTGTCGTGCGTGTCTTGAGTTTTATTGAAGAATTATGTTAATTTTATGAAAAGGCACGCAGAAATGCATAAAGGATCATCTTTCCAGTTTTTAGTATGATGATCAAAAATTATCAAGGTAAAAGCATTTATATTTTGTACATATTATACATTTTGTACATAGTATGTAAACAATTTGAATTCAATATTTCTTTATTCTATAATTCTAAGTATGTAATAAAATTTTTAAAAGGAAAATTCAAGAATATTTAGAAGATTTTTGAACCCAAATAAGTTTTGATTGTTTACAGAACAAGTGTCACCTTAAGTTAATAAAAAGTATTCTTTAAAAACATCACTTTAACATTGCACGTTCTGTGAATAATTTAAAAAAATTAAAATTGCACCCACATTTCTATTCGTGTTTAATGAACTGATTGACACAATTATTCTTTCTTGACACAGAGTTTATATTTGCTTATCTACACTATTAAAATCCGACCGTATGTATGTATGTGACGCTATCTCCTCAGATCTCGGAAACGGAGAAACGTCGCGTTTGTTTGAAGGGAAAATATCCCGGGATCACGAGTTGCTCATTCGTCTGTCTGTCCATGCGTCCGTCCGTTTATCCACATATAACAATTCAAAAACTACCCAACCAAATCGTTTGAAACTTAAAATATATAATTATTAGATAATTTTGTCGAGTCATTTCAAATTTTATGAAAATCGGATGCATAGTTCAATTACAGGGTCAATCAAAAGGATTCCGATGCATTACGGTCAATGGGTAAAAAAGTTTCAAGTGCATTTTAATGGTCTTATACTTTTTCGAACATAATAAAGTTGAAATGCATCTATAAGTATGTACTATAATATATATTCTGTATAATCTGTGTGCAAATAATATTTCTTAATGATTTACAGGGCCATACAAAAGCATTCCAAAATACATTGCATACTTATATATTGAGACATTGTTTGGTATGCATTTTAATAGTATTAAACTATTTAATACTAACAATTAAACTATTTAATGCCCGTCTGTCCGTCTAACCGAACAGAGTAGCAGGCGAAGGCCGCTAGTGTATTATAGAATTTGACGTTGAAATCAGATAAAAAAAGGATATTCAATGGTCCAAAAATAGTTTTTACAATAGATAATAAGCCTTTTTACAATTATATAACAAAAACATTGTAGTGTAAAATTATCTCTAAAATTGTCGTGAGCTTCCAAAGATTAGTATTTATATCACTGTCCGTAAGCACTATCGGTAAACAATACTTTAATCAAAGCGCGTGAATAGATGATAATAATAACAATTAAATAAATAATAATAAAACAAAAACACAAAAACGTACGCCACGCATAGACCTCAATACATTTTCCAACATACATAATGCATCCAAATTATTTTGTTTATGCCCTTTGTTGGGATAAAACAGCTATATAACTGTTACACATAAAATTACATAAAAAAATGGTGTAATCTGACAATAAGTATGTGCAATTTTCTTAAATATTTGAGCGTTTTAACAAAAACAGAATATCAGCAGTGAGACAGAAAGCGTATGAACGGTTATATAGTATAAATAAACATATTTCCTCATGTAAAAATTTTCAGTTTAACACCAAACCATTTGATATGGAAAAAACTCATGCGCTAAAATATGTTTTGCTTGTTTTTCATGGTGAAATTTAAACAATGGTGCAACTTTCACTGTCCAACTCTAAGCTGGGAGTAAACAGCACAGACAATCACCTCATCGAGTTCACGGCTAAAATTCTAGAGTCAATTAAAATTCGATTCGCATATTAAAACGCAATCGGTCTGCCAAGTCACATCTTGGTTGAAATTAAACTAAAACCCGGTTTTAGAGGTTGACTCGTAGGTAACAGCATTCTGTTTTCCTATTTTCAGTCTTCCATGTTTTCGCCCTTTGGGTACAAGAAAATACAATGCTAAGCTTACGAGTCAACCGCTAAAATCGGGTTTGCAGGATGGAGAGGGTCTACCTAGATTGATCTACCAAGATATGACTTGATAGACTAATTGCATTTTAATCCTTTCGGGTCAGATGCACTGTTAATAGTACATCTCTTTTAATGGAGCATTATTTTGTTTTAAGAAATACTTTTGCTACTATTTACATGTAGTAGTGTTAGTATGTGTCTATGCATTTACCATATGACTTCATTTATGTTTAGGCATTTAGTAATAATAATAATTATTATTATTTGCTTACTTCTCTTTGCGCCGTTTCGATTCTTTTATTTTAAACATGTATTTCACTCTTTCAATTTAAAATAAAAATTATTTTTCTGAAAGAATCATGTGTAATAAAGCGCAAAAAGTATTAGAAAGTTGTAATATTTAATTAAATCTTACTGTAATACAATATTTTCTAACCATCTCTAAAAATTCTTCCTTAGATTATTGTCATATGAATATTAATACAATAGTACGCAAAACATCAACATTCATTATCTTTCAAACAATAAAATATTCGTTAACCACTAATTAATCTATTTGGATAGCTAATATTAATGTTATAAATGTAAAAGTATTTTTTTCAAAAAACTGAAAAAAAAATCGGACCCGAAAGGGTTAATATGCGAATCGAATTTTGACTAATTCTGGAATTTAAGACGGGAATTCGATGGGGTGATTGTCTGTGCTGCCGCCCCCGGTCTAAATGCAATCATGAAACATTAAAAAGCACAGCAAACGATTTTTCGCATAGATTATAATGAAATGAAATTATTTTGTGTGTCTCTGTAATTAAACTATAAATGCTATTTGTTGCAGAATTACTGGAAGGTGTTAATTTTTTTTCACCACGACTGTACTTAAAGCGATAACTCTTGATTATCCGATTTGCTTCAAATTTTGCAACTAGGCTGATCTGATGAGGCACTTCCCTGATAAATTTTGTACATTCATTGGTTAAGTATAAAGAGGGGAAACAGTGGCTGATTCCCCCTTAATTTAGATAAATGGTGTTTCATGCAGAATTATGTGATTTGCTTCAATTTGAACGCACCTTATTTGCAGTGTTTGATGTTCAATCCTGTGTGTTATTTTTATTTTCGAACTAGAAACCCTGTTTATATTTTTAAGTCTCTTACTATAATATCATTTTCTTGCATTATAATTTTTATGGTACTTTTTTTTAGGTACATTAGCATAAAAGTAAAGCAGATGACATCCATGAAGCAGTAAAATTGAGCAAATATGGCTGTGGTAAGTGATAATATTTTATATATCGTATGTTGTAAGTATGAGGTTTTGAGAAAAGGAGATAATTGTGTTTACATAATAACCGATTTTTGACTTCCCCACCCCAACAGCAAAAATATTTTTACTTGATTCTATTTTTACAAGAAAAAAATATTGGATTCATAAAAATTTCTGAAATCCGATTTTAGCGGTCTGAGTACCCGAAAAACATGTTTTTACAAAATGTCTGTCTGTGAGTCTCTCAGTCTGTTTGTCTGTATGTGGGACACATTTTATGGGCACTCTATCTCAAGAACTAATGCATGGAATTTCACAAAACTTTAGATTCTTTTAGACCTATATAAACTTGATCTGATTAGTCTTTGGTGTATATTGCTCAACAGATGGCGCTACTATACTGCATTATTCACAATTTGCACAATAGCCATATCTCAAGAATTAGTGCATGGTCTTGCTTAAAACTTTAGATTTAGTTTGTACTTGATATAACGTGGTACTGATTACGTTTTGGTGCAAATCTCTCAAAAGGTGGCTCTGCCAAGGTGCATTATTCGCAATCATCGCAATAGCTCCATCTCGAGAACTAATGCACGGAATTTCACAAAGCTTTAGATTCTGTTAGGCCTTGACATAAGCTAGATCTGACTAGTTTTTGGTGTATATCGCTCAACAAGTGCAGCTGCTATGCGGCATTATATACTAGAGGTCTGTACGGGCCGATTTCCAATAATGGCATTCGGGCCGGGCCGGGCTCGGGCCTTACTTCTGAAGACTCGGGCCGGGCCGGGCCTAGTCACTAATCTTTTCGGGCCTGGCTGGGCTCGGGTCTTAATTTTTTTGCTGGAGTAACGGGCCGGGCCTAACTTTTTTTTCGTACGAAGCCGAGACTGATTCCATTCTTTCTAGTTTTCATGGACCAAAATAATCAGTCCCCATTGAATTTTCCTACATGAAAATCCTTTTCTCGACTTTTTATAAATCAATAATATTTGGCTTTGTCCAAAAATTTCTGCAAAAAAAGCATATACTTTTAAGCCGTCATTATTCTACAATTAAACATTAGAATTTATTCCTTTTAAAGAATCGTAGATTACTAGGCGTTTTAAAATAGAATTAAATACACACACACACACACACACACAAAAAAAAAAAAAAAAAAAAAAAAAACATGATTATGACGGAATTTTTTTTTTTAACTGAAAACTGAAAGTTTCTTTTAAAATGTTCATCCATGCAAAATGAATACAACAATACGGGAGAAAAAATATATTAAACATTTACATCTGTTAAGAAGGGAATGCATTTTTTTTTTTTTTTTTTCGTTCCAAAGCGATTTCGTCTTTGGAAATTTTACCATATACTGCTTTTTCGATTTTTTGTCTCCATTACAGGGAATATGGATTAATAATACTAGTGATAACTGAAACATTTACATACGACAAACAAAGATTCATTTAAAAGCATAAATATCGCAGCCTACGGCACTTCTGCATAAATGGAGATTATAAACATGAAAAAAAAAGATTAATATAATTTTTTTTGGTCAGAACGCTTCAATAAGATTAAAGATCAATGTTCTGTAGAAATTCACTCGAGCCGGGCCGGGCTCGGTCCGAATTTGTAACTTTCGGGCCGGGCCGGGTCGGGCCAAGAACTCTTTCGTTCGGGCCGGGCCGGGCCCGGGCCGAAATTTTAACTTTCGGGCCGGGCTCGGGCCTGGAAATTTCGGCCCGTGCAGACCTCTATTATATACACTATCACAGGCATGGCACCCATGTGGAAAACGTTTAATCAAAATAAAAGTTTTAGTTTCTCCGATCTGTATTGTAATCGGAGATTAATGTACTGACTCTGCGTCATATGCAAATGTCCTCCTTGCGCCCCAATCGAGTTTTTTCTATGGGGGGAGGGGAGGATTCCCAGAACGGTTTTTTGTGCGTACATAACATGTCCGTTTCTTACGGTTCACGTACGGTTCCAACGCTCTTTAGGGTTTTCGCATGCGCTGAGCATTTTGCGATGAAAAAAAGTGGGTGTTGCCATTGGAAATTTTCGAGTTTCTGTAACTATAACCGTAACCGTGAGCGCCATTTTGTTGTCGTTCACAGAATCTCGAGCTCATATCTCTGAATAGCTATATCTAAAATTTCATTTTGATCGGTTGAGCGGACTGGCCGCTAGAGCTCCATATATCGGCAAAGTTTTTTTATGACCACCCTATATATATATATATATATATATATATATATTTCTTAATTTCTGTTAGTCATGCAAAAATTTAGTTTTTTCTTTTATGCCACAAGTTGCAAGAATATTCTTAAAATAAGAGTGTGGCATCTAAAAATAGACAAAATCTGGATCAAAATTATCCTGAATGACTGTACAAATATATTTAATGCTATTTGTTGTCGTCTTGAAAAAAAAAGTAATTTAACAAATTACAACGACTATTTGGACAATTATATTTTCAAAGACTAAAATTTTAAAAAATATATAAATTCTATATTAAAAAAATAATAATAAACATCATTTTTATGATGATCAAAACGTGGTTCACGTAATAACATAGTATTATATTATGTACGCCATAAATTAAAAATTAATATTTCTGTATCAAACATATAAAATTTTAAATGAAATTTTAGTTTTATAGTTTTTTAATTTCTAAACATCACACCTGTCAGATTCTGAGACAACATCTGCTACCGATTGGAATTTCTGTTATTTCTCTATCTTAACCCATTTTCGGCCAAAGGTTCGTATACGAAACATTTCGATAAATATTTTTTTTTAACACTCTGACACATTTTTTTCAAGAATTTTATTTTTCTTCTATTTTTTAAGGCTTTTGAAGACATCCATAAAATATTAGTAATTCAATTGGAGTAAACACTTTCTCTTAAAAAAATTTCAAAATACGCTAGAGTTTTAATTTGAAACGCCTTTGACAAATTCGACTTTTTAAAAATATATTATTATTCCAATTGAAATGAATTATATGCTTTTAAAATAGATTAAAGTTGCAAATTCTGTATATGAAATAAGAATAAAACAAAAGTCATAAAAATATTATTCATATTCATATTATTCATTATAAGAAATAATATTTTATATTATTATATAAAATATTATTTTTTATATAAAATATTATTTTTCATGCACGAATCTTTTTTTGTGTCTTAATGTATGTAATTTAAGCATATTTCAATAAAAATAATGCTACATTTTATAAAATTTCTGTGCTTGGCCTAAAATGGGTTAATATTCTATGTATTGTACCGGCTGTGTACTGGAATTTTCGAGGTGACATTCTTTATTTTTTAAAATGAGAATTGACAGGTGATCATGTGCAGGTGCTGAAGTGAGAAAGAGAATATTGCCGAGAGGCGTGTTCGTCCGTCAGCGATGTATGCGAATGATGAGCAAACAAGGAACATGCCACGAATCAAGAAAGCAATGCGAAGTCCAATGGAGAAGCTCCACAAGGGGGTTTAGATTGGGGAAAAGCAGTGATTTGAGAAGGGCAAGTCTTGTCTGAGATTTTAGCAGTTCGTAGCTGGGTTCGTACCTAGAGAGGTGTGCAGGACAGACTTCCTAGTGTAGAGTTCATATCTGGGCTCGTACCTAGAGAGTAGTGGAGGACAGAGGTCCTTGTGTGTAGTGCTGTGGGCCGGGTAGCGTAGGTCGAGTATCCATGTGTTGGGAGATTCGAAATTGATCTCCGGTAAAGTGAATCTAACGTGCGTTGAGTGTGAGGGAGAAGGTGTAATCTTAACAGTACACAGCCAACTTTTTACGGTATTTAATTTAATGTTGAACCGGATCATCTATATCCGAGTTGTAATTGTATATAATTGTAAATAGTGTATTTCTTGTGTACAAATAGTATAAATAAACTGTTAATTCAGTTAATTGACAGCGTCGGTGTTCATTTACACAATCCTCACAGTGGGTGACCGATATCTATACTAATAAAATCCGTGCGCCTCTGTCTGTCTGTCTGTCTGCTTGAAGCCGATTACAGTTCGTAACGCGGGCGAATTGGAAGTCGCGAGAGGTGTCTTTCGATTCGAAAAATTCCGGGAAAGTCATTTCGGGCATTTTCGAGACCGTGGGACCAAAATTAAAAAAGTTATGAATTAAAAACCGGTCGGGAATCGGAACGGAAAACGTCACATTTCCCAAACGGGGCTCAAACGGACCTCTCAGGCAGAACACTGCGCCACCTTGCAGTGATCGACCATAACTTTTCCCCTTTGGCTAAAAGAAGAAGCAGCCGAAAACCCCTTTTTCTCCCGTGTCATTTTGTCAAAAAATGTATAAGAGAAAAATAACTGATTGGTAAAAAATGTTAAAAACGGTTTAATTAATATAATAAGTACAACTATTTAAGCACAGCAAGATATGTTCACTAAGAGGTAATAGTGTTGCTAATTAATATTTTGAGGATCTCAGATGTAACTGGCTATTCATATATTTATTCTGTATGTGAGTATTAATCGTTGTAGCTCATTTTCATACTTTTTATTTTTGGTAGCATACACGAATATTGTGTAACCTAAGATTTACGCGATTAATACTAATTTCTGTTAGTACAAACGGAAAACGAGCTGCCAAAATTATTTATTAGTTATGTTGTTTGTGATATTAATGAAATTACTTATTTTCTTTTTATAGCAGTCTTTTGCAGTTTTTAATACCCAAACTTTTTTTTGCGCGTTTTTTCTTAAACCATCATGCAGACAGTTTTTAAAGTAGAAAAAAAACTGATTACATATTCAGAATCTGCGTAAAAGTCTAGTTCTGATGAACCAAAAAAATACGAGAAAATGTCTTATGGGCGCGCAGCTCCAACCGTGCAAAACCAAATATTTTTAACAGGACGATGTCGACCATGGCGCGTAGCGCCCACTGTGCGAAATCACATATTTTTAACGGGATAATGGGCGCATAACAACCATAGCTTAATTCTTTTTTTGTGCTTGAGGATTCGACACGAAGACTTGCTTATTAAATGATTTTTTTTTTGTTTATTATATATTGCTTAATTTCGAGGTTCGTTTGGAAAAAGTGGTCCAGCTAGCGGGCGTAGCTCGCTAGTCTATACTAATAAAATCCGTGCGCCTCTGTCTGCTTGAAGCCGATTACAGTTCGCAACGCGGGCGAGTTGGAAGTCGCGAGAGGTGTCTTTCGATTCGAAAAATTCTGGGAAAGTCATTTCGGGCATTTTCGAGCATTTTCGAGACCGTGGGACCAAAATTAAAAAAGTTATGAATTAAAAACCAGTCGGGAATCGGAACGGAAAACGTCTAATTTCCAAAACAGAGCTCAAACGGAGCTCTGAGGCAGAACACTGCGCCACCTTGCGGTGAAGAACCTGAACTTTTCCCCTTTGGCTAAAAGAAGAAGCAGCCGAAAACCTCTTTTTTCTCCCGGGAAAACGACTTTTTCTTTCGTTTCGGTTCTTTGAAAAAAAACTAATTAATTGGTAAAAAATTTTAAACACGGTTTATTTTCATACTTTTTCTTTTTGGTAGCATACACGAATATTTTGTAACCTAAGATTTACGCGATTAATACAAATTTCCGTTAGTACAAACGGAAAACGAGCTGCCAAAATTATTTGTTAGTTATGTTGTTTGTGATATTAATGAAATTACTTATTTCTTTTTAATAGCAGTCTTTTGCAGTTTTTAATACCGAAAACTTTTTTTTGCGCGTTTTTTCTTAAACCATCATGCAGACAGTTTTTAAAGTAGAAAAAAACTGATTACATATTGTCGAATAGATGGACTGTATTCTTGATAGTCTTTTTAAAGTTTTTTAATGTCACTTGCACAAATACACACACATATAAAAACACAAACGACAAATGATGAACTAATATGCAATTATAAAATTCAAATTGATTTCCATAGCTTAAAGGATGTATGGGTGATTATCAATTCCGAGTATACGTGCTGATGCTTTGATGATCAACAGCTCAACTGTCCATTTTTTACAAGCGCTCGCCAGGTGGAGCCAAAAACACTTCCGGAACGGAACATGCCGCCCGGGGATGAAATATGCAATATTTCATCAATCAATAAACATAATACAATAATTAATTAAGAATAAAAATTACATTAAATACAAACACTTAATACATAAACAATGAGTATAATTGCTTTAAAATAATATAATAATACAAAGATACATCAATCAGTCGCTAGTGGGCAATAGGCATGTTTTAGAAATGCCTCGTGAAAAAATACCAGTAGCAGTTTTTACCTTCACTGCTCGAACCTTGTGGTCCTTGCCTGGAATTATTTCAATAATCCGGGCAAGAGCCAATTTACATGGTGGTAGATTTTCCTCCTTTAGTAATACTAGGGAGCCTAGCTTAATGTTTTCCTTTTTAAATTGCCATTTACCTCGCTGCTGCAAGTGATTTAGGTAGTCAACAGACCAACGTTTCCAAATGCATTGAACATATTTGGAAATTAACTGCCAATGGGTTAATCTATTATCAGAAATATTCATAACATTAGGCTCTGGAATACTGCTGATAGGCCTGCCAATTAAAAAATGGCCTGGTGTAAGTACCTC
Organism: Maratus speculifer; assembly: GCA_964019185.1. Classification (NCBI taxonomy): domain Eukaryota; kingdom Metazoa; phylum Arthropoda; class Arachnida; order Araneae; family Salticidae; genus Maratus; species Maratus speculifer. The sequence goes on along the minus strand of OZ025295.1, from coordinate 39,651,800 downwards.
AAACTCATTTATGTCATCAGAAAGAGGAAATAAAGGCCGGGAGTTTAAGATCCCTTCGATTTGGACCACTAGAGTTTCAAAGTCCTCTAAAGTGATTTTATTATTACCTACTGCTCTGAGCAAATGATGTTTGAAGGACTTAACACCAGCTTCCCAAAGACCACCAAAATTAGGGGATCGAGGAGGGATAAATTTCCAGGTTATGAATTCTTCAGCAAAGAAATTTGATAATTCCTCGTTAGATTTTTCCAATAATTTTTTTTAAATTATTTAATTCAGTTGACGCACCTTTAAAATTAGTGGCATTATCCGAAGTTAGTGTGTTTACTTTGCCTCGCCTGGCACAAAATCTTTTAAGCGCAGCAATGAATGCAGCAGCGGACAAATCGCTTACTATTTCTAAATGAACGGCTTTGGTAGCCATACATATAAATATAGCCACATAACTTTTGGAATAATTACCTTTCCTCTGATTTTTGTATTTGATTTGAAAGGAACCGCAAAAATCTGCGCCTGAATTGAAAAATGTGCAATTAGGTGTTACGCGTTGCGAAGGGAGGTCTCCCATCAATTGATCTAACGTCTTGGGATTGTGCCTGAAACATGTGACACAATTGTGCACTGTTTTCCGGGCAATGCTTTTAGCCTTTATGGGCCAATATTTCATGCGTACTTGATGAACTAGTCCCTGAGCACCTATATGGAAGTACTTTTTATGAAAGTACTCAAAAATTAATTTAGTGATCTTGTGGTCACTGGGTAAAATTACTTGGTGCTTTTCCACAGTTAGTAAGGATAGGGAAAAGTCTGCTTTCATTTCTTGTTCACATTCAAAGGCAGTGGGAGTGGGAAGTTGGCTGGGAACTGTAATTTCTCTTTGAAGAAATGTTGGTCCAAACCACCACAAATCATTGTCAATGAGATCCTTTGCTGTTGCACCTCTGGAGATGATGTCTGCCGGATTAGATTTTGAGGCAACATGGTTCCACTGATGAGTTTCGGAAAGAGATTGGATCGCGGAAACCCTGTTTGCGACGAAGGTTTTCAGCTTTTGGGGTGATGTATTAATCCAAAATAGGACAATTGTAGAATCTGTCCAGAACCATACTCTTTCAAGATTTAATTTTAGAGTGGCAATCACTTTCTGAACTAGCCTTGTCAAAAGTAGAGCTGCAGACAGTTCAAGTCTTGGGATTGTCATTGGCTTTAGTGGGGCTACCCGGGACTTGCTGCATAGAAGATTAGATCTGAATTGCCCACTTGAGGAGAAAGATCTCAAGTAGATAGCTGCTCCATAGGCCTTTCCAGAGGCGTCTGAGAATGCATGTAAATCTAGACTTGCAATGTTGTCTGACAAAACATACCGTGGAATTGTAAGATTATTTATTTTACTTAGCTTGTCAAGAAAATTCTTCCATTCTCGAAGTGAGCTAGAAGGCAATTGTTCATGCCAATTAATTTTTAATTGCCATAAATGTTGCATAAATATCTTAGCTTTGGTTATAATTGGGCCAATTAGGCCAAGGGGATCATATATTTTAGCTATTTGAGCCAAAACATCTCTCTTGGTATAAACATCTTTAGGCTCTATATTAATCTCAAAAATGAAATGGTCCATCTGAGGTTTCCAAAGCATTCCCAAAGTTTTTACCGAAATCTGCTGAGAGTGTTCCTCAAATGCGTATTCTGATATGGCGGCATCTTGTAGTAATTCAGGATGGTTAGCGACCCATTTGTGAAGGTCCATCCCTCCCCTTTTCAAGATCTGAATTAACTCTGATTGTAGTTCCTTTGCAGCTTGTAAGGAACTGGCACCAGATAAACAATCATCGACATACATGTCGTTAAGTATGACTTCGGAGGCTTTAGGGAAATCTGTCTTTTCCTCATCAGCAAGAGCCTTTAACGTTCGCGTGGCTAAAAAAGGGGCTGAAACTGTCCCATAGGTAATCGTGTTTAGCTCAAAGACTTTTATCGGAGCGACCTTACTGACCTTCCAAAGAATTCTTTGTAAATTTCTCTGCAACGGTTCTATCATTATCTGTCTGTACATTTTCTTAATGTTTGCGCAGAATGCATACTTGTGCGTACGAAATCTAGTTATAATAGAAAATAAATCTTGCTGAACCGTTCCCCCATTTAACAATATTGAATTAAGTGAATAACCGCTAGATGTATTTGAACTAGCGTTGAATACCACTCTCAGGGGGGTGGATAATTTTTCTGGTTTATAAATCGCATGGTGAGGAATATAGTAAGACACCCCCTTTTCGCTTTCAGATTCAATTTGAGTCATATGACCCAAAGCTTCATACTCGTTCATAAATTCTATATATAGATCAGACATAATTTTATTTCTATCTAATTTATTCCATAAATTAGTTAATCTTTTCGCTGCAATTTCTTTAGAAAATCCCAACAATGCTTCAGCATTTTCCTTTATGGGTAATTGTACGGTAAATCTACCCGTTTGATCTCGTTTATAAGTGCTTTTAAAGTGTTCCTCACAAAACCTTTCTTCATCGTTTCTAATAGAATTACTGTCATCACCCGGTAAGGATTCTATTTCAAAAAATCTTTGTAAAGTGTTGTCTAGACTATTTTCAGTTAAAAGATAACAATGGGACTGAATTTTACTTTGTGGGAGCGACCCTGTCACTAAATATCCAAATTCAGTGTTTTGTAAAATACAGTTAGCATCTGCTAAACGAATTTGTTCACTCTTTAAAATTGAAAAAAACAATTGACTACCGATCAGTGCGTCGATTGGTCCAGGTGTATAAAAATTGTCATCTGCTAGATTAATTTGTTGTGGAATACATAAATTAGAAATATCTAATTTTGAAACTGGAATGTCGTTTGTAATTTTTGGCAAAACAGCGAATTCTATTTCTTTGGAAAATGTTCCTTGTTCATTTGATATTTCTGCATTGACTATTTTCCTTATTTCTTGATGTGCTTCATTAATACCCGAAATCATTCCCTTGAATGGTTTTGGTCGTAAATTTAATCTCTTACATGCACTATTACTTAAAATGTTAATCGACGATCCGCTGTCAATCACCGCACGCAATCTAACTTTATTTCCAAACACATCACTTACTAAAATTATAGCCGTATTTAATAATGCACAATTTTTTCTGTTATCTGTAAACAAATTTGTACCGATTATTGCTGCTTCCCTTTTTTCGGAATCGAAATCACTTATTTGTTTATCTCTCAGCATGTCATTATTTTTGTTTTTATTTATTTCCACCCCCTTTAACATCTCATGTTCTTCACATAATAAGCTATTATGTAATTGCGAGCAGAATTTGCAAGCGAATTTAGAATTACATTTTCCTTGGTGAAATCTTAAGCAATTCAAACATAATTTGTTCTTATTTACAATACTTTTTCTTTCTTGAACATTTTTGTTTAAAAAAACATTGCATTTATAAAGTGGGTGAAACGCAAATTTGCAACAAAAGCAGGTCTTTAAATTATTTCTATTTTTATTGTCATTGATGAGAAATGATTTTGATTTATTTATTGCGTAATTCGCCTTCGAGAATTTGGATTTCGAAGTCTGGTTGGCGCCAGAAGCATTCGTTATGGCTTCTAAAGTAACACAACGTTTTTCTAAAAAAGAAATTAAATAATCAAAACTTGGAACATTTGTTGTTTCCAATGACAATTCGAATTGTTTTTGAGATTCGGTGTCTAATTTCTTCAAAATGATATTTATAAATACACTTTCTGACAATTTATTTTGTGTATATTCCAAGACCTTTAGAGCTCTGATGTTTTTATTAATAATATCAATAAAATTACGCAACTCTTTCGGAGATTCATTTTGCATTTTTTCATAATTTAAAATTGCAGAAATATGCGAATCGATTAATAATCTCTTGTTTTCGTATCTATGTATTAAAGCTTGAAACAATGAATTAAAATCGTCATCAGGTGACTCTAATTGCTTAGCTTCGTTTTTTAAAGAAGCCTTTAAATAAAATAATTTCTGATTGTCATCAAGTTGTTCATTATTAACAATTAAGTTAGTGAATTGCGTTTTAAAATTAGCAAAATCACAATAAGCACCTCCGAAAGAAGGTAAAGGTATTTCTGGGAGGCGAACTTTTGTTTTGGTTTCACATACATAATCATTGACAGTATGAGATTTATTTTCGAATGAAGCTAATAAAAGTTTTAAGCTTACCTCCACTTGTTCTAATCTCTCGAGAGCACTATTAATATCTTGATCAATTTCTTGGACTTGTTGCGATGTGATATCCTGAATTTCGAAATACTGCTCTCTGAGCTCTTCGAGCTTGTTTTGTAGACATTCCGTCTTTTTTAACTTCACTTCTAAAATACTTATATTAGTCGTTTTAATATCAGTAGTTTCCGATATAAACTGCTCTAGTCTTGTTATGGCAGCCTTTGACGTGCCTTTTAATCTATTTAGTTTTTCCATGGTCCGGCCGAGAGGGCCACAATGTCGAATAGATGGACTGTATTCTTGATAGTCTTTTTAAAGTTTTTTAATGTCACTTGCACAAATACACACACATATAAAAACACAAACGACAAATGATGAACTAATATGCAATTATAAAATTCAAATTGATTTCCATAGCTTAAAGGATGTATGGGTGATTATCAATTCCGAGTATACGTGCTGATGCTTTGATGATCAACAGCTCAACTGTCCATTTTTTACAAGCGCTCGCCAGGTGGAGCCAAAAACACTTCCGGAACGGAACACATATTCAAAATCTGCGTAAAAGTCTGCTTCTGATGAACCAAAAAACACGAGAAAATGTCTTATGGGCGTGCAGCGCCAACCGTGCAAAACCAAATATTTTTAACGGGACGATGGCGACCATGGCGCGTAGCGCCCACTGTGCGAAATCACATATTTTTAACGGGATAATGGGCGCATAACAACCATAGCTCTTTAATTTACTTTTTTTTTGTGCTTGAGAATTCGAACACCAAGACTTGCTTATTAAATGAATTTTTTTGCTTATTATATACTGCTTAATATCGAGGTTCGTTTGGAAAAAGTGGCTCAGCTAGCGGGTGTAGCTCGCTAGTCACCTAATAATATCGGTGGTGGCAGCTATAACTACCACGGACTTTCTTCAAAGTTGTGCGGGCTGAGAGGAGCGTACGACAACACCTTTTCAATTTTTACACCGTTTTATAAAGAAAAAAAAATGTACTTTTGAATGTAATTTGTCTTAAAGCTGTATCTCAATTTGTTTTTAAGTTATTAATTTTTTTGTAGTTTTTTATATATATATATATATATATTTTTTTTTGCCATTGTGACAACAGAAGTATTCCTTTTCTAGACATTAAGTATGGACCAATCAGAAAACGAATAAAATAAAATAAAATAAGTTGCGGAATTGAACCAATAAAAAGATTCAGATTTTCCAGTTCTCTAACGAGGACAGTAACTATTTTTCCGATAGTTAAAAATGAAAAATTTCTGGAATTTTCTTGCTTGAAAAGACAATCTTTATTTCTTTCTTTATATGAATTAAGGAATAATTTTTCTTATAAGTATAATGACTGTTTACATATTCAAGTAATCAACTTTTTTATGTAGAATATTTTTAATTAAAAGAATATGTCGCAAATGATAATCAATGTTAATTTTTTTTTCTAGGTGAAAGTTTATATGGACATTGTTAGAATACTTTTGACTGTTACCCGACCGTTTTCGTTCACATTTTTGGATGCTGTCTATAGGATAATATTTGGTGCCAAACAAGAGCTACCACCTATCGAGGATAAAATTTTGCTCATTACCGCTACTGAATTAGCGCATAAAATTCGCAGGAAAGAGGTAAATTGTGTTGTTATTGTTAATTTAATACGAATCTATGGAATTTATACACAAAAAGTAATTAAAAATTAGAGTTAGATTTGACAAGTCGAAAAATGAACGGAAAACGTGGCAAATGAGGTGCGTTGGTACAATAACTTGTTTTATAAATATTCAGATCTTGGTATAATAGCCGTTGCACTCTCATGCAAGCATAAATGAATACAAAATTTAATAAGATTATATGTCTAGTAAATTCAGTAATACGAAAATAATATGACTACTCCATCTTAATGCTTTATCTAATACATGTTTTCACAATTTTATGAACTTCCTCCCCTCTCCAAGCAAGGCATCGTTTGTAAACAGCCACTAATGATGCCTGTATCGAATGATATGATTTTTATTAATAAAAAAATTTGCTAAAATCGGCTAAAACCTTTTGCATACTAATTTATTGGTACACGGAAGTTAACATTGGTTTAGAGTTTTAGAGTTGCACATAGCGTTAAAGCATTTGATTTTTAAACAATATTTATGTTATTAATTTTGTTTCAGTTAAAAGCTGAAGATGTCTTGAATGCCTACATCAAGCGCATAAAAGAAGTGGAACCCATAGTAAATGCATGCGTCGATCAAAGGTTCGAAACTGCGTTAAAAGAAGCGAGGCAAGTTGATGAATTTCTGTCCACGACCTCCAAGTCTGAGGAAGAAGTAGAAAATGAAACACCACTGCTTGGAGTTCCTTTCTCATGCAAAGAAAGCATAGGAGTAAAAGGTTATTATAACAATAAAATGGTTTTTTTTAGTTATTTAAGGTATGTGCCTATATTCAAATCGCTGTTTGTGGGACACATTTTGATTTTTTTATTATTATTATTATTATTATTATCATTATTATTATTATTATTATTATTATTATTATTATTATTATTATTATTATCATCATCATCATTATTATTATTATTATTATTATTATTATTATTATTATTATTATTATTATTATTATTATTATTATTATTATTATTATTATTATTATTATTATTTTAAATGAAAATTCAGACATTTACGATTCCAAAAAAAGTCTTGCTTTTGGTTCAGCGATAATTGGAAGTAAAGTAGCCCAAAATATAAATAGGAAATGAATTTTCTGAAATTGGAAGTGACGGGTTACAGAGCCACACAAAAGCAAACAATACATTTTAACAACATAGCTGATCAAAGTATTTTTTAAATAAACTTTCAAATAATGCTTATTTTTTTGCATCTTTTACAGAATTTTTAATCTTTTATCACCGGTTTTTCAAAACAGAAAACTTTTCTCTAATTGAATCAGAAAAATTCTCGGATTAAGGGTGTATTTCGATTCAAACTGCTTATTTTCCGATTTATTTTTAAATTCATTTTTGCTCTGAAATACATCACACTGGCAAATTGTCTTATTTATAAAGTACTCAAGGTGCCGTGATTGTCAATTCTTTGATAAATACAGAAAACATTGCAAAAAAAGCAACCAAAAACGGCATTTTGAACCGATTTTTCCGAAATGAGAGATCTGTGAACGAAAAAATGAGTCCTACTGAGAAGAAATTGTTTGTAAATAAAATTCTAATGAATTGAGCGTAAAAAAACATCACACGGCACCTTATACGCCTCTTCAAGAATCCCCTCAGCAAGTTTCATATTTCTACTTTTAAAAATATATCGGAAAATTTCGAGCTGTTGAAGGAGTTAAAGCGTTTTTTCGAATACACCCTTCAATAATGCAAAACTTACAATAAAAAATTACTGTTGAGATTAATAAATCATGATTGGAATATGGATGCCCGTACGTGGTACAGGCAAATCATGATTCACTAAAACACGTTGTCTGTATGACGTACGGAGGAATGCGGTTAATACACAAATACATAATACATACAAAAATATGTAAATATCTACAAATATGGTGGGTTTTAAAGTTGTAAACTTTATGCATCATTTTTGGTGCTACAATCGGCTCTCGTTAATTCGAAATCGGATAAATCGAACCTCCGCTTAATTCGAACTAAACATGAAGTCCGGAAATTTTCAATAGCAGAATAACGTTGAAAATTTTCATTTATTCGACCTCATTTTCTCTTGAATTCGTTTAATTCGAACTAACGAGAACTTCCATTTTTAATTTTTCTTTATTTTCTCATCGACTTCAGATCCTTGAAATAATTTACTTTCTTTCATTTTTGTGAGACTTGACCTGAAATAGTATATATATAATCCCATTCATTTGATATCTGCTTTCTTAGTGTCCCATCTGACCATTCAATGACACCTCCACCCCCTTCTTCCATTGTGCTTGTTCCTAATCCCTTAATTAGTGCATGTATTTAGTGTATGTTCTATGTATATCTTTTAATTTAATATTAAGTTATATTCTAATAAAAATAGCCGAAATAAATTTTTAAAACAAACATTGTATGCAGGGGTCGATTTAGAAAAAGAAAGTTGCATAGCAGTAACTGGTATACAAAGTCAGTTTTGAATAGCAGTTAGACACTTTTGTATAGCAAGTAAAAAATAGCTAACGTAACTTTTAAATCTTAAAAATTTACAATTTTTTTTTTAAAGCAATATAAAGTAAAAGGATCGTAACAGTGAGTGTTCATTTTAGAGGGAATAAATCATGTGTTTACTGGGAAAACTGCGCCCAGCAATGGCGTCTCGCTGTACTTCCATTGTAAATAAATACTCGGGGAGAGTGAAAACACAACGTATGTCGTGTAAATTTTAACTTTAAGTGTACATGACATAACAAAGGGTGTGGGAAATATGCATTGCGATTTAATGCATTTCTTGGATCGCATTTTAGTTAAATATGAATCGCAAATTGCGATGCGATACCGCTTAAATCGAACCCTGATTGTATGCAACATTAATTTCTTTGAAATGGCACCCTTTTAAACGACTTTCCTTCTACTTTTCATAATTTGAACTCTGGATAATACGAACATTTTCCTACGAGTCCCTACGAGTTCGTCTGTATATCAAAATCTTAATTTACGTTTTCTGGATAAGTGAGTTTTTCATTGCGTACATTTATGAGAAACACCATTTCTTAAAAAGTTTTTAAGATAATATTGAAATAAAATTTTGTAGGAAGGTTCTACTCATCTATTGATATGTTATGAAACAAAATACAACTTGTAAGTTTGTATGCATTAATTTAGGATATATATATATATATATATATATTCTTTTTTTGAAAAATACACATTTTATTTAAAAAAAAATCATATTTTGTAATCAAAATTCTGGAAATTACCGATAAAATAAGCTCAAAATTCGTTATTCTCAAAATGAAGAAAAAAATTGCAGCCTGTATCCATATATTCATTGATTAGTGTCAATGTAGCATACACAATATTGCACGTACTATTATATTTGGGACACAGTCCCTCATCTTTTTGCTTCCTTTTGGGAATAACGGATTTTTAGCTTATTCTATCGACGATAATTATCAGAATTTTCATGCTATGTTTTTGAGACTTTCACAAAAGTTGATCTATAAATGTAGCTAACTCATTATGCAAGTTATATTTTGATTGTGTCACGCATGCGGAGTGAAACATAATTTTGTAAACCTGCTCATTTTTCATACAATTTTTATTATTTTTTCAATTCTGATTATAGGGTATTGCGTACAATGTTGTTTGTCATATTTTCAGAAAAGAACATTTTTTAAAACCAAAAACTCTGCAAATTATAAGCAAAAAACCTGGAAAAATTTGGGACTGTTTCTTTTTAAACCTTAATTAATTTATGTACGACTATACATGCTATCCTTATAAAAAATTAACACAGTTTATTAAAATAAGCCATTTAATCCTAATCTGCAATTTGAACGCTTTTGCTATATTAGTTTTGACAGGATTATCCAAAAGATCATCGTTCTTTTTCAATTTGTTTACGGCCCCTCATGGAACTTCGGGAAAAAAAATCTTCACGGAAAGGCTTGATCTGCACTATTATGTTTACACACTTAGAGTTTCAGGATAATTCCTCATCTATTTTCCTAGATATTTAACAAAACGTATAAAATCGCAAGTGTCCGGTCATTAATGGCCATAGTAAATTTAAAAGATATTACAAATATTTTGCTTCATAACATTGATAAGTAGTTTGCTAATAAATTGTTGGAAAAAAAAAAGTGAAATACGTTGAATGAAAACGGTCGTTCCCTAATGTTATTCTGATGGATTTTTTTTTTAAATACTTTAATTTTATTGTAGATTTTAAAAGTATTATGTACTACAAAATTTATAAAAATTAAACTTTTTAATGCATTTTAATTTAAATTAGAAAATAGTTAAAAAGCTTAGAAAAAATTGAAAACGCTACAACTTTTTTTAAAAATTATAATTCTATAATTGTATTATATTTTCATTACTGAAAGTATGATTAATATAATTTCAAATTGTAATGAAAAATGGTCTATTTAATGCTTTGAATGAGGCATTTTATGCATGAGCATGATCTTTTAATAACTTTTTTATGTCATTAATACATTAGAAATTCTAGCATATTGTGTTGTTATTGAAGAACATATGCACTTATATTTATCTCTTCTGAAGAAACAATTAGAATGAAGAAGTATCTTAAAAATAAAACAAAAACGTTTTTGAATTTACATAAAAACTATTAAAAGAAACTCTCACAGTTGGTTTTGCATGAAGTACCTTTATGCTATTAAAAATTGACTATGGAAATTGTGGAAAATACATTTCCGCTAGAAATGATTTTATGTTAACTTTGAGCTACAATAGATAGCAGCACCAAACAATATTTGAGAGCATCTATTCTATTATTTCCCAGTAAAGCTCTTTTCTAGTGTGGTTTCAATGTTGTGCAAATTCTGTCAAATTTACTGACTCACATACGGCCACACACAAAACATGAAAATAACACAGACAACAAACTAATTTAAATCGGAATTAAACTTCTGTTTCCGCACAAATTTAAATTTTTAAAAGTATTTTTGTTTGCAATGCAATCAGGGCCCGATTAACCCCTGAATTTATTTGAGTGTCATTTCATTGTCCCCTTCATTTGAGAAGAATTTTCTAAATTCAACATACCCAGAAAATTACCAATGATTACGAATGTTATTCCAAAGAGTGGCTTAATTGAATTCACATATATTTCATTAAACATTTTTTTTTAAATGCTTTCCTTCCTTGTAAAAGAATTGGATACAACCGAGAAAAATATACAGACAGGATTTTGCATGGTATGAGGGTAAAAATGTAAATTGGATAAAAAGGTTGAATTCAGAATGTATGCATATCATAAAATATCAATATTTTGAAATACTTCTCTCAATTTTGATGGTTAATTATCAATATTTTATGTTGCTCAGTTAAATTCTGTATTACTTAAACTCTGTGTATACAATAAACATACATCTAAAATAATGAACAAAGTGAAGAATAGTGATCAGCTGGTTGAATTTGATCTATTACATGAAAAATTAATTTGTTATGAAAGCTATTTTATGAAACATTTCGAAATATATATTGTAAGATCTGTGAGAATTTTTTGAAGGTTTTAACCTTTTCGGGTTTGAATTTTCTTCCGTTTTGAGAACAATATTATTTTTATATTAATAACGTTAACCGTAGAAATCAAAATACACTTATGGAAGTTTAAAGATTATTTCATTGTCCGAAGTCTTACGAATGTAATTAATTTTTGTACAATTCAATTCATAGTTATATGATAATAGGCTAAGAAAGAGTTTTTGGAGATGTTTGCAAAATAACGTATTACAACAGGATTTGACAGGGTATTACAACTTTCTAAATTTTTTGCATTTTATCACGCAAGATTGATTTAGAAATGTAACTCATATCTTAAATTTAAAGAGTGAAATAAATGTATAAAATAAAGGAATCGCCAGTGTTGTAATCAGTGTTCTCGCTGTCGCTCGCCAATGCGCCAAATTGCGACTAAATTCTTCATTTGGCGAGTAAACAAGCGATTAGATTCGCCAAATTGCTAATGTTCAAATTTTTCTTTTTCTTTTTCGTTTTTCATACATATTCATATATATAATATATATATTTAATAAATACATATTTTTTATATTTGTAGCGGATAGTTGATTTTAGTATTAATAACAATAGTTGTCGCAGCTATAAAAACTTAGGTTATTTTAGAACATATAAAAAAAGGGGATATATTAATAAGATAATTTTCTTTTGTGCTACACGGTGAATCTATTTGGCTAACACTTTTTTCATTTGGCGAATGTTTTTGATTTTTAATTAGCCAAATTACTAACGTTAGTCAAATGTCATCGAGAACACTGGTTGTAATCTTTTATTATTACTATTATTACTAAATGTAAAAACTTCAATGAAGTCATAATAAGAAAAGCATAGCCATATACTATCATTTCTATATAAAGAAAGTAACTTAATAATTGCAAAGACAAAATAATACTCGATGAAAAGGTATGTACTATTAATAGTACACCAGACCCGAAAGGGTTAAAATAATGCATTTTAAACATTGCAGGTGTCTATATATATTGTTTTTCATTTTTTCCCCTTGCTTTGCTGCTACACTTTTCTAAAATTCTATTTTACGTAAACAGGCAAAAACTTAAAAAAATTATGTAGCTAACTTGTTTCTTTAAAAATATCTAACATTATTGGTCTGAGTGAAAAAAAAAAAAAAAAATTGTAAACTTTTTTATAATTTTTAAAGAGTTTTAGTAAACTATTTTAAATTTTCTTTCTTTTAAGTCAAAATAAAAATTGTTTCTTACTTTTTTCAAATAGTATGTTTTCTGACAGTGCAACAAATTTCAAGAATTTTTTTCTAATGCTTAAAAAAGAAAAAAAAAATACGTATTTTTTTGCGGAGTTAATAAAATTATACCTACATAACTTGGTACTACTTGGTTATCCCGTCGACTAAAAAACTGTCGCCAAACTACAAGATTAAATGCCAATAATGGATGATCGTGAATGACACATTCAATGACATTAGACACGAAATACGTGATTAAATTTTCATCAAGTGATTTTATTTCGACTTTTTATCAGTATTTTTATTAATGTTTTACTAATTTATTTGTTCTTTCGTTATTTAAAATAAAGATTACATCAATATGCATAATTTGGCTGTTAGTTTGGCGATTTGTATAATTTGGCGAAATTGGTCGATGGGATAACCAGGTAGTACCCATAACTTAAATAATCGGTTTCCAAACTTTCTTGGTATGTGACCCACCTTTCAGTGTAAAAAAATTTCGCGACCCACCTTTCAGTAAAAAAAAAAAAAAAAAAAAAAAAAAAAAAAAAAAAAAAATTCACGACCCACCCAAGATAAAGATGTATATAAGTACAGCAATTTTTGTACGATATCTAAACGCTCAGCTATCCTATCCTACGAAAAATGCAAATTTTCGTACGGAATAGACATTATTAAAAAAACAAGAATCGATAATCTCAATGTGTGTAATTGAATAGGAACTAAAACAATGCACAAACTACAAAAATAGTTACGTTTAATTATTATGAAAACATAACTTTATAATTAATGAGATTTCTGGCACTGGTGTTTACCAATGTGGGAACACATATTAACACCCAGTTTGCCTCAGTACATGTCTTTCAAAAACAGCAAAGTAGAAAAAGCATGTTCTCATAAGCACGAAGAGTTGAATTTCATCAAGGACCTCAAAACTGATTTAAATATTTCTGGATCTGTCCGAATATTAATCCAGAAGGAAATTAAGGATTTTCCTTCGAAATATTAATTCCTGTTGAAATTGTGGTACCTTTTTAAAAAATGAAATATTTTGATGACAAACCTCGAATGTTCCGCGACCCACCAAAACAAGAGCCGCGGCCCACTAGTGGGTCGCGACCCATAGATTGGGAACCGCTGACTTAAATAATTCAAAGCAAATACGATTTAAGATTTCCTTTTTCAGGTTTAGCTCAAACATGCGGTATCCATGCTGCAAGGGATCGAAAAGCCCCAGTGGATGCCGTTACTACATCTTTATACAGAAAAGCCGGAGCAATTCCCGTCAGTGCAACAAATGTTCCTGAATTATGCACATGGTGGGATAGTGAAAATGTTCCTTTTGGAAGAACGGTCAATCCATATGACAGCAGACGATGCGCAGGAGGAAGCTCAGGTATCCGGTTGTTTGTTTATTATATTTTTCTGCTGCACGTTTTGTTTTAATATATATCTAATGGCTAATTTTTAGGTGCGTTCGAATTACATAAATATGTAGCACCTATAGTTGTCTTTCAGTCAGTCCGAATATAACAACGCAAAAAAAAACCCTACCAAATCGTTTGAAATTTAAAATATATAATTTTAGCGTAATTTTGTCGAGTCATTTTAAATTTTATGGAAATAGTTTAATTAGAAGGACAATCAAAAGTATTCCATTACATTACGATCAATAGAAAAAATAGTTTCAAGTGCTTTTTAATGGTGTTAAACTCTTTTGAATACAGGGTGAACATAAAGTCCCAGGCTATTTTGTAGAAATAATTTATTTATGAATTTTATAATTCAATAGTATCATACAGCATATTAGTACTTTCCAAAGTTATGTCCATCAAGTTCGAAACAAGTTTCCCTCCGGTGCATTGTAGCTCGAAACACTTTTTCGAACATCCCCAGGGTGATATTTTTGCATGCTTGGCTTATGCGTTGTTTTAGAACTGTCACATTTGTAACCTTAATCTTGTAGACTTGTTCCTTGATGAACCCCACACAAAAAAATCCACCATTTGTTCATTGTTTTTCGGATATTTCCTCGTGTTGGAGCCTCTCTTCCAAATTTTCTACGAAACATTTCCCTGATCTCCTCAAATGTGTGACCACGCAAACGTGCCGCTACAACCGCAATTCGTTCTTCTGTTGTTAGCATATCCTCGGAGTATTATTCACCTGTAACGTAAAATCCATGCATTAATTATTTCTGCAAAATGGGCTGGGACTTTATGTCCACCCTGTATAATAGAATTGACATGAACCTATGAAGTATGTACATACTAAAATATACATTCTGTACAATCTTGTTGTTATTAAATTAGAGGGCCACACAAAAGTATTCCACTACGTAATGCTACACGGGGAAACATTGTTTAAAGCGTGTTTTAGTTATATTAAACTATTTCACATTTTAGGAATATGATATACGTTGCTGAGGTGTAATACAAATTACTTCCTGTATATTTATAGGAACTCAAAAAAGATTTCAATCACTATACTGTATCCGAAGTACTGTCTACTATAACAAGCAAGATCTGAATATTTTTAAAACTTCGTTATCGTACGAACGCACCTCATTTGCTATGCTTCACGTGTAATTTCCAACTTGTTATTTTCTAAGCCGGAAGACCTGCCTGTGAGTTTTTCTCTTGCACAAGCATTAGATACCACCAATATACTCTACTATAATATTTCAAAATTTAAATGAAAGATTTGGTCATACGCTGTAAAAAAATATTAATTAAAAGAAAATTTCAATATTTATCAGCGTACAATATTGATAAAAACAATATTAATCGTACATAATATATAATTACACCCAATGTTTCGAATTCATTCTAAAGACTCATCTTCAGGGGATTTACACGAAGAAAAACGTACCTATACGTAGCCTCACATGTTAAACTGAATGCAATCTACTATCTGAATCAATATTGTATCGAATCAATATTGTATTTAGTTTAACGTGTGTGGCTATGTTGTAAGTACTTTTTCTTCATTAAGTTCATATAAATCCCCTGAAGATGACTCGTTAGAATGAATTCGAAACGTTGGGTATATATATGTTTTATGTGTGATTAATATTGCTTTTATCTATATATTGCACGCTGATGAGTATTGCAGCTTGCTTTCAATTAATTTCAAATTTTAGTTGTTTAGAAAGCGCGCAGATAACAGAATGAAAAAATGTCCAAGCAAGACTCTAACCCGGATCATCGGTATAACACCCGACATTCTACCAAGTGAATCATTGGGAACGATACCCAGCTTGGCACATCTCACTACCATTATGTTGGCAAAGCTACTACCACAGCTCGAGATGAAATATTTTCCCGTGAGCCACTGATTCTGAGACAAACACGAAACTATAGAGAATCCAACATTGATGAAATTGAATAAATCTATTTAGATCGCTAGACTGCAGCACACAAAAGTCATCTCATCGAGTTCAAAGGGTGAAAATCTAGGAATATTTAAACCTCGATTCGCATATTGAAACGCAATCGGTCTATCAAGTCGTATTTTGTAGGGAAACACCTGAAAACTCGATTTCAGTGGTTGATTCTTAGGTTTACCATTATGCTTTCCTTCTCCCAATCATCCATGTTTTCATGTTTTTGGGTGCAGGAAAGCACTATAGTAAACCTACGAGTCAATCGCTAAAATCGGGTTTTTAAGTATTTTCCAAGAAGATGTGACTTGGCAGACCGATTACATTTTAATATTCGAATAGAGATTTAACTAATCATAGATTTTCATCCTTGAACTCGATGGGGTGATTGCCTGTGCTGTGCTGCCGCCTTTCGGCCTATATATAATTCTTGAAAATGTTTCTGTAGAAAATTTCTCACGCCTTGAATTCCATAATATTTCAAATTTTAGTTGCTTAAAAGGCTCACAGGCAAGAGAGTGAAAATGTATCCAAGTAGGGAATCGAACCTAAATCATAGGTAAGCGCACGGCGTTCAACTAACAGAATTTCGATGTAATTTAATAACTGCTAAAACTATTTAGAAAGGTATTAATACTTGGAAATTTTTCAAAAGAGAAAATTCGGCTTGCATACAATATTTCAAATAAAAATTAAATCCCAAATTGCTTAAGAGGCGCAAATGCCAAATTAGTTGAAAATTTTCCATGCCGGTACTCGAATCCGGGTCATCTGTATAGTGCACTGACGTTCTACCAACTAAACCACATGGAACGATAGCCAGCCAGTGTTGCCAATTTGTAATAGTGAGAAGTTCCAAGCTGGTATCGTTTTTTATGATAATTTAGTCCGTAAAACGTCAGTGCACTATAGTCAGGCCCGTAGCCAGGATTTTCTTTCGGGAGGGGCTCAGTTTTGGAATTTTTTCTGTTACAAAAGTAATTTGAATAATATTCATTAAAAAATTTTAAAATAATCTAGGCTTATTCTAATGTGTGTTTCTACATAGGATACTTGTTAACTATGTCAAATATAGTTATTTCATATTTAAATTTTTCAATTTCTGTTGCAATTTTTAACTTTTAAGAGCATTTCCGGTTTCCAAACTGATTTGGAGACCGGAGAGTTTTTAGGAAAAATTTTCTGCGAAACTTAAAAAGCACAAACTGACAATGTTTGAGATGAGCCTCAAGTCGAGGAGAGGGTGGCACGTTTGAACTGAGGACACTGTAAATATTTTGTTTCAAATAAATTATTTTCTAAAAATGTCTATGGCAATACATTACTACTGCTTCAGTGCAATAAGTATACAAAGCTCATCCAATTTGTATGCATAATACTGCCTAAGCAAGAAATATGTTATTCTCCCTCTTGAATCTAAACTTAAGAAAATAACTTTGCAAGATTTTTGTTCAAAATTTTGTATCCTTAAAATTTTGATTTATTGTTCGACACTTAAATAAAGCTGTAATCTTTAGTTTATAAGTTTTGTCTTATTCAAATTCTGCAGCCGAATTGAGTATGAATAAACAGTTGTAATGTTGAACTCCATGTGTTGGGGCACCTTGAACAAAAAAGCTGGGGCACCATTGAAAATCTAAAACTATGAAATAAAGAGTTATTGATGTACCTAAATGTTGCTATTTTTGGAATTTTTTCTATGTGAAAAGAGGTTAATTAAGAATATCAAAGAACATGAACTTATACTCTTAACAATCTTTCCTTACTGCACACATATATTACAATCTCTGGATGTATCAGCGATTGGAAGTTTCAAACCTAAACTGATGATTCATTCATCTATTTGATAATTGCAAAATCCGGATGCACAATAATGATGCATGGTTTAGTAGGTTTGTCTAACAAAGCTTATACTCTTTCATTTACTTTTTCCCAAACTACGGAATTACTAGTGCTTTCGTCTAGATAAAATGGAATTTAAGTCAGGTTTTTTCATAAAAAGTGTGAATGAGAGAGAGAAAAGTTTCAACTTTCCAGAAGCATCAGATATCATATTGGTGTATTACAAGGATATTTTAAAAAAGTTTTCTCAATCAAACATAACTGGAGAGACACTCTGTGTTGTTTCAACAATGATTTTTGACATCAAATTTAATGGATTTAAGTTGTTTAAATAATAGAAAAATTATTAGTTTCAATAAAATATAGTTATTAAATTTTATTCATATTACTTTATATTTCTGAAACATATGCAGCGTTTTATGAAAACTCTCAATATTTTCATATTTTATTCATGTGTTCAAAGGTGCCCCTTACTTGTTCAAAAATACCATACCCCTACATGCGACAAGTTTGAACAGAAATATTTCAGCTTTTTAAATCCTCACAATTTTTTTTTTAATTTATGTGGAAAACTTTGTATTTCCGGTTCATGTGATGAAGAAATGCACTGTTTTTATTATGTAATACTTAAAACACAAAACATATAATTCAAGTAAGAAATGTACTGATGTAAAAAAAAAAGAAAAAAAAATGTTCAAACGTGCCCCCCCCCCTCTCCCCTATCCTATGAAGAAAAACGTTGTAAAGTATTGAAATGCAAACAAATAATATGCATTGATTTAAAACACAGGATTAATGTTAACGTGCGAGAGTCTGACATTACGAGTGCGAGGCCTTGAAAGTATTGATCCGTAAATGAAATAAATTACACGCATTATTATTTTTTTTTTTTAATTAATTGCTACTGTCATATGTAATCTTAAAAGTTATGTTTGTATTTCACATTCTCTGATTATAATAATAAAAAATGATACTCGTGGTAAAATAAATTTACTAGCAGAGTTGAATTCAGGCACTTTTCTCAGGGGGGGGGGGGGGGGATTGTACTTTTTGACCATTGAAAACACAAAATCACAAATTTCCTGGGATGAGATATCTCATTGCTCCGGTGGAGGGGGAATGTCCTCCTCTCGGGCCACCCCCTGAATTCAACAGTGTGTACTAGCGCAACAGAAGCAATCATCATAATTTCTTCTTAGCCATGATGCTGATTGATTTAGCAAGATTTTCTTTAATTTCCCAAAGAATGAAAATCATGGCAAAACTACCCAGTCTGTCATCGGCCATAACGCTTCGAGTCAAAGATTTAATTATTTTCTTTACCGAAAATTATCTTTCAGCACTGACTGTTGTTACTCTGCTTTCAACCAAAACTGCCAGCAAGTGTTTGATTTTATCGTAATACGTCACATTACAGTACTAACTTTTAAAACCTCTTTGTTGGTGTCAACATTAGCTACTTGTTTGCACCCTAATTCATTTTCAGCTTCCACTTACTACATTGACACTTTATCCTGAAAATATTGCACCGGATTCTCTAATTTGCTTGCTTTTTCCAGTGAAGCACATCCTGGAAGATGTAACTGGGAATCTCTTAGAATTTCCTCATTCGAAATGAATCGATAATTTAAATTTTGAATATGACTTTCTACATAGGGAAATAAGACCGTGATATTGTAATACTTGTCCGTGGATGTAATTTGAGGGTTTGTACCTGTTACCTGTCTAAATGTTAGTCTTGGGATCTTTATTTCAGTTTGGAAGATGTCTTTCCGAAGTTTTGATGTCCAATAAAATCTCACAAAAGATTTCTACTTCCTTTTTCTGCATATTTATGTAAAACAATTAGGTATCTTTAGCATGGGTTACAACCAATATTATATTTTTGAAGAACTCGCTATGACTTGTCAGACAGAAAACCTTCTGACAAACAGACAAGCTCAAGAGAAAATTCTTCTTCTCCCTGACTGCCAAAAAAGCCCCAACTGTTGAAGAAATCTTCCATGTGTTTTTCGAAATATTTTTTCAGCTAATACAAATGTATTTAAGTAACTCAACAAAAGTCAATATACTTCCATGGCTCTCGATAAAATTTGTATCACAAATGCGGAGAAGTTATTTTCTTTTGTTTTCTAGGATATGTGATGCAATTGCTTCTTGAAGATTTAAATTTGCCTTCAGGTGATTTTTAAAAACTTTTGTCGCTACTTTAATAAGTCCATGATACTTTCGAATGAAGGAAATCAGCATGATGTTGAACAAGGCAAGATTTAACCAATGACTTTCACAGAGGACGTATCTAATTTTTAGATATTCTGAAGAATTCTAGAATGAATCCTGCTAACATGACCAAACTTATTGGCTACTTTGTCATACGCCTATGCGACGCATTTATACATGCCAAGACATAGTTCATCACAATGTTGTAAAATTACTTTTCTTGAATTTTTGGAAGAGAAGACATTTATTAGAATAACACGTAAAAAAAAATTCCGAATTATTGGGTTTTGTGAATTTTTAATAGTTCACATATCTAACACAAATGGCAAGCTGTTCTGCGCTTGAAATGTCTATAGTTTCATCATCAATTAAGCTAAAACAGATCGCAATATTTATTTTGATAATTAATACTTGGGTATAATACTCCCATCACGAGATGAGACTTGGGAAACTCCTTCTCTTGACGAGTCGACTTTACAGAAGGTGTGCAAGTTGATACGGGAGGGGAAAATAATCCCGTGTTTTCAATTCGACCATTCCCCGCAAAGAACTAGGGTTGAAATGATAGTGCGCCAATTGAGTTTCGCGCCAATAACTTGCGCTGCGCATTTCTTGACAGAAATTTGTTTTCCTTCTCTCGTTTAGCTGAAGCTGTGTTTTATTTTCTCACTCTTTTATAATTTATCCCGCTATTTTTAAACTTTTTTTTTTTTTTTTTTTTTTTTTTTCAAAACAATTATTTTTTTTATTACAAACAGGTCTTCAAAATGGAAAACAATTCACTCTAAAAAAAAAAAGATTATTCATTAAGTTACGGATTTTTTTGAGAAGGAAGCAAATTTTTTACTTTTTCTCTCCCGTCGATTTTGTTCTATCCATAAAGCAGAAAATAAATGAAGAAAGAATCAAAACTTCAGTTCTGAATTATATTTAATGTATTTTTAAAATATTAAATTTTAAGATAGTATAAGTTAAAAATGTAAAATATGCCATTAACCTTTAAAAAAGTATAAAATTTAATTATTATTAAAATGAAAGATGTGTTTAAGGCTGTTTTTAAATCCAAAAGTCTTTATCACATAAGTTTTGAGTTTTGACTTATTTTTTTTCAAAGGTTTGTTTTCATGAAACTAGTAGTTGTTCAGAAACTACCTAATCCTACTCATTTTCCCGTTTTTTTTTTTTTTTTTTTTTTTTCCAAAATAGATTTTTTAGAAAATAGTGTCAAAGTGAGAGTTTTGAACCAAATTTCTGCTCGAAAAATGAATAACCACTCAAACAGGGGAGAAATACGTGTTGGTCACGTGATCAAAATCGTTTATAACTCAATAAGTTATTTATTGATAAAAAAATGGAAAACAATTCGATTCCAAATCGCTTCCTTAACCATACTTTTCAATTTTATATCTTTCCATTGAAAAATTAATTTCTAAATATGTCAAAACGTTTTGCGTTTGTTCAGCAGAGCAGAGCAGTTGAGAATAGCCACAAATAAAGTAAATTAGTATTGCATATGTATTTCATTATGGAATTGCTATTACAACTCGAGATATAATTCATTTATCGGGATTTTGGTGTTGTTGCACCGAGAAATTTCTTTTTTTAAGAATCCCTTAAAATTAATTAAATTGTATGTATATTTTACTTCACTTTGCAGATTCCATCCATTTTTAAAATAACAATTTTTTTTTTTTTTAATTATGAATTTTTATATAAATTATCTTGCTTTTTTACTAGTTTATCCTTGGTAAGTTCAGAAAAGCAAAAAATAAAATTTAATTTTGTATTGTTCTGCGTAATTATTTCTTTAATCATTTTAAAAAATAGTATTTAACAAGTTTTTAAAAATATATACTGAAAGCAGAATATTTATCTTTATTATCGTAATAATACAAAAGTAACATTTTATATAAAAGTTAAGAATACGTTTTAATGTTTAATGTAATTGTAGAATAATGACAATTTAAAAGTATATGACTTTTTTTAAAAAAATTTTGTACCAAGCCAAATTTTACATGTTTTTGAATAGACTTGGTTTCGTCGAGGAAATTGTATTCATACAGGAGGATTCAAACGGGGCTGAATATTTTGATCCGTCAAGACTAGGAAAAATGAAATCAATAGCAGCTTAGTACGGAAAAAATAAGTTAGGCCCGGTCCGATCCTTGATGAAAAAAGTAAGGCCCGAGTCTTCAGAAAAAAGTAAAGCCAGGGCCCGGCCATGCCCAAATGCTGTTAATGAAAATCAGGCCGAGGCCTGGCACGTGCAGATCTCTCTGCGTGCGTTCTCCCAGGTTAAATAATTTCCCTTTTAAGTCAATAAGATGCAAATTAACAGCGCCAAACTGTCGCACACCTGGGAAATGTGGCAACCTACGCGTTTCTCTTTTACGGCGCAGCGTAGGGAAGAAAAATCGACGCTCCGATATGAAAGAAATGGAATCGTCTTAATCTACGTCATGTATGATTGACAGGTCTCTTCTGCTGGGACTATATAACTGTATGCCAGAATATTTGAATGATTTCATTCTGAGTTTCTGGGGTGAAGTAAAAAGCATTTCTAAGGATATTTATATCTCATTTAAATTCATTCGCTCCAGACTTTGCTCAAAACTTAAAAGAACTCTTAACTAGTCTTTTGATTTTAATGTAATGGAAAATAAAAACAAACAAAACTTATTTTTTTATCATACAGATAAT
The DNA here is from genome assembly GCA_964019185.1 of Maratus speculifer. Lineage (NCBI taxonomy): Eukaryota > Metazoa > Arthropoda > Arachnida > Araneae > Salticidae > Maratus > Maratus speculifer. Next base: position 39,629,043 of record OZ025295.1, on the reverse strand, counting down.
TTTGTATTTTCAAACTTTCGGGAGGGGCTTCAGCCCCCTTAGCCCCCTCCCTGGCTACGTGCCTGACTATAGTGATGACCTGGTTTCGAGTCCCGGCTTGGAAACCTTTCGACTAGGTTGGCATTTGTTCCTCTTAAGCAATGTGAAATTTAATTTTCATTTAAAATATTTAAGAATTTAACTTTATTCAATAAATCCCCCCCTCCCCTAATAAAAGGTACATCGATGTCAGTTTCAAGTGATTTACACGTGATTTCGCAACTGTTGCTGTCCTCTCTTACAAGCTTAATTTTCTGTCATACTAATGCCTGTAAATCTGACTGTTTTTGCAGGAGGTGAAGGTGCTGTTCTGGCTTACGCTGGCGCAGTGATAGGAATTGGAAATGACCTTGCGGGAAGTATCCGTATGCCATCAGCATTTAATGGAATCTACGGACTTAAGCCTTCACCCGGTATGTAATATGTCAAATACTAAATGAATTTTACATTATGAAGAACAAATATATAAAAGTAATTTAATTCTTCGAATGGAAGTGGTATATTATTTATAAGGTAGCTGAATCAAATATGGCCACGTTTAGCTGTGAAATAACAATAATTGTGTTAAGGTTGTTCTCAAATCCAAAAGGACTATTTTTGAAACATTTTTTTAGTTTACTTTTGTTTGGAAATGGATTAAATTGGCAGGTACTATTATTCAGAAACTGTATAATAGAAAAACGTTTTCCATTTTTTGTTAAACGCAAAACGAGCTTTCAGAAAATGTTGCCAAAGTTGGCATTTTGAACCGAATTTCCTACATGATTCATTCCTACATTCCTACAGAAAAACCTGTCACCACGCGACCATAAGTGCTTATAAATCGATAAATAATAATTCATTATCGAAAACTGAAAAAATCATTTCACTTCCAAATCACTTCAAGAGTCAGATCTGCCTGTTTTATGCCTTTATATTTAAAAGTAATTCAGAAAGTTTCGCATGGTTGTGCAGGGGCTTAGATAATCGCCATGGCAGTTTAAATGTTGTTGAATGTAACATCTATACATATTTTTACACTAATTAATCATGGATATTCCTGTCGCTGTTTCATTGTACTCAAAAAAATTGAAAACAAAAAACATTTTAAACCGGCCTTATAAGGAACCAAATAAGCTCCAAATAAGAATATAATTTCAACTGGAAAGTTTTAAGTGCTTCCCTAAAATAAAATTTTAAAAAAGTGTACTAAAACATGAAAAAACACATTTTGAAAAAAAAAAAAGGCAACAATATGCACTTGTAATGATTAAAATATATTATTTTAAAACATCCCAGCACCCTAATCTTTTAGATCCATTATCATTTAGCACCATATTTTTTTAGAACCATAATCATTTAGCACCATAATCCTTTAGATCCATAATGTTCTAGCACCATAATCATTTAGGTCTATGTTTTAGGCCTATAATTAAAAACTCAAAAATTTGAGCCATTTTATGTCCCATGTCCCATGTCCCCTTAAACATTTTATCAATTTGTTACATCCTATAAATTTTTAATACGTACTTCAAAAAAATAAAGAAAGTAATTTTTTTATATATTTTATCCCACCTAATTGAAACAAGATTCTCACCACAAACATTTAATGAAATTTTATATTTTCAATTTTGTGGGGGGGGGGGGGGGAATGTTGAAAAATCGTACTTCTTTTTTTAAAATAAAATTTTTTGGTTATTCCGGTGAAAATACAATATTGCAGAGACACTGTTATTTGCCCCTCAAGGGGTTAAAAGGCAACTGAATTGTTGATTTTCATAGTGGAGTAACTCCAAATTTGTTATTGCATGATAATGAATGATTTGCAAGTGTATGTGTTTAAAAATAATTTACGAATATCTTTAAAAACATCGGACCTATTGTATATTTTTTGTGATTTTATTTCAAGTAAATTTAATACGCAATAGTGATCATATCTGTTTTAGCTTAACACTAGAACGCCCGGAAGGAGTCGATTCGACTCGTTCATATGATTAAATGTCATTTGGAGTCAGAAATTATTTAACAAAATAAGTTCAATATAAACCAAGCAGACTTACGAGAAATAAACGAGTTACATAATTTTAAGTAAATATTCTGGTGTGAAATAATATCATGAAACTTGAATAAAATTTCCGGGCGTTCTAGTGTTAAAAAATAATCATAATATTAGTATGTATTAATAAGCTTTTCTTTCTTTCTATAGCAGCGATTTATTCGAATGTTTTTCTACAGTATTTTAACAAGAAGGACGGTAAGAAATCAAAATTTCTCAGGGCAGAGTGAAAAAAAATCACAAAAATATATACAGCGTAAATTTTATTGTATATTTATATAAATCAATAATTGAAGTCTCATTAAAAAATATGTAGAACTGTTTTTCTTGAAACAATTTTATCCAGACAGGTCCAAACTTAAAAATAAGCATCAGGGAGAAATGATTGTAGGGAATTTAATGCTACACTTCGAATCCCAAACTTGTTCAACACTTATTTACTTATTTAATATTATTATACAATCATACAATGGCTTTTATATAAACCATGCAATGGTATGGTTTATATAAAAGAAATGAAAGAAAACCACGAATATATATTAAAATAAAAAATAATATTAAGGGACTTAAAAGTCAAAATTATGCGAGAATCACTGTGGTATTTTGACATAACTGCGATTGCCAATTAAATAAAAAAGTGAGTACATTATTTAGATTAACCCCTTCGGGTCTGGTGTACTATTAATAGTACATGTCTTTTAATGAAGTGTAATTTTGTTTAAAAAATACTTTTGCAACTATTTAAAATGTAGCAACGTTAGTATATGTCTATGCATTTACTAAATGACTTCATTTATGTTTAGAAATATAGTAATAATAAAAATTATTATTATCTGCTTAATTTTCTTTGTACCTTTTGCGATTCTTTTATTTTAAACATATATTTCAATATTCAAATTTAAATTAAAAGTTACTTTCCTGAAAGAATCATGTATAATAAAGCGCAATAAGCATTAGAAAATGGTAATATAAGTTAAATCTTACTATAATACAGTATTTTCTGAGCACCTCTAAAAACTCTTTCTTAGCCTGTTGTCATATGAATACTAATGGAATAGTATGCAAAACAACAACATTCGTTATCTTTCAGAGAATGAAATATACGTTAAACACTAATTAATCTATTTCGATAGTTAGTGTTAATGTTATTAACGTAAAAGTAATTCTTTCTAAAAACTGAAAAAAATTCAGACCCAAAAGGGTTAAATGGCACCACAGCATCATTTAAGGATTAAATGAATATACATTTTTTAATACCCCTCGCCAGACCTTCCGATCTCTGGCCTTTAATTTATAAATTATAATTTACTTTTGTGCTAGGTTTCTCTCTATCCATAACTTCCCGAGTCTACTAATTATCCTTTTTCCTATTAATTTTCGATTGTGTATCTTCTTTGCGATTTGCTCATCCCTCATTCTGATTAAATGGCCTAACCATTGCATTCTTCTTATTTTAATGGTATTTTAATGTTATTTTTATTGTATAGTTGTTCAATATGTATATTTGTACTGATATATCATGGTCATTACAACTAAAATTTTTGGTTGGATATATATTATAAAAAATTTTTGTTGTTAAAACAAAATATTTTTTTCCTGGCTTTGAGGAGCAAATAATTGCGTTTGTATATGTGTAATGCTGAATTCTCCTCGGATATTTGAAAAAAAAAAAAATCAAAATAAGGAAAGGAAATTTTTTAGCCCTTTTCCTTCAAAACTATAAAAGTAAAACTTAACTAAAAAAAATACGAATCTTAATTAAACTTAGGTGCGATATAGTACATCCCGCTGCCCCTCTAGGGGTTAATTGGTTCGTTCTTAGTTACTAGTTTTCTATATCATTAAGTGCTTTTGTTGTGAAGTTAAAGAAAACAAAATAGTTAAATTAATATTTTTACGAATTAATGAACTATAAAAATAACATAAGACAGCAAACTTATAATGGCGCCGTGTTTTAAATTTTGATTACTAATTTTCATGACAGATATTAAGTTTTAGTTTATTTTTCAGGCATGATATCCAATAAGGGATTCTGGCCCGAAGCCGAGGGTGAAGAAGCTGATGAAGTTGATAAATTTGTAGGTACTGGGCCTATGTGCCGCTATGCACAAGATCTGCCGTTGCTTGCTGAAATTATGAGCGAGAAAAGAATAAATTTCAAGACAAAGGTACTGGGCATTTTTCATATATTTATTATATTAAGAGCCTTCAATAAATAACGAGTTAAAAGCTATCATTAGACGCCAACTTATCAGAAAATAGTACCGGAATGTGGGAGGACCTTACGCAACGTATAAAACGTCACATAGTTTTATTGTATAAAGTAAAAAGTTACAATAATTTGCTTGAGTATATATAATCTTGATAGTTTAGAAAATGAATTATCTTTATTGTTCAAAACGCGAAACTGAAAATTAATCTTTTATGATGATTTTTTTTTTTTGGCTTTATGATGGGCTTTTAACATATTTCAGACACGATGCATAACAAGGCAAACAATAAAAACACCTAAAAGTGTTTTTGTTTTAATTTAAACTTTCTAGTGGTTTTTTGAAAGACCTGCTTTAAATTTTCCGAATTTTTAAAAAAATATCTTATAAAGCGGTTCAAAAGTGGGATTCTCTAAACTTTTGCGAGTGGATCCATTTTAGACGAATTTCGTTTTTCTTCGTGTAAATTTACGCTTAAAGATTAAATTTTGAATTCAGAATCAGTTATCTTCTTTATCCTCCTCAGTCCTGAGACAAATATTACGAGAGCCCACTAAAACAAGTTTAAAATTATTATAAAACATCTCCAAAGATGCATCAGTCAATAGATAAATGCTTATGATATGCAGGCATTTATAGAAAAGATTTAAAACTAATATTAGCAATTCTAGAATGATTTTTATTAATCCCAATGCCATGCACGGGAGACTTTTAGAAATTTTTAATGTTTTGTCCCCGGTTTTTAAAAACAGAAATTTGCTACTTATTAAATCGAGAAAATTCTCCGATTAAATAGGGCAAATTTTACAGTAAAATTTTATTGGTGGGGATAAGCAAGGATTCTTAAACATTTTTGTGAAAATTTTGTTTTCAATCCTCTGTGACGATCGTCATAATATTAAACTGCTAGCTTCTCAAAATATGTTCAATGTAATAGGTACAGTAAATGATGACATTCTAGAAATTGAATTCATACAATCAATTTTTAGGCATATCATTATATATATAATGTAATTGATTGAAAAAAATGTTGTGGTGACAGAACTCCCAATCATAATGTATTAATTGTAGGAAAATTTAATGAAGATAATAGACTGCTGAATAGGTTCAATTAACAACATACCTAATACATTACTCAGCTTCATCTTCTGTTATACAAGGTATAAAAATATATGTGCAGCAGATCACATCAGTAGCATCCAATGTCAGTGAAAACAAAGAAGAGGTAAACTACTTTGATACATAGAAAAATTATGCCCATCTTCTTTAAAAAAATAACAATTCAATACATAAATAAAACACTGGGCCTAGATTGTTGGGTACTGAGACGGGTGGGATATGAAATGCAGCCACATCTACGAGTTATATACAGAATGTTTTGAAAGCAGACAGGTAAGAAATGCATTCAAAACAACATTTCGTTGTATGTTCCAATGGAGAGGTAACGCTGGTTTTTACCAAAAGTTGCCAGATTTGCTCCAATTATACAAATTACAGATATTATTTTATAGTTTAAATATGTTAAGCAGATAAATATAAAGGTTTAAGTAACACTCTTAAATAATAACCAGCTCTGTAGGAATTTTTTAATTTTTTTTGAAAAAATGTCAAAAAATGACAAATTTTACCCAAAATTTCGATTTTTGGAGCAAAAGCGCAGACTCAAGCCATTTTTTTTTTCAGTGGTAAAATTTCACGCAGTTGATGTACTAGTATAAAGGCAACTTTTGGCACCTACCCGTTTTTGATTTTTAAAAAATAATTTTTTTCGCTCCACCCTATTCCTTAATGATTAGAATGAATGGAAATACAGTGATACTTCAACTTACGTCCGCAATTCGTTACTAGACTATAGCGACATCAGTGAGGCATATGTAGATGAATAAAAAAGGAAAATTAATAATAATTCATCCAAATCTAATCAGCTAAATGTGTTCGTAATTATGTAAATACGTTAGCACATATAGTCGTCGTTATTAGACCGTCCGTCTGTCCGTATATAACAGAACAAAAACTACCCAACCGAATCGGTTGAAATTAAAAATATATAATTGTTGCATAATTTTGTCGAGTCATTTCACATTTTATGATAATCGGATGCATAGATCAATTACAGAGATAATAAAAAATATTCCGTCACATTACACCCAATGAAAAAAATAGTTTTAAGTGCATTTTAATGATGTTACACTCTTTCAAACGTAATAAAATTGATATGCATGTATGAAACATAAGCTGAAATATACATTCTGTGTTACAAAGAATATTTGTCATTAATTTACAGGGCCATGCAGAGATATGTTATTACATAATGGCATAGCGGCAAACATTGTTTGTAGCACGTTTTAATTATATTAAACTATTTCATATTTTATGAAACTGATACGCGTTGCTCAGGTTTACTACATGTTTTTTTTTCTGTATAGTTGAAAGCAGATAGTATTTACAGAGACACACAAAATATTTCAGATTCTAGACTGTAACGTTTCCACCAACATCTGAATATTTTTAAAACTTAGTTATAGTACGAAGGCACTTTTTTGCTACGTTTGACATGCAATTTACGACTTGTTTTATTTAATTTTGCAACGAGTCATAATCTTCCTCCTTGTAACTGGACTAAAAAAATCTCTATCCTTTTTTGACAGTACTTAATTTCTTTAGCTCGATAAATTCATCAAAATTTAATTCCAAATCAAAATGCTGTCACAAATTTCACAGTAATTTATGAGATCAACAACATTTTCAGCATCCGTCGCTAAGTTGAGTTTTCTTTCATTTTCAAAGATTTCATCAATTAAGAACGATATAGAATATCAATTTTCATATGTTTTGTTAGTCTTTGCAAAGGAAAAAGGACACCAGTATTTCCCCAAGTACCTCTGACTGTTTTTTGCCTATAACTGCGACTGCATCTGAAATGTTAAATTTCTTCCGGAAGACATCAAAAAAGTTCAAAGTAGGTCTTAATCCTCTCGACATCCTGAGGCTTATATGATGATCCTACTTCAAATTGCGATAATTGAAAAAGAAAAAAAAGACAGATATTTTTTTTTTATTAATAAATACCATTAAATCATTTAGAATATATAGGATGCTGGCTTCTAAATAGCTGCATTAATCATGCTTAGATGTCAGTACTAGATAGTTTCTGGCATTATTCATAATTGTTGTTTTATTGTTTTAGAAGTGAAATGAACTAATTTTTTGAGCTGCTTTATTCTTTCCGTTGCTTAATTTTAAAACTATTTTTGCTTAATTTTTTTTAGATGTAAAAGATGTTTTATTATTCTTTAACCTTCCCTTAATATGTACATGCTATGTTTAAAGATAATTTTAAACATAACATTTAAAAAATGTGAAGTCTTTTGGGCCTCATATAAGGCTAAAAAAAAAATCTTTTTGCACATGATTTATGGTGGTTATTTTAGAAATATTAAAAGCTAGAAATTTTTTTTTGTATTTTTATAATAATTTGATGATTAGAGGGTTAAGGAAAAATTTTTCCCAAGATAGACGGCGTAAATGTGGGGTGACGTAAGTTAAGATACCATTGTATTAATTTAGGACTGGTCCTATCGATTACCTCACAGTGAAAGTACGCGTAAAAATCATCCAAAACAACCCTAAACCACATTATCCTCCCCCCCCCCCCTCCTCTTTTTTAACTTTTCAACAAATTTCCGATTTATTTATTTGTTTTATTCTACATGTAAAATCACGAGAAAAATTGATTTTTAAAGTTTTAGAAAAAAAAAAAAAGCCGACGACATCACTTGGGAATTTTTTTCTCAGGTTGCACAATATCAGTAGATACAATTTTTTAAAATTAAATTAATAACCCTAATAGATATTTTACATATAATACATTTCTAGTTTACTCGTTAAAAACATCTAAAAGCGTTTTTATGTGATAAATATCTATTATAAAATATGATAAATTTAAAAAAAAGTTTTAAAATTTATCAAAGACGATATTTTCTTTTTAGCCGCATGTAATCAATTGGAAAATACTGAAAAAAAATCACTGAAGATTTTGTTACTTACAGAAACCTTTTCATTTTCATAAAGTTATTGGTTTAACCGCGCAGTTCTATCGCATGTTTATTAACATGGGTTTTTATTTGTGATAGTCTATTATTTTATTTATTTATTAATGAAGTTTAAATTTCGTTAAGAAATATTAGCCGGAAAGATATCCTAAAAGATTTACATTGTTCTAAGTGTAAACGGGTTAATCTTTTGTAATCGGGCTGCACCCATTAAAGATAGATTTTTAAAATATTCATACTTAAAAATTATACACAACAAAAATACAACACACTTGAAAAAACACACACACAAAAAAAAAAAAAAATCATTGAATTGAAATAGTTTTCAATTTAAATGCATTTGAAAACAATTTTTAGGGCAAAAACAATTTCATCCCCAACTAGACGATGTTAAAATTGCAAATATGCGATGTTTAAAAGTTCAAACAATTGCAATTAAAACGACATTTATTTTTCAAGTATGCCTACCGTCAATATGACGTTACGTTATTTACAGACATGTTTTTGATTTGTAATAAAGATACAGAGCCCTTGCACTGTATTTATTTATCAACGCAATTTTCCAGTCACTATTAGCTTGTTTTCGAAGATAACTCAGAAAAGAAGAAAAAGATTCGAGCTTTGCCCAAGTCGTCCGGGAAATTCGTCCCTATGCATCGCTTAATAGTGAGAAAAGGTCCGCGATTGGGCTTGGTGAAATAGATGTGTAATACAGAAGTTTTAATAACATGATCATAATCCTTCAGTTAGGATTCAACCAATCAAAATCACCAGTTTGCTAGTCAGTATTATTATCCAACCAATCGAAATAGGCAAAAAGAAAAAGAAAAAAAATACAAACAGACAAATAAACAAACAAACAACAACAATAACAAGAAGAAGAAGATGTAGTACATATAGCAAGAAGCTCATAAATGAAAAGTCATGGTAGTTAACCAGAGGCAGATGTTTAGAATAGAAAATTGCTTCTTAGGATGGGATTGTTCTGTTTCATTTAAGATCAATCTATTGATTTACGATATAAATAAATTGTAAAAAGTATCGATGTGTCTTGCGATCTTACTCTAACTTGACAGCTATCTTATATTGAAACTGAAGTGAATGCGCGCGCAACCACAACAAATCTAACAAGAAAGGTCTCCATACGGGCATACTCAGAAAAACCTGAAAAAATTACAGAATGTTCTTCTCATATAGTTATATATGTTTATAAAAAAAATTTCGGCGGAACCTAATTATAACGTCCGTAAAAAAATAATAAAAATTTCGTTTATTTGGCGATTTATCTCCGGTTGGCGAAAAAACGAAATTTTGAAAAATACGCTTTTACGCTTCAAATACCTTTTAAAGAAAAAACTTTCTATGTTCAATTTATTTAAATAAGTTTAGTTTAAGTAATTTTAGTTTTGCATTTTTACTTTACTTTAAGTGTAATTTTGTCATATACGTTTATATGTACTTATAACAAAATGAAATTAATATATTTTATCATTTAAAACACAATTTAAATTGATTAAAATTGTTCCAAATTGAAAAATACACTGTTAAAAATCTGCTGCATTTTGTTGCAACGCACAGCCTTGCTTGTATAGGAAACGATTACTTGGCCGTGAAATGGAGCTTTCTCATTGGTTGGAATAAAGATATTATATACAAGCGGTGGAGTGCGTTGCAACAAAATGCAGCAGATTTTTAACAGTGTATGACACGGTCATTTCACCGTGCTATGGAGCATTCTCATTGGTCAGAAGAGAGATATTCTATAAAAGTAGTGGAGTGACGTTGCAGTAAATGCTGCAGATTTTTAACAGTGAAGTCAATTAAAATCAATTTTCAGATTCGTTAAAATCGTCTGCTTTTGGCGAGGAAATGCACTGCTCGCCAAATTCTGCGTCGCTTTCAGCTTTTCAAGCCAATTATTCCAAACTATTTTATTTTTTTACATATCTAATAATGTAATTCCGCCGCTAATTTTCACTGATCCTTTATTACCTACATGAGTAGTTTAATTCGTATTTTTTTCAAAAAATTCTGAGTATGCCCCCAATGGAGACCTTCCTTGTAAGTCTTTGATGAAGTGAGTGCATGGGGACTTTCACAGAAGCAAGAGAACTTACGCTGAGGCACTGCAATCCCACCCTTAGTTTAGGCAGCTTTAACTTTTTATATATTTTTATCCGCAACTACAACAGCTTTACTATAAATTAAAAGATGAGGGATTCACACCTTACTTCACCAATTTCGAAAACAATTTAATGAGCTATAAGCATTTACAAATTAGCTTTAATAATGTTTTAACTTTCAAAATAAACACAATAATAAACATGAATAATTATCTTTTGCAGGTTGATTTTCAGAAGTTGAAAATATACTACATGGAGCAGTATCCTGGCTTTCTATTCCAGTCCATACCTGAAATAAGAGCTGCAGTTAGAAAGGTAATTATTGCGATTTATAATTCGTAACAGATATACCATAACTTCGTATGAAACAAACAAAAGAACACACAGGACGGGTTTCGGCCTGGAAATTATAATAGTCCGTCATCAGCAACGCCAATACGTATCCTCAAGGATAGAGTTGAATTCAGACACGGTTCCCCGGAGAGACATTTGTGGCTTCGGGGGGGGGGGGGGGTTTATAGAATTCCGTGGAGAAAAGTGTACTTTTTGATGAATGAAAATTCTAAATCTCAAATTTTCTGAAGGGGGGGTGTCCTCCCCCGGGCCACCCACTGAAATTAACACTGTTTAAGGGAGACAAGGTCACAAATGAACAATACGGGCAGAACTTGCAACAAAAGATAGCGATAGCTGAAAGGCTAGGACATGCAAAATAGGAAAGTATTGCTAACATGATATAAACTATAGCAGTAAAGAAAGAATTAAGGAAATGAAAATAGCTAAATAACTTACAGTAACAAATGAATAAAAAAATAAGTTAAAAGAGAAAACGCAAGAAAAAACATAAATATATTTTTTAAATAATAAAATGAAAAGAGGCAAAAAAAGAGAGAACGAATTACAAAAATAAAAATAAAATTAAGGTAAAATTAAAATAAATAAATAAATAAAGTAAAAGAAGTAAATCGAAAAATAAAATTAAAAAAGAAAAGCAAGAGAAAGAAAAGAATATATGTATGTATCAATAATAAAATGAAACGTTACCAGAAAAGAGGAGACAGGGTTATAAAAGAAATTTTCAAGCTTATGAGAGATAAGAAGACGATTGAAAAGTTTATCGAAACTTCGTGAAAATGCATTTGAGTGGGAGAGAATGGAAAATAAATAATTCCTGTCTTTTCCAACACTTTCACTTTGACGAAGAATTTTTATTTTTAAACAATTACGGTAAACTTGCCAACGATCTCTTATCGCCTCGTTCTCTCTCTTATTCAGCTTGAAAATTACCATTGTAATTCTTTCTCCCCTTTTCTTGTCTCTCAATATTTTATTATTAACATACATATATATTCTTTTCTTTGTTTTTCTTGTTTTTCTCTTTCAATTTCATTTTTTTCTACTTTTTTTATTTTATTCATTTGTTAATTTTTATTTTACTTAGTTTAATTCTTTTTTTTTCTTTACTCTTTTCCTGACATTTTACATCATTTTACAACATCACTTATTTTATTAACACTTTCCATTTCTGCACGTGCTCCTCTGTGATTGATGCTTACCAAGATATGCTGAATTAGATATTATATTACATCTCTACTGTAGGATGTCTAGTGCTTACCTTTCAGCTAATGCCGTATGTTGCATCCTTTGTAAATTCTCTTCTCAGTCCTTACTGTTCATTTGTGACCTTATCTCCTTAAGAATACCTGTTTCTATAGACTGATAAAGTGCTGTTAAAATTTCCCTACCGAAACGCTTCCTGTGTATTCTTTTGTTTTATAATGATTCATACACTGTTTTATATTTAATTGTGATTTACCGCCAGTTTTTCCGATGCTGTTTCAGAAGAAGAAGAAATGCATTTAATTATCGTCTCATTTTGAAAGTAGAACATTTGCATATTTGCAAGATTTTTTTTTTCTATGCATCATTCCTATAATGCATATTAAGAGTATTCTTGATATGGATTCTTTTAATTTTTTTTTAAAATAAAAATTTAAAAAGCATGACAAAAACTCAATATTTTTTTTGTCGTTTTCCTTCTTTTTCTTTTATTCTTTCTTCCATTTCTTTTCTTTTCTTTTTTAAATTTTTTTCCTGGTCTTTTGCCTGTTACATTTTGGTGACAATATAGTATTGTGTGTTACTATTTTGTTAATAATGATTATATTTTCATTTATGAATAATATTTAGAATTTATTTTTTTCAAATTATTAAATTAAAAATTTTCTAATTGATTGTATGAAATCAGTTTTGCATTTTTTTAGGTTATGGCAATAACTTTCTGTATTTTTAAAAACCTGTTGCGTTTTATTGATCTAGCGATGATTAAAAAAAATTAATAATTTGTTTTTCTCTTTAGGCAGCAAAATATTTTGAAGAAACTTATGGAAACAAACCCACTAAAATATCGATACCTGAACTAGGATATGCTTTAGAAATTTGGGAATCGAAACTTCTGGAAGCAGGCATGCCACCCTTCAGAGATTTCATTTCAGAGCCAGGGAAGACGATCAACCTTTTCACTGAGTTCTTTAAATGGATTTCTGGCAACAGCGAGCACACACTCCAAGCCTTGTATTACGCCAAAATTGAGCGACGAGCTAAAGATTCTGACTATTACAAATACCTTGCGATGTACAACAGCCTCAAGAAAAAGTTGGACGAACTTCTGACTGATAATGGTGTCTTTTTAGTTCCGACTCATCCAGAACCAGCACCCCATCATTTTATGACCATTCCAAAATATCCTAATCAAGGATATACGAGTATTTACAATGTTCTTGGTTATCCTTCCACACAAATTCCAGCTGGTCTTGTCAGTGGATTGCCTATCGGAATACAGGCCGTCAGCGCGACCAACAATGATTACATTACAATAACTACAGCAACAGAATTAGAGAAAGTGTTTGGAGGTTGGAGAAGTCCCAGCAAGATAATAAACGTTTGAATGTAATTACATATTGTATTTTAAAATGTAATGTAAATATAGTGTGTCCGAAAATTCTTGGACACATTTTTTAAATTTAATATAAAATGAAGCAAATGTCGTAATAATGAGGTTTGGACTAAAATGCTTCCCAGAAAGAAGTTTTTTTTCAGTCGAATAGAAATAATTAGTTCCAATGTTTAATTATAAATGACATCATTTGTCGGTCTGTTTGCTTTCAAACATGCATATTTTTGACTTTTAGAATAACTTTGACGCTGTGACACAGAATTGATGATTCCCAGTGATAGCAATTGTCATTTCTGTGTCACAGTGTTAAAATTATTCTGAAAATCAGATAAAAACTTATGTTTAAAAGCAATCATAAATAAAAGTGGCGTCATTGAAACTTCAGAATAATTATTTTGATTCACTTGAAGAAAAAATTTCATCCTGAGAAGCATTTTAGTCCAAACTGAACTCCTGTACAACATTTACTTGATTTATATTGAATTTTAAAATACGTGCAGGAATGTTCGGACATTCTGTATATTAGGATCATAAACTGCTTGCAAAGCTATGTACATATATTGTGAAATTGAATTTTTCAGAGAAAACAGTTTATTTTTTTCTCATGTAATAATAGCATCATTCTAAGTTTATATCTTTTTAAAAACATGTGCAAGATGTCTCAATTGTTTTTTAGAGAAAACAGTATGTATCTTTTCATGTAATAATAATAGCGTTGTAAGTTTATGCCTTTTTAAAACATGTATAAGATGTGTTTCAAATGTTATTTCATATTTTATGGATGAAATAGTCTTATAAACAGAGTACAACAACTCTCATTTAATAACATCGGTCTTAGAAATTTAATAGTCATGGCTCATATTACGGACGAACAAAATTCTACATTTGTAATTTGTACCAAAATATTGCTACTTTTATGCTCACTTGCGAAATGTATATTGTATATTACAAATTATGTAACATATGTTAGATGCAACTAATTTCTAAAACAAAATTACAGTTACAATCAAACATTTAAGAAAACTGAGAAAAACAACAACAACAATATATTAATAACACATAAATAAACCCAGTTACAATAGACGTTTCAAGAAGAATACGAGGCGCCTCATTAGCACACACTATCTATCAATAAGTATTTGGACAGCTGTCATCGAAAAGAAAAACAATATTTATTCACATTCAACAGTAAGTATAGTCTACACGAGAAGCAATTACAGATGCAATCCTTCTAGGCGTTCATTTTACAAGTCCTTGTATGACATATAGTGGTAGTTTCTTCTCATTCGTCTGCGACAGGTATACTTCGTCATTGATTTTGCACGGTTGTCGCATCCCTTAATTCGGCGACTAGAGCTTTTCAATTGGGTTCAGGTCTGACCTTTGGGCAAGCCAGATCAGTCGATTAACCCCATTATCACCAAACCAATCCATGTTGAACCTCGGCACATGACAGCTAGCATTGCCATCCTGGAAGAAACATGGGTCCAACCTGTGGGAGTGCCGCAATATAGGAAATACACTGTTATCCAAAATAGTGCAGAGGTATCGGTGTTGAGCTTATAATGAGTTCAGACCAAGAATCCGAAACCAAATCTTGAAAAACATCCTATGGCCATAATTCCTCCTCCGCCGAACTAACCATCAGCACGTATCTTGGTAGGAGACGTTCTTCCAGCAGACGCGAGACCCCGAGCCTACCATCCGAACGGTAGAGGGTGAACCTTGATTCATCACCCCAGAGAACCCGTTTCCACTGCTCTATGGTCCACTGACGGCTCCACTGCTCTATGGTCCTTTGCATTACTTTAACCGAGCAGCACGATTGGACTGATCAAAGACTTATGAGTGGTAAAACGCCCTTAAAAACCAAATAGATGAGCTTTCTTATGGATTGTATTGATCGAAACAATATATACGGATGCCTATAGAAAATCTTGGAGTATGTGTGGCATTGATTGGGTGCGGTTCTTCCAAATTTCTTTCGACAGTCTCCGTCGATTCCTATCTTCCAAAATTTTTTGACTCTGGACATATTCCGACAGAATATGTCCGAGAAAATTGATTACTGTATCTTTATGTTGTCATTTTCTCATTAAAAAGGAAAAAATGAAAATTTAATATGTATCTGGTGAATTTTGATTTCATTTACAAAATTTGATTTACATTTAAAAGAATATCAACAGTTTAATATCTGTTTCAGCTAATAGCATCGAGACTTCAAGTTTTGAATCAAAATGATTAAATTTAAATACCAATTTGAAAAGGTGAATAAAGATAGAAAATATGTATTTATAAATTTTCATATGGTGAAAATGATGTCACGTTTAACGGTGAAAAAATTCTGTCATTGAGTCAAAGTTGAATAATTTTTCCTTTATATTTTGAAATACTAGCATAAGAGCCTTAATTGATAATTTTATCATAATAACAGATCTTTATTATTTTTTACTACTTACACGTACGATTAAATTTTAACAATTTCTACAATTGAAGTTTTTAGAATAGAATAGTTTTTAGAAATAGTATTTTGTTAATTTTAAGTTATATATGATTTGTTTAAGAGTTAGACTTACCAATTTAAAGTGCATTTTTTACTATAACTAATTTTGTATATTTATTATAAATCAATGAGACAGTTAACTCTTAAACATTTTCTTTCGTCAAAATTTGACGAGTTTAAAGTAATTAATTGTGTCATAAAACTTCTTGCTTATGAAAAAAGTTACTATAGAAATAATCTATAATTCCGATTATTACAATATAAAAAACAGATAAAATTTTTATTTTTTATAATATTTATTTATTTATTTATTATATTAAGTTTTGTGTTTTTGCTTTTCTGTATATAATTTGTTAGTTTTCAGTATTATGTTATGAAATAAAATAAATTGAAAACAAGTAGCTGTGAATTATTCTTTTATTCATTTTTATACAGCACCTAGTTTATTAATTTTGTATTATTTTCTGATTTTCAAAGTATCATATCATTTATTTATACAGTCATGTTTATACAATACATATCTTCTATATATGTTACTTTTGACTTCCGATTTTCGACGGATTTATATGTTTTAGAAGATCGTGAACGCAATTTGACTGTTTTTAGAAAACCTATGTAACTCTTGACTCTGAGTCTGTGTGTGATACAAATATTTTGGACGCTTTGTCTCAAGAACTAGTGCATGGATCAAACTTCAGATTCAGTTAATCTTTGACAGAAGTCGGTACTTATTAGTTTTCGGTGTTAATAATCCAATAGATGACGGTACTATGTTACCATTTTCACGATTTTTAAAATAGCTCTCTCAAAAACTATTACACGGATTATCATCACACTTCAGATTCAGTTAGACGCTGATATAATTTGGTGGCAATTAAGTTTTCATTTAAATTACTCAACATATGAAGTTGTATGCTGCATTTTGTAGAATTTACCGGATTTTAGAGACAGTAATATCAAGAACTAATGGACGAAATTCCATGTGTATATAACTCTTATGATGAGTTTAGATTTCTCTTTATTTTTGGCACTATGTTAGCGAATTTTGAAGCATTAGTGTGTATGAAATAGAAAAATATTTTGGGATCGACCCATCCAACTAGTTTGTATATACAGGGTGTCCACTCTTAACGGTGGCCAATGGTTAATTTCTAAACCGTTAGTCATAGACATATAGTTCCAATTGCAAAAATGCTTTTAAAATGGTAAATAATTGTTTTTTAAGCGATTTAGGCCAAAAAATTTTTTTATTGAAAAATTACGAAAATTAAATTTTTATACGGTCTCCCGGTCCTATCAGTGATATTTAGTAAATTTTTACAACTACTCTAACAAGTAATACAAAAAAAAGTCCCACTCCTCTGCGATTAAAACTAACCGAATAATAGCTGTTTGAAGTTGAAGCAACTTTTTTGCTGCAAATTAGGGGTCAGTCACAAATTTATTGGAAACAAAAATAAACACAATATATATAATTTAACATTAAACATTGAGAGTAAAATAATTTTTACAATATTATTTTTTAATTTATGTAGATGATTACATATTAAAGCAAAATTTTTACTAAAAATATAAGTAAAAAAATAACATAAAAGTTTTTTAATTTAAATTATGAAAAACAACAGTCCCAATTCGTTACAAAATGACATATATTTAACCTTTCTACCCTGTTCAAATTTTACTCAATCTTGATAAAAACATTTCTCACCAGAATTGTTATTCAAAACATTTTAATATATTTAATTGGCTTATTTCTCTGAATCTATTATTTAACTTTCTTTATGAAAAAAGTTCTGGTTCGAATCGTATAAAGCAAATTATAGTTATGGGTTGATTAGACCCATTCAGGGTAGGAAGATTAAAATTCTGTTAGATTACTTAACCTAACAGAATTTGGTGTAGTCCTATAAAATAAATAAATGGTACGCACCTAAAATTGTACTATTATTATATTGTCATTGGATATAAATAAGTGTGTAAAATGAACCTCGATCGGATATTTGAAAGTGAGTTAAAATTTGAATAGAAATTTCGAACTAGGTAAACTTACAAACGAACGTTTTAAGCAAAAAATAAGCTTATCAAAATAACACACTATTTTAAAATAAAATCACGATTTCCCAAAATTTTATTTTCTTGATAAAGAGAATTTTAAAACTCACGTCTTCAACTATTTTAACCAATCTAGAAGCTAATTAATAAAAATTAACACCACCATAAAACTTATACGGTGGTAGCATCTTCAGTTAAATTGCTTTAAAAATATTTCTTTATCTTGTTTAAAACATTTTTGTAATTGGAACTAAACGTCCGTGACAAATAGTTTAGGAATTAGCTATTGGACAGCGTTGCAAATGGATGCCCTTTATAATAATTTAAGCATTTAGTATACGTTCCCTGAACTCCAACTCATTCGTTTTCAGCAACAGAAAAGTGGTTTAAGTCATGAAATTTAAAGTTTCAAAACTCGGTCAATTTTAATGTTAGATGAATGGGACCTTTTTTGTATTGCTTGATAAAGTGATGGAAAATTTTTACTAAATATCACTAATAGGACCGGGCGACCGAATAAAAAGTTAATTTTCGTAATTTTTTAATAAAAATCTTTTTTGACCTAAATCCCTTGAAAAACAGTTCTTTACCTTTTTTAAAGCAATTTTGCAACTGGAACTATATGTCTATGACTAACGGTTTAGAAATTAGCCATTGGCCACCGTTGAGAGTGGATACCCTGTATATGCACAGTCGCCACACTGTTATGTAAATTCTTAATTTCGGAGTAAACATTCAAGTTTTTATTAAAGTTTTTTGAGGTTTTATTCTTTTGCTATTTTTATACTTTCTTCTTAGATATTCTTGTGTAATTCATTGTAGTTCAAACATCGGAACATTTTTTTAATAGATTACCAGAGAGTATAGCGTCGGAGAAAGATAAAATTTGTACAGTTTGGACTCTTGTAATCTTATTCGAAAGATATCTCTGTTTGTCATTACCTTTAACTTCTTCACATTAATGTATTGTTATGGTAACTACAGCGTGATTTATGTGCATTTCGTGTTAAACGAAAGGCATTTTTTTAATATCTTGTACTTTTCTATATATATTAATTCCTTTAATATGGAGAGGATTTACAAAATTACCGAAAACAGAATGATAATTAGGATGTGATTGCAATTTGTACATCTTTAAGGTACGTTTGATAATTTCTGTTTTCAAAAATATGCATTTCGAAATAATCACAATTATTTCTCGTTTATAACATTATAGGTTTATAATAATAATTCATTTTTATCATCTTGTTAAATGGAAAGCAATGAAAAATGTCTTTTAGATTTGCGTGAATTGCACCAGTTTAAAACAAATAAATAATGTCGCAGGATCTTTGATGAATAAAGGAAAAATATAAAAGTTAAAATGTATTAGCATGGTGAGTAATTTTGCGATAAAAGGAAATATAAGTAAATAAGTGTCTCTGTATATATGTGTAAAATAGCTTCTGTTTCTTTTTTTGATTAAAAATCTAAGAAAAAGCAGCGCAAAAATCAAGCATATGTGACCTGTCATATGAAAAACTACAATTTGTCGATACTGAATTATGCTTACAGCCATAATTTCAGTTTACTTTTTTTTCCTTTCTTTTTTTTTTTTTTTTTTTTTTTTTTTTTTTTTTTGAGAAGTCGTTATGACGTAAGATTTAATTCTGATTCTCTCTATTCTAAAACAAGTGGGTAAGTTTAATCGCAGATCGCAGACACGGTTTCGTTCAATATTTCTTCAAAATAACCAATCCTTTAATTATTAAATCCAAATTGTTAATTTATAATTATTAAACTCTTTACATAGATGGTAGCACCAGATTTTAACTTTAAAATAATTATAAAATGAAGTTATCTATTTTAATCAAATTAAAAATGTTAAGATCAAATTATTTAAATTAAATTCCAAATTCCAAATTTTTGGAATATTCGAAATTAAAAAAAAAATAACGGAGATACAAATAATATTTTAAATTTCTGCAAACGAAAAATATTGTTTAAACGAAATTTAAAATACTGAATAATTAATAAATTACAATATTTTTAAAATAGATTAAAAATTGAATTTCAAAAAATATTCTCAATGTTAGACGAACGAAACTCTTTTAATATAAATCATTAAATTGGCAAAAAATACGAAATTTATATTAATTAAATCAATCTTAATATAAAAAATGTTTAAGTTCCAACACCTGGGTTCGAACTAAAAACCATCTGAGATGCTTTCAGTCCAAGCTACGATGCCTACACAGAAAACGTTTAAATTAAGGGTCTTTTTTGAATTTTAAATTTCAAAAATGAACTTATGATAATGACAAAATTAATTTAATTAAAATAATAGACTTTTTCAAAATTTTATGATTTATTGTATGACACGAAGTATACAGTTGTAAAAACACAAAATTTGATGTCTGTAACTTATACAGTTTTTGTGCATGGATTCTGAGAAAGACAGACAGACAGAGAATAGAGAGGAATAAGATTTCGCCAGATGAACGAAACCCTAAAAAAACAACAAACGCTGTCACCGCCGCTGACCTTGAATTTTTTGTGACTGGGGGTCTTTTTTTATTAATATAAAAAATATTATTAATATATAATATAATATATAATATTATGTAGTATAATCTAATATAATATAATATAATATAATAATATAATATAATATAATATAAATAAATAAAATATAATATAAAAATATAATATAAAAGAAAACTACTGCATACAAAAATCTTAAATAAGTAATATTATAGAGAAATGTTTGATAAACATGCTGATGCAGACATTAGTAAATCAAATAATTATATTAAGAGATATTTCATGTTAAAGTTGGTCAAAATCGTACCATTAAAAAAGTTTTATAGGAGCAAAAACTATATATAGAAATTTAACAATTTTTAGATCATTTTATACATGAGCAGTTCTTGGTGTGCAGACTGCAATTATTTTTTTATTTGACTAATTCTTTGACGTTTTATTTCAATTTTAAATTCAAATTATCAGAATTTCGAGAGAGAGTTTTTAGATATTTTAGAAAAGGTTATTATTTTAAGTTCTTGCTAATTTGTAAAAACATCACAAAGGTTCTTTTTTTTTTTTTTTAATTAACACGTTATTGTCATTAACAGAAAAAAACCCTTATAAATTAGAATTAAATACGCATTAAAAGCCAGAAAATATTGCAAAAGTCATAAAAACTATATTTATACATTAATTTTAAAAGAGAAAGAAAATACTAACATAATAAATGCATTAAAAAACCTAAATAAAGGAAGTTAAGTCATATGTCGTATAATAATCTTGCAAAACAGTTTAAATTTAATAACATATTTACACGACGTATTTATTTCACATTTTTGGATAATCTTTTAAAATATTGTTTCCAACTTTAAAGGTCCAGGCAGAACTACCTACTACTTGCGGTCACTCGTCGGCCTGTTTTATGTAGAATAACTTTTCCATGTCAAGGACGGAAAACTTTAATCCAACTGCAGGACAAGGAACCTTTCCGTCAAGTAGGGCTGTACTCCTTATCTCCTGAACCATATTAATCTTTCCGCATTCTAAAAAACCGAAGAACAATTAAGACTAAAGGATATCCTTGAATTCAGTTGAAGTTGGACAAAGCACGCATACGCCTGAAGCCTAAGGCTCTGAGCACACGCTTGTTTTGCTCGGCAGCCTGAATTCTAGGATATCCTTTTTATAGAACCCTTTTGCGGTTTACTTACAAGAGAAAGTGGGAGATCTACAATATTTGGGGAGACAATGAGCTCAACCCTATTTCATTGAAAGTCAATTTTCCCCTGTTTTGCAAGACCAGTGCATCATTTAGGGCAGGGCCTTCGGGGCACAGGCCCAGGGCCCCCAATTTTCAGGGGCCCCTAAATGCTGCTGAAGGGTTTTCAACTATTGTCCAAAATCAATACAACTGCTTACAAAATCTAGTGGAATTTAACATTTCATTCTACATTCTTCTGTGTTCATATTTTATTTTTACAACATCGTATATTTTGATTGAAACATCCGTATTTAATCACTTTATTATAGTGAATATTTTCTTTTATCTTTATCACTTTAAAAATACATTGTGTGATTCAATAGTGAAGTTAATCGTGGTTATATTAATAAGCAACATTTTTTTTTTGGGGGGGGGAAGGGGGGGAGCTCCATCTTTTTGTAAGCAACTTTGCAAGGAGGGGCCCAGTAAGCATCTGTGCCCAGGGCCCCGAAATTTGTAAATCGGTCCCTGTGCAAGACATCAGTTCCCTCCTTTTAAAATTCATTAAAGATCAAAAATACCGCGTCGTCACAATAAAGAAATCCGGTACTGAAAAGAATTAGTAGGCCTGTCAATTTTCACCTTAACACATTGCAAATAAAAATATTTCCTTTCTAGTTACTAACATTGCACAAAATCCCTCTAAATTCAAATGTAATTAATCCTTCTAAAGTCCTTCAAAAATTTATTAAATGATTATTTTAATCTTTTAAGTTAGTTTAAGCAACTTACGTAAAATGCTTTAGAATGTAAAAATTTCATGAATTCATAATGTGGTAGATAAAGGGTTAAAACATTTGAGGTACGTTCCTGTCTTAGCTCAGTGGTTATTGGATTGAAATTGGAATTGATTAGGGGAAAGCTGGAAATATTTTTAATCCCTTCAGTTTCGATCTAGAAAGAGTGTTAATTATGCTATTACGTATGCTACAATTCTACAATGTAAAAAAAATCTGTTAATATACACAAATTTTTCAGTAAAATTTTGTGAATAGTTTCGAGAAAACAATACTATTTCCGTAACTGACATTTTGAGATTACAAATCCATATAAATGCAGTAAGTTTTCCGCCAATTTTCCCTAAACAATACAAATTCCGTATTAAAACAGTACAAGTTCCGTAAATGATGTTTAGAAATAACATATGTTAGGAAAGAGAAGTAATTGTTGTAATACTTCTCTTACAGTGATATTATTTTCAATGAAAGTTCTATATTTTAGCAAAATATGGTTCTATGTTGAATACATTCCAGTCATTCCCAAATATATACTAAACCGTTTAGATGTTTAATTGGTAATTTAACCGATAAATGTCATGGCACTATCTATTTCGTAATAGAAAAATATTAACAAACTCGATAAAATAGTTTTCTCTGTTTCTTGCTGTTTTAATAATAAAAAGCTAACATATCTTTACGATATAAAAAATAAATAAATAAATAAATAAAAAAATAGCAAAAATAAAATAAAATTTTACTAATTCTTTTTAAGTTTGAGATTATAGCATATTTATTTTTCATCTTTACGATAATAATAATAATAATAATAATAATAATAATAATAATAATAATAATAAAATTTTACTAATTCTTTTTAAGTTTGAGATTATAGCATATTTATTTTTCATCTTTACGATATTAAAAATAATAATAATAAAAATAAAATAAAATTTTACTAATTCTTTTTAAGTTTGAGATTACAGCATATTTATTTTTCATCTTTATGATATTAAAAAGAATAATAATAAAAATAAAATAAAATTTTACTAATTCTTTTTAAGTTTGAGATTATTGCATATTTATTTTTCATTATGATTTTAAAATAATATTTAATTTATTTATAGCATATTTTTTTAAAAGTGCGGATGATATTTAAATATATATATATATATATATACTTTTAATTTTAATATTTTTTATTGACAAATTATTTGTATGACGATCTATTGTAAACTCAATAATGATAATTACTATGGGTTATTAAAATAAATTTCCTTTATTGCTTTTTATAACTAATATAATCATCAATATAATAATAATTTTTCTCTATTTCTTTCTGTTTTAATAATAAAAAGCTAACATATTTGTACAATGTTAAAAAATAATTAAAAAAAATAAAATTTTATTAACTCTTTTTCAGTTTGAGATAGCTGAAAAGGGAAGTTAGTTTATTTTTCACTATGATTTAAAAAAAAATGGTTAACTTATTTATAGTATATTTTTTAAAAAGTGCGTAGGATATTTTAAAATGGAAAAAAAATCTACTTTTAATTATGATGTATATTTTTAAAATCTATTCACTTTAAGAAGTTCGCACATAAAATTTAAAACGTCTGATTTATATTAACGAAATCATTATAACATTGACGATTATCTCAGTTATAAAAAGCAATAAAGGAAATTTATTTTAATAACCCGTAATAATTATCTTTGAGTTTACAATAGATCGTCATTCAAATAATTTGTTAAAATATATGTGTTTTTAAAAAGGTATGTTTGTATCCTTTCAAAACTAAATAAATAAATAAATATGAATAATATTTGGAGAAATAATTGAAGATAAAATAAAAAAAAGGAAGTGCATTACATTACATCATCGACTTTTACATTAGAATTTTATTTTATTTTATTTATTTATTTATTTATTTTGTGGGGGAGGGGGAACATATCTCGAAATAAAGTGAGAATGTACAGCGTTAAAAAACATCAATTTAACCATCATTGAACTATCGTGACATTAAACTACATACGGCTGTTTCAAGGCTACCTAAATCTCCTTCACCAGTAATAAAGCATTAAAAATAAATAAATAAATAAATAAAAAGATTGTTCTCCGAAATCGTACTCGGCGTTGCTAGTACTCGGGATAATAGTCCAGGCGGTTCTTTGAATCCGTTTTAATCTTTAACCTTTTTTAAAATTCTAATTTTGTATACTTATCTTTACTCTGATAAAAGTGATCTAAGCATTCTTGGGAAGATCTATGTAGTTTAATGTCTAGGAAGTTAAATTTGTACGTTTTAACGTCGAAAATTAGTCATTGACATTGACAGTCCACTGAAGTGGAGATTGCTTTGAGGCCTATAGCTACAATGGCTTTCGCCTCGAATGATCCTTTATTTCTACACAGACATAATTACACAATCCATATTATTTTTTACAAATTCGTGAACACACAAGGACGAGATAGCACAAGGAAATATTACAATACAAGAGAAGTACCACCGGGAGCTCCACACAAAGAGTGTGTGCAATGGAGCTAGTGGAATTCGAACCCACAATCTCCTACGCTTGCAAGTGATTAGCAGCGTGGTGTATTAACCACTCGGTCACGGAGACCCCTCGTAAATTAGTAGTTGATATGTGATGTAGTCGTAAAATAAACAGCAAGAATACTCTCTAAGCGGAAGGTATACACTCAAGGCATATAGTATACCCTAGAGTATATATACTATAGCATTTTTGAGAAACAGAGGGTATAAGGTGTAGCTTGAAAAATTCCAGAAGGTATACGGCGTATACCCGCGTGTACCCTTCACTACATCCCTGGATACAAAGTGATTATTTTCTGGTTAACTCTCGAAATGTTTCATGCAAGTGAACACCGATAAGATAAAACAGTTATAAAAAGAAAAAAAAGATTCAGAATGATATTTCAAATTTATTAACTAATTTTATCAAAAGTCATTTCATTAAGACTTTTTTTCGAAACATCAGATATAATATCTGATAACAAATATACACAGAAGAATGCACTCCGAGCGATTTCGAATGGTAGGATCCGCAAAAAAAAATCTCTCCATTGAAGATTTCTGTCCTTTTAATCCTTTATCTACCGAATTATTTATCAAGAAATTGATCCAGTTCATTAATTAATAAATGTCTAAAAGATCTTGCTGATAGCTATGATTTTATTACTTCTGACTTGAGCTATCTCAAATATAAGAATTATCCGCAGCGCCATATTTACACTTGATAAAGATCTAAAATGAGCATGACACGAAAAGGATATTCATTTCAGTAAAAATCATATTTAATTATTGAAAATTATTTCTAAAATAAAGAATGTGTTATTTTCCTTATATACCTATTTTATAATGCATAAATATTAATTAGAAAGATTAAAAAAAGATATTTGTACAGTATAGCAGAAGGCCCTTTACTTTGCATCATATCACACTGTGACATGCCAAAAAAATCATAATCTGAAATTCTAAGTCTTTTAACTGCCTTATTTATATTATTAGAAATGTTGTGTATCTTGAAACTACTTCTAAGGATATTTTTTATTAGAATGTATCAAAAGATATTGCTTTATATAACATTTAATAGGAATTTTACTGTGCGGATTGTAATTTAACCCTTTCGGGGCTGGTGTATAATTAATAGTACATGACTTTTAATGGAGTATTATTTTGTTTTAAGAAATATTTTTGCTACTATTTACATGTAGTAATGTTAGTATATGTCTATGCATTTACTATATGACTTCATTTATGTTTAGGCATTTAGTAATAATAATAATTATTATTATTTGCTTGATTCTCTTTGCTCCGCTTGAGATTCTTTTACTTTAAACATGTATTTCAAATTTTAAATTTAAAATTAAAAATACTTTCCTGAAAGAATCATGCATAATAAAGCGTAAAAAGTATTAGAAAGTTGTAATATAAATTAAATCTTGTTGTAATGAAATTTTTTTAAAACATCTTCAAAAACTCTTCCTTAGCCTATTGTCATATGAATGTGAACTGAATTGCACGCAAAACAACAACATTCGCTATGTTTTTAGCAATGAAATATTCATTAAACACTAATTAATCTATTTGGGTATTAGTGTTAGTATTATTAAAGTAAAAGTAATTTTTCCAAAAAATTGAAAAAAAAATTTGGACCCGAAAGGGTTATATATTTTTTTTTATATTCACCCACATGTGTGTGTGTTAGTCCTAACTCTGACATTTTATTCTATTCAGGTATTGTGACATATTACAAAGAAGACTGAAATGCTTATAACATAATCTGCTGTGTTTATTACATTTAAAGTAAGAAACTGTTTTCATATATCAAAATAAACTTTATTTGAATCACAAATCACTAAAATTAAAGATAAATACCTATAACAGATGTATTTACTGTGATTTTCCACAGCATTAAAAAACATAATAATGAATGTATTTTTACATATGAAGATTAAATCGTACGTAATTACGTATGAGAGTTAACCCTTTCCGGCACACTACTCTTTAAAGTTAGAATTTAAAGAAAAAAAAATTAGGCAATCTATTTAGGCCTAGAGGAGTACACAGGTATTGTTTTGTAAAGATTGCACTAACCATTTTAATTATACAGTTGTCGTCGAAGTGGTAACCTCCCATAAGTAAAACATTGATAAGCGCAGTAAGAAGAGCATTGCTGTGAAGCGCGTATTACAGTGAAACATTTTACCTATTATTTAAAAACAGTAGAGTTTGATCTCTGTGGTGCTGCCATCTAGAACTCATAAGAAAGATTTAAAGTAGCCATTAGAGTAGTTTTTGAAATATTCACGGAGTTTTTGTGTCTCTAAACAGGGGGAACTTTAGGTGTTGCCGACCCGGCAACACTGCGCATTAAAGGGTTAAAGATAGTCAGATGGGATATTTTTAAATTTATAATTTTTAGTCAATTCTCACTAAGTAATATATTTTTAAAACAGTTAAAAATATCTATTTTTGTACCCTTGGATGTTTATTGCATATTTATTTTTCTTTCCACAGTTTTATTAAGATTTATGGTGCAAAGAATTTTGAAAGATACACATCTAGTGTAACAAGTGTAACAAATATTAATTATGGCTGTGGTAAGTAATTTCTACAAATGTTTCTGCACTACTGTGATTGTTACAAAATAGTTTAAAATGTTTGAATTAGATATCTTCATATTTGTCTATTTCTCAGACACTTTATTTTATATACATTTACAGCCAGCACTTAAATAAAAATACAATGTTTTAAAAAAAATAATCTCACTGTAAAGATTTATCAGTTTTAACAATTTTGTTTCTTTTTCAAATTTTCCCCATTTATACATCATTTACATACCCCTACCATGTTTACCCTACCATGTGTATAATACTGATGTAACATAATAAGCATCTTACAAAATGTTTTTCTGATTTAAACACCATTTGCTATCGCATTTTCTACATGTTCATAAATTAACCGTTCGTAATCAGCTTTTTCTCATTATATAGTTAAAAAAAAAAAAAATCCATGTAACAATTACAAGGACACGCAAAAGATTTCAAACATTATATTCTATTCTAAATATTATATTGTTGAGACCCTGCTACAAATTTTATTAACTTCAATTTGAAATCCTATTCCTAATTTACCACTTAACATGAAGCATAAAGTTCAATTAAAAAACAATCACATTCATATATAATTGGTTCATTGATTTGATTACTTCATTTACTTAATTACTAAATTAATTGAGATCTGGACTAGGTTTCCACCTACATGAATCTTGTTGTTATAAGACAATTAAATTTAAAGTAAACTCCATAATAACTTTGAAAAAGGAACAAAGGAAATAAAGAATTAACCTGGAATCACAGGACAATACTAGACAAATTGCAAATTAATTATAATATTCTTATTTTGCATAATTATAAAATATTAGAGACAACTTAAAAAAGGTACAACAAAATTCTCAACCGGTTCAGATCTCAGATTCCCTGTAAGTTTGTAGCAATGGTCCCAACTTTACCACTACTGTTTTATAGGATGTTAAATGAATATCAATGCTTAAGAGAGAACTATAAGTACTTATTAATTAAATTTTAGGAAGAGAGGGGGAAGCCTGAAATCTCTCAGATATTCAGAGAGCCAAGAAAGACAAATTTTTCAAAATAAACTAAGGTATCAATAATATTAAAACAAACATCCTACAACACAAGCAATGGCATTTGACCTCGAAAGGAATAGTGGTAGTACTTTTATATCTCCTTCCAATTGCATTGTGAATTATCAACTCATTTTATTTCATTTAGATTCATCAAAATGTCTTAGTATGAGATTTAAATATAGAATTCCTGGATATTCTTTTTTTTTTTTTTTTTTTTTGAAAGGAAAATCAATTGAATATTTCCATTTTAAATTAAAATTAAGAAAAGAATTTTATAGAATAGGCATAAAGTAAGTTCATCTATATCTATTTAAAATTGCTAAGAAGATATAAGAATTTGAGTAAACATTCCATTTAGGTTTTGAACCTCAGATAAATTATTGAAATGAAAATTATCTAACTTTAATCTAAGGATAAGGTGAAATTATACCCAGGTAAATTTTAACTAATAAACAAAATTTTTAACTTGAATTATAGTTTCTCAAACTTCATTTTTATGTAAGCAAGTAGAATAAAACTACAAGAAATACATATGCATTTTGACAAATAATTCTTGTTTATTATATATATATTAAATCAATAACACTTTCATTTTTTTATATATACTCAAGTACTATAGAGTTATTTAGCAAAACAATAAGGATTTAATCCTATAATTTTCGATAACTTTTTGTAATCAATAGCAATTCATATGTATATGCAGAAGACATAAATTGTTTTACAAATCAAAATAACAAAAGATGCTTACATTCGATGAAGCTGACATGTTATCATATTTAAATATTGCTCGCTATTGCGAGAGACTTTTCTGTATTCACAGAGTTATTTACAAGCACCATCTAATTGTTTAGTTCAACAGATGGGATTATTTACACTTCACTCGTCATTTCACCTTCTTAGACGACGCTACTGGAGAATTTCCGTGTTTTTATACTGCTATCCAAAGAATCTCTCGGAGCACTTTCCGGAAATGTTGGGGGGTCAGAACAATCCTTGGACTCTCTAAGCTTCCATCCTAATCACTCACTTGCCTGGGAGATCCTCGACTTCGATTAATGCATATACTTTATTTCATATGAAGTGCACGAAGTCCTCTTGGGAAGGCCACTTATGGCTCTAACTTCCGTAAGCAAAGAGTCGGGACGGGTAAAAGTCTCAAGAGAAAACTGTTTTCCCACAGTCATTTGGGATTTTCAGCGAAGTGAGGTACTAAAACACACGAATGCCATATTAAGCCAACAGGAGCGGCGCTCCAATATCTTCTTACATCAGAAGTTGCTTTCT
This sequence comes from Maratus speculifer, assembly GCA_964019185.1. Lineage (NCBI taxonomy): Eukaryota > Metazoa > Arthropoda > Arachnida > Araneae > Salticidae > Maratus > Maratus speculifer. Next base: position 39,599,133 of record OZ025295.1, on the reverse strand, counting down.
AAATCGTGACTGGCTTGTATCAATTAGTACGTGTATAGATTCATTTCAGCTTGAGAGACCCGAGTCGGTACCGATTTTTTGCAAACTATCTCGATACCAGGACCTTCCTCTGCAAAGTTAGAATGTCGAATGATGAATCTTTAATGTATTTTCCATACACCTCCCCCCTCTTCCCAAAAAGGGGGGGGGGCAAAAACAACAGCTACTTTTTTTACATCCTCATAGCAGAAAGATTTCTCTAAAACCAAAAAACCTATATTCCAGTTCCCAGGAATAGACTTCATCTGCGGGGTTTCCTTTCTATCATCAAGGGCACCCTTTCCTCCTAGTGCGTACACAGGGATGGACTATGATTGGCTCATAGTTATTTCTCTCTCCCTTTACCATATAAGGAGATTCAAGAAAACATTAAACCCACGTGATGCAAACACACCCCTTCTGAAAGGGGCCAGGTGTGTGGACCTTTCTGCCCGCGATTCTCACGGAAAAAGGAAGAATAACAATATTTTAGCTTCACGTTTTATGACTGCCATAAAAGTTTCTCTACAGGGAGGTCTCTCTATTCAAAGCTAGGCATATAGTCAGGTGACATTTTAAAGCCTGTTGCTCTCTTTCTTAAAAACGGCATTGTCACCATATTCTCAGGCAATAAAATTACCCTATTAAATTTTTAACAAGGCAAGTTTGAAGATAACGTACGGGTGGTCTGTTTAAGTGGACATTTGTCGCCTTTTACACCGTCACTTGCAGGCAGCATGCATTTATTTATTTATTTATTGGGACAGGGATTGTCCTCATTTTACTTTTAAGTATGGGAATATCGGGGGATGTTTTATTACCTACAGAGTTGAGATCAGAGGATGGGAAAATAAACGAAAGAAAAAAAAATAATAATGTGGGAGCATATGTTTTAATTTAGAAAAAATAAAGGGGGAATTTTAATTTGGAAAAATTTAATTTTAATGAAAGGCAATTGGCATACGGGCTCTAACAATATTATCTATGATGGCTGATGGATGGATTAAATAAAGTTTTAGTAATGATATGTGATTTTAAGTTTCACTATACTAATGCATATTATATGGTGTGAATAAATGGCATACTTGATATACAGGGTTACACAAAAGAGCATCTAAATGTTAATGAATATGATCTTAATTTACTAAAAGGTGGTTTTTAAATAAGTTATGCATTTTTGCGCTGAACTACATTCTTTTACTAAGAAATGTTTGTATAATATAGATAAAGTGACATACAGGGCAATTGCAAAATATAGGATAGATGGTCACTTATGGATGATAATTTCTGGAAATTTGATTTCAGTAGTTTTGAGAATATTTTAGTTTGAGCTATATTTTAGCTAAATATTGGCACGTAATGAAGGTACTAGGTAAACTACAAGGTTGAACTAAAGTATTCAAGTAGGTTTTCGTTTATCTTATACTGTAATGCGAGCAAAAATTGTGTGTGTGTGTGTGTGGGTAAATTTTATCTCAAAAACGGCTCTAATGATTTTCGCAAAAATTTGGATTTTACCATTTTCGGGCACGAGAAGACCATTGGGCTAGGTCCCATGTTCGGGAAAATTCGATTACTGGGTCATTTTGGGTCACAATGGGTCACGATCAAGCTATTTATATCTAGAGAACGGCTGGATGGATTTTAAGGCAATTTTGTATCCAATCGTTTTTTGGCACGAGAAAACTATTGGGCGGGGTCACATGTTCGAAAAAGTTCGATTAGTGGGTCATTTTGGGGTCATTATGGGTCAAGCCATTTTTATCTAAAAAACGGCTCTAACGATTTTGACCAAATTTTATATTGTATCGCTTTGGATTACAAGAAGACCATTGGGTTAGGTAACATGTTCGAGAAAATTCGGTTAGTGGGTCATTTTTGGGGTCATTGTGGGTCATGCTATTTTTATCTAGAGATCTTCTGACGCAATTTTGACTAAAAATTGCATTCTATGGTTTTCGGGCATGAGAAAAACATTGGCCTAGGTTACATGTTCGAGAAAAAATTTTAATGGGTCATATTGGGTCATTAAGGGTCTGGGTCAAACTATTTATATTTAAAGAACGGCGTGATCGATTATAACGAAATTTTGTATGTAACAGTTTTTTGACATGAGAAAACTAATGGGCTAAATCACATGTTTGAGAGATTTCGACTATGTGGGTCATTTGTGGATCATGATGGGTCATAATGGGTCATGGTCAAGCTATATCTAAAGAACAGGTGGATCGATTTTAACGAAATTTTGTATGCAACATTTTTTTGGGACTATAAAATCATTGGACTAGGTTACATGTTCGAAAAATTTCGATTAATGGGTCATTTTGGGTCATTAAGAGTCTGGGTCAAGCTATTTATATTTAAAGAACGGCGTGATGGATTATAACGAAATTTTGTATGTAACAGTTTTTTGACATGAGAAAACTAATGGGCTAAATCACATGTTTGAGAGATTTCGACTATGTGGGTCATTTGTGGATCATGATGGGTCATAATGGGTCATGGTCAAGCTATATCTAAAGAACAGGTGGATCGATTTTAACGAAATTTTGTATGCAACATTTTTTTGGGACTATAAAATCATTGGACTAGGTTACATGTTCGAAAAATTTCGATTAATGGGTCATTTTGGGTCATTAAGAGTCTGGGTCAAGCTATTTATATTTAAAGAACGGCGTGATGGATTATAACGAAATTTTGTATGTAACAGTTTTTTGACATGAGAAAACTAATGGGCTAAATCACATGTTTGAGAGATTTTGACTATGAGGGTCATTTGTGGGTCATGATGGGTCATGGTCAAGCTATATCTAAAGAACAGGTGGATCGATTTTAACGAAACTTTGTATGCAACATTTTTTTGTCACGATAAAATCATTGGACTAGGTTACATGTTCGAAAAATTTCAATTAATGGGTCATTTTGGATCATAAAGGGTCTGGGTCAAGATATATATAATTAAAGAACGGCAGGATCAATTTTAACGAAATTCTGTATGTAACAATTTTTAGAAACGAGAAAACTAATGGACTAAGTCACATATTAGAGAGCTTTCGATTATAAGGGTCATTTGTGGGTCATGATGGGTCATGGTCAAGCTATATCTAAAGAACGGGTGTGGATCGATTTTAACGAAATTTTGTATACAGCATATTTTTGGCACGAGAAAATCACTGGGCTATGTCACATGTTCGAGAAATTTCGATCAGTGGGTCACTTTTGGGTTATTCTAATTTTATCTAGACAATGTCTCGCGCAAATTTGACTAAATTTTGTATTTTATCGTTTTCGGGCACAAGAAAATCATTGGGTTATGACAGATTTTTAAGAAAATTCAATCAATGGGTCATTTTGGATCATAAGGGGTCAGGGTCAAACTAACTATATCTAAAAAACGGCTGAATCGATTTTATCTAAATTTTGTATCTAATGTTTTTCGGCATGCTAAAACTAATGAGCTAGGCCCAACGTTCGAGAGATTTCGATTATAAGGGTCATTTGTTGGTCATGATGGGTCATGCTAATTTTATATAGAAAATGGTACTTACCATTTTGACTATACTTTGTATTATATCGTTTCTGAGCAAGAGAAAACCATTTGGCTTGGACACATGCTCGCGAAAATTCGATTAGTGGGTCATTTTGGGTCTTAATGAGCTAGGGTCATTCTAATTATATATAACAACGACTCAATCAATTTTACTTAAATTTTGAAACAAAACGTTTTTTGTCACGAGAAGACTATTGGGCTGAGTCGCATGTTAAACAAAATTATATTAGTGGGTCATTTCGCTTCATTGCTGAATGCTGCCAAGCTAATTTTACCTAAAAAATGGCTTAAACGGTTTTGATTCAATTTTATATTCTACTGTTTTTGATTACCTGAAGACGATTGAGGTATGTCACATGCTTGATCAAATTTGATTAGTGGCTCATTTTGGGTAATACGGGTCAGGGTCACGAGAATATGGCAATAGGCAATAACTTGGTGATATTTGACAAAATACTGGCGACATATGGCCAAAAAATCGACTATAAAAATTACGAAAACCAAAACACGTATTTGGATCCAAATGAAAGAATGCCTCCAAATTTGGCTATATCAAGCAAAAAATACTGTCATTCAGAATGTAAAGAATTTTTTTATACATTCTTAAGAGGATTCGAGATGCATGGTTAAACCAATCAGAGTCGAGCTAAAAAAGTGATTTAGATCGATGTCCCTTCGTTATAAACATGCGCATAAAAACATAGTTTTCTTATTGATTGTTTTTCTAAATAATACTATTATAAACATGTTTTACAGTAATAATACAGAGTTAATGATACAGTGAAAATACTATATCGAGTTGAACACAAAGTTAATTTTGACCGAGCTAAGCTCGGTCTCCCCTGCTAGTTAGTATAAATTGCTGAAAGAGAAATTTCAACCCGTTAGGCGTTTTATTGCTAAAATAAATTTCCTTATTATGTAGTTTATATCAATCGACAGATCAAATTTAGAGCTATTCAAAAGTATCGAAATACATATTTGGCTATGGTCAGTAACACCTGAATTCTCTAAATCATGAAGTTTTGTTTTAGATTTCAGGTAGTATTGGAAAGTGTTTCATAATCTATGCTTAACACATGATTTTTCTTACTTGTTTAAGACTGTTTGAATTAAAAAGATTCATTTTATAAATTTTGAATTTGAGCTCGAATTTCTTTCTTTTCTTTTCTTTTTTTTTTTTAGGTGAATTTGTGTTTGAATTAATTGCTTCATTTTATTCAGTTTCTACAAAGCTGCTTAGAAATAAAAGTTTTACTAATGGTTTCCTCAAGATTATTCAAAGTAGCTGTTTTAATTAGGTTTTATAAAATATAACAGAACAATCTTATAGCTAATTGCAAGTTTTTGTAATTCAGACTTGGTGTTGCACAAATACATATTTCCCAAATTGTACTGATGTATAAAAACACATTTTCTTTTTTTCCAGAAATTGAATAAAAAATTTAGCTTTTTGTAGGTGAAGTTTTCAAATATTTACATAACGAGATATTTAAATTATTAAAACTCTTCTCGCGGAATTTGTTTTAACTTTACTATACCGGGGTAATTATTATTTACTACCAATCTGATGAAGAGAACTGCTGAATAATTGCTTTCGAAAGTATAATTAACTGTTCAATTACTCAATTTCTGGAAAAGAAAGATGCATTTCTAAATTTATTTATCTAATGTTAACTTTTAACAGCTTATTAAAGTATGTCTATTATATTATAAAAAAAAATGATAGAAATTATTTTGAAAAAGTGTTTGAAATATTATGTGACATGATCATGATAAATCGAGTTTTAGCGATTATTTTTTTATTTATTTTCAGTTTTACAAAAGGATAATTTTATATTTTTATTAACATTTTAAATCAATATATTTTATTGCATGAAGCAATAAAACAAAAATGAATCAGTTATTACTTTTTATAAATCAAAATAGTTTTAATCATAACAACGTCATCACAGTTTTCAACTATAATTATAAGCACTTTCTTTTAGAATGCCGAAGCTAGCAAAGTTAAATTAAAACATCAACGCATATGGCCATCGGAAATCTTTTTTTTATATTTATGGAAAACATTTTAATGATTTTATTTGATAAGGAACATTCAAACATTCTAAGTAATTATAACACAACTAAATATGTTTAATAAATGTTTAATGATGTTTTTTTTAATTTTTTTCAGATAAGCGTTTTGATGGACATACTCAGGGTACTTTTGACTGTTACTCGGCCTTATTCTTACATATTCTTAGATTTAGTTTACAAGATTATTTTTGGTGCTAGAAAAGAGCTACCTCCCATAGAAGATAAAATTTTACTGATTCCAGCAACTCAATTGGCTCAAAAGATACGTAAGAAACAGGTAATTTTCGCTTTGTTTTAAATATGCAAAATGAATTACGATAGAGTAGAGAAAAAATATTGATTTGTCTAAACATGATTAATATTTATTGGAATAAGATTAAAATGAATATCCTTCATCGCAGTCCGACAGGCAACAATACTTTTAGTTAACAACCTCATCTTTAAATATGCAATTGATATCACTTAATCAATCACGAAAACGGCAGGTGAAAAACATGATGCATTTCAAGAGACCTCAATGCACACTACCTAAAATGAACGTGAGCTTGAAGGCATATATCCGTTTACAATCCCCATAATCAAGCCTCTTCATTTCTTTTTTTGACTGGGAGATGTTGCGATATAGTACCAAAGTCACATCTATCTATGTCACGATAGCTGACAGTCGTTTTCGTTATTGATTAAGTTCATAATCAGGCGGCAAAGTTAGAGGAGGCTAAGGTATTTTTTGGTGGGGCCAATTCATACCTTGTTTTCTCTTCCGTTACTTCATTGATACATAAATTTAGACAGAAGTGGAGACGAATCTCTTTGGACTAGGACTTTTAGTTACAAAGTTTTAAATATTATAGATATGATATTAGTATCAATAGGTTATGATTTCTAGAGCTGGCTCAAGAAATTGCTAGAAGGGGCTCACCTATTCTGCCCTTTCCTAGTTACGGCCCTAGGATGATTAAGATCAGTTGGATATTGTAAGATCAGTTTTTATAAAATAGTTAACTAAAAAAAATGTCTCTGACTGTCGAATTATAGGGATTTATGGTTTATCATTAGAACTGTCCATATAATATGGAAGGAATTAAAGTTAAACCCCTTTGTATGTTCTGTGACAAATTAAGTAGGTGTCCTCTGGGGACTCCTCTCCCTCCAAGCATCGAAATATTCCCTAGCACATACAGAAGGTTTTTAAGTTTTACACTTTTTTATGGACTAGAATTTTGAACTCCTTCCTTCGATTTATATCCTTCCTCCTTCCTTGAAACTTAAAAAAACTTTATTCTGGGAAAATGTCTAAATTCAACGCAATCTATTTATCACAGAATGTATTATATAGACCAATATTTTCGAAAAGAATTTTTCGCAATAAATATAATTGCCAAATTCTGCGATTTAAAAAGATGGAGAATTTTTTTCGAAAGTAGTGGCAGCCATAACACCTTGCGTGTATTATAATGCTATTTATATAAGTATAATTTAATTGTAAATAAATAAAGGAAAAAACAAGAAAGAAACTCGTGCATTACTAATAGGAAAACGAAATAATTTGTAAGCATTATGGATAAAACTGTTTCAAAATCTTCTGCTCATCTACTATAATTTACTAGCAACAAATTTAACCTAGTAAAGAATTGAGGACCCTATAAACTCTCAAATATTTCAGACCGGTACATAGTCAGGGATGGGCCCAACGGGTTTTAATACTTGTTCCAATTTTGTATAAGGCGATGTTATTCTTACAGAAACTTGGTTTTTAAAATTTGTACATGATTTTTTTTCTTGTCACGTACTCTATCTCCTGGATAGTGAGACAAGCAAGAACCGATTCAGGGTTGCCACGGTTCATATTTCATGTAAACTTAATGTTCAATAATTTAATCGTAAGTAAATTCATTCAGTTTTCATGCAATGGAAATAAACTTTTATGAATTTAATACGTGTGCAATTATTTCAATTATTTTCTGTGATCCATCTCACCGGGACAACTCCAGGTGAGACAGAAGACACAGTAAAAATTTAAAAATTTATTTAATAAAAATCCTTTAAAGGTTTGAATTTCTATGTAAGGAATTTTTTAAGGAAACATCCTACGCTATACATATATACTATTGTAAAAAGTAAATAACATGTAAATGCATGACTTTTGGTAAGCGAAGAACAAACGTCGTTTATCTGTCCAGAATTTACCCCATAGGAAATGTACTAAATGCTTTTCATCCATTATAAATTATTTGTTTTGTCAGTAACTACAATAATAATATGCCAACTGTATTTCAGTTGAAAGCTGAAGATGTCATGAAAGCTTATATCAATAGGATAAAGGCAGTACAGTCCTTTATAAATGCATGCGTCGATGAAAGATTCGAAGCTGCACTAAATGAAGCGAGAGGAGTAGATACATTCCTGTTCATCACTTCTAAATCAGGGGAAGAAATCGAAAAAGAAACGCCATTACTCGGAGTTCCTTTCACCTGCAAAGAACCTGTCGGGGTAAAAGGTGATTAAAAGAAACTCATTTTTTTTTACATAATTGTTATTGTTTATGTGCTTCGAAAGCTTTTGCATGTTTAAGGTTAAGTTCTTGTCGCCCCAAAGCCGTGGTCAGTAGCGGCAGCTGCTGCCACACCGTAGGGTCCTGGTTCGAATCCGGGTACGGACATGGATGGTGTGTTGTCCCTTTGTAGTGTAATAAACATTGACTTTCTCATATACGTAGACGCCAAATCCCATTGTTATCTCGGCATGGTTTCGAATCCAACATGTTTGGCGAAAAGATGCTGTTTTTTGGCGGTGATCGCTATATTGGCAACTTTCAGATTTCACAAAGAGAAAAGAAGTAGTGCGGTCCAATTCAAGACAAACATAGCAATATGAGTTTCGGCGGGAGAAAAACCGGTTTGGCGTGCTAAATCTGCCCTCCGTCACGTGACGGAAGGCACACATGTCGGCCTACGAAAAGGTTGCTATTTTGGAGTCTAAGTATCTTAAGGTCATTGGTAATAAAATATGTAATGGATATGTGTAATAAAAAATTGTTCTGAATTGTCTCTGTTTCTGCGTATAATGGATCAATCGAGGTGACAGCCATTGCAGCTATAGGCCTCAAACCATGTCAAAATCAAATCAAATCAAGGTTAGATTCTGTCTGAAAAGTGTTTATGTCTGGCCGGTTTGTCAGTCTGTCTGATCCTGCACTAATTCGCTTAAAGCCCCTGTCCTCGCCCGAGGAAACGCTCGCGAGCTAATGCTATTCCTATGGGGAAGAATTTTTCTAACAACTCTTTTGAATTTTGACATTTTTGAATATTTTTTTTTTTTGCATTGGATAGCTGAGGTGCATGCCGATAGCGCACCTTTTTTACTTTTTCGATTTTGGTTGCAGATATATTTTTTTAAAAGCACTTTCAGTTTCGAAACCGGTTTTGAAAGTGAAACTAACTTTGTAAAATATATCTGAAACCAAAATCGAAAAAGTAAAAAAGGTGCGCTGTCGGAATGCACCTCAGCTATCCAATGCAAAAAAAAAATTATTCAAAAATGTCAAAATGCAAAAGAGATATTAGAAAAATGCTTCCCCATAGGAATAGCATTAGCTGGCGTGCGTTTCCTCGAGCGAGGACAGGGGCCTTAAATATACTTGGAGTACCATAAAGTCGATATATTTTAATTAGAATTATTATAGAATGCTCGGTATTTAAAATGAAGTTAACGTTTATAGCTCATTTACAAAGACACAGAAACAATGTGCCATGTGCCACATCTGGCACATATCTAAAAATCCTATAATTCTCAATATTTGCCACGAATTTGTCCAATATGATAGCTGTAACTGATCAAGAACAGTCCAAAGAATGGAATGACACACTTTTTGTCCATGTCAGATGCCTGCATTAAAAATTAGAATTTGTTCTTCGGAAACAAAACAAAACAAAAGAAGAAAAATTGATCAAGCTATTAAGGTAAAATTTACATTTATTGTTTTTACTGATTATAAAAAAAAATATTAATATAAAGAAAGTCGCAAAGTGTTAAACAGATAAAATTAATTAATTTAGGCTCATTTAATTGCAAAATATAGCAATAAAATATTTAAAAACCCTAATTATGTATGTAGGGTGGACATCGTAAAATATCAAATTTTAGCAGAAAATTTGATATTTATGTTTTTTTACTATTTTTTCCAATTATTAGACCGATATATAGATTAAAAACAGAAATCACAAAAAATAGAAAAAATCGTGGCGTGAAGGGTTAAAAGTGTTCCATCACATTGCTATGGCGAAAAATTCGTTGAAGTGTATATTAATGATATTGCGTTATTTCAAACATATTGGAATTGATATACATATCACTGAGGTGAACTACGGAACGTTTATTATAAAATAGGGTGTGCATGGTGCATAGTTGCGTTAATTTAAAGGGACACACAAAAGAATTTTGTTACAGTACTGTCTATGAACAATAAATGCTAGAAATACGTTTTCACTTGCAGTACGTATTTTTAAATGAATTTTTTCCCTTATTACATGATAAGTAGGGGCGCCAACTTATATTGTCCCGTGGGGCCCGAGCCCATCCAATAATTTTGAAACGTAGTGTACTCAATTTTCATATGTTATTTATTTCATTGTTATTTAATTATTCTTTTTTCTTCCTAAAACAAAATTTATTTTGCCAAAGGCCACGTGTTTTAATTCTCCGACTGACACTCATAAATCTCAAATGGCTGAAATGTTTTGCTCCGTGTTTAACTTTTTGCTATTTCAATTTGTAATCATGTTGATGATATGATGATATTGAAATAAATATTAGTGTTTTTAATAAGGAAAAACTCATAAGAAAATTATTTAATAAAATTGCAACTTTATTGAAGCATGATATATAGCTTGACTTAAAATTCTCATCTTTCGCCATCTGTCCACCCTTCAAAGGAAAACAAATCAATCGTACCATTTTACCAAAATATTTTTTGAACCCACCTAATATTTTTGAGCCAAACCAATATTTTTCATAAGTTGGCGCCACTGATGATAAACATAAATACAAGATCAATTACAAGATATCAAACACGTTCTTGAGTATATTTTCGTTTATTGACTGATATTGCTGGAATGGAATTTACAGTTGCATTAACCGTTTCCAAACTGAAATAACTTTTAGCATACTATAGTATATCTATAAATCTACAGAACTCTACAAAAGAATATGGATATTTCTCCGATTATTGATGATAATACTTGAAATTGTGTTTTCAAATGTGATATCCATTTTCCAAATTATTTTCTTATACTCCATTTCTTAGCATCTTAGCTTTTTAATCGGGGAAGTTTTGTTAAAGCAGTCTGGAAGTGTTAGTAAAAGATTCATAATCTATGCTTGACGCGATTTTTCGTTCTTGTTTAAATTATATAATTGATAATTGAAATAATAAGCTTTAAATTGAATCGTAGTTAGCAGCGAATTTTAAATTCCAGTTGAGTGGAAAAGGTCCAGACCGAGAGTCAAACACAGGATATCTGGCTGAGCATGCCAATGCTCTATTGAAAAGCCCTTCCTGACAATGTTAGCCGAAATAGTTCGCTTAAAAAGAATTTCTTCTCAATAAGATCTAGGCATTGTCAAAAGATTATTTCAATAAATTATGGGAACCAAAATGGCCCCAGATGACCGATCTGGTTCTTTTTCACCCAGTTGAAATTAAAAGTAATTGTCATATAATTCGATAATATTATTGGCAAAAAATTTCTTTTTAACCTTCCTGCCCTGAATGGATTTAATCGACTCATAACTATAATTTGTTTTATACGATTCGAACCGGAACATTTTTCATAAAGAAAGTTAAATAATAGATTCAGCGAAATAAGTCAATTAAATATATTAAAATGTTTTAAATAACAATTCTGGTGCGAAATGTTTTTATCAAGATTGAATAAAATTTGAACAGGGTAGGAAGGTTAAGATGTTTAAAAAAAATTTATTCTCTTAATGGACTTTTCTTAGCATTTAATGCTAAAATATTTCTCCAGCCTTTAAAACAAAAGAATATTACATTTAATATTATATTTGCCATTTAATAAGAAAAAAATAAATATTAAAAAATACATCTACTACTTTGAAGGCTAATTAGAATTTTACATGTTTTGGATTTCCAATAATGATAGTTCACTTCATACCACTTTCTTTCTTAAAATAAAATTATTTTGGAAAAAATGTGACATAATATCTTCTTTCTGTTGTATTTCTAGTTAGTATTTACAATTTTTTTTCTTTCAGATTTAGCACAAACGTGTGGTATTTTTGCTGCAAGGAATCGAAAAGCACTAGAGGATAGTGTTTGTGTATCATTATGCCGAAGAGCTGGCGCAATCCCTGTAGCTGTAACAAATGTGCCTGAATTATGCATGTGGTGGGACACCGAGAACATTGCTTTTGGAAGAACAGTCAATCCATATGACAGCAGAAGAACTCCTGGTGGAAGTTCAGGTATTCTATTATAAATCTCATTTTTTTTTTTTTGCTTCTACTTTTTTTCCTTTTGTGTGTGTGTGCCTGTGAAATAAAAATGTGCACATAGACTGAAATCTTAGGACACAGACTTATGATTAGCGATTGTTTTCTTACAAGAAATGAATGCTATGCACTTCGTATTATGCATGACTAGTTCAGATTTATAGTGGTCATTTATAGTGAGGATGATAATAACGCTATGATGATTAACTGAGTTTTATTGCATTCTCTTTTTTACATATTTTAGTTAGAATATAATTGCTATTTGTAATATTTTATTATTTTACTTATATTCATACTTCCATTACTTATATTTCTTATGAAAATAAGAACTGCTATTTGTAACATACAAACAAAAATACTTAAAATGTAATTGTATTTATAAAAAACTGATTTCCACTAATTCGCTTGTCTTTAACGAAATCAGAGAAATTTTTTATATCAACTAGGCAATGGGTAACAACATTGTAATCCGAACTCATGCCTTGCTCTAATGAGCTTGTAGGTCACGAATCCTAGTTGATTGATTTTTAGGGAGAGGAAATATTGTTATGTAATTTTTTTCCTTGCATATATTCCTTTAAATTATTCTAAATATACGGGATATTCATTGTTTTCTTGTATCTATATAACATCTACTTTTTATTCCTGTTTAATTTCTGAATTTTAGAACACGTATATTAATCGTTATTTTATTCCAATTCTTAATCTAAAACTTCAATACTTCCTTAAATTTTATCAACGTATTCTTTTATTTCTTATACTTAAAACCTTAATTTGTTAAAAGCAACACTTTTCTTTTAAAAAAAAAGGCTAATTTTTTTTATATTTTGAGACATTTAATGCATTTACTTAACACATTTTTATTTGCATTAAATTTACTATTCCATAACCCAGCATGCATTCCCAGTCAGCGCAATTGTCTGACGTCGGTGACCTATTACATAAAAATCCTGCCGTCAATCGTAAGGAATTCTTTATCTTTTTTTCCCCTTTTCATTCTCCAACAGTTTGAAAAATCACGCAGTCCTCTTTAAGAGACTTTCTAAAATTTCATTGGTCGTTCCTAAAGTTTACACTGGAATCAGTTTATTTATTTGAACAACATACTAGAGGTCTGCACGGGCCGGGCCTCGGCCCGAAGCCCGAGCCCGGCCCGGCCCGCGGGCCGGGCTCGGGCCGATTTCCAATAATGGCATTCGGGCCGGGCCTAGTCACTGATCCTTCCGGGCCGGGCCGGGTCGGGCCTAGTGACTAATCTTTTCGGGCCGGGCTGAGCTCGGGCCTTAATTTTTTTGCAGGAGTATCGGGCCGGGTCTAGCTTTTTTTTCCGTACAAAGCCGAGATTGATTCCATTATTCCTAGTTTTCATGGACCAAAATAATCAGTTCTTATTGAATCTTCCTATATGAAAATCTTTTTCTCGACTTTTTATAAATCAGTAATATTTGGCTTTGTCCAAAAATTTCTACAAAAAAAGCATATACTTTTAAGCCGTCATTATTCTACAATTAAACATTAGAATTTATTCCTTTTAAAGAATCGTAGATTACTAGGCGTTTTAAAATAGAATTAAACACACACACACACACACACAAAAACATGATTATGACGGAATTTTTTGTTAAACTGAAAACTGAAAGTTTCTTTTAAAATGTTCATCCATGCAAAATGAATACAACAATACGGGAGAAAAAAATATATTAAACATTTACATCTGTTAAGAAGGGAATGCATTTTTTTTCGTTCCAAAGCGATTTCGTCTTTGGAAATTTTACCATATACCGCTTTTTCGATTTTTTGTCTCCATTACAGGGAATATGGATTAATAATAAGGTATTTGTATCCTATATGAACAGGGCTCTCAGTATGGACACTCCTAATATTTTTAAAGGTAATAATTTTGCTCGAGAGATGGTTCAACATTTTCGCGAAGAAAAGTAGTTGAAGAGATAATTAAGGCTGGGAAAGTGTAAGAAAAACGTGCTGTTCGCCATTTAGGAGGAAATTTGTTGTTTCGATATGTGCTGATCTTAATTACTTGTAAGCTTAAATTTTTATTAGATATGGTAAAATTGCATTAAATGTTGAAAAGTGGAATATTTTAGAAAGCTAATAAAACATATTTTCGATTGCTATTGCATATTTTGCTTTAAAATATTTTTCTTATTCATTTGTTACAAGATTTAGTAAAACTACGCCCGGTTCCCAATATGGACAGCTTATGTCACCTTCGACTACAACTGTAAGAATGAAAAAAATTCAATGTTGCCAAACAATAAATTGAAAAGGCATCAAAGTGGTAAAATCTTTGTTCAAAAAGATGCCATTTGAACAATCCCCCAAAAACCTTCTTCCAAAAAACCTTTGCAGAAAAATAAAACGAAGCCCCCCCCCCCAGTAGGATATATGTTGGCGAAATCGTAGGTACCAATGGTAGGACTTCCTCAACAAAGGAGAGCTGGTACTGCTTCTTTTGCAGTATTGGTGCTTTTTCAAACATGCGGCCATGCATCACATGTGGCAGATATGTTCATGAGGATTATGTGGGACTTACTGCCCATGGTGAAAAAGTTTCTCTTTGTCCATGCTGTGAGGACTGAGTAATACCAGATGTAAATCCGCAAACAGATGCAATAAAGCTAAGCAAAACCAACAATATTATTTCATAATATTTACTAGTAACTAAGGGGCTTTGCATGGGTCTTGGATAAAAACAGAAAATGACCCCTCCTTTCTAAAATGCATGTTCTGAAGATATTTACTGCCCCCCTCCTCCTCCGAATATTTTAAGATACATTTTTTTATTCCCTCTCCTCTAAAATCCCTTGGAAAAGTGGCTCTTCCATACACACTGTGTAGAAAGTCAATAAGGAAACCTATCCATAATAGGGACAGGTAGTTCCTTATATGGACACTTGTAAACATTTTTTTGTTTTTATCATTTAAATTAAACCAGAATAGTTACAAAGTCGCTAATTTTAATAATGATAGTCAATAGTCCAGGGATAGTGGTCACATATTTTTGGAGTCCTATGACTTGTACATGGGGGTGGAAAAAATACATTTTCCTTAGAGTGTCCATATTGGGTACAGGTACCTTACTAGTGAAAACTGAAACATTTACATACAACAAACAAAGATTCATTTAAAAGCATAAATATCGCAGCCTACGGCACTTCTGCATAAATTTAGATTAAAAACATGGAAAAAAAAAGACTAATATAATTTTTTGGGGGTCAAAACTCTTCCATAAGATTAAAGATCAATGTTCTGTAGAAATTTACTCGAGCCGGGCCGGGTTCGGGCCGAATTTTAAACTTTTTTCCGGACCGGGCCGAGCTCGGGCCGAAATTTTAACTTTCGGGCCGGGCCGGGTCGGGCCATTATTTTTTTCGTTCGGGCCGGGCCGGGCTCGGGCCGAGATTTTAACTTTCGGGCCGGGCCGGGTCGGGCCAATATTTCTTTCGTTCGGGCCGGGCCGGGCCCGGGCCGAAATTTTAACTTTCGGGCCGGGCCCGGGCCTGGAAATTTCGGCCCGTGCAGACCTCTACAACATACATCTGACTTGTGTATATATGTGTGACTCCATATGAAAGCCAGCTTATAAGTCATCGTCAATATACAAGGACGAGATAGCACAAGGAAATTTACATCACGAGAGAAATACAACCAGGAGCTCCACACAAAGTGTGTGTACAATGGAGCCAGAGGGAATCGAACCTACAACCTCGAGATTAGCAGAGCGGCGTCTTAACCACTCGGCCATGGAAGGCCCTTTACACTGGAATTTTGTGTTTATTCGCTTTTTTGACAAAACCTGTTAATTTAAAGTTCTTGGCGAATTCTAAATTATTATTTAAGGTCTTGTCGTCCAATGTAACTACTCAAGATCTTTCCTGATACCTTAGCTAATTTTCTTATCAAGTGCAATTGTTTTTCAAAACATGTTTGTAGAATAGAAATTCTTCGAATTCCAATTGGCTATGTTTTTTTTTTCCCTGGAGAGACATGCTGAACGCTCACCCATTGTTTTGCGATACTTATGCTTTAAATCATCGATACAATGATGCGACTGTGAAGGAGTATTTATGTTGTATATTAGAGTTAGCCGATTTCTGCCACGATGATCAATAATCTCATATAAATTGATTGGAATGGTCAACTCTCAAAAATGGTATGACCTTTCATCTGCTGCCAGTGTTCTGTGAGATTAATACATCTGATTACAGCTTCCACTATTTTGACTGAAATTTATACAACTCAACATATATGCTTTTTAATTAGTATATTCTAAAAAAATAATCTTCAATGCTTTGCCGCATATGAAGTGAAATATTTTTTTTCTTTTTAACACTTTCGAACAAAGTTGGAAAATGTTTTTGTCTGACCGTCTGTCCGCGCTCTAACTCCTATAAATATACTCGGATTATCCTGAAATATTTGGATGTTAATGACGGTTAACGTACCATGAACCCTATTTGAAAAGAAGTTTCTAGCATGATTAGTTTATTTACAGGGACAGTCAAAAGTTTAATGATACATTACGGCCCATGGGAAAATTTCGTTTTAAATGAATTTTAAAGATGTTAAACCCTGCCAACCATAATTTAACTATATTAAATTCATTTATGAATAATAAAATTAATACACTTCGTTGAGTCTTAATAAAATCTGAATTAGTCATGCATAATACGAAATGCATAGTATTTACAGGGAAACGAAAAAGATTTCAAACAGTATATTCTTTCCAAAGTACTGTGTATGTATCTCATGATAACTAAAGGATGGAAGAAATGCAGTTTAATTATGATATGTGCTTTTAACTTACACTAAATCTTTGCATATTATATAGTGTGTATAAATACTATAGTTGATATACAGTACTACACAAAAGAACTCGCAAACGTTACTAAGTATGAGTGTACATTACTTAAAGGTTGTTTTTAAAAAAGTTATGCATATTTATGCTGAATTGTATTCAATTTTCTGGTTGTAAAATATAGATAAAATGATATACAAGGCCACGCAAAGAATTGGATACATGGACGCCTATGAATGATAATTTCTGAGAATATGATTTTAGTAGTTTTAAGAGTATTTTAGTTTAAAATGGATTTTAGCTAAATACTGACGTGTATTAAAGGTATTAGGTAAAAAACAGGACTGAACAAAAATATTGAAGTATGTTTCCATCTATTAATAATAATTACTGAAAGAGAAATTTCAACTTCCTAGGAATTTTCTTACTCAACTAAATTTCCCCATTATATAGTATATATGTCAACCGACAAATCAAATACTTGGCTGTTCAAAAGTATTGAAATACACATTTGTCTATCGACAATAACCTTATATCTTTAAATAACAAAGTTTTGTTAAAGATTTCAGGAAGTCATGGAAAGTGTTTCATAATCTATGCTTAACGCATAATTTTTCTTACTAGTTTAAAGGTTGTTTTGGCGAGTTCGAAGAAAGAATCAAAATTATAAAATAGTATGGTAACATTATAAATATGCAATGGTTTAGTTTTCTAATCTTCAATATGAACTGCAAATTCACACTCCCTTAGTATTTTCCCAATAGTTCCTGTTAATAATTTGTTAATTATAAAATAATAGTAAAGTAAGTAAAATTGAATTTTAAATGTCAAAAGTTTATAGTAGAAAGTTTTCAGATGATTATAGAATGAACTGTACGGTGATCTTAAATTGCCATATCTCGAAGATTTTTATAAGAATGTTTATGTTTATTCTGTTCATAAGAATAAAATTGATAACTTTGGTTAAAAATTTAAATATATTTCGGGAATGTAAAATTTTAGAGCACAGTCAATAAAGATAAATAAACAGTAAAAATAGTATAAAAATATATTAAACAGCTCCTTACATTTTCTTTTAATTTTGCAAGTGATTTTGACCATTAACAAACAAATGCCGCCAAGACTTAAAAAGGAATTAATAAGTATTTTCTTCATTCTATTAAATCCTAGCATACATAATTAATTCAATAAGATCCCATGATAGGTAATAATTCCAGGTTGTCATGGTGATTATGTCCTACTTAAGAAGGAGTCATATTCCATAGTATTGAATATGTGCAATCGTAATGAATAATGAATTTATACATTTTTCCATAGGAATGCAACAGCTATTGCATATGAACATTAATAAAATTAGTTATAGTACGAACCCACCTCATTTGCCACATTTAACGTTCAATTTCCGACTTGTTATTCACCATATATATTATTCCAAATTTTTGTTTTAACAAGATTTTTTTGGACATTTTTTTTCATTATTTAATTGCTGAAATTTTATGATTATATAAGGCGAAATCTTCCTCTCCAAAATTGTGGCATTTAATAATTAAACAACACACAGACAGTAAAAATTGGTTTTCACGAATGTAACGGCATTTGTTCGTTCAGAATTTTAACACACATTTTTGAAGCGCTATTACATGCAATAGCATTGAACATTTTTGAAACGGCAAACTTTCACAGGTGAATAAAAAATATACGCAGGTTGTACCTACAAGCATACAGAAATAACTTAAGGAAGTTCTCATATGTTATTAAAATCCACGTCAGATCAGCAAATAAAACAATATGCGATTGTAACAATCGAATTGTAACTGTGTAATGCTGTGCTGTGTAAATGTATTTTCATGAATTGCAATATTATAAGCATTGAGTAATTAAATTATACATTTCATGTGCTTCTTTAAATTTTCGGTTATAATTTTCAAACGTAGGTACTTAGCTTATTAGGTACTTAAAAAGTGAAACCGGAACCATTATAAGTTCACTCCCGTATCTGTCTGTCCGTCTATCACAGCCATTTTGCTCGTTAACTATGAAACGTAGAAAGCTCAATTTGGGAGAAGTAATAAAGACTATTATTGATCTACATATTTACAAATTATTAAACATTTACAAATTTTTTTGGAGGGAGGTAGGGGGGCTAATCAAGTTATTTAACGAACAAAATCTTTTTTTTGTATATCATGTAGGGTATCGTGTAAAAGCTTTCGTCATGCTGAACTTAAAATTTTCTTTTTTTTTATTTTAGGTATTATATTTTAAGAGATATCGTCGAAAATATAGTGCAAAAGTATGTTTTCCCCTATTTAATTTCGAATCTACTAAAACTAAAATTATGAAAAAATTAGAGGTAGTAGATACTACTTTAAACCTTACAGGAAAATTGTAGCAATTGCTCTACATCACACTGTTTTTGAAAAAAAAAAGCACATTTTTATATTAGACACAAGTTTCGATTTATGGGTCTTCAGCAAATGTGTTGAGGAGCGTTCGTATCATAGCAGAAGTATAAAAAAATTGCTGATAATGATTTTTGAAAAAATATCGTCAGTAATTAGCCGAGGTATTAACCCTTAAAGACCCGGAAAGTTTTGACATAAATAATGAAGGACGCGGCGTACTCTACATACCATCGATTTTTAAAAACTAGATAACAACTTTTAATAATATATTTGTATAATGGGATACCTAGTAGCAGTATAAAAGCAATAAACGTCATATTGTTGCAAACAGACTAATTTAATAGAATTAATCACATAAATCAGGGTGCGAACGCATAAAAAATTCCAAAAAAATGTAGCTATTTTAGTACCAGGAATTTTAAGTATTTTTTGCATTATTTAATGCAAAATATACCTTACTTCGGAGGATACTACCTTACTTATAGGGGCTATTACATTACGAAATTTTTGGGACTAAAATGTCAATTTTTTAAAAATTCCTTATGCGTGCGAACCCTGCATAAGTACTATGGAATTCACGACTATTTCACTGTGTGGTTCTCTCATTACCATTCTTGTGCCTTTAAAAGTTAATTAAAAACGTATCTGGAAAACAGCGTCACGGGCCAAAGCAGCTTTGTAAATTTGCGAGCTCCTTTCGACACAAGCTCTTTTAGCACAATGCCAAGTTTAAATTTTGAACAAGGAATTTGTGTTAGCTACAATGTAAAAGAAAGTATTAATACTACGTCGAATTTAGTTTTATGAAATGCCAAATGGTGTTTAAATATGCACTATCTTTTATTCTCAGTACCGAGTTAAGTTCATTATAAATAAGTAAGAACAAGATTTAACAAGTTGAAAATTGCACGTGAAGCGTAGCAAATGAGGTGCGTTCATTGATATCGAAGTTTTAAAATATTCAGATCTTGCTGATATAGTAGAGTGTACTTTGGATACAGTATAGTGGTCGAAATCTTTGTGTTCCTGTAAATATGCAGGGAGTAATTTTTATTATACTTCATTAACGTATATCTTATTCATAAAATGTGAAGTAGTTTAATATAATTAAAACACCCCCCCAAACAATGTTTCCCCGTATAACATTATTTAGTGGAATACATTTGTGTGGCCCTGTAATTTAATAATAAATATTCTTTGCATCGCAGATTGTACAAAATGTATTTTTTAGTACATATTTCATAGATTCATGTCAATTCTGTTATATTCAAATGAGTGTAACACCATTAAAATGCATTTGAAACTGTTTTCCCCATTGACCGTAATGTAACGGAATACTTTTGATTGTCCCTGTAATTGATCTATCCATCCGATTTTAATAAAATTTGAAATGACTCGACAAAATTATGTAATAATTATGTATTTTAAATTTCAAACGATTCGGTTGGGTAGTTTTTGCGTTGTTACATGCGGACGGACAGACAGACGGACGGACAGACGGATGGACTGAGCGACAACAATAGGTGCTACGTATTTACAAAATTACGAACGCACCTAAAAAAGAGCTATACAGAGTAGCAAATATTATTTAAGTTTCATATCTTTTGGAACTTTTATGGTATACTTATTCATACTTTTCTAGTATTTACAGCTTTAACCTACATTGTATAGATTTTACAAATTCTTTTTTTTCTTTCAGCCACGATTTCATTTTAATAGTTCATTGGACGTTTTCGCGATGAGAACACTTTGCTTAATTTTCAATTTTTAACCTTCGGTTTTTCAAAGCTGATATATATATTTTATTTTTTCAGTTGAATCGCGAAAATGCTCCAGTTGAATAAGGTAAACTTTACAATAAAAAATAACTGGTGGGAATAATGAAGGATTCCGAGAATTTTAAGTTGCACGTATAAAATTCGCTCGTTCTCAAGGGATTAGTTACTGATATGTTTATTGCACGGAACTTTCTGAGTGCGAGTACTACTCGCAACTGATCGTTTATTTTTAATTATCTGATCTGGACATAGTTTTTACTGTTTCAATAATACGTTAGTTAACAGATTCTACTTCTCTTTAAATGACTCTGTTTTGTTTTCAAATGAGTTCGATTAAACAAATTTCTCTATAGTGTTGCAAATTCCTCTCGGACTAAATGATTAGTTCGGTAGCGTATGAGAAGAAATTCACCCACTGAACCAATCTAAGTGGTTAAATAATATTTATTTAAAAAAAAGTCTTATTTAAATTATAAATCAGTCAGTTGCGCATTTTTTTAGTTGTGAGTTCTGAGTCTTGCGCGAGTGCTCCCGGAACACAGAAAATTTCTAATAGAGTCAAATTATAGAGTCTTACAGGTCTAAGATTCACAATTCACTTGATCATATGTACGAGCGTCTCCGTGGACCTCGACGAATTTTCGCTCTTTCCCTCCTCACTGTATGAGGAGATTCTTTCTCCAGAATTCTCACTGGACTGCCTGTTTAGTCCCAGGCTTCTACCCCAAAAACTGTCTTTTGTCCTCTCGTGTCCTCCCTTGAAAACAACTCGATTCGGGAGGTACCTTGTAGAATCTATCAGAAAACTTACACATGATGTCAGCCTTAAAGTCTTCTAAAATTGGTTCCCTAAAAAAACTGAGGTCATACACAAACTACCTTGAGAAAATCTAACACCTGTCGCTCTTCAAAATAAAAGCATTCCGCGGCATCTTTTGACAAATTGTGAGAAAGCTATTTGCTGTCTAAACCAAAGTGTTCTCTTGTCAACGAAAACCTCAACTTGGGTGGCCCAAAATATCTAAGAAATAGTACAATGATGAGTTCCCACGTAGGTAATTCAATCTGTAAAGTTCAATTTTTTACAATAACAATACTAATGCAAGTACATGCCTTTGAAGTATATTTTGTACATTGCCGTTCTAATAACCGACTCAAACATAAATAAAAAACCCAAGGCTTGGCGGGGCGATTGTGGCCACGGACCAACGTATATGATATATCTAATGTAATGCACTATTTATTTATTTATTTTTTGTTTGTTTGCAGTATAATAGTTTGAATTTTCGTTGTGTAACAGGTGGTGAAGCGGCTATTCTTGCTTCCGCTGGATCAGTAATAGGAATAGGAAATGATATCGGTGGAAGTATCCGCATGCCTGGTGCATTCACCGGAATTTATGGTCTCAAATCTTCACCAGGTATGTTAAAAATGTCTAAACGATTTGAATGCATTAGATTTTATGAACGTATATTGCTAATGTAAAGGGTTTTTTTTAAGAGACGTTTCAAATTTTAAATGTAATAAAATACATAAAAATAATATTAATAGCCATGATATTGATTTTATTAAATAAGACTTTTAGGGCATTTGCATTAAAAATTATTTCTTGCCCATGGACGCCGGGACTGGCTCGAATAAAGCACAATCTGTAATTTCATTTTTTGATTGGCTTTATCGAACAGTTACAGCCATGTATTAGGAATAACCCGTATATCAGCCATAATGTTTATATCCAAGTGGTTTGTGATTTATTGTCTTATATCAACAACTTCATATATCCACATAGAAAATAATCATTGATATGAGATAACATGAGAGTGGAGGCCAGTTCATAAGTACAATCGTATAAAAAAAAAGTAAACACCCCGTAACCAACTCTGCAAAAAATTATCTTAGAAAAAAGTTTCTAGTACCAACGATTGGAAATAAAGTATACTTTTAAATGATATAAATAAAACTTTCTTAAGGGACCATCTACATATTAAAACAAAACCTAACTTTTTTAGTATTTTTCAAAAGCACTACCCAATTTTGACAGCATAAATGAACTCTGCACACTTCAATTAGCCTTAAAACAAATTTATGTAATTAGTATGCTAAATTTGCGATAAATTTATTATTTTAAAGCGAGCATAATTTAGGGGTTGTAGTAGACGCCCTCCTAAAACATCCTTTTGCCTTTTTTTAAGCATAATTTTCAAACTACTTGGAAGAAAAATTTTAAATTTTGGATTTTATTATAGCAGGACTTAATAAATTTAAATCCATCAAACAAATTGTTGATTGCAATTCATAATTTTTTAATATTAATATCATAATTCATAATTCATATCATAAAAATTTAAAAATTGCAAATTCAACGTATTTATGTGTGGGCATTTTAATATTATTGCTACATAAAAAAATTATCGCATTAGGAGTATAATTTCAGAAGATATTAATAAAAATATGAAAATGTAATTTAATATTAAAAGCACAAAATTTTGAATATTTATAATTCAAAAACTTATCATTTAAATGACTTGAAATTTGGTAGCTTGGCATGGTTTGAACAGGTGATTTGAAATATTTTATTAAAGTTGGATATTGCCATTGAAAAAAAAGCAAAGTTCGAGTTCGTTTTAATATGTATATAAGCAATTTCTAAACTATGAGAGATAGAGAAAAAAGTCAATTACAAAAGTGTAGATTGGTGTCCATTTAATATGAAATTATATTTTATACTATGTAACAAATAAGAAGTCCTGACACTATTAGTCATTTTTTAATTCGATGATTGGATGACCAGATATATTTCATGAATTCTAATAAAACTGCTTTTAAATTTAAAATATCATGTCAGACTAAATCGAAAGTGTTGTACACTCCGTAAATAACTTTCTCACGCTGTCCCTCATCATTTTCTAGATACGGTCGATAACGTCCAATATTAGCCACTAGGAGGCGCTTCCAATATTCTCATATAATAGTGCGTATTTTTTTTTTTTTTTTTTTTTATTGTAAATAGAAACTTGTTTCATAATTTTAGTTTTATTCGTTTACAAGTTATTTCAGTGCACCGAATTTTACTTTGTACCCTTTATAAATAGTGTATGCCTTTCCATTATATGTTTGCAAAAGATGTCTGAAAATAAATTGATATTTAAATAGCTTCCATTACAAAAGATAAGAAGATACCTATTGCAGTCATCAAGAGAAAAACAATATCTGAAAAATTTGGTAAATTTTTATCAGTCAAAACCCATAGATCCTATAACCACTCTCCGTTCAAATATCCATTTATAACATAATATATCTCTCTCTGTACATACTATATCGAATTTCTATCATGTGATAGCACTCGCATTTATGAACCAATTTCGATATGCCTGAGCGTGTGTACAAAACTTATCAAGATCTCGACCGAATTCGTTGGCCATTTTTAATCTGTCATCTTGTTTTAAAAAGGCAACTTCGACATGAGAAAAAAATTTTGGCATATTTTTTTTTTAATTTAAGAGAATTAAAATAACACAGCGGTTTTGAATTTTTATTTATATTACTAAAAAAGTGTCTGAAACATTTGCACATTTAGAAAGCATTTAGAATGTCGCTATTTTTAACAGTTTTTGTTTCTATATGCATAGTCGAATTTCTATTTTTTAAGTAATTACAAAATATTATGTTATTTTAGAACGTACTAAAAAAGGATAAGAATAATAGGTTAAGGATAGAATATTTATAGCTCCACGTCGAATCTATTTCGTCAATATTTTTTTTGTTTCATTCGGCTACTATTTTTTGTTTCTTATCCACCTAATCTCTAATGTTGGTAAAAAGGCAGAGAGAAACCTATGATTTTCCGTTGTTGTTATGAGCTATTCCGGACAACCACAAACAGACCCCTGGCCTCATATTGTCCATTCTCCTGCCGTTTACCGTAAGTAAATGATTCTAATTAAATTAGCGTCTGAAAAAGGGGTAATATAAATGTCAAAACTGTAATAATAATATTAAAAAAAAAAAGTTTTTTTTTTTTTTTTTTTTTTTTTTTTTTTTTTTTTTTTTAAATTAAAGAAATTTATTTGACTAAAGCAACATTTTTTTCAATGAAACTTATGCAAATTAAACTGCTATATTAATTTTTAAATGCCTATTTAATTTCTATTACCAAACAAATAATATAACTTTATCCCGTTTCAGGCATGATATCAAATGCAGGATATTGGCCAGAAGATGATGCAGAATGCGCAGAAAAAATTGACAGAATTGTAGGTACTGGCCCAATGTGCCGCTATGTAGAAGATTTACCAATATTAGCCACAATTATGAGCGAAGAAAGAATAAATTTCGAGAAAAGGGTAATAAGAGCTGTAAAGTTATTTTTCCATATATTAATAAATTCATTAGATATTTGAGAGATAACGTTTACAATATATTTGATGAGTAAAGTATTTAGCTGAGTATGTACTTTATAGGAAAAAACTTACAAATTTTAAATACAATATGTAAAACTTGTTTAAACTTCGTACTATTGGAATTAATATCATAATAAATGAGAAGCTAATTTTAGAAAATTTAAATTATAAAATATCTTAATTCTATTCAGTGCTGCAGTGGTAAAAGGAAAAAAAAGATATTCGCTATTGGCATAGGC
Source organism: Maratus speculifer (assembly GCA_964019185.1). Lineage (NCBI taxonomy): Eukaryota > Metazoa > Arthropoda > Arachnida > Araneae > Salticidae > Maratus > Maratus speculifer. The sequence continues at coordinate 39,573,335 of OZ025295.1, read as the reverse complement.
ATATTTGTTAGAGCAGGGATGCCGAGCCTATGGAACGTGTGACATAAGTTGCACACGGTAGACTATTTTAGGCACGATATAAATTCAGGTTCTGAATCAAAATTATAGTAATTATGACCAAAATACGTTTACTATAATTTTGCAGCCTGGTTTTACTGTGTCAATGGCATAGATTCAGGTTCTAAATCAAAATTACAGTATAATTGCACATAATGTAATAATTTAGACTAAATAAGTTTGTTTGAATTCTGTTAGTTCGATTGATTCCATACATATAGAAGAAACTGAAACATTATCTAGAGCAGCGGTTCCCAAACTTTTGGGCTCGCGGAGCCCTTTTTGGGAAAAATTTTTAAGGCGGAGCCCCTGAACCCAACTATAATCTGTGGTTTACAAATTAATGTTTTTTATGCTTATGGAGCAAATATGGAGCAAGCCTATGTTGAATAAAAATCTGAGCCAGTAACTTCTAACTTTTTACCAAAGTTCTCAGTTTGGTTTTTTGCTGATACAGAAATTCTGAATTTAGCATGGATATCCAGTATGAATTCGGAATTAAAGATCAAAATGGTAACCATTTTGTTTGGATTATACATTGCATTGGGGCTTACGTAAAACTATTACTCCCTCTGTCCCATATTAGTTGCGACATTTCAATAATTTTTTACTGATTATTGATATTTAGGAAGCAGGACGTTTCGGTCCCGCCATTTCGGTCCCGCCGTTTCGGTCCCGCCGTTTCGGTCCCGAGACGTTTCGGTCCCGAGACATTTCGGTCCCTGGCCATTTCGGTCCCGAGACGTTTCGGTCCCGAGACATTTCGGTCCCGAGACATTTCGGTCCATGGCCATTTCGGTCCCGAGACATTTCGGTCCCTGGACTTTTCGGTCCTCAGACATTTCGGGCCCTTCTCCAGCAAGCTGAAATTTTGTACACGGGAAATAGCTGACATAATTTTATAGGGAACATTTTAGAGTGTTGAATTCAGGGGCGGGTCATTCCCCCCAGAGCTATCAATGCCCCCCCTCCGGAAATTTTGAGATTTTGTGTTTTCAGTGTTAAAAAGTGTAATCCCCCCAGGACTCTATTGAATCCCCCCGGAGCCACAGAAGTTCCTCCCGGAGAAAAGTGTCTGAATTCAACGCTGGTTTTTTAACTGAAAGCCACATAAAGTTTTAGTGTAATGCGATTAATTAGAAGTAACAAGTACCCAAAAACCGCTTACACGTATAACTCGGATCCAAACTCAAACATATTGCAGCGGATCCAAACGCTATGCAAATTTCACATGACAGAAGTAATTGTTTTCAGGAGTGAGGGGAGGATTGTTCTGTGGATTTATATAGAAGTTCCTCAATCATGAAGATCTGGTAATTTAAAAACACGTATAAGTCGAATTTAATTTGCTTAAGCAAATGTCCATGGCCTACACATTTTCAGTTGCATATAATTTGTACAATATGTGTTTAACAATGAAAAAAAAAATCTGCAAATAGTTTTAGAAATCTTTATTTCATCCTATTATTTAAGGGCACATCATTTTTAGATTATGTCATTTTACATTTTTTTTTTTTTTTTTTTTTTTTTTTTAAGGGGTTTTTAACATGGAATTGTGATAAAGCCACATTATTTTTTAAGTTCTGCATCGGGATTGACTAAAACATTTTATTTTTTAAATAATTATTTTATTTCGCTATTAAAAAAACTATTTAAAAGTTTGCGTTAATCTTTTTACATATAACAATTATTGCTACGAAATAACTTTTTACGTGTAACAACCTTTTTACATATAACAATGCAAAAATTACAAATCCTTTTTAATACATTAAACACTTTTTATGCTTATTACATTCAAAAACTACGAGCGAAATAAACACAAGTCAAATCTGGGAGGTCCGTCCGCATTGGAACTCCAGAGTAAAAAGGACATTGTATTATAGAATGAGGGATTTCATCTGACAAGTGTATAAAGATCAAGATAAATAGAATAAAGCTAACTACCTATCTTTTCTAGCTATTTTGTATAAAGGTGACTATTTGTTCAGATGGGCGTTGACAATTGATTGACATGTAGAATTTTTCTTAAAAGAGGTTAATAGTAGTACTTAGCTGGTACTTATATGCACATATTTCAAATTTTATAGGAACACCAACATAAAAAATTATAAGTGTTTAAAAATTCCCGGCACTCGGTTTTGATTTGTTTCTTACTTAATGTTATACATTATTTTATTAAATGATTAATATAATCTTAGAAAATTTTAAAGCTGTCGGACGCTCCTCTCAGTCCACAAAACTTTGAAGAATGTCCTAGGTAGTTTTAGCTGCCACCACCGATATTAATGGGTGATATCGGTCACCTGCTGTGAGGATTGGGTAAAATAACACTGACGCTGTTAATGAACTGAACTAACAGTTTATTTAAGATATAGATATGTACACAAGAAACAATATTTACAACTATCTACAATTACAACTCGGATAAAGATGATCCGGTTCAACATTAAATTAACTACAATAAACGTTGGTTGTGTACCGTTCAACTTACACTTTCTTCCTCACACTCAACGCACGTTAGATACGCTTTATCAGAGATTACTGCAGAATCTCAATACACAAGGGTACTAGGCGTCACTTCTCGGCCTATAACACTATCCACTGGGACGCCTTGTCCCACGCTCAAAAGATACACTATCCAACAGGACCACAAATCCTGAGCGACCTATCGGTCTCAACGCCAAGCGAGCACTGTCTCCAACCTCTCAGTCCAGAGTTGACCTTGTCAGAGATCTTCCTTCCCCCAGCAGGGCCTCTTAGAGTTCCTCCATTGGTTCAATTCCGCATACCAACCTTGAGTCATGACATCTACTGTTTACACATCACTCCAATAGCTAGATGACAGCTGAGGCACGCCCCGCGGCCATCACTTTCATTCATCAACGAGTGCGTCATCTGCACACCTGTGTCAACATCTGTCATTCGTTATTATAGAAAAGAAAGAAAGGTATTTCGAGCTTCACGGATACACAACCCACAATACATAAAATATTCGGATGAGGAAATGTCATTCCTTTCTAATTCAGGGCCGATGTCTTCTAGGAACCTGACAAAAGCATTAATAATTATGCTGTTAAATTAAAATTTTTTTAAAAATTAAATTATTTTTATCAAACATATTTATTAATAAGAATTCAAAATTATTTTAACTATTAATTGTTTAAGTGACTTATTTATCAATAACTTGTTTAAAATCTAGTTTATAGCTCTTATTATAGCAAAAATGAAAAAACATATTTTTTAAATTTCAGCTACTATAATGTTATCAAGTTCATTAGGATATATAAAAATTATAAGGATTCTCAAAATAAATATGTTATTTATTCATTTATTGGTTAGTTTATGATATTTTTCTTACTCTTTAAAAATAATTAATTAATATATGATTGCTTTTTGCGAACTGTAAACTATAACTTTGTTTCAGAAAATTTAAATCTTCATCTGGATAATAATGTTACCTAACACTGTTAAGAAATATTTTTACGCATTGTTACAGTGTTGCATTATTATGTTTAATTAATTGTTACGTTACGTTACTGATTTTTCAATAATAATAATAATAATAATAATAATTTCCTTTTTTGAAATAAATAATAATTTTTGAATAAAAACTTATGGTGATGAATAATTGCTATAAATTAAATCACAAAACAGTTAGTGATTTTAAAATTAAAATCAAATTAATATTTTATTAAATATATGTATTTTTAATTTAATGAATCTTTATTTAATTAAATTGATCAAATTATTAATACGCATTTCGAATTTTACTTTAAATAAACTCAATAAATAATCTGTTTTATATTCAATTTATCATTAGGTTTTGTAGTAGTTATAAACTGAAACTTATTTTTTACCTCTTTATTTATTTTATATTTAAAGTTACTGAAATTTAAAACTATTAATTCAATCAATAATAAAATTAAAATAAGAATTGTCATTTTTTTTTCTGTGAAAGTGGGAGCGAAAAGGTAATGCAAATAAATAAATAAACGATAAATTAAAAAAGCTTAGTTTTGTCAGTTAAAATTTGAAAATAAAATTATTTAAAATAATAATTACATTATTATATAAAATTGAAAAATAATCATTTTATTACAAAGAAATAAGCCCACTTTCAATAAAATTAATTCACAAAAATTGTCTTCATAAAGTAAGAAAACTGTGAAAAAAAAAAAAAAAAAAAAAAAAAAAAATTGCAACCAATAATTATTACATAAAAAAGGTCGTTGGAGCATTTATATTTTTTAAACAAAAAATTTTCATAGCACGCCTAGTTAGGAAATCACTAATTTAAAGATTCTAAGAAAGTGTGCTAAAACAATCAATAAAATATGCATTTTAAGTTTTTTGTATAGATAAAATACCTAATACAAAGAACATATGATAAAACTTAAAATATTCATTATGTTAAATAATAATAATAAAGACAGTGTAAAATTATATAACATTGTTTAATCAAATTTTCAACTTGCTGTGATTTTATTATCACGAGTTACAATAGATTAAACTTATTGGACTATTATATTCAGCTTTGTATAAAATTTAAGGGAAGGGGGGCAGGAGAATAAAAATATTAAAAAAAGCCAAAACAATGTTGAGCTTACAGCGTTTAGTAGGCCTTCATCGATCAGAAACCAAGTTATAAGGTGGCCGGTAAAGAAATAGCAAGGGACCGAAATGGTCAGGGACCGAAATGGCCAGGGACCGAAATGTCTCGGGACCGAAATGTCTCGGGACCGAAACGGCGGGACCGAAATGGCGGGACCGAAATGTCGTGTACCCTGATATTTATGACTTTATGATTTTGTTTGAACATTTTTCAGAGAGCTATACTAGCAATCAACAATATTTACGTACCTAACATTCCCTCCATAACTCCATAAATAAGCAATTAATTATTTTAAAAAATCCCGGTTCACACGCAGTTAGGCCACGCCCTATTAAGATTCTTTTAACAGTAATCACATAAAACTGCCTTCAACCTAATCAATCGTGAATACATTTAAGAACATTTTATTCCAACTGTTACTTCTTATTTCTTTTTTTTAGTATAAATTCAAGATTCTAGTATAATTTTACTGGTGTCGATCTACTAAACTGCATCAGAAATTATTTATGACTCCACCTATTTGAAATATACAACTAATTTGGGACAAAATTTTCAACCTAAATGTTGCAACTAATGTGAGACAGAGGGAGTATTATTTATGGCGAAAACAACACAAACACAGAAAAAAAAGTTAAGTTGTACCGTTTTCGTTAGCAGAGAGGTGTTTCTATGAAATTCCCATAGGCTACTCGCGAAAAAAAATGCTTAGTTTCAATCACCCATGAGTAATTATGTAACACGTTTTCGCTAGTCCCGCCTACCCGTAATAGATTCAAGCGATTATGCTACATATTTTTTTTTCGTTCATCCGCAAGTTTCTAATACTTTTAACCCTTTCCGGCACGGTTAAAATTTGCAATAGAATGAGAAATTATCGACTGACACCGGAATTCACAAAGGAATTTTTTAGATATATTAAAATATTTAATTTAAGCTTTTATTGTAAAAGCAACATTTTACTAAAATATTACTGGTGCCGTCAGCAAGTTTGGAATTAAAATTAGGTATCCCAGACCGGGCACAGTGTGCCGGAAAGGGTTAAACATGCAATAAAAATGAATCGTCTCACACCTTCTCTTTTTTATTATTAAAAAAATAATTAAAATTAAAAAAAAAATTCATTTAGAATTAAGTCATCGTTTTAGTGTTTAAGTGGGCGGGGCAAAACCTATAAGCTGTATTGTTTGGTGCAGCATTGTTCACTTTTTTAGACATTTTATTTAAAGTATTTGGCTATTAATAGCAGTTTTAAAAGAAACTTTTTTTCGTCATTTTTTTTTCCTCAAAACAGACATGCAGTTAAAAGCACACAAGTTAACCCCTTGAGGGGCAAGCAATAAAGTCCCTGTAACATTGAATTCTCACTGAAAAAATCGTAAAGTTTTGTTTTAAAATAAGAAAAGGCATTTTTTTTAACAATTTACTGCCAAAGTTAAAAATATAAAATTTCGTTAAAAGTTTGTGGTGAGAATCTCGTTTAAATTAGGTAGGATAAAATATGTTTCACCGCCCTTCAAAGGGTTAAACGAACTGCAATCTTGATGATCTTGAACAGTTTCTGATATTTTATTTTTCAAACTTAATGTTATGGTCATTTAAAAATATTTTAGTAAGAGTTAGGTATTTAACAATAATTAAGAATAAACGTATAAATAGGCGGAGGTCCAAAGAATTAAACTGTTCTCCCTTTTGTTCGGCAAGCAGAGTTAACAGCACTGGCGAGCCTTCTCTGTTTCGATTCACATTGTGCATTCAATTCAGAATGCTATTTCTTGTAGCTTATTTTAAATCGAATTTTTACAACACATTTAGAGTAGAAGTATAAAATAAAGCAATTCAAACCAAAAATATTATACAGAAAGTAGATACATTCACAATGCCAATAATCAATAGGCTTCGAAATATATCATTATATTTTTCAACCCAGTTGTAGATGTACTAATTTTTAACACACATACGCACACACGATTTTCTACATACTTTTTGAAAATCTTTTAATTACGATATGCTAATTTCTTTCATGTTTTGTTTACTTTCCTGGAATACCGCGGAGCCCCAGGAAAGTTCAGGCGGAGCCCCAAGGCACACTTTGGGAACCTCTGATCTAGAGGAATATTGCATCAATTGAAAATTTTTTTTAGAGTCATCTGAAAGGAAAGATCATAAGACATTATAAGTAAAAAATGCTATTGTAAAATTATGAGAAATTAGAATTAAATTCCAAGCAATAAAAATTGTTTAAAGAAGATGGATATTGCTATTTAAAATTTTTTATTCTGCAAGTCCATTCTTTTCGGAAATGAATAATATGAAAAATTTAAGTAGAAACTCTTTGTCAAATGGCTTTCTTTCATGTTTCACATTCTCTTATAATTAACTAAGAAAGAAGTCGTCCGGGAACCGGGGACATTAAGAACCTCGTCATCGCGGAATTCAAAAAATATTATGCAAATCGATTATTAAAAAAATCAAATGAACAAAATGAGCTTAGTATTACTAGGTTTGACAAGTCGGAAATATGCTTAATTAAATTAATTAATATTAAAAATCTATAATTTTTGCCGTCATCGCAGATATTGATAACTCTTAGAATAATTTTATCGAAAATTTTTTGCTCGTTCCGAAAATCTTGGTATGGCAAACTATAATTTCCTAGAAACATCTCGCATCCCTATGTAAAAGAAGCAGCCGGTGATAAAATTTCCCACTTATTTTGCTTTGAATTTTTACCTTTGGTTACTTTATTTCGCGTGTAAACACTGGCCAAATGTCAACTTTCCGCAAAAACGTTACAGTTTTTGCGGACACTCATTGCAGTTTTTTAATAATAATTATTAAAACTTATTTTCTGGTTGTCAAACTTAGTCATACTTTGCTCATTTCGCTAGTATCGCTTTTTGTTATCAATTTACATAAAACATTTCAATTTACGATGACGGGGCTGTTGATGTAACCAGCTCAATGACAATTGGCACCTAAATTACGACAACAGAAATAATACAATGATTGCCATAAAAATGGGCACACCAAGAAGTAATAGTCGTTTAAATTAAATCCTTAATTCTCATAAATTTTAATATTAAAAAAGTAGAATAATAATGATCTGTAATTCTAATAAATTTTAATTTAATTCTTTTAATAAGCATAAAAGATTGAATTAACAAGGTGATTTTAGCAATTTTCAAAGTAATTTAACGATTTGATGTACATTTACAAGGGTGATTTCAATAATTTTTTTTTTTAATTAGTATGAAAGTATACATACTTTGATATTTTTTGCAGGTGGATTTTCAGAAGTTGAAAATATATTATATGGACGAGTTTCCTGGTTTTTTGTTCAAACCCGAAGCCGAAATAAAAGCTGCTATTAGAAAAGTAATTTTTTCCAATTTTTAATCATATGTACATATATATATATACAACAATGTCCATATACAAGTTATATATTATAAAGTATGCACGACAGGTATCATAAACAAAAGGATGTTCAGTAATTTTTAGGCAAGTAAATTAAACAATTAATCAATTCTATGAATATGTAATAGAATTGTGTTTATTATTATTATTATTTTTTTTTTTTTTGAAAGACTTAGTTTTTTCCATTAGTTACATAATTTTTTATTATGATGCGCACCATAATGTTACTCAGTGTGTAATTTTTAATTAACATACATACAAAAAAAAATCTCTTTAAGATACTATAATAAATTGCAAGGTTTATTTATCTATTTATTTATTTATTGAGAAATATTATATATAATGTAAAATTAAGTTGATAAACATCCTTGTGTTGAATTATTAGCTTCTTTTTTTTCTTTTTTCTTTTCTTTTCTTTCTTTTTTTTTTTTTTTTTTTTTAACATCCACCTCGCTGGCTAACTTTATCTCAATTCGCAATAAAAAAAAAAAAAAAAAAAAATAAAAATAAAATAAAAATAGTTGTAGAAATTATTTTGTAACAGCGTCTGCTTTTAAATACTTAAACATGCAATAGGATTTAAGTGTTGTCTACAAATTATACCAACTTCATTTTTTTAACCCCTAGAGGATCAGTGGAATATATTATATAATACCTAAAATTAATGAGGATTCGCACCAAAAAATAAAGAAAGAAAGAAAGAAAACAAAAGAAAAAGAAAAGAAAACAAACATATTAATTTTATTTCTATAACTTTGGAGGAAAAAAGAGCAAAAATGCCTTTATTTTTTTTTTATTTATTTTTTTTTTCTTTTAAATAAAAGTTTCGAAAGAGTCCGGTTTGAATTCGACGTTACAGAAACACAATTATATGTCTCTGGAGGGTTAAAGGTATCACTCACTAGAAATAAGATATTTGAATTCCTTTGATCAAAGTAAGATGAAAAAGGATACATATACAATTTACGTATTTTTACTTAAATCTTCATAAAGAGCACACAGTTTCAGGAAGCTTAAAGCTATTTTGACAACTTTCTTTCCCAGCCTAACATTTATAACAGATATCATTTTTGGAAGCTCCTTAACCCTTTTGGGTCTGGTGTCCTATTAATAGTATATGTCTTTTAAGGGAGACCCGTAAGAAAAAACCCAAAAGTTTTATTATTGATTTTAAAGTAATGAATTTTGGTGTACTATTTAAGAATCTTCTTGTAAGGAATAATTAGCAAAAAAAAAATCACTTTTTATTTAAAAGTATATTTTTATGGGGATTTTTATGATTTTTTTTTGTTGAAAAATACGCTTTTTAAAATTACAACTCCTCATACAATTTTCAATATTTTGGTATTACTAAAATTTCTTAAATAGTATTATAGTATATAGAAAAGAACTAAGGAGAGATATTTTTAATTTTCTATTTTAATCGGCTAAAAAAATAAATAAAAATACGCATGGTAAATTTCCTTAAATTCGTTCTAATTTTCATGTTTACCAATTTATGTAAAACTTTCAGAAATAGTTAAAAAATATATCTCTCCTTACTTTTGTTGCAAATTTTTTTAAGATTCTAAAAACATAAACACTTTGTTTCTAAATCATTTTACTACTGAGCCTTAGTACTTTGAACATAGGCAAAATATGAAAAAAGTCATTCTCAGGAAAACACGTTTTAAATGGCCGCTAGTCCTTTAAACTCGGTAGTGAGTACAATTTAAAAAGCTCATTTTCTACCTGTTCCAAGTGTCCCCGAGCTCTGAAATTTTGTATGGATATTCGAAAATATGTATTTTATCGTTTTCTGAGAAAAAATATTTTTTGAACTTTTGATGTTTTTTGGCCGAAAATGGGGTACGGGTCTCCCTTAATGGAGCATTATTTTGTTTTGAGGAATACTTTTGCTACTATTTACATGTAGTAATGTTGATATATGTCTATGCATTTACTATTTGACTTCATTTATGTTTAGGCAATTAGTATTAATCTATATATTTAAAATTCCTGGCTGTTTTTTTAGTCATCAGTCCTGAATTTTCTACTCAACCGATTTTGATAATTATTTTTTTAAATGAAAGCTATTTATTTGTAGTTGTGCCCATTTTAGCTATTTTTTAATTTATTTCCATTTTTGTATTTTATTTTAAATTTTAAATGCTTTTTACGACATTTCTTCAAAAATGGTGCCAACTCAGTTTAGCTTTTCTCTCAATAATAAAAATTTATTTTCCATTATCACTTTCCACCAGAGTCAGAAGCTTTATTTCATGAGTGAACATGTCCTCGCATTTAAAAGAAAAAAGTTAATTGTTTTCGTAAAATTTAACCACAATAAAATGATTGCGTATAATTATGCACTAATTGGGGTAAAAATATATATATATTTACTGAGAAATAATATTAATAATGTAAATAAAGTAACAGAAAATAATTTATGATAAAAATTAATGCCTAAAGCAAAATAAGAAAATTTTCAAATGAGGAAAATGATGTCATTCAGCAACCAGATAAATAGGAATTACAATATTATTACGGATGCCTTTTTCATATTACTAATAACAGTAACTTTTAAAAAACATTTGAACGTCACTATTTAAAACAACGCATTTTTACTCATAACGATATTACATTTCAATATTTCTTTTCATTGTGGACACTGAGATTGAGATTTTACTTTCAGATGACTTCAGTTAGTGAAAATAATATCATAGTAAAAATGGAATTAGTTTTTTTTAATAAAACTATTTTTCTGTGAGTGCATATAAAATAAAATTTCTGGATTTTGCCGGCACTCAGATTACAATTTTAACTGAAGATGTGCGAATATTTGCATGCAAAATTGTAACTGGCAAACTTGACATTAAGTTTGGAAATATATTTATTACATATTGATTCAATAATGTAATTACTTTTGATTTTTTAAAAACCAAATCGATCGGGTCTTTTAAACATTTCATTTTTCGAATTCGACGGGATTCCACTCGTAATAATTAATGTTATGTGATTCATTTTCTCTGCGCCCTTTGCGATTCTTTTATTTAAAACATATATTTCACTCCTTAAAATTAAGTTAAAAGTTACTTATCTGAAGGAATAATATATATTAAAGCGCAAAATATATCAGACAGTTGTAATATAAGTTAAATCTACAGAGTGTCCAGAAAATAACACCCTGATTTCAAAATTAAATTTCTCAAAAACAAAGATCAATAGAATTATGCAGTAAACGGTTTGTTTATCAGGTAAGCTGTAAAAATCTTTTACAAAAGTTTCGAACGGTAAATATTTTGAAAACATTGTGTTCTGATTGCAAAGAATGCTTTGATTTGACATTTTTCTTGCTTTAGATTGCTGCCAGAGAATGTGTTTTTCGGCTTAAAGTGTCATATTTCATAGTTTTTTTAAATTAAATTTTTGAAATTCTAAAAATTTACTTCGAAAAATCTTTAAAATATTGCACTGTAAGTTGAAAAATTATTTCTCTGCAGGCAATCTAAAACAAGAAAAATGTCAAATCAAAGCATTCTATGCAAACAGAACGCAATTTTTTCAAAATATTTACTGCTTGAAATTTCTGTAAGATTTTTACAGCTTACCTAATGAAAAAACCGTTTACCGCATATTACTATGGATCTTCGTTTTTGAGAAATTTAATTTTGAAATCAGGGTGTTATTTGCTGGACACCCTGTAGTTGTAATAAAAGATTTTCTAAACATCTCCAAAAATTCTTCCTTAGCCTGTTGTCATATGAATATTAATCCAATAGTACGCAAAACAACAACGTTTGTTATCTGTCAAGCAATGAAATATTCGCTAAACACTCATTAATCTATTTGCATAGCTAGTGTTAATGTTATTAACACAAAAGTAATTTGTTTTAAAAACTGAAAAAAAATTTGGACTCGAAAGGGTTAAGATTAAAATTGATGATCTAAGTGCTTTTTTGCAGGCATTTATGGTTAGGGCCTGATACGTCACAGATTCCGGGAATTCGAATTGTAGGTCTTGACCACATATCAATCAAAAGCTAATCAATCAATTAAACAAATGTTTTCCCAAATTTTTGAGATGTCTACTTCAACCTATGGCCATGTAATTCTTCTAAATCGACATAAGAAGTTCGAGGGACTTCCAACCGGACTCGCAGATCCAGCTGAACATGGAGTGGCGAAATAAATGAGTTCGATCCCCAAGAGGTTTCCGACCTCTATATATAGTCAGTCAGTCAGTAAGTAAGTATTCGTTGCAAAAAGCATTGCTATATGCAAATTGCTTTTAAGACATAACTACAAAATATCTTACAGAGTAAGTTGTAATTTTGGATTCGCATATTTGAAGCTATTTTCGTTAAAAATTTTGATTATTCGTTGAAAACATTGATTATAATTCATATCCCCCCCCCAAAAAAAAAAAAATTAGTTTAAAATTAAATGATACATATTTTCAAGAAAAATATGAATGCATATAAATTTTTTGACATAAAACGATTTATAGGAGTTTCTAGTATTCGAATAAAAAATTACAACTCATTCTGTTAAGTACGTTTTGAATTATGTTTAAAAAAACATTCGCATTATAATTTGTTTTGGGAGGATTACAAATGAATTTAACATTAGAAATTCCGAACTTTAAATCTTCATACTAACTGAACTACACAACCGAATAATTTCCGTTTCAATTCCCTAAAAAAAAAAAAAAAAAAAAAAAGATAACATAGTTGTGTGTTTATATTGAAAATTTCAGAATTTGAAACCAAAGTAAAACCTATTTTGTACTTTGATGTAGAAAATCAATGATTTGAAAGCATAAATCACAATTATAATTGCAAACATTCAAAATCTAAAATGAAATATGATGAACATAATAACAAATCAAGGAAATAACAAATCAAGCAAAGAATGTTTGAAAGGAATATTGCTTGGCTTTTGAAGAAAACTCCCATAAAAGGCATTTTTCTTATAAATAAATATTTTTTGTTACTGTATATAGAGGATGCCTAGCAAACATCTGTTTATCCCCATCAACATCCAAATGGCGACAGCAAGAATCATAAACACGTTGTTTAGGTATAGTAAAACATTTGGGCTAAGCGTGAATTGAGATCAATCACAGTTTTAGTTTCAGCTAGGTGAGGAGGCCTGCCAAATGGCACACGCCCCACCTAGCAGGGTGTAACAACTCTGCTAAAAGCTGCAACCATGGACCAAAAGACACAACTGCCAAAGGGAAAAGTTAATCTCCGTAGATGATACAAAGCCAACTCCAGGAGAGACCAGAGGCACTACTGAATGGCCCTCAGACCGCCCCTCAAAACTATATTAGATAATAAATGAAAGAATATAATGTAAACACAATGACAACGGGTAGCCCTGTCTATTCAGGGTGTGCTCAAAAAGTAAACATAATTAAAGAATTCTTCACAGTGATAAATACAAAATTATATTTACAATATAAATAATTAACATAAACCTATGAACATATACATAACCAGAAGTTACAATAATCATATTTCTAACTTAAATAACACTTAATGATGATAAATTTTCTTAGTTTTCAAAAAGTTAAAATAGTAATAGGTTAAGACAATTTAGATTTAATTGAATGGAATAAATAAAATAAACAGAATAATATAATAATATCAACAACAAAAAAATGACAATATAAAACTTGTTAAGTAATTTTGCTAATGATAATTTAGTAGGTTAGAGCTCTATTTAAAAATGTTCTTATCATATTCTAAATGCCTCCTCAATGTCAAATTACTGAGTGTTTGGTTTTGGAATCTCAAAACACTCAGGCATAGTAACAAGCGTTATCAGCAGTTTCGTAGAGAAGGCCCAATGACGTAGAGGCCAAACTTGCAGATTTATGCGCTGAGTATAACTTTTATTTATTCTGGCCTTGGAATATTTTGAGATGAGAGAAAAATACCATTGGATCGGAGGAATGTAAGATGTCCCTATCAAGCTCTATGAATTTGATAGCCGAATGAGTCGGCTAATGTTCGGTAACTGTCCCAAACTCCCCTTAGTTTTAAATTGTAAATATTGTAATTGTTTAATGTAACCAAGATAGATTAAGCAGTTATTTATTATAATCATTAGAAATTTTTAATGTTGCCACTAAAAACAATGCTGCATTATTCATTTTATACCTATTCCAAAAGTGGATACATATAGCATATTTAATTTGCTTTTATACTGAAAAAAAAAAGAACTGTTTGTTTCTTACATGTATTAGTTTTATTAATGAACTAGCATCCTCCGCCCGCTACGCTGGTCAGTTTCTCTAAAATAATCTTGAATCAAACGAAATATATTTAAATAAACAATCTTAATATCGAATCAAATACCCACAATTTTTATCTGATTTATGTAATCTTACATTGGTCAGTTCAAAATTCATTTTGGCGACAAAATACCTCTAAAATGACTAAATAACTGACAAATTACAAAAGTACTAAAGTAATTAAAATTTTTTAGTAGGTTTTTTATCTTGAATTCCACTTGAATTGCTTCTACCTGAATTTGCTTCTGAGATATGGTGAAACATGTTATTATTTTAGACCATCCGATGAACTTCCTAAAGGAGAGATTATATATATATATATATATATATATATATATATATATATATATATATATATATATATATATATAGATAGATAGATAGATAGATAGATAGATAGATAGACAGATAGATAACGATTCAAAATTTCAGGTTTTTGGGCCGAAGACATCGCCAAATTTGGAAAATGTGAAGTATCTCACCAAGTACTGGATTTAAAAGAATTTGCTTAGTACCATTCAATTAAGCATAAAAAATGCACTAAAATATGAACTAAACAAACAAATAATTAGTAAAATATTAAGAAAAATATTAATAAAAAGCCGAAATAAAAATCATTTAATGACATTTTAAACATGTGAATCGTATTTAATGTCATTGAATGCGACATTCACGATCATCCATTATTAGCATCTAATCTGATAGTTTGGCGATAATTATTTGGTCGACGGGATAACCTAGTAGTACCTTTTTATTATTATTATTATTATTATTATTATTATTATTATTATTATTATTATTATTATTATTATTATTATTATTATTATTATTATTAGAATGAATGATAAATTAATTGCAAGTATTTTTTCATGATAATGATTTTTCCTTCACATTAAAAATATTTCTTTTTTAGGTACTTCTAGATTATCCCGTCGACCAAAAAATTATCGCCAAACTAAAAGATTAAATGCCAATAATGGATGATCATGAATGTCACATTCAATGATATTAAATGCGATTCGCGTGTTTAAAATGTCATTAAGTGATTTTTATTTCGACTTTTTATTAATATTTTTATTAATATTCTACTAATTATTTGTTTTTTCGTTATTTAAAATAAAAATTATGTCAACATGTATAGTTTGGCTATTAGTTTGGCGATTTGTGTAATTTGGCGAAATTGGTCGACGGGATAACCTAGAAGTACACTTTTTTAGTGATGGTAAAATAACTGCAGATGAAAAAGATATAATAGTAAGGCTAAAACACAGATTTAATGACTGCTTGGCACATGACTTGGCGGAGACTCGATAAGTACGCTAATTCTATGAACCTAAATATCCAGATAGAGTGTAAACAAACAATTGGTACCATTTGATTATTCCGTCAATCAATTTCGCCAAATTATACAAATGGATATAATTTTTATTTTAAATAACCAAAGAATTAATAAATTACTAAAATATTAATAGAAATTGAGATAAAACATCGAATTAAAATTAGTTGACGACGTAACAATTATGTAAAACATATTTAATGTCAAAAGAATGTGACATTTACGATCATCCATTATTAACATTTAACCTTATACTTTGGCGACAGTTTTTTGGTCGATGGGAGATCAAGTATTGCCAAATAATGTAATATTGCCAAATAATGTAAACAAATTATATAAACAATGATATTGCCAATAATATTTAGATGCAGATATCATCTACGGATCACGTTGGCACGATTACAACAAAATTGCGATTTTATGCCTCACGTGGTAATCCAGTAATGTAATAGTCGTTTATTTATCAGTAAACTATTTCATTATTTTTCTTTTCTATTTTAAAATTATACAGATTGTTTTGTTCCATAATTACTAATTGAATTAATTAATTTATTATTATTATTTTTCCTGATTACACTTTCTTGGCAACGGGAAAGAAAAATGGTTATTTTTTATCGGAAAAATTTTAATTGATTCTGTATGAAAAATAATGAAATTTTGAATTATTAAGAAAAATATTTGAATAAATCAATTAAAAATTAGCCTATGTTCACCGGAAATAGTGTAGCTTTCCAACGGTGAAAGAATTTTTCAAATCTGTCGAGTAGTTTCGGAGCCTATTCAATTCAAACAAACAAACAATCAAATCTTTCCTCTTTATAATATTATAGTATGATAGTATGGATAGATGTCTAATAGTATAGATGTACATCTGTTTTACAATCCCAGAAACTTTTGTATACGATTTATGGCATCTTTAAGATAGTAATATTCCATTTCATAGATTTTTAAAACGGCATTTTTACATGTGATGTATCCTTAAATGTTAAATCGGCGATAACTTAGCAATTTTCCCGTGTTCGATAGTACCGTATTTACTTATGTATAACGCGCACTTTAAAATATATATATAGATAGGGCAAAACTTCTAGGTGCGCGTTATACATGGAATATATATATATTTTTTTCTTTTCGCTGCTGGATGTAATCACACGATATACATATGAATTGTGTTCAAATATGACATAATCACTCGGAAAATCGTATTTGATTGAAGTATTACTGCATCTTTATTTCACTCCTTGCACTTTTTTATACAGCAGAACTAGTAACATTATTTAAACGCTAATTAGCTTTTCTCATTGTCATTACTCACTCCTACACCCCTCTCCCCGTCATTGACTTTCTACCCGAAAGCTAAAAATGTATTTCCACCTTGTTTTCTGACGTAATATAATGTTTCTTTCCACTTTCTACATCGAAATTCATGCGGTCAACCATTCACTTGCATATCAAATTTACGGTGCGAGTTATATACGAGAGTTTTTTTTATAAAAAAAACGTTATTTTTTTCTTGTAAAGTAGGGGGTGCGCGGTATACAAGAGTAAATACGGTATTTTTGAGGTAGGAAAGTTTACTCCTCTGTGTGATATTAGGAAGAGCTTCAGTTAATTTCATAACCTAGCGCATAGTTACGTTACTATAAATATTCGCCTCATCCTCTTTAAAAATAAGCTACATGTCGCTGACGACTGGCCTTTTTCGCTCAGATTAACCTTGAAAAAATTAAACATTCGAATTTACTGAACAGATATTTAGCTGGCTTTTTCGCTCAGATTAACCTCGAAAAAATTAAACATTTCAAGTTACTGAACAGATATATAGCTCGAAAAATATTTGTCAGAAATTTTTTCGACAAACTGCGTTAGAAAGGTAAAAATTGTATTTTTTTAAATAAAAATTTCAAATCAAATAATTAAGCCGTTTTTTAAATATTGAAATTAAAAAATTACGAAATTTTACAATGAAATACTGTAGATGTGAAGCCTTCACGCGTAAAAAGATAATGATAACGGTAACGTGTAAATACAAAAGATTTTTAGCACAATTTATTCACGCGTCGATGAGAACAATATTTGGCGATTTATCACTTGGCCAAGCTAACATAAAAGTATTTTATTTTATTTAATCTTAGTGCAATAGACGTTTTCTTTATTTTATTTATTCCAAGTTTTTATTTTAAATTATTTGAAAAAACAGATTTGATGAATCATTAATCCATTTTCCCAATCATTCCATTTTTTTTTTTCAAACTTAAATTTCAACATCGCATAATTTAAAATTTTACACCGTTCAACAGGGAAGGTGTAGTTTCAAATGTAAAGTGCTTGAAAACTGTATTTTACTGTACTGACTTTTTATGATTTTTAGAACAAATAGCTTTATTACGGAATAATAAGGTATCTGTACCCAGTATGGACACCCTAAGGAAAATAATTTTTTTTCACCCCCACGTGATAGGACTCCAAAAATATATGAGCACTATCCCTGGAATGTTGACTATCATTATTAAAATTAGCGACATTGTAAGTATTCTGTTTTAATTTAAATGATTTAAAAAAAAATGTTAACAAGTGTTCATATAAGGAGCCACCTGTCCCTATTATGGACAGGGGCTCCTTACTGACCTACTACACAGGGTGTGTAGAAGAGCTAGTCTTCTATGGAGTTTTATAAGGTGAGGGGATAAAAAAAATGTATCTTAAAGTATCGCGGGGGAGGGGAGGGCACAGTAAATATCTTCAAAACATGCACTTTAGAACGGGAGATCATTTTTGGTTGTGGCGCTTCGATGCAAAGCACCTCAGTTATTACAAAATATTATGAAATAATGTAGATGGTTTTGCGTAGCCCTTTAATTTTTGTGAATTTGAAGGTTCACCTGCTGTGGTGTCCATATTGGGAACCGAGAGTAGCTTTATGAAATCTTGTAATAAATAAACAAAGTAATTATTTTAAAGCAATATATGCAATATCAATCGAAAATATATTTTATAAGCTTTCTAAAACATTCCACTTTTTCAATATTTAAAGTAATTTTACAAAATCTAATAAGAATTTAAACTTACCCGTAATTACGATCAGCACACCACGAAACAACAACTTTTCTTCTAAATGGCGAACAGCGCGCTTTTTTTGCACTTTCCTGACTTTTTTCAACTGTTATCTTTCACGTACATTTAGCACGATCTCTCTATCAAAATTGTTACTTTTAAAAATATTAGGGGTGTCCATAATGGGTACAAGTACCTTAGGATATGAATATTTTTATCCATTATTTAAATTTTTAAGGAAAACTACGATTCCTACCCACCGTCCTGAGACGGACACTTACACTACTTTATGATAACAGCTGTCACTGTATGAAAACGGATGGGGAGAGATGTAGCAGGACATTAGAGGGCACAATACTTATAAGCAGCACAACATAACTATTTTAACCCTATGTGGCTCAATAAATCCGACTTGAAAAATATTGACTCAAACGTTAGAATTCATTATTTTAAGCATGCAAAAAATAATTTTAAAAATTTAGAAAGTAAAACTAAAATAATTGTGCACTAAAAAGTTTTTTTTTCTTATTTACAATAAGCAGAAATTGATATATTAATATTGACCCAAATGTTAGAATACATCATTTTAAACATGAAAAAAAAAAAAAAAAAAAAAAAAAGATTGAACATAAAACTAAAATAACTATGCTCTAAAAGTTGTTTTTTTTTTTCATACCTACAATAAACAGAAATTGTTATACTTTTCATAAATACTGTCTATTTTCTAATACAAAATCACCTTTAGAAAAATCTACTTTCGGAGTTCTCCAGATTTTATAATTTGACAATATTTACTAGTTAAATTTTGCAAGATTGAGCCGAAGCGTTTCAAATGATAAACAAAAGTTTGATATGAGAAATTAACTCAATAACATCGTCTGTTCAGGATTCCAATAATCCATTTGTATTTACTGGTGTGTTGAGAAATATGAATAATAAATAAAATCGTGTTTTAAAACTTACTGTGTAAGTACTATTGACTTTCGTGTATGTTGCAGGTCTGCAATGGCTAATTCCATATTTTATTGAGTGTCGGAATTGTTACGATAGATATCATTCATTTTGTGTATAAATTTACACATAAATAGAAGTAGAATTAACTTTTTTCTTTTGTAAGAGACGTGAAAAAAAACGACAATATGAGGCGCTGCATAGTTGGAGCTTCTGCAAATTCTCAAGCTCAAAAATAAACACATTTCAGAACACTTGTTATCCCCAAATTTACAACACAATAATATCCTGTGAAGCAGTTTTTGTGCTGTGATTGTGTTCTTAATATATTGCAAAAGTGTTGCTATCTAGAAATGTGTTCTTAATATGTTGCAAAAATATTGCTATCTAGAAATGTGTTCTAAAGATTGTGTTGTTAATTGTGTTGAAATAGTACTGTAAATAGTGTTGATAAAAAAAAAGTTTCTTACAATAGTTTTGTGCTGCACAACACTTTGTCACCAAATTAAAAACATTATGTAAACACCACACAATTTAGAATGCTATAAAACTACACCCGTAAAACATTTTCAAAATAGTTTCTACATGGTGCCTTTAAAATTGCACAATTTTAAAAATGAATGTTTTGAAAACGCATTTTCTCTTCTTGTAATTTTTACTAACGCTTTTTGCACAATATTTTTTTTTCCATTCAACACATTCGCAACATATTCACAGCGCAGTCGAAAACGATTTTAGTTAGAAGTGTAGATTTTTATGTTTAGTTAGTTTTTCAAAAGTGTTTCACGCGTTTGCAGTGTAACATGTAAATGACGTAAGGAGACTTCAGAGTTCATAATTATAAATCAGGTATCTTTTATTCTTTAGGCAACAGAATATTTCAAGCAAACGTATGGCAACAGACCTACCAAAGTCACATTTCCAGAATTACGATATGCGCATGAAATTTGGGAATCAAAACTTCAAGAATCCGGTATACCTCCACTGAGAGACTTCATTGCAGGACCAGGAAAGCAAGTCAATCTCTTTGTACAGTTTGTTAAATGGATTTTTGGATATAGTGAACATACGCTACAGATGATATATTTCGCCAAAATTCAACGCTTAGAGAAAGATTCGAACTACTTCAAGTTTCTTGAGATGTACAATAGACTAAAGAAGAAAGTCGACGAACTTCTAAATGAAGATGCTCTTCTTCTAATTCCTACTCACCCAGAGCCAGCTCCACACCATTTAATGACTATTCCTAAACTTCCTAACATAGCATACACAAGTATTTTTAATGTTCTTCATTATCCTTCAACACAAATTCCAGCTGGGCACATTAATGGATTGCCTGTCGGAATCCAAGCCATCAGTGCAGTTAACAAAGATTACATTACGGTAACTGTCGCAACTGAGTTAGATAAAGTATTTGGAGGTTGGAGAAGTCCCAGCAAAATAGCCAATGACTGAAATTACTTGCAATTTTATGATATAATATACAATTTAAACATTGTTGTTTGAGTTGCACTGTTAAAAATACTGCACAATTAAGCAGTTGGTCTCATTAATAAACTTGCTTGTTGAATTTTTTATACAGTGAGCTCATTACTTTATGCATATGTTTCACCAAAATTCAGCGCCAAAAATAATGTTCTAAATACTTTTTATTGGCACTTTTGCCATCCATGCAATGTAATTGCAATAGTTTGAAGAAAAAACTAAGAAGACTTTTGAATTAAGATGATCTTTAAATTTCATCTCCAACAAAATACAAGGTGCGTCATAAATTCGTGAAAACTTTAAAAATCCATAATAAAAGAAGAAATGCTCGGAAAAAAATTCGGTTTGCGCGAGTATTACCGGACGGATTTTGGATTTTTTTCCGCCTATAATAAAAATGATTCCAAAAATAACCGATAGAGGGCGCTCACACGCCATATTGGGACGTTTTATGCAAACCAGGCCAACAGAAATAGACAATGAAACAAGTTACAATAACATGACATTGTGCATTTTTTATAAGGTAGTAAAAGATGCTTAACATGCGAAACTTTCGCGATGCAATATTTGTGGATTTACTATTCTTATAGAAAATTTTAACCACCAGCGCTCGATCTGGTAACGATATCATGTTGCCGATATCGAATGACGAATCCATCTCCAGATAGGTGTTTTATTGCTAGCCTGATTTGCATAAACGTCTCAATATAATGTGTGAGCGCCCTCTATCGGTTACTTTTGGAATCATTTTTTATTACACATGGAAAAAAAATTCAAAATCCGTCTGATCATACCAGTGCAAACCGAAAAATTGTTCGAGCATTACTTTTTTTATTATGGATTTTTAAAGTTTGCACGAATTTATAACGCACCATTAAATTTCTCACCATTTAATGATAACTTTAGACTTTTCCAATGTAGCGGATATAGATACACAGTACAAGAATGTAACTCAAGCTACAAAAACATATTGTCACCAAAAACGAAACTATAGGCACACAAGTACAAAAATGTCTCTTAAGCTACAAAAATATATTGTAACCAAAAACGAAACTATACAACTTTTTTCCAGTTGTCTCTTTTTCTTATAACCGTTCTCTCCTTTAGATTCTTTAGAAATCAGTATATTTTCGAGATTTATAGACGTGTATATAAAAACAAAGTTCCTTTTGCTGCCATTGATTTAGGAACCGTTTTTATAATGCATTAGTCAGTTTTCTCAAAGTGAAATATCTTTTTTTAAGTATGCTACCAATTCTCAATTAAAAATTTTCAATTGCGTATCGATATTTAGGCATGTAAGAGTAACAAAACAATAATAATTTTAATCTTAGTGTTATACGCATTACTTCATCATGCTTGTCTTTAAAGTATGTTTGTTAAACATAAAAAGGTTTACTCAGAATGGATAGTAACTGAAAAACATATGTTCTGGATTTAGAAAACTGAGACTGTTGAAACTGAATGATTGAAAATAATACTCTACAAACTTACTCAAAAAATGTCCAAAAATCGGTGGCAGAAAAAAAACCTATCTTCTGTAAATGTTTTGTTTAATCCTGAAAATACAGAGCTATCCTAAGTGATTCATTACGTTTAAAAATACTGCGTGTTGAGAGGTATACGACCTGCAAAGACGGGTGATACATGACACCTATCAAAAAATTTAATACCGCCTCGTCGCTCGAATTGCTGCTCATGTGACGGACAGAAATATGTCAGAGAACTCGATGCATGGATGAAACTAAATTAGCATTGTGATGCATAATTTCTTGAATTTTTTTATTTTAGAAATTTTTTCTAAAAATCAATTGAAAATGAATTAAAGAATTAAAACCGTTCTTAAAACCTAATTTTTTTTACTTCCAGTCACGCGGAGAAATTTAAAATGTAAAGTATTTTAATAGACATATGATTATATATTTAAAATATATTATATTGAGCAATAGAACCCCGCTAATCCGAATTAACTGAGGACTGTTACTAACCGATATAAATGATTAAGAATAGTAGAAGTTAAAGGAATTTAGATATTTTCAAATAAAAGATGTTTCTTTCCATTCATTTCATTTCGCAATGTTATAATGTGTATATTAAAAAATATTTTTAGCTTTTTTTTTTTTTTTTGTTACTAGGTTAAGGTTTTTACCAGTAAAAAAAAAAAAGAAAAATCAAACAAACTGCTGTTCGGATCACCCGGTTTTTCATTCGAGCTGGATTGGATTAGTAGAGTCTTATTGCACTCATATTTACTCAATAATATATAGGATGTCCCAGGATTATTGGGAAAAATTTTAAGCGAAGTTAAGGGAGTCACAAGGATTCTGATTTGCATGGAAACCCATAGTCGGAAACGTTTTCCTGGGGCTCTAATGGCGACACAAAACACAAGAAAGAAAGGGCACGAACAGGGAGAAAAAAACAGGTTTATTTCTCTTGGTGCTACAAAAATGTCGGGACAATGCTGGACATTGCTGAGGAACTTGTCGCACGCATCGTGGCAGCTACTGGGGAAATCTGGGGCACTCCCGATATTTTTAAGAACATTAGATCTTCCATACGCCAATACACGTCCGGCCCGGGATTGTAATTTCAAACATCTTCTTTGATAACGATCGTAGTCTCTTTAATGTTCTTTTTTCTTAGTTTTTTGCTGTACTAAGGATAATAAACATGTTTTCTCATTTTATCCAAGTCCTTTTATTCTTGCATTTTGTGCCGTCACTAACCCTCCAAGAAAGCGTATTCGACCATGGGTTGCCATGCAAATCTGCATTCTTGTGATGTCCCCTACTTCTCCGTAAAGTTTGTCTCAAGAATCCTGGGGTACCCTGTGTATAAGAAACATATATTCATAGATATTATAGTTTTTCTAGCACTTTGAAGTGTAGTTTTATAATAAATTAAAGCTTCATCAACAGACGCAAGCAAGTTATATGAGAAAGATCTACTGTCAAGAATTATTTTGTATAAATCGATGATTCTTTAAAAAAAAAAAAAAAAAAAAAAAAATTGTTAGTTTTTATTTTTATCAATGAAAAACGATTTTGCCGATAACTGAAGTATCCAGTAACTGCATCATTAGTGCGTCATAACAATTGTGATCTTTGCATTCCATGATTTTTTTTTATCTATTTTCATTTTAACAATCAACAAGTCAAAGATTAAATAGTTGACATTTGAGTAGCATAAATTCTATTTTTAAAACCTTTCTAGTAATAGATATAAAAAGAAAAATTCTTTAGTTATAATGTGTAGATTAACTTAGATAAACGTAGATTTAGAATAAGAAAGATAAATCATGCATCAAACATAGATTAAGAAACATTTTCCAATATTTCCAGAATACATTAAAAAATATTCAATCATTTAACAAGCTAATCACTATTATCTAATCTATTATTATTCTAATCTATTATCACTAAGTCAACAATCTCGAAAACGAAAACGTATTGACAATCTAGTTTCAGTAATTACCATCAATAATTGGGAAAATATTCACGTTATTTTGTGGCCTATAGATTTGTCTATTCTCTACGTAGTGTGTCAGAATTTAGATCAGCTAGGAAACGTGTATAGCACGGTTGTAAATTCCCTTTTGGAAATTCCCATTAATACTTGGAAATAGTATACTGGAAATCTTTTGCGCAGCCCTGTGGTATATCATCTACACATCTATAAAATACATATAATGTTAATAGGCCAAAAATTAATTTAATTTAAAAATGCGTACCAATACTTAAAACAAAATTACAGAAATTATTGTTCTTAAAAAATGTTTTAACATTTTTAAAAATGTTTTAATCTTTTGTGAGGGTTGTCACAGGCGGCTATTTCTTAAGAACCCACACTACTGATTGAAAAAGACCCGGATGATAATGTAAAGTCTATGGGGGCACTCTTTTCAAATATCTCGCTCAAATTTTAATATTTTGACGTGTTTTTTTTTTTTTTTTTTTTTTTTTTTTTTTTTTTTTTTTTTTTTTTGCATAGGATAGCTGAGGGCGATCCGCAACAGGCCTAGTTTTTACTTTTTTGATTTTAGTTGTATTCTTTTTACATTAGGATAGTGTCAATTTCATAACCGGTTCAAACCGGTTCTGAAAGTTAAAGTATTTGTTTTTAATTCTGACGTCAAAATTTAAAAAGTAAAAACTAGGCCTGTTGCGGATCGTCCTCAGCTATCCTATGCAAAGAAAAAAAAATCACTTCAAAATATTAAAATTTGAGCGAGATATTTGAAAAGAACGCCCCCATAGACTTTACATTATCATCCGGGTGTTTTTTTCAGTCAGTAGTGTGGCGTCTTAAATCTAACTGGTACCACTTTCCCAAAACAGAAATCCTTAACACCCACTTTCACAGTATTTGCAATAAAAATATATTTCAAAATTGATATAAAGAAATATTGGTGCACGTAAAATACAAAAACTAGTCGTTGAATGGGTGGGTGGGTGGGTGGGAGGGGGGGCAAGCATCGTATTATTTACCCATCATGGATAAGCATAATATAAAATATAAAAATAAAAAATATGTATACTATTTATAAAAAACATCGCAATTCAAAAATAAAATTTAAATGTATATTTAAATATTTTTAACGCGTAGTAATGCTCTATTGATGAAAAACTACTGATGAACCAGTTTAGACAAATTATATAAATCTCAAAACTACTCAAGTATACCGAATTGCGTAAAAGAAACATCCTTATAACTCCAAAAATAATAAATGTGTTAACTAACAGTTTACTGCGTCGAATTAAACGTCTCTTATCCAATTAAACTATATCTTTGAAATGAAATTTGAATGAAATACAGAGTCATGAAAAATCGAAGAGTGTAGGAAATGGGATTACAAATATCTCGGCAACTAATTATCCGATCGACTTGTTCTTTATAAAAAATTTGCGTTATTTTATTGTCTTTTACATCCACTACTTAAAATAAAAAATTTCAAAAAATTTTACATGACTTTCAGCAGAACGAATATCTTGAGAGTCCGAAAGAAATAGTTCCGGATAATCGAGGTTGTTGATTTTATGAAGATGAAGATGAAGATGAATGCCATATTCTATAGTGAGCCTCTTATAATGCATAACAGTGATATATGTGAATTTAAATATGTTTCAAATAGAGCAACAATATTAAAACATTTCGCAAACGAATTTTCCCCCATAGACCATACTGTAACGGATTTTTTTAATGTCCTATAAATAAACTATGAACGCTAAATACTTCATTTTGAATTACGAATATACCTCATTAACATATATCAATTGCTTAGCAATACGAGTATATTTACCTGAATTAGACTATAGACAGACTGAGAGACAAACCAAATACATAAGCACTTTTCAACTATTTGGAAAATTGTTATAAACCTTAAAGACCTGTTGAATAGAGGAATGGATTATTAGTACATTAAAAGCACATGAGATGTTATGTAAAAAAACTAATACAATGCTTTGTTAAAAAGTTGTACTGGTTCAGTGTACTTCCTGTTTAATTATTAGAAGTGATGTCGGAGTTATAATAAAATAGAAGGATGGCTGTTGCTGCAGTTCAGTTAATGCAACAAAAATTGAAAATTATCACTCAACATTAGACAGTTTTTCCTTTACGATTTTATCAGGTTGATTTTGTTCTGTTCTAACAGATACCTACATATAATAAATAAGATTCACATTTTAAAATTAATTACGACTCCGTAATTATATAACATTATTTAAATTCAGTTTGTCAAAAAGTACAAGTAAAAATTTTTTATCAATTTTTGGAAGATTAGCTAGTAAGATATTAATTAGTGAACATTTCCTTTTTTCATGTTTTATTAATATATATTGTTTTACAATTAATAGTTATATACATACATGCATATATATATATATATATATAACCATTAATTGTATTACAATATATGAATCGTTGGATTTTATAGAAAATTACCTCATTGAAACATGAGGAAAAATAAATAAACAAATAAAATGAATACAAATGGAATTTGCAGAATCAAAGCAGAATTGTCAATTATATATATATTTATATTTATAAAATTGCTATTAGCAACGGATGTTATGTATAAATTATATATAAGATACCCCAATAGAAAAAAATTCATTATGACTATTGAAAATGAAAAGATATCAATTAAATATCAAATTGTATACATTCATAATTACACGCGCGGAGCAGCATAATAATTTGAATGCTAATATAATACCATTAAAAGTAGACAAGATTCACCAAAGGATTTTATCAATAAAACAATAAACCAAAACGAAGAATTAGAATTGAATTGTATTATAATAAAATAAAAAAATAGTGTAACGAGTAAATCAGAAAAAAAAAAATAAATAGAATGAATGCAAATAGAATTTGTAGCTCCAAAAGCAGAATCATCAGGCCCCAAATGCTCTGGAACTACAAATGAAGTGTGCGGTTTCATCCACATATTAGCCAAGAAATAGCAAAATAATACGTATTTGGGGCTACCAGCACACAAAAACCAAATTATTAAACAAGGAACAAAGATATTTTACAAAAAGGAGTTGAAAGTAAGTAAAAATAATAGTTATCCATAACAAACAAGAAAGAAACAGCTGAATGGAAATATAATTGTTATCCATAACAAACAAAAAAGATAAAGCTGAATGGAAATATAATTGAACCGGAGAAAATAATTAATAATCGATATTAACATAAAATTAAATTAATAAAATAATTAAAATTAGAATTAAGAGATAACATTCATATTAACATATAACTTAAAATACCATTTTGTTACTTTAATCAGTAACATTTATTGTGACTTTACATGGTAAAAACTCATTATCTTAATATAGGATAATAAAAATTAAAAAATAAAATAAAATAAAATAAAATAAAAATTAAAAAAATAAAATAAAATAAAATATAATAAAAATAAGCAAAAATTAAAATAATAATAATAATAATAATAATGGTAATGATATTATTAATAATAATACCAAAAATTATATCAATAACATTAAAATTAATTTGATAATTAAATATATATATATATATATATATATATATATATATATATATATATATATATATATATATATATATATATATAATTGAGAGTGGGTTATTCTTTTAACATAATTTTTAACTGTTTAATTGACACCAATATATGGATATTTGTCTAGTTATATCTATAGTTAAATGCATATATTTTAATTATCAAATTAATTTTAATGTTATTGATATAATTTTTGGTATTATTATTAATAATATCATTACCATTATTATTATTATTATTATTATTATTATTATTTTTTTTTTTAAATTTTTACTTATTTCTATTATATTTTATTTTATTTTATTTTTTTAATTTTTATTTTATTTTATTTTATTTTATTTTTTTAATTTTTATTTTATTTTATTTTATTTTATTTTTTTAATTTTTATTTTATTTAATTTTATTTTATTTTTTAATTTTTATTATCCTATATTACGATAATGAGTTTTTACCATGTAAAGTCACAGTAAATGTTACTGATTAAAGTAACAAAATGGTATTTTAAGTTATATGTTAATATGAATGTTATCTCTTAATTCTAATTTTAATTATTTTATTAATTTAATTTTATGTTAATATCGATTATTAATTATTTTCTCCGGTTCAATTATATTTCCATTCAGCTTTATCTTTTTTGTCTGTTATGGATAACAATTATATTTCCATTCAGCTGTTTCTTTCTTGTTTGTTATGGATAACTATTATTTTTACTTACTTTCAACTCCTTTTTGTAAAATATCTTTGTTCCTTGTTTAATAATTTGGTTTTTGTGTGCTGGTAGCCCCAAATACGTATTATTTTGCTATTTCATGGCTAATATGTGGATGAAACCGCACACTTCATTTGTAGTTCCAGAGCATTTGGGGCCTGATGATTCTGCTTTTGGAGCTACAAATTCTATTTGCATTCATTCTATTTATTTATTATTTCTGATTTACTCGTTACACTATTTTTTTTATTTTATTATAATACAATTCAATTCTAATTCTTCGTTTTGGTTTATTGTTTTATTGATAAAATCCTTTGGTGAATCTTGTCTACTTTTAATGGTATTATATATATATATATATATATATATATATATATATATATATATATATATATATATATATATATATATATATATATTATTGATAAAATCCGTTGGTGAATCTTGTCTACTTTAAATGGTATTATATATATATATATATATATATATATATATATATATATATATAGATAGATAGATAGATAGATATGTAACCATTGTATAATATTACAAATCGACATACATAGCGAATATAATTCACAATCGAGTATTATACCTGTGGCAAAAGATCATATCTGAAATTCTATACAGCATATCAAATTCCTTTTACGCAGTGAAGAAGCACTTAATAGAATACACTCAAACCCAACGAGATAAGCAAATGGAATGCACACATGGTTTATATATATTGTGAGGGAGTGACCTTTGTCATAAAGGCACTGTAGTATTTCTGAGATCGTGACGTCAATAATTTAACATGTGTAAGCGTAAAAGCGACATCTATCCTCTCTTTTACTCTCTCTTAACTTTCTAGAGTGTGTGTGCTCTTTCGGATTCTGCAGTTAGCTCGCGGATATTAGTAATATGTTAATGTGAAGTATCTCAGTTTGCAGCATATAAAAGCTTGGGTGTGAGTGTGTGGTGTGTGTCTCTGGCATTAGCCAGCGAGAGAGCATCTGTGGCGTTAGCCAGTGTGTGAGTATCTGTGGCGTTAGATAGCGAAGTGAGATATTGTTCAGCGAAGTGCTAGCCGATTGAAAGTAGCAGCGGGCCTCCAGTGAAGTGTAAAGGAGTTTCGATAGTTGACTTGAGAGTTGGCCGGGGTAAGAAATTTCATAGTAGTTTCATTTTGATTATTTGTGAATAAAGAATTACACACAGCCACGGGCTGTCTAATTAAGCTTTATCTAGTAGCTCAGCCAAGAGATAGTGAGAAGTGTTAGAAGGTGCCACGATTGAGCTCGTCCGGAGCCTGTGAGTATGCGTTTAGCTTTTTCATAGTATTCTCAGTTGTGTAAAATTAAGACTTGCTCCACTTCCCTTCAGCCCTCATCATTTTAATAAACTTTGTTGTTTTATCTTAAGTACTGAGTATGTCTGCATTTAACTCCCACCACGACCAACCAAACGTTATAAATGACACTCAGCATGCATATAACGTTATAAATGGCGCCCAACGAAACATCGGACATTGTGAGATTGTGCCACGTGTGTATTTCACCGGTGAGGGTGATATTAGTGAATTTTTAGTTAAATTAGATGATTATATTTTGTTCAATAATATACCTGAAAAAAGTAGATACGTAGTGCTTAAATGCTCATTGAAGGGCGAAGCACTTTTGTGGTTGGAAAATATAGGAAAGTTTTTGATTACTGATGAAGCGAAAAGATTTGAACAAACTGTGATTGAGTTAAAGAAGGCATTTCCTCCCGTTAAAGATAAGAGTATTTTGAGAAAAGAGTTCTATTGCAACTATTGGCAGAATATTTATGAGTTCGGAATTTGGATGAGGAAAATTTTTGCGCATTGGGTTTTTTGGACTTGGTGCGAATTCTAGTATTAGGAAAGTTATGGAGAGATTTTTGGTAAAATTATAGTTGTATTGCAATATTGAGGAAAATTTCGGAAGTTTAGTGTTTTGAGAAATTTTAGCACTCCCAGTGGAGTGGGCTGTTTTGAAAGAAGAAGTAATTAGTTTTGAAAGTTTTACGAGTTTTTGGAAGTTTTACGGAGGCTATTTGAAGATAGAAGAATGATTGGATTGAATATGTGAATTTTTGAGGCAAACTGAGGTTTTTTGGTTGTGATGGGTTAAAGTTAATATTTTAAAAGTTATGTTTTGGTTCTAAATTTCACCCATCATTGTGTTTTTTTTACGGCTCGAAATTTATAACAAGAAAAAGTCCTGGGCATGCATTTGGCCCAGTCCTTTTTCTCTGCGGAATCCGAGGGGGGTTGTGAGGGAGTGACCTTTGTTATAAAGGCACTTTAGTATTTCTGAGATCGTGACGTCAATAATTTAACATGTGTAAGCGTAAAAGCGACATCTATCCTCTCTTTTACTTTAACTTTCTAGAGTGTGTGTGTCTCTTTCGGATTCTGCAGTTAGCTCGCGGTTATTAGTAATATGTTAATGTGAAGTATCTCAGTTTGCAGCATATAAAAGCTTGGGTGTGAGTGTGTGGTGTGTGTCTCTGGCATTAGCCAGCGAGAGAGCATCTGTGGCGTTAGCCAGTGTGTGAGTATCTGTGGCGTTAGATAGCGAAGTGAGATATTGTTCAGCGAAGTGCTAGCCGATTGAAAGTAGCAGCGGGCCTCCAGTGAAGTGTAAAGGAGTTTCGATAGTTGACTTGAAAGTTGGCCGGGGTAAGAAACTTCATAGTAGTTTCATTTTGATTATTTGTGAATAAAGAATTACACACAGCCACGGGCTGTCTAATTAAGCTTTATCTAGCAGCTCAGCCAAGAGTTAGTGAGAAGTATTGGAAGGTGCCACGATTGGGCTAGGCCGGAGCCTGTGAGTATGCGTTTAGCTTTTTTCATAGTATTCTCAGTTGTGTAAAATTAAGACTTGCTCCACTTCCCTTCAGCCCTCATCATTTTAATAAACTTTGTTGTTTTTTCTTAAGTACTGAGTATGTCTGCATTTAACTCCCACCACGACCAAGCAAACCTTATAAATGACACTCAGCATGCATATAACGTTACAACATGTATATAAACTAGGGGTGCACAACCTGTGGCCTTCGGGCCAAACTTATACCATTAATTTTATGCAGAATAATTTTCCATATAATAATGACAGAAACTTTGCTATGTAGTAAAACAAACGTCACTTTTCAAATATTCTGGTGGCAAACAATTTTCTGGCAAAAAGGTTGTTCATCACTAATATAAACCATTATAATTCAATTCAAATTATCGTCAACAAATGTGAATATGAATATACTAAATTATAAATGAATTTACGAAAAGTAAAATTTGTGTATAAAACAAGTACAAACAAGGAATTGAAAATACAAAAAAAACATTGGAAAATGGAATTATTTGTGGAACCAATGCCTGATCAGTAATTGAAGTTAATATTTCGAGTTATATCGATTTAAATTACCCAATTTGAAAAAAAAAAAAAAAAAAAAAAAAAAAAATCTGACTTTACTTTTTTTTATAAAACTTTATAAGGAATTTTATGAGATGATTTTGTTTACAAGTTATATCATTAATCATCGCACACACATACAAAAAAATAAAAGAAAAAAAATCTAATTCAGCAAATATATTTTTTAAATGTTTCTCGACACCCTTAAATTAACATTATTTCTTGAATTACAGGCGTTTTAATTTATGTACATGTACAATCTCTTAAAATCTGTCAACTATTTCAATAGGCATATCTCTGTGAATTTTCCAGATATCAAGTGGAAATTTTTTGTGTTTAATTCAGGAATGGATTAGGAAAATTTCTTAATTGGAAATTTTACCTTACAAAGGCCGTATAAAAATTTAATATTTATATATTTTCAAACAGAGCTCACCCCCCTTCTCCAATGGGGTTGCAACTTATGTCATAAAATTCTGCAAATCCTATTTTTATGAAACATTACAATTTTAAGTATTTGTCAAGAGACTATATTGTAGGAAATCAACTGTTCTTTTGATCATTGAAGGACTATTGTGATCACATTACACAAAAAGAGGATATTTAGGATTGGGTTAGATATACAATTAATATTTAATTACAGCGTATCAGCCAATATTCGTAAACTATGCAACGTAGAAAATTCAGATTGGGGGAAGTAATAAAGACTGTACTCATATATCTACATATTTACAGATTATTAACCATTCACAAATATATTTAGGACTTAGGCGTAGAAGGGCTAATTAAATTACAGTCAATCATGGCAGGGCCGTAGCTAGAAGTGAACTGTAGGGGGGGGGGGGGGCGTCAAGAGAATTTAGAAGGGGCTCTTTTTTTTCTCTATCTCTCTATAACACATATTGATAAATTAGTGCATGTTCACATTGTAGGTGCTATGTCTGTTATTCAACTGTTCTAATAACTTCATTTTATGCTAAAAAGGTATATGATGATGAAAATTTTGAGTGTATAAATGGTACAAAATTAAACATCTTGTTATTATATCTTCAAATAGGATGAGGGGATTCTGAAACAGTTATTTTAGATCGAATTTAGTAATTTTGCAAAACTGTGAAAGAGCCTCAAAACTAAATTAGATTTTTGAACAGAATTTCGTTTGAATTTTCGGGACAGAAATTCATTTAGTGAGCTTGGAATCTTTTCTAGGAGAGGCTCAAAATATTTTAGGGGAGCTGAGCCGCCCATAGCACCCCCTTAGCTACGGCCTTGAATCATGGTAACTTTAACCTGTCAGGGTAACTTTGAGCCACGAGAGAAAAAAGATTCTTGAGTTAAGGGCAAAGTTTTGGTCTCAAAATATAGATAGCAGCACTGTATGAGTTTGATAGCTCATTGGAAATAATTCGTCGAGATTCCGCCCTGCCAGAATGGATCAAAGTTTCGTAAAGTTGTCTCCTGAATGACTGTCCTTGAAAAAAAAAATCATTATTTATTTTTTATTTTTTTATATACATCATGTAGGATATCGTGTGAAAGCTTTAGTGAAGCTGAACTCAAAAATACATTTCTTTTAAATTTTGAAAATATATTTTCGAAAATATCGTTGAAAATACAGTATAAAAATATATTCTCCCTCCCATTTATTTCATTTATTTCTGAAATCTGCTAACAGTCTCTGATGTATGTTCATCGTCTAAGCATCGACATGGAATAATCTTATCCCATCTAGATGATAAACCGTATTATATTTGCGTGTTTCAGGCAGGGGCTTCGCTAAGGGGGGGATGGGGGGAGCCCCCCCCCCAAACATTCGCGAATGTTGTTACACTTGACAAATTCACAAACTTAATTGGCAAATTTTCTTTAAAATTTTTAAAAAAACTATAATATATTTTTTTTATTTTTGAAAGAATCGGCAAAAATTACAAAACTAATTGGGAATATTATTAATCTTTTAACAAATCGGGGCTATATTATATTTTCTAATTGTGGTAAGTTGGCAAAATTGTAAAACAAGGGCGGATCTGGAGAGTCCTCAAGGAGGGGGCGATTTTAAAAATTGGGAGACTCGAATTTTATGCATAAGTCGGGGCTAATATTTTCACTGCGGGTCGGGTTTGGGTCCGGTTAACTTCTATATTTTCTGCGAGTCGGGTTTGGGTCCGGTTGATTTCTATTTTTCAAGCGGGTCGGGTTTGGGTCCGGTTGACTTCTATTTTTCAAGCGGGTCGAGTTTGGGTCCGGTTAACTTCTATTTTTCAAACGGGTCGGGTTTGGGTCCAGTTGATTTCTATTTTTAGCTGCTGATCGTGTTGACTAGTCAAGGACGTGCGAACAGAAAACTGCGCATGGGCAACGTTCCAGTTTACCCCCCTCCCCCCCCCAAAAAAACGACTTTTCTTGTGACAGGCCAAAAATGACGTTGGTAGTATAAATTTCCGGAACCGAGGCGACCGCCCCCTTCTTTTTGCACCGCGCTGTAACTAATACTTTTTCTGTGGTTTGCATTTATGTCCATTTGACTTCTACTTTTTGCAGTGGGTCAGGTTAACTTCTACTTTTTTGCTAATTGTTGGGTTTGAGACCGGTTGACTACTATATTTTGCTGCTGATCGGATTGACTTCTGTTTTTTTTTTTTTTTTTTTTTTTTTTTTTTTTCTTGCTGATCGGGTTAACTTATACTTTTTCGCTGTGGGTTGTGTTTGGGTCCGGTTGACTTTTTTTTTGCTGCGGGGTTAACATATACTTATAATATAAATCATAGTAGTAAAGCTCTACAATACGAACTAAAGTAATTTTTTAAAAATGTATTTCTTAAAATTTCGTTAAACAAATGTACAACATAAATCTATTTTTTATGAATAACAAATAAGTAAAGATACCAGCCCTCGGAATGAAGAATTGCACGCAGTGTTCCCCCCCCCCCCCCCGAAGCTATCAAATATCCCCCAGAAAATTTTGTGTTTTCAATGGTAAAAAGTGTAATTTCTCCCCGGGACTCTATTGTATCCAACCCCCCCCCAGAATCACAGAAGTCCCTCCCGGAGAAAAGTGTCTGAATTCAACAGAGATTGCACGAATAGCGGTTGGGCCAATAATACTTATCATACAGGCTGGGTCAGACACAGAACAAACGTTTAGCTTTTACTCAGGACCGAGTTCCGACCTGGAAATTTTGATCAGTAAAACATGAGTTCGGGCTCTTTTTCCAGTATTAGGTCCCACTTGAGCTCGACGATTTTAAATCCGAGCCAGCCCGAACCCAAAACATTTTGCTTCATCAGAGTCCGAGTCCAATATATTGGGCTCGGACTCTTCTATTGTATATTTTCGTTATAACGAAAATATACAATAGAAGAAAAAAATGCATTTTTTTATGTTCTAAAAAAATTATGATTTTTAAACTACATTTTACATAGAAATGTTACTCTTAAACGAAAATTTAAATTTAATACTATCAAAAGGAAAGTTTGGTATAAAATAAAAAAGTACTTTATACGTAAAAAAAATTCTCATATTTTGTCTCCTTTAAAAAGAAAATATTATGGACATGCTAATGAAGTGTGTTTTATGAACAAATGCATGGAACTTTAAATTACTGTCGAATCGAACAAATTAATCAATTTTCTATAAAAAGTGTACATTTTTAAGTACAGTAGAATCCCGCTAATTCGGACCCCGATAATCCGGATCTCCGGATAATTCGGATCGGTTTGGTCATTTTTTTTTTTAAGTTTGAGAAGCGATTGACTAATTTCCATAACATTAACTTGTTTCATCGTCGTATTCTAAATAAAAAAAAACTTTTTCTGACATGTTTTCGGAATAATTAAGCAAAGTAAACATTATTACTGTCTGCAAATATTCAATAAGTTTAACATAAAGGTGATTTTATGTTAGTATGTTATATTTTATTTCATTTTTTTTCTAATTCTCCGGATAATCCGGATTTTCGATAATCCGGATTGGGTCCGGTCCCAATTAAACCGAATTATCGGGGTTTTACTGTATAACCATTTCATTCCTCATAACAATCTTTTGGGATAGGCGTGACCTATCATAACAGACAATAATAGTAATTAAAAATTTTAAATTCCGATGCTTTTACAGGAATAGAGGAAACACTGCTCAATTGCTTTCTATCGGAATAATATGGAAATTAAATTTACTTACGAACAAAAGTGACTTCGTAAATTCTGGAGTACAACTTCAGCATCAGCAGAATTCACAAAAAAAGCAACAATCACTAAAATTATTTCCATATGAAAAGCGATTATGACCTGTGTACGCTGTGTACAATAGAAATCTAATATATGCGCCAACCGCAAACGAAAACTGGAAAAAAAATCCTCTTCGTATTAAACGTCTAAATAATAATAATAATAAACAATCCTATTGCAAAATAACCTCTGCTACAAACAAAAATCAAAACTAAAGACAAATTCATTATTCCCGCCTTTTCGTTGGCGCCAGAACGCCGACGGAAATGGCTAAAATAGGTTTGTAGAAATGACTAATAGAAAAAAACACAATTTCTGCTTCCCTTTCATTCTAATCAAAATGTTCAATATTGTGATTTGAAAAGGAATAAGTAATGTTTAAGGGGGAAAAAAAGTTCTTTTAATATTTTCCATTCATTGATAAAGAAAATTTATAGGTTTCAGAAAAAATGAGTCCGAGACCAAGCACTGTCTCATCTCTAATACAGATATTTAGGAAGAATGACTACAGGCCGGACTCGACATGGAAGAAAAACAAGTCAGGCTCGACCTAAAGCGGCAAAAAAAAGATCAGGACACGGCCCGCCTCTAAAAGTTAGAAGACCTGACCCAGCCCGACCCTCGGGTGTGCAGTCACCCTTTCGCCATCTCCCCCCCCCCCAACCTTAGATCCACCATTGCCTGATTCATAAATAAGTGCGGCCCGACCCGGGCCGCGCCGCACCGACCTTGAAATTCAGCCTAAGTCCTATTCCATGAAGATCTCTCATGTTGATTTGAAAACCTTTATGGTCCCAAGGGGGGAGGGGGGGCGATCGTCCCCTACATCGCCTCCAGAAAAAAATAAGACCCGATCCGCCCCGGTTCTAAAAATGTAAAGACTTGACCCAGTCCCGATATAATTAAGTTGGCGCGACCCGACCCGGGTCGCGCCCATCTCGAATTTAGATCTAACCACTTTTCCGTGCGTGCATCTAATGTCATTTTGCAGATCCTTTATTGGGCTCAAGGGGGGGGCTATCGCCCCATCGCCCCCCCCTTAGATCCGCCATTGTTGTAAAATGAGTTGGCAAATATTGAAATTTGACTTGGCAATTTTAGGTCCTCTCCCCCCTCAATAAAAAGTCTTACCGATGGCCCTGGTTTCAGGAGAATATTGTGTAATACTGCCATCTATTGACTTTATTTCAAACTAAAGATTGCTGAGTGCCCAATCCTATTTTCTTGACCCACCTCATTAAAAATGCCAAATTTATCTTAAAAAAAAAAAAAAAAAAAAAAAAAAAAAACCCGAAGATTTTGATTGACACTAGTTTTGGTTTTATTTTTATCACGCTATCGGCCTTTTCCATAGTATATTAAACTATGCCAAATATGCCTGTAGTGTTTTCGGTAACGAAATGTTTAACAAGAGGTTATTAAACTATCGATTTTATTATTATTCTACAAAGATATTTGAATTACATAATTCCATTAACATTGTTTGACTAAATTTATCATTATAAATAAAAGTTAATTGAATTGTAGAAAGAAAAGTAAATGAAAACATCCTTCAATTCAATTATGATGATCATGAACATTTTAGTGGTTGAAAACCTATAAAAACAAATGTTTTATTAAAGTATAAAGGGAGATAACAAATCAAATAACATAATAAAACTTAAGATTTAGTTATACTAAATCAAAAAAAAAATTATAATGCAGTTATTTATAGGCTGTAATGTCAAGTTCGGAGAACAAATCCTACTTAAGAGTTTGTGAATGCTCATTTAATGTTACGCAATTCTCCCTAGATTTTTGTCATTTTGATCGAACACCAGCCATTTTGAAACTTCATGGGCATGTGTATATCTTTTTTTTTTTTTTTTTTTTTTTGGTCGAAAAGTTAAATTACAAAATAAACTAGAAAGAAAAAAATCCAACTATTAAAATAAGACGTGGTAGAAAAAAGAAAGATGTAGGAGGCAAATTTAC
Organism: Maratus speculifer; assembly: GCA_964019185.1. Lineage (NCBI taxonomy): Eukaryota > Metazoa > Arthropoda > Arachnida > Araneae > Salticidae > Maratus > Maratus speculifer. The sequence continues at coordinate 39,534,769 of OZ025295.1, read as the reverse complement.
CCCCTTGGGGACGAGCGTCACGTATACGTGCCGCAAAATGGCTTAAGAAAGCTTGTTTATTCCCACCATTAAAATTTTACTGAAAAATTTGCCTTAATAAATCGGAGCATTTTCTGGATTAAATAAGGCACAAATTTCTGTTTTAAAAAACCGGTGACAAAACATTAAAATTTTCGTAAAAAGCTTTCGTCGAGAAGGGGTTAAACGCACACTGTTCGATAAGCCTAAAGTATGCTAAAAAGCAAATAACTTAGGGAAAAATCACACAAACTGGAAGCCCTACTGCTTCCTGAGGTTGCTATACATCAAATGTCCCAGCCCAAGCAAACTTGGTTTTAAGCATATAAAAATAAATATATAAGTGTTTCGTAAAAAAATACTAGAATCTCTATTAATTTAAATCTCTTACCTCGGATGTAGGTTATTCGCTTTTATTTGGTGTATCTCGTCTAAATGATAAGTACCGTATTTACTCGTGTATAAGGCGCACCCCTACTTTACAAGTAAAAATGGCGATTTCTTAAAATCTCGTGTATAACGCGCACCATAAATTTGAAACGCTAATAAAAAATGACCAAATGAATTTCTGTAAAAAAAAAAAAAAAAAAACAAACATTACACCTGTCCAGAAAACAAGACGAATATGCATTTTTAGACTTCGGGTTGTAAGAGAATGACGGGAAATAGCAATTGAGTGACGGTAAAGAGAATTGCTAATTAACGTTTAGATAATGTCACAAGTTCTGTTGTATAAAAAACTGCAAGGAGTGAAATAAATATGCAGTAATACTTCAATTAAGTAACATTTTCCGAGTTTTAATATCTTCTTTGAATAATTTCTTGTTTCATATGTATATAGTTAGACTGCATCCAACAGTAAAAAATTATTCCGTATATAAAAAGAGTGCGCCTTATACAAGAGTAAATACGGTATATTCTTCAGAAAACATCCCTTTTGGCGAAACTATAACATTTAATTGACAAGACGAAAATAAATATTACATGAATTCTCTTTTATAACTCAACATCAAATTACTCGGTATTAACTTTATTATTATAGGAAATAATAAACTTCCATAACTTTCTAATTCGATTCCCAATGATTTTAAACTGCAAATATGTATTTCGCAAGTATCATACAAATTTCGCAATTCTTTCAAACTAGACAAATTACGGACAAGTGGCAAATTTAATAACTTGTTAATGTGAGATCTGATTAATATCTCCTTTTTTCCGTAGCGGTTCTCTAAAATATTAATAGCCATATTATAATTTTCTTCAGAAATTGATAATCCTTGAATGGCAATTTGCGCCGATGATTTTAGAAGACTTTTTAAATATGTAAATTCATCTATTTTACTTATTTCATCGTTGTCATGAATAGCTGATTTAAACTGACTATAAAATTCTTGCCAGTTTTCTAAATTGCCATCGAATTTCTCAATGTTCAGCTTAGGCAGGTTAACACGAATTCTATGCTCAGCCGTCAGAGGCAAATTTGTGTTCAAATTACCAGAGGCAGCAGCCAAATTTGAAACGAGATTACTTTCCCCTTTCTGTAAATCTTTCATTTTGCGATTCAATTTAGTTTTCACAGAAATAAATTTTTTCCCATAGTCTTGGTTTTATTCAAAATCTACCTCTAAACTTTTTAAATCTTTTATTTCTACTTCAATACATTTATACAATTCAAGAAATTGATTTTCTTTATCATTAATTTGCGCAGACGATTCTTCTGACCAAAGAATATCAATTGTACTACATCATGATTTTCAAATACGTCATTAATATTATTCATAAGCTTCGTTGCGCTAGTCTTAATAATTTTCCGTTTTAATTTTAAAACATCTAAAGTTTCAATTTTAATATTCTCAAAAGAAATAAATGCTTATCAAATAATAATACTTAAACCAAATAAATGCGCAACGTATGGGCGCCAAAAATGTTTTCTAAAATATATTACAATCTCTATTAATCTAAAACTCTTACCTTGGATGTAGGTTATTCGCTTTTATTTGGTGTATCTCATCTAAATGATAAGTATATTCTTCAGAAAACATCCCTTTTGACGAAACTATAACATAATGCGTACAGTTGTACGTCTCGTTTGCTCAAAACAATCATAGAACAACACCAACAAAATAAATAAATAAATAAATAAATCAAAATAGAATACAAAAAGGTCATTAGTTCACAAAGCTTACAAAATGTTCGTCCGCCATGGAGTTTGGAAGTTGACTGTCTGAAAACGCAACAATAAGTATATTCAAAGCATATCAAGCAAAAGAAAATCATATTATTTTTTCGCATTACTTCATTAACAAAATAGCTGATTTTTGACTGATTTTAATTTGCTTTTTACACTGAAATTGATGAATATATTTATTTTAACTATGAAAGAAAGATGATTATTTCCATTTTTCATAACAAAATTATAAAATCTTTGGATGTGTAAACTGAATATAAGTGTCATAAAAGGAGTTTATATTTGTATATTTATTACACGAGATTAAATTTCCTGTACAAGCAGAGAGTCAATCGAATGAAATTACAATAGTAAATGCATTCTTGCGTAAACTCAAATAATAGAACAACACAATTACTAGAAATTGAGAACCTAAGATTAAAATAACAACGGGAGGAAAAAAATGCAAGAAAAAATAATTTATTATATCATTGCAGAAAGTTGTATTTAATGTGATAATTCTAATATTACTGAGAACTTAAAAATCTTATATGCTTTTAAATTTACATATACCTTTTTTTTAAGAAAAATTATTGCAGTATATTACATGTTATGCATATTACATAAAATATTAGTGAGATTGTAACGGATGGGTGCTCGTACTGGGGGTTATTTGTGACGGTGGGGTGGGTGAATGCAGACATAACTCAAGATATAAATTAAAACCAGTTTATTTAAACTGTTAGAACTCAGGGGAAGTGGAGCTTTCAGTTCGTTACTTTCGATAACTAGACACAATACTACAAGATTAAACTCATAAATATACTCAGAGCTCCGCCACTAGACTCAGTCGGGGCACTTCAAATAAACTTCTCACTTAGACTTCGGCTAAACTGCTAGATAAAAGCTTTATTAGACAATCCGTGGCTGTACAACACTCCTTATTAACTTTGAAATACGCAACGTAATTAATACTATCTCTTACCAACGGAAAACTTCTCGAATAGCTCCGCTCTGAATGAACTAAGTCGGCAAATGCTGCTGGCGGCTCACTGCAAAACTCCTTGCTATCTCACTGGAGGCTCAATAATGACTTGCTATAACTCCAATCTAATTCAATTTTCTGCTTCTCCACATACTACTAGCGGGCCTGCGCCGCTACACACCCCCTCTAGCTGGCTTCCGCCGCTAGACACACTCTTCACACTCAAACTGAAAGTTTTTATATGCTGCAAACTGAGATAGTACAAATTTGCATATTGCTCTTAACCGCGACATAAATTATAGAACCGAGGAAGACACGCACGCTCTAGAAATTTAAAGTAAAAGAGAGGATAGATGTCGCTTCCACGCTACACATGTTAAATCATTGACGTCACGATCTCACAAAAATGCTAGAGTGCCTTTATCCCAAAGGTCACTTCCTCACAAGATTAGTACACAATGACTAGTAGAACCGACGTTGAAGCTTGCAGATCTGTAGATTTATGTATCTCTCTTACGTTGCTTTTGGAGCCGTCCTTATAACCCTTCTCCCCAGGGCCGTAGCTAGAAGTGAATAATAGGAAGAGAGGCTCAAGAAAATGTAGGGGGCGGGCTCATGTTTTCTCTCTGTGTGTGTGACGCAGAAAGATAAATTAGTATATTTTAACACTGTACTTACTATTTTTTCACTAAACTGTTACATTAAATTCATTTTATGCTAAGAAAAGAATAGGATGATGAAAAATTCAAGTGTTTAACTAGTGCAGTATTAAACATCATGTTAGATTCTTATGCGCAAATAAGATGAGCGAGTGTTGAAATATTTATTTTAGTTACAATTTAATATTTTTTCGAAACTGTGAAAGGTCTTCAAAACAAAATTATATTTTTGAACAGAATTTCCTTTGGATTTTCGGGACATAAATTCATTTAGTAACTTTGGAATCTCTCCCAGGGGAGGTTTAAAGTTTAAAATGTTTCAGGGGGAGGGCTAAGTCGCTCATAGCACCCCCTTAGCTACGACCCTGCTTCTCCCTGTAATCCTAAGGGAAACTGCAAGCTGTAATGCACATTTCCTTGGAAATTACCCGATCTTGATGATGAAATTTGAAATCCATGTTCACTGGATTATGCCCAAGATTTATGGAAGACAGTTTTTTTTTCTGCAGTTAAAACTTTTTATTTCAAAGTAATGGCAATTTTTCAGAAATTTTTCATTTCTAGATATTTTTTTCTTTTTATTTTCAGAAGGCAATTAAAATTTTGAAAAAAATTATCTGCCAGCTATGATTTTATGTGCATACTCTACCACCCATTTTTTTAAAAACCGAAATCGCTCGGTTACTGAGATAATAGGATTTATTGCTGAAAACCATAAATTTTCGAAGAGTTAAAAAATTACACACTTTTAACTTATGTGAAATTTTTTGCACAGTTTTATTAAACACATGACTTAAAGTATATATATAAACACTTGTATAAAATTTGGTTACATATAATTAATGGAGTTTAAAATCGCAGAGTAAAATTAATGTGAGTAGGTGCGTTCTAGTCTTCACTTAAGAGCCCACACTACTGATTGCAAAAGACCCGGATGATAATGTAAAGTCTATGGGGGCGTTCTTTTCAAATATCTCGCTCAAATTTTAATATTTTGACGTGATGTTGTTTGCATAGGATAGCTGAGGACGATCCGCAACAGGCCTAGTTTTTACTTTTTCAATTTTGGTTATATTCTTTTTATGTTAGGATAGTTTCAGTTACAAGACCGGTTCTGAAAGTTAAAGTATTTATTTATTTTTTTAATCTGACACCAAAATCGAAAAAATAAAAGCTAGGCCGGTTGTGGATCGTCCTCAGCTATCCTATGCAAAAAAAAAAAAAAAAAAAAAAAAAAAATCACGTCAAAATATTAAAACTTGAGCGAGATATTTGAAAAGAACGCCCCCATAGATTTTACATTATCATCCGGGTCTTTTGCAATCAGTAGTGTGGCGTCTTAACATATGATATAAATACATGATTTCCTAGCTTACTCCTCCTTCTTCTCCATTCCAAAAATTTATTTAACGACTATATTTGAAGAAATATTTCTGTTAAAAATTTTCGCACCAATTTTTATTCAGTGTAAGGATAAGTAAAAATCAGTCAAATGGCTACACGATGCATTTAAAGATAACTGCATCAACAATAATTTTATATTATTTACAGCAATGATAAAAGATAAAACGTAAGTTATCTAATAACATCCCTTATTCATTTAATTAGCTATGTGAGCTTTTTATTTTCAACTATGATTTAATTCTTTTTTTAGATTAGCTTGATATTTTGATGCTTTTTTTATGAAACATTGCATCAACTATAGTGATTAATAAAAAAAAAAAAAAAAAAAAAAAAAAAAAAAAAAAAAAAATCAACTCATTTCTTTTAATTTGATTATAAAAGAGATAGGTTACTTACCGGAATAAATAGCACCACGTGAGTTTGAGTGAACCAGCTGTTTTTGGCACATACATTGTATTATCTTTACTTTTATTTTATTTTATATTCACTTTTTGCAAAGGAGAAAATAGTGTCAGCCAGTAGCGATCAAGCACAGTATCTGCAACTGGAAAAAACAGATGTTGTAGAACAATTAAATTGTCTAGGTATGTTTGAAGCCTTCAGTTATTTCGAAAGTAGTTTTAACAATTTACAATTATATTGCTTTAATATTTTATGATTTCAGCTAACGTTTTATTTGTTGTTGTCTTAATTTTTAGAGGACTTGCAAATATCTCACCAATTCCGTATAATGTTTTTCTCGAAAACTGCAAAATACTCTGATTTAGATGGTTAACCAATAATTAAACATTTCACGCGAGGCATAATTTTTTTTCCTTCTTAGATTTTTAATTTTCTTTTTAATTAGGTAAATATATAATTTCCCGCGTTTCCCACCCCCCTCCCAAAAAATTTAACAGTTACAAAAATTCTTCTCGGGGAAAATGACAATATATAATTTTATGGATAAAGAAAATATTTGATATGTATAATAGTTTTCGTACCTATTTAAATATTGTTTGACATATAAGTGTTGTTTATCAGGTTGCACTTTTAAATGTATTTACATTTATTAAAAGTTTATTTTTAAATTTATAAAAAAATGTATTAGATAGAAATCTTTCTATTCTTAAAAAGAGAGGGTAACTAACGATTTCGATTCCGTAATATAATATATCATGACAAAGACTTCTTGGCTTATACAGTTGAACATCATTAACGTGAACACAGAAGGGGAGTAATTTTTTGTTCGCGTTAAAAGTAGTTTGTATTATCCGAACTTAACCTTCCTACCCTGAATAGGTCGAATCGACCCGTTTCTATCCTATATTTTATTCGATTTGAACCAGAAATTTCTTTATACACCTTAAATAAAAGATTCTGAGAACTAAGTTAAATAAATAGGTAAAATAGCTTTAAATAAAAATTCTGGTGTCAAATGTTTTTAATCAACTTTGAGTAATTTTCAACAGGGTAGGAAGGTTAAATACGTTACATGCACCTGGACGGGGCAATCGGAAACTGTTTCTGTTAAAAGAAATTCGCGTTAAGCATGATGAGGTTTGACTATAATAAGAAAAATATTGCACATTAACTGACTCACCCGGCGTTGCACGAGACCGTGATAACCATTATTCATAAAAAAACAACTATAATATTAACAAAAATCCAAAAAGAAAAAAAAATCAATTCTAAAAGCACAAAAACTCGAAAGATCCTTAAAATTTACTTTGGAAATTACACTGACAATCGCATTAAAAATCGATGAAATACAAAAATCGAAGCATACAAATTTTAGTAAATTAAGCTAAAAGTTTGAAACAATTTTCTTTTTATCAATATAAAAAAATACCCGCAAAATAAGAAAAAATGCTAAAAATTGCATTAAAAAATTTGTTAAAAATTCAAAAATCACTGCACGAATTCCGAATAAATTTACTAAAAAGAGAACTAAATTTACTATGCTGGTTTAAAAGGTTAAAACCGTATTCCATTCATGATTGTGGAAAAATCGCCCGAAACATTAAAAAAACGCTAAAAATCGCCTAAAAATTAAATCAAAAAATCTAATCAAAAAATTTTAAATCGGGCTTCTAGGGGCAAAACTTCATCTATAGAGATACCTTCACCCCAAATTTTGTAATTCGAAGTGTTGCAGTCTCTTCAGAACAGCGCCGACACACTCACAAACTTATCCCTTTATTATCATAGAAGATAAAAATATGAAAGCTTGTAGTTCCATAAAGAAATCTGTGACAAACAATCTGAAACAGGCAGTTTTTTACATTCAGTAATTATTTTAAACTTTATTTAATATTAAAATTAGTCAAAATAACACAATTAAAAAATCTTTTTATAATTAAGAACTATGTATAGAAATTTAATCATCTTTTGCAGTCACATACTGGATTTAGCTGCGCTGTGTAGTGTCCCGACATTTTTATAATATATCTTATTTTTTAAGTTTAAACATTTTTTAATTCTTTATTAAAAATTTCATTTGTTTTTTAAAGGAATGCTTTCAGAAATGAAAACATTTTGTTCAAATTTACATAAAGGCGATGAAATAATCTCGATTAACGAAGTTAAAAGATATATGAAGATAAATATGGTGTAAACACAATATTGCATGTATTACTATATATGTATACAGCCTCTCACCATTTTGCTTCATTTTGGGAACAAAGGATTTTGAGTCTATTCTATCGACAATAATTTTCTGAATTTTCAAGCTATACAAGAGAAGAACTTTTTTTACTTTCACAAAATTTCCTTGATACATTTAGCTAATGTATTATGCAAATTATATTTTGATTGCATTCGCGCATGCGCAATGAAACATTCTTGAGTAAACTTGCCCATTTTTCATTTCATTTTTATTATTTTAAAATTCGGATTTTAGGATATTATTATAAACAGTGCTGTTTGTCATAATTTCTGAAAAAAAAAAAAAAAAATACATTAAAAATTCTGTAAATTATAAGCAAAAGACTTGGCAAAATTTAAGACTGTATTTCTATATACAGGGTGTCCCTAAACAAATGGTATATACGCTAGGGGGTGATAGAACACATCAAGACGAGTAATAGTAAATAGGAAACCAAGGGTTCCAAACGTTTTCCAAAGGAGATAGCCGCCATTAACGTTTGGGGTCCAAAATTTCAAATACACATAAAAAACGAAAAAATTGGTCGATTGATTTGCGGTTTTCACTAAAACTATTCTTTATGTTGGAATTTTCTTGAAGATAAATTATAAAGATAAATTTCGAAAAATGTCGATAGAGGGCGCAAAGTAATGAAGTAATGAAAAACTATTTTTTGTCGTGATTTTTTGCATCTCATTAAATGGTTTCGTAAGTTTAGACTTAAACTTAAATTTTGAGCTCAAAATCTGAATAGTTGGAAGCGGTTAAGTAGCACAAACTGAACTGTGTTCAGAGGGTTTTAATTTCAAATGATTATAAAAAACGCAAAAATTGATCGATTGATTTGCGGTTTTCACTAAAACTATTCTTTATGTTGGTATTTTATTGAAAACGAATTATAAAGATAAATTTCAAAAAATGCCGATAGAGGGCGCTTTAGACTTTGGATTAACGAAATAATCCATCATAATACTATTTTTTGCCGTTATTTTTTGCATCGCATTAAATGGTTTTGTAAGCTTAGATTTAAACTTAAATTTTGAACTCGAAATCTGAATAGTTAGGAGTGGTTAAGCAGCACAAACTGAACTGTGTTCAGAGAGTTTAAATTTCAAACGAAACGGAAAACTATAAAAAACCGGAAAAAATAGTCGATTCGTTTGCGGTTTTTGCTAAAACTACTCTTTAAAACAGGGTTTTCTTGAAAATAAATTTTAAAGTTAAATTTCACAAAATGCCGATAGAGGGCGCCTTAGACATTGGAGTAGCGTACAACTATTTTTAACCGTTATTTTTTAAAATCTCATTAAATGCTTTCAAATGCTTAGATTTAAATTTTGAGATCAAATTCTGAGTCGTTGCGAGTGTTTAAGTAACACAAAAGTGAACTGTGTTCGAGAGGGGGGGGGGGTTAAATTTCAACTCCTGAACACATTTCAGTTTGCGCTTCTTAATCCCTCCCAACGATTAAAACGTTAAAATTTGTTTTGGTTACTCTGAATTTTAAGGCGCCCTCTAACGGAATTTTTTTAACTTTATCTTTAAAATTCATTTTCAAGAAGATACTGACTTAAAGAATAGTTTTATTTTAAACCGCAAACGAATCGACCATTTTTTCCGTTTTCTATTATCATTTGAATTTTGAACCCTCTTAACCCTGTTCAGTTTGTGCTACTTAACCACTCCCAACTATTCAGATTTTGAGCTCAAAGTTTAAGTTTAAGTCTAAGTTTACGAAAACATTTAATCAGATGCAAAAAATAGCGTAAAAAGTAGTTGTTTGTTACTCCAAAGTTTAAAGCGCCCTCTATCGGCATTTTTCGAAATTTATCTTTATAATTCATTTTTAATAAAATATCGACATAAAGAATAGTTTTAGTGAAAACCGCAAATCAAACGACCAATTTTTGCATTTTTTATAATCATTTGAAATTTAAACCCTCTGAACACAGTTCAGTTTGTGCTACTTAACCGCTTCCAACTATTCAGATTTTGAGCTCAAAATTTTAGTTTAAGTCTAAACTTACGAAACCATTTAATGAGATGCAAAAATCACGGCAAAAAATAGTTTTTCATTACTTCAAAGTCTAAAGCGCCCTCTATCGGCATTTTTTGAAATTTATCTTTATAATTTATTTTCAAGAAAATATCAACATAAAGAATAGTTTTAGTGAAAACCGCAAATCAATCGACCAATTTTTCCGTTTTTTATGTGTAATTTAAATTTTGGACCCCAAACTTTAATGGCGGCTATCTCCTTTGAAAAACGTTTGGGACCATTGGTTTCCTATTTACTATTACTCGTCTTGATCTGTTCTATCACCCCCTAGCGTATATACCATTTGTTTAGGGACACCCTGTATATAAACAATTCTCTACGAGTATACATACTAACCTCATAAAAATGAACACTGTTTATTACAATAAGCTTCGTAATCATAATCTACAGTTTGAATGCTTTTGTTACATTGGTTTTTACAGAGTTATCTAAAAGATGTTCATTAGTTTTCAATATATTGATGGTCTTCTATGGGATTTCGGGAAAACGAAAAATCTTAGCGGAAATATATGACCTATATTATTCTGTTTACACACCTGGAGTTTCAGGAAAATCCCTTATGAAATTTTAAAAATGTTTTGCAAAACGTCTAAAATCGCAAGTGACCGGTCATCATTTGCCATACAATGTATTTAGATCTAAGAAGAAAGAAGTAGTCTTTAAAGTAACTTCATATTGGCATTAGTGTAATTTCCGTGATATAAATTTTATTTTAACATTTTTCATTTTAATGGCTGTTATTTTTGAAAATTCTGAAATATGAACAAATTTAAAGCTATTGAAACTTTTTATATTATTGCGTGCAGCGTAAATAATAAGTATTTAATATGGGATGCTTAATAAACAAATTCAAAAGAAGATGGTATGGACTTCTGCATTTTCGAGATGGACTAGTCTTTTTTGCCCATGTGCACTTCGGACCAGATTTCTAGCAAACGTGGTACATCAGTAACTTTATCTTTAAAATTATATTATGGTGCGAGGATAAGTGCAGGGTACGGAAAGTTACATTAAACCCAGGTTTCCAGAAGCAACTAATGATAATGCATACGATCTTTACTTCACTTTACTGTTTAACCTCGTAGTTATCGTGTGATCAAGAACAACAGGTGAAATATTTTTGCAGTTGGAATCAGTGTTGCCAGATGGGCTACTTATTTTAAATGCAGATTCTTGACTGGCACCATTTTCTTGTAATAGTAAAATGCCCCACATATAATGACATGTTAATAAAGGCAAAAACAAAAGGAATTTTGCCATTTCAAAAATGTGGTGCGAATCAAGAAATTTGAATTTTAAAAAAAGTAGCCCACTGGCAACACTGTTTGGAATTATACTTAGTAAAATTCGCTATTTAAGAATCAATTATTAGCCAACAATAATAAGAGGGGATATATCGTGTATATTTAATATTAAAAAACATACATTTAATAAAAAAAATTTAAATTATATCTCAAATTTAATTTTTTACCATATTTAATTTTTTAGTAACACGGTATTATTATCTTACAGGTTTATTCAAAAATCTGATGTATGAAACGAATTTATTGCAACTTTAAACAAATATGTCTTTGGTAAGTGTAATCTATTTGTTTTTTCTTTGTACAAAATTCTTGTAAAATACTCTTGTATTTATTAATTTAACATCTTAAATTTACTTTTGAATAGTATTCTACTCTATGCAAGAATTCTTATTTAGTTATCGTAACATTATTATATGTTTATTTTCCAACAAATTCTCCTGTTAAAATTTTAAATCTGAATATATTATTAAATATTCATACTATAATTTCCAGATTCTTCTGTAATAGGTTTATCATAAATCCCGTTTCCTTTCTTTAGAATGTAACAATGGGTATAAAATTATTCCCGCTCCATACATACAAATGAATAAATAAAATTAAATAAAATTAATGTTTTTTAAAAACCCTGATTTTTTATCTTTATTTTTCTTCAAAATGGTAAATAAGTTTACTCCTTCTCCTTAAAAAAAAATAACAATAAAAAAATAAAATAAAATAAAATAAACGAAAAAATTTTGAATATTTAAAATTTTCTGATTTTCTTTCAAGTAGTAAACCATGGTGAACGGCAATAATATATACCAATTACATATATGGCAATCCGAATATATTTATACGAGTTTCAGAGCAGATAAAGAGACAGATAAACAGTCATGTAAGCTAAATACATAAATACTTTTAAATCGTGTTTTAAAATATTAAAATGATATTCGATTCTATGAACCCTGGTTAAGAATGCGTGTAAAAATAAAATCATACATACAGGTAGGAAAACTTTGTAACTGTGTCTGAAAACGTAAAAGGAAATCTCTCATTGTGAATTAAAGATACAAGAATGACTCAAACGACTCAAACTAGGCATACACTTATTTAGCAACATTCTATATACGTGAATAATATTGCATTTTATAAATCTGAATTGAGCCGATGTTTAAATTTTCCTCAGCTACGAGTTTTCATGGATATTGTCCAGTTAGTCCTGATACTGACTCGGCCGTATTCTTCTACGCTCTTGGATGCAATTTACAGATTGATTTTTGGTGCCCAGAAAGAATTACCTCCCATCGAAGATAAGATTTTATTACTTTCAGCAGTTAATTTAGCACGAAAAATTCGCAAAAAACAGGTAAGTTTTGTATGTTCTTTTAATCTAATATAAGATTTTTTTTAAATTGTAGCTAAGCGATATTATTTATTTATATATTTGATGACCTCTTGCACTGTAAAACTAGTCGTTGGGGGCCACTGTAACTATTTTTAAAATGCATTGCAATTCCAAAACAAAATTTAAACGTATGTTTCAATATTTTTAATATACATATAGTAATGCTGTATTAATGAATTTCTGATGAACCAACTTCGACAAATTATATAAAGCGCCAAACTATTCATGTAGTACCAGATTGCGTAAAAGAAATATCCTTACAACTCCAAAAATAATAATAATATTAACTTACAGTTTACTGCGTCGGATTGTCTCATTTCCAATTAAAATACATCTTTGAATTGAAATTTGAATGAAATACAGAGTCATAAAAAATCAAAGAATAAAGGAAAACAGAATTACAAATATATCGGCAACTGATAATCCAATCGACTTCGTTCTTTAAGCAAAATTTGTGTCATTTTATTGCCTTTTATGTCCATTCCTTAAAATAAAAAAAATCGAACATTTTTATATACCTTTCATCGGAACGAATTTTTCGAGAGTCCGAAAAAAATAGTTCCAGATAATCGAGGTTACTGATATTCAATAGGCTTCGTCCCATTCTTACATACTAAGTACATACAAAATTCCAAGTCTCTATTTCAATTTGTTCTGGAGATATAGCGTTTACAGACACGCAGACAGACAGACTCACGGACGGACGGCAATTTTTTTTTCTAAAAATATGTTTTTCGAAATCTCTAGTAACTGAAATGTGTAAATCCGTCAAAATAAAAAATTCGATTTGCAAGACTTACCCTATACTACATGTTATGGGTAAGTAAAAAGGAAATTTTTTCTTAACACTAGAATAACCGCGTTTCTTGTATACCTAGAAATACCAAGGTGGGTCATATCTGACCCATGGCCTTTAAGGTTATTGCTTTTGTTTTGTATGGGAGATAAAGAGATAAAATAAGGATTTATGATTTATGCAATGGTTTTAAATTGATGATTAGTAAAATTCAGCTTTTTAACTATTACATAATATGAAAGTTTGTGAATAAATACCACCAACAAGATTTTTAATTTCTATTTTTTAAATAGATGCTTTGAGGTTATTTGGGCCCTTTTACATTATATATGCATATGATTTATCGATTTAAATCATGAAATAAAGTTTCTATCAATTAATAAGATACTAAAAGACAATAAATTTAAATATCTGTATCTCATTATTTTTTTTTTTTCATTATAAAATTTTTTATACAATCAATTTAACTAAAATGCCATGATATTTTGTTCTTTTCTGCTTCTTTTTTCTTTTCCTTTTTTTTACATAGTGTAGATACGAGCTACAAACACTAAACAGTTTCAAACACAGCATTTGTTTTATTGTCTCAGAATTGTTTTTTCTGGAAATTTTTTCATTGGTTTAAAACTACTTTGGTGATGCATGAACAGAAGAAGAGTATTTAAGTCTATTTTCGAATTGAAGATTCTTTAGCTCATAGTATAACCTGCTGTATCTTCAAAAACTACCTAAACATTTATGACCGTTAACTCTGGAACCACCAGATTTTGCATACGTCATGAAGGAGAAGATATTGATCATTGCGGCTCTATTTTCCATACATTCAAAATTTTCACTTCTTAAAAGTTATTTAAGAAGTGAATTTTTTAAAAGTTATTTAAGAAGTTAAAAGTTATTTAAGAAGTGAATAATTTATTTTGTCTCACTTTCTCCTTTTAGGTAGCTTTCATTACAAAAAGTAAAAAGCTACCTATTGCAGCCGTCCGGAGGAAAGCACTTCCGGAAAATTTTGGTATATTTTCACCGATCATGACCCCCAGACCCCAAAACCACCCTCCGTTCAAATGTTGACATATATATATATATAACCATATATATATATATATATATATATATATATATCTATCTGATTTTTGTCATGCGATAACTAACGTATTTATGAACCGATTTGAATGAAACTTGGTATGTACATAGTACATACAAATGTCTCGACCGAGTTCGTTGGCCAGCATCATCCGCCATTTTGTTTCAAAATGGCGGCCATTTTAAATTTTTTAAAAAATTTAAAATTTAAAATTAAATGCGAAAAAATTAAAATTTGAAAAATATTTTTCTTTTACGTGTTAGAACTTAAAACAAAGATTCCAGAACACTTTTTATTTTGTCAATATCTTAAAAAATGATTGAGTTATAGTACTTTGAATTTTTCTTATGGCTGACATTTTGAAACGATCTGATTTTTGTCAAGTAATAACACGCGTATTTATGAACCGATTTCAATGAAACTTGGTATGTACATAGTACATACAAATGTCTCGACCGAGTTCGTTGGCCAGCATCATCCGCCATTTTGTTTCAAAATGGTGACCATTTTAAATTTTTTAAAAAATTTAAAATTTAAAATTAAATGCGAAAAAATCAAAATTTGAAAAATATTTTTCTTTTACATGCTAGAACTTAAAACAACGATTCCAGAACACTTTTTATTTTGTCTATATCTTACAAAATGATTGAGTTATAGCACTTTGAATTTTTCTTATGGCTGACATTTTGAAACGATCTGATTTTGTCACGTGATAACACGCGTATTTATGAACCGATTTCCATGAAACTTGGTATGTACATACTACATACAAATGTCTCAACCGAGTTCGTTGGCCAGCATCATCCACCATTTTGTTTAAAAATGGTGGCCATTTTAAATTTAAAAAAAAAATTAAAATTTAAAATTAAATGCGAAAAAATTAAAAGTTGAAAAATATTTTTCTTTTACGTGTTAAAACTTAAAACAGCGATTCCAGAACACTTTTTATTTTGTCCATATCTTAAAAAATGATTGAGTTATAGTACTTTGAATTTTTCTTATGGCTGACATTTTGAAACGATCTGATTTTTGTCAAGTAATAACACGCGTATTTATGAACCGATTTCAATGAAACTTGGTATGTACATACTACATACAAATGTCTCAACCGAGTTCGTTGGCCAGCATCATCCACCATTTTGTTTAAAAATGGTGGCCATTTTAAATTTTAAAAAAAAATTAAAATTTAAAATTAAATGCGAAAAAATTAAAAGTTGAAAAATATTTTTCTTTTACGTGTTAAAACTTAAAACAACGATTCTAGAACACTTTTTATTTTGTCTATATCTTAAAAAATGATTGAGTTATAGCACTTTGAATTTTGCTTATGGCTGACATTTTGAAACGGTCTGATCTGAACGATCCATCATGTTGCTTTAAAATGGCATACACTTTATGATATCGTGGAATTTGGTGACTCTCTAAATCGCTTAAAATATAACCAGGTTGAATAAAAGATGACTAATTTCTAAAAATTCCTATTAATATTCAGTCTTGACAAAAACTAGTATTCAATCTTATAAAATCACTAATTTTTAAAGATTATTTCCACTAATTTGAGCTTAGTATTTTTGAACAATGTAACTTACTTTAAAATAAATAAATATATATATAAGTATATGACAGCTACCTCTTCCTCCCGGCATTGCCGGAAGGACTTTTTTAATTCTATCTTTTATTTTGTACTTTCTTCAAAACACTTATCATTTATTATTTTTTCATGACCTTCTCCACAGCATTTACACAACTATTTTTATTCAGCGTACTGTTATTTGGATGGATTCGGATTATTAACTGTATTCGGACAATGATATTTTCTAGGCATTTTCACCGAAACTTATTTCGTCTTCATGTATGTTAAAATTGTCAGGTGTAATTTCGTCGTGATAATTATTGTATGAAAGTTAGCACCACAAATTTAAAATTTCTTCGTTCGAAAGATCTTCGTCACCATAAGTATAAATGCCCAAGTCTAGAAAATCTAGTGCGATACATCCTCTTACATTAATCTTCTGGTATGGAAAAATATAGAGTTAAAAGAGCTGTTAAAATAAAATTAAAAAAAAACAATTATTTTGTTCGGGTCAGCAATGACCCAGCACGGTAATTCTAGGTATACAGACGTGTTAATCAAAAAGTTTTCGTTCGATTTCAACTTAATTCGAGTTAAAACATTGTACTAAATATTTAGGAAAAGTCAATAAATTTCAATATTTTACTTTGAAAATTAACAGTGATACGGGCGAAAAACCATGTCTTGGGTCACCGATGACCCGCCTCGGTAATTCTATTGTTAAATGGCTATACAAACATAACGTTATCAACTTTTTGATAATTTTGGACCCCCCCCCTCTCCCTTCTTTATGATATCATACGTCATTATCCATCGACTTCCCCTTCGGCATAATAATATGGCTATCAATGCATTTTTTTCGTTTATTTGAAGTGATGTTCAGATATGTTAGATGATTAGATATTTATTATTTGCATTCTTTATTGATTCAAATGCAAATATCACTTTGTATATGAAATGACTTTATATTAAATAGCACTTAAAAGAAATAGTTGTCACTTAACAATGCATAATAGTAGCTTCTTGTTACATAATGCATTTAACGGTAATAATGTGTTTGCACTAGCCCCAGTACGAGTGCAAAGGGGTGATGTTACAGACAAGACTTCTTATCAATTGTACAGGTGGGAAACAATTTTTCGCATTTATGTACCAGTAAACACAAGTATCATATAAAGCATACTTTGCAGATGGTTTCTCAAATAGTAAATTATATATTCATCCACATATGACAAAACAATAGGAACGCCAAATCTTGTGATGTTTCATGTTTTGGAATTAAATAGTTTTACATATAATGTTATACAATATGTTATTACTATTATATAAGGTTAATACATATAATGTTTATAATGTTAACCCTTAACTGCTGGGACAAAAATTGTCACATAACTACTGTGAGCGGTCTGTCAGACCGCTTAATTTAAGGATGAATAAAATGTTACATTAACTCTCAAAATACTATTTAAGTATTTATATACCAGACTATTATAATTAAAATTCAACTATTCAAAAGTCTCTAGAAGTAGCAATAAGGCTCCAAACGAAACAAAATTTAACCAATATCTTATAGTTAAACTAAACATTACGAGTTAAACTGTGAAACTTGAAAAACTCATCGATCTCTGAGACCGCTAATGGTAATTATGAGTTAATAATAACTTCGTATTTCCATGAAAATAGATAGCATATTAAAAATATATAACAAATAATTTTGTTACCAAAAAAAAAAAAAAAAAAAAACGAATTATAAATAAAAAGAGAAAATTTGGTTGTACCGAAAAAGATAACGATATCAAAAGACAATCCCTTCATTCCCCTAGGGATATCTACGATATCATTTGCCATATCCTTCTCCTCTCTCCTAAAATGATAACGTTATATATGCAGAGCCCCTAATCTACGAAAATATTATGTAATCAAGTTTGAAAACATAAAATAATCCAGTTATTCGAGTATAAACTTAAGAATAGATTTGAGATTTCAGGAAATACTTATAAAAAAAAAAAAAAAAAATAGAGTTTCTTTTGTTGCCGCCGATGTTTGGAAACTTTTCGGAGTCAAAGTCATAACAGAATGCGATCTAAAGGGGAAATTTAAAATTTGCTGTGTAGTCTACTCTGTAACTGTATGTCTTCTTTCTTTCTTTTTAACTCATTCGTGCCCAGCATCTTTTGCGTAAATTTTATTTGGTTGTCACCACTATTTTTAGAAGATTTAAGTTTAGTTCATTAATCACGAAAATGCATCATTTAATAAAATAATTATTTCTTTTATTTTTTACCGGTGTCAAAAACAGTGCTGAATGCACCTT
The DNA here is from genome assembly GCA_964019185.1 of Maratus speculifer. NCBI lineage: Eukaryota > Metazoa > Arthropoda > Arachnida > Araneae > Salticidae > Maratus > Maratus speculifer. The sequence goes on along the minus strand of OZ025295.1, from coordinate 39,516,396 downwards.
TTGAAGCGGCCCTAAAAAGGGACGCTAGGCGCTAATGGGTTAATAAGGAATAAATTTAGATATACGGCAGGTACTTTTGCCTATCGAGAGATTTGATGTAAAAGTTATAAATTGAAAACAACATTTGAAGAGCAATTACAGATTTTCAGTATTATAAAAATATTGAGCTTTTAGTCCAGTCGTAAAAATTGTACAGTAAATTATGCTTACCACATGCCATTTTAAGTGGTATGTGGAGAGGTTTGACTCAATCAATGTGAAGGAGGTTTGACCTTGGTCAAAGGTTTCTTAATTATGTGTTTTGGGAAATCTTATTATTATATTTAATGAAGGGTTAATGATTGAATTTATAAAATAGTGTAAATTTATTTTGTAAAGTTACAGTAGAATGGAGTGATAAAAAAATGTGAAAAATTGGTTAAAGGAAGATATAAAAAATTGCTATAGAAGCAAGAGAAAATTTAATGAAATAGAAATTGGAAAGTTGATAGGAACTTTTATTTCATTTAAATAGTACTCATATTAGATAAATAGAAAGAATAGAAAGTATAAAAGTAGCAACCTTAAGAAATTTTAAGTGTTCAGGCCACTTAAAATTACATAACATTGATTAGAGCGACTTAGGAACTTATGTAGATAAGTTTAACCCCTTAACATGCAGTGTTGCCGGGTCGGCGACACCTAAAGTTCCCCCTGTTTAGAGACACAAAAACTCCGTGAATATTTCAAAAACTGTTCTAATGGCTACTTTAAATCTTTCTTATGAGTTCTAGATGGCAGCACCACAGAGATCAAACTCTACTGTTTTTAAATAATAGGTAAAATGTTTTACTGTAATACGCGCTTATCAATGCTTTACTTATGGGAGGTTACCACTCCGGCAACAGCTGTATAATTAAAATGGTTAGTGAAATCTTTACAAAACAATACCTGTGTACGCCTCTAGGCCTAAATAGATTGCCTAATTTTTTTCCCTTTAAATTCCAACTTTAAAGAGTAGTGCGCCGGAAAGGGTTAAACAAGTTCAATACAATGAGATGATAGATATAGTATGATAGATATAGATGATAGATATATAGAGATTTCCAGATATAGTGTAACAAAAAGTAGATGTTTAAAATGAAATTTTTCTCCTGTGACTTGAAATCAGTCTAAGGTGATTTATATACACATCACATTTGCCTGAATAATTTTGAGTAATAATAAAATTCTGTAGCATGAAGTTATTCTACTATTTTTTCAAAGTGATTTTATTTCCCTTAACAAATATTTTAACATAAAATAAATTGGATCAAGGCCTTAACCCATCACTATTGCATGAATAAAATCAATAATTTTTCAATTTTCTTATGTATTACACTTATATGTCAGTTTTATTTAAATACTTGAATGTATAATGAATAAAATTAAACATTAAATTTTATTCTAGATTCTATTTTTAAAAAATAAAAAATCATTTTCTAAAAAGTGGGCCAATCTTCCTTAGTCTCCGTTAGCCCGAGAGGTTCTGACTTCTCAACTGGTAGACGGCAGGTGCTGGGTTCGAGCCCAATCGCGGCCGTCGGCCTAACTGTTCAGAGTTTTCGTGGTTTTCTTCGAACTTTGCGTAAATACGTGATAGGTTCCCTTAGAAAGATCTCCACGAAGGACACCTTTCCTGGGCCTGTATCCCTCAAGTAGATAATCGGCCGACACAAAATAAACCAAACCTAGTCTCCCCTAGAGCATAACTTGGGAATTATTCAGTTCTTTTTTTTTTTGCCATTTATTTTTTTCATTTTTTTTTTTTTTTGAATTATTATTATCACTGCAGTACATTATTAACTATACTGTACTATACTATTACTATAACATACACATACAGGTATTTATGGTCGTGAAATCTCATTTTGTTCATATTTGTTACCTTTGGGAGGTTATAATATATTTTGTATATATTGCTTGCAATGTACTCGGCTGGCGTTTTTTTCTATTGTTATAAGGTGGTAGTTATTAGTTCTGAAAACTATTAAAAGCATCATAAAAATTAATATATCGTTGAATAGTTTTTATCGCGCAGTGTAAATAGTTTAAAGTAAGTATAAAATTGTAGATAATTCATTTTTGTTATATATATCAGGAGTGAGTGACATTATGTTCAATAGATACATAAATAATTTTTTTTGATATCTTTCTAGTGTATAATTAATAAAAGTGAACTCATATATAATGGTTTTAGAACAAAATAAAAACTAAGGATTAAAGGGTGAAATTATGATTGTCTGTAAACAAAAGTTTGTTGAACATGATAATGTAAATTTGAGAATTAATAGCATCCAAAAAACCTGTATTCTGGATTGAGAAAAATCATTAAGGCACTAAAAAATCACTCATAAATGTTTCCGATATGGAGACACGAAAGAAAGAAAAAATAGAATAATCGAAAATAGAATAATAGAAAAAATAGATTAATCTGGGTACAAAATTAGAAATTGCAAATACCTTCTTAAAAATATTAAATGAATATCTGCAAATTAACTCTTTCAGTTCAATTTTGTTCACATTTAAATTTAAATGCAAATAATGTTCACTTTTAATTGTGTTTCAGTTAAAAGCTGAAGATGCCATGAAAGCTTACATGAAACGCATAAAAGAAGTAGAACCTTTGATAAATGCATGTGTCGATCAAAGATTTGAAGCCGCGTTAAAGGATGCCCAGGACGTGGATACGTTTTTGTCCACTACTTCTAAAACAGAGGAAGAAATAGAAAAAGAAACACCATTACTTGGGGTTCCCTTTACGTGCAAAGAAGCTATAGGAGTAAAAGGTGATTTTTTTTTTTTCTAATTGCAATGATTTTTAATTCTGTTATTCAAATTTAAACTTTTGAAAGTTAACGCAAAATCTTCTTTTTAGTTTAAACAGATTAGATTTAGAATCTTTATGGACAGTATGCAAATAATGCATAATAATTTTTAAATTTTAAGCCACAAATGTGGTTGCAAAACTAGCAAAATTAATCAGTTTTTCGCTAACTATGAACAATCTAAAACCTTGCATGGCAAAACTTTAATTAACGACACTGTAAAAAATATTTCCGTTAAAATACGGAAATTGTACAAGTGATCTAGACGTCAGTAATATTTCCGTATTTCAATGGAAATTTTATTTGTAAATTCCAGAAAAAGTTAACCTTTTTTTTTTTTCTTTTTTTGCCACAAAATATTTCTGTTTTTTTTCATATTTCCGTATTTAAAAAAATTTGTTTGAAAGGTAATAAATATTTTTTCAAGGACAAACTTGCATCTTTATAAATTTTATTTTTCCTTTTTCAAGGATACATTAACATAAGGCACAGGATATTTAATCCAACAACAGTGAAGAAATATCACTTATTTTCTTTGGGGATTGAACCACGGAACTGTCCTCTCCAAGCACGCTGCACAGTACCATTACGCCAGGGGGTTACGCAACCTACGATGTCAAATACCTTTACTTATTTCTGATACATATTATAAAGCAAAGGCAAGATGTTAATAACGGAATTTATTATTATTGAGATAATACTTTTCGATTGAGTATAAAATTCTAAATGTTTTACAGTTTTTCTTTCCATAGTTTTGAATATTTAGCTTTTTAATTTCTTTATTTATAAAAAGTAAATTTTAGCCTTTTAAATGTTACATGCATGAAAGAATGTGTTATGGTTTTCTTTTTTCTTTTCTTTTCTTTTTTTTTCTTTTTTTTTTTTTAATATTTTAAAATTTTTATTGTTATATTATTCATATTTATTTATTTAGTCTTGAAAGGACACTAACATGTATATTTTTTTAACATGGATTTTAACAAATTGTTTGTGTGATGATAAAACACAAATAATAAACTCAATAAAGTAATTGATAAAGATATAGATTATATACATAGGTATAGATTAGATACAATAAAGATAATCATTACGGAGTATTAAAATAAATTTCCTTTATTGCTTATAATAACTTAGGTAATCGTCAATGCTATAATAATTTCGTTATTATATTTCACATATGTTTTAAGTTTCATGAACGGATTTATTAAAGTAAATAAATTAAAAAATATATTATAATTCAAAGTATTTTTTTTTCATTTTAAAATATTCATGAGATATTTTTAAATACCCTACGGAAATATTCTAAATAGATTTTTTTTTAAATACTATAAATAAATCAAACATTATTTTAAAATCATAATAAAAAAAAAAAACTTTTATTTCAAAAATCACAATGAAAAATAAACCAACTTTCATTTTCAAAAATCATAATAAAAAATAAACCAACTTTCATTTCAAAAATCATAATTTTAAAAAAACCAACTTTCATTTCAAAAATCATAATGAATAATAAACCAAATTTCATTTTCAACAATCTCAAACTTAAAAAGAATTCAATTTAATTTATTTATTTTAATGTTGTAAAAATATGTTAGCGTTTTTTATTAAAATAGAAAGAAAGAAAGAAAGTTATTATTATAGCGAGCTGTTTATAATATCTATTATAGAAGGTGCCATGACATTTATCTGTTTAAAAAATAATATATATTCAAAACTTTTAGTAAATATTCGGGAATGATTGGAATAAATCCAACATAGAACCATATTTAGCTAATATGTAGGAGTTTCACTGAAAATAATATCTTTGTAAGACAAGTATTACCACAATGAATTACATCACTTTCCAAACAGAATGACTATTTCTAAATTCCTTTACAGAATTTGTACTGTTTTGAAAGAAATACAGAAATATTCTGTAAAATTCATGAAACACTTATTATATTCATACGGATTTGTAATATTAAAATGTCAATTACGGAAATTATACTGTTTTCTCGGAAAATTAAAGAATTCCGTAAATTTTTATGGAAAAAATTGTGTATGTAAATGGTATTATATTAACTTGAACTTACGACCTTCAGCTTCTCATCAATAAAGACATAGCTGCCAACTTTCAACTAATCTTCCGTAATACCTGGTTTAGTTTGATCTAAGTTAACATCATTTCAAACCAGAAAATATATTTCATGAATCTTTCTTTATTTAATTTCAGGATTGTTAGTGGGACATACTTAATTTCATCTCCTTGAAAAAATTCTGGTTCTAAACTCATTAAACCAGGGTCAAATTAACGCACGTATCACGGATAATCGATGTCAGGTTGGCACCTATGTAAAGAGCAAAAAATAAGAATAATATAATATGTCCTACCTTGGTTGATACATAAGAGATACGAAAGCAGGTATCCGTGCTTTTCACAAGCAGCTATATGTGCATCCATTAAGCGTATCCGTAATTTGAAAAGGGCGAAACACACACACATACAAAATCCAATGGTTGATGGAAACTGATGAAAAATTCATATGTTGGAATAACTAAATTTAATGAAAAATTAAACAAAGATTAGTAAAAGTTACATTTAAAAATTGCAGAAGAATATTCAGCTTTTAAGCTTAGAGACAAAACTAGAAGACTGACAATAAAGTGTACTTTCACATTCATGTTACATCGATTGCATCATTAAGATGAAATGCATAATTAATGGGAAAAACTGTTATTATTACGGAAAGGAAAACTCGATTACATATTGAAAATGAAAGTCTCTTGATTAAATAAAATAGTACTTATTATTATAGTTTCAGAAAATCATTATATATGTCTATCAAATAGATTTTTTTTTTTTTACAATGCACAAAACTCTAAGAAATAATAGAAATTTATCAGGCTGTAAAAACGATTTGTAATATGAAGTCATTTATTGCTCAAAAAATGTCTTTATTCGGCCCAGCCGCACACAGTCTCAGTGGAACCTCATGTATTTGGACTTAATTTTAACTGGTGTTAACCAGTTTCTTGTTTGCTTTTTTAACATTACACCAAATCAAAACACTTCATCTCCATATGTCTTACTTCCGTAAAATTAACTATGTTTCTATGTGTTCTGGATGCTAATTGGGTATGCAGAAATTCGGATAAAGACTGCAATTATTAAAAAAATGTCATGTTGAAAAAGAATTTTTTTTCGAAAATCACTTAAAAAAAAAAAAAAATTATTACTAGTAGCTTTTCTGTTATTTTCCGGGGAACAATCAACAACTCACAGTAACTAATTTCCGAGCAAAACTCGAATTTTTCGCTGCTTTTCTGAGTCTTTCTGAAAACAAGTTAATCGTCGGAATGAAATATTACGTTATTAAACAACTGGGGTGTGTGTATTATTTGAAACGTAGAGATCACGCATATCACACAGTGTAACTTTATGAATCTGATAGCGAATTCAAGTCATTTCGTATGGTTAAATATACTGTAAAAAAGACAGATGTTTATTTTTCTAGGAAAATATACAATAACATTCTACCGCATTACCCATAATTCGATCAGCTATTCTGTAGCTTGAAAAACATCATATATACCAATATATTCCCGTGATTAACCCTCGGGTGATCAAGTGGGGTCCTTTTATGACCCTAGCGCAAGTTTCTGACGTATATATCATTAAAAAATTGCATTGTCCTTACACTGAGAAAAAATATATACCGCCTTCACCTAGAATGAATAGTTACTCACTTTCTGAATACCTAAACTAGAACTTCAGATTGCCAAACTATGCAAATAGGTTAAACAACTGTGCTGAATAAACAAAATGACCTGGCATTTCTAGTCTCTTGTTTTCTTAGTAACTAGACGATATTGAATCATTTCAGTTACAAGAAATTATAGCTTGATTTCAGGAACGGTTTTATAAACTAGAATTATCATTACTTAATCAAACCTCTTGCGTTCTCATCAATTTAGAGGAATTTGTAAATAGGTTTGACAACGAGAATACAGGAAAACGCTCTTGAATTCGAGTAGGAGACGCTAGAACTCGTAACAAATAAAGCTAGAATTTATAAGGATGACAGGGAACTATTTTTTCTAAAGCTACGATTTAGATTCTATATGCCGGAACTATATTTTTTTCTCAGTGTAGCAATTTTATAGCTAAGATTTATGCTATATTAATACTAATTTTGATTATGTCTCATAGTGAAATTTCGTAACAGACCGGGAGGCGGCAGCATATACAATCACCTCATCGAGTTCGCGGATGAAAATCTAGGATTAGCTAAATTTTGATTCGGATATTACAACGCAATCAGCCTGCCAAGTCATAAATTGGGGAAAATCATCTAAGCAGCCGATTTTAGCGGTTGGCTTATAAGTTTGCCATTATGCTTTTCCGCTCCCAATCCTCCATGTTTTCATACTTTTGGGTGTAGGAAAGCACAAAGGTAAACCTACGAGTCAGCCGTTAAAATCAGGTTTTTTAGTATTTTCCGCCAAGATATGACTTGGCAAACCGATTGCGTTATAATATGCGAATCGAGATTCAACTAATCCTAGATTTTCATCCTTGAAGTCAAAGTCGGGATTATCTGTGTTGCCACCTCCCGGTCTTATCTTCTTGCACATAGAAGCACAATCAAATAATATTTTATTCAAAATATCTATTGAATGAAAATTGGATTTTACCTCGATGATCTACAACGATACTTTTCTTTTTTTTTTTCTCCTGTCAGGTTTAGCACAAACATCTGGTTTTTACGCTGCTAGGAACAGGAAAGCACCGCATGATGCCGTTACTACAGCATTATACAGAAAAGCTGGAGCAATCCCTGTTGAAGTAACAAATATCCCTGAATTGTGTTCGTGGTGGGATGCTGAAAATGTTATTTTCGGCAGGACAGTTAATCCTTATGACAATACTAAAGGTGCAGGAGGAAGTTCAGGTATCCCTTTATCATTAATTTGTCAAGTGTATTTTATTATTATTATTAAATTTTGTTTTTATATACTGTAAAAAAAACATTTTTGTTGTTTATTTTTATAGAACACATTTACTAATAACTTTCTACGGCTAATAATTCATTCTAAAGCCGTTATCGGTCGGTGCAAAACTCATCTATAAGGTTAAAATTCTGTATCATCATTATTAATACAAACATTTTGAGAACGTACAGGGTGAGTCATAAATATCGAAACAATTTCTTTAAATATTGCCCCTAGACAAGTCATCGAATCTTCATAACTAGTATCAAAGCGAATTTCGTCACAAATGTTTGTGAATGGCCAGCAGTTGTTTAAAAACCCCTTATTTCTCCTAACCTACGCAATTTTTATGTACTCATGTGACCCTATCTTCAAGAACACGTTTGAAAGATAAAAGTGCATTTCAAATACAATTGTATTTCCAATGACCGACTCATATAAAACTAGTCTTTAGTAAAGTAATTGAGAAAAATTATAAGCATGTGAAATTATATGTTAATTATTCATTATCTTAAATATACCTAAATACAAAATGGTTTCTAAAACATATTACCAAATAATGTTCCTGATGAAATCCTAATTTGAAATGCATGTTTTATTTTAGGTGGAGAAGGAGCTATTATTGCTTATGCTGGAGCAATGATAGGAATTGGTAATGATTTTGCGGGGAGTATTCGCATGCCGGCATCCTTTAACGGAATCTATGGATTTAAACCTTCTCCGGGTATGTAAAACAATAAATGTATTTCTAGGGTGTCCCAGAAATATATATACAACTGAATTTATTATAACGTATTTTTTATTAATACACAAATTATTTGGAATAGGGAAATGGAACTATAATAATGAGCGTTTTATTTAACACCTGTGCTAAAACTAATAGCCTTTTTGGTCAAAGCTGGATCTGCTCATAACCTAAAGCAATGGAATCATTAAACTCTTAATTTATGGATTTGTTCATAAACTTGGCATTGCTTGTGAATATTTTGAAGAATTTCAATTTTTAAAACTTATGTCTAATTCTGGGAATTGTAAATCACGTACGCAAATACCTTGAAACCTTGCACAAAACTGCTTTTGTACTTCAGCTAAATTTTCCAGGCTTCTGATAACATAATACAAAATATTCTTTTGGAGCAAATCTTAGTTTGGTGTAATCATTATTTTAGTTAGTTAAACATGAAAAGAAAAGAAAAATAAGGTCTATTAGAAAATAAATTATGTGTACTTTTTAGGACAATCTGTATTCATTGTAAATACATAGAATACTATGTATTTACAATGACTTAAAAGACAATAATATAAAATACGGTATTTTTATATCATCCCTATCTTTGAAGTAATCATCAAATTATTTAAAATAGTATCATTGAATTAAATTATGATTTAATTACAAAATGTACCCGAATGTGAAATGAAATTTATTGGGTTTTGTAATATCTTTTCGATTAAGCAAGACATTTAGTATTTAGCATTTAGACATGTTTATATCTATTAATTTTATCCAATTCTATGAATGGTAAATTTAGATTTTATTTGATTTCAGGTAAGATATCAAATGACTGTGCGTGGTCTGAGGCAAGAGTTAAATTGCAAGATGATATCGACAAATTCGTTGGTACTGGCCCAATGTGTCGATATGCAGAGGATTTACCATTACTTGTCGAAATTTTAAGTGAGAAAAGAATTAACTTTGAAAAAAAGGTAATAACAATATTAATAATAAATACTTTTTGTTACATAGAATAACAAAAAAGAAGAAATCGTTATGCTGGGTATTGCCGCATTCGATCGACAAATTCAAAGTAACACAAGGTATAAAGAGAATAAAAAATTGTCATAAAACACATTAATGATGTAGTTACAAATACATGCGTTTTATTGTAACTGAACATTGAAGACTGGTGATAGATCGCCAAATCTGGCGACCAAAATTACTCACCAAAAGTGACGCCGACTTGATGTTATTTCCAGAATTTCGCCAAACTAATGTTTACTAATATTTTTAAACTGATACTAATATTAGTTCATATTTGTTAGTTAAAGTTCGATGATCAAGTTCCTGAAAGGATCTGAAAAAGCTGTGAAATCATATGAAAAAATGATAGAACCAGAGAGAAAAGTAGAACTCGATCTAAAAAATGTTACAATAAAAAAAGCAAATATTTTCTATCTAAAAAAGTGCGTAGAAAAGAAATGGAATCTGATTATCTATAAAGCTCATGAATTTACCCAAATTTTTGTTAACTGAAAATGTGGACGGACCTTTACTGGTGCCTTATATTCAGAATCATACTATTATCCACTCAAAATGATTATTGAACAAAGTAGTTCATAGAATTGTACATTTTTGCTATCTCAAATCATTTAAGCTCTACGACGCTAAACAAATATAAACCATGATGTAATAATTAAAGTGTAACATTAACAAGTATTAAAAAAAGCTCTGGTGAGCAACAAAAAAGATTAATATGTTTTTAAGTATGAAAAAGTGTTTGATAAGTGCTCCTAATTGAGCATGAGAGGGACAAGGGGGCCCTTCTTGGCTGCAGCTCATTGTCAATGCCAAATTTGAAAAAGTCACATTTGCCCTTTTTCCGTGTAAAAGAAATCACTCATAATTACGATAAAAACGTGTAGCGCAAAAACATAGTCAGAAAAAAACGCAGCGTAATTAAACATGAATATAAGGCGAAATAGTACCAAAAACCTTAGTTCCTGCAGCTTATCATACTCATGCAATGATACCAAACATGCCCGCAGCGTAGAGCTGCATAGAATATTGATTTTAATGCAGTTGCAATGCAGAATCAAAAGTGCAGTTTGCAGTGCAGAGTCAACAGCGCAGTTCACATGTAAAGCAGGATTGAAAATTTTACTAAAAAGAAAGTCGGGAAGTTTTACGCAAATTTCTTTTATATGGATCAAGGGCAAATATGACTTTTTCAAATTCGGCATTAACAGTGAGCTGCAGCTAAGAAGGGACCCCTTGTCCTCTATCATGCTCAATTAGAAGCACTTGTCAAACACTTTCATGCTTAAAAACATATTAACCTTTTTTGTTGCTCACCAGAGCATTTTTTAATACTTGTCATTCACATTTTTTTGATAAAAATTGAAGATTTTTTTATATCTTGAAAAGCAAAATATTTGCTGCCAAAATTTTATTGTTGTATTTGAATAATTAAGAAAGTTATTGCATTGTGATATAAAATACATGATGTATGAAAAATAAACCAAAGAGTCGAATGAAAATAATTACAGTGCGTTCATAACTTTATAAAAAATACTGAAACTAAATGCTTCGCAATAAAAACAAATAATTATATTTTTCGCGAATTGTTTAATTTGAATGAATTATGTTACAGACATAAAAAATATACTCATTTAAAGTTGGTGGTAACGAATAAAAAAACTACAACAGCAACAACAATAAACAATGTTCAACTGGAGCTTTAAGACACAAATTCAATTTCCTCAGCGACCGTCAAACATACAAAGATAAAAAAAAAAAAAAAAACTATTTTAAGTTTTACCAAAAGGATTAAAAAAAACCAAAAATGAAGTTAATCCATTCATGGGATTTTTAGTTATCGCTTGCTGAATTTTAGGTCTTCATTTTTTCGTAAAAAATTAAATAAAAAACTTACAATAATTTTTTGAATGCTATCATTTTATTTTTCTCGTCGAGTTCTATCTTTTGAAAAAAAAAATCACTGTCGTACATCAAATGGTTCTCCAGAAATTTCAAAAAGACGTTTTCATTTTCCATTTCTTAAACATATTATACCAAAAGCTACCGCATTTGCAATGGTATAGTCTGATTGTTGAGGATTTGATGTAGATAAATATCTCTGAACACGAATATTTAGTATATGGTTGAATTGTTCATGTTTAAAGTTTCGGGTTTAGGGAATTTGATCTTTCACTTATCAAAAACCCCTGGAATGGAACTTTGTCATCAAACTTTGTACTGAACGGGCCGTTCTCGTTCTTTATTACCCCAGCCTGTAACCTATAGTTATGAACCCAAATTTATATTTAAAACAATAAAATAGATGACATATTTTATTTAGTTTGAAAATATTTTTATAAGAAATAAAAATTGTCCTCAAAATGTATACAGAATTCCAAGTTTTTTCTTCACCGGCACACTTTTACATTCTTTATTCATAAAAAAGAGTTAAAAAAATGAATAAATATTTAAAATATAGTAAAATAATTTAAAATAAATATTAAAACAGGAAAACGCTTTTAGATTGTGCCTAAAGCAGTCCATGTCCCCCCTCCTCCCCATTACTCTGTCATGCAAAACTTTCGCATACATGCATAAAATCATTTTTACTCGTACATGCATAATATATTTCTAAAATCATCGATTTCTGTATCTCTGAAATTGGCATAAAAATACAATTAGTTTCACATTTTTTTTCTAGGAAAGATCATTCTAAAATATAAAAAATGATGTTATCAGAAAAAAAAGAAATAATGTATTTTGATTTATTTTGCATCTGCAAGTTCGGATAGCTTTGCTTGGATATATTTTAATGGTCATACTGGAAATAATGAATGTATTATTCAATTTATATTGATTTTAATAGCCAAAATAAACAGAACACAAATTTATAAGAAATTGGAACAATACAAAGATTTAATTACAGTAAGATGCATTCATTGGAAATGCATATAATACAAAATATTTACAAGATATTTACTGATAAATGTGAATTTTTTTTATGTATATTTTTTTCAAATTCTATAATAACAAGCATTTTTTGCTGAATGCAAATTAGTAAAGAAAAAATAAAAAAAAGGGGGGATATAAACTGTTTCTAAAACATAAATTTTTAATATGATTTCAAATATATATGCATATTAAATAAAATTCCGGGGGGTGGAGGATTTAAAATTTTGATTCAAAGGAAAAAAGAAAATCGCATGTCTCTGTTGAATTCCTAACATTTATATGTATTTATTTGTTTTATTATTTCTTTTACTATTAAAAAATACAGATAAAGCCATATATTGTTTTTCATATGTATAAAAGTAAATGTGAATACACAGATGTTAGACACATGTCACTCAATGTTGAGTAAAACGGAAAAAAAAATTTAATTTTTTTTTTAATCTGTGTTTTTTTATTTGAATAAAAATGAATTCAAATTTACGTATGTTTGAAAATGAAAATGCTGTAAACTGGAATTGAGAAACATATAGTATGTATGCATTTTACTATTTATATTAAAGGAAAAATAATTTTTTTAATCGAGTTCTGCCGTGTGCCGTGTACAATGTTCGCAAATTTTACTAAAATCTGAAAAGAAAATATGTGTATATTCGACATTCGAACATATGCAGGTACTAGAAGTTGTGATTTGTGCAAAATATTAATATGAAATACATCTTCTTAGCTCTAAAATAAAACAATCTCTTCGTTGCCTTATACAATTAAAAACAGAAGACTATTTAGAATCATTTTTTCCCTTCTTGTAGTAAAAATCGAGTCCCCCAGATAAGGCTGCGTGCACATTGAAATACACTCCCCGTCAACTGAATTCTTGAAACAGGTGCCATATGCCTTTTATATAGGACTCATTTGTGGTTTCTTCATAACAGAACGAAGCGGAATAAACAAAGAATCGGGAGATAAGCATATCAACTCTACTTGACGGAAAGATTCCTCTTTTGCAGGATAACCGTCTCTTTCCTACAAAACTGATTAAAGATCAAAACACCATGTCGCCACAATAAACGATCCGACGAGTAACCGCAAGAAGTGGTCAGATCTGTTTGGGCCTTAGTACAATACATGCTCTCTTTCAAGGTCAACAAGTACGAGGGGAATTTTCCAATAATTTTACTTTCTGTACCGCTGTGCTGATAAGCAGAAGCAGCAGTTATTATAGACAGTCACATCAGGGAGAGAAAGCGTGTTAACGAATTCTACCACAATTTGGATATGTTACCACAATATAGGTATGTTTTATTATGCTTATTCATTAAAGAATTATTAATTTATAATTTATTATAACCCCTTGAAGTTTTTTTTTGCATCGACATTAGGCTTGTTTGATTCCGGAAACCTAATAGAAAGATATAGGAAACATATCCATTTTTAAGACATCATACGCTTTTAAAAATGCACTTGTAATTTAACAAATATAAAATAATATTTACTTTATACCCAGCTATTCATCGCTTATTCGTTATTTTAAAGTTTTGTATAAATTAGGAAAAGCAGCTAATTTAAAATTATATACTTTTAAGAATTTTTTTAAAGTTTGAAAGTTAATCATATTTTCATATAACAATTGTTGTTTTCCACCGTGCATGTCATTAAAAATATTGCAAAAAATAAAAGAGTTTAATTTATATAAAGTTTACACTGATTCTTAAAGGTAAAATTTATTTTTCTTTTCATATATTAGAAGTGAAAAAGAGCGATTTCATGTGTGATTATTGTCTTGTATAAAATAGTGAAAATACCATTTAATAGATGCTTCTTTAACCTAAAAAATTCTTTTTGTAAAGATTGACTGAATTATTTTAGATAAAATAGTTATCGGTTTCATTTTGGATCCTTAAAATAGATTCTTTTAACTTATAAATAACATGACTGTGAAAGACGGCTTTTTTTTTCTTTTTTGAGCAAAGAAAATTAACAATTTTTCATCGAAAATATTTCATTCATTAAACAATTAAATTAAATTCTAAAAAACTCAGAATAAAATTGTCTGATTATTCAAAATTTTGATACATTTTCAATTACTGTAATTAATTCTCAGCTAATTTGAAAAGATTAAAGTAATATATTTTTAAAATAGCAAATATTATCACATATATATATATATGGGATTAAAGAATGAAGTATTCAGCAATAAAAGATAATAAACTCAATGATTTAATGAACGTGATATCCCAAAACGAGACTAATGTGACGATGCGTAAAAAGAACGCGGTGTTCTATAGATTTCAGCGATGGCGAGTTTAATGAATTTTTAATGCAAAGCTCAGGGAAGCTTATTTATACTGAATATTATTCAGTTCTACTGTTATTTTTGAATGCTACGTATATATTTTATGTCTATTAAACCTTTTTTATCTTATCAAGAATATTAGTTTTGCTTAAATCATAAGTTAATCACTCAATATCCCATATATATATATATATATATATAATATAATATATAGGAATTTTTTTATATATGAAAATGATGTAAAAAATATTCGACAGGTTTCTTAATAATTCTTTAATGAATAAACATAACACATTGGTGACAGCCATTAACAGGCTTCTTCAGTCATGCAAAAAGATTCGTTCGGTGATACTAATCCTATAGAAGAATTTAATAAATATATCTCTGTTACATTTTAATATTTTGAAACGATTTTTTTTTCATTGGATAGCTGAAATTAATATATACAAAGGCCTTATTTTACTTTTTCTAGTTTGTTTGCAGATATTTTTAATGAGGATGTTTTTACTTTCGGAACCGGTTTCAAAAGTGAAAGTATTTTCATAAAAAATCTGCAATAAAAATCGGAAAAAATGGCCTGCGTACGAATCAATCTCAGCAATCTAATGAAAAATAATAAAAAGTAAATAAATAAATAATTTAAAAGTATTGGAACGCAACCAGGATATCATTATAATTTTCTTCCGTAGGATCGGTATTACTGATGGGTCTTTTCGCTTGGCTGAAGTAACCTCTTAAAGTCTAAAAACCAATGACAATAAAAGTAAAAAAAAAAAAAAATCATAGACCATTTAATTTATTACATACATCATTAGCATAAGTTCAAAATTTGTTCCAAAAAATGTTTGTTGGAAGATTGTTTAAATTATAAAATGTTTTGCATAAAAAACAATATATTATTAATCATTAGGTACACTTTTCACACACTATCTGTTTATTATTTAATTATATACTTTAAAAATTATTTTTAATTGCATTACATGTAATTTTTTAAAGCATATAATTAAATAATAAACAAATAAATTCATTTTCAACTTATATGGTTTGGAAATTTTTGAAAAATTTGAAGATAAGTAAATTTATAACTTTTCTGAAAAGTGTACATAAAGATTATTAGTATATTTGTTTTACATGCAAAGACAGTTTATCATTTAAATAATCTTCCAGCAAACATTTTTTATAGATCAATTTTTGAATTTGTGTTTAAATATTAATTCTTACAAACACAAATGGCTGGGTGAGGGTGATCTCCTGGCCAACCTTTATTTTTAATGGCCTTTAAAAGAATAATTGTGGCCAGTTTGTGGCTGTGTGATATTTTAGATAAAACGTTAATGGCACATTTGTGGGCAACTTCTTGTATTCGTGGCCAATTATCTTCTGGCCGGCGTGACAGTTTTTTGACGGAGCCGTTACGGCCAAAGATAGCGGGCCGTTATCAAACACTTTGGGCCCCCACTAACGACGCCTATAGTGGCCCACCAGTTATGTGTTTGTTGGGGGAGTTAGTTTTTCTCTGTGGGGTACAGTAGAAAAGCGGGATCTTGTCTCCCTCTGCAACACCATCGTCTGCCTAGCTTTTCGGCGCAAAATTTTCCCTTCTGTGGTACGACTTAGCTTTTCGATCATTCTCTGATCTTTTCAGTTCCCTCAAAATTGCCCCCACTTTGCCCCTAAGTTCAGTACCACCGATTAGGCTCAAAACCATCCAGCCCCTTTTCGTCTGGCATGATGAGTAGTAGGTGTGCGGCAATAAATCACACAGTTAACCCAATGTGCAATAAACCACAAAGATTACCATCAAAGCATTTAATCTAAATAGCCGACACGGATACTTGTCTTCATGGTTCTCCACTTTGCCAGCTAAAATTCCGTCATGCACGCTAATAGCGCATGGTGCATGTAAAATCCGTCGTGGGTGCAAATTCCTCCAAGTTACCTGTGAATTATACCTCTGGAGCTGCCTTGCGAGGTGAAGGTTTCGTCATCTGATCAAGGTTCTAAATTATGAGACCAGTTTGAGTAGATGATTATTGCCGCTACGCGGCAATTGGGGGGTCACCTGTCCCAATACCAGGTATCTAACCCGTTAAGCTGAGATAACTCGACAAGTAGGGGCCTGGTCATTGATTAGAAAGAAAAAAAGGCACCAGTAAAGCTCAGCCTAGATTTTCAGTTAACAAAAATTTGGGTAATTTCATGAGTGTTTACAGATAATCTGATTCCATTTTTCCATTTCTTTTCTACGCACTTTTTTAGATTGAAAATATTTGGCAATTTTTACTGTAACATTTTTTAGAGCTCTACTTTGTTCTCTGGTTCCGCCAGTTTTTCATATGATAAAATATATGATCTGTGGTGGTTGATGTGGAATATCGAAGCCTAACATCTTAGATGCCTATATGTTCAATTTTAGAATTATTATTGCTATATTAACATATTTTTGGAGGGGGTTGTGAAGTTTTAAAGACCTATTTTTAAAGGGGTTTTTAAGGGGGGGGGGAATGATAAAAGGCCGATTTCGAGCTTATAAGGCTAGATTTGCAACAGTGGATGAGAAGTGGCTACATCACTATGATTCCAAATCCAAACAACAGAAGACACGTCCCACCTACTGTCACAAATCTAGCCATTAAAACTACAAATCATATGTTCACCTCCCCCCAAACCTTTTTTCTCTCCATCCCCCCCCCCCAAAAAAAAATTAATATAGTAGCTACGGTTTTTAAATTGAGCATATAGACTTCTGTCGAAGAAATTAGGTTCCGATATTCCACATCACCAATCGCAGTACAGATATTTTATGTGCATTAGGGACAGTAATTGTTGAACCACCCGCGTATTTTATAAAGAAGAAACGTTTTTTTGAATTTTTTAAAGTTTCGATGCCCTTAACAAGACTTCAATTAGCGTATGGCTCTGGGCAACTGTTCTGATTGCCAGATGTTTACGCTAGCCGTGAGACGGAAAATATCAAATCAAAGGAAAACTACTTAAGAACTACCAAAAACTTTTATCTACAAATTTAAAAATTAATTTTCGGAATCGAAACGACAATGATTGAATTTTATGCTTTTATCGAAACTGAATCTGAAAAAAAAAACATCTATTTTTCTCTACCTTGTATCTATTTTTTAATGCAACTTTGAGCTCTTTGGACCGTCTCTAAATTGAAACTGTCACAAATTTTAAATTTTTATCCCATATACCAATTCTGACATCGTTTCTGGATTGCTTCGTAATTTGTACCTTCGGATAGCAATATGCAAAGTAATTCACTAGAATAATTTAGGAATTATCCAGATGTAAAGTTTAAAACTTCTAAATATTTTACTTTTTAATAATTACTAAACGAACTGCAATGCGGGTAGTTTTTTAAACAAAAAAAAAAACTGCTTTCTTAGAATGAACTGTAATTTTCTATTCATACACTTAAAATTTCTAGAAATCAATTTATGTTAAAATTTCAGTCTCGCTTATTATTGCCAGGTGTTCGGATTTACAGGAGGCGTCCCGTTTTAGTGGCTCCAACACCCGTCCAGTATGACTTTTATGAAGCGTCAAAAGTTCTTTTCAATTTAATTTCATAGAATGCTATTTGGCAGTCTGCATTCAATACATTAAAATCTATGAAGGTAGAACCTGTATATGACGGAAAAATTCTATAGATCCTTCGGGAGAAACACCTTTAAATCTATTTGCATAGAAGGAAACCTGTATAAAATAAAGCAATTCATTAAAATTCGTGGATTTAACATTCAAAAATTTTCATTATTCGCGAACATTTCAATATTTGCGAAAAATCAGGAATGCCCAGCGAAGGGTATGGTGACACAAGATACGTCATACAATTTAGTTTTGGGGGGAATTTGAGATAAAGTACATATTTTTTTTTTTTTTTTTTTTTTTGGGGGGGGGGGAGTTTTAAATTCTTTCCTTTTTTTACTGTTAAAAAAAATATTGATTTTTTTAATATCACTTTTAAATTTTTTCAACATTTAATTTCCTGAAGTTCCGTGTTTTTTTTTAATTCCGTGATTTTTGTGAATTTCCGGATTTTCTTTCTTTGAATTCTAGATAAGGGCAATAAGAACTCATTCTGCTATACTCAACTCGCTATCTTTTGAATGTGCTGTAGATTATAAGTAGAATATATTTTACAACTGATATTCTGTTTAGAGGGGGGGAGTTCAATGCTAAAGTATGAAGATTTTTAGGGCGGAATTTGCGTCATTGGGTTTGGGGGAGATGGTCACCACTGCGAACAATTAATCGTTAATTGATGAGACAGAAATTGTAATGTAACTAGTGTGATGCGGTCTGTGGGACCCCAAGAACGAAAAATGAATTAAAGGCATGATTAACTCATGGAATGATGTTTTAGTGCTAAACTTTTTGTACAAAACTTTTATAATTACCATTCACGTATTTAAAAGTCTCTGATGATGGTAGTAAAGTTCCAAATGAAACAAAATTTCGGTACTGTTTGTAATTAAACTGAAAATTATGAGTTAAACTATAAAAATTAAGAAAAGCAGTGGTCTGTGAGATCGTTAACATTAGTTAAAGTTTAACTTGTTTTTTCGCGAATTTTGCTTCAACAAACAAAATATTACTTTAAACAAAATAAACAAAATATTAATTTAAATATTAGGTTACATTTTTACGAAGTAAACTCGCTTGCTTTATTTTACCAATTTTATAAACGACAAGGTAGAACCCGTCAAATTTTGATGAAAGAAAATGTTTAAGAAGGAACTATTTCAATTACTTATAATTATAATAAGCCTACAAAATTAGTTATAGCAAAAAATGCATTTTATATAGGTACGTCTAATTCTTAAACAAATGATACTAATCGTCAAATTAACAAAATACTATTTCTATAAAACGCAGTTGTAGAAATTGTTAAAATTAAATTTTTATCGTATCATATATGTAAGCAGTAAAAAATAATAAAGATATGTTATTATGATAAAGTTATCAGTTAAGGTTCTTATGCTAGTATTCCAAAATGAAAAAAAGCAAAATTTATTCAATTTTGACTCAATCATAAAATTTTTTCCCGTGAAATCTAAACCCGGCATCATTTTCGTTATGTCAAAATTTACAAATGCACATTTCACATCTGTATTCACCTTTTCAAAAAAATTGGCAATTTAATTTGTGATTCAAAGTCTCAATGCTATTAGCTGAAAGAGATATTAAACTGTTGATATTCTTTTAAGTGTAAATCAAATTTTGTAAATGAAATCAAAATTCACCGGGTTTTATAACAGAAGATATTTCAATTTCAATTTTTTCCCTTTTAATGAGAAAATGGCAACATAAAAATATGGCAATAATTTTTTTCCCTTTTTTCCTTTGCTTTTAATAAAAATAGAGTACTCCTGTTGCCAGGATTAGAAAAGCGGTATTAAAATCTACAAAAAAATTAATATTTCAAAAACAAATTAAGATGAATTTTCAAACAAAAAAGATGAATTTTCATTTAAAAGTACATTTTTTCCCCAACATGATGGTGTAAAAATTGAAAATGTGCGGTGTTTAGAAGTTAATAAATTTTTAGTAGTAAAAATTGCAATACCGAAATTTCATTTAAAATTTGAAAGTGTTGTCATCCGAAAAATGACGTATGCGTTATGCACAGATACGTTTGGCCTTTATAATTAAGATTTGACAACTACATTGTACTGTATAGCCTAAGTTCTGAGCGTTTTTTGAAACGCTGATATCAGAGCTGCCAAAACTCCGACTTTATGGATATCAGTATTTTAATGCAGAAAATATTCTTTTATTCATTTGAAACATTTGGCCGATTTAAAATAAAATTTTCCTTAAAATAATAGTGGTGTACTAAAAGTCGAAGACTTAGCAAGTCAGTTATATTCAGGCAAATTATGAATAAGTTATTCCGGGAAAACTTAAACATGATGCTAAAAATACAAAATTCCAAAATTTTCTAATATTGAAAATTTGTGTTGCGAATGCACATTTTTGTGCTACAGTTTTATGGTAAATTTTAAAACCTCAACAACAATTGGTTGAATAAACAATCGAATGCGATCATTCAGTGTTCAAGAGGCTTAAATTTAAATAAAAAATAGAGAACGCAACTTTTCCTAGTATGAAAATTCATAGACAAATAAAATATCTCTTTCGCCGAATAATCGCATAACTAATTTTTTTCAGCCAACAACTATATTAAAGAACTATATTAAACTTTGTGCAGAATATTTATAATTATTCGAATGCATTTGCAATGATTATTTTTTAATACCTAATAATTGTATTTTTACGTTTCAATGCCCTTTTTTCTATTTAAAAAATCATAAAACTTCATCCATTTGTATGCAGGGGAAGAACGTCTCAAAATTTGCGAAAGTTTCCAAGAACCTAACCCTCGCAAATTTTAACTCCTCACTGCCCGATTATTTTTTATTTTTATGAAATTTTTTTTTTTTTGTTTTTTGAAATCTACTTATCGGTCTAATAATGGGACAAATAGTAAAAAATAAAATAAAATTCAAAATTTCAGCTAAATGTTGATATTTTATGACATGTACCCTATGTACACAATTAGGGTTTTAAAATATTGTATTGCTATATTTTGTTACTGAATGAGCTTAAATTAACTAATTTTATCTTCTTAATACTCTGCAATTTTTTCATATTATTTTCCTTAAATCGTCAGTAAAACTAATGAAAGTAAGTTTTGCCATAATAACATAACCCTTTCGGGGTCCGATTTTTTTTTTTTTTTTTTTTTCAGTTTTTAGAAAAAATTACTTTTACGTTAATAACCTTGATCCTAGCTATCCATATAGATCCTAGCTATCCATATAGATCAATGAGTGTTTAACGAATAATTCATTGTTTGAAAGATAACGAATGTTGTTGTTTTGCGTACTATTGAACTCATATTCATGTGACAAAAGGCTAAGGAAGAATATTTGGAGATGTTTAGAAAATCTTGTATTACAATAAGACTTAACTTATATTACAACTTTCTAATACTTTTTGAGCTTTATTACACACGATTCTTTCAGGAAAGCAACTTTTATTTTAGATTTAAAGGGTGGAACACATGTTTAAGATAAAAGAATCGCAAGCGGCGCAAAGAGAAGTAAGCAAATAATAATAAATATTATTATTACTAAATGTCTAAACATAAATGAAGTCATATAGTACTTGCATAGATGTATACTAACATTATTACATGTAAGTAGTAGCAAAAGTATTTTTTTAAATAAAGTAATTCTCCATTAAAAGACATGTACTATTAGTAGTATACCAAACCCGATAGGGTTAATCGATTTTTTTTTTCTCCCGAAAAACAAATTCTATTTTTGTCAAATACAGCTATCGTACATGGACAAAATAAATATTATTCCATTCTTTGTACTGTTCTTGATCATTGATAGACATCATATTAACCAAATTCATGGCACATAACGAGAATTATAGTGCTTTTAGGTATGTGCCAGGTACGGCACAGTGAAGGATTAACCCTTTCTTGCGCAGTGTTGCCGGGTCGGCAACACCTAAAGTTCCCCCTGTTTAGAGACATAAAAACTCCGTGAATGTTTAAAAAACTACTCTAATGGCTACTTTAAATCTTTCTTAGAGATCAAATTTTACTGTTTTTAAATAATAGGTAAAATATTTTACTCTAATACGCGCTTCACAGCAATGCTCTTCTCACTGCGCTTATCACTGGTGTACTTATGAGGAGTTACCACTTCGGCAACAGCTGTATAATTAAAATGGTTTGTGCAATCTTTACAAAATATATAACTGTATACTCCTCTAGGCCTAAATATATTGCCTAATTTTTTTCTTTAAATTCCAACTTTAAAGAGTAGTGCGCCGGAAAGGGTTAATGTATTGCTGTATTACCGTACCTGCATACCAGTGTATTGCTGTTATAATGATTCAGAGTCATTGTTCTATATTCTGCTGAACAGCCTTTATAGAACATTCTTCTGTATTTACTATTGTGATGCGTTTAATGGGTAGGTTTAACACGTCGTATAGGGCATCCTGGCAATAGTCATTAAATAATAATTTTAATTACAAAAAATTAACTACTGACAACACTCTTTATATTCAAATTTTTTTTCCGCAGGTTGACTTCCAGAAATTAAAAATATATTATATAGAGGAGTATCCTGGATTGCGTTTCAAACCCATACCTGAAGTAAAAGCTGCTGTTAGAATGGTAATTATATATTTAATATATGATAGTTACATCGTTTTATAAATGGTGATAAAAATTGTGCACGTTTTTAAATGTGCGGCAAACATAGAGTCGCAATTTTATGCTTATTCTTCGAATGAATCTGCTATGACCAACATAGCTTTACTAAATGCAGTCGAGTTCGCACAATCTATTTTATATCTATTTTTTTTTAAATTTGGATAGTAGAAGATAAATTATTCTCAAGTGAGATTTAAAGTGAAAAGAGAAGAAAGGTTCATAATATGGAAGAGTGGTGAAAGGGTTTTCCGACGATATATTATATGAGAAATTCTCAAAAAGCTTGAAAACTGTCCTTTCCATGGGGAAACCAATGACCTCTCATACCTAGACATCACATCGGTAACCTTTTGTTACGCCGGGATCTTTGCCTTCCGTCACGTGACGGAGAGCAGATTTAGCGCGCCAAACCGATTTTTCTCTTCTATGTTTACATTTTTTTTACTGCGCGATTGAAATCTGAAAGGTGCCAATAAAGTGATCATCGCCAAAAAATTGCCCTATTACGTATTCTAATGTGGTTATTTAATGGCCAAGTACTTTAGTTGACAGTGGCGCCAACTTTTGAAAAATATTGGGTGGGCTCAAAATTTTTTTGAACAGATACATAAATATTGGGTGGGATCAATTACTAATAGATAGATGGAGATATCAAATTATTGGGTGGGCTCGAGCCCCATGGGCTCATATATGTTGGCGCCACTGTTAGTTGATCATCTCATTTATAATAGGATTTGGTAAATAACGATGGAACGATCTATACTGAAACCATCCATGAAAGAAGATCTAAAAACAGTGTCAGTCTCTTAAAAAACCTACCAGTAGAGTTTTTTTAAAACCCAATATTTCATAATCGAATTCATCTGAGCATAAAATTTTCCCCCATAATTCTATAACTGAACAATATTGGGCAATATGAAATACGCTAAAATTTTACAGAAAAAATATTTATCTAATAGTGCAAGTCCCATGAAAATCCATTCAGCAGAGCTCAAGTTCCAAAGAGCCGGAACGAAATTCCTATTTACATTTTAATATATATTGTGGATATATTATGATATTTTGTCTACAAAATTCTTTAAGAGTCCTTATTTTGAAAATCAGACAAAGTATGACAGTTGTATTTTTTGATTTCCTTGATTATTTTATATATTGAAGTAGATAATATTTAATGAATAATGTGCAATTTTGAAGCCCTGAAAAAAATCCCTCTTTTCTATAGAAAATGTCAAATTTTGAGGTTGTGAATGCCATTTTTCGTGAAAAGTGAAATGCTGGTATATTTGGAGCACTATATCTTACGCAAGCAACAACATCCCAAAACTCTTTTGGCATAAACTGTTAGTACAGCCCTTCCTACTTATTAAAATTTATTTGTGTCCATGGAGGCATTGTTATTTTATATTGTTATGTTGCAACAAAGTACAGTCAAAATGACGTCTTTGTCCATTTTTCGCACTTAATATCTTATTTAAGCAATAGTACCCGAAACTTTTTCTTATACAATATGAAAGTGCATTATTAGGACAAGCTACATAATATAGTACTGCACGAAGATATTGTTGCTCTTAGTAGATATAACCTGTTAAATATTGAAAATTTTCAAAATCTTCAACATTTTATGTAAAGTTATTTCAAAAAAGCGCCACAGTTGAGTGAAAAAAAATGTATCACGCAGTAGTTGAATATATGTACAAAAACGTGGAAAAGAAAAAAAAGTGGGGTCTCGTGATATTTTTATTTAAAAAACGACAAAATTTTCAAATAAACAATGTCGATGATAATATTTCTTCCCTATCAGAAAATTAAAAAATCCCATTTCTCTATCCTTTTTCTATGTTTTTCCCTATGAGAAAATGAAATATCCCTTTTTAGTTGCCCCTTCCGAAAGATAAATAGGATGTTTCATTTTCTCTTAAGGGAAAAATGTGATAATGGAAATTGGTTTTCTTCTAACTTTTGTCACTTTTTTGCCTAAAAATATCACGAGGCTACACTTATTTTTTTCCATGTTTTTCTACATATATTAAACTACTGTGTGGTATATTTTTTTCACTCAACTGTGGCGATTTTTTGAAATAACTTTACATTAAATGTTCAAGATTTAAAAAAATTTCAATATTTAACAGGTTATATCTAAGAGCAACAATATCTCCTTGCAGTACTATATTATTTAGCTTGCCCTAGTGGTGCACTTTCATATTTTATAAGAAAAAGTTTGGGGTGCTATTGCTAAAATAAGATATTAAGTGAATAAAATGGAAAAAAAGTCATTTTTATATACTTTGTGCCAACATAACAATGTAAAGTAACAATGCCCCATGGAAACAAATATATTTTAATAAGTAGGTAGGATTATACTAACAGTTTATGTCAAAAGAATTTCGGGATGTTGTTGCTTGCTAAAGATATGGTACTCGAAATATACCAGCATTTCACTTTTCGTGAAACATGGCACTCACAATCTTGAACTTTGACATTTTCTATAGAAAAGAGGAAATTTTTTCAGGGCTTCAAAATTGCAGATTATTTATTAAATATGATTTACTTCAACATAAAAAATATCAAGGCAATTAAAAAATACAACTATCAAAACATCATTTTTTGTCTCAATTTGAAAATAATGGCTCTTAATGCTGTATTTTGTAATCTATTTTTGAAAATAGTTTTGTAATAACACATAATTTTTTTTAAATTCTACTAGGCAGCAAAATATTTCGAAGAAACTTACGGCAACAAACCGACAAAACTGACGTTTCCAGAACTGAGATATGGCCTTGAAATTTGGGAATCCAAAATTCTTGAAGCTGGAGAGCCACCATTTAGGGAAGAAATTGCTGCAGGAGCAGGGAAGCACATCAATCTATTTATCGAATTTATAAAATGGATTTTCGGATACGGTCAACACACAGTTCAGGCCCTCTATTGGGCTAAAGTTGAGCGCCGAAAGAAAGATTCGGACTACTTCAAGTACCTTGCAGCTTTTGACAGCTTGAAAAAGAAACTAAAAGAACTTTTGAGTGATGATGGTCTTCTTTTGGTCCCCACCCAACCAGAACCAGCTCCCCACCATTATATGACAATTCCAAAATACTCTAATCAAGCCTACACGAGTGTATTTAATGTTCTTCTTTATCCTTCAACACAAATCCCAGCTGGCAGCACCAGTAGTGGATTGCCAATTGGCATACAAGCCATATGTAGAACCAACAATGATTACATTTCGGTAATGGCAGCGATAGAATTAGATAAATTATTTGGAGGTTGGAAAAGCCCTAGCAAGATAATAGATTCTTGAAATTATCTGCAGTGCTGTAATTTGAGAGACAGTCTTAACATTAGCATTTGATTGACCATGTTACAATTATTAATGGTGGCTGAAAGGAAATAGCAGAAAAACATATTTCCCAACGTAATTCTCTTAAAAATATAATTATAAAACGTTCTTTTTTATGAAATATACAATCTTTTAACTTGTTGTATTACGCTAAATGTCAGTTGACTGCTCTGAAAATATCGACTCTGTGTAATTCATTAAACCCGTGTAGTATGATTTTAAAGTTACAAATCGCGTACTATTTTGGCAACATAACACTAAAAACTGTCAATTAAAATACAAGAAGTATTTACAATTAACAAACAATATACAGGGTGTATCTAAACTACTGGGCAAAATTTTAAGGGGTGATAGTACACATCAAGACAAATAATATTAAATGGGAAACTGGGGGTCCCAAACGTCTTCGCCACTAAGGCGCCACTAAAGTTTAGGGTCCAAAATTTGAAATGATTATAAAAAACGGAAAAATTGGTCGATTCGTTTGCGGTTTTCACGAAAACCATTCTTTATGTCAGTATTGTCTTGAAAATAAATTATAAAGACAAATTTCAAAAAATGCCGATAGAGGGCGCTTTAAAATTTGGAGTAACGAAAAACTATTCTTTGCCGTTATTTTTTGCATCTCATTAAATTTTTTTAGAAGTTTAGACATAAACTTAAATTTTGAGCTGAAATTCTGTGGTTAAGTAGCGCAAGCTGAACTGTGTTCAATGGGAGTGGGTAGGTTCAAATTTCAAATGATTACAAAAAACAGAATAATTGGTCGATTGATTTGGAATTTTCACTAAAATTATTTTTTATGTTAGTATTGTCTTGAAAATAAATTATACAGATAAATTTCATAAAATGTCGATAGAGGGCTCTTTAGATTTTGAAGTAACGTACAACTATTTTTTACCGTTATTTTTTGCATCTCATTAAATTTTTTTAGAAGCTTAAGCATAAACTTAAATTTTGAGCTGAAAATCTGAATCGTTGAGAGCGGTTAAGTAGCGCAAACTGAACTGTGTTCAATGGGGGTGGGGAGGTTCAAATTTCAAATGATTATAAAAAACGTAAAAATTGGTCGATTCGTTTGCGTTTATCTCTAAAACCATTCTTTATGTCAGTATTTCCTTTAAAATAAATTTTAAAGATAAATTTCAAGAAATTCCGTTAGAGGGCGCCTTAAACTTTAGAGTAACCAACAACTATTTTTAACCGTTATTATTTTTTTAAAATCTAAATAAATGTTTTAAAAGCTTAGTTTAAAATTTTGAGCTCAAAATCTGAGTAATTAAGTAGCAAAAAATTGAACTGTGTTTGTAGGGTGGGCAGGGTAACATTTCAATTCCTGGACACAGTTCATTTTGCGCTTCTTAACCTCTCCCATCGATTCAGAATTTGAGCTCCAAATTTAAATCTAAGCTTTTGCAAGCATTTAGTTAGATACAAAAAATAACAGCTAAAAATTGTTGTTGGTTTGGTTACTCTAAAGTTTAAGACGCCCTCTAACGGAATTTTTTGAAATTTATCTTTAAAATTTATTTTCAAGGAAATACTGACATAAAGAATGGTTAGAGAAAACCGCAAACGAATCGACCAAATTTTCCGTTTTGTATAATCATTCGAAATTTTGAACCTTCCCGCCCCCATTGAACACAGTTCAGTTAGCGCTACTTAACTACTCTCAACGATTCAGATTTTCAGCACAAAATTTAAGTTTATGCCTAAGCTTTAAAAAAAAAATTAATGAGATGCAAAAAATAACGGTAAAAAGTAGTTGTGCGTTACTCCAAAGTCTAAAGCGCCCTCTATTGACATTTTTTGAAATTTATGTTTATAATTTTTTTTTTTCAAGACAATACTGACATAAAGAATAGTTTTAGTGAAAACCGCAAGTTAATTGACCAATTATTCTGTTTTTTATAATCATTTGAAATTTGAACCTACCCACTCCGATTGAACACAGTTCAGTTTGCGCTACTTAACCACAGATTTTGAGCTCAAAATTTAAGTTTATGTCTAAACTTCTAAAAAAAATTAATGAGATGCAAAAAATAACGTTAAAAAATAGTTGTTTGTTACTTCAAAGTCTAAAGCGCCCTCTATCGGCATTTTTTGAAATTTATCTTTATAATTTATTTTCAAGACAATACTAACATAAAGAATAGTTTTCGTGAAAACCGCCAACCAATCGACCAGTTTTTCCGTTTTTTATAATCATTTCAAATTTTGGACCCTAAACTTTGATGGCACCTACCTCCCTCGGAAGACGTTTGGGACCCTTAGTTTCCCATTTAATATTATTTGTCTTGATGTGTACTATTACTCCGTAAAGTTTTGCCCAGTAGTTTAGATACACCCTGTATTTCAGTCACTTCAAATACATCATTAAGAAATTGCAAATGATTGCAAAAGAAGATCAGTTAAGAAAATTAAAAGGACTATCGTAAAAAAAAAAAAAAAAAAAAAAAAAAAAAAAAAAAAAAAAAAAGACATCTTTACACGATTACTGAAAACTAAATAATTTAAAACTATGCTTGCCAAAGATAATTTTGTCTGAAATATATTAAAGATTAAAATTTAGTGCTATCATTTACGAAATACATAACGTTTTTAATTTGTATACAGTTTTTGTAGTTAAATCGCAAATCTCTACTAAAAGGGCTAGATTGAGCTCTAATGAAGCTTACAAGAGTATTTCAGTGTTCTTTATTCGGCAATACAAATATATGCTAATAAAAAAACACGAGTGGTATATATTATAAAATAGCATATCCGAGTATATTCAGCGTTATTTACACTCTTCAACGCAATTCTCTGATGTAAAAAAAAAAAAAAAAAAAAAAATATTAAAAAAAAAATTAAAAAATAAGCAGGAGACATTTACTCATTAAGCACATACAAATATATTCAGCTTTATGCTTTATTCTTTTACACAAATCTCTTCTACAAAGAGTACCAATGGATTTTATTCTAATCGAGCATATATAAGTATATTGAACATTCATCTTTATTTTTTTCATGCAAATTTCCAATAAAAGAAGATCCAAGTGGTTTTTCTCTAATGGAACATACACGAGTTATACACTTACAAGGGCACCACCAAACATGGTGCTCACAGATTTTGATGATTTCAAAGTATGTTGTAGGGGTCACACCACTAATTATTCAGCTGAAAGGGTTTTTTCAAATGGGCCTTAGTTTTTGAGAAATTGGGGGTCAAAGTTTAGCGCTCATTTCAAATAGCCGTTCATATTACAAACAGATTGTGGCTGGATGGCGCTGCGGTAACGTTCAAGACTCCAGACCCGGAGTTGGCGGGTTCAACCCCAAGTTAGAGTTTTTTTTTTTCCTTTCTTTATATATATTTTTTACACGTTGCATATTTAAAGCAGAATTGGGAATTATACAAGCTTTGAACTTATAACTATTTTCTTATGGGGATAGTTTATTTTTTCAATTTTTACTTTTCGATTTTTTCGGAATGAAATATAACGTATAAATACATCTATATATATACATTGCTAAGTAAAAAAAAATTAATACCTTTGTAAATTCATTTAATTCATATTCTTCATTCAATATCAGTTCATCTGCTTCAATAATTTGTCGATCATCTAATATTTTTAATATTGAATCATGAAATTCTTCAGCCACAGCAATAGAAGCACAGAAATATCATGCGGTAGAGAATTTGTAAGCAGATTAACATTTTGTAACAACGTCTCGCAATATTTTAATGCATTCATAATTTCGCCTTCATACCAATATTGCAAATCTTTTATTTGTCTGCAAAAGAAGCTAAATGACATTAGTAAAAAGAATTTCTATTTTTGCGATTTACCGAGCAAATAAAAGCAGACAAATAAAATAAACACATATGTATTTTTTTTTTTTTTTTTTTTTTTTTTTATGTATCGTAAATCGTAAATTTTATCTTATTGAAATCATTAGCAGACGATTTTTCCGATCTAGTTTATTTTTTTATGAATAGTGTTTTAGTTTGTTAAAATAAAAATGTATATATAATTTTTTAATGTAATCTGTCATTTCTTATTTGTGCAAACGATAAATAATGTTTAGGTTGAACATTAGAGATGAATGTATTTAAAGATCAGTAAAAATTTGGATAATATTTTAGCACTGCTGCATTAATATTTTATTACACTTTCGAAGATATGCATTATTTGAATTAACTAATCCTATAAGTGTTTGAGAAATTGCACCTGAAAATTATTTTATATAATTTATACAAAAAAGGATAAATTTTCATTTAAAAAATTCCACAAAAAAAGGCGATAGAAAAAAGAAAAATTATTATTTCAGAATTGTGCTTCATAAAAAAAGAAATTACATAATAATTATTAAAAAGGAGTTCTAGGCATAAATTAGTTTTGCAGTTTTGTCAATAAAAATATTAGTTTAAAAATTGCACAAAAATACATTTTTATGAAATAAATTCGAAAATATAAATTTAAATTATTAAGAAAATATTAAAAAGTTCAAAGCTTGTAGAATTCCCAATTCTGCTTTAAATATGCAACGTGTAAAAAAGTATATAAAGAAAGGGGGAAAAAAAAAGCTCTAACTTGGGGTTGAACCCGCCAACTCCGGGTCTGAAGTCTCGAACATTACCGCAGCGCCATCCAGCCAGAATCTGTTTGCAA
The DNA here is from genome assembly GCA_964019185.1 of Maratus speculifer. Classification (NCBI taxonomy): domain Eukaryota; kingdom Metazoa; phylum Arthropoda; class Arachnida; order Araneae; family Salticidae; genus Maratus; species Maratus speculifer. The sequence continues at coordinate 39,485,350 of OZ025295.1, read as the reverse complement.
TACGAACGGCTATTTCAAATGAGCGCTAAACTTTGACCCCCAATTTCTCAAAAACTAAGGCCCATTTGAAAAAACCCTTTCAGCTGAATAATTAGTGGTGTGACCCCTACAACATACTTTGAAATCATCAAAATCTGTGAGCACCATGTTTGGTGGTGCCCTTGTTAGGAGCAAACACACAGCAAAATTGGGGGCGAAGGGGCGACCGCGGGATTTTAGGGAGCGCCTAATTTATGCTACCAATGTCATTTTTGGCCAGTTACAAGAAAAAGTTGGGTGGAAGGGACACAAAATTGTAACTTTGCCCAGCGCGCAGTTTTCTCTTCGCACGCCCCTGGTTATACAAAGTGTTCATAAAGATCGAAACAATAAGCTATTTCCTTATATATTGCTTCTAGACACATACTCCCGGCCGCAAAGTTTCATAAAAAAGAAGTATGCAAAATTTCACTAGGTAAGTTGCATCTCCATGGCAGAATCTATTTGAAAAAAATACGAAATTTAAATTTTTATAGTGCGCCATTAGAAAAAAATTTCCAATGGGGAATTTTTTTTCTTATCCATACCTCAATTAAATTCAGAAAAATTCCATCTTCATATCTGTAAAACTCACAGAGATATCTCGTTTTAATAATTCGTCAGTTTTTAAGAGTTTAAACCCAAATTGAAATGCGTATAATTATCTTTCGTGATTTGAATTTTGCTCATATACATCCTTTCCTTGCTTCTACTACTACAACCGCTAATGTTGCTTTAGAAACTAATTTTATGCATCTTTCAAATGTTTGAATGTGACAGGGAAACTTAAGCAACTGAAAAGATTGGATTTCCAAACTTTTTCTGAGAATGTCCAACTCCTCTCTTGGTACTCTGTTAAGAATGGGGGTCACGTGATTTCACATTCTTGTCAATAAATAATGTTAATATAATCTGTAAGGCTGAAGTTCAATATTGGAATATGGAGATTTCTTATTGTTGAACATATCATATCCTTCGCCTTTAATATTTTTCAAAATCCAAATTCTAAAATATGAATTTTTTTTTCTTATCAGTTATCATTCCTGTAATTTTCTTTCTGAATGACAGATGTATCGTTTTGTTGAATAATGCGATCGACAATTTTCTTTAAATCTCCCCTTAAATAACGAGACAACTTAATTGTTTTTAAAAAAATATTTTAAGCTCCATTTTTGCAAGAAGAATGTTTTTTGAAGTAAACAACATAGACGAATGTACCGTAATTTCCGGTGTATAAGCCGCAAATCAAACAATTATTTTTGGACCCAGAAAATTTGTTCAGTAATTGAAGAGAAATATTTACCGCGATCTAGAAAGTTAAATTTTATTTTAAAAAAATTCTGGGTCGAGAAGTTATTCTTTGATCCGCGGCTTATACACCGGAATTGACGGTACTTTCATTACAAATTCAGCCATAATCTTTAGATTTTGGGATGGATTTTTATTTCCAATCTACAAATTACAACTAGTCGGTTGGCAGATGGCAACCATGAGTGAGACATTTTTGCTGGATTACGTTTTACCAGATTTGAGGAGCATTGGTGAGATGAAAATGTTTGACACATGTCATAGAAATAATTTTCATCTGTACTTAACTCTCCAGAGTTCATTTCTCACAGACAAAAGCACATATTTTTAATTTTACAACTGTCTATTGTTCACATTGATTCAACGATTTTCCAATTGGAACAGGGAAGGCTCGTGAGACTTTATTAAGTCCATCAGTTTTTATGACGCAATGGCATTTCGTTTGCATAAAGCTGGCATATTAACTACTACAAGGGACGACTAAATGATTGTTTCAAAAATCTAATTGCATGGTTTTTGATCCCATGGTTACAGTTGTTACGCCACAACATATTGCTATAAATTTATCAAGGTCTAAGTTATTTTCAGTGCAATAATTGATGTTTTCTTCGACCTTTTCTCATAGGATTTTAATTATCTCTGATTTTGGTGGAAATTTAAAATTCCTGTTGTGTTTCAATTATTGTCTTGTATTAAAATAATATTCTATACTATATCATTCTGTTACTGTTGGCGAAACTGCCTTATTTAGTTTTGAAAATAAAAAAAGATTCACTTAAACAGAAAATTATATATTTATCCTAAAATCAACTAGCAAAAGTAGATGGCAGCCCATATCTTTGAGATGGCAGCCCATATCGAAGAAATGTGTGTGATTTCAAAGAGGGATAGTCCTTCGAATGTCACAAATATTATTTTTTAACCCATTTTTGTCATGTTAGTAATCAAAAGTCTCCCTTTTTTTTTGAGAATGTCATGGACTTATCGATCCTTATGACTGTGCGATATTATTAAAGTAGGACATTTCCTTTCTTTATTTTTTGCGGATACATAAGAGGAAAAATTATGATTTTGTATTTTTTTTAAATTTCTAAGATTTTTATTAAGATGATGGAAATAAATGACACCTTTCAAACTTGGAGAAACCTATCTTCATATGGAATACTATTTCAGGTATCAATTTCACACATGTGATTTATTATTATTATTATTCCTTTAATTTTTACAGTGTCAGTATTTAAAAAAAAAAAAAAAAAAAAAAATACAAATTTTCAATATTTACAATTAATTTAAGATTAATCATGATATTACCAGATTATTATTACTCAATAAATATAAAAATAGATTTTCGTAGATTACAATATCATAAAAAAATCTTTTTTTTTTTCTATCAGTTTTCCACATACAGAACTTCAAACTTGCAACTTTCGGCGATTGCACGCATACCATTATATATCACAGGTTTTTTTAACTGTCCAAAACAGATAAAATAATTAATTTTTCGTCAAAACATTTTGCAGAGCTACATTTGAATATGAATTGATCATGCGTATTAAATTTTATTAAAATCGGCTCCTATGCAGCCACGGTTTTTTTTTCCTCATTTTACGTGGAATGAACTATGAATGCGTACTTCGTTCCCATGAAAATAAACAAACAAACGAAATCACTGGATGCATCAACCTCGTTATATAAAAATCTCCACAGTGCGCAAAATTTATTAAAATCGAAATCACTATAATGAATATTTAAAAAAAGTTACATAAATGTCTAATTGTTTTTATATACTTAATTAATTATAGAAATTTTTAAATTAAATTATTTAAGTAAAATTTTATAACTTCAATAAATACTGAAAATTTCCATTTTCCCCATAAATTTATACCACATAGCTGCACGCACTCGCTTTGAAATAACTTGGAACAAAATTTTCATCCACCAGCCATTGCTTCAAATTCAAAAAATTTCAAAATCAGTATAGTCTGGATCTCTGAATCTCATTCTGGTCAGTCGATCAGAAGGGCTTGGAATCTGAAATGAATAGGTATTGTGAACATGCGCGCCATTTGCATCTTCACAATACCTACCGGTTCAGATCTAGAGCTCTTCAGAGTGGCCCGCTATATTCAAACTATACTGGTTTTTAAGTCTTGAAAAGGACGGTCGATTGTATGAAGCATCGCGTATTTTATGCACATATTTTAAAGATGTTTCTAAAAAAGTTAAAAAATAAATATGTAATTTATTACAAAAGTATGTACTTAAATTTACTTTTTTTCCCCAATTTTTACAAATGCAACAAAGCAAATCGCGCGTCTCGTATGCTTTTAATAAATTTGAAATCGTTTTTTACGAGGTTTTGGCAACAAATATAAAAAAATAAATAAACATCACTAGATACATTAATCTTTATAATGTAGAAATAAAAAAAAATGCATGAAAATTGATAAAAATCATAATCATTATAACGAATATTAAAAGTTTTCATTACACATATTGCTAATATTTAAAATTACTTTTTCTATTTTTGAATAATTAATTAAGTCATAAGTTTCCATTTTTTTTATTCAAATTAATTTATCTAACTGATAATTTTTTATAACTTAAATATTCAAAAGTAAAAGCTGGGATACAGATAGATTTTTCATTAATTATCGAAAGAAGATTGGCCAATCAGAAACTTGCATTTTTGAAAACAGCGAGAACTTTTTTAAAATACAGGCTTTTGATTTGTCAATCTCATTTCGCTAATCAGCGAAACGATCTATCCGGATCCAGGCCAGAAAATATATTTTTCAAATCATTTTTTAAAAGTTAAATCTTGAAAAACAAAAACTACACCTTTTTAATGTTTTCACTACTTGGATTTGAACTTTTTGGTTCAACAGTACTGGCGACATACGACATACCACATACTAAAAATTTTCCTGTGGACGAAGGGTAAATTCAGCTAATAAACCCGAAATAAGAGAACCCATTGAGGCTTCATGATTTTTTTTATAATATTTACCCTGAAATATGAAAAAGTTATTCTGAATGATCAGGTATAGTTCTTTTTTTATATTGCTATTTCCATACATCATCTTCAAAATCTTCTATCATTTCAACATTGTAAACTTCCTGCGTATCAATTGACGGATACAATGACACAATATCAAGTCCAACCATAATACATTATTTGGAAATCGAATCCATCTGTCTTATTTTCTGAATAAAATCTTATATTAACTTAGTAGTATCTAGATTCTGGTAATAATTGCTTTAAAAAATGGAACATAAGCCTTTTCTAAAAAAATAAGTTATTTCAAAGCTCTTGGAAACAATAGGACACAATGGCATACAGCGGAGCATCGATTTTACGAGGCCGAAAGGTCTACCGAAAAACGACGTATAAACGATAACGACGTATAATCGATTTTCACTTCCAAAGCTAGAATTAATTTTGTTTTCACTTAATTTTAATATTTAACGTAATGATTTGCATAAATTTGTAAATTAAACAAAAATAAATAAATAAATAAATAAACAAACAACCAAAAAACGGGGGAGAGGAATTAGTATGCAATTTAAATATGCGTACCTTTATTTATGTTTCACCGAAAGGTTCATCATTTGCAGGACATCATTTCATTTCCCTTTAAAGTCAAAGATCAAAAACCCCTCGTGGCCAACTAAAAGTCGCCAATACTGATAACAGTTAGAAGGATAGTCTATTTGCAACTTAAAACAGGTCGGGAAAGCTTACCATCCCCGAAAAAATAATGATTCCTATCAGTGTAATCTATTACACGCATGCTGATTTTTCAGACTAATCGAACACCAGCCCACATTTTTATAATGTGGAGTGCATTTAAACACGCTTTTTGGTGTCATTCATAGCTGCCAACTTCCGCTCGTTTGTAAAATACACAAGAAAAATAAACAAAATATAATAATATACGTATAAACGATTCTGGGCATCGTATAAAAGATATATTTTAACATTAAAATGAATAGGAATGAATCGGGACCACATTAAAATGTCGTATAAATGTAAACGTTGTATAAGTGATCGTCGTATAAACGATGCTTTACTGTGCTTATTTTATGATCCTTCAGTCTACCATTGATTCTAGGAATAACAGCGAGTTTAGGCAGGTTCAAACTTTTCTTCATATACACGGGCAATATCTTATTCTTGATGATGTCATTAACTTTCAGAGCACTAGGAAACAATAGCGAAAGGTTATTAAAATTAGCGAAAGACTATTGACCAATCAGAAGCTTGCATTTTTAGAAACAGCGAAAACTTTGCAAAAATACAGGCTTCTGATTTGTCAATCTCATTTCGCTAATCAGCGAACGATCTATCTGGATCCAGGCCAGAAAATATTTTTTCCATTCAAATCATTTTTTATGATTTAAATGTTGAGAAATGAAAAACTCCACCTTTTCAATGTTTTCAATACTTGGATTTGAACTAGGGTACAACGATACTGTCGACAGACGACATACCACAATGTTCCATATTTGATGATGTCATTGACTTTAAAGTTGATTAAATTCAGGGGTCGTACATGTCCTGAAATTTTAAGACCAAGAAAATCTTCAGCACCAGTATTTTCTCATAGAAAATATCTTCCTAAAATAAAGTGTCAATTCGTACGTTAAATCTAGATGTATGTTTCTATAAATAAATACTGATATTTGTCCTGAAAAATTCCCTGAAATGTACGACCCCTGTTAACTTAGTTGATATCTTTCTAAATTTCCTTACTTATCACGTCTATAATGCAATTTTCTATTTTATCTATGTAATAATCTCTATTAAGAAAAATTAATTTGTTGAATTCACCTGTCAGTTCTATTATCATATTCTGGTCTTGTTTTAAATTTTTAATAATCGTAATTTCTTTATAAGTAAGTTTTATTGGGTTGTTAAGAAGTCTCCTTTCTTCTTGGAAAATTAAATTATGAATATCCAAACTATTTCCGCAAAAAATTTTAAAATAAACTTGATAAACAAAAAAAATCTAATTGAAATTAGAAATAATAGCAGAACAAAAAAACAATTAGATATAATAATAATTATCAAAAATAAAAATAAGAAACGCAACACAGTCACCGCCAAAAAAATCTTGCCACTTTCGATTTTTGATATTTTGTTAAATATCTAGAAATATACACAAGGAATCATTCTGAAACTACTGGTGTGTAAACAAAATAGCACACGTCATATATTTTGACCAAAATTTTCCCCCGAAATCTAACAGGGGACCGTCAATAAATTGAAAAAGAACGAAGATCTTTTGGATCACCTGTCAAAACTAATGAAGCAAAACAGTTTAAACTGCAGATAATGATTAAGTGGCTTATTGTGATAAGTTGTGTCGATTTTAATAAATATAGCTTGAAAACTCGTAGAGAAATTAAAGTTTTTATAAGAACGGTCCAAAATTTTTCCAAGTTTTTTGCTTATACTTTTCAGAGATCTTCATAAAACACAATAATCTTTTCAGAAAATATGACAAACAACAAAAATGAACGGGTTTACTAAATAATTTTTTATTGCGCATGCGTCAACGCTATTAAAATTTCATTTGCATATTATGTTAGTTAAATGTATAGAGCAACTTTTGTGAAAGTCTCAAAAACATAGCTTAAAAACTCTTAAAATTATCGTCAATAGAATATGGTCAAAATCCGTTATTTCCAAAACAAAGCAAAAAGATAAGGAGTCGTATCCAAATTTAGTACTACGTGCAATACTGTGTAGGTACTAATCAATGGAATATGGATACAGCCCCTCATCTTTTTGCTTCATTTTGGGAATAATGGATTTTGACAATATTCTATTAACGATAATTTTCAGAGTTTTCAAGCTATGTTTTTGAGACTTTCACAGAAGTTGCTCTATACATTTAGCTAACATAATATGCAAATGAAATTTTAATAGCGTTGACGCATGCGCAGTAAAAAATTATTTAGTAAACCCGTTCATTTTTCATACATTTTTTATTATTTTTTAATTCTGATTACAGGGTGTTATGTGCAATGTTGTTTTTCATATTTTCTGAAAAGATTATTGTGTTTTATGAAGAGGTCTGAAAATTATAAGCAAAAAACTTAGAAAAATATTGGACCGTTTTTATAAAAACTTTAATTTCTCTACGAGTTTTCAAGCTATATTCATAAAAATCGCCACACCTTATTACAATAATCCACTTAATCATTATCTGCAGTTTAAACTGTTTTGCTTCATTAGTTTTGACAGGGTGATCCAAAAGATCTTCGTTCTTTTTCAATTTATTGACGGTCCCCTGTTAGATTTCGGGGGAAAATCTTCGTCAAAATATATGACGTGTACTATTTTGTTTACACACCAGGAGTTTCAGAATAATTCCTTCTGTATATTTCTAGATATTTAACAAAACATGAAAAATCGAAAGTGTCAAGATTTTTTTGGCGGTGACTGTAAAAGAAAAAAAGTGCGAAGGCACACCAATCAAACCTCGACTTCTAGAGCTTACAATGAGCAAGGTTTTTGCTAAAGAGAGGTAGGGACTCCCTCCGCCCCTTTCTAATATTTGAAAATAGTAAAATATAACTAAAAATATAAAAGAAAAGCACTAATTATCTACTATTTATTATTTTACCCCTAACAAAAATCCTGCATACACGCATGTTTAATTTTCCTCACAGTCAGGGCCGTGCTTAGGACTTTGGCGGCCCTGGGCGAAATATATTTTGGCGGCCTTTTATTCTGAATTTTTTTTTTAACGGATATAAAATGTTATAAACTGTACAAATGTATCACAAGTGTAAAATTAGTATGACCTTTTTAACACAAAAATATAACTAAAAATATTAAAGAAAAACACTAATTATCTACTATTTATTACTTTACCCCTAAAAAAAATCGTGCATATACGCATGTTTAATTCTCCTCACAGCTAAAGAAGATTCTGATTGAACAGCTGAATATAAAGAATGAAACATCGTTAAAATGATATAACGGTATTTCGATGATTGCTTTAGAACAATTTAATTTAGTTTAAAAATTACACTCACACCAACAACTTTTTAAAATAAGTTATTTTAAATTTAAATTGTTGAATAACTTACTTTGTGTATTTCAGTAACGAGTGAGCACCGCATGCGGTAATAAGTCCTCCTCGTATTTATTAATTGAGATTCGAAACGTCTTCAACCATGCCATATAATATAATATTACGGTTGCACCAGTTTTTCGCACTTAAGGTTGAAAAAAAAGTGTATGGATCGCGCTATAAATATCAGCTCTATTTTTATCAGTGCTGCGAAGTCGGAGTCGTTAACAAACAAGACGATTTAGACTCCAGATATTTTTTGTTAGATATTTTAAAATAAAATTAAACTAATTATATGTAATTTTAAACCTATAAAATGAATTAATATCGTTATTTCTAGACTATTTCAGGCTACTCAAGTTAAAGATGATCTATTTACCTCGATGTACAAAGTAGATACAGTGGTAGGTGGGGAATAAGTACCCGGGCACAGATTAGCTCAAAACTGTTTTAATTCATAACTGTAGTAAGCATTTTATATTTAATATATAAGTATCTCCCTTCGTATTTTGGGGGATTTGTGGATAGAATCTGAGGGACAAAAGTCTGCACAGACTCAAGATTCAGAAAATGAAGGCGATTACTTCTACAGGCTGTGTAAAAATAATTAAAACGATTTAGGGTCAAATAAAAAAAAATTGAGCAGGCTGACAAACCAAATATAACAAATTTGAAAGAATCAAACAATGCCAGTAAAATAGAAACGGTCATGATTGGGGTGAGGATAAATCAGGACCGTAGCTAAATGAGAGTAATAGGACGAGGGGCTCAGATTCTCTCTCTCTCTCTGTAACGCAGAAAGATAAATTAGTGCATATTCACATTCACACTGCAATTACTATGTTTCTCATTAAAATGTTTTAATAATTTCATTTTATGCTGAGAAAAGAATACGATGATCAAAAATTCGAGTGCATAACTAGTGCGTTGTTAAACATCATGTCATGTGTGCAAATAGGATGAGCAAGTGTTGAAACACTTGTTTTTTAAGTTACAATTTAGTATTTTTGCAAAACTGTGAAAGGTCCTCAAAACCAAATTAGATTTTTGAACAGAAAGCTACGGCCGTGGGATAAATATAAAGACACGGCCGAATTTTAGGGAACTATCCTTAAAAGTTCGGCGCATACAGATGTCTGTCCGAAAATTATAAATTTGCGCTATTTTTGGAAGCAAAAGAACGAAGAACTCAGTATAGTACTGTAATAGAAGTCTTTTTTCCTTTTCTCCTGCTCATATTTTTCCCATTTGTACGACCAAAAGTCCGAATTCTAAAATTCTCTTTATTTATTTTCTTGCGTACAGATGTCAAAATAAAATGAAATTGTAATTCTCTGCTTTCTGAATCGGCGCGACGGTATTCAAAGTTATAATAAAATAGTGAAATTTCGTTAGCTTTCACAAGGTTCGCACACTCCTTGGAATTTCCAAGGACTCTGGCATCACTATTAAAAATAAGAAAATTTACATTTAATTTTTAAACCACAACATTCGTAATTCCCACCTTCATTCACAGATTTTATGATATTTTTCTGCAGTGAAACACTTTGAAAGTATTCTTAAAATTTAGTGGCAGAACTGTGCGAACCCTGCATCTTTTGAATTTAGGATTTTTCAGTTCTGCAGAACCCGAAATGAAGCCAAAATTACAAAATTAACCCAAAGAACGTAACTAATTAATTTATTTTTATTTGAATCCAACATCACAAGATTTGTATAATTTATGATATTATAACAAATGTTATGCATAAAAAACGCGGAAAAAGAGAACCATGAATCTTTAGATATTAAAAGAGAACTATTTATTGTTCGTATTAAACATAAAAATACTGTGAGAAACAATTTTCAACGTTTTAACTCAATAATATATCCATAGTTACAGTAATACATGCTTGTACTAGTATTATTTAAAGAAGAATAAAAAATATCGAATGTATGAAATGTAAATTTGAATAGCTCCGCCCCGCATAATACCTTTAAATGAATTTTATGTATTTTACACATATTCCTAAAAATATTTACGCTGATTTGCTATATCTAATGAACACTTTCGGCATTTATATAAAATATGCGTGAAAATAAGAATTTTTGATAGTAGAGCTTATAATCAGTAAATTATAAGCATCAGAATAACTTTGAACCGGCTCAAAATTATCTTGAAAATGAAATAAAACGTTAGTGTCTTTTTATCTTGCATTTTATTAAGTATTAATAAATAAATAATCACAAAATATTAGCACATTTGCAACATTTAGATAATATTATGTGTGATAAATGAGTAGATTGTTACTTACAATGAAAATTTAATTGGATCACAACAACTTCAAAATAGCATTCAGAATTAACTTACAGTACTTTTCAAAAATAGCTTGATGATGAAATTAATTGCGAATAATGTTCCAAAATTATTATTTTTTTTTTTAATAAGTAGAAGTCCCAGTTTAGAACTTTGCCAACAGAGGAAGTTCTGGAGTTTAATTAGTTTTTTGGAGTCAAAAATATTGAAAATTAGTGGGTAGTGCAAAGTTACACCTTATGGTTCAAAGTTACCTTGAGTACTACTTGAGACCTACTATACAATAAATAAATTTCAACAGTTAAAAAAAAAAAAAAAAAAAAAAAAAAAAAAAAAAAAAAAAAAAAAACTTAATTCTGTACGACAAACTAATATCATTCCTTATTTAATTAAAAATTTTCAAAAAGGTGATTCGGCTATTTCTATGTCTTTAATTTTTTTTCTCTCTCCAAGTTTGGTTTTGAAGTACAGTAGAACCTCGATTAACCGAAACTCTCCATTAAGACTACAGTGGACTCTCAAAACTAATTTTTTTAATTTTCAATAAATTTTTTAAAAAAATTCTGGGAATAATCATAATATATATATCTCTTATTTCACAATTTTTTTTAAAAAATGTATTCAATACTTTTTGAGATACAGATTTTTCTTTTTTTAAATTAACAAAAAATGGCAATATTTCAATATGCTCCATTCGAAATTCTTTATGCCCAATTTTTCTGATTTTTTGTTTAAAATGTTCTCTATGTATGTGTTAACAAATGTTACTAAGCAATTTTTAGCATATTACTTGTAAAACATTTAAAAAAATGATTTTAATTTAATTCTTTTGTATTTTCCGTTAAAAAATCATTAAAAATTTCATATAACTGAAATTTAAAAAATTTACATACGTCTAAAAAATTTATTTCTAGTAACATTTGTTAACACATACATAAAGAGCATTTTAAACAAAAAATCAGAAAAATTGGGCATAAAGAATTTCGCATGGAACATTTTGAAATCATGAAAACAACGAAAATATTCATTCTGAGAAAAACAGGTTTTCGTAACTACAGTGGTTATAATTGCTTAATATTTTCCTACTGACACAGTTTCAGCTATTAAGGGATATAATACAGGGTGGTTAAAATTAAACTGACGGTACTCAGAGGCTCATAACTCCGGTTCTACTGAGCGGATCCCAATGAAACTTCAGATATATGTTACGTAGATCATGCGGCCAAAGTTTTCGTAACAAAAAAAAAAGTTTCAAATTTCGCCATCAGATGGCGCTGTAATGCTAAAACCATATGTAAATGAGTAGTTAGAGCAATTTCGCTATAAAAGCGGTACTTATGGTAGTGCTTGCACTACGGCTAGACTTTCTTCCTGCAGAATTATTTTGCACCTACTCTTTTTTTGAAGGCGTACCTCAAGATGTGCTAACCAGTCACTCCTAGCCCGGACGTGGAGTTGTTTGACAACTAGGAAGTCCCTTCATGCCTCATCAAGTTCAAGTTCAAAGGAATCATTCGTTCGCAGTGAACATGCCGCTGAACAAGAAGGAACGAGCTTTGGTCGTAAAACTCTTTTATCAGAATGAGAGCAATGCTTCGGCAGCGCTCTGTGCTTATCGACTTCAGAATTTTGCGTAAAATCATGCACACGGTTGCTCACGGAATGTCCAATGCTCGTGCTATTGAGCGGCCACTTACAGTAGCATTTGAAGAATTTGCAAATGCTTCAGCTGTTGCGCAATTGCAACTTCCTCCACAATCGCTGGCTCCGTTGCACGTCATCCTCGTCAGAAGTCACTGTTACTTAATAACAGGTGATGCCTCATTTTATATTTTAACTGTAACCTAATAACTGTATTCTGAACGATGTTGTTACTGTATAAGCTATGTCGTTGCATATTGGCTACGATCATGTATTTTATCTTATATCTAACTTTTCATTAAACTAATATAAACTTATAAAATGATGTTTAAAGTATTCTTCGATACATCATAAGATACACCAGCAAAGACATGGTGTCACGAGTGATTAAACGCGCCGATGTTTAAAGATAGCGCAATCGACGGAACTAGCGTGTTCATCGACGGAACTACGTGTTCGCCACTTGAAACTGTTTGTGTTTCCTAAAAATAAAAATCGGCATGGAAGTCTTCAAATCTCCTGGAGAAATGAACTTTACATCAGGTAACGTAGCAGAAAATTGGTCAAAGAGGTATCAAAAGTTCACAAATTTCATGATAGCCACAGAGAAAGCTGAAAAACCGGACGGTACAAAAATAGCTATTCTACTAAATCTGCTGGGTGATGAAGGCGTTTCAATTTTTAATACCTTCAAATTTGAAAAAGAAGACGACAAGAATAAATTTGACGAAGTAGTGCTAAAATTTGAAAATCATTGCGTTCCTCGAAAGAACATCGTATTTGAAAGATACAAATTTTTTACTTGCGTGCAGTCAGAGGGGCAAGCAGTAGACGTATATCTGACGCAGCTGAAAACTTTGGCTTCATCGTGCGAATTCGGAGAGCAGGAGGAGTCGCTGATCCGTGACAGAATTGTGCTAGGACTAAAGGATAAATCCCTTCAAGAAAGACTTCTACGAGAATCTCAGTTATCCCTCGCGAAAGCTGTCGAGTTTGTTCGAGCTTCTGAAGCCAGCCGGGAACAGATAAAAACGATCCAGGATCCTCAAATAAATTCTGATATTGATGCAGTGCGTGTTAGAAAAAATTATCGGTCTAGTGCAAGTAGTGCTTCAGCCCAACATTCCAAACAAGTGTTTATAATTGTGGAAAGTGTGGAAAATCACACAAAAGAAAAGAATGCCCGGCATTTAATAAATTGTGTAACCTATGCAAAGGAAAGCATCACTTCGCTGCTATGTGTAATTCACGAAGGCCAACCAAATTAAAAAAATCCCGAGAAGTAAGTGAAATACAGGGTACTTCAGAGTGTGTGCAAGAATTATCAAGCCTTTACATTCATTCTGCTGCATATAGTTCAAATGAGACTGTGTGGTGTAAAGACATTTTAGTTAATGACAAACTGATAAATTTCAAACTGGACACCGGTGCTGAAGCTAACATATTACCATTGTGTTTATTTAATAATTTAAAGTCTAATCTTGTGTCTAATTTAAATCCCACAAATATTGTATTAATATCATTTGGTAATCATAAATTAAAACCAGAAGGTGAGATAAGTATATCATGCTCAACAGAGCAGTGTAAAGACATTAAGCTAAATTTCATAATTGTTGATGTTGAATCTAAGCCTATTTTAGGGTTAAATGCTTCTATATTGTTAAAACTAATTCAAAGAATAGATAAGGTAGAAATTACTTCTAAAAATAAATTGATATCTCTGTATAAAGATGTTTTCACTGGTACTGGAGAATTTCCAGACGAGCCATACCACATTACTTTAAAAGATAATGCTATACCTGTTATTCACCCTCCTAGACGTGTTCCTCTGGCATTACAGCCAAAATTAAAAGATACATTGGATAAATTAGAAAAAGATGGGATTGTATCTAAGGTAAACAAACCGACAGATTGGGTGCAGAGTTTGGTAATAGTCGAAAAACCGAATGGGAGTCTCAGATTGTGTTTGGATCCTAGGGATCTAAATAAAGTTATAAAAAGGGAGCATTACCAAATTCCTTCGGCAGAGGACATAATAAGTAGGCTAGAAGGTAAAAAAATATTTTCAGTCGTAGATTTAAAAGATGGGTTTTGGCATGTTCCTTTAGACGAAATTAGTAGCGAAATTTGTACATTTAATACACCATTTGGTAGATACAAATTTAATAAAATGCCATTCGGAATTTCATCAGCACCTGAGATATTTCAAAAGAGAAATCAAAAGTTTTTTGGAGATATTGAAGGTGTTGAGGTTTATTTTGATGACATAATTATTGCAGGAAATGATGAGGCCACACATGACTTAATTATGTCAAAAGTTCTTGAAAGAGAAAGGTCATTAAATATTAAATTTAATCCGGATAAATTGCAATATAGAGTACCAGAGGTAAAATATGTAGGTCAGATCATATCGGAATCAGGTATTAAAGCTGATCCAAATCATATCAAAGGAATTGTAAATATGCCAACGCCAAAATCAAAAACTGAAGTTAGGAGACTATTAGGAATGATAAATTTTCTATCAAAGTTTATACCTAATGTATCAAAAGTCACTGCACCATTAAGAGAAACAATTCATGAAAATGTAGAATTCAATTGGGGAAAAGAACAGGAAGAATCGTTTACTAAAATTAAAGAATTGTTAACTAGGGCCCCAGTTTTGAAAGTTTTCAGTTCAAAAGATGAAATAATAATACAGTGTGACAGTTCAAAAGATGGTCTTGGATCATGTTTAATCCAGAAAAGCCAACCTGTATCTTTTGTGTCACGTAGTTTAACTAATAGTGAAAAAAATTACGCACAAATAGAAAAAGAAATGCTAGCGGTGGTTTTTTCATTCGAAAAATATCACAATTTTGTTTATGGTAGGAAAGTAATAGTTCAAAGTGACCACAAGCCCTTATTGTCAATTGTTAAGAAACCAATGCATAAAATATCTTCTAGAATGCAAAGAATGCTTTTAAAATTACTCAAATATCATTTTGAAATAAACTATGTACCAGGTAAAGAAATGTTTCTAGCTGATACCTTATCACGTGCATTCCCTACCAATGAAACTATTGAAGATGACCCTGAAATGTTAAATATTGTACATACTATTTCAAAATATTTACCAATGAGTGAAAACAGAATTGCTCAATTTAAGAAAGAAACTGAATCAGATTCAGAATTGAAAACTATCTTAAAATATATTCAGGAGGGATGGCCTAAATCTTACAAAAATGTAGAAAGTAATGTGAAACCATATTATAAAATTAAAAATGATCTTCATAGTACTGATGGGTTATTATTTCTAAATGAAAAGATAGTTGTTCCCCATAGTTTGAGGACAAATATGTTACAATTAATTCATGAAGGACACTTTGGGGTAGAAAAATGTAAAGCAAGGGCACGGGAAATAATGTATTGGCCCAGAATGGCTGAAAATATTGAATCCATCGTGAATAAATGTGAAATTTGTGATAAATTTAAAAGAGCTAATGTTAAAGAACCTCTTTTATCACATAGCATTCCAATGCGACCATTTGAGAAAATTGGGATAGATATTATGGAATTCAGAAATTCGAATTATTTGATAATTATAGACTATTACTCAAAGTGGATAGAAGTTGAAAAATTAAAAACTAAAACAATTTCTGAAATTAAACAAAAGCTTAAAGTCTGTTTTTCTAGATATGGGATTCCATCTGAGGTAATAAGTGATAATTCACCCTTTAATAGCTACGAATATAGAGTATTTGGTAAAGACTGGGATTTTGAACCTAAATTTGTTAGTCCTAGATTTCCACAAAGTAATGGTTTAGCTGAGAGGGCAGTAGGAATTATAAAAACAATTTTTCGAAAAGCTTTTGAGGGTAATAAAGATTGGATAACCGGGTTAATGGAATATAGAAACACTCCTATTGCTGGCTTGAATTTATCACCAGCACAGTTACTTTTTAGTCGCAGATTAAGAACGAAATTACCTATTACATCAAAATTGTTAAACCCTGAAATATTTTCAAATTTAAAACAAAAATTCAAAATTAGGCAAGAAAAGCAAAAGTTTTATTATGATAGAGGATCTTCTAATCTTAAGCCATTAATGCCAGGGGAAGACATATTAACATTTAATTTTGTAACGAAAACTTGGGAACCAGCCAAAGTTATCTCAAAACATAAAAATCCTAGAGCATATATTATTAAAAATAGCAAAGGGGAATCATTGATTAGAAATAGAAAACATCTTAGACAAACAAAAAGTTCTGTGAAAATATCTCAAAACTATGATTATGATTTTGATGTAGAAAGTCCAAAAGAAAATACAGATAATACGAATTTAACATTAACTAATAATACAAATCAAAATTCCCAAAATATTAGAGCTAGACCTCTGAGAACTATTAAAAGACCTCAGTATTTAAATGATTACTTAACTATATAAGGTATTACAATTGAATAATTAATAATGAAAATTGATTACTGTAATTGCATATTTATTTGTATTGTAACGAAATGTACTCTTTTAACTGTGTAATATAATTTAATTAACTTAAGGGGGGGGGGATGTCAGACGTCACTGTTACTTAATAACAGGTGATGCCTCATTTTATATTTTAACTGTAACCTAATAACTGTATTCTGAACGATGTTATTACTGTATAAGCTGTGTCGTTGCATATTGGCTACGATCATGTATTTTATCTTATATCTAACTTTTCATTAAACTAATATAAACTTATAAAATGATGTTTAAAGTATTCTTCGATACATCATAAGATACACCAGCAAAGACACTTCCAGATGTAACATCCAAAGAACCAGTATTTTGAAACTTGCGAATCATGCATTTAACTGCATTACGGACATGGGTCCTCTCCTTAAATTTTTCATCCGTCGATAAGCACGAAGCGCCGCCGAAGCATTGCTCTCATTCTGATAAAAGAGTTTTACGATCAAAGCTCGTTCCTTCTTGTTCAGAGCATGTTCACTGCGAACGAATGATTTCGTTGAACCATAAGTACCGCTTTTATAGCAAAATTGCTCTAACTACTCATTTACATATGGTTTTAGCAATACAGCGCCATCTGATGGCAAAATTTGAAACTTTTTTTTATTACGAAAACCTTGGCCGCATGATCTACATAACATATATCTGAAGTTTCATTCGGATCCGCTCAGTAGAACCGGAGTTATGAGCCTCTGAGTACCGTCAGTTTAATTTCAACCACCCTGTATCATTTCTAGCTTATATGTAAGTTTTTTATGTTTTTATGGTAAATTCACATAAAATATGTGGCTTCGACAGTAATTCATGCAAAGGACGTAAAGTATCTGAATTTTAAAAAATGTTCTCAAAAGTAACATTATGTATTTTCTAATGAATTTTTTTCAAATTTTACTAGAAATATTCATGGTATAAATACCTCTTATTGTAAAAATTTTTGTTAAATATATTAAATATTTTTAATATTTCAAACATATTAATATTTTTTAATTTACGCTAAAAAGATTGGAGACAAAAAGCAATTCCTCTAAATACATTGTAAACAAACGCTTAAAGAAACAGTTAAAAGTTACAGTTAAAATATTGTTTTGCAAAATCAAAAAATTAATAATTTCAGTACATTTTGTATGGTAAAACTAAAAACTAGGCTTGCGGATGTGGATCGGCAACAAAGTAAACAAAGGGGCGTGGCAGAATCAGCTGATGAGACAAAAATGCTTGTAACTCCAGTAAAAATAGTCGAAATTGAAAAATTCTTTTTGTGTTCAATAGCAGGGAGTTCATATAATGTTATTATGCTAAAAATGAAAATTCAACAATTTGATGATTTTTTGCGATTTTGAAAGTCCACTCCAGCCTGAACCGAAGTCGGTTTTCTTCTACACTTTTTTTTCGTTTTCTATTATCTTTCAAAATTTTCTCTTAACAATCATGCATTTTAAGGAGTTTTTTCCACATTCCTTTTGTATGCAAGTTGTCCTTTCCAAACTACGAGTGCAGATAAATAGTTTGGAATTCCTTTTTTTAGAATTCCTTTTGCAAGCCCAATTCTGGGTATGATTGTACTCTTCCCCACTTTCAAACGCCCCTGTTCTAAACTAAAACACATCTCATTTCGAAATTTGCTAGGTCATACTGTCGAGTCCCAGAACAATTGAATGTTATTGTTCCCTTTGATGCAAAGAACTAAACTCTTTTGTCATCTCAAGCACAGAGAAATTTTCATTGCAGCAGAATTTGAAAAAGGGGAGGAGTCGCTTTGTGTCACTTATCCTTTTTGGACAATTCTATTCCAGAAAAGGGAAACAGAAGGAAAAACCCTCTTGATGAACCTTGAGCGCCAGATGAAGCTTGTATTTAAACCATTGTAATATTTTGTTTCAGAAATAAATTTATTTTCAATTATAATTTTAATTTAGTATTTGGGTCATTCTACATAAAATGAGCAAAAAATTAAAAAAAGTCGTGGCCCCAATGTAACCGATTTTAATAAAATTTGTTACACAGATTCCATTTATATTCAAATAGAGCTCTGCAAGATAGCTGGACAAAAATAAATTATTTTAGCAGTTTTGGACATTTAAAAAACTTGTGATGTAGAGCGGCATGTGTGCAATCGTCCAAAGTTGCAAGTTTAAAGTTCTGTATCTTTTAAAATGTTTAACATAAATGAATTTGACTTGCAATTTCATAACCTCTGAATAATTATCTTCTTATTTATTTAGCAATAGCAATCTGATAACAACGTAATTAATTTTAAATCAGTTGTTAAAATTGAAAATTTGTAAATATTTAGAAAATTCGAAACGTTATAAAAATTTTAAAAATTGATAAAACAAGTGTGAAATTTATGCATGATACAGTATTATATATGAAGATTGAATTCCCAAGTCTGATAATTATCATTTAATTCCTTCATGTTCATAAAAACTTAGAAACTTTTAAAAAAATTACAAAATCATATTTTTTCCTCTTATTTATGCTCGAATAATAAATAAAGGACAGGTCCGGCATGAACAATATTGCACAGACATAAAGATTAATAAGTCCATATATGCTAAAAAATTTTCAATAGTGCCTTTTTGTTTCTAATCATTAAAAAAAATGTGTTCAAAAAGGTAATTTTGTTACATTCCATACAAAACTTCTCTTTAAATCGGCGCGCTTTTCTAAAAAATTGCACGATTTCAAGGAAAACATAGTGCTGCCATCTATAAGATTTTGATATTACTAGATAAATAATTCTTCAAGTCTCATCGCTTTTAATATAAGCCTGTAGCAAAAAAGAAAAAAGAAAAGAAAGGTGAGAATAACGTTTGAATATTTAAAATAGACACTTTTATCTATAATATCAAATAATTTGAAAAGATATAAAAGTTTTCCTTCTTGTGCAAAAATGCAATAGAAATATTGCCTTTTCCTGTCAAGTTTTTCCTTATTTATTTTTTTTTTAGCATTAAGGACTCAAAAAGGCATACATGAAATTTTTTCCATTTAAAATACGTACTTTTATCTATAACGTCAAATAATTTGACACTTATAACAGATATCCTTAATTTTTTATTAATAATAGAAATATTGAATTTTACCCTTGAATTTTATCCTTTTTTATTTTATTTTTTTATTAAAGAATAAAAAATCGAATCCTAAATTACGCCAATCTTTTACTTATTATCCA
Source organism: Maratus speculifer (assembly GCA_964019185.1). Taxonomy (NCBI): domain Eukaryota; kingdom Metazoa; phylum Arthropoda; class Arachnida; order Araneae; family Salticidae; genus Maratus; species Maratus speculifer. The sequence continues at coordinate 39,465,335 of OZ025295.1, read as the reverse complement.
TTCTTACCTGAAAATAATTTATGATAAAGTCTTTTCATTCCTAAAGCTAATAATCAAGATTGAAATTTCAAGCATGTAGACAAAACTCGATTTTATATCAACTTTTAACGTGAGTATACATATTGAAATAAACTGTCCTGAAATCTATTATTTTGCATTTACTCATAAATAAACATGTTGTACTTATATCCAAATTTTCATTCAAATCTGTGACATGGCAGCCACAGCTAATTTGTTCATTTTGTATGGAATGACCCATTTAACTGTTAAAATAAGTCATAATAGCAGTTCAAAAACGATACTACATATTAAACTAAATGATTGTTAATAAAATCTCGATTATCCGAAATTTTTGATTATCCGAAGTAGAGTCGATCCTAATTACATCGGATAATCGACTTCCGACTGTACTTACGTAAAACATTTCAATAAGATTTCTAGGAAACACTTAAAAAATATTAGTTTCGTATCATTAGAAAGAAATTATATTTTTAAATATTGACATTCGAATAATGTATGTATAGTACAGTTTTTATTCGAAATATTGTAAGTAAGAAGCAAATATCGCAATTTATGTAATTAAAATATGTTTAGTACCGAAGTTAATTATTCTTCACTTTGCCTTCTTTTTGACACATTGGTACGATATCGGCCGACGTCCTACCCAATATTCGCCAATATTTCACAATATTTAATCTCAGATATAGCTTAAAATTATTTTTAAAAGAAAAAAAAATTCAAACGAGTTTTTTATATTATTTAAAACACTATAATACATAATGTTATAAATAATATAATATGTTATAACATTACATATTCTAAACAATAAAATTTATAAGTTTTGCCTTGTTTTTTAAGTCTATTGTTTTGAATGTTGGGTTTATGTTGACCAGTGTTGTAAAAATGATATTAATATTACAATGTTTTTAGGGATATATCTTGATATTCTTAAAATTAAAATTATTTTTAGTACATTTTAAGTTAGTTGGCGCAAATGAGCATTGACAAAATTGTAACTTCCATCAAAGTGAAAAAAAAAAATTTTTGAAGGATCACCCATTTCTGCATTTTTTACTTAAGATAATTTCATGGAAACGTTTGCCGAGAAATTTGCGCTACGAGTGTATAAAAATTATTTACAAGACTCAATAATTAACACAGCAAAGAAAAAAAACATGAACCGGTTACAAAATTTCAGAGTAACTGATGAAAATTACATTAAAAAAATACTCTTGAAATTAAGAACCTCCTCCTCCTTTTTTTTTTTTTTTTTTTTTTTTTTTTTTTGGAAGCCGGTTTAATATACAACATTGCTAATTTCATTCACCGATTCCTCTCATTTTTTATGGACATCCTATAACGCAATAGAAAATTGTTAATAATATTTCAAAATTATTTCAATATTAATTTTCTTATTTATAAAAGTATTTTTTTACGTAAGAAAAAAAAGTGTGAAAATTAAATATTACGGTATGAACAGTATTCTGATTTTTTATTCCTAGAAATCTATTTAAAACAGCATATTTTCATACACAACAACAGGCAAAAATCTGCAACAGACAACACAATTATTATTATTTTTAAATATCACTGTATAGCTCATAGATTTAGACATTAGTGCTGTTTTTCAGATCTTCTGGAACAGATTTTAAAAGATTTTTTCTAATTAAAAACAATACATTTATGAAATTATGGTTAAATATCTGTAAAAGCTTGTGTTTATTGATGGATGAACATCACTTCACCTTCACATGAAGAATTTTTTTTTTAAATCTGGAATCCAAAACAAATTGTTATTCAGTACGCTAATGCAGTCGTAACAAAACATGTCGGCAGTTGTAAGTAAAATGCAGCAAATGAGGGGCGTTTCTATTATAAGAAATTTTGTTAAGTATTCAGATCTTGATGTAATAGTATGCAATATAGTAGCCGAAATCTTTTGTTTGTTTCTGTAAATACTCTCTGCTATTGTACACTGCTATAAGAACTTGTAATAAACCTGGTTACTGACTTCACATTCACACGAAGAAATTTTTTTTAAAATCTGCTATCAAACACAAATTGTTATTTTGTACAGTGATCAGTGTTGAATTTAGAAATTTTTCTCCGGGAGGGACGTTATTATAGAGTTCTGGGAAGGAAATTGCACTTTTTGACTATTGAAAATCCAAAATCTTAAATTTTCCAGACGGGGGGGTGGCATTTCATTGCTCCGGAGAGAATATCCCCCAGGGCCACCCCCTGAAATCAACACTGATAAGGACAACAAACCATAATTAAACAAAGGGGGGCATGCGTTATAGATATACGTTCTACATAATGAAGAATGCGGTAGAATTAAAGAGGACATACTGCTTATACCTTCCATTTCATCCCTGATTTTGTACAGAAGAGCAATAACCAAAAAGTTGATTCAATTCCATGCATACCTTCATACACTTTTCGATAGTATAATGGCGACACACAGACATACGGACGGAGAGACAGACATTTTGTAAAACATGTTTTTTGGAATCACTGACCTCTAAAAGGTGTAAATCCGTCAAGAACCGAAAAAAAAATTCTATTTCAGTACTTCTTCTATTGGAGATAGAAGACAGCAATAACTTGTCTGAGAGCACTTGGAAACAACAGGACATAATGGCATACTTCTTTTGTGTGACCTTTCAGTCTGCCAATACTCTAGGAATAGTAGCGAGTTTATGCACATTCAAAATTTTCTTTATATAAAGGGCCCATGTCCCATTTTTGATGATGTCAATGAATTTATAGTTGATCAAATTAGTAGTTTTAATAAAATTTTCCATTTTTGTCTATGTGATCATATCTAAGATGAACTAATTTGTTGGATTCGTCTCTCTGTTCTATATTATTTTCTGTTCTTGTTTTAAATTTTTAATAATCATAATTTATAAGTAAGTTTTATTGGTTTGTTAAGAAGTTTCCTTACTTCATTGAAAATTAGATTATGAATATCCAAACTATTCTCGCAAAAATTAAAAAAAAAAAACTTTATATAAAAAAAAAATAATAATAAAAAAATCTAATTGAGATTAGAAATAATATTGAAACAAAATAACAATTAAATATAATAATAATTATCAAAAATAAAAATAACAAGTTGGAAATTGCACGTGAAGCGTAGCAAATGAGGTGCGTTCGTACAATAACGAAGTTTTAAAAATATCACTCTCATATATCAATCTCATAAAATTGTAAATAGTTACAATTAAAAAGCGCCCCAAACAATGTTATCCCTATACCATTAAGCAATGGAATACTTTTGTGTGGCCTTGTAAATCAATAACAAATATTATTTGTACCACAGATTATGCAAAATGTATATTACAATATGTACTTTATAGATGCATATCAATTTTATTACGTTCGAATGAGTGTAACGGCATTAAAATGCATTTGAAACATTTAAACCGTAACAAAAACCGTAAATTAAACCGTAATTAATTTAAACCGTAAATTTGAAACAAAACCGTAATGTAACGGAACACTTTTGATTGTCCCTGTAGTTGAACGATGTTTTCGAACGATTAAAATGCATTTGAAACTTTTTCCTCATTGACCGTAATGTAACGGAATCCTTATGATTGTTCCTGTAATTGATATATGCATCCGATTTTCATAAAATTTGAAATGACTCGACAAAATTATGTAATAATTGTGTATTTTAAATTTCAAACAATTCAGTTGTGTAGTTTTTGCGTAATTGTATGGAGACAGACGGATAGACAGACGGACTGAACGACAACAATAGGTGCCACGTATTTACATAATTACGAACGTACCTAACAAACGCAATAAAAGAAAAAGTGCGAAGGCACACTAACCAAACCCCGTCTTCTAGAGCGTACAATGAGCAAGGTTTTTGCAAAAGAGAGGTAGAGACTCCTTCGCCCCTTCCCAATATTTGAAAATAGTAAAATACTATAACAAAATAATAAAGAGAAACACCAACTATCTACTATTTATTACCTTACCCCTAACAAATTCCTGCATATACGCATGTTTAATTTTTCTCACAGCAAATTGGGGAAAATCCCTCCAACTGATTGAACTGCTGAATAAAAAGAATGAAGCATTCTTAAAATGGTATAACGATATTTGGATGCATTGCTTTAGAACAATTTAAAAAATACACTCACGCCAACAAATTTGTAGAATAAATTATTAGAGTTTTAAATTACTGATTGCTTTCTGTCAAACGTTGGGCGCCACTTTTGTGGCGTATATTTAAGTAACGAGTGAGCGCCGCATGCGGTAGTAAGTCCTCCTCGTATTTATTCGAAAATTTAAAAGAATTTTTTCTCATTAAAAGCAATACATTTGTGTGATTATATTTAAATATCTGTAAAAGCTTGTGTTTACAGAGAGATGAACATCACTTCACCTACACATGAAGTGAAGAGAACCTTTTAAAATCTGGAATCAAAGGCAAATTGCTATTATGTACGCTAATGCAGTCGTAATAAAACAAGTCGGCAGTGTGAGAGGTGAAACAAATGAGGTGCGTTTCTATTGTAAGAAAATTTTTAAAATATTCAGATCAATGTATGATGTAATAGTATACAATATAGTCGCCGAAATATTTTGTTTGTCCCTGTAAATATTATCTCCTATTATACGCTGCTATAATAACTTGTAATAAACCTGTTTACTGACTTCACATTCACATGAAGAAACCTTTTTAAAATCTTGCAATCAAACACAAATTGTTATTTTGTATAGTGATCAGTGTTGAATTCAGACATTTTTCTCCGAGACGGACGTGATAGAGTTCTAGGAGGGAAATTGCACTTTTTGACTATTGAAAATCCAAAATCTTAAATTTTCTGGAGCGGGTGGGGCTGGTGGCATTTCATTGCTCCAGGGGCGGGAATGTCCCTCCCGGGCCATCCCCTAAAATCATCACTGATAGTGATGTCATAACAAAAAAAGGGAGGGGGCATGCGCTATGGATATAGGGTATACATAACAAGGAATGCGGTAGAGCTAAAGAGGACATGCGCTTATACCTTCCATTTCATCCCTGATTTCGTTCAGAAAAGGAATAAATCGAGATCTTCTTTATGTTACTTACAATTGTTGTGCAAATGCTCCAGAACCAGACAGAATTTGTCTTCGTATATCCCACTATAAAAATTTAATTACCTTTCAAACTCATTTTAGAAACATTGTAAAACATGGTAGTTTTTTTTACCGTAACTTTTTATTTTAGTTCGCATCTCAAACAATAGGTGGCGCTGACGGCAACTGAAGGCCAGGTGATCAGTGCTGAGTGAAGCGTTGACCTGCCCTTCATTCGCCGTCAGCGCCACCTATTGTTTGAGATGCGAACTAAAATAAAAAGTTACGGTTAAAAAAAAAACTCTTGACATTATACATAACCCTCCTGCAAAAAAATTTTAAATAGCTGTCACCGTTTCCAAGTTATTGAATTTTAAAATCCATCAGTCATTTTTGGGACACCCGGTATATATATGTATATAGAATAGATGAATGTTTCGTAATCTTTAAGCGTCGATCAAATTAGCCTGTTTTTAGAGTTTGTGGTGACTGAACGGAGGGTTGACGGGCGTAGCTTGTAGGTGGCAGAGCCCCCCCCCCCTTTTAATAATTAAGCAAAAAAAAAAAAAAAAAAAAAAAAAAAAAGTGGGGGAATAGAACGTATTGTAAAATGTAATTAACATCACAGTCAAATAGTACAACATTCAGGGCTAGTCTTCAACATTCTTAAAAACCATATCATTTCTGGTATATTTCAAGATATGCGATGCCATTCAGCAATGACAAATTTTAACTTTGATGAAAGAGAAACAAAAATCCTGACGGGCCGCCCATTTCTACAAACAGTAGAATGATAGTATGTTTTGGTGATATCTAGGTTTAAAAGAGTCGTAGCTCCTCCTTCTTCTGAAAATCTTTGGTAAATTGGTTTCGTTGATATTTTTAACTACTTAATCGTCGAGCCAGGGCCGTAGCTAGAAGTGTACAATAGGGGGGGGGGGCTAAGGGGAATATAGGGGGGGGGGACTCATGGGAATGTAGGAAATGTTTTTTACTTCTTTTTGTGAACATTTAATTAGAAAACAATTTGGCGTTGTGTTTTTCCAGAAGCTCTAAATGACATATTTTTACCAATTTGTACCTCTGTGAGAACCTTTCCTCGAGGCATTAGAAAAATTGTTGATTTTAACTGTTCTAAGAATAACATTAATTACACACGATAAACAAGATGCACTATAAGAAAACAAAATTATTCTGAAAATAATTCAAAAGCAGATGATAAATAATTTTTAATAAAATAATGGAAAATATGAATAAATATCGTTTGCATTAATACCAATGTGAAAAATAATTTCATTGAATTAGTTTCTTATCACAAAACACATTTATTATTTAGATAAAAAATACCAGAGCATGGAAATTCATAACTTTGAGTTTATAATTTTGTCCAGGTCTCACATAATGTTATTGACGTGACAACCTCTTGTAAATTGGTTTGCCGGAAGACACTTCAAGAAACTGCGTTACGTTACGTTACGCTCCGCTCACGATACGCGCTCACTTTTCTCTTAACTTTTTCCGGTCACTTGTGGGACCATTTTCTGAACGTGAATGTGAATTCGCTGCAAGGAAGGGGCGGTGCTTAATAGGAATTTTAGATAGTATCAAACTAAGACGAAATACATTATGTATTAGTTATTAGTATAAAGTACAAAGAAAATAAGTGTAGTTTATTTCGTAATTCGGTGGTATATTATGGAAAACTAATGATATGTGATTAGTGAAAGCCATTTTACTTTAGTTATATTCTGCTCATTGAAAAATTCTTTAATATGCTGTTTACAAAATTCAACATTTGACATCAATAAACATGAAGTAAAATGTGTTTAACAAACACAGTGTATTGCAAGTTATTGTATGTATATTTGTATATAAATACGTATGTATGTGTAAAGGTAAAAATAAAATTTTGTTAATATGAAATTCAGTGCGAGATTCTTTGTATAAATTAATGTTTTAAATATAATTCTTTGTATAAATAAATGTTTTAAATTGTTACTATTATTTCATCCTTCTTCCTACTATACGAATGAATATTCACATTAAAATTATTTTACAACTCAAAGTCGTTGTCACGTAAAACTTTCGCCCGTATACCGACTTTACAGGCAACCAATTTTTTTTTTATGAGAAAAATTAAAACATGTATTGATGTATTGAAATGTATTGATCCATAATGACTCAATTTATTAGTTTTTTTTATCATAAAATACATTTATTTATATCAAATATTCCAGAATATAGAAATTCATAACTTTGAGTTTATATTTTTGTCCAGGTCTCACATAATGTTATTTTTTTTAAGTAATTTATTTTCTAATTTAAATTACTTACTTCATTTTATTTATGAGTTATATTAAATTTAGATGTCTTATTATAAATATTCATCATTATATTATTAAAGTAAAGCTAAGCTGATTTATATTATGATGTAAACAAAATAAAAATTTTCTGAGTTTATAATTTTGTCCAGGAGTGTAGATTCCATTTTTTCCGAAAATATAGAGCAGGAAAAAGTATTTTTGCTTGAACTTAGGTGTAATATAGAAATTACTGCAATGAACATAATGACGCTAAATTCTGCGTTATTTTTGAATTACTCAATGTATATTCTAGCTCGCACGCAAGATAGTACATAAATAGTAAAATGAAAAAGATGAAAAAATGCAAAATAGAGGTGTAACTATTAAACAGTACAAAAAAACTGGAGGGGCAAAAGGTAAGTCCCCCCCCTGGTCCTAGGAAACTGCGGGAGCATACGCCCCCTCAAGGATTCCGCCCACAGAGTATACTTAACATCATAAAAGTTCACCCCTAAAGTATATGTTATTGTTTTATTTAAGGAACAGGGGGCATACGGAATAGCGCCGAAACTAGCCTTTTTTGCGCCCGGGGCAAACATGTATTTTGGCGCACTCCCACCCCCCACTTATATGCATTCTTTATATCAAACAAAATCTTAATTTGGCGCCCCCTTCAGATTTTGTTTTGGTGGCGACCGGGGCACGTGCTCCCTCTGCCCCGCCTCTAGTTTCGGCCCTGAACTTCTTTAAAAATTACAGAAGATATTCGACGTATACCTCAATATACCCTGCACTGCATCCCTGAATGTATTACGAATGCGATTTTGCTTATTTATACAGCAGACCGCCCATAGGTTTCAAAGCTCCACCTACAACGTGCTTTTCCTTTAAGGAAGGAGTGGAAATATTTTCTCTGTAATTCGTTCATTTTAAGCAGTTTTCTGTAAAATTTAAGATCAATACATTAAAAATTAAAGAACATTTGATTAAAATATACTTATTTTACTTAAAATTAAATGGTTGTTTTGTTATTATTAAAAGAAAGGATTAATCACCAAAGCTATTTTAATCTAACAACTGAAAATTTAAATTAAACGAAATAAATTCTATCAGAGTCAGAATTAATTTATTCAGTATAACAGTTAATTTCTTTCTTGTGAAGAATCAGTTGTGCAATCTCAAATATTTGTTCTGAAATTAAATTTTTTTATCCGTTGATTATACTCGCGAAATATTGTTTCCCTGAATGTAAACTTTGGCGGCAAAAACACACTGCGGAGCACAACACACACATTTATCGGAGAAGAATTATTCAACTTTTTTCGGCACAAAAATTTCTGTTCATAAAACGGTTTAATTATTGATTGACACCAAAATTTACAAACTAACTATTAAGCATTTTCAGCTTTTTAAAACAGGTTAAGTGACAGATGCTTATGTATATGTTATTTATTTAAATGTTCCCATAAATTTCCATTTTAATTTAAAGAACATTATCGTACTATTGTGTGGTTATAATGTAAACTATGCCATATATTATTAATGCTTTATTATTACGTATTTTTATATTAGTATGCGTTTATATTAGTGTGCTTATATATTATTATCTTGATAGTATCTTTAAATTTTAATATTATGATTACATTATTAGTGATTTGTATTTCAGAAACTTCAGTCTCGCAAAAGTAGACACTTCAAAATTAAAAACTTTTAATTCGACTTGTTTAATAAATTTAATAAGAAAGGGGAAATTAAGAATTGTGAAGGGTCTATATTTTTAGATCAGATCTGAACTTGTGAAGTATAGATAGCTGATAATGTACAATAATGTAATAATATAACAACGCAATAGTATTATTATTCTTTGATTATTATAGTAGTAATATACACAATAGTATTATATAGTATAGTATTATTTAGTATAGTAGTATTGTATAGAATGGCATTATTATTCTTTTTAATAATAGTATTATTATTATTATTCTGATTTTTCTGATCTTGTGAAAGACAGATCGCTGATAATGTGCAATAATTTAATATAATATAACAACGCAATAGCATTATTATTCTTTAATTATTATAATAATATTATATAGAATAGTATTATATAGTATAGCAGGCCTGTCCAACCTTTTACACAGGCGTAGCCAGCCTTTTGAACGGGGGGGGGGGGGGTGCCCAAATCTTTTAACCTGAACATGTTGGGTACAAACAACATCTTATGTAATAAAACCTAATAAAACGGAATCCCATAAAACGTATCAAATTTCCGTTTTATACAGGTTTTTTGCGGAAGGTATAATTGTGTGGAACTTCTTTTAAAAAAGACTCAAACGCAATTTTTCATTGCGTGAAGAAGGATGAGAAGTTGCTTAAAACTAAATCTAAAGGAGAGGGGCGTGCGAAGAAAAAGTTGCGCCCTGGGCAAAGTTACAATTTGGCGCCCCCTCCACCAAACTTTTTCTTGTAACAGGCCAAAAATGACATTGGTAGTATAAATTTGGCGCTTCCTAAAGTTTGGAGCCCCTTAAAGTTGGAGCGTAGGGGGCAGCTGCCCCCTACGCTCCCCCTTTCGCACGACGCTGCTAATGGATAAGAAAAAGATACATAAACATAGATAAAACATGATAGATATAAAATAAAGATATCCCTAAACATAAATCTGTAATTATAAGTTTTCATTTCAAACAGCAATGAAATACTAAAATAAATAAGCACGACTTTAGTTCCCCCCGTCATTTTGATCAAAGTAGCATTAAAATAACTTGTAGTATGCAATTTAAAGTGAAAAATAGCTCTTATATTTTCTACTCATGAATAAATAAAATTTCCCCGTTAAAAAAAAAAAAAAAAAATGAGCCCGTACAAATGTCAAAATATGATCCCAAAAAACTAAATTTAGCAAACCAACAAACCAACCTCCATATTAATTTGAATTATGCGTAGCATCATTTCTTATTTTCAGAGGAAGCACAGATTTGTACTAGAGATGAGTTCGGGCTCGATTTTTGAAACCCGCGCCCGAAAGATTTTTAATACATTGGTAAACAGGATATTAACTATTCATTATTTAAATTTAAACATTTTTTTCCAATTAAAATATCACACAATATACATCATTTTTTGAATGAATATATAAAATAACATTAAGTTCCATGTATGTGAATTTCAAAAAGTTTCATGCGAAAGTTATTTTTTTATTAATTTTTAAAGAATTTTTGACAAGCGTTAGGCTTAACTGCGCGAAATCCTCTGGCCCAGAAGGTGAAATCGAATTTCCCCGTACCGTCCTCAGATGCGCACTTCAAAATGCGCGCGCCGTCGCGATCGGGTTAAGAAGAAAATTTGATGGACATATTAAAGAAGTGTAATGAATAAATGGATAGTGTTTATAGAAATTACTATTTGTATGCTGAAGAATCAAAAAACGTTCTCAATTTCCTATAAAAAGAGTATATCTTCAGGGGTGTAGTCGTAAAAAAACCACAGGTTACACGATCGACGCAGAGGGTATATGCTCAAGGCACAGAGTATACTCTAGAGAGTACATCCTGTGGGTTTCACGAGAAACAGAAGGTTATACGGTGTTCCTTTACAAAAATCCAGAAGGTATACGGCGTATACACCAGTATACCCTCCACTACATCCCTGTACATTTATCTATAATCAATTCATTTCTCTTAACAATTCCTCATGACTGACGAGAACCTTAAAATTAACGCAAATTAAAACATTGATACAGTTATCTTAAAGTTCCATTGTTTTTATGGGAAAAGAAGAAACATTAATCGAATGTTTTCAATCGGAATAACATGCAAAATATGTTTACTTACGAAGGGAAATCCTCAGCATAAGCAAAATTCATGATGACAAACAGAAAAAAAATCACAATGCTGTTATCATATGAAGAACGATTATGATTCGTGCAAAATCAAATAATTTGCAAATCTCAAGCATCTAGTCTGCATCAAAAACGAAGAAACCATTCTCTAACAAAATAAATAAATAAACGATCGAATTAAAAAATATCCTCTGCCTCAAACGAAAATCCAACCAGAAGCTAATTTATTATTTATGATTATTTTGATAGGCGCTTTATCAATTAATCGTCGACGGAAATGCAGTAGATATAAATCTCCATACATCACAAATTTTCTTTTGAAGCAAAAATCAACTATTGAAATATATAAAAAAAAATTATTTTTATTTTTCTTTCGTTTTGATCAAAATAACATTGAAATGACTTGAAAAAGAATAAATAATTTTAAAAGGAAAATAGCAGGTCTTTCAATCTCTTCTACACATGAATGTTTTTTAATTCTCAGAGAGAATGAGCCCAAGCCCCCCCCCCCCCCGGGCCCGAACACTAAAATGAAAATAGAGCCCGTGCCCGCTTCGGACCCGGGTTTGGGCTCGGGCTTTCGTGCTGGGGTTGAGCCTGTCTCATCTCTAATTTGTACAACCTTCCACCCCCTCCTTTCTCCAAGCTAATCACATGGTGGAATTATGGTTTCACATCTGTATTTCCTTTCAATTTTTTTTTCTCCTATCTAGACTTTAGATAACAAAAGCAAATATATAAATAGTAGTTTCTGTCCTTGTCGAGAATTTACTCTAATTTTTTATTGAAATATGCATGCAATAGAAAAAGGTGTTAAAAAATTCCATAAAGAAACGACATCAAATTGGGATTATAAAACCAACTTTTTTTAATTACTATGATTAATACAGATTCTAGTAAATATTCTAGTTTTAAAAAAGATGAATAAAATAATTTTCTTAAAAAGAAAAAAGAAATAATCAAGGTCTCTTCTTTTATTTCATTTCAAAACATCGACTGTTAGTTTTGATTAACTAATTGAACTAGCTTTGCTTACATTTTAACTTCTTTTTTCTTTTATAAATTTTGATTTTTTAAAATAATCAATCATGGATCTGCGCGAGCGGGGGGGTGCCCTGGCACCCAGGGCACCCCCCTCGGCTACGCGCATGTTTTAGTAAACAGGGGCGCACCTCAGCTCCTGGATCTCAGTGAAGGGCGCCATTATTCACACGGCTGAAAATCTATTACACACTATTACAGTAGTTCTATCGCACAGTAATACTATTGCTCAGTAGTTTCAGTACATCCTACCATTTTAATATAATGCAAATGAATCGTAGTTTTAACATAATGCAAATGAATCGTAGAGCGGAAGACAAAAGGCAAATTTTAAATTTCAAATTATACATTTTTCTATGATAACTCTATTTCAAAAATGTTTGTACGGTACGATGCCAGAAATTTTAATCGCGCCTATAATAACAACAATAATAAATAAATAAATAAACGTAGAATTCAGACGTATTGCTAAGTTTTTTAGGATGTGAGGGTATATTTCGACTTATTTTCAAGGTGTATTTAGTTTTATAATATATTAAAAAAAGGCATGATGATGATTAATTCATATGGATGATTCCAGAGAGAGAGAGAGAGAGTCTGAAAGTACTTTCATAGATGGAAATAATTTTGCTCTGCTCTAATCTTTGCATGTACTACTCATTCTTATTAATTTTTCTAAGCAAATTAAAAACAAACTCCTAAAATTTAAAAAGTCAAAAATAAAAAATTAACCCCCTTATTCCTCGTATAAAACAGCCAGTTCCAACATTAAAAAAAAAAAAAAAAAAAAAAAAAAAAATGGACTTTCGATAAGGCATTATACCGATAAGACATGTACCTTCTAAGGGGCTTAGAATGTGAGAAAATTTTTATTTACATGTAACTTATTATTAAGTAAAGAGAACTATTTCCAATTATTACCACATTAAACCATCCTATTTACACTTTTAAAAAATATCTACAAATCGTAAAAATACGCATGATTAAATTTTCAAAGTATGATTTTGTTTTTAATGTTTTTTCAAAAGTTTTAAAAATATCTCTGATTCAAATACTTATGATTTTACAGAAAGTATTCTTTATAATTCAGTTTTACTTCTAAAAAGTCTAGTAACAAGAAATCTTCAAAAGGGCGCCAAGAAAATGCCTAAAGGGCGCCATGGCGCCCGCGGACGCCGCGTTGGACAGCCCTGCTTAGTATAGTATTATACAGTATAATAGTATTGCATAGAATATTATTATTATTTTTTTATTACAAATTAAAATAATGTTTTTATCACAGTTTTTTAATAAAAATGGAAACTTGTGTTAATATTTAAATTACATATAAATATAAATGCATAAAAATCTGTCGCTGACATTTTAAAATGAGGAGGATGAAAAATCCTATATATTTAATGTCCTCATAATTTGAGTGAAAATAATTAATTGCAAAGAATTCATTGCTATCATAAATGAAATTATATATATATATAAAAAAAAAAACTAGAATGAAACAAAAAGATTTTTTTATTCCGTTTGCAAATGAGTTAAAACGATGTCGCAAAAGAAAACAATAATTTTCAATTTTAAATATTTTTCTTTCCTTTAAGAGAGTAGCATCAGTTCTTTCATATCTATACATATATTTCCCCTTAATGAAACAAAAAATATTAGGCACTCATTAAATAATAATAATAATACAATATATATTCTTTTATTACTAAGATTTAAAAAAAATAAAGTTGTTATTGAATCGCTCCCTTATAAGTCTGAAAACAAGCAGGAATGTGAAAATACTATAAGATCGAATTGTGCGAATTGTGCCCCCTTCCCTCCATCACGTTTTGGTGCGCGCGTTCCTCGCTGCGCTTCATTCCTCTAAAGTTTGTTTTTTAGCACTGCTCAAAGTAGCATAGGTGACGTAGTTGGGCGAGTAGATCGCAGTTTACATTGGGTCTATGAGAGCTTACTATCTTGTATCCTATCCTCGTTAATTCGAACTCGTCGGGACCAGAAGAAATGTTCGAATTATGGAAAATATGAAATGAAAACATGCTTAATATGGTACTATTGCAAAGGAATTAATGTAACAGTGCTTTTTAAAATTATTTCGTCTGTTATCATTAGAATATGGCTTAATATTAAATTAGAATATATAAATACATAAACTAATTGAAAGATTAAAAAAAAGCAAAATGGAAGAAAAATTTAAAGCGTCACTGATGGACAGACGAGGCACCAAGAAAGTGGATATCAAATGCATTGGATTATATGTATACTTCTTAGGAACAATTTTCACAAAAATCAAAGAAAGAAAGTTATTCAAATGTTCGGAAATCCGAGAGAAAAATGAAAAATCGGAATTATCGTTAGTTCGAATTAAACGAAGTCAAGAGAAAATGAGTTCGAATTAATGAAAAATTTTAACGTTATTCTGCCATTGAAAATTTCGGGTACTCATATTTAGTTCGAATTAAGCGAAGATTCGAATTAACGAGAGTGACTGCATTATTGATATTTCGTGCGCAACGCAGTGATGGTAACTCGTGGGGAAAAGAAAATTTTTGTGGCTTTATGGGAAATTTCGACATTTTCGAGAATTTTCTTCCCGAAATAAGCGGCGTAATTACTTGCACGATTTTTAAAACCTCGTTCAGACTAAAAGATTTAAATTACTTAACTCTAAATGACTAAAATAAACATTTTGAAACACCATAGTAATGCATTGGGAAGCCAAATCTTGTTTCATGTCGTCTGCTACATAATCTAAACGGTGCATTCCTCTTCATAGTATGAAGAGCTGTTAATCTTTACAACCGCGGATGAAATTAGAACTAGATAATATACAGGGGTTGGACAAAAATATGGAAACACCTTAAAAAAAACACGTTTCCTTGTCTAATATGATGTATGGTACCCGTTGTTATTCAAAACAGCTTGCAGTCTTCTCGGAATGGATAAATACAGTTTCTGTATGTTTTCCAAGGGAATATTGTACCATTCTTCCTGCAAAACGGTGGCAAATTCTGATAATGATGTTGGCGGTGGATAGCGAGAAGGCACTTTCCAATCCAATGTAGACCACAAAGATTCGATAATATTCAGGTCTGGTGACTGTGGTGGCCAGGGGAGATGCGAGAATTCATTCTCGTACTCAGAAAACCAGTCCTGGACAATGTGAGCTGTGTGAACGGGGGCGTTGTCGTCTTGGAAGATACCATCACCATTGGGGAACAAAGTTTGTACCATTGGATGGATTTGATCGGCCAAAATGTTCACATAAATCTGAACAGTAATACGCCCTGACAATAGTTATCATGGGGGCAGAAGAGAGCCACGATATGGCTGCCCAAACCATAACCGAAGCCCCGCCATGTTTCCCTGTTTGCAACCAGCAGTCTGTATTATAGGCTTGAGATGGCGTTCTCCAGACGTAAACTCGGCCAGTTTGGGAAACAATGTGAAAGAAGACTCATCAGACCATATTACTCCTTTCCACTGCTCTATAACCCAGGCTTTATGACTTAAACACCACTTTTTTCTGTTACGGTCATTAGCATCACTGATGAATGGCTTTTCAATTGCAGCACGGCCAGCAATTCCCTGTTTATAAAGCTCCCTTCTAATTGTTTTGGTACTTATAGGGTTTGGTAGCATGACATTCATTTCAGCAGTAACTTTTGCAGCTGTGATCTTCTTATTTTTCGCGATAATCCTCCTTAATGAGCGTCTGTCACGATTACCCAGCACACACTTTCGTCCGAGCTGTGGTTTAGTGGATGATGTTTTTCCGCAATTCAAATATGCGGAATAAATCTTCGACACAGTACCTCTTGAAACACTAAAAAACTCGGCTACCTTGCTTAATGAAGCACCCACCATACGCGCGCCAACAATTTGGCCACGTTCGAAGTCTGTTGACTGTGACATAATGCAATGACAACCTCACATAACAGTGCTCCAACAACGACTGAACGGTGCAGCGATTTTACGAAGTTATATAGGTAGCGTCAGTAGGCGAAAACGCCAGCGCCATCTACATAGTTCATTAAAATCAATCTCTCTTTTCAAACATGCATTTCAAAAGGTGTTTCCATATTTTTGTCCAACCCCTGTACATTATGTGTGCTGTGTTTAACTCTGAATGCTGTTAAACACTAAGCGGATATGATAAATGTATGAGACGACCACGAGCAAACCCTACATCGTCCTAAAAACATAGATCTAGGATAATTTTTCCTAGTTTTTATCTCATTGATAGGGTTATTCCTTAATAAATATATATAGGACAGTTGCACCATAAAATTTAACTAATAATAACACATTGCTCAGTGGTGCACAAAACAGGAATTTTAATGTACATTACTACATATTAAAATAAAATAAAACATTCAACGTTTCACGCCGTCTTCTGCGGGCGTCTTCAGGAAAATATGAAATGGAAGTACTACGTTTGCAATACCTTAAAATTTTTATTTCCTTGCAATATTTTAATTTTTACTCACGTGTAATTGGCAACATTTTTTAAAATTTTAATTCATTTAGTTTTTTATTTAGTAGAAATAGTATCTCTCGAACAAGATGCAGACGTAGTCCTTCCATTTCATATTTTCCTGAAGACGGCGCGAAACGTTGAAAGTTTTATTTTATTTTAATATGTACTAATGTACAGGGTGATCAGAAAGTCAGTATACATTTGATAAATTAATAATTCACTGAATAATGTAGGTAGAGAGGTAAAAATTGACACACATGCTTGGAATGACATGGGGTTTTATTTAACAAAAAATAAATAAAAAGTTCAAAAAATGGCCGACAGATGGCGCTGCACAGCAAAACGTCAGTGACGCTGCCTGAGAATCGTGTATAAAAGGCGCTGTAAATGAGACAGAGAATCAGATGCACCAGCAATCGCAGCATCTTGACGTTACCAGAGAAGGCATTGTTAGTGAAGCTCTACTATCAGAAAGGGGAATCTGCTACTGCAGCTTTACGATCCTATCGCCATACGAAGGGTACTCGAACGGGTAAAGGTCCTATGACAATTGCAGCTGTGAAGAGAATGATGTCGAAGTTCGAAGCCACAGGTTGTTTAGACGATGGACCCCGTAGTGGCCGACCGACCACAAGTGCTAATGTTGCTCAGACTGTTCAGGACGAAATGGAGGTTGTAGCGGGTTCGTCTACGCATGGAGAAGTGAGTGCTCGTGATGTTGCACGTCGCACTGGCATTCCATACAGTACTGTTTGGGCAGCACTAAGGCGTACCCTCCGATACTATCCGTTCAAAATCCAGCGGCATCATGAACTGTTACCCGGCGATTTTGAGCAGCGAAGAGCATTTGCGGTGTGGGCGTTTCAAAAGATGGCGGAAGAAGACGATTGGTTGTCTAACGTGTTATGGACCGACGAAGCCCATTTCACACTCCGAGGGTCTGTCAACACCCACAACTGCAGAATTTGGGCTACCGAAAATCCCAGAACTTTCGTGCAAACTCCATTGCACGACGAGAAAGTCACTGTGTGGTGTGGATTTACCACATCTACCGTTATCGGGCCTTTTTTCTTCCAGGAAAGTCGTGATTCTGGTTTTGTAACTGTTTCCGTGACGGGTGAGAGGTACGCCGATATGTTACAAAATCACATCATCCCTAGCCTGGCTGATAAACATCTGCTGGAAACTACGATTTTTATGCAGGATGGCGCTCCACCCCATATTCATAGACGTGTGAAAGATCTCTTGCACACGTCGTTTGGTGATGATCGTGTGCTGAGCCGCCATTTTCCTCATGCGTGGCCTCCCAGGTCCCCAGATATCACTCCGTGTGATTTTTGGCTCTGGGGTTACATGAAGTCGCAAGTCTATCGCGATCGACCGACATCAATAGGGATGCTAAAAGACAACATCCTACGGCAATTTCGCAACATAACTTCAGATATGCTGTACAGTGCTGTGCACAACATTGTCCCTCGACTACAGCTATTGTTGAGGAATGACGGTGGACATGTTGAGCATTTGGTCTGAAGAACATCGTCTTTGCTTTGTCGTAATTTGTTATGCTAATTAATGATTTTCTTATCACATGAAGCGCCATCTGTCGGCCATTTTTTGAACTTTTTATTTATTTTTTGTTAAATAAAACCCCATGTCATTCCAAGCATGTGTGTCAATTTTTACCTCTCTACCTACATTATTCAGTGAATTATTAATTTATCAAATGTATACTGACTTTCTGATCACCCTGTATATTAAAATTCCTGTTTTGTGCACCACTGAGCAATGTGTTATTATTAGGATTATTCCTTCCTGAACGTTCACCATCTCCTAGTCTCTAATTTGTAAATTTTGTAAATATTTGTATGTATATTTTTTCTTTTATATATACTCTCATTTATTTTATTTATTTTATATGGTGCCTTTAAAAGGCTTTTGGTTTTTTTGGGACTCGGCTTCCCCCCCCCCCTCCCTTCTCCCCGTGTTTCTGACGTTCTGTTTATCAGACTTGAATTGTTCTACGTATCATTTTTCTACTAGAGATAAGGAGTTGATCTCTCCAGACACTCTGACAACTATCTTGTCCAAGTCCAAGTGATAGATGTATGGTATCCTCGTGTTAACAGCTTTTCACTGCAATGCATCATTATCTCTCCGATCCGTTTTTTGATGCAGAATGCGATACCTTACAATGGACGTTTTAAGCATAAAAATATTTCATTTATTATTCTGCATCAACTTTTATGGGAAATTTATCGAACTGGGATAAAATTAATTAGGAAAAAAAAAAAAAAAAGGCTTTAGCATTATTTATGCAGTTACAACATACAAGGTGGACTAATTGTAAAATTGCTTTTCATTTCGTAAGAATTAACACTCGAAGAAAAAAACATCCTTTTCTAACAAGGAAAGCCTCCATATTAGGCATACTCGAATTAAAAAAAATACAAATTAAACTTTTTATGAATATAATAAAGAATCAATCAAAGTTAGCGGCGGAATTACAGTAGAAAGTATGTAAAAAACAAAATACTTTTGAATATTTGGTGTAAAAAGTCGAAAGCGTCACGCGATTTGGTGAACAGCACTTTTCCTCGCCAAAAGCAAACGATTTTAATGTAACTGAAAGCTGTTGGATTTTTAGAATGCGTGTAAATGGTATTTAATGAATTTAAACATAAATAATGAGAGAGTTTAATACATTATATGCATATATATATATTGTATTACATACATACAAATATTGCTTGTTGCTGTGGTTATTTAATTTATCACATGAAAAAATATTTTCACTTGACGATGCTTAATTAAACTTTGAGCTTAAAAAAAATTTAATTAATATAAATTTTCAATTTTGTTTTAAATCGCCAATTTTGATAGCAAAATTTAAATATAAATGCATTATAAATCTCGATATGACAAAATTATACTTAAAATTAATTAAAACTGACAAAACTAAAGTTATTTAAATTAAATTTATCTAAACAAATTGAACACGAAACTTATTTTTCCAAAATGTATAATTGACATAAAAAATATTTTTTTGTAATCGCAATCCATCGCCGACCGATGAAAATCGACAAATAACGAAATTTTCATTATATTTTTGCGGATGCTCTATGGAGGTTCCGCCAAAATTTTTTTTCAAATGCATATAATCTCATGAGAGGAAAATTCTGTAATTTTTTCAGATTTTTCGGAGTTTGCCCGTATGGAGACCTTTCTTGTAAGTAAAAACACATATTATATGACATTTTAAAATGTTATGTTAAAAGATGTAGGAAAGGTAAGAAGGAAAAGGATGTAGGAGATTAACGGTATGTAGGGATTTTTAGGATAGGTATGTACCTTTCCTAAAATCTTAGAACTAATTATTAATTAAATCCATTACTAAAGCTCTTCATTGTTGTGTGTAATTTATTTCTTTTGTATAAACTTATACAATAATAGAGAAGCTTGATTTCTTAACTTTTAGATTTTTCTTGCAGATATATTTAAATTATTTTAAAATGAAATATTTCAAATTATTACTAATCATCGAAAAATATGCTTAGTTTAAATAAACGAAGTTATTTATATTTTTGTTTTTTCAGTATGTTAATCCCCGAGTTTCGAAGATGTACTTTATTTTCTACTGAAATAAGCAAAATCTTTCAAAAGTTCTTACATATTTTTGGTGTATATCGCCCAATGGGTGACGCTGCTATGCTGTCTTTTTCACGATAGCTGTATCTAGAGAACTAATTGATGAATTTTCATAAAACTTCAGATCCCGTTAGTCCTTGATATATGGTTCTGATTACATTTTGGTGTAAATCACATAACAGGTGGCGCTGCTATAGGGTATTATTCATGATTATCTCAATAGTTCTATCTCAGGAACTTATGCACGTATTTTCATCAAATTTCAGATTCAGTTAGTCCCTGATATAATATAGTATTTTGGAGTTTTTGGAGTAAATCGCTCAAAAAGTGGTTCTGCTATGCGGCATTATATATAATTATCGAAATCGCTCTATCTCAAGATGTAATGCACAAATTTTTCTCAAACTTCAGATTCAATTAGTCCCTGATATAAATAAGAATTGTTTGGTTTTGGGAGTAAATAGCTCAAAAGGTGGTGCTGCTATGCGGCATTATTAATAATTACCGAAATATTTTTTCTCAGGATGTAATGCACAAATTTTCATCAAACTTCAGATTCAGTTAGTTTCTGATGTAAATGAGAATTCTTTAGTTTTTGTAGTAAATCGCACAATAGGTGGTGCTGCTATGTAGCATTATTCAAGATTATCGAAATAGCTTTATCTCAAGAGCTAACGCATGGATTTTCATCAAACTTCAAATTCACTTAGTCCCTGATATAAAGTAGTATTCTGTAGTTTTTAGAGTAAATCGAACAACAGGTGGCGCTTCTATCTGTTTTTTACGACTTCTGTGATACTAATATATTTTCAAATACGGATCAAATTTCAGATTCAGTTAGAACTTGAAAACTAAGTTGTTGCAGATTTTGGTGTAAATTACTTAACTGTTGACGCTGTTATATATCATTTTTATGGAAGTATTAACCTGTGTGAGATAGAAGAAAGTTTTGGAATTGCCACATCAGACTAGTTTAAGAAAGGATTTAGTGCCATGAGCTCAGGGCCGTAGCTAGAAGTAATGTATAGGGGAGGCTCAAGAGATTGTTGGAAAGGGGGGGGGGGTTATAAATTGTTTTCCCATTCTGACGCAGAAAGATAAAATAGTGCATATTCACATTGTACGTACTAAGTTTCTTATTAAACTGTTGTAATAACTTCATTTTATACTAAAAAAAGTATATGATGATGAAAATTTTGAGTGTATAACTGGTGCAAAATTAAACATCTTGTTAGCTTCATATGTTCAAATAGGATGAGGGAGTGTTGAATTACTTATTTTAGATGCAATTTAGTAATTCTGCAAAACCGTGAAAAGGTCTCAAAACTAAATTGGATTTTTGAACAGAATTTCATTTGAACTTTCGAAGCAGAAATTTATTGAGTGACCTTGGAATCTTTTCCAGGGGGGGGGCTCAAAATATTTTAGGTGGGGCTGAGCCGCCCTTAGCGCTCCCTTAGCTACGGCCCTGCATTAGCGTACGCGAAGAGGGGACAGAGGAGGGCCTCTTCCCAATTATTTGAAAATTGTATGTTATAATTAAATTATCAGCTCCGTACTATTTATTGATTCAACCTAAAGAAAAATCCAGCATATACCCTTCTTTCACTTTCCTCTCAGCTGAATAAAAATCTTGACTGAACTACGGAATAGGTAGAATAAAGCATCATTAGGGATTGAGAACGCCAAAATTTAGCGCATTCGTATATTTGTCCAAGAGCAGACAACACAAAAACCTAAGGCATCGAGTACAAGATAAAAACCTTTATTTTATGAAGAGTAGTAATAAGGTAATCTAGTCTACCGGGAGTGAAGTGGTGCATAAGCAAAAAATTAATACTAGTAAAAGTGCTATTACACGTAAAAATTTCAAGCGAAAAAAACGCCTACGTTTTGTCATTTTCTAAGTATTTCATTGGTTGTCGAATAAAAGGCTTTACCATCATCCGGATTTCTAAGCATTTGATTGGCTATTAATGGCAACTCGCTTCTTTTCAGATGTCCACACCCTTATTACCGCATGGGCGAATTGGGACTTTGCCCATTAGCCCCAGACCTTAAGGGGCTCCCAAATCCACACATTAAATTATAAAATATTTACTTTATTTTTCGAATTTTAAATCTTCCATATGTTGAAGTTATTAAATTCATACATTAAAGCAATGAACGAATTGTTAAGTTATATAAAAGAGTTTTGTTCAGCAATAAGGAAAAAAAAAGGTATTTTTATTAATTAAGGTATTTAATTTAGAATTGACGGATCTAGGAAATTTTCTCCTATATATATCCAAGGTGCGAAAATATGTTTACACATTACGCATGCGCAAATGAGTGATCATCAGTTCTGTTTGAATAACGTTGCAGTGATTCGAAAGGGGCCCCCTAATTTAGGGGTCCTAATTTAGGTCTAAATAGGGTCCCAATTAGTCATAAAAAGGGCCTGCAGGCGTCAAAAATCTCCAACACAAAATAGTTTCTTGCTTTCTGAGGGACTTCCTTGGAGTAATAAGATAACACGAAGACGCCTGGCGAAGAAAAAATTGCGCACGCGGCAAAATTAGAATTTGGCGCCCACCCTTCCCCAACTTTTTCTTGTAACAGGCCAAAAATGATGATGATAGTATAAATTTAGCGGCCCCTAAATTTTCGCGACCGCCCCTTTCGCCCCCCCCCTCTTTTCGCACGGCGCTGGCCTAGAATTTGAAGAGACTTTGACCTCTCGTGTAATGTCACTTTTAGAGATTCACACGCAGATTTATCATTGTGTTTGCAGTACAATCATTTCATATTTTCTAATTGCACAGCAGGCACAATGATAAACCTGCGAGTGAACCACTAGTGAAATTAGTTGTCAGCTTATGCACCACTTCACTTCCAGCAGACATGGATCATTAATTTCCCCTATTACTACTCTTCCATAATATAAAATTTTATAATAGAATATTTAATATGTGTCTATCACATTGCTTACAAGAAGTAGAACCAACAGAGTGAAAAAAAAGTCCAACCCGGGGATCGAACGCGGAACTCTTGGAATAACGCTCCAAGTGCTCTACCATTTAAGCTACGAGGAAGATGTCTAACTTGTCATTTCTCACTGCTGAAAATTAATTATAATTAATTGATAGATTTACCGATGCTGGGTATTTGTGTCTCATGTTACACCATAGGTTTGTGTGCTCAAATAGACGTTAACATTTTGTGCTGCAGTTGCAGTCTTACCAACAAAATGTAAGTGAGAAATGCCAATATCCAATGCTGGAATGCCAATATATAGCTGGCCATCGTCCTCGTAGTTTAAATGGTAGAGCACTTGGAGCGCTATTCCAAGAGTTTCCGCTTCGATGCCTGGCTTGAGACATATTTTCACTATGTTGGTTCTACGACTTGTAAGCAATGTGATAATCACATATTAAATATTCAACTCTAATCCGTGTTGTAGTCGTAAAAAAAGCAGAGAGTGTATGGTATAGTCAGAGAGCATACGCTGGCATCATGAACGTTCATGAATAGGATATACCAGGCCTGTCCAACCTTTCAGTAAGTAGGGGCGAATCTCAGATCTTGGCACTCAATAAAGGGCGCCATCATTCTTCACATGACTGAAAATATGCGGTACTATTATCGCACAATATTAGTATGTACGCAAGTCTTCACATAATGCAAATAAATCTTATAGTCGTAGATAAAAGGTCCCTACATGTCGGCAGTTCTATGTATTAAATTTCAAATTATAACTTTTTCTATGAGAGGTCTACAAAAATGGTTGTAGGTAAGATGCCTGAAACTGTAATCGCACACCTGTAGTAACAACAATAACAAAAAATAAATAAGATGGATATCAGAGATATTTCTAGACTTCTTTTAGGATAAGAAAATGCCTTTTGACTTATTTTGAAGACCTAAACTTAATTTTATATTGATTAAAAAAATTACAAAAAAAAAAAAAAAAAAAAAAAAAAAAAAAGACAGACATGATAATGACCAATCCATGTGCGTGTACCAGAGAGGTATAGGCTGGAATTGCTTTCATAGCTGGAAACCATTCTGTTGTATTTTATTGATTTTACTAAGCAAATTGAAAAAAAAATTCAAATGTCAACTAGGAGAAATTTAACCCCTCTATCTTTCGTGAAAAACAGTCAGTGGACCAGTGTGACAATAGCAAAAAGAAAAAAACTTGAATTTCATGCGCATATATATATTTTCAATAAAGCAGGATAGAGAGGAGAACTTGAAAAACGCTTATTTTTATGATAAGTCTTGAGTATTAAAAATATCTATTTTTAGTTATTACCATATTTAAACATCATATTTACAGCTTATAAACAACAACTACAAATCGTAAAAGTGTGCATCATAAAATTTTCAAAGCATATTTATGGTTTTTCATACATATTCATAAATTTTGAAAATATCTTTGATATAAATAGTAATGATTTTAAAGAAATCATTCTTAATGATGAAATTTTACTTATAAAAGATTTAATACGAAATTTTCAAAAGGGCGCCAAGAAAGCCTTCAAAGGGCACCGCGTTGGACAGCCCTGGGATATACGATTCTAAAAAAAAAAAAAAAAAAAACAGAAGGTACAGGGCATATATCCTCTACTACATCCCTGATTCTACTAATAATCAAAATGCAAATATTAATCTGATTATCAAATAATCATAAAAGACATATTTTACTTTATTACAATAGAAATTTGAAATTTAATTTCTAATCATGTATTTTTAAAAATCGCCGTGAAAATCGAATAAAGCTAAAAATCGTAATTAAAAGCACATCTCCCCCCCAAAAATGCAATTCTATCTATATTATAAAGGCCAAACATATCTGTGCGTAACGTATACGTCATTTTGTGAATGGCAAAACTTTCCCATGCAATTTCGGTTTTGCAATTTTCGCTATTGCATATTTTACATTTCTAATCATTGCACATTTTAAATTTTTACACCATCGTATAGAGAAAAAAATTTACTTTTAAATGCAATTTGTTTGAAAGCTGTATCTCAATTTATTTTGAGATATTAATTTCTTTTATAGATTTTAGTACAAATTTTTTAATTATGGCAACCGAATCACTCCATTTTCTCTTAAAATTGAAAAAAAAAATAATAATAAAATGCTTATATTTTGTCAAAAATATCGTCTGTTATAAAATTCGGCGATTTCGGTTTATTTCGTTACCTTCGGTTTATTTCGTGTGTACCTCACAACTTCGGTTAGACCGTCATTTGGATGCAGTAAATAAGGCAGTTGTTTGACTTATGGAAATAATCTTCATTGCATCCCATCTATTCTTCTTCATTTTATGTAAAACTTTCAAAATTTAAATACACTACTGGCCATTTAAATTGCTACACCATGAAAGCGACATGCTACAGACGTGAAATTTAAACGACAAGAAGAAGATGCTGTGATATGCAAATGATTAGCTTTTCGGCGCATTCTGACAAAGCAGGTAACGGTAACGACATCTACAATGTGTTTATATCAGGAAATTATTAAGCCGGTTTCTCACACAGAAATTGCAATTGAGCATTGTTGCTTGGTGAAAAATTGTTGTGATGCCTCGTGTAAGAAGGAGAAATGCGTACCAACATGTTTCTGACCTTGATAAAGGTCGAATTGTAGCCTACCGGGATTGCGGTTTATCGAGTCGCAGTATTACTGCTCGCGTTGGTCGAGATCCAATGACTGTTCGCAGAATATGGAATCGATGAATTCAGGACGGTAATATGGAACCCCGTACGGGATCTCAACGGCCCCCTATAACTAGCAGCCGAGAAGACAGGCATTTTATCCGTATGGCCGTAATGGATCGTGCAACTACGTCACGTGCTCTGAGTCAAGAAATGGGGTCATTTGCAAGGCAAAAAGTGTCTGGACAAACAGTTCGACGACATTTGCAATAACATGGACTCTCAGCTCGAAGACCATGGCTGCGACTTTTCCTGACGCTGTTTCATAGATAGGAATGCCTTCAATGGTGTGATCACGGACAAACCTAAGTGTACGAATGGCGAGGAGTCATTTTTTCAGATGAATCCAGGTTCTATTTACAACTCATCATGGTCGCATTCATGCCTGGTGGCATCGTGGTGAACGAGCATTGACAGCGTACATTCGTCATCGAAATACTGGCCAATCACCTGGCGTGATGGTATGGGGTGCTATTGGATATACGTCTCGGTCATCTCTTGTTTGCATTGACGGTACTTTGAACAGAACACGTTACATTTTTGATATATTACGACCCGTGGCTCTACCCTTTATTCGAGACCTGCGAAACCCTATTTTTCTGCAGGATAATGCCCGACCGCATGTTTCCGAAATCGTACGGACGTTTCTTGATACGGAAAATGTTCGCCTGTTGTCCGGGCCAGCACGTTTTCCAGATCTTTCACAAATAGAAAATGTCTCGTCAATGGTCACTTAGCGACTGGCTCATAACCATATGCCAATCACTACGATTGATGAATTGTGGCATCGTGTTGAAGCTGCATGGGCATTTGTACCTGTACATGCCATCCAATCTCTGTTTAACTCAATGCCCTGGCGTGTAAGTGCTTTTATTATTGCTCGAGTTGGTTGATTTGTGTACCGATTTCTCAGGATCTGTGCACCCAAATTTCTTGAAAATTTAATCACTTGTTATTTCTATCATAATATGTTTGTCCAATAAATATCATTTTGTTATCTGTATTTCTTCCTGGTGTAGCAATTTCAATGGTCAGTAGTGTATATGCTGGTTTCAGGCTCCTGTCCTTGCGAGCGAAGACACTCGCGAGCTAATCCTATTTCTATGGGGAGGTTATTTTCTAATAACTCGTTTGCACTTCGACATTTTAATTTTTTGTATTGATTAGCTGAGGACTCTCTCACCATCGCTCCTTTTTTTATTTTTTCAATTTTGGTTGCAGATATTTTTTATACTCTTAATTTTGGCTGTGTTTTTTCCAATTAACGCCGACACAAAGATAGTGATTAATTGACAATAAAAAATATCTATCTCATAATCCTTTCTGTATCTTAGAGTGTTGCTAAAATGAATTGGTATTGAGTCAGAATCTGCATAAATAAAGAAAAAAAATGGCATATTGCGATTGAGCATGTAAAACGACACCAGTTGCTCCGTAACGCGGATAAGGATCTCGACTATATTGGCACATCACAGACACAAACATTAAAAAAATTGCTGAAATTGAGCACTCGTAAATTGACGAATTTAAATTATTTTTACTCACCGAATGAAGCATTTTGCCGCGATTTGGCACAAAGGCGTGAGGCAGCAAGAATCCTGATATCAACGGTTGTTTAAATCGCTTCGAGTTGTCACAGCCTGGTTTTGCATACCCAGATGATATGCATTCAATTAATTTCGGACGGAGCTTTGCTTTAAGGCGGTTCTTAAGTCAACCGAAAACAAGGCCGAAACTTTTTGACTGACTCATTTTTATGGATAAAGGTACGAAATTGGAAAAGCTGACTATTGAAATGATTTGGAATCGAAAGACGTTTTCTATTTTTTAACAAATAAATTATTTATTGTGTCATAAGCGATTCTTGGTCCCATGACAATCGGCTTTTCTCAATTCGCTAGCTGGTATTTCTTCTTTCGTCCAGAAATTCAGTTCAAATGCCAAATATGAGAGTATTTTCTGAAGAATCTGTAGCGTTTGTCAAGCAAATAGAAAACGTCTTACGATCACATAGTTTCTGAATAACAAAACCTGCCACTTTCATGCGTTTCCGAGTAAAAATGAATTAAATTTGTGTCAGAAAGTTGACCCTTTGGATTTAAGAAGTCCTTAAACGGTTTATTTCGACAAACTTCCAGAAGAACCCGATAAAGAAGATTTGGCAGCAAATAAAACAAAACACACTGATTAAAAAAAAAAAAAAAAAAAAAAAAAAAAAAACAGATTTTGACGAATATAGTTTTTCTAAATTTCGCAAAAGAAAAAAAAATCTCTTTCCACGACAAAAGGAAATTTTCACTGTATTTCCTGAAAATAACAAAATTGACGGAGATGGCAGGAAACAACGGGTATATCCCTTATCTGCTGCAAATTTATTTTGAATTTTACAAAACTGACATGTTGGTGCTCAGAAATGAAAAAACACAAGGAAAGATTCCTGGCGCTTTCGTGAGACTTGTGCTGCTGAATTGCAACTGTATTGCTTTTTGTCATCCAGATAAAGATTATTATAGTATTCACCAATTTTATGACAACTTTAACATACCAATTTTATGAGAACTTAATAATAGCAAGTTACCACTTCTTCAAACTAATTTTTCCCCTTTTTTATTTCTCAAAACGGAAAATCTACTAACAAAATGGAAAATGTCCGGCAACTTTTCTGCCAGTAGTTTTACCCTGAATTCACGAACTTATTTTGAACAGTGTAGGAGAGAGATCAATAATTTCGGAGAGCTCAATCTTTTTTCAATTAAGCTTTTCTACAAATTTTCGGTCATTGAATTTTTCATCACCTTTTTTTAGACATCGGTTTATATGGGTGTTTCCGATTTCAGACGATTTTTCACAGAAACGTCTTATATTTGAGTTATACATGTCTCGGCTTATACAGGGTGAGTCATATATATCGAAACAATAGGCTATCTCTTTAAATATTGCCCCTAGACCCATACTTCCAATTGCAAAGTTTCACCAAAAAAGATAAATTTTTTGATAAGATAAGTTGCAACTCCATGGGGGGTTTATTTTAAAAAATACAAAAATTAAATTTTTATACGGCCCCCAGAGGATAAAACTTCCAATTAGAAAAATTTTCCTTATCCATTCCTGAATTGAACAAAAAAAAATCCATCTTGATATCTCCAAAACTCAGAGAGTTATGACAATTTTAATAAATCGTGAGGTTTCAAGGGATCAGACACAAATTGAAATGCGTGTAATTGAAGAAACAATGTTGCTGTATGTTGTCCAGGAAACATTTATTTTATTTATTTATTTATAGAGTTTGAATTTTGAATGTTTTGTGATGGTTAATCACGTAATTTGTAAGCACTATCACATCATAAGCTTTCTTTATAATTATTTTTCAAAAAATTTAGAGTAAATTAAAATTGTCATAATTCAAAATATTATTTGTCGTGTTGAATTTTTTTCTTTTAATTAAACGATAATGTTTAATTTTCAATTTGATTCAGCATTTTCAATAATATTTAAAAAAAAATACAAGTATTTAAAATAGCAATTTAAAAAAAGATGCAATTTTTTGTGAACAAATCATATTTTTAAAAGTAATTTTTCTGAGGTAAAAACATCTTTCGGCAATTTTTTTTATTGAGGTGTTAAAAAACTATTGAATTGTTACCGTAACCAACGGTTACTGACTTATGATGTAAGTTTAAAAATGAGAAATACTGAAATAAAAACATCTGATGAAGAAAAGTGCATTTAGTTTTAAACAAAGATTGGCTCCTAACGTTTAAATGCTTTTTTAAAAGTGTCTAGGTGATTAACTCCTTCTTGTGTAATTCCGATTTCAGATTTTGTTTAAGTTTTGCCATTTTCGCCTTCTTTAATTACTATTTAAATGAGTCAGCTTATTTAAACTTAATTTTTTTTTATCACGCCGACTTCAATTTTTTTCATTGTTTTATCCCTGTCAACTTCATATTTTTCTTGTTAAAATTGCCACTACACGATTCGTAAAAGATGCCTCTAATTACGGGCCTCCAAACTGGTAGACGGTAGGTACTGGGTTCGAACCCAATCGCAACCATCGGCCTAACCGTTCGAAGTTTTCCGTGGTTTTTTTCGAACCCTGTATTTCCTATTGCAGATAATTTGTCAAAAAAAAAAAAAAAAAAAAAAAAAAAAAAAAAAAAAAAAAAAAACAATCCCTAACATGTTAACCGCTGTAAGCGGACTCAAAGGCCGCCGCGCTTTTTTTTTTCATTTTTTAGAGTTTAACATACAGTTTTCAGTTCAAATACAAATACATTTTAAATTTTGTTTAACTTGCGAATCAGTTATCTTTTTAAAACAAGAACAGGTGTTTAATGAATCTTCGGCATATTTCATTTAAACGTTTTAAGTTGAAATTATTCGATTGAATTTCTTAAATGATGTTTAGTTCGAACGCATTAAACCTTGATCAATTAAACACACTTAGAATGAAATATTAGTGGGAGCTTAGCATAAAAAAATACGGAACAGAAACGTTATACTCTTCGACTTTAACATTCGAATAAATATTTTTTTAATGCCGTTTGGAATAAATAAACTACTCGGATGTAGCAATCGGAGGACTCTAAAGATACGAAATTCCGTGGATTAGTACAAGATATCACTGAAATCGTGTAAACTATACAAAATTCATTATGAAAACGCCATCCGAAAGATGATTGATACTAAAACGTAAACAAAACCAATTCATGTCAAGAAGTAACTGCATCTGACTTTTTATGGAAATTCCTGCATTAGTTCTTAAAGTAGAGCTATAGCAGAAATCGTAACAAATTCAGTGTTGCAGCTCCTCTCGTGGAGCCATATACAACAAAATATAAATAACATCAATTCATGTCAAGGAATAACTGAATCTGAAGATTGATGATATTTCTTGCATTCTAGAGATACAGCGATCGCGGAAATCGCACAAAAGCCTTTACAGTAGGGTCTATTGTTAAGCGATTCACACCAAAAACTAATCAGCATCAATGTATATCAAGAACTAAGTAAATATAATTTTTTATTAAATTTTGTGTATTAGTTCTTGAGATAGAACGCTCACAAAATGTATATCATATACAGAGATACAGAAGCAGTGACTCACAGACAGACATTTTGTAAAAACATGTTTTTCGGTATCTCTGAGCCCTAAAACGTGTGATCCGTCGAAAACCGGAATTCAAAATTTTCATGAATCCAATACTTTTCTCTTGTAAAGATAGAAAAAAGTAAAAATATGGTTAAAACCACATAAATTTTGAAGCTGAATAGTACAAACTAGATTTTTGAAAAAAAGTAATTTATTAAAATATATTTCCATTATTGTACATTAAAATGTACAATAACATTAAAATATATTCCATATGATCCAGTTAATAGAAAGGTCATTATCGCTATTATTATTTTTACTAAACTTATAATAGCGGCAATAAGCTTTAAGAAACGGTTAATGAGAGTTTAATTAATATCACTTAATTTAATAACACTTTTAATAAGTGTTTAATAAGACGGTCCGGCCAATGGGTCGTGCCAATTACAAGCCTGGCGCCAAGCTCGAGATATTGCAGACATCTAGCATATGTCAAGGAAGTTTAAAGCAAAAAGCTATACGCTTTTATTTTATATTTAAAAGTTAAAGTATTGTCTTGGGTCTACATTTAACAATGCGTAAATTAATGGTCGATCCCTAAATTGTATTTCAAATGAACTGATATCGCTGCACTCAGATGTATGCTAAAGTGGTGTAAGTCACGAATTTTGAAAAATTTTGGATTTTAATATCATCCAGGGATTTGCAGTTATCGAGATGAATTTTTTTTTGTTCGATTCAGAAGAGGATAAGGAAAAATTTTCTAATTGGAAGTTTTATTCTCTGGGGGTCGTATAAAAATTTAATTTTCGTATTTTTTAAAATAGACCCCCTATGGAGTTGCAACTTATCTTATCAAAAAATTTACCTTTTTTGATGAAACTTTGCAATTGGAAGTATGGGCCTAGGGGCAATATTTAAGGAGATAGCCTATTGTTTTGATATTTATGACTCACCCTGTATACGGAAATATACTATAAATAGAATCATACTCAGGGAAATGCAAAGAATTGAATACATTTCCTCTTACGGATGATAAGTTTCGGAAGTATCATTTTAGCACTTTTATGCATGTTTTTGGTCTGAATTAAATCTCAGATCGATATGTGACGCATATAAAAATCTATAAGTAATATACAGTGCTGTAATTGGGCGGGGTGGGAACGCCGTTCTCAGAAATGTTTGGTTTGTTACAGTAAAAAGAAAAAAAAATGTATCGCGTACGAGTGCAATCCATTTTTCTTCAAGCAAAACATTAATTTTTGCTAGTTTTAAGAAGATCCGTTTCCACCTATCAAGAAAGGAGATATTTTGACCAATCAGATGCTTCGAAGTCGTCGGCTGTCACCGCCCTTTGAATACTAGGCCTGAATACTGACACAAAAATGGCGGCTGCCGAAGACAGACTTTTTAAAAATGTGCACGGTCCCCTAAGTTTTAATTCCATAAATTTTATTAAAGATTTCGTAGACTTCTTCTATCTCATAAAAAAAAGCGAAAAATTATTGGTACCAAAACTGAAGGGACTGTACACATGCTGAAAAAGTCGCAGTTTTTTGCCTAGTATTCAGGGAGCGGAGGTTCTGAACTGACTTCAGTAGTCCTATTCTTAAGAATGAAAGCAAATTACATACTACAAAAACTTCAATACAATAATTATAACTTAATTTTTTTTTTTTTTAAGTCGACTTTTGGCTAAATGTTTCAAATTGGCTTTTGGGTTAATAACAATCTAGCAGCATCATAATCTATGAAAAGTTGAGTTCCCACAAATATTTTTTTTTTCCAACTACAGGACTAGTATTATACAAGACTGTACAAAGGAATTCAAGAACGTTATCTTCAATAATAGAAACAACTGCAAGTGAATTTTTAACTGTGTTATTAATTTCCATACTATACTAAATTTTAGCATACTATGTACAATATGTACAAATCTATAGATCATATACACAACTGCACAGAAGAAATGGAGTTCTTTTCCTGCTATCATCGGTAATTGTTGAAATCTGGTTTTATATTTTTCTGAAACGTTTTCTTAAGCATCTTATTTACACTATTAAACAGCGAAATTTTGTTAAAGTATTTTAGAAATGAAAATGTTTCATAATCTATGATTGGTGCATGATTTTTCTTTATTATTTCTGTTTCATAAAGTTTTAAATTGAAAGTGAATTTAATGAAAGGGTGGAAAAAAGTTATGTAAATACCCAAATGCAAACAGAAACCGGAAATCTTCAATTACTCTTTTCTTCCCCGAAAATACATTTCAAGTGACATGCAACACTGCGTTTTGCACAATAGATTCTTAACACAATAACATCCTCGTGTAATCATTAGAGTTAAAGATTTTTTGGCGACTTTTCCCCTTAATTGTGGAACGAACTTTTGCATAATCCCTTATCGACGAGAGCCCTTTATGTAAATTTTGAACTTTTACTACTGGTTTTTCAAAACTGAAAATTTTGTGTAATTGAGTCACGAAAATGATCAGATTAAATAAGGTAAACTTTACAATAAAAAATAACTGGTGGGAATGATGAATGATTCTGAGGACCTTAAATGGCACGTATACCGGTCGCTTCTCCCCGAGGGACAAGTTGACATTCATATATTAAAAACTGCCCAATCTGGCAGTTTTGCCAGATTAGGGACTTTTTAAAATTCAGATTATATGACGTCACTACTTTTTAAAAATAGTATGCCATGGTATTAAAAGAGTATTAAAAATGGACATTAATTTTTCTGTAATATTTTACACTCAATTATTATATGTAACTAAATTTCACCCAAGTGTTTATATATACTTTAATTCATATGTTTGATGAAAATGTGCAAGAACTTCACACAAGTTAGATGTTTTCTAGCTCTCTGAAAAGTTGTACTTTTCCACAAAAAACCCATTAACTCCTAAACTACTCGAGCGATTTCGATAAAAAAATTTGGTGGTAGAGTATAAATATAAGATCATATGTAACTGACAGTTTAAAAATTTTTTAATTAGTTTCAGATAAAAAAATTCTGAGAAATGGGAAAGTTCTGGAAAATTATCATTGCTCTATAATAAAAAGTTTTAATCGCAGAAAAAAGTTGTCTGTTATATAAGTTTTGAGCATAATCCAGTGAATTGGGATTCCAAATTTCATCAAAATCGATCGGGTAGTTTCCGAGTAAATGATTCTTAATGCTGGCATATTTCCCATAGGATTGCATCCAGTTTTGTCTTCCCTTAAAGCTTTTGGAATTAAACTTTGAAGTTTTGTTAAAGTAATTTGGAAGTACAGTACAAAGTCTAAAGTCCGGAATCCTTGGGTTTTTTTAGAACTTTAGGTCTTTAAAAATATTGCTTTTCCAATAAACACACCCAGAGAAAACTTTTGTTGAATCAGCAAATATTTGTTTGGTCCAACAAATCTTTTACTTTCAATATGGGTCAATGGAAATTTTATTTAAATAAACAAAAAAGATATTGTTGATTTTTTTTTTCAATTTTCCGTCTGTTATTTTCATTTGAAATGCATAATAACATAACAATAACATCATTAATCCGTCTCAATTTGAAAAGTTTTTATTGTTAAAAATTATATTAATCCTTTATAGCTATATAAGTCAAATACACAAAATTACGAGAGAGAGTTGGCTACTGCACACTAATTTAAATTTTGCAAAAGCAACAAAATTTTCTTGGAATTACAAATTGAAAATACAAGACTTTAGTAATACTCAAATAAAACTGATGAAATTTTGTTAAAATTTTATAAGAGCGTTAATAATATGTTTTTCACTGAGCATCAAAAACCTGTTTTTTACTTTAACTAAAAAATTCGCTTAAATCAACCAAAATGTACTCAAGAAAACATGTTTTGTAGTTTTAATTAATTCCTTTTTCTAGATGCAGAAACATAAATTTCACTACTTCAAAGGGCAAAATAGGACACTCATATATTAAAAATTGCCTATAACAACTAATAATACCAGGGTTCGTACATGTCCTGAGATTTTGTCAGACCAGGAAATTTTTCCTATAGAAAATCTCTCTCTAACCCCTTCGGGTCCGGTGTACTATTAATAGTACATGTATTTTAATGGAGTATTATTTTGGTTTAAAAAATACTTTTGCTGCAATTTACATATATTAATGTTAGTATATGTCCATACATTTACTATATGACTTCATTTATGTTTAGGCATTTAGTAATTATTATTATTATTGTTATTTGTTTCATTCTTTTTGCGCATTTGCGATTCTTTTATTTTAAACACTTATTTCATTCTTTAAATTTAATATAAAAGTTAATTTTGAGAAAGAATGATGTGTAATAAAGCGGAAAAATCTTATTGTAATACATTATTTTCTAAATATCTCCAAAAATTCTTCCTTAGCGTATTGTCATATGAATATTAACTGAACAGTACGCAAAACAACAATATTCGTTTTGTTTCAAACAATGAAACATTCATTAAACACTAATTAATCTATGTAGATAGCTAGTGTTAATGTTGTCAACGTAAAAGTAATTTTTTTTCGAAAATCTGGGACCCAAAAGGGTTAAATAAGGCAAAAATTCACGCGTTTTAAATATATATAAATACATATTTTTTTTATAAAAGAAAACTACTGATATTTTACCTGAAAAATAACGGTACTCGAACGAATGCTGAATACTAAATTAAACAATCATTTCCTTAAAAAAATCACAACAAAATGAAAAGTAAAACAAAAACTTTTATTTAAAAGAACATACAGGGTGTCCAGTGAATAAGATCCTGATTTCAAAATTAAATTTCTCAAAAACAAAGATTTATAGAATTATGCAGTAAACGGTTTGTTTATTAGGTATGCTGTAAAAAATTTATACAGAAGTTTCGAACGGTGAATATTTTGAAAAGATTGTGTTCTAATTTCAAAGAATGCTTGATTTGACATTTTTCTTGTTTTAGATTGCTTGCAGAGAACGAGTTTTTCGGCGTACAGTGTCATATTTTAACGATTTTAGCAGTAAAATGTTTGAAACTTTGAAATTCTAAAAATTTAGTTCGAAAAATTGTGAAAATATGGCACTGGAAAAATTCTTCTCTGCAAGCATTCTAAAACAAGAAAAATGTCAAATCAAGCATTCTTTGCAATCAGAACATAATCGTTTCAAAATATTCACTGTTCGAAACTTTTGTATAACATTTTTACAGCATACATAAAAAAAAAAAAAAAAAAAAAACTGTTTATCGTATAATTCTATCGATCTTTGTTTTTGAGAAATTTAATTTTGAAATCAGGGTCTTATTAGCTGGACATCCTGTAAAATTAAAGAACAAATTTGAATTTTATTATTGAACTTTTTTAACCTTATTATTGAACATTTTAAAATATGTGCGCTACGCTGCTTTATTAACTTAGGTTTATCATTAAGAAATTTTTCTTTTATTCTGTATATAGACATGAGTTAAGATTCAGTAATAAGACTCAGTACAGTAACTTTGCTCTAGACTTTTTTTTGTTTCAACAATTGTTTTTACTTTTTTTCTTGTGAATACTGACGTTGAAAAGTCCGAACTTTAAACAATTGCTAACTTTCGACTATGTATTGTGTTGGAAAGTGTTTTGTAATCTATTCTTGACGTATATATATATTTTTTATATATTATATATAATAAACAATATCTTTCTAAAATTTATTTAATGATTGCAGAAATCTCCTAGTATATTTTTTATAAAAATGTTTGGAATGTGTAACTTTTATTAATTTATTATTTGAGGCATACAAAGTTAACTTAACTTTTAATATTTGCCTTTAATCGAGGTGAACAATGTATTTAATTGTGAAATACTTCATGCAATGTATATTCGGAAGAAATCATGGTGTATTTTTTAAAAACCAACATAAGAAACTTCATAAATTTTGAAATTGTTTATTTTTGTAACACTTTAAGAGATCTTTATCCATTGACAGTTCATGATTATATTAGTTATCATTTAAACTGATATCTTCTGCATAAAATATTTTTTTCGCTAATGTAGAACAAAGATAAAAGTATTAATTCACGCATTCATTAACCCATTGCATAATCCACTGTCATATCTTGACGGCAAGCCTTGAAACCTTGAATATATATATAATCCCTTTCTAAAATATCCTTGTCGGAAATTACTTCCGATAGACATCGGCAAGGTTGGAAATTAACTATGATATTGTAGTAAGTTAAAATTGCATTCCTTTTTTTTTTTCCTTATTTCATTCATGTCTAAATAAACTATTTACAACTTGTGGAAACAGCATTAGATATGGTTGGGTTTTCATGAATCCAAGGTGAATATCTCATTTCTGGATATGAAAATTATCAGCATGTTGACTTGTTGAAATAGTGGAGACACTTACACATAACCAGGTAAGTTAAATAAATGTTTTGATTGATATTTCCATATATATGTATACAAATATATGTATAAATAAGTATTTTGATTCCGATATTTTCCCCTTTTCATGTTTATTAATTTTGCTTCATAAATTCTAGTGAGAAAAGGCGAAAATTATAATTCCACTCGAAATGATAATATCACATCTGTATTTAAAAACTTTCCTCCATATAATAATTAAAATTAAGTAATATTAATATATTGTCTTGATTTGTGTTTACTATTTGAATTTGCATATGTAATGTTTGATAAAAGGGGATTAAGACTATACTTCTTGTTATCTAAAAATGAGGTAGTCTCAATTCCGAATCTGAAAACTTGATTGATACTGATTAATTAAGAATTATGCAATTTGATTGATACAGTTCCCTGATTTATGTTTATTAATTAAATTTGCATACATAATTTCTCATGAATGAATTTAAAACTATATTTCTGTTATTTCACGAAAAGGGACAAACTCATTTTTGAATATGAAACTTTGATAGATACTGATTAATAGGTAATTATATATTTCGATTAATATATTTTCCTGATAAATGTTTATTAATTAAATTTGCACAAATAATTTCTAATAAATGGCAGGGTTAAAATAGAGTAATAATGTTAGATAATGTGAAAGTAGAGAAAACTATAATTCTCTATTTGCACAAATAAAGGATAATCTCCATTTGGATCTGAAAGCTTATTTGATACCAATTAATGAAATATTAAATATTTTGATTTATATATTTTTCCGCATGTATATATTATTTGAATTAGAATAAATAATTTCTAATGAATCAAGAAAAATCTATGTTTTTATAACCTGTATTTGTTATTTAAAGATTGTGCACCACCAGAAATGCCAGATAAAGATATTCAAATTTTCAACAAAAATGGTCTTCTCATCTGTTAAGCTACAGATCGTTCCAGTAAAATTTAATAACAGCAAATGAAACTCCACTGATGACGGCTCTGTAATGGCTGAAAGCGGTGTGGGATTTTTAATGGTTTTTAATATATTTTAAGATTCTTAATGTACAACACGGCCAAATGAGAGTGGTCCCTTACGATTTTAGACGTATTATTAAATACCTAGAAAAGCACATGAGAAATTATCCTGAAAATTCAGGTATGTAAATAGATTAGTGTAGTTCATATATTTCCGTGATAATTTCCCTCCGAAATCCCGTAAGGGAACATCAACAAATTGAAAAAAAATGAATATTTTTTAGAAACCCTACCAAAACTAATGTAGCAAAAGCTTTCAAACTGTAGATTATGATTAAGTGGCTTATTGTCATAAAGTTTGTTTATTTTTAGGAAGATAGCATGCATACTAGTACATAAATGAAGTTTTTCATATAAACAGTCCTAAATTTTGTTTATAAAGTTTTTGCTTATAAATTGCAGGTTCGTAATATAAAAAGAAATTATTATCAGAAAATTTAACAAATAACATTGTACACATTACCATGTAATCAGAATTTAAAAATAATCAAAATTGTATGAAAAATGAATAGGCTTATTAAATAATGTTTTCCCCCGCGTGTAAATGTAATCAAAATATAACATGCATAATGTGTTAGATAAATGTATAGAGCAGCTTTTTTAAAAGTTTAAAAATATAGCTTAAAAATTATCAAATTTTTGTCGTTAGAATATGCTTAAAAACCATTGTACCCAAACTGAAGCAAAAACATGAAGTGTATCCATATATTCATTGATTTGTACCAATATAGAATACACAATATTGTACGTACTACTATATTTGGACACAACCCCATCATTGTTTTGCTTCCTCATAAAAAAAAAAAAAAAAAAAAAAAAAAAAAAAAAAAAAAAACTTTGCTAACATGAAAATAAATATTTTTTTGCTATTTTTATTATATTTTATATTCTAACAATTTATAAGTTAATAAATTCAGGTACTTATGTGTGTCATGAGCAGGCTGTTTTATCCATTTCTCATGTAATGACCTTGAAATAGATGCTTCATATTTTAAATATAAATAACATTATATACGGTGTCACAGACTGAATTACCCTTTGACTACTGGGTTTACTCGCTGACATAAAAATAGCGACTGTCGCCGGCTAGTTTTTTTAACCGTTTGTGTGGCCCATAGAATTTAGACATCAATATTTTCTAAAAGCTTTCTTTTTAATGTCCGAAAAATAAAGCGGAGAAAACTTTTAGAAACTATCGGTATTTAAATACAATGGACCATACAGACACTGAAAAATTTCCATCTCTGAGCTGTCGCCATTTTTGTGTAGGCGGGTTGGCCTAGTATTCAAGAAGCTGTGGATTTGCGATGAACTTTCAGTATATCAGTCGTGTAACTGCATTTCACACGAAAGGTAAGTCATTGAAAATTTTATTAAATTATCTTTATTATTTATAACTAAGGATCGACCAAAATAGTCTCTTAAAAACGAAACCGAATTTCACAAAGCTGCCTATTTTTGGCAGGAAACAAAAACAAAACAAATAAAAAATATCGGAAATTGCACTACAAGTGTAGCAAATGAGGTGCGTTCGTACTATAGCGAAGTTAAAAAAATATTTAGATCTCGATGAAATAGTATACAGTACTTTGGATATAGTATAGAAGCCCAAAATCTTTTGTGTGTCCCTGTATATATTATCTGCTTTCTTTTATGCAGAATGTAACTTGTAGTAATCCTCATTAACGTATATCAATTTCATAATATGTAAAATAGTTTAATATAATTAAAATGCGCCCCAAGCAATGTTCACCCTATATCATTATGTGATGGAATACATTGTATGGCCCTGTAAAAGAATAAAAAAATATTCTTTGCACCACAGATTGTACAGGATGTATATTTTAGTATATGCTTCATAGATTGCAGAATATTTTAGTTTTGCCTCATCCCACATGTATTTTAATACTTGATTCTTAATAATAAGGCTGATTTTTCCTGAAAAAAGTATAAATTTATTTTTTAACAAATCAAGATATTTCTTGTATGACTGGTAATCACAACCTTTTCCCCAAATGTATTAATGTATTAATCAAGCTTTTTTTGGTTATTATTATGATAATTTTGAGGTGAATTATTAGAGATTACTTTTCACAAGGAAAGTTTCATTGAATAATTGAAGAAAAATGTATACCATCTTTATTATGCATATCTAAATATACATTATTAATTATTTACTTGAATTTTACTTATAATATTTCAATCAGTTTTAAATTATCTTACATTACACCCTTTTAATTTATTGTTTTATTTATTTAATTATTTAAATATTTTACTATATTAAAATCACTCATTACGATTTTGATTGCATTAGTGTATTAAAATTATTGCTTATAAAATTTAAAAAAAGCAACGACAAGAAATTTGAAAGACTGTAAAATCTGTTCAACCTTTGGTCCGAAGCTGTGCGGATTTGACAGAGACTTCTGTACAATCGGATTTTCTAGATTTACTTTGGCTGGACCATAAAATCCTTGTTGATAAATGGAAACTTTAGTTAATTGGACACACTGAGGAATTTTGATCATGTAGTTGAAACTGATCTGTTGTATGAAAAATTAACTAATGAATGGTATTATTACGAAACACTTAAAAAATATAGACATACGAATTAATAATTTGAAAAAAAAAATAAAATTTGGAATAGGATTGATTCAATATAAAATTTAGGGTCCCCTGTTTTCTCAATGTTTGGCCCCTTCAAAGCTATCTAAGGGAAGAGACGTTCTCAAAAGGTTGGCTCTGTACACATATCATAACTTTAAACTTTTGAATAAATAAATTTAATCATCATTGACTTTAATTTTTATTTTCACTGAATTCTTAAATCTGTTCAGAAGCAAAAATTGATATAATTTATTGCAAAGTTTTGTATAAATGTCTTAAAATTTTAATTTTTTTGACTAAAGTGGTCAATTTCGGACATTCATAACGTTAATTGTTCCAATGTACCAAGGAAAAAAAAAGTTTTAACTTGTTTCCAGGAGATTCTAATGATAAACAGCGAATGCATAAAGGAAATGGATCATTGTTTTTATAATTTTGTTAACAAATAGTACTACCTATTTATTGCTTTTTGAAGTTGGAAGGACTTTTGTAGAAAGAATTTTTCTGTATTTTCTTATGTCCAAAAGTAACGATCGAAACAAAGCTGTTATTTCTACGCAAAACACGTTAAGTAAGTACTTTAATCTCTTTTATCTATCTTTAAAATCATTTTTCTTTAATTTGGAAGTATCTATATGTATTTCTGTAAAAATTTTTTTTGCAATAATTGTACTTTTCTCAAATAAGAAATTGGAATGTCCGACTTGCGTAACAATCTAAACGTCGATTTTTTTTCCTCCGTAAATTTATTTTTAAAGATGATCTGATGTCCTGAAACGTATAATAAGATATTTATTATAATGTTGTATCATAAATAATTATGTGTTTTGTGTAAATAAAGCGTATTTAGTACCTGTAACAATATAATTATATTTAGAAGCACGCTCAACTTTCATGTGTAGATTGATTAATTAAATGCTTTAATAATTAATTTTCAGAATAATTGCTGTCTTTTAATGTTTGTATATAAGTTTATAGACTTATATACTGTATTGTAAAAAAAAATGGCCTTAAATTTGAAATTTTAAAAATCACATATAGTTAATGTTTAATGATCCCAAATTTTGATAATTTACCGGAAGCACTTGCTTCTCGTGCCTATTCGGTAATCAGGGTTTGCTTGTATGCAGTGACCTTAGAAAATGAGATAACGAAAAAAGAAAAATGCTACAGATGGAAATATATACAAATTAGTGATTTCTTCATTGTTTATGAATCTATTTTAAAGAAATTTACGTAAAAAAATTTAAATTCTCTTTTCTATTATCAAACATTTATCTATCATTGATTACAATACATGAAATTTCGGGTTCTTTCACTATCTAAAGAAACGTAACCACGGAATTACATGTCTCCGTAATCTTCATGTTTCGACATATCAAAATCCTTCATTATTATTCGCTTGAGTAATTCTTTGAAGTGTTTATGTGTGTAAAGAATAAGTTACTTATTAAACGATTCGCTTCGCTGAGCTCTTAATTTAAGCAGCTAGCTGTCCTAGCGAAAAGTCACTTTAATATCTTTATTGTAGTGGAAAGAAGATTTACGAGAACTAATTAAAGATCAACCGAAAATTCGGTTTCGTTTTCGCGCAAAATCTAAGTTTCGCCGAAAATTCTGCTGAAAATTCGGGTGGCCCGAAACTATTTACATTCCAAAAATCTCCTTTCTTCCTTCGGGAAATTTCAATATTACTCATTGATTTGAGCTGTAGAAATGAGACTATTTATTCCTATGAATTTCGTTGTTAATAATTATCAGTCATGAAGGACTCAAGACGGGAGTGCAAACAATAAAACAAACAATAAAGCAACCAATACACATTATGATCGAACTTTTCCATGTGCTCATTAAAAGCAGACTAGGATATACATAATAGGAAATTTTAAGTTTGAAACCACAGAAATATTTCGAATACTCTTTGAGGAATTTTTTGTATGTATGACGATTATTTACTAAACAAAATATATATAAAAGATAAATCTAGGTGTCTATACCTAAAAATTCGTATAATTGTGAAATCTTTCTGTGTCGTTGACGCAATAATTACGGTTCATTTCATATATAAATAAAATTTTTTGGGTCTAAGGCAAAGAGGAACAACTTGAAACATATGTATAATTAATTAATATTTATGTATATTTAATAAATACGTATAATTAATTAATAACTATCCATATATAA
Source organism: Maratus speculifer (assembly GCA_964019185.1). Classification (NCBI taxonomy): domain Eukaryota; kingdom Metazoa; phylum Arthropoda; class Arachnida; order Araneae; family Salticidae; genus Maratus; species Maratus speculifer. Next base: position 39,421,952 of record OZ025295.1, on the reverse strand, counting down.
TAAATACGAATAATTAATTAATAATTATGTTTATTTATGCATGTATAAGTTAATTAAAAATTTTTGGAGGCATTTTCATTTTCGTTGTCGGCAGAAAATAGGAAGATGCCCGAAAATCAGTTTCATTTTCTGTTTCGGCATTAAAATTTCTTTTCGTTCAATCAGTATCAATGCAATTCGAATTACGTTATCTATCGAGCATAATATTGGGGACCGCTCAATCTAAAAATGTTTACCTATCCATAGAAATTTTTAGAGAAAATATGTTGAAGTGACTAATGCATCACACCTGTTGTAAGAATCTACAAATTTCATGTGAGATACAATTCACATTAGATGTCTGCACTAGTTGGAATTTTCAGGGCCGGGCTTGGCCGGATGGAAAAAAATAAATTTCGGCCTGGATTCGTTTTGCATTTCCGAGATTAAATCTGGCCTGTGCAAAACGTGCCCCACATAAATCCGGGCTCAAAATATTCTGGACATCCCAATTTCTTATAGTTTATTTCGACATTTTTAATATCGAATAATTCTGGCAATAGATAAGGTAGAGAAAATAAATTTAAAATACTGGCATCCATGGCATTTGACCTGGCAACACAGAAAAATCATAGTTTTTTTTTTTTTTTTTTTTTTAGGGAGAGAGTACCTTGTGGATTTTAAAATACAAAGCTTTTTTTAAATCAAAATATATCAATACAATTTTTTAAACTTATTTTTCGGGAAGGGGTTATGGATGGGTAATCCCAAACTCAGTTAAGGGTGCTAGTCTCTCAGCTTCTGATTGCCTCTCTGTGATGTTAAGTCCCCACACTAGTCACTGAAAAAGACCCGGATGATGATGTAAAGTCTATGGGGACGTTCTTATCAAAACATCTCGTTCACATTTTAATATTTTTACATGATTTTTTTTGCATAATACAGCTGATTACGATCTACAACAGGCCTAGTTTTTACTTTTTTGATTTTGGTTTCAGATTTAAATTAAAAAAAAATACTTTAACTTTCAGAACCGGTTTGAACTGGTTGTAAAACTGAAACTGTCCTAATATTAAAAACATAACCAAAATCGAAAAAAAAGCAAAAACTAGGCCGGTTGTGGACGTCCTCAGCTATCCTATGCAAAAAAACATGCAAAAATATTAAAATTTGAGCGAGATATTTGAAAAGAACGCCCCCATAAATTTTACATTATCATCCGGGACTTTTTCTGTGACTAGTGTTGCGCCCTAAGTCTATGGGTGTTTGATGCATTTTTATATTCAAACTATCACTTTTCAGGAAATTAATATTTTTAATTTCTTTTTTCAATGGTCTCTTCTTAACTCTCTAGATCAGGATTTTTTATTTTTATTTTAGAGAAATATATTTGATTCCTTAACGGGCATACATTAAAGAAAAAATACTAAAATATTATTTTTCAGTATTTTGGAATTTTTTAAATTTGCGGCACCATGCATTAATCGCATGCATACAATATTTGTTGCAAAAGCCTTAATGAAAGTTATTTAAAATAATGTTAAAAACATATTCTTTTGAAATAAACTTTTTAAAAATGAAAGTTTGCATTTTAAATATATTTTATTTTTCTTAGAAATCAATCTAAGGCTAGGGAAATGGAAGGCTTCAAAAGTTTCTTTTTATTTGTAGCTGATAAACAACGTATAATATTTTTAATGAACTAAACATAAACATATGTTCAATATGAATATGTAAAGTATGAATTTATTAAGAGAGAACGGTAAATAAACGATAAGAAGAGAAATATTTATATGTTGTCAAATTGCAACACTATGAACCAGAGGGTTAAAAGACACCACTTTTTTTCTTAATTCTCAAAATATTTCTAAAATCTATGCTTAATATTTTATGTGTTAAAAACTGACGAATTGGGATAAAATTTCAACGCATATAAAGTTAAATGTATCATTTAGGAATATTTTGAAAGCTGAAAAAAAAAAAACATCCTTTAAAAAAAGAACACTGAAAAAAGAAGTTTAAAATATTAATTTCCAAAGGAGATATTTTCAATATAAGAATGCATGAAATGCCCATAGACTTACAATTACCGAAGGGAATTCGGAAGCTGAAAGGCTAACAGCTTTAATGCCTTGGCGTTAAGACCCTAACATATTGTGAACTAGCAATGGGCATTTTTGCCGATCCCACAGAAGCTAGCATAGGGAAGAAAATACGGGCTTCTGATTCGTTGAATAATTTACAGATCAATTGTTTGCAAATAAATCGTTCTGAATGCGAATGTACTTTTTAGGAGCGAATATGGGTATACCTAGATAAAATAATAATAAGAAGAAAAACAAGAAATGGATTTTTTTTAGAAAAGTAATATAGAACAATTGGGTTTGTTGATATGAACGCGTAGTTGATATGAAAAGAAAATGTGATTATTGCTTGTAAATAAATTATTTTCAAGATAGTAACTATTAAGGGCATGTATGTGCATATCATGTTAAAATAATAATAAGAAGAAATGGCAATTTTTATTGTTATTATTTTCAAAAAGCAATACAGAAACTTCATAATTAATTTCTTTAATGATAAATTCCAGAAAATATTTCTTTATTTATTAATAAATATATAAAATCAGAAGAAAATTTATCAAAATCCATCTTCCAAAAGGTTTTTACAGAAACTGATGATTAAATAAACATAAACTCAAAAATGAACCAAAGGAAAATGCTCTTTAAATTATTCAGCAATCAGAAGCCCGTATTTTCTACCATACGCTAGCTTCGGTAGGATCGGCAAAAATGCTAGCGATGGCTATCACGAAAATTAGCGCATCGCCACTGAATTGATAGTTGGTAGGTATTGGTTAGTGTAATTGCCTACCATCTTATTCAAGTACGTTGATGCAACCTTTCGGCTCTAGCCTTGATACATACTATTAAAAATATCAGAATTTCTTTGTTTCCATCAAAAAACAAGTGTCTTTAAATATATTTTTATGTATTTTTTGAAGTTAATAAAAGCTAAGTTCTGAACACTGCATTAGAAAAATAACCAGACACATCACTATGATAATAAAAGCGAATGCATTTTCTTTACAGGATATATCGTCTAGGCCACAAGAAATTTGGGATACAGGAAAAAAGGAAACGAAGAAAAAGCAGAAGAAGAAGAAGAAGAAGAAGAAAAGAGCTTTTAACTGAACCATGGCTATGGTATTCTCTTTGTCAAATGCATTTTCTTGATTTTTTAAAAAAGAACTTTTCTTATTTTCCATGTTTAGAATTTTATTATTCAAATTATTTAGATATATCAATTTGTAAAATTTCATTAATTTCTTTTTTATGTGCAACAGATAAAAACTTTTATGGATTTTGTGCGATTTGCATTGACAGTCACACGCCCGTTTTCCTTCACGGTGTTGGATACAATTTACAGATTGATATTTGGCCCCAAACCAGTCCTGCCACCAATCGACAATGAAATATTGCTCATGCCAGCATCTGAACTCGCAGAAAAGATAAGAAAAAAGCAGGTAGTGTAAGAAACTTCTTAAGTAATAAGTAAGATATAAAAAAAAAATTATATGTAATAGTTATTTCTTCAGATATTCTTTCTTTGATGATATTAGACCGGCAGGTGGCAGCACAAAGAATCCTTTCATCATAGTTTACGGGTGAAAATCTAGAAATAGTTAAATCTTGATTTGCATATTAAAACACAATCGGTCTGCCAAATTATATCTTGATGGAAAATACCTGAAAACCCGATTTAAGCGGTTGACTCGTAGGTTTACAATTACGTTTTCTTATACACAATCCTCCATGTTTTCATACTTTTGGTTTAGAAAAGCACAATGGTAAACCTACGAGTCAACAACTGAAATTGGTTTTAAGGTGTTTTACATCAAGATATGACTTGGTCGACCAATTGCATCTTAATATGCTAATCGAGACTTATTTAATCCTATATTTTCACCCGTGAACTCGATGAGGTACTGTTTGTTCTGCCGCCTCCTGGTCTATATCCTTTAGAATTAGTTTTCATTGTAGTCATGGCTTAATCTTAAAGAATTCAAATTCAGAGAATAGTTCGTAAGGAACCGGATTTTTTTTAATTAGTTCTTTGGTTGAATTGTTGTCTTTTTAAGTCAGGCTTGTTAAACTAAGTGACATAGTTATTATTGAAAAGTCATTCTAGCTAAAAAATATTCCATTCCGCTTTTTTGGATGTACTTCAGATTTCTTCCAAGAGGAGACTTAAGTATAAAAGCTGGAGTTTACTCCAAACCTGATTTTTAAAATTTATTTTTAATGGTGGATTTTTTGAAGCGGCATCAGTCTTGTCTCAGACCTGATTGCCTCACTCACTGTATTTTCTACCTTTAGCATTAATTGATATTTAAGATATAATAATAAATGTGCGCTAGAGAAAAGTTAATTAAGATTTAAGTTATACGTAATCATCAGTTACTTATTTTGATATTAATATCAAATTATATATTGTAAATAAAACTATTTAATTTGATTGTATGATCTAAATTTAATAATTGTCAAATACGAAAAAAACTGATTAAAATTCGTAAACTAAATATAATCAATTAATTTGAATATCTCATTTGCATCTAACAGTTTTCGCATTTGAGAAAAGTTAATTGCTTTTTATGGTTTTAAATATTAATATTTTTGAAACGCTACTTTAGTTTTATGAGTCTAATAATTGTAATAAGGATGAATTTTATTGATTACTTTAAGTGCTCATTTATGTTTTTTAATCATCAGTCAATGTAAAAGATGTTTATGCCGAATAAAGTAGTTTTAAGTATTAGATTTAAAGTTGGAAAATAGAGTTGTGACTTTTCATTTTTGAATTAATAAAAAAGGATTATATTATTATCCTGTCATACATACATACATATATATGTAGCATTTTGTAATCTCTGTTATAACATTCGATGTGCTAAAAAAACGTTTGTGTTAATTAAATATTGTTATCTTACAGTTTAAAAATGGGCGATTATCTATTTTTTTTTGGTCATTACATATATTTAAAATTGGATTTTTAATTTTTGGTGAATATCAATGTTACAATGGGTTTATTTGTAAAAGTTTATATATATATATATAGTGTGCCCACCAAAATTTGTTGTCATCTGGATAATTTTTGAACAGCAAAAGCTGTAGTCATAAAATTGGGTCTAGGTATAGTAAAGAAGCCGCACGCTACTGTATAAAACCGCCTATGGCGCCAGCCGGTAGATTACTGCGGAGTTAGCATTATTATTTCAAAAACGAAAAGAGATAGGGATGAAAAAAGGGATTTACAAAGTTGTGGAGCATCATCGATTTAGTACGAAAAGACACTTTGTGTGCATTTATGCGAAGTAAAAACGGTAAGTTCCAATTATTGGAACTATGCTTCAACAAGAGCTCCAAATATTGGTACAAGATTTCACAATCTTACAGTGGCAGATATTGAGCACCAAAATTTGGTTAAAACTAGGACAGGATTTTTTCAGTGTATCGCAGAATTAAAAATGGCACACGAAATAGTCCGGGAGCCGACCGTCGATTTACCTATGTATCGAATAAAAGGACCGGACATACTTAAAAATGTAGGTCTCAATGTGCACATTAATAATATTACTGTCTGTCAGGTCCTATCCTGCCGGAACGCAAGGCAGCCGCACTTTTATGACGTCAATTTTGAGTGTTTACCTATGTATCGAGTACAAGGACCAGACATACATCAAAACGTAGGTCTCAATGTGCACATTAAGAATATAACTGGCTGCCACATACATCAAAATGTAGGTTTCAATGTGTACATTAAGACTATCACTCGCTGCCAGGTCCTATCCTGCCGGAACCCGGTGGCAGCCGCACTTTTATGACGTCAAGTTTGAGTGTTTACCTATGTATCGAGTACAAGGATCAGACATACATTGTGCACATCAAAATGTAGGTTTCAATGTGCACATTAAGAATATCACTGGCTGCCTCAAACATCAAACTGTAGGTTTCAATGTGCACATTAAGAATATCACTGGCTGCCAGGTCCTATCCTGCCGGAACCCGGTGGCAGCCACACTTTTATGACGTCAATTTTGAGTGTCTGCCTATGTATCGAGTACAAGGACCCGACATACATCAAAATGTAGGTCTCAATGTGCACATTAAGAATATCACTGGCAGTCAGGTCCTATCCTGCCGGAACCTGGTGGCAGCCGCACTTTTATGACGTCAACTTTGAGTGTTTGCCTATGTATCGAGTACAAGGACCGGACATACATCAAAATGTAGGTCTCAATGTGCACATTAAGAATATCACTGTCTGCCAGGTCCTATCCTGCCGGAACCCGGTGGCAGCCGCACATTTCTTACGTCAATTTTGAGTGTTTACCTATGTATCGAGTACAAGGACCGGACATTCATTGAAATGTAGAATTCAATGTGCACATTAAGAATATCACTGTCTGCCAGGTCCTATCCTGCCGGAACCCGGTGGCAGCCGCACATTTTTTACGTCAATTTTGAGTGTCTACCTATGTATCGAGTACAAGGACCGGACATTCATTGAAATGTAGAATTCAATGTGCACATTAAGAATATCACTGGCTGCCAGGTCGTATCTTGCCGGAACCCGGTGGCAGACGCACATTCTTTACGTCAATTTTGAGTGTCTACCTATGTATCGAGTACAAGGACCGGACATTCATTGAAATGTAGGATTCAATGTGCACATTAAGAATATCACTGTCTGCCAGGTCCTATCCTGCCGGAACCCGGTGGCAGCCGCACATTTTTTACGTCAATTTTGAGTGTTTACCTATGTATCGAGTACAAGGACCGGACATTCATTGAAATGTAGGATTCAATGTGCACATTAAGAATATCACTGGCTGCCAGGTCCTATCCTGCCGTAACCCGGTGGCAGCCGCACTTTTATGACGTTAATTTTGAGTGTTTGCGTATGTATCGAGTACAAGGACCGGACATACATTGAAATGTAAGTTTCAATGTGCACATTAAGAATATCACTGGCTGCCACATACATCAAAATGTAGGTTTCAATGCGCATATTAATAATATCACTGTCTGCCAGGTGCGATAGATAGGTAAACACTCAAAATTGACGAAAAAATGAGTCTGCCAGCTGGTTCCGGCAGAATTAGACATGGCAGACCATGATATTATTAATGTGCACTTTTAAACCATCATATTTATTTATATATGGTCCTTAAATTCGACACATAGGTAGACATTCAAAATTGATGTCATAAATGTGTTGCTGCCACCTGATTCCGGTAAAATTGGACAAAGTACATCCTTATATTATTAATATGCATTTTCAAACCTACATTTTGATGTATGTTCGGACCTTGAATTCGATACATAGGTAGACACTCAAAATTGACATCATAAAAGTGCGGCTGCCACCGGGTTCCGGCAGGATAGGACCTGGCAGCCAGTGATATTCTTAATGTGCACATTGAGACCTACATTTTGATGTTTGTGGCAGCCAGTGATATTCTTAATGTGCACAGTGAAACCTACATTTTGATGTATGTCTGGTCCTTGTACTCGATACATAGGTAAACACTCAAAATTGACGTCATAAAAGTGCGGCTGCCTTGCGTTCCGGCATTATAGGACCTGGCAGACAGTGATATTCTTAATGTGCACATTGAGACCTACATTTTGATGTATGTCCGGTCCTTTTACTCCATACATATGTAAATTGACGGTCGGCTCCCGGACTAAAATGAAAGTTGGAAGAGGACAGAATGAAAATAAATAAGAGTGGTAGAACACTGCTTTCATAAAACAACTCTAAGGGCAAAATCATATTGGCCCAATATTACTTGTATTGCCTGTATCAGGACTCCAAAGAAGCCGGCCTTTTCTAAAAAAGATCCGGTTGTAAAAAAGATTTAAAAAAAAAACCCGTTTTTTTTTTAAAAAAAAAGCTTTTAATGTCTTTTAATTCAGTGCATATCATATGATGTATTTTTAAAAACCTTTTTTTGTTTATTTACTTTATTAATGGCCATTTTATATAAATTGGAACTAAATTCTTATGAAATTTATTTAAAATCGTGTTTCAGATGTCCATATGTATTGCCAGTTAATAATTAATGTATCAGAAAAGCCTCACAAATAGTTAATATGATATAAAGAAATCTATATTATAGATCCAGTGCCACTTCTTATGCTTAATAAATGTTATTTTAATGTTGCTATGGGTAAGAATTATATTTAAATAAATAATATACAAAAAAGGAAACTTCTATAAAGTACTTCACTTAGACAATTATTCCTAGCATATATGAACGTGTTAGTACTATGAATAAAAATTTGTTAGTTGTTTAGGTAAAATGTTTTTACACGAGGCAGCATTCCACTTTAAAAATAAGAAAATATAAATTAATTATTAATTTCGTCAAAGCTTTTATATTCATTTATCTTTCTAAATACAATAAACTCTCTATAAGTTGAACTCTATATATGACAGAAATTTGTCTAACTCAGTAAGATTTACACTTCCCTGGGAATCCATAGTAAAGTTTTTTCGGTCTCAATCGATTCCGGCTTATACAGAGTTTACTGTACATACTTTTACCTTCATTTATATTTCTTATAAGGAAACAGCGGCTGACATGAATGTGGGATGAAGGATGGATGGCAATGTAAGAAACGCTTGTCTGTTCTTTATGACTCCAACTGTACATATGAGTTCGGCCAATTTGATTGGTCTCTGTCTAACAGGTCTATGATATGATTCGCCTACATCGCCATGAAAATTCCTGCAACGATCGTTACGACAAAAATGCAGCGGTGTGGTAGATTAGTTGATGGATGTGCTTGTAAACATGTCCTTTTGTTACATACATTTACTAAATATTTTTTGTTGTTCTTCCCCAAATGTACCCACACACTAAAAGAAGAAAAATTTATTAGGGCCAATTAGCACACTTACCCATCCCCAAATTCTTTATAATAGGAGGGGTTTAATCTGAAAGGTTACAGTAGTACCAATATTACAAGAACTAATATATGTATATTTTTAAAGGAATGTGGGTAATGGAAGGGGAATTCAGAATTTTTTTTCGACATGTATTTTGTTTTGAACAGGATCAGAAATAGCTGAGGTGCTAAAAAATTAGTTAACGGTTACTGATATTTAAAAACTGAGCCAAATAATTGGTACATTCCATAGATCAGTAGTAGCATATTACTTTTCAAAAAAATATGCTATTTGGTAAAAATAATTTGATTTATTTTAAAAAGTTCTTATGGCACAAATTTTCTAATAAACACTCCTACTATCTTTTGATCATAAGGTCATTTCTGCTATCGATTCACTTATATTATAATTGAGAATTTATTTATTAGACAGTTCTTGATGTAAATTTTTATGGCAACATTAATTAAAAAGTCACTAATTAATAATACATTTCGTTTAAAGAACAGTGTAAAAAAAGTTTTAGTAAATGCCGGCTTTTTCTAATAAAAATTGACCTTTTTAAAGTGGTTTAAACCAGAAAAAGACGGTCAGTTTAAACCATCCTGGCTAAAATCCAGCAGCCGTGACCTATATGGCTAGTTTTAATAGTATTTACATGAAATATTGCTCCAATATAACTGGTGTTTACGTTTTAAAAACTTCGCAGGGATATTTGCAAAAATTATTTATCCGTTTCATTACTAATATTTTTAATACAATGCAAATATATTTGAAATAATGTCACATCGTTCGAAATGTTTTTAATATAAATCAGTACTTAATTAAGGTTAAGGTTTCACAGGGAGAATTTCCAATAAATTCAACAATGGTGCAATATTGGAATTATATATAGGCAATATGTTCAATGTATGTTTATAATTCGCAAAGGTTTCCATATCTGCGATCACAGGGTCACATTCCCTAATTAATCAAATCATGTTTTAATATCCAATCAAAATGCAGAAGCTTTAGAAGATAACGATCTGCATTAGATTAAATTTGTAATTATTCGGGATTTTTATAAATCACCACTTCTTGGCCAGCTAATATTCGATGTACATAAAATCCCACTAAGTTAATATCGTGTATTTCACAGGATATAGGAATGCTAACTCTATGGATGCAAATGCTCTAACATCATCATCATTATTATTCTATCGCAGATCAGGCCTCTACCTGCTGGACAATATGCCTAGCTTTGTAAAATCACCATAAAATGAAAATAAAGTAGGACGTGTTTCGAGCTACAACAATAACAGCTCGTCATCAGCTAAACTAACACGTGTCTGTAAGGGCACAGATTCGAGATAAAATGAAAGAAAGAGGGAGGAGATTACAAAAAGTGTGACAGGTGGCGCTACCTGAAAAAACCCAGGTGGAAGAGAAAAGTCGAGATAAAGTGAAAAAAAGAGGGAGGAGATTACAAAGAGTGCTACAAGTGGCGCTAGCTGAAAGAGTCCAGGTGGAAGAGAAAAATGATGCCAAAATAATAGAAGAGAGAGAAAAAGGTGGAAAAAAATAAAAATAATAACGAAAATAAATTAAAAGAAAATAATAATAGTAAAAATAGTAAATAAAATAAATAATAATAATAATAAAAAACGGTGTTTTTTCAATATGCCTAGCTTAATGAGTTTTGAGCGGAGGCCGCATGATCGCTTCACGTGGACATTTGCCTGATTGTTCCTTGGCTTTTGAGGCTTTTATAGCTGTTTATTTTATCATATTTGTTACTGCCCTAATCTGATCATTCAATAACTAAGAAGGCTTCGCAAGACCTATAGAAAATACCGTAAAGAGCAACGCGTATTCATAGCGTGCATTTATTGGATCACCGATTCGTCGACATGTGTCTGGCTGAAAACATAAATCACTTCCCACATCACATGAAAAGCTTTTGTTTTTACAAACTTCCAGGTATGTAGCGTATTTTATTTATTCATATTCATTCACTTGATTTATAGTTATGCAAGTTTATTTGGGGTATATTAACCTTATAACTCCGAAAGTTTCAGTAATGTCTTAATATAATTAAAAATATTAAAGGAAGTTGCAAAAATGAAATAATTTTATTTTTAGCTGAAAGCTGAAGATGTTATGAACGCATACATCAATAGAATAAAAGAAGTAGAGCCTTATGTCCATGCTTGTATAGATCAAAGATTTGAAGAAGCGTTAAAAGAAGCCAAAGACGTGGATAATTTTCTTTTGAACACTATTATGACAGAACAAGAGATTCAAAACAACACGCCGCTTCTAGGTGTACCTTTCAGCTGCAAAGAGAATGTCGGAGTTAAAGGTTAGTTAGTATTCAGAGTCATTTTGTTTCATAAGTTTTTACATAAATAACGGAGAGTGATAAATAATTCAAATAGACCCCAGAGCTATGATTCACTCAGAGATAATGGAAAGCTGTTCAATAATAAATTGCAATTTTCCATTAAATTGGGCAATTAGGATTAAAAATAGTTAATACAATATTTATGAGTATCATTAATCCTTGTTATTAGCCAGCAACTCCGAAATTCGAGGGAAAGAAAATGGGAGCAGTTGCGGAACATATTACTTGGATTTCAAAGGAAGATTGAATTTGTCTTTCGGTGCAAAAAACTAAATAACAAATAGAGAAATGCGTGATGCAATCCGGTAACTCCAAGTAAAAATCTAATTATTCATTTTGTACTCGAAGGTTTGAATTGGGTCAAAATTTCCATATGATGACAACATAGGTGCATCAAACAATACTTAATAAACGAATTAATGCATGATATTTACATGATCTGTATACTTTCTCAATTAATTTTGCAAAGTTCAGTATCTTGGACGTAATCTTGAATACGACATGTTTTTCATGTTTTTTGGCTTTTGTGTCTGTGACATTAACAATATTCGAGAGGGAGTCTGAAAATTAGTTTCCCCTATCCATTGTGGTCAGAGTTGTATATATATATATATATATATATATATATATATATATATATATATATATATATATGTATATATAAAAACAGAATGAGACATGAAAGATACGACACAATTTTATTTATCAACATAAGTATCAAGAACGTTGAGACATTTGTTATACCGCTTGATAAACTTTGAAAAACCCTCCAGGAAAAACTTTGCATACGGAAGAAGTGTTTAACGACTTGTCCGTATGTAAAGCCTTGATGTTTTCCTGGAGGGCTTTTACAGTTTATCAAGCAGTATGACAAATGTCTCAACGTTCTTGGTACTTATGTTGACAAATAAAATTGTGTCGTATCTTTCATGTCTCTTTATATTATTTGACTTTCATACACACATCTCACACTGTCCGTTCTTTCATACTGTCCACAGACCTTAGAGGAAACTTACTTGTCGACTCCCCCTCGTATGCTACTTCATTAATAAGCTCACTTAAGATACTTAAAGATCTGTTTATTTTTCTCATTACTTTAGAAATGGTTAAGAATTTCGGTCGCTATTGTGGTGACAAGATTCAATAAGACATATATACATATATAAATAAAAGGATTTCCATAGGACAATGTCTAAAGAAATCCATTTAAAAATGTTAAGATTAACATACTTTCTAGAAATTATTTTTATTTGAAATAAAAAATAATCCCAAAGTATCCAAAACTTCTGTTTATGTATGTTTTAAAGATCTAGAGGAGCTCTTCTTTTTAAAAAATACGCTTGCCAACCCCCGTTCAGATTCTAAATATCCGTCAATTTGATGAAGGGTATTTGAAAAGATCATTTAATACTGAGTTATAATTAAAAAACCTTAAACGATCTTCTTGTAAACGGATTGCATAGATTTCCCTTTCACTGAGAGATTTTAAGACTGAACCAGCTGCTATAAAATGCTGTGTTCGTATTTAATAAAATGAGACTACTTAAACTTTTAAAAATCAGTCAATATAAAATGAACTAAGTCAACAAAGTCTTTGCTTCCCGGTACTTTTCAACAACGCTAGATGAAAATGATTTTAAATAATATATTTTAAGTGTATCTTTTAAATCCGACATAATTTTCACCAATTTTTTTTTACTTTTTGTAATATTCACCTGGAAATATTTTTATTGTTAGAAATAAAATATTTTTATTTACACTGTCTTAGAAGTGCCAGCAACAGTTAAAAAGGTTACCTCGAAAAATGAAATAAGCCTCTAGTGTCTCTGTGAATATATTTTTTAATTTAAACTGCGATATTATTACTTAGCCATTTGAAATAGGACTTCATTTTACCGATCTTTTGCTTTCAACACATGCGTTAAATAATTTATTATTTGTTAATTTTCTTATTTTTAATATTCGCGCATAAAAACAACTTTAATGACATAATGTTCAACAGTTTCTTTCGTTTAGCATGTGATCATTTAATTCTAATTTGAAAGAGATTTTTTCTATTTACAATATTCATGTGTAAATAAACTTTTAATTTAAAGTTAATATTATTCTTTGCTTTGTTTTTTACAATTACCAACAATTTAAAATAAAAGCCTTTTCTAAAATATTTAAAAATTATTTCTGGAAGTGCCGAAAATTTGAATTTAAAATGGAAATAAAACCTCACAAAATTTATCAAATTACAAAAAATAAATGCAAACTGCACACCGTAAGTTTCTAATGATTCTACGATAAGAGGTTTCAAAAACATAGAGGATTCGGCCAAAAAGAAAAGTTTGAGTTTGATCAAAAACCTTTAAATTATGATTTTTGTCCCGTTTATTTACTTTTTCATATAAGGGCAAGTCACTTTATACATATTTTATAACTTTTTCTGGTCAGTGACTCGCTCCCCTGGCAGTTATCTTGTCAGGGGAAATACGGCAGGGGAGAGACATTTTCATGTAAATTCAAATTTTTTAAGTGACTGAGTTAGTTTTTGGGTTAATTGTGTATTTCATTTTAATTATTACCGTATTGTTTAATTAGGGCCGTAAATGCAATTGAATTAAATGAATATTACAAGTTTTATGACTTACCAGGGGAGATGCACGATCACCGTGCGAAACCACTGCAAAGCACGGTCGCGACGCAACAACTAAAAATGGTGACGCTAAATGGCTTTTGCGTTTAGTATTGCTAACTTCAAGCCAATAGATGTCCTTAAGCGCTACTTCCGATATAGCCATCCTTGAATTTATATTTGTTCCAGCGGAACGAAATTTGACAGGGTAGATACACAAAAAAAGCGGGACAAAAGTTAATTTTAAAAATTATTTGAAATTAACAATTATTTTTTATTTTTTATTTTATAATACATAAGTATAATTACTTAAATTCCAATTAAACATATTTTAGTTAAGCATCTGACGGAAAAAACATATGTATTGTTTGAAAGTTAAATTTAAACCGGCAAGGGGACATGCCAGGGGAGAGACTTTTTTAGACTTTGTAAGAAATTTCAGAAAAATGTGTTTTAATTAGGCATTCAATCGTGATGTTATTTAATAAAGTAAGGTACCCTGGGGTAATAACGCCACGTTAAGGTTCTACCAATTTTCACAGCTTAGTTTTAGATTGTATTTTTCAAACAAATATAGGATCTGATACAGCAACTCATTGACTATCTATATAAAATAAAATAATTTAACAGATATGTATTCATAAAATGTAATGGCGTTTTTTCTTGACCAATGCTATTTGGCGTTATTACCCACCTAAATGGGTAATAACGCCATGCAAACAAAACTATGAAATAAGATGGAATAATTGCATGTAGATTACCCAATTCTAAAAATACAAACTCTACAAACTTAGAAATTGACAAATTGCATTCTAAGCTATTGAAAATGTTCATTTTTTTGTGAAAGTGTAAGAAAAATAAAGGTGCGGTGTGGGGGGGAGGATGAGGCAAAAGAATATCAGACCGTGAGCTTCTTTTTGCTTAAAAAGGACCGCTTAAATAGAATTATTAGAAACATTGCACAGTTTTAACTGTGTTTATTTGAATCAGTATTTAGGATGTAGCTAGGTCACTGTAGGGAATCAACTGGGGTATTAATGCCAAGGATTGGCGTTATTACCCCGGGAAACTTATTGCGCAGTAAATCCTAAACTACAAATTATCTCGAGAAGATATCGAAAATCTTCTACAACAATTTGAAAGTACATGAAATACACTACAAATTTATGTAATAAACAAAGTATTTCTGGACACAAAATATAGACTTCAGATCAAAAACCTTATCTCGCAAATTTTAGATCAAGCGTTAATTTTAGTTGCTTGTAAAAACAATAAGACCTAAAAATGAAACAAATTAACTTGAAGCTGTTTTTTGCGATTTATATGACTCAAAACCCTTCTGCGCAGAGCACAATGGTGTCATTTACCTGATTATTTCATAATTATGCAAAATATAAGCACTTGGCGTTATTACCCCGCCTGGCGTTATTACCCCAGGGTACCTTATATTAAGATGATGCGATTCATTGCAAAAAATAGCAACATATAGAATAAAAAAATCTGTTTTAAACGGATTGCAGTACAAATTACCTCTTATCGTAGAATCACCCATATCTTTAAAAAAATAATAATGATTATATTTGTGTGTTTATCTTTACTTTTATAAAACTGTTTTAATGGAATAATTTTGATAAACTTACAAGAAGTGCCTTTGGTAGTCCTACGTCGACAATCATGCTAATGCAGAATATCTAATCTTCTAGCAACATTTTATCCAATTGGAGAACTTCTGCATAAAGTAAACAAAGCAAGGGTATAATGAGTAATAAAATAAGTTTCTTTTTTTTTTTTTAAATAGGTTAGTCAAATTGTCATAAATAGATGCAAAAATTCTGCTAGAAGATTTTATGTTTTTAAACTGTTTATGGGGATGCTAGTAACAAGAATTAATGGTTTTCCAACAAAATATCTCGAGGCTAAATTTTGTGGAGCCTAAAAACCATAAAAATTTCGGACTTTTTTAAATTTTTTGCCTATAACTAAAAAATTATAAAAGTTTTGCGCACCATACTCAATTACAAAAAGAAAGAACATAAAATTCTCTACAAATTTCATTACAAAACTGTTTTTTAAAGCTATTATTAAGGGCTCTACAGCTTTCTGAAAGTGACTCATTTTTTCTAACTTTGTGAAAAAATTGCAAAAACGAAAATTTGAAGCAATTTTTCATTATTTTATCCTCTTTAATATAATTTATTAAAATTACAGGTATTTGCATGATAACAATCATGATGAATTACAACGGTATCATTGTACAAAAATTAGGAACATTGTAACTTTTTTTGTATTTAGAGATTTAGTGGAGAACATGAATATTAGGTATTTAACTGAATGTAAGTAAAAAATATTTACGGTGACTTTTCTACACCCCCTCCTTCTGGATAAATAATGTCGTCGACATTTTCGTAGTTGATCCCATTACATTTTTTACAAATTGCCGAGCATTTGAGTCTTAATTTATGAAAAGAACATGCTTTGCTGCATCCTTTTTTACAGCTTAATGGCACAACATGTAGCAAGGATTCAGGTTACGGATCTTGGCACATTTAAACTAGTTGAAAGAGATTGTTCGATCTGTGATCCTACCCTCATTCCTCAGGAGGGAAGTTGTTCCCTAGCATAGTACCTGATGATAGCATCGGTGAAAATGATGCTGCATAGCCTCTTGTGTTGGTGGTAGTTATGAAAGATGAACTTTGCTTTTTGTGGCAGATTTAGCAAACAACTGGAACCTTAAGGTGTTCAATTTCTGTGTGGTATCTATGCATCCACTGTATAGTATAATATGGAATATTTCTCCAACCTTGATGATTTATTGACTGGTAGAACCTAATTTATTGAACATGCAGGCTATTCCTCCAAGTTGATCATGTTTTTTCAAAGTGTTACAAAACTTTGACTTTCTTTGTCCAAAAAGAGCGGATGTTGTATCGCATCTGCTATCTTTTCCCTGCTTTTAGAAAAACAGATTTTTGGGCTGATAGCCTTAAGCTCGTCATGATCACGAGAAGGTCAATGTCTTCTACGACAATTACGACGCTTTCAAAAGAGATTCTCTTGAAAAGGCTGAGATAACTATCATGACATCAGCTTCTTTTTTTACCTGCTCAACTTGAATTCTGTTATTTTGAAATTCTTGTTTTGAAATTTTAAATTTGTTTTAAGCAATGAAATGAAGCATTTCTTGTTTCTGTCATTGGCTTCGTCAACGGATAATGTGGGTCTACGCCCTCTTTTCTCTCTACATGTCACAGATTGATCTAGTTTTATGCGACAAAAACTATGATACCATGCATCTGCAAGTCAGGTTCCTGTTGAATACGTTCAACTACTTTCTGGGATTATTCATCCCCACGTTTTTCTGCAGCTTTCAAAAATATATTTTTTGCCTCTAAATTCATTACTTTGTGAATCAAATTTATCTTTGCGTAGAGCCTTTTTTTTATTGTTTTTCGTTGAAGTCACCGGGATTACCTTCTTCACATAATAAGCAATTATCTTGAAACTTGAAAGAAGTGCTCGACCTGAGGGACAAACTATAGTCTGTGTTGAATCTTCACCCCGACGAAAATATGCTGCTATCATTCTCTCATTCGCGTATATTTTTTGACAATCATCCTGTGTTCTAACTTCCTTGCTACTTTTCAAATAACTGGTGAATATTACTTTTGATGAATATTAATTTGACGCTGAACGCTATGTTCAAAGAGCTTGGCAAGTTCTTTCTGGCTCACAACGCGAGTATCATTATTTGAAGTCGTTCGGCAAATGAAACACAATTTTGGGTAGAGCTCACTCATTTTACATTACTGCACGAGAAGGGATTAATAAATTGAATAGCAGCATATTATAAGAGTATGTCTTTAAAAAAGAACATTTGCATCTGAATGACAGCGGCTCGGAAACGTCATGTGGCCGCAATCTTCCGCCTGCATTCCTTTTTTTTTATCCCCGGCCCTCCCTCACTTTGTAAGTGTTTTTCTTATAGAGTTTCTAGAATTTGTGCTTCTTCTGCCTGCCTTTCTTAAAACTTTCATTTCTCATCCATCAGTATAAGTATTTAATTTTCATTGTTAGTGATGAAAAAATGTTTTTTTGAGATCGGAGGCGAAAAATAGGTCATTTTCTGAAAAGTTTAAAAAAATGACATTTTCAAAAAACCATAGCGCTCTAAGTAATGGGTTTAGAAAAACGTTTTTATAACAACATTTATAGAGACTTTAATGCTCTTTCTTTTTGTAATTAAGTATGTTACGCAAAAAGTTTATAATTTTCGAGTTATAGGCAAAACATTGAAAAAAGCCCGAAAATTTCGTGGTTTTTTGGCTCCACAAAGCCTCGAGATATTTTGTTGAAAAACCATCAATTCTTGTTACGAGCATCCTTATAAGCATTTTAAAAACATAAAATCTTCTAGCAGAATTTTTGTATCTATCGGCTCTTTTTTCTGACAATTTGATTGGCCTAAAAGTCGTAGGCGAAAATTCGGAAAACTCACAGTTAATTTTAAATCAGGTTCTATTAATTTTAAACCAGGCTCTATTAATTTTAAACCAGGTTCTATTAATTTTAAACCAGCGTTCATTACAAATTTCTCATTTACATTCAATGGTTTTCAATGATTTTTCCCCCATACGGTAGCTGAAATTGTTGTCTAGCTGGATATCTCTGTACATTTCGACTTCGAGTACATTTTTTTTTCTTTTTTGAGGACTCTTTTAATTTCGTAATGGTTCCGACCTAATTCGTTTGAATTTTAAGTTAAAATGTTTCGTTCTTCGAGAATTTGCCAATGACAAAAATAAATACATAACAAATGAAACGGTGAATTTACAATTGAATCGCGAAAGATCAATGATATAAGAGTCATAAAGTGACGAATTAAAACAATCAGATATTTAGATTATATAATGTAATTTCAACTTTCGACGCTAAACCGACATCCAGTCATGGATATTATATTAGATGACTTTTATATTGGATTGTATTCGATGGCATAAGCATAATAAAAGCAAGTTGAATTTAATTAACAACGGAATAGTATGACGGAACGCATATTTCAGATGTGTATATTGCTGTGACGATTACTGTTTCTAAACCAATAGGAGACCGTCATTATCACGGTCAAGTACACGCCCACACAGTTTGATTGACAGGAACTCGTGGACAATTGATCGTGTGTGTTTATTATTTATTTGTACTCGGATTGTTTGAATTTGTACTCGGTAATTAAAAATTAAAAGTACGAAAGAATTTTTTTTTTTTTTTTTTTTTTTTTTTCAAAATGACTGAATTTTATTTATTTCAATTAGAAATTATACTTCCTCTGATCCTGAAATAAATAAATAAATAAATAAATAAAAATTAAAGTAAGAATTTTGCTTATACGGATATTTTCGCAGAATACTTTTTTCCCCATTTGTTTAATATATATATAAATCATTTTGGAACGATATTTAGAATATTAAAAGGGTTTGAAATATTTTTTTTTAAATGTCTTATTTATTAATAAAAGACAGCCTCCAATAATTTAAAAAAAAGAAAATCACCAACGGACTCTCGGCTCGCGATGGACTCGAACCCATATCTTCCGGTTTCAAGCTCGACGCTCTAACCATTCAGCCAGTCAGCTCACTTTCATTCGCAACAGATTATCGTTATAATTAGCACCGTCAATTGTCCACGAGTTCCTGTCAATCAAACTGTGTGGGCGTGTACTTGACCGTGATAACGACGCTCTCCTATTGGTTTAGAAACAGTAATCGTCCCAGCAATATACACATCTGAAATATGCTGACGGAACCTTGTATGAAGTGTTGTTGTCAAAATAAAGCAGAGAGTATACGCTGTATGCATAGAATATACGCAGAATCATGAACGTTCATAGATAATGTATACGTTACTGCTTTATTTGTGAAACAGAGGGTATACGAAGAATTTTTAAGAAAACCAGAATGCGTATAGTACATACACTCGTATACCCTCTACTACATCATTGCCTGATTGTCCTTTACACATCTCTCTCAGCAGTTATTCACAACTATTCTGTTTATTATGACAGTACAGAAAACGTTTGTTGAAGATCCCTAGAGTTAATTTGATGGCGCTATTCGCATCTATTCCATAAACTGGCGTGATGTTCAATAACTTGGAATTTCTAATATCTTTCTTGTCTCTCTCTTTGTGGACTAATTATCAAAATATTATCTCAGTAATGCAGACTCCAAATGAAAACAAATTGATTTTGTGTGAATTTAATATAAATTAAAAATAGTTGAAATTGATTCTGAATATTATTTTTTATAAATTATTACTGCTATATTTTTCTTAGGTTTGGCACAGAACTGTGGAATGTTTAATGCCAAAGACCGAAAAGCTATCGAAGACGGCGTTTGTACAGCTTTATATCGTAAAGCTGGTGCCATTCCCGTGGTCGTTACAAACGTTCCTGAATTTTGTTCATGGTGGGAAACACAAAATGTGCCGTTTGGGAGAACTTTCAATCCTTATGACAATGTAAGGATTGCCGGAGGAAGTTCAGGTAACTGTGATTTGGTTAATCATAAAAATATATTTTATCTTAATCATTTATGTGTATTTTATAAAACAAAAACATACTCATCACTTACGGTAACGTCATACAACGTCATTGCAACGACCTACGCTGTTGTTATCGTTTTATAGTATACCCCTTTTCTTCTTAATATGAAAAATTTCAGTTTTTTCTACCAATAAATAGAACAATAGATAAAAGAAATTTATTCAAAACTAATACTCAATTTATAATTTTTTTAAATAATTTACAAATTCGAATTTTTAAAAATCTGCCTCTATAATAAACGTTTGTTTACAAGAATAATGTGAAATAACTCTTGGAGTAATATAGATAAGCATGCAAAACTAAGGAGAAATGGGCAGACTAATGAAATTTAGCAGTCTTACTAATTTTCATATTTTACTATTTGAATACATAAGTGATATCATTCATTTAATAGTATGCTTTAATTTAGCAGATAAGCTATTAAGAATATTTTTATTCAAATTAATGAATTCAACAAAGTGATTTTTAATATATTCTATATCCCGGGTTAGATTCTATGATTATATTAAATGAACAAATCAATTTTCCTCTCAAATTAATTATATTTTTTTATGAACTTTTTCTGTTTGCTGGATGTTTACTCATAAATAGTTAATTAAATGCATAGTCGTGCAACCTTAACAATTAGCTTTCTTATAATAATCTGTACAATTGTGAATCTAAACAAAAATTTAGGTATTAAAAACACATAGGGAAAAAACCGCGAATATTTGTCTGAAATATTTGAAGATGTACATCTTCAAATATAATTAAGACGTAATATTTTGTAAAGATAACGGTACTTGTGGATACTTTTGTAACGAATATTACGTGATTTGGATGAGACATTTATTGAACCTCTTGAGGGGCGGTAGGATATATTATTATCCAACAACCCTCAAGGGGTGATCAGTGTCTCACTCAGATCACGTCACATTGATTATAGTTAATATGATTTTATATCCCACCTAACATTAATTATATTTAACATTGCATTACATCCAACTTAATTTTAACTAAGATTTACACCAAAAATTTTTAATTAAGATTTACTTTTATAACTTTGGTAAAAAAATGGCTAAAAAATGGCTTTATCTTATTTTGAAAAAAAAAAAAAAAAAAATTCTAAATTTTTGGTGGGAATTAACATTACAGAAACTCACTCAAGACCTAAGTAATATATGTAGATTATTGTGCATAGCAAACCTGTCCAACCTTTTAGTAAACAGGGGCGCACCTCAGTGAAGGGCGCCATTATTCACACGACTGAAGACATACGGCAATACTATCACACAGAAGTATTAGTACGCACGCGCGTCTTAAGATAATGTAAGTGAATCTTAAAGCGGAAGACAAATGGCCCCTACAATTATTGAGCAACATACAGGGTGTCCAGCAAATAACACCCTGATTTCAAAATTAAATTTCTCAAAAACAAAGATCTATAGTAATATGCGGTAAACGGTTTTTTCATTAGGTAAGCTGTAAAAATCTTATACAGAAATTTCAAACAGTGAATATTTTGAAAAAATTGCGTTCTGATTGCATAGAATGCTTTGATTTGGCATTTTTCTTGTTTTAGATTGCCTGCAGAGAAATAATTTTTCAGCTTACAGTGCAATATTTTAAAGATTTTTCGAAGTAAATTTTGAAAATTTCAAAATTTCAAACATTTAATTTCAAAAAACTATGAAATATGGCACTTTAAGCCGAAAAACACATTCTTTGGCAGCACTCTAAAGCAAGAAAAATGTCAAATCAAAGCATTCTTTGCAATCAGAACACAATCTTTTCAAAATATTTACCGTTCGAAACTTTTGTATAAGATTTTTACAGCTTACCTGATAAACAAATCGTTTACTGCATAATTCTATTGATCTTTGTTTTTGAGAAATTTAATTTTGAAATCAGGGTGTCATTTGCAGGACACCCTGTTTGTTAAATTTCAGATTATACATTAGACTATTCCATGATAGCTCTATCTCAAAAATGTTGGTAGGGTGAGGTGCCAGAAACTTTAATAATGCCTGTACTAACAACAATAACAAATAAATAACCATGGAAATAAGAGATAGTAATAAGTTTCTTTTAGGATGTGAAAATCTGCTTCGACTTATTTTCAAGCCGTGAATTTAAAGATATATATATATATATATACATATATAAAGGTATGATAATAACCAATCCATATGAGTGATTTTAGAGATAGGGAGATAATTTGGAAATTATTGTGCACCGTTCTACTCATTGCTCTGCACTACTCATTCTTATTAATTTTTTAAAGCAGATTGAAAACAAACTCCAAAAATTTCAAAAGTCAAGAATGAAAGTTAAGCACTTATATTATTTGTATAAAACAGACAAAGGCCTGCAAAAAGAAAAAATATATAAGCTTTCATCATAGGCGTAGCGTCGGGGGGGCACGGGGGGGCACGTGCCCCCCCAATCATCTATACTTGGGCGCCAGAACAGAAAGCGTAGGGGCGCCAAATGAAAACTTTTTGTTTGTCTTTACATGCAAACATGCATATATATATATATCGAATTTCAATAAAAAGATCTCACAAACAAAAAATTCAAAAGAAAAACTGAACAAAGTGTAACTATATGCATTCTGTCATGTAAATAAATCAGTCCCTACTCAAAAACCCTCTTCTGTGCGAAACTGTACCTCACCGACAATGGCCAAAAACCAAGCGATTTACCTTGGGGTTGCAGAGATGGCATGAGTTTCGGACGCCAAAACGAAGGCGAAGGGGGCGCCAAATGAAGATTTTGTTTGTCTTTGCATACAAATATGTACATGTATGGAATTTGCATAAAAATGTCTCACAGCCTGAAACTTAGTGATTTCCCTAGAGGTTGCAGTGGGGGCGCCAAATGAAGATTTTGTTTGTATTTACATACAAAAATGTATATGTATGAAATTTGCATAAAAATGTCTCACAGCCTGAAACCAAGCCATTTCCCCATTGGCTGCATAGGGAGCGCCAAATTAAGATTTTGTTTGTCTTTACATACAAAAATGTATATGCATGGAATTTGTATAAAAATGTCTCACAGCCTGAAACCAAGCGATTTCCCTATTGGCTGCAGAAAGGGCGCCAAATTAAGATTTTGTTTGCCTTTACATACAAAAATGTATATGTATGGAATTTCCATAAAAATGTCTCACACTCGCAGCCTGAAACCAAGCGATTTCCCTAGAGGTTGCAGAGAGGGCGCCAAATGAAATTTTTTTTATCTTTACATACAAAAATGTACATGTATGGAATTTGCATAAAAATGTCTCACAGCCTGAAAGCAAGCGATTTCCCAGGGGTTGCAGAGGGGGCGTCAAATAAAGATTTTTTTTGTCTTTACATACAAAAATATATCTGTATGGAATTTGCATAAAAATGTCTCACAGCCTGAAAGCAAGCGATTTCCCTAGGGGTTGCAGAGGGGGCGCCAAATAAAGATTTTTTTTTGTCTTTACATACAAAAATGTATCTGTATAAAATTTGCATAAATATTCTCACAGCCTGAAACCAAGCGATTTCCCTAGGGGATGCAGAGGGGGCGCCAAATGAAGTTTTTTTTGTCTTTACATACAAAAATGTATATGTATGGAATTTGCATAAAAATGTCTCACAGCCTGAAACCAAGTGATTTCCCTAGGGGTTGCAGAGGGGTTGTTATGGAATTGTCTCACAGCCTGAAACCAAGCGATTTCTCTAGGGGTTTCAGAGTGGGCGCTAAATGAAGATTTCGTTTGTCTTTACATACAAAAATGTATATGTATGGAATTTGCATAAAAATGTCTCACAGCCTGAAACCAAGTGATTTCACTGGGGGTTGCAGAGGGGGCGCCAAATTAAGATTTTGTTTGTCTTTACATACAAAAATGTATATGTATGGAATTTGCATAAAAATGTCTCACAGCCTGAAACCAAGTTATTTCTCTAGGGGTTGCAGAGGGGGCGCCAAATTAAGATTTTGTTTGTCTTTACATATAAAAATGTATCTGTATGGAATTTGCATAAATATTCTCACATCCTGAAACCAAGCGATTTCCCTAGGGGTTGCAGAGGGGGCGCCAAATAAAGTTTTTTTTGTCTTTACATACAAAAATGTATCTGTATGGAATTTGCATAAAAATGTCTCACAGTGTGAAACCAAGCGATTTCCCTAGGGGTTGCAGAGGGGGCGCCAAATAAAGTTTTTTTTGTCTTTACATACAAAAATGTATATATATGGAATTTGCATAAAAATGCCTCACAGCCTGAAAGCAAGCGATTTCCCTAGGGGTTGCAGTGGGGGCGCCAAATAAAGATTTTTTTGTCTTTACATACAAAAATGTATCTGTATGGAATTTGCATAAAAATGCCTCACAGCCTAAAAGCAAGCGATTTCCCTAGGGGTTGCAGTGGGGGCGCCAAATAAAGATTTTTTTTGTCTTTACATACAAAAATGTATCTGTATGGAATTTGCATAAAAATGTCTGACAGCGTGAAACCAAGCGATTTCCCTAGGGGTTGCAGTGGGGGCGCCAAATGAAGTTTTTTTTGTCTTTACATACAAAAATGTATATGTATGGAATTTGCATAAAAATGTCTCACAGCCTGAAATCAAGCGATTTCCCTAGGGGTTGCAGAGGGGGCGCCAAATGAAGTTTTTTTTGTCTTTACATACAAAAATGTATATGTATGGAATTTGCATAAAAATGTCTCACAGCGTGAAACCAAGCGATTTCCATAGGGGTTGCAGAGGGGGCGCCAAATGAAGTTTTTTTTGTCTTTACATACAAAAATGTATATGTATGGAATTTGCATAAAAATGTCTCACAGCCTGAAATCAAGCGATTTCCCTAGGGGTTGCAGAGGGGGCGCCAAATAAAGATTTTTTTTGTCTTTACATACAAAAATGTATCTGTATGGAAATTGCATAAAAATGTCTCACAGCGTGAAACCAAGCGATTTCCCTAGGGGTTGCAGAGGGGGCGCCAAATAAAGATTTTTTTGTCTTTACATACAAAAATGTATATGTATGGAATTTGCATAAAAATGTCTCACAGCCTGAAATCAAGCGATTTCCCTAGGGGTTGCAGAGGGGGCGCCAAATGAAGTTTTTTTTGTCTTTACATACAAAAATGTATATGTATGGAATTTGCATAAAAATGTCTCACAGCGTGAAACCAAGCGATTTCCATAGGGGTTGCAGAGGGGGCGCCAAATGAAGTTTTTTTTGTCTTTACATACAAAAATGTATATGTATGGAATTTGCATAAAAATGTCTCACAGCCTGAAATCAAGCGATTTCCCTAGGGGTTGCAGAGGGGGCGCCAAATGAAGATTTTTTTGTCTTTACATACAAAAATGTATATGTATGGAATTTGCATAAAAATGTCTCACAGCCTGAAACCAAGTTATTTCTCTAGGGGTTGCAGAGGGGCGCCAAATTAAGATTTTGTTTGTCTTTACATACAAAAATGTATCTGTATGGAATTTGCATAAATATTCTCACATCCTGAAACCAAGCGATTTCCCTAGGGGTTGCAGAGGGGGCGCCAAATAAAGTTTTTTTTGTCTTTACATACAAAAATGTATATGTATGGAATTTGCATAAAAATGCCTCACAGCCTGAAAGCAAGCGATTTCCCTAGGGGTTGCAGTGGGGGCGCCAAATAAAGATTTTTTTGTCTTTACATACAAAAATGTATCTGTATGGAATTTGCATAAAAATGTCTCACAGCCTGAAAGCAAGCGATTTCCCTAGGGGTTGCAGTGGGGGCGCCAAATAAAGATTTTTTTTGTCTTTACATACAAAAATGTATCTGTATGGAATTTGCATAAAAATGTCTCACAGCGTGAAACCAAGCGATTTCCCTAGGGGTTGCAGTGGGGGCGCCAAATGAAGTTTTTTTGTCTTTACATACAAAAATGTATATGTATGGAATTTGCATAAAAATGTCTCACAGCCTGAAATCAAGCGATTTCCCTAGGGGTTGCAGAGGGGGCGCCAAATGAAGTTTTTTTTGTCTTTACATACAAAAATGTATATGTATGGAATTTGCATAAAAATGTCTCACAGCGTGAAACCAAGCGATTTCCATAGGGGTTGCAGAGGGGGCGCCAAATGAAGTTTTTTTTGTCTTTACATACAAAAATGTATCTGTATGGAATTTGCATAAAAATATCTCACAGCGTGAAACCAAGCAATTTCCCTAGGGGTTGCAGAGGGGGCGCCAAATAAAGATTTTTTTGTCTTTACATACAAAAATGTATATGTATGGAATTTGCATAAAAATGTCTCACAGCCTGAAATCAAGCGATTTCCCTAGGGGTTGCAGAGGGGGCGCCAAATGAAGTTTTTTTTGTCTTTACATACAAAAATGTATATGTATGGAATTTGCATAAAAATGTCTCACAGCGTGAAACCAAGCGATTTCCATAGGGGTTGCAGAGGGGGCGCCAAATGAAGTTTTTTTGTCTTTACATACAAAAATGTATATGTATGGAATTTGCATAAAAATGTCTCACAGCCTGAAATCAAGCGATTTCCCTAGGGGTTGCAGAGGGAGCGCCAAATAAAGATTTTTTTGTCTTTACATACAAAAATGTATCTGTATGGAATTTGCATAAAAATGTCTCACAGCCTGAAATCAAG
The DNA here is from genome assembly GCA_964019185.1 of Maratus speculifer. NCBI lineage: Eukaryota > Metazoa > Arthropoda > Arachnida > Araneae > Salticidae > Maratus > Maratus speculifer. The sequence continues at coordinate 39,394,787 of OZ025295.1, read as the reverse complement.
CGATTTCCCTAGGGGTTGCAGAGGGGGCGCCAAATGAAGTTTTTTTTGTCTTTACATACAAAAATGTATATGTATGGAATTTGCATAAAAATGTCTCACAGCGTGAAACCAAGCGATTTCCATAGGGGTTGCAGAGGGGGCGCCAAATGAAGTTTTTTTTGTCTTTACATACAAAAATGTATCTGTATGGAATTTGCATAAAAATATCTCACAGCGTGAAACCAAGCAATTTCCCTAGGGGTTGCAGAGGGGGCGCCAAATAAAGATTTTTTTGTCTTTACATACAAAAATGTATATGTATGGAATTTGCATAAAAATGTCTCACAGCCTGAAATCAAGCGATTTCCCTAGGGGTTGCAGAGGGGGCGCCAAATGAAGTTTTTTTTGTCTTTACATACAAAAATGTATATGTATGGAATTTGCATAAAAATGTCTCACAGCGTGAAACCAAGCGATTTCCATAGGGGTTGCAGAGGGGGCGCCAAATGAAGTTTTTTTGTCTTTACATACAAAAATGTATATGTATGGAATTTGCATAAAAATGTCTCACAGCCTGAAATCAAGCGATTTCCCTAGGGGTTGCAGAGGGAGCGCCAAATAAAGATTTTTTTGTCTTTACATACAAAAATGTATCTGTATGGAATTTGCATAAAAATGTCTCACAGCGTGAAACCAAGCGATTTCCCTAGGGGTTGCAGAGGGGGCACCAAATAAAGATTTTTTTATCTTTACATACAAAAATGTATATGTATGGAATTTGCATAAAAATGTCTCACAGCGTGAAACCAAGCGATTTCCATAGGGGTTGCAGAGGGGGCGCCAAATAAAGATTTTTTTGTCTTTACATACAAAAATGTATATGTATGGAATTTGCATAAAAATGTCTCACAGCCTGAAATCAAGCGATTTCCCTAGGGGTTGCAGAGGGGGCGTCAAATGAAGTTTTTTTGTCTTTACATACAAAAATGTATATGTATGGAATTTGCATAAAAATGTCTCACAGCCTGAAATCAAGCGATTTCCGTAGGGGTTGCAGAGTGGGCGCCAAATGAAGTTTTTTTTGTCTTTACATACAAAAATGTATATGTATGGAATTTGCATAAAAATGTCTCACAGCCTGAAACCAAGCGATTTCCCTAGGGGTTGCAGAGGGGGCGTCAAATAAAGATTTTTTTTGTCTTTACATGCAAAAATGTATATGCATGGAATTTGAATAAAAATGTCTCACAGCCTGAAACCAAGCGATTTTTCTAGGGTCTGCAGAGGGGTTACCAAATGAAGGTTTTTTTCTCTTTACATACAAAATTGTATATGTATGGAATTTGCATAAAAATGTCTCACAGCCTGATACCAAGCGATTTCCGTAGGCGTTGCAGAGGGGGCATGTGTCTCGGACGCCAAAACGATATGCGAAGGGGGCGCCGAATAAAGATTTGTTTCTCTTTACATACATAAATGTATATGTGTACATACTGAATTTTCATAAATATGTCTTCACAGCTGGAAAATTCAAAAGGAAAACTGTTCCAAATGCATCTGTATACCCTATTAGATTTAAATGGGTTAGACGCAACTCAAAAATCCTCTTCTGTATGAAACTGTACCTCACCGCTAATTACCAAAATCTAAGTGATTTCCATAGTGGCTGTAGGGGCATGTGTCTCGGACGCCAAGAAGAAATTCGAAGGGGGCGCCAAATGAAGATTTAGTTTGTCTTTACATACAAAAATGTATATGTATGGAATTTGCATAAGAATGTCTCACATCCATAAAATTCGATAGAAAAACTGCTCCAAAGCTTCTCTATGCCTTCTATCATTTAAATAGGTCAGTCTCTGTTTCAAAACCCTTATTTTATGTGAAGCTGTACCTCATCGATAATTGTCAAAAGCCAAGCAATTCCCTGGGGGTTGTAGAGTGGGCATGTGTTTCCTACGCCAAAACAAAAGACAAAGGGGGAGACAAATGAAGATTTTGTTTGTCTTTGCATATAAAAAATTTATATGTAGAATATATTTTGGATTTGCATAAAAATGTCTCACAGCTTGCAAATTCAAATTAAGCTGAACCAAATGCATCTCTATGCCGTTTATCATTTACATAGGTCAGTCTCTACTCAAAAATCCTCTTCTGTGTGAAACTGTACCTCACCGACAATTGCCAAAAACCAAGCGATTTTTCTAGGGGTTGCAAAAAAATCTGTGAAGGTACTAAACATTTTCTAGAAAACTGAGATTCTATGAACTTTTCATGTAACGATAACAGGAAAAATCCATGTAATCGATTCTGAAACTTGAATTTTTGCTGTTACCGTTACAGGAAAAGTTCTTGGAATCCCAGTTTCCTAGAAAAGGTGTAGTACCTTTGCAGATTTTTTTTTTTACAGTGTATTTGAGTAGCTTGGCGTTTTATATAATTTGTCGAAATTGGTTCATCAGCAATTCATTAACTCCTTTTACCTTCGGAGCCTTTTACGAAATTTTTAATGTTTGTCAACAATTTTTTAAAACAAATTTTTGCCTTATTAAATCGGAAAAATGCTCCACTTAAATAAGGCAAATTATACAGTAAAATTTTGCTGGTGGGGATAAACAAGGATTCTTAAGTCTTTTTGCGGCACGTATACGTATCGCTTGTACCCAAGTGATTAATAGAGCATTACTATTACTATGTATATTAAAAAATTTAAATATACGATTAAATTTTGTTTTGGAATTTTAATACATTTTATAAATATTTCACACGTTTTATTTTCATATATTATGTTATGCATATCCATGATGGGTAAGTATTACGGTGGCCCCCAATGACTAGTTTTTTATTCATTTTAATTATTCATTCATTTCACATTTATTTATTCATTAACTGCTTTACTTAAAAAATTAAGCGAAGCCGATAAAATATACCATTTTTTAATAAACCATTTTCATTGGTTATGTCTTTCGTGAGAATAACAATTATAAATGTGTTTTGCGAACCGATATTAGTTTGGCAAAATCACTATAGAAATTATAATATGCCCAGAATAGAGATCAGATAATCGGACAATCACATCATATCTGAGCACAAACTCAATCTCATAAGCAGACTCGTGCTGGACCGAGTCTTACGTATATAAATATGTAATTTTTTTTTTCTTTCAGCATAGTCGAGTCAGAGCGAAACTGGATCTAGTTGTTCACAGTGGGACAAGCAATATGTTTTGAAGAAATATTAATAGATTAATCGGGCCTCTAAACAAATTTAAGGGACCCGGCCAACAAAAAAATTGAGCGAACCTGCCATTCCTGATCGATAAAAAAATTAAGCAGGCTTACCGGCTTGATAAAATCTCTACTGGGCTGATAGAATGCGAATTTCGCAAGAATATGTATAAATGTGCGTCACGAGTCGATGATAGTTTGACAATATCAATAAAGAAATGTACGAAGTGTCCAGCATATAGATCGGCATCGGACCGGTGTATCGCATCTGAATCCGGGCTTAGTTTTTTCAGCAGACTTGTACCGGGCCAAGATAAGGCTTGCATTTTTTTGCACAGTCGAGACGGGACAAAACTAGATTTAATTTTTTTTTAGGATGTGAAGGGCAAGGAATATAGTCTGCAAAAATATTAATAGCGATAATGAACGTATATTAACATAATCTTTGTAAGTACAACTTAAGGTTAATCTCAAATTCCCAGCTCAACAACGTGAAATTTGACAAACTTTCTGACTCATTTTTCTTTATAAAGGCATAAAATTGACAGGCCTGATGATTGGAATCGAATAGCATTTTCCATATTTTTAAATAAATAAATAATTTTTTGATTTATAAGCTCTTCTAATCACGTGATGATAAGTTTTTCTTCTTCCAATTACTATTGCGTCTTGAATTTCGATTCAAAATTACAACTTTGGTAGTATTTCTCAAAGATTTTTTGTCTTTCATGAAAAATGGAAAATTCCATTCGATTACATACTTCCTGAATAAGAACGTCTGCTAATTTTATGTGTTTCCGAAAAGAAATGAATTCAGAAATGTGTCAGAAAATAGCTAAATTGGATCAGAATAATAATTTACTGAAAAATACGGGGGTCATCCATAAAATAAGTTTTCTGTGGCTAGAAAGAAACAAAATGTAATTACCCAAATAGAACTATTACAAAAGATACAGCAATGTTTTAACTACATCTCCACATCAGAACCAACGGAATTAAAACGATTGTCACAACGTTGGATAAGTTCTTGAGTCCAGTGTCATACAAGTCTGGCACCTGGGAATGGAGCCAGGAACTTGTTGCAGTTGTCAGCTCATGTCTCATCAACCGTAAGAATCTTGTTGAGGTATTCATTTCCTTCATCGTGATATCGCTGCAAAAACATCAATGCTGCTTTCCCACGTTTGGTTTTGTGTTAAAGTGTAAGTTGATTAGGCACCCACCTGACGCACAGTTTCCAAATAAACAGGTATTTCGTGGTGGTTTCCTGCATTGAGAATCTTTTTCGCACTGTTTTAGAGCGATACCACGATGAGGGCAACGAGTACTTCAACCGGATCCAGTTCAATTGGATCAAACTTTCCGGATAATTACGTTTTGTTTCTTTTTAAATGCCGAGGAAAACTCGTTTTTTCCAGGGTTGGCAAGGTTTTTCCTACCCCCGGTAAATACCATGGTAAAAACCGGTATTTACCGTCCTGGGAAATACTACGTTTTTCCCACATGGGAAAAACTGATTATTGAAAACAAATATAAATTCAGAACAATCTTAAAAAATATCAAAATAGAGCTTAAGTAAATATAATTAAAGGTATTCTTCAAACATTCTTTAATAAACTAGACAAGAATCTGGCAACAAAAAAATTTAAACAAATATGATGTTAACTTCTGGTTGTAAAAGAATTCTTTGCGTAAATATTTTGCCTAATTAAAATTGTAAAATTAAAATAACTAGTCAGATATGGCAGTCCCAAAACTTTCTCCTATCTCATATATGTTCAAACATCCTGAAATGGTGGAACATGTAATAGTGGCACTGTTATATTACCATACTAGTGCCACTAGTTAGATGATTTACACCAATATCTAGTCAGCAACAGATTATATCAGCCTGTAACTGACCCTGAAGTTTGATGAAAATCTATGCATTAGTTTCTGAGATAAAGTTACTGTTGAAATATTAAAAGATTCTATATAACATCACCCCTTTTTGGATAATGTACACCAAACACATATCAGGAACTAATTTTATTAGGGGCTATATTAATCTGAAGCTTGAAAATCCATGTATTAATTCTTTAGATACAGCTATTGCAAAATCTGAAAAATGTTAGCATTACCTGTAGGACAATCGCCCTACAGGTAATACTAACCCTACACCAAAAATGAAACAAAACTAATCTATATCGGGACTAACTGAACCTGAAGTTTGATGAAAATTCATGCTTTAGTTCTTGAGATAGAGCTATTGTGATAATCACAAATAATGCAGCACCATCTGTTCAGCAATTTACACCAAAAAGTAATCAGCACCAAATTATATAAGTGAATCTAAAGTTCTATGAAAATCTGCACATCAGTTTTTGAGATAAAACTATTATGAAAATCGTGAATAATGCAGCACAATAGTATCACCTGTTGAACAATATACACCAAGAACTAATCAGTTTCAATTTATATCAAAGTCTAACTGAATCTAAAGTTTTGTGAGACTTTCTAAAAACCTTCAAATCATATTCAGGACCATCTAAAATGTATAAATCTATCAAAAACAAGAAGTCAAAATTTTTCACGAATTCAATACTTTGCTGTAGTAAAGACAGATCAAGATAAAAATCGCATTTAATAAATCTATGTAAAAAGTAATAAAATTTTTATATAAATGTAATGTAAACTATTTATTGCTTATCTTGATGACATTGATATTTTTAAGTTTAATCATTTCATTTTGTGTTTTAAAATATTTATTTAAGAAATTTACTATTATTAAAAATTTTGATGAGCAAATTTTGTGTATGTAATAATAATATAATAGTTTATGTTTATATTCCCTTTAGAATAATTTTAAATCTGAGAGAATTTTGTAATAATTATGTAAACTTTAATTTTACACATCAGATTTAGAAACCCAGAATATTTTTTACATACTGTCATTTGGAAATTTTTCCCGGTATTTACCACTTTTTCCCAGTATTTTCCGGTATTTACCACTTTTTCCCGCTGGGATGGGAAAAACAAGTTTTGGACGGGAAAAAGCCAACCTTGGTTTTTTCGATGACTCTCGTATTTCAAAATCTACTTTTTTATAGTTTCAAATGTTAGGATTTTTTAACCAACTTTTTTTTAAATTTTAAACTACATCAAGTTTTATGAATCTTTATTTGAATATTGAAAAGTCTTAAATGTCTAAGCAATTATTAATGCTGCTATTGAGTATCTTCTGGCTTGTGAAAATATAGGAATTTAAAGTGTGCTGTAAAATTATCCAATTATGACGTCATTATTAACGACTTCTAATGACGTTAAGGGCTTTCTCTGACCTAGAATTCTGAAAAGTAACTACTTTTTTATTAAAAATCATGCATCGTAAAATGTGACATCAATGTTACATACTTATGTTTTTTCACTGATTTTTTGTGCGAGCAGGACTGGCTGTAAACTATAAAAATATAAATAGGCCGGGCTCGGGTGAAACTTTTAATACCCACGCCGAGCCGTGCTGAGCCTGTGCCTGGAAATTCCTGTCCATGTACACCTCTAGCATGTCCCACTGGAGGGACATGCTAAAAAGACGGTCACCACATGCGCGAAATTTATTCTGCGACCGATCCTGCATTTGACCGACAATCATTTTCAGGGAATTTCTTTATCTCTCTTGATCATCCCCCCCCCCCCTGTTTTAAAACATTGTGAACTCTTTGACAAAAAAATGCAAATTTCTGTATGTTATTTAGTTCTGAATTTCTAAATTGAAATTAAACCTTTTAAAATTCCAAAATAAACGCGAAATAATTATTTAATAGAATTAATTTATTTTTGTTAATTTTATGACGCCTACCAAAAGAAAAAGATTTTTTGTTACTTTTTGGGGCCTGGGGGGGGGGGGCGCCAAATTGAAAATTTGCCAAGGGGCGCAGTTTTTACTTCGCTGGTGCCCCCCAAAAGTCTTGGCCACGCTACGCCTATGGCTTTCATGCTCACGTACCTTCAAAGGAACGGGGAGTGTAGGAAAGCTTTGATTTTTATGGTTACTCATTGATTATTAAAATGAGCTATTTCCAATTATTAACAAATATAACGACCAAAATTACTCTTAAAAAATAAATACAGACCGTGAAAATATGCTTAATTAAACTTTCAAAGTATGTTTCTGGTTTTTAATGTATTTTCACAGTTTTTTTAAATATTTCTGATGCAAATATTAATGGTTTTACAGAGAGTATTCTTTATAATTCAATTTTACTTCTAAAAATTCTAGTAATAAGAAATTTTCAAAAGGACGCGCAGAAAATCTTTAATGGGCGCCATGTTGGACAACCCTGGTATACAATAATTTCAAATCTAATGTTGTTGTTCCTGATAATGTGAGACATGAGCAATATGCAGTCAAGTTATACATAAAATATCATCATATATAAAAATATATATACATATAATCATGTTGCATATCTGATGTACTGCATCCGTTAACTATAGTATCTTAACCATACCTCCAAAAGCTAGCGGAAAAGGGATGAAGTGTCCGGATCTTCCGAGATCGCAAACGGTACCGCTTCATTCCATCCATAGCGGAAGGGCACATTATGTACTTCTGTTGGTTCTCACATCCCAAAGTTTTGACAAAGCATAAGCACATCCGGGGATTTCAGTAAAAGGTCGATGATCCGGTCATTTGTAAGAAGCGTCCGGAAACACCAAGGTGTAAACCCCGAACGCCGCCGGGGCTTAAAAAAAAAAAAAAAAAAAAAAAAAAAAAAAACCCTGGGATTTTATAGATGTAAAGTTGCCGAAATCTGTATGCTTACTAACACCTAATCCGTACACTGTACAAGAAAAGATGTAAATCGACAAAACTAATTTTTGTAAAGCTACAGAAATCTTCAACTTTACAAACGAATCTACTAAAATTAAAGTTATCTTACTAAAATTTTATCTGTAACTTGGGTTGCTGTTAGATAAAAAATTCTAGGAATCTTAGTTTTCTAAAAAATTCTTAGTAACATTACAGATTTTTTGATTTTCAGTGCAAACCTGTATCGGTTACATGAATTTTTACTGTTGTCGTTACATAAAAAGTTCTAAGAATACCAGTTTCGTAGAAAACGTTAGTAACTTTATAGATTTTTTTTTAAAGTGTTGTGCACGGTTTTTGCTATTACACTGTAAAAAAACTTTAATCCTGCAGAGTAAAGGTGCCGAAATCTGAATGCTTACTATCATTTAATCTATACACTGTACATGAAAATATGTAAAATTTTATCTGTAACTTGAGTTGCAGTTAGATAAAAAATTCTAGGAATCCCAGTTTTCTAAAAAGTTTTTAATAACCTTACAGATTTTTTGATTTTCAGTGCAAACCTGTATCGGTTACATGAATTTTTGGTGTTGTCGTTACATAAAAAGTTCTAGGAACCACAGTTTCCTAGAAAACTTTTAGTAACTTTACAGATTTTTTTCTTTTTACTGTGTAGTGCACGGTTTTTATTACTACACTGTAATAAAAATCTGTAATCCTGCAGATGTAAAGTTGCCGAGACCTGTATGATTACTAACATTTTATCTGTATGCTGTACAAGGAAAGATGTAAATCTACAAAAGTAATTGTTGTAAAGGTACAGAAATCTGTAACTTTACAAACTAATCTACTAAAATTAAAGTTATCTTACTAACCTAGATTGCCATTATATAAAACTGGACTGGAAGTAAGTATATGTGCGATAAGCCAGGCCCACTGGGCACATATTCTGAGTATTTATTTTTATAATATTATTTTATAGGCGGAGAAGGAGCTATTCTTGGATACGCTGGATCTGCAATTGGAATTGGAAATGACCTTGCAGGAAGCATTCGAATGCCTTGCGCATTCAATGGAATCTATGGGCATAAGCCGACTCCGGGTACGTTTCCTTTAAGACTGTTCTCAAATGCTAATCGGTTGTTTTCTGACCCATTTCTCCACGTTATTCGTAACTTTTTCAAATCAGTAGCTGCTTTAATCTAAAAATTATAAATTGTAAGATATTTTCCGGTTTTTGATAACTGTGCAAGGTCTTTCAGAAAATGCTGTCAAAGTAGGCATTTTGAACGAAATTTCTGGACTCGACAGGCAAAGAAAGGATCATCACTAAAGAAGTGTACTTATATCTCATGATTTAATCAATGTACCCAGGGATCCTAAATGGTCCGCTAACTGAACATGAATATTTTCTTAGAAAAATTTTTGCTTTAGATTTTTCTTGCAAATTGCACATAAATCACCTATGGAGGTTAGTTTTAGCACAAATGCTGTTGAAACCTATTACGAAATTTTATGTTAAGAAATACGGGTGTTCAATTTGCAGACCTTTTGGAAGCCCTGCGTATCTTAAAAAAAAATGCTGTTAATTTCTAAATTATTCAATATTCTGATTTTCTGCTGTTACATTTAAAAATCAGTCTGTAAAGGCAGAAAATTTTGCATTGTAAAGAATCCCTTAAGTTCACTGCTTACTTTGGATATTAAAATGAAATGCATCTTTTTTTGTACTTGAATAAAAATAAAATATAATATTCTTCTACATCACGTCAGAATAATATATTTTATTTAAATGACTCATTCACAGCATTATTTATTTTAGTCTTTTTATGGAGTTGGGATAACAAAAAATTGAACTTTTATTTTCGAGAAGATTAATATGATTTAAAAGGTCCTGAACATGGCCTGAATCACAGTAAAAAATGAAGACCCAAATTGGGTTGAAAGATTTCTGGGTATAGCAATTTTCCTGAAATGGTACAGTAAGGATTCCAAAATGGTAGAGTATTGTTCCCAAAATAGATAACCCAAAATGGTTCAAAACAGAGCAGATCTTTATTAACATTAAATTAATCAAAATTTCTGAGGTATAATGTATATACTATCTAAGATATTTTAATTGTTTTAATGTCATTAAAAATCAGACTTATTTAAAACGATTTTGTGCTACAAACTGAACTTTCCAAATTGGAACAATTCTGTACCCAGAAATCTTTCAACCCAATTTGGGTCTTCATTTTTTACTGTGATGTTTTCAGAAAATGTTTGTCTGTGAATCTGTTTGTATGTGAAAATTTTTTTGTAGAAGCTCTATATCAAGAACTAATGTGCAGAATTTAAATAAACTTTAGATTCAGCTAGATCTTAAAGCAAATAGATGGTGAACACACTGGTAAAAAAATCTTTGTCACTGCAAAAAATCCACTGTAAAACTACTGGTAGCAAAGTAGCCAGACATTTATCTTTCCGTTATGGAAAATAGAAGAAAGGAAAATTCCGTTTAAAGAAACGGTAACTTTCCGTTACAAGGTTTGATTTTTAATGATAATAATTTAATTTAAATTAATGTACCGAACAATCGTCAAAGAATTCGAACTTTCCGAATTATCTTGAGCTTCTACATTATTTAATCTAGTTTAATTTCTTTTTTGTATATTTAGTACATGTTTTTTGTATTATGTAATTCAAGCTGTCCTGAGGATCGAACGTGAGACCTTTTGACAGCGGAATAGGTCCTTAATGACTGAGCCAAAGCTGCTGATGCCAGTCTGTACGGAGTATGTCTTCTATGAGTTAATGGAAAAATCTGTTGTGCTTTTAAAAGATTTCCATTCAATATATTCGTTAGAATATTCGTAAGCGGTTTATTTTATTTTATTTTATTTTAGACCGAAGCATAATACTTATTATTTTTTAAACTTAATTTTAATTTTTTAACTACTTTAAATAAAAAAAATCACTGTTTAAAATAACTATTTTTTTGATTGAATGTATGAAAAAAAAAATTTATTCATTTTTTTACAAAAGTAATGTTATGGACATTTTTTTAAAACTATCGCACACAATTTATTTCTTTTTGGGGAGAGCTAATTAGTTAAAATATTTTTTAATAAATAAGAGAAAAATAAACAGAACAGGTGCCTTGATCACTCGGCCACCGACACCGTCAGATGGTAGAGTGTCTCCGTTTTTTCTTTCTATTTTTATCTGTTTCGTTATTTTCAGGAAAATTGGTGGATTTTTCAGATTTTTTTTACGGAAAATGCCCTTTTGTTGTGAAAAGGAGCTTTTTCTGTGAATTTCAGGAATAATATATCCGTGAATTTCAGAATTTTTTTTTTTTTTTTTTTTTTTTTTTTTTTTTTTTTTTAACAGTGCAGCTTTTGATGTATATCGTCCAACAGTAGGGGAGGGTTGGATTACTATGCTGATGCTGATTAGGTTTGTGTGTTAACTGCTGAACATGTGGTGCTACTGTTCCACTTTTTGCGATTTTTGTGATAGATATATATAGCTCAAGCACTAACGTACGGAATTTCACCAAATTTCATATTCATATTACCAATGGCCTTGACATAAATAGATAATTTATTTAATTGACATTGAATATTCAATAGTGGTTAATGCTATTCCATGTTGATTTAGTATTCCTAATCGGGCCCACAATAAGTTGATGCAATTTAGAGAGAAGGGTCATCAGTACCATTAGCTCCAGTCTTGTATCTCTTATACTCATTTAATCACATTGTTGTCAGAATCGCACAATTTTTAAAATTTGTAGAGAGAAATTGTAGAGAAGACGATTTTTGAAGAATAAACATAATTTGAGCCGATTAGAGAGTATTTTATTTATATATTTTAAACTATATTTTAAACTATAATTTAGAACAGGCCATTTACGAACAAGACAATGTCTTGTATTATTTAAATCCTTTAATTGATTTCATTTCTATAAAGGAAAGTTTTGTGATATCCGCAACCTAGTTTGAATTATTTTTTTGCTCAGGATTGATTAGTAATGAAGGATGCTGGCCACCGGATGATGAAGGGCTTAAAAACTTTGTCGGAACTGGACCCATGTGTCGTTATGCCAAGGATCTGCCTCTTTTAGCTAACATCCTCAGTGAGTCGAAAATCAAATTTGACAGAAAGGTGAGCTATATATATATTTTAAACAAAACGTATTTGTAACTTTTTTCATTAGAAATACAACTTTTAATTGTATTAATCGGTTTAATCAATTCAAATGAATTGGTCAAAATAAGATTAAAATACTGTATGAAATATTTGGTAGTTATGTATTGTTCTTGCCGTAAAGATAGAGAAGGCAAGCAAGATGCCGACAATATTAATTACAGTAACTCGTTCTTCCTTTCTACATTATAAATGTATAGTTAATATTATTTAGTTTCAATATTAAAGGCAATTGTAGAAGTTTGTTTTTCATGGAGAATATTACATAGTTCTCTTATTAAAAACAACAGTGATGAATTCAGACACTTTTCTCTGGGAGAGATATATCTGGGTCCGGGGTGGGGACATTATGGAGCTCCGGGAGGGGGGAAAGGGTCCTTTTGACCATTGCGAACACAAAATCTCAATGTTTCTAGGCGGGACATTTTATTGCTCCGGGAGGAGGAATTTCCCCTCTGGCCCACTCCCTGAATTCAACATTGAAAAACAATTATAGAAGTGTATTCACAATGTAGCAGTAGGTATTTTGATGACTGAACTAGGAATGCCTATTTGACTCCTGGATATTGTAAAATATACATTATAGAACATACATGTAAGGCTGAAATAAACATCTGCAAGCTGTCCAAGTCAGATGTAGTTAGTAGAAGGCGCCAGATGCACCAAAAAATGGTGCTTCTGCAAAGTAAACTATTTCGCTGTCACCGCAAAAAGCAATCAAATCACACACTTTATCATCTTATTATTGTTATTGATATAAGGTGTTGTAAATATATGATCTAAAAGTGTAAATTTCCAAGTGGGTTAAAAAAGTCCTGGACAGGATCATCTACTTTAAAATCTTACAACTGTTATGCTTTATTTTCTTATTGAATTAAATACAATTTTGCATTGAAGGCTACAAGTAGCAAATCCTCATTCTCTTAACCTCTTAAAACGATTCACGCTTTTGTACCAAGTTTTGTATATAATAAATTTGGCGAGAAAATGAACTTTGCCGCGAACTCGCGTGTGTTATTATAGAAAAATTTGTAAAATTGGGAAACTACTTCAACATTTCTACTGCTCATTTCTTGTTTATGAAATACTTTCAAAATACGAAAAAGAAAAATGTCTGTTTCATCTTATGTATATGCATATTATGAACACGCATGAAACATTTATGTTACAGATCCGCTCATAAGTTTAGCTTTTCTTAAAATGATCACCGGAAATAAATGAAATCTCTAACCGATACTGTTGAGAACATATATTTTACAATAACATCTGACAAACAATGAAAATGTGATACTACCTTTAATTCATTAAATAATTGTACGAATTCGAATAATAAAAATGAGCGAATTAAAAAGTATATTTGCAGAATACAATACCAAAAATTCGATAAAGCTTTAAAAATTCACAAAAATGGAAGAAATTTTGATCAAGAAATGCATTCTCACTGTAGAACTCAATGAGAATGTCAATGTAGAACTCACAAGGTAGTCGGATGTTTTTTAGCAATAAAAACAAGTTAAAAATGTAACCCGTAGAGGGCGTTGTTGACCTGAAACACAATGAACAGTACGCTCGATTCCTTTATTGATGAAATAACAAATGTTTAACATGACTTCTAGGGTGTTTTATGACATAAATAAGCGATTCACAACTACAGTTAAAGCATAATACAACGTGTCGAAACAAACTGCAGGTACCCGACGGCAGATGGAAACTTTGAGTTTAGCCAATGTTGAAGAGGATGAATGGTACACAAGTGATTTCAAATTGCCACAGAACCAGAAATCGACCTGAGTGAGGTAGAGATGAGTAGGGTGATGAAGTAGGGTGATGAAGTAGGGTGACGGTAAAAGCCATGTAATCTTGTAACCTCGATTGATCAGTCTGTCTTCAACGAAGACACTCATAAGGAATCATTATACTTGGTTGGTATAATGTGTCGATGCGCCATCCTGTATAAAGCTTATTACAAATAATACACGCTGTAAAACAATCTGCAAAGTTAGTAAACTTTTTCTAGGAAACTGGGATTCCAAGTACTTTTAATGTATTGGTTCAAGTGAAATGATCAAAAATTCAAGTGAAAGAACCGGTTACATGAATATTTCCTGTTACCGTTGCATGAAAAGTTTTAAAAATCCCAGTTTCTTAGAAAAAAGTTTAGTAACTTTACATTTTTTTTACAGTTCACCTCTTTGATTTAATGCGGCACGACTTTGTCGCGCGGAAGAGTGAGATAACGCTCAGCGGTTATGTGTATGTTTCCCCGCTTTATATGAAAAAGGGTTTTTCAAAGAAGAATGGTTCGACAACGTAAGATAATTTGTAGCAAAATCAGACAGTCAATTTGCTTGGATACACTGACTTCGTCGTATATTCACGAAGATTAGACATCATCCATATACGAATATTTTGGGTATTGACATCCCCTTTCAGTGTGAAATTAACCTCATTTGTCCAGAAAACAATGAAAAACCACCGAGGGTCATTTTCGATTCTGGCCCACCCAGTAAAAGATTCACACACGGCTGTGTCTCTTGGTTCTAACTTCTTCAGAGATTGCAATTCGCAGGAATAGATTTAGATTATCTCGTGGAGAATACGTCGAATCGATGAGTGAAGCACATCCAATATTTTTCCAGCTGGTGTTGAATTTAAGGGGTTGCTCCGAGTGGAACGACTCTCCTCCCCTTTCTTCGAAGCAATGGAGTCCAAAGTCCTCCTCCGGATAATTTGAGATTTTGTGCCTTCAATGTTCAAAAACTGAAATTTCTCCCTCAAAACTCAGTAATACTCCTGCCCCCTCGGAGCCACAAAATTCCTTCTCTAGGAAAAGTGTCTGAATTCATCGCTGATTTCAGCTTTGTAAGTACTACTACTCCCCGTGTACGATTTCACTCGCTAAGTCATTCATGGTGATTTCCACCGCAGTAATTGGGACCTCCGCTAACGAAAGTCTTCCACTTCATCGATTTTCTAAGGAGTCAGTTTCTTCGAACCGTTTGACAAGATTCGTTATTCCAGGACAAGATATGGGACCATTTCTAGTCTTCAGTCCTGTTGCCGTACGAAATTTCCGCAACGCAACTGCTGCTGATTATTTATTCAATACAACAACTTCACCAACTACGCTCGGTCGGATAATGCTAAAATTCTGAAAGCAAAGAGAAATCCTTGTATATCTCGGTCTTTTAGAGTAAGATTTATTAGAATAATTCTGTTGAATCTCTCGCAAGCCAGCGCCATCTACAGGTGACATTTTAAATAAACGTTTTAATTTCAAGTACACTATTAAAAAATTTAGGGAATTAAACAAAGAGAGAAAACCATGAATACAAGATAGTCATGCATAGGTATAAATTTGAAAGTACACATAACACTTTAATGATAATATAGAAATGCAACAGTAATACATCTTACATTGGAAGTTCAATATTTTGAAATGATGTCCAAAACTCGAAAAGACTTAGCTGCATAAACTCGAGTATATGTAAATGATAAAAAAAATACGTTGTTAAAAATAAATGAAAGATTTTTTTAAAAATACATTTGCACGGCAAGTGTCGAGACTAAAGACAGGCTACCATGGTGCTTTCTGCGTATATATATTTATAGACCTCAAGAGTCACGTGATGCTCGAATACACCAATGCACGTGTACTAAAAGAGCATCAAGTCCCTCTGGTGGTTTGTAAAAAAGGATACATAAGATACACTGCGGTAACCTATATTTTACTTACTCATCTTACGTAGTATAGGGTAAATCTTTCAATAGTTTTGAAAATTGTAAAAAAAAAATTGAAGGATTTACACGTTTCAGATACAGGAAATTTCGAAAAAAGTATTTTTTAAAAAAATGCCGTCCGTCCGTCTGTGTTTCTGTAAACTTTCTATCTCCCGAACAAAATGAGATGGAGACTTGAAATTTTGTATGTATTTAGTATGTAAGACAGGAACAAAGCCTATTTAATATTAGTAATCTTGATTATCAGGAACTATTTTTTTCGGACTATATTTTCCGTATCAATTTGTTTCGAAAATTCTTTCTGGTGAAAGGTATATAAAAATTTTCGAAATTTTTTATTTTAAGGTGTGAACATAAAAGACAAATAACACAAATTTTGCATCAAGAACGAAGGCAATCGGATTATTAGTTGCCGAAATATTTGTATTCTTATTTCCACACTCTTTGATTCTTCATGACCCTGTATTTCATTCAAATTTATATTATTATTATTTTTGGAGTTATAAGGATGTTTCTTTGGCGCAACTCAGTACTAATTGAGTAGTTTGGCGTTTCATATATTTGTAGAAATTGGTTTATCAGCAATTCACTAATAGAGCATTACTAATAAATAAACAAAATATTAAAAATAATAAAAAAAAATATTAAAACTATTTAAATGCACGTTTAAATTTTGTTATGGAATTGCAATACATTTTATAAATAGTTTACAAATGTTTTATTCTCATATATTAAATTATGCATATCCATGATGGGTAAGTATTACGGTAGCCCCCAACGACTAGTTTCGTTAGCCTCGGGAAAGTGTCGAACTACGACATTTGAAATATCATGCAGCATGTAAGCGTGTACATTAAAATTCATTTTACCGAAACACAAGGTTAGATAATAAATTTACCTCCGGGCACTCCATTGGCCTCTCTGATTCGCTGAATAGTTGTACGCAAAAGTAAGAACCATGCACACAAAAAAAAAAGAGATGTAACTCTACAGATATTAAATTAAAGAAATCTGCTTACTAAAGCTCTAGTTATGCTTACTAAAATTTTATCTGTAGACTGTAAAAAATTAAAAAAAAGGTGTAAATTTACAAAATTTGTTTTCGTAAAGCTATCGAACTCTGTATCTTTACAAAGTTCTGTAGAATCCAACTAGGAACTAGCTGGATTCCTTGTTGGAATCCAATAAGAAAAAGAATCTAAGAAAATTTGATAAATCTTATTAAACTTTTTTTGTGACCCGAGGTTCAATTACATGAAACTCCTGGCATCCCAGTTTCCTCCCCGTAAAAAATCCTAGTAACTTGAGAGATTTTTTGATTTACAGTCCAAAAGTGTACGTGTTACATGATTTATTTTTGTTGCTATTACATAATAAATTCTAGGTATCCCAGTTTCCTGTAAAATTCTTTGTAATTTTATAGATTTTTTTACAGTGTATAGGCATTTCCCCCAAAAGTGCAATTATAGATTAATTGAAAATTTTATATTTAATTCATTTCTCTGTTTTGCATAGATCAGTTTGTTTCTGTATATACTGCATATAATATATTAGAAATTCTATTGTAGTTAATAACAATTTTAGATGATATCTTAATTTTTATTTTTTAGGTGGATTTCAGAAAAATTCGAATATATTATATGGAACAGTTTCCTGGATATTTGTTCAAGCCTATTCCTGAGATTACAGCAGCCATTCGGAAGGTAACATAATAGTAGTTGTGAATATTAATCCATTCACGATTTTTCTAATTTAAGAGTCTACAAGAGTGACGCAATGGCATTCAACAGCTTATCTTAAACTACGGAATAATTCTTTACAAATTCATAATTTGCATTTTTTTCGTTATGTTTTTTCTCTCTTCACAGGATTATCCGAAAACGATGCATAAGATTGCTCCTTTCGGCTTTTATTATATTTTTGGTTGTAGTTACTGACTAGCTGCCCCACCTGGCGTTACCCGGGCCCGTGATAAACCTGTTTATAACGGAATCGTTCAAAAAACTGGAAAAAAAATTCAGCTCTCTCTCTCCCTCTGCCTCAAAAAATGCAATTAACCTTTGTGAAATTTAAAGAGCCTGCATAAAAAGGAATTTATCGCTGGTAGCTTATGTTCCTCTCTAAGCAGGTGTTATCGAATCTTACTTCTAATGAGGACCCTGCATTGGAATTATTACCATAAAGGGCAAACTCTTTGTATGGCCAAATTAGTATCATTTTATATTTTTAGGCAATGTTTTTGTGAATCTAGCAAGAAATTTTATTAGTGAAAGAATTGTTTCTATAGGAAAATATAAAAAAAACCCTTAAATAAAAAAAAAAAATCATTTCTTTATTTAAATCGATTATTTTATAATGTACCCTGTATTTTATTTTATGCGCATTCAGAACCCTGTGACAAGCTTATCAGTATTTCAGACTTTTACCAAAAGGAGATGGTAAATCCTAGTATTGGTTGGTTCAGTTCGAAGTTCAATTTGGTTTGGTAAAAACCCGAAATAGAAGAATTTATAAGCATATTTCAGACTTTTACTAACTTAATTTGGATAAATGCTGAGATTCAGACTCTTACAGTAACATGCGAGGTGTTCAGAATCTTAGTAGACGAAGTTAATTAAAACAAAATGAGATAATCTATTCAGAAGCATAAAATCTGTTTTTTCGAATACCACAGAAAACCTAGACTTTAAGGAGATGACATACACATATTATAATTAAAAAGTTCGGGGAAAAGTTATAAAAAACATATCCCCGGATAATTAACAGCACCAAAGCATATCCACATTGAAAGTAGTCATCTTTGGCATCGATAAACTTCTGTCAGCATTCGTAAATCTTCTGGAAGGTTCGCTGGAAGCCATTTTTCGCAACCTCCCATAAGGTTTCATGCAATGTTGTTTTCGCCGCATCTAATAACTAAAAACGGCGTCCCTGTAAATGTTTTTTCATTAATGAAAACAGGTAAAAGTCACACGGAGCTATGTCCAGTTGATAGGTAGGTCTGGAAGCCCATTAGTGCGAGTTTTGACGACGAATTGTTTTAATAACTGGTATCGATGTGCTGGTGCTTTCTCAAGCAGAAAGTACTAGTGTCTGGCTTCAGCGAAGTTTTTGTCCTAGGTGTTTATCATTGTATACGATGGATTATCGTTCCTGTTTAAAATGTCGATGCCATTAATTAACCTTGTGTTTTACCCTTCTAGATTCATTGTACACCTTTCTAAGCATTTTTAAAATCTCCATTGGTGTTTTACCTGATCGGAGACAGAATTTAATGCTGCAATGCTGTTCAAGAAAACCATCTTACTGACGTCGCAAAGCAAAGATAACTAACTTCGGAAGAAAATAGCAGTTCATTCATATGGCATGGAGTAAACAGGCATGAGCAAGTAAGGGAAGGTTTGGAAAATATATTTCAGGTGGTTTTAGTTTAAGCACATGCTTTCACTGTCAAGAATAACCGAAGTCCCCGAATTTTTGAATCGCATTACGCATGATAAAGTATGTGAAAGGGACTTGAATCACTGTGGGAGTGGATACAATGGATTTTATGCACCTTCTAAATGGACTATCTCATTCTTTTTTAGCTTCGTCTACTATCGTTGTGAGCCCCTCATACATATATATAATAACTCAAAAATCTCATAAAATCATACTGCAATCAATTACTAGAAACAACTGCACAAACTATCTCAGTTTTAACTGCAAAATAGCTGACCAACTTAATGAACGCCATCTTATTTCAATGCATGTTTTGTTGTTGTTTAACAATAATATGAATTTATATTGTAAATATTTCTGAAGACAATCAGGTACTACTATTGTTTTATTTTTTTTACAGGCTGGAAAATATTTCGAGGATACTTTTGATAACAAACCCACCGAAGTCAACATTCCAGAGATGAGATATGCATTAGAAATTTGGGAATCAAAGCTTCTTGAGGCTGGAGCGCCATCCATAAGAGAATGTATTGAAGGTGTTAGTCTGCTACAAGAAGTTATCAAATGCATCTTTAAACAAAGTAAACACACCCTGCCTGCAATCTACTATGCATCTGTCGAACGGCGGATTAAGGATTCTCATTACCACAAATTCCTTGCGATGTTTAATTCTATGAAAGAGAAACTAGACTTTATTCTGGAGAATGATGGAATTCTGCTATTACCGACACATCCTGAACCAGCTCCGCACCATCTTTTAACCATTCCGAAATATCCCAATCAGGCGTATACCTGCATCTTCAATGTTCTTGGTTACCCATCGACACAAATCCCGGCTGGTTTCAGCAACGGACTGCCCATTGGACTTCAGATAGTAGGTGCTTTAAACAATGATTATATGTGCATATCTACAGCAGTCGAGCTGGAGAAGATATTTGGAGGTTGGTCAAGTCCAAGCAAGATTGTAATTTAAATATTTTAATTGAAAATAAATGAAAATTATCTGCTCATGGAACAGAAACAATACGAATGACGTTAGTTTCCTTGTAACCCTTGAGGTCTGCGGGATATTATGCATCATCTCATTTTAATTATGATTTATACCAGAAACTTTTAATTAAATTTTACTTTTATAACTTTAGTGTTTAATGGAATCGTAAAATTGCGGTTTTTTATTTTAAAATAATTTTTTTCGGGAATTTCAGTGTAAATTCAACATTACAGAAAAACAATTGCTTGTCCCCAAAAGAGTTTAGAGATATAATTCATTAAATGTCTCTTAAATAGTTATTACAATTGATTTATATTTAAAAAATATAATAGCTAAAAAATAAATAGCTAAAAAATATTTCGAGGATACTTTTGATAACAAACCTATCAAAATCAACATTCCAGAAATTAGATATGCATTAGAAATTTGGAAATCAAAGCTTCTTGGTACGACATCTATTAGGGAATGAATTGAAGGTGTTAGTCTGCTTCAAGAATTTATTAAATACATTTTTAAACAAAGTAAATACACTCTACCTGTAATCTACTATGCATCTGTCGAAAGTCGTAATAAGAATTCTAACTATCAGAAATTCATTGCGATGTTTAATTCTATGGAAGAGAAACTAGACTTTATTCTTGAGAATGACGGAATTCTACTATTATCAACATATCCCGAACCAGCTTCTTACGACCTTTTGACCATCCCGAAGTATCCCAATCAAGCATACACGTGCATCTTCAACGTTCTCGGTTACCCATCGACACAAATCTCGGCTGGTTTCAGTAATGGACTGCCCATTGGACTTCAGATAGTAGGTGCTTTAAAAAATGATTATATGTTCATATCTACAGCTGTAGAACTGGAGAAGATATTTGGAGGTTGGTCAAGTCCAAGCAAGATTGTCATTTAAATATTTTAATTGAAAATAAATCAATGTTATCTGATATCATATGGGTCAGACATTGTACGTATGGCGTTAGTTTTGTTTTAACCCTTAAATGCATATTGTATCATTTTCGATACCATAAGTGTTCCGATTTATTGGGGATTTTATTCACATATTCCGTATTCTCACCAGAAATTTAAAAGAGCTATTTTCACTTTAATTAATGACAGACCATTCGTGATTAAATAAAGAAAAATTTACTATTTAGATTTTTCTGGTGTGAATTCTGATTCTTTGAATTGACCATTTTTTGGAACGCGTTCTATCCTATGCATTTAAGGGTTAAATCCTTGAGTGGCTATGGGATGTACTGTATTTCACCTAGTTTTTATCATGATTTGTACTAGAAATTTTTAGTTAAATTTTACTTTAATAACTTTTGTAGAAAAGAATTCTAAAATTGTTGTTCATTATTTTGAAATAATTTTTTCAGTAATTCCTGTGTGAATTCAACATTACAGAAATATAATTATTTGTCCCTGAAAGTGGTAAAGAAGGATAATTCATTAAATGTATCTTTAACCGCAGTAATCATATTTTACTTGTGAGAAATGAGGTATGCATTAGAGATTTGGGAATCAAAGCTTCTTAAGGTTGGTATGGCATCCAATACGAGAATGTATTGAAGGTATTAGTCTGCTACAAGAATTTATCAAATGCATCTTTAAACAAAGTAAATACACTCTACCTGTAGTCTACTATGCATCTGTCAAACGCCGGGATAAGGATTCTCATTATCACAAATACATTGCGATGTTTAATTCCATGAAAGAGAAACTACACTTTATTCTAGAGAATGGTGGAATTCTTCTATTACCGACACTTCCAGAACCAGCCCCCCACAATCTTTTGACCATTTCGAAGTATCCCAATCAAGCATACACCTGCATATTCAATGTTCTTGGCTACCCGTGGACAAAAATCCCATCTGGATTTAGCAACGGACTGCCCATCGGACTTCAGATAGTGGGGGCTTTGAACAAAGGTTAAATGTGCTTATCTGCAGCAGTCGAGGAATAATTCATTAAGGGGGATAATTCGTTAAATGTATCTTAAATTGCAAACAATGCCTCATATTCAACTCCGATTTGAAAAATTCTTACAAATATATTAAAATGCATTATTTTAGGTATAGAAAAAAAAAGTCAGAATAGAAAGATGAAATTTTATTGGGAAAAATAGGTTTGTTGCATATTTGTAACAACTTGTCAAATGGCACAAATATTGAAAGTTGCATGAAAAATTTTGAAAGAATTTTTATTTTTGTTGTAGCAAAAGTACCACACCACATTTCTCCCAAATAGTTTGAATAAAGCCTTTGCAATCAGGGAATTTATAATAAATTCTTTTTTACTGCACAATATGGCCAATGCCCAATTTCGTCTAGGTGCACTTATTTTGGTGAAATATTTTGAGTAGGTTCTCTACGTTTTTCTGTTGAATTCTTTTACTATGTGTTTTTTCTTTTTCCTTTTTTTCTTTTTTGCTAGCTTTGGATTTGGTATTAATTTTACATAGGGGGGATCCCTAATTTCATCTATAGAAATTAAATAATGCAAAAACAGACTAATATTTTCTTTTTACAATAATTTAGCTCTTCCAAAAAATCCAACTTAAATAACCATTAGAAGAAATTTTATATCTTGGTCATTAAAAAAAATCCATTACATAGATCTTTTCAAAGAAATTTCGCGTTACTGCAGATTTGCAACAAACAAATATTTACGTTTACCCTATACATATTATAAATTTCACAGCTTGAAAATGGTCATTAAGTAGATAATTTAAACATACACTTGTAAACAATACAAAGTAAA
The DNA here is from genome assembly GCA_964019185.1 of Maratus speculifer. Lineage (NCBI taxonomy): Eukaryota > Metazoa > Arthropoda > Arachnida > Araneae > Salticidae > Maratus > Maratus speculifer. The sequence goes on along the minus strand of OZ025295.1, from coordinate 39,371,656 downwards.
CACACTCTATTTGCAGTCTACTACGCGTCTGTCGAACGCCGGAATAAGGATTCTGATTATCACAAATTCATTGCGATGTTTAATTCTATGAAGTAAAAACTAAACTTTATTCTTAAGAATGACGGAATTCTTCTATTACCGACATATCCGGAACCAGCTCCGCACCATTTTTTGACCATCCCGAAGTAACCCAATCAAGCATACACCTGCATCTTCAACGTCCTTGGTTACCCATCCACACAATTCCCGGCTGGTTTCAGAAACGGATTACCTATCGGATTTCAGATAGCAGGTGCTTTTCATGTTTTTCTCCAGAAATATTTAAATTTTATTTCTATAACATTGGGGAGGGAAAAAATGTTAAATTGCTGTCACTTATTTTAAAATATTTTTTTCGATAGTTCCGGTATAAATTTAACATTACAGAAACAGAATTATATGCCTCTGAAAATGTTAAGACAAGTAATTCATTAAATGCATCTTAAATTATAGTAAGCATATTTTACTTTTCAGGTGTTGTGCATAAATAACGTTATTATTTCAGCTGGAGAGGGAGGCTCGCGATACCATAAGACATTTCAAGAGGGAAGGATATTTGTCTCTTGATATAGTTATAAATTTTGATGTAAACAATGAGCCATAATATAATCACAATGCAATAGTCCTTTCTGGTGCTTTTTAAAACACAAAAGCTCTATGCAAATAAGTAAAATAAAAATTTTAACCATAAAATAAACATGAAAATTATTATCCATTCTAATGACATACAATTAATGTACGCCCCTAATATTCAACTTCTATTCTTAAAATACAATACATGCTTCTATTTTCAGGCTGGGATGAAATGGCTACTTGTTGTCATGGAGAAACTTTATATTTTCAAACTATTGTCATATGTGAAAATGAAAGTTTGATTAATAACCAGCTGTTATTGTATGACCTTGTTTTGAAAATAGAATATGGAGGACAAACTTTAATTCTTTTTTTTATATGCTATAATTTTATTTTTAAAAAGAAATTTATTGGATAAATCCTCTCCTTGATTAATATAAAGAAAGAATAAAATTTGTTTATTTTATAAACATGATTTTAACTCTTGAAAAATGCTAGTATACACAAGGCACAGCTGCTGTGGACATCCATGCTAATGACATTTTGAACATTTATTCTGTTATTTTAAGGTGTTTTTAACTAAAAAGTGAGTAATTCTTGAGTGCAAATAATGAATAATATTAAGACAAACATATCTAAATATAAAAACATGACAGAAAACATCACAATTTTTTTTTGTATGCCGAAAGACATAAATTGTCCCCTATTTTGAGAATCACCCATATGTATCAATTGTCCATCAAATTTCTCGTTTAAATAATTTTTTGAAAAATGAAATGTATTTTTGCAGTATGAACCCGAGGTGCATATATATATACCTGCTAATAAATATAAACTAATAATAATTATTTTGCTTTTTACTACAAAATTATGTTTCAATACGTATAAACGGATGGAATAAACTGTGAAATAATTTTTACGATGGCTTAAAATGTGTCAGGTCTGAAGAGGATAAGTTAAGTAATAAATAGCGCCTTTTTTTTGGTTTTATTATTATTATTATTACATGCAGGATAAAAGGTAAATAAAGAATGATATGGTCATAATGTACAATTGTGATTGAAAAAATGTAACGGAACACCGGGGGGGGGGGGGTGGGGGGGGTGGAGGATGACACCATGGTGGCTGGGGGTGACACAATTTACATCCGGTCCGGGTGTCCCCATCCTAGCTACGCCACTGTTAAATAATAATAATAATTATTATTAATGCATGTACTGATACTTAGTTTTCAAAATTTGAAACATTATCAAATCTTCAACGAGTTTTGGAATGTAGAGTAACTTTTATGGAACACATTTCTTATTAAGAAAAGATAATAATAAGAAGAAAAGCATTTTTTTTCTATTTCTGTCTTATTCTTTCTCTATTTAATTCTTATCTTTTCTATTAATTTTCTTTCTATTTTTTTTTCATCCTCGACAATCAAATAAATATTTTATATTTAGTATTTTATTTTTAATAAATTATATATTAATAATTTAAATGTGAAAATTCCTTTTCTTACTAAATTTGAGATTAGTATGCAAGTATAAAAATAATAATAAAAAATCCTCATTCAAAAAGTCAAAAACTTCAAATTAACAAAATACGAACCAAGCATAGTCATTTTGTGGTGCTGCCATCTATAGTTAATATTTTGCATATGAAATGGAAATGCTTATTGAATCAATAGTGCTATATCTTAAACAATTTAAAAAATTGTATTCCTTCCCCCCTCCTTTTTTCTTTTTTGAAAATATACAGTTATTTTGTAATAATAAAAGCAAAAATAACGCTTCATATTTTAAAATACTTATATCTGGATTTGAATTTTAAAAAAAATCAGAAAAAAATTCGAATTCAAAATATCTGGAATAGTTAATTATCAAAATAGTTGAGTAGAATAATTGAAAGATTTTTTTAGAAGAAAAAAATACATGTAGAATATCAAGTTTTGGGATCTTTTAAAAAATTGCTAAATAAACTAAAAATAATTATTTGTTATTTATTTCCTTTCCTTTTATTTATTTATTTATTATTATTATTTGCGAAAAAAATCCCAGTTTGTAAAGTTCCGTTTTCTACATTGATTAAAAGATTTATTCATTGAAGATCTCGAAAGAGGATTATTTTTTCTCCTACTTTGCAGTTTTATTTTTCGATTGAAATTCTATACAACAATATTCTCGTCCACAATTTTATAAGTTTCGCTATTTTTCTGTGGTGTAGTCGTAGAAAAAATAGAAGGTATACGCTCTGAGCACAGGATATACTATAGAGCAAGGATGGCGAACCTTTTCAATTCCGCGTGCCAATTTTTTCCAAAAATATACTTTACGTGATTTTGACGTGCCAACAAACAAAAAAGTTAATTAATCAAAATGTCTTAATTTTTTTAGTTAAAAATATGCTTAAAAGGGCTCAGGGCTTGATCTATACGGAAAAACATGTAAACAGAGCTCTCGCTTCGAGTCCATATAAAAACAAAACTATTCAATGTATTTAATTTAAACTTTCTGATATTTTAAAGGTATGTTTATAGTCTTATAAAATTATAAAATGAAGTACTCCAATGTAATATTATAAGAATTATAGCAAAATTTATGTAACACAATTTTCGAAAAAAAAAATTATGCGTAATATCACCAACACCAAAATATCTTAACGTTGAATTGACATAAGAACCTAATTTTTGCTTTAAAATGATCAGGAAACGTTACTCTATAGAATGAATTAAAAATATAACTGCCACTCAAAAAAAAAAAAATAAATAAATAAATAAAATAAAAAAAAAATAAAAAAAAATAAAAATAAAAATAAAATAAAAAAAATAAATAATAAATAAAAAAAAACTCTCAAATTTGAAAATTTAAAAAGCTTCTAAAAATACAAATTTTTTCATTAAAAATACTCAAAATATTAAACTCTCTAAAATATATTATTCATTCTATAGATAATAATCTTATATGCATGAAAAAAAAAAAAGTTATTTTATCAAATAGTTTTTTTTTTTTTTTTTTTTTTTTTTAAAATTATGGTGTTAGTCGTCAAAAATCAAGTTTTGAGAAAACGCGACTCAAAGTTGAAATTATATGGGTGCGGTAAAAGAAAAAAAAAATTGATTTTTCGAAAAGTTTTTAAGCACTGAGTCCCCTTAATATTAGGTGTTATATTTTTTGAGGTAAATTAAAAGTATTATTTCAGTTGTTCCATGTTAAATAAATAATTAATCAAATTCCAATTTATCAATGTCATTTTTTTGCTTATAATGCCTTGTAATGAATCTTTTCTTTTTCTTTCGGACAGTCTGAAAAACTGAAACATTTTTGAGCCAATATTGAGCTAGTTTGCTGTTACTATTATAGTTTCTCTTCAATCTGAACGACAACAGCCTTCAATTGAACTAATCAAATTCAGACAAACCTAGCTAGTCAAAATTTATGTATTTCGTTCAATTTCAATATTATTTTGTTCGAAATATTTTAATATCTTTTGATTTGAGAAATTATATCTGTGCCGTGCCAAAAATAATTATGATCCAGTGCCACTTACGGCACACGTGCAATTGGTTCGCCAACCCTGCCCTAGAGTGTACATATTATTAGCTTTCTTGGGAAACAGAGTGTATACGGTGTTCCTTAAAAAACTCCAGAAGGTATACCTTGTATACTCGCGTATACCCTCCACTACATCCCTGCTATTTTTTAAGTGAAGTATTCTTTAATTCAGTTTAGGATAAATAACAAAATTGAGCTTTCGGTAAACTTGAGCTACATTTTATTAAGATTTAATATATATATATATTGCAATCCAAAGGAGGTGGGCTAATAAGGGCCATTTTTCGCCCATCAGCACCTAGATGTGACATGTACTTTTTTCATTAGTATACCTCATAACAAGTAAGAAAATATATCTTCGACTATATCTTCGATGAAAGTTTAATAATTGATAGGAAAATAAAATATATATTTAAATAAATATTATGTATCTTAATAAGCATAAACACCATTGTCATTAGTTTTAATCCAAAAAATCAATAGTAAATGCAACACTAAATGCAAAATTATGATGAATGGAGCTTACTAAGACTTTTATTTCAATGTATGAAACATCAGAAATAATCATTAACAGAAATTATAATCATACAGTTTCGGACATTTTTGACACGTTTCAGATTATTTTCCTCCTTGGTTGTTTCACCAGAATCACTACTGGACCATCCAGCGGCCACATTTTATAGTATATGAACATATTCAATACTTGTTTTCTTTATTTTTGTTTGAGATATGGCACAAGTAAGCCAGAAAACGTTATACGTAAGCAACATGCATCTAGTACTCTAAGACACTTGCGTCTACTTTACATTGACAATCACATTGTATGTTGTTGCTTCACTTTTTTTTTTTTTTTTTTTTTTTTTTTTTTTTTAAATATAGTTTTTAACAATTTTGTGTCAAACAATCGAACTTTGGTTAGGAGAGGTGTCCCTTAGCATCCTCTGTTGAAAACTGTTGCTACATATTTAGGAATATTGGCGTGCCATGTTCGATATTCATTTCTAGCAGAAGTTAGAAAAATTCCCGTAAAAATCTATTAATTCTCCCAACATCATTTAGATTCAGCAACTCTCTGATATTATGTGGATCTTCTTTTAATATACAGGGTGTCCAGTAAATGACTGACCCATTTTAAAATTAAATAACAACAACAACAACAACAACAAAAAAGGTTTGAAATAAATACGCGCGGTTTGCGGTATTGTTATTAGAATATCAATAAATTTTTAATAAGCACTTCCTTCAAATAGTTCGAATTTCGGCCAAAAGATGGCGCTGGCGGCATCAGGCTGTAGAAATACAGCCTGTTTTCTTGTTCTGAAGCTGATGATCTTTCCGGCTCATTTTCCAGAGTCGAATCTGAGTCAAAATGTTGAATCGACTCTCCACTCAATTACAGAAATAGGGTTTGTTGATTGGAACGAGATTTAAAATAACATTTAAGATTGAACTATGTCTATTGTAACCTCCTCAGACAAATGTCACGGGGAACTACAAAAACTAGTTTAAAATTATTGTAAAACATTTCCAAAGGTGTATCAATCTATGAATAAATATTTATGACAAGCAAACATTTATTAAATAAACCTAGAAATATTTTTAAAAGTTCTAGAAACATTTAAATTAATTTAAAGGATGTTCTTTAGTGTTTCAAAATTCTCTTCGGAATATGTTATTTTAACCGCTTAACCGATACTCTTTTTTACGTACAATAAATTGAAAATACTGGATAAACGCCACTTTTTTAAACCTAAAATAAACGTAATATTTAATTTAAATATTTCTTCTATTAAATAGTATGAAATTGCATTTAAAAATGTTAGTAGTGTCAGAAAGCTTTAAGTGATGGAAGAAGCAAACTATTATTGCCAGTACGTTGTACGGGCAAATCAGTTAAATGGGTAGAACAATGGTATGCAAATAGCGCTGCCAAGTCCCCTGTCTAATAAAAAACGGGTCAGTTACTTAAAAATTGGCACATTAAAATTTTCAAAATCTTACAGTAAAGGAACCCGTCTACAACAAATCCTGTCTTAAACATAAAAAGTTACTGATCCTGAAGTAGAAAGAAACATACAAAACTACCTGCTAAGGCAAAAACCTGCCTAAAATAAAATATTGCTAGTTTTTCCGAAAACCGAATTCATCCCTACTTTATGTTTATATTTTGTCATTTAACGTATCTAAAAATTTTATTACGAAAGCCATGAGAGATTTTAAGATGTCTTTTGCACACACCTCGCCTCCCCCCACCCACCCACGTCAGCAAACATATCTACGCTGAAATGGACGGATAAAAAAAAAAAAAAAGACGTACCTGTTTTTATATCTTGTAATCCCCCCCCCCCCCTATTTAAATTATTCGGCATGAGAAAAAAAAAAAAAAAAAAAAAAAAAAAAAAAAAAAAAAAAAACGAGAAAATTTTTTTTGAAAATATCTCCTGTATCCGATTTGAAATAAGAAATATTATTAGAAATATGATTTATTATCTTTTTAAAATTTTTAATAAAAGAATACCAATGTTCAATTTATTTTGTAATATTTATATTTATAAAATTGAACTAAAAGAAGTAGACACTCAGTTTTATCTTAAATATCTATGGCCTCACCAGTAGGCGATATGTTCTGACATCTCAACTGGTAGACTGCAGTTGCTGGTTTGAACCCAATCGCGTCCGTCGGCATAAACGTTCGGAGTTTTATGTGGTTTTCTTCGAACCTTGGATTTTCTTGCATAAATACGGGCTAGGTTCCCTTAGAAAGACCCACACGCATGGCATCCCTCCCCTTTCTAATCTATATCCTACGTGTACATAATCGGCCGACATTAAATAAATCAAACCAAATTAAAATATCTATAGGCAATTTTATGGCAAAACATTTTTACGGAAACTTCTTACTGAAATATAGTTTCGTTTCTTTTTCTTCTAGTTTTTTTTTAATATTACATGTACGTAAAAGAGAGTATCGGTTAAGCGGTTAAAATAACATATTCCGAAGAGAATTTTAAAACACTAAAGAAGATCCTTTAAATTAATTTAAATATTTCTAGAATTGTTAAAAATATTTCTAGGTTTCTTTAATAAAATGTTTGCTTGTCATAAGTATTTATTCATAGATTGATACACCTTTGGAGATGTTTTACAGTAATTTTAAACTAATTTTTGTAGTTCCCCGTGATATTTGTCTGAGGAGGTTACAATAGACATAGTTGAATCTTAAATGTTATTTGAAATCTCGTTCCAATCAACAAACCGTATTTCTGCAGTTGAGTGGAGAGTCGATTCAACATTTTGACTCAGATTCGACTCTGAAAAATGAGCCGGAAAGATCATCAGCTTCAGAACAAGAAAACAGGCTGTATTTCTACAGCCTGATTCCGCCAGTGCCATCTTTTGTTCGAGATTCGAACTATTTGAAAGAAGTGCTTATTAAAAATTTATTGATATTCTAATAACAATACCGCAAAACACACATTTTTATCTCAAACCGTTTTTTTGTTATGTAATTTTAAAATGGGTCAGTCATTTACTGGTCACCCTGTATGTGTAAGCACGTTAGCATGATTCTTCTTTGAATCCGTGAAATAAGAGCCGAAGGTATCCAAAATAGAATTTGAAGTAGTGACGAATATCACACGCTTAACGAAAGGTCTTCTTTTCTATAACCATAATGAATTTCTCTGAAAGGATTAGTTCGCACTTTTCTGTATATAAATGTATGTTCTATCGAAAATAATCATCACAGTAATCATCACACATCCAGAATAAATAATCTACCTTCTAAAGGTCGCATATATTTTTCAATAACCTGTGTACTGATGATGTGTTTCTTTTCAAGGTGTTGTCGGACAAAGTTCTTAATCAATGTCTGGTTTGCATATTTTACAGAATATATTATTATTTTTCTTACGTTGAATAATGTGGAAAGAACATCATTAGATAGTTCTAAGTTTTACAATTAACACTGAAGTACGAGATGACCTCTATTTTGAGAAACGTATTTTGAACTTTACTAGTTTAAATATATAGCTAAAATGAAGCATAAATATACCCACGAGAGTATAATAATCAATTTCGGAAAATTGTCCAGGTGTATTAACATCGAGGCCTTCTGATTTGTACATTTCTGATATTGTTTTAAGTACTTTCAATATATATTTCATTCATCGATGTATTCTCACTTACAGATGATAAATCTTCCAGAGCCATTTTACTGAAGACCGATCAAGAAATCTGAGTTTTACAGCATTGTTAATACGACGAAATATAGATTTTAGTTTCTATAAAAGCTTGAGTTTCAATAGCTTTTGCTACAATTACGATGCAGTTCTTACCTTTACATATTATACAACAATTGTTAGAGTACTTACAATGAAGTACTGATAAATGTATATTAGGTTTCTCATTTGCGGTCTCGTCGGCAGTAATCTTTGAAGCAAAATCTCTTATTGTTACATCAGGAGAAGAAATAGAAGTATTTCTGGAGTGAAGATCACGAAATACACACTATCTGCATTTAGAACACTACTTATAACCACTCTGTAGAACGTAATTTTTCGAACATCAAAGCATCGATATAACATCATCGATATTTTTGTTAGAACAAATACGAAAATTCTTCCGCCAGTTTTTACAACAATGACACTGACATCCAAGCAATATTTAATAGGAATTTCTTTACAATATTAAATATTAGGAATTTCTTTACAATATTAAATAAATATTTACAAAAATAGTGTCAGAAAACCGCATTGACCTTTGAACAACGTAAATATTTTTTTTGTACGGCAAAACAAATCTGAACGCTCCGATAACACTACATTTGATTCTCCCAGATCATACATTTTTTTTTCTTTAAAAGGTAGAAGCGCACACTGAACCCAGATAAAATAATGGTCCTATGCAAGCTTATAGAGAGTAGTATTATTGTATGTCAGAATTATTTGGGTTCATCGAGCGCTTCTTAAAGAAAAATTAACTCAAAGACACAAAAACGACAAAAATGTAGAAAAAAAGCCAAAACATTCTGTGTTCGTGCTATAATTTCCATGACTTACTATTTTATTTATCATGTAAAGCTTATACTAAACATAAATAGATATCTTTAATTATGCAAAGCCACTGAATAGTAATCGGAATTCGAAACTTTTTTTTACGGGTATATGATGGGCGAAAAATAGCCCTTATTAGCCCACATCCTTTAATCTCTTTCAGTTATCACTTGTGATTTTTCTGCATTAAACTCATACTTCATGATTACAAAATGAGGTTACACATAATTATTTTTTATGTTGTTTCAGGATTATATATATATATATATATATATATATACATATATATAGAACCATTAGATAATACTACAATTCAACATCAAAATATGGAATAACTCATTAAATAACAAACTATTTCAAACATAGGAATTGGCAAAAATTGGAACAATATTGGAAATGTGGTATTTAGCTCTTTCTGAAAGGCAATGCTAAATAGACACATTAACTGCGATTAATTTCTGATTAGAAATCAGGATAAACTTAAAAATGATATAAGCACAGGAGCTACAATATACAACAGTAGCGCCCCCCCTCCCCCACTCATAACACACACCTTCTACCTCTTCCTCTTCATATTTGTATTTCATACGTTACAGACAAGTCTTAAAGCACTTTTTGCTTCAGTAAAAATATTGTTGAATCGAATAACAAAATGGCGTTGGAAAGTATTTCGAAATTTATGCTTGACGCATGATTTTACTTTCTTTTTGATAAAATGCTGAAAACTAAATGTGAAATAGATCTTACACAAAAATTAAAAGTTAAATTAATCACAAAGGAAAAAAATTAAATAGTTAAATCAAAAAAAAAAAAAAAAAAAGTTTCTGAATCCTATTAGTTAATGACTGATGCGTTTTCTGTTTTTGAACACCACTCATTGTAGTATTGAGGGATAAAAAAGCATTACTTGGGATTTTATGCTAATTTATGGTAATCTCTTCCACCCTCCTATCGAAAAAAAAAAAAAAAAATGCAGCAAAACGTCTGAATTCAACTCTGAAATCATTATCTCTAAATAGTAATCTCCACCTTATTTAATGTCAAACATTCTCAAATAAAACAAGTTGGAAATTGCACGTGAAGCGTAGCAAATGAGGTGCGTTCGTACGCTAACGAAATTTTAAAAATATTCAGATTTTGCTGTTATTGTAGACCGTATTTCGGATACACTATAGTGGTCGAAATCTTGTTTGCGTTCCGGTAAATAGATAGGAAGTAACTTTTATTACACCTCAGCAACGTAAATCATGTTCATAAAATGTGAAATAGTTTAATATAATTAACACACGCCCCAAACAATGTTTTCCCGTATAGCATTATGTAGTGGAATACTTTTGTGTGGCCCTGTAATTTAATAATAAATATTCTTTGCATCACAGATTGTACAGAATATATATTTTAATATATATGTACTTCATAGGTTCTTGTATTCTGTTATTTTCGAATGAGTCGAGTGTAATATCATTAAAATGCATCTGAAACATTTTTTCTCCATTGACCGTAATGTAATGGAATACTTTTGATTGTCCCTGTAATTGATCTGCATCCGATTTTCCTAAAATTTGAAATGACTCTCTAAAATTATGTAGTAATTATATATTTTAAATTTCAAAAGATTTGGCTGGGTAGTTTTTGCGTTGTTATATGCGGACAGACAATAGACGACGGATTGAACGACAATTATAGGTGCTACGTATTTACATAATTACAAGCGCACCTAAAAATGTGGCGATTAATGCTCCAAAACAGTACTACTGAAAATTAGGTACTATGTGATCCTTTTAAGTTATACATGTAAATATTATTACATAGCGCCAACAAAAAACAACAATAATAATAAAAAAATCAATCTACTAATATCTACTTAAGTATGTACTGCGATTATGCGTTTTTAGCTGGTTTTGAATTACCCCAAGTTCCACAAGTCTCAGACGATCATTTGTCGATTAAATTATTATTAAAAATACAAATAAATAGCTTTAAAAATTTTAAATACTGTCAAATCTTCATCAGAATCAGAGTTTGAACTTTAAAAGATTTAGGTTAACCCCTTGGGGATGAGCGACACGTATACGTGTCGCAAAAAGGCTTAAGAATCCTCTTTTATCCCCACCGGTAAAATTTTACTGTAAAATTTGCCTTATTGAATCAGAACATTTTCTCGATTTAATAAGGCACAAATTTCTGCATTTTAAAACTGGCGACAAATTATTAAAAATTTCGTAAAAGGCTTCCGTCGCGAAGGGTTTAATCATAGATGCCGAAAAAATACGATGAGAACTACAAACAATTTTGTGGTGCTGCCATCTAGTATTAGTCTGCTGCATAAGTAAAAAAAAAAAAATAGTGTCTAGTACTGTTATGTATTAAAACTAAATATAGTCGGCTGTCGTTAATTCGAACTCTTCGGGACTACAAGATATGTTTGAATCATGGAAAGTATGAGAGGAAAACGTGTTTTAAAGGGATACTATTACAAAGAAATTAATGATATAGCATTTTTTAAATATATTTCAGCTGTGTTATCATTAGAATATGACTTAATATTAAATTAAAAGATATAAATACATGAACTAATAAAGGGATAATAGGAAGAGGCACAAACGAAGATGGGATGGAGGTGTCATTGATGGACACACGGGACACTACAAAAGGTGGATTTTAAAAGCATGGGATTATACGTATACTTGTTCAGAACAATTTGGACAAAAATGAAAGAAAGAAAGTTATTTCAAGGATCTGAAATCCGGAAGAAAGTAAGGAAAAATTAAAAATCGGAATCATCTCATTAGTTTGAATTAAATGGAGTCACTAAAAAATGAATTCGAATAAATGAAAAATTTTATCATTATTTTGTTACTGAAAAATTCGGGACTTATCCGATTTCCAATAAACGAGAGCCGAATGTATAATGAAATTGGCTTTATAGAAATTCAGTTCCAGATTTTGTAAATTGACGATGTCTAATTTTTAAGCAAATCTTTTATGACTTTCTTAAGAATAATTATTAAAGAAATAATATATTTGCTTCACATAATATTTAAGGCCGGCCGCATAAATACTGGCATCATTACTTTAATCCGCATCATTAATGGCTGCGCATATAATAGCGACGCATAATAGGGGGTAATAAGGCATATATTTCGGTAAAATTTAACAATAATATACAGTTTTCAAAATTGAAAATACTGCTAAAGTTTTAACGAGTTGTGGAATGTAGTGTATTTTTTATTGAATACTTTTTTTTGTTAGGAAAGAAAGAAAGAAAAAAAAAAGTTTTCTCTTTTTGTTTTTTCTATTTTACTCTTCCTCTATTTCTAACTTATCTTTTGAATCTTATTTTCTTTTTGTATTTCTCATTTTTGAATGTCAACTATTTTACATTTAATTTTATCGATAATAAATCGATTAAACAAATCATTTAATTCTAAGTTCCTTTTCCATCCAGCTTTTTGATTAATGTAGATATTAATAAAGAAAAAATGTCGGATGCGCTAATCCCAAGACTTTCTTCCATTTCATACAGATAAATAATTAAAAATTCTCTATCAAAATGCGAATTCTAAATGCGAAATATTAAATTACAATTATGAGGATTGTAAAGGTATAGAAGTTCGTTGAATTAGATGCAACAAAGAGATATTAGAAGAATCGCGTTGTTTCAAATAAACATTGCCCCACCAGTAGCCGAGAGGGTCTGATCTCCAAACTGGTAGACAATAGGTGCTGGGTTCGAACCCAATCGCGACCGTCGGCCTAACCGTTCGAAGTTTTACGTGGTTTTCTTCGAACCTTGGATTTCCTTGTGTAAATACGGGTTGGGCTCCCTTAAAAAGACCCCCACAGAGGGCAACCCACTTCTTAGGGCCTATATACCACAGTGTAGATAATTGGCAAACGCAAAATCAAACAAACCTTTGAATTCTGATACCCAATCTTTGTGATGTCGGCAACCGAAATTTCGAACCGAAAGAGAATAAAACCAATACCTGTTGTTCAATATATGTTCAAGTCTAATAAGAATCTATTTACGTGAAAATATAACAGAATATTAAGTTTGATTAAATTGTGTGATTAATGTTTCAGATATAGCTTTTGCTAAAATCGCAAAAACTGCAGCAATGGCACTGCCACATGTTGTGTGATTTGCATCAAAATCTAATCAGTAACAGCTTACGTCAATGTTTATTTGAATGTGAAGTTAGAGAAAATCCGTGCATTAATTCTTGAGATAGAGCTATTGCGGAAATTGTGCAAAATGAATCACATCAAGGCTAAAGTTTAGACGATGTTACACCAAAAACCAATTAGCACCATTTTATTTCAAGGCCTAATTGAATCTAAAGTTTAATTTTATATTTCGTAAATTAGTTCTTGAGATTTAGTTATTGCTGAAACTGTAAAAAAATGCAGCATAAGCAACGCCATTTTTAGGGCGATATACACCAAAACCTAATAAGCATCAAATTAAATCAATTTGTAACTGAGTCAGACGTATAAAAATTCGTGCATTATTTCTTGAGATAGAGCTGGTGTGAAATCGAGAAAAATGCAGGATAGTAGCGCCACCTGTAGACGAAAACTAATCAAAACCAGATTATATCAGGATCTAACTGAATCTAAAATTTTGTGAACATCCGTGTATTAGTTCTTGAGATAGGGTGCCCACAAAACTTTTGTCACACAATTTTCTTTTAAAATTTCTTACTTGAATTTTATGTTTTCATTTTCTTCAGTTTTTACAAGAAAAAAGTATTGGATTCGTGAAAAATTTTAAAATCCGATTTTTGACGGAATTATACGTTTTATGGAGTCAGAGATACCGACTATTTTCATGAGTGTATTAAAATAAACAAAAACAGTACTTCAAAAATAGTATCTCAAAAAACAGTTTTAATTCAACAAAATAAGAAAAATCTTTTTTTCAAATGTAGCATTTTATTTTTCAGATTGACAAGAAATTTTTTTTAAATGATAATTAGTTACAACCTGTACTCATTCCCTGTACACCCTGTAATCATTCGAAAAGAATACAAACTTTTTGTGCCTAAGAATATATTTAAAAAGTCAAGATTGTTCTCAAATCAAAACGGTCTTTACCTTTAGGCACATTTTTTAATTAATTTTTATTTGGAAACTCATGGTATTGGCATATTTTGTTTTTCAGAAATTATGCAATAGAAAGATATTTTCCATTTTCTAATAAATACAGAAGAATTTTCAGGAAAACTGGAAAAATTGGCGTTAAAACCGAATTCGCAAATATGACAGCAAGAGAAAGGAGAAAAACCAGCTGTCGGTTGGTTGTATTTGTGACGGACAATTATATAAGCACGAGGGATATAGGCCATAAGGGGTGGGGTGCCCTCCGTGGGGGGTTTTCTGAGGAAACCTAACCCGTATTGACGCAATAAAAAATACAATTATCACATGAAAAATGTCGTTTATACCTTAATATGTAATTCATCCAGAAAAAAAAAGAAAAAAAAAAAAGGAATTCGATTCTAAATTGATTCAATAGTCAGTCCTGCGAATTTTGTATCTTTACGTTTGAAAATGAGTCAGAAAATCAGCCAAAACGTTTCGCATTTATTGAGCAGGAAATTAGAGAACTGACTTAAATAGTCTATAAGCTTTATTTCTACCAAAAATAATTACTTTTTAAACAAAACTGAACTTTATGAAATATAATATCGAGAAAACTTCGATTAAAGCGAGCGTGTTCCTTAAATTCAACAAATAGTTATGCCAGGAGCTAAATTTCTTTCTAATTAAGATATATTTAATTCAAAAACTGTTCCCCAAAATCTATTACTAAACCTTTTGATAAACGAAACTGCTTACATTAGAAAAATTCAAGGGATAATTCCGTTTTCACACCCGATGGCACCAGATGGCAAATTCATTTAATTTTCTCAAATACTTCTCGATAATAGAAAAACTTGGAAATACGCCAAAGGGATGCAGACGTGAAAGTATTTTCGAATAGATTTGGAAAGCTTATACACTTATTCCAATTTCCATTTTTTTTTTTCATTTTATGATTATATGAATCTAAGATTACCTAAAGACAGATAAAAAAAATAAATTTTCACTTAAATGCGATAAATTTTTTGAAATGAAAACTTGCAAATTTCGAAAGCACTTATCTAATGCCTCTGAAAATGAATTTTGTTTTCGAATCTAATATATTTTCAAATAAATGATTTCAGGTTTATTTATTTTGTTCACATTTCTAGTATAATTTATTCATATCTCGTTTATTCATTTAACTAAATTCTATCAAGCATGAGTAATGAAAAAGTAACTAGTCCGAAATTGCACATTGTATTCAAACGCGATATTCGACGAACACTTTACCGATACTGCATATTTTGAAACTTTAAATTAGAAACATTTACAAGAAATTCCACAGCTAAGCGATCATTGCCATTAGATTGACAATATCGTATTTCTGTTAATACGAATCTTATTCAAAAATTAATCCTTAGTAAGATTGAGTCAGGATGCTCACAAATACAGTGTTAGCCTAAATGATTACCGGGTACTTACTGGGTATGTTTATATGTTACAGTCGATGACGGCATGTCAGAATCAGGATTGACGACCTGTGATGTGATGATCATAGATCGTCACATGTCTATCATATGTCTATCGGCATATCTCGATATGCGATGTGATGATCAGATATCCAGACAATCACTCGACATGTGACGATCACAAAGAGTAATAACATATACACTGTAAAACATTTGTATAACGTCACTCCATGAAATTGGTGGCAGCCTTGCTGCCTCCAATTTTGTGAAGTACTTTAAGAGATATAATTGGAGTAACATTGCGAAGTTACATCAGTAATATATGTTTAAGTTACACTATTATATAAGTGAAAAATTACTCTGTAAAATGGAAATCGTAGCTGCCACCAATTTTATGGAGTAACGTTACACAAATATTTTACAGTGTACCCTTACCATATTTCTATAACATATTACAAATGTTAAGTGTGTGCATTCTTAGTCATACGACACACATTCTAACAATAATTAAGTTCCGTTCATACGTTCAATAGCATGTTTCTATCAATGTAAGAAACAGCAGGAATGATGTGTATCTGCACGTGAGCCACGAGGCGGGCTCTTAAACTTGGTGAGTGCATGCATCTTGTCATGTATCACCCGCCTTAGTAATCCGAATACTTCTCAATATACAGTATTTTGAAACCAGATGAATCATTTAGGTTAACCATGTATACAAAACATAACATTTCATTTCTTAGGATTTCAGCAAAAGTACGTACAGATAGCTAGTAATAAATAGAAAAATTGCATCTAGAATGTGCCTGAAAGTTGCGTGTTTAAATTTCAGAAATGACTTAATTTATAACACTGGAATTTTCAAGCTGAGCGATGAATAAGCGGTGCTTAATTATTTGATCGGTATGGCTGATATCTCGCTTCGGGGCATGCAGAAATAACTAATGTCACATGATTTAGACGCAATTAATCTTCAGAGAAGTCAATTTAAGTATCGTACTCATCTTTTGGATGTTGTAATAAAAAGTTATTTTTACTTGACGATGCTAAACAGTGTTTGAATAAGAAAGTCATTTCAGTAGTAAATGCGTAAAAGTAATTGGACAGGAAATGATATCGTATTTCTGAACGTGAATTAATTTCTCCAGAGCTAGAGGGGATAAAAGAGAGAGAAACTGAATGTAATAATGATATCGATTTGACGTTATGAACATGAGTGAGATTTATATAAACAGTAAAGTTTTAAATGAGTTTTATGATTTCTCGCTCACTGCTCATTTCTAAAATCTTAGTATTCTTTCAATAGGTATATGTCATTAAAATAGTTTAACCCTTTTACTGACAGTACTTTTAAGTAGTACAGTAAAACCTCCAAAACGGACACTCCCGAATAGCGGACACCTCTATTTAACGGACACTTTTCCAATCCCCACTCCCAAAACCGAAATTTTTGTATATTTAACCTCTGAATAACGGACATTCCGAATAGCGGACAGTAATTTTGATGATAAAAGATGAAATAATATTTTTCAATGTGAAAAAAAAAAGTAAAAAGCCTCTAAATTTATCAGATTAATGTGTCAAGTATCAAGAAACAAAGAAAAAACAAAAAAATTATTTTAGTAGGGCTCATTCATAAAATTCAATAATTAACTAGATTGCATATTGCATGACATAGAAGAGATAAATCAGAGACGTCACACGGCGTCTATATGATTGGAGCAAAAGAAAAATAATCACTGAAAACCTAAAGTACATTTTATTTATGTGTTTTTACTCTTTTATAAAACAAAGAAAAGGGTTACTCTATTTTTTTTTTTTTTTTTTTTTTTTTTATTGGTAAATTGCATACTGATAATTTTGGCAGCGTGGATTAAAGGCGCCAAGAATGCGATGAAAATAGGGGGTAAAAAAACTACTTCTCAGTATTTATTGCTCTTTTCGATTTTTGTGAGCGTTACTTTAACAATGGCCTCAAAAAGAAAACGATTAACTTTAAAAGAAAAATTTGACATTGTAAGTGTATCTGAGAGAGAGAAATTGTGTTTACGGATACTTGCTGATCGTTTTAAAATAGGTAAAACACAGGTGGACGAAATTTTACGAAATAAAGAAGAAATAAGAAATTTATGGATTACTAACTCAAACGAGAACACCAAAAATGTGAAATTGAGGAAGACTCATTCCATTGAAATTGATTCTATAATTCTGAATTGGTTTACTTCTGTTCGTTCTAAAAACATTCCTATCAATGGGCCTTTGATTCAGGAAAAGGCTTTGGAAGTCACTAAAGAACTCGGATTACAAGATTTTAAGGCTGCCAGTGGATGGCTGGAAAAGTTTCGATCTCGGCACAACATCTCTTTCAAAGCAATATGTGGAGAAGCAAAATCTGTAGATCTTAAAGAGGTGAAGGATTGGCAAGAACGACTTCAATCAATTTGTGAAGGTTACGAGGAGAGAAACATTTTTAATGCCGATGAAACCGGACTCTTTTTTCAGAATTTTTCCGAATAAGACTTTATGTTTTAAAAAGGATGAATGTATCGGCGGAAAAATGTCAAAAGAGCGACTCACTATTTTATTATGTTCCAATATGTTAGGAGAATTTGAAACTCCTCTTATTATTGGAAAATCTCTGAAACCCAGGTGTTTTCCAAAGAATATTCAATTTAACAAATTTGGTAATGTGTGGAGAGCTGATAAGAAGGCATGGATGACCAGTCCTCTAATGATCGAAAGGTTAACTTCTTTTGATAATAGGATGAAAAAACAACAAAGAAAAGTTCTATTGTTTTTGGACAATGCAAGTTCTCATCTAAAACATTTGAAGTTGGACAATGTTAAAATTATGTTTTTTCCCCCAAACACAACTTCAGTATGCCAACCACTTGATCAAGGTGCAATGCGCAATTTTAAAGCCTTGTACAGAAAGCTTTTATTACGTCACATTATTTCAAAGTTAGATTCTATGGATACAGTTGAGAACTGTGTAAAATTAGTTAATGCTCTCGATGCTGTAATTTGGATTTCGTCAGCTGTTAAAAACATAAAACCAAAAAGCGTACGACAGTGTTTCAGAAAAGCAGGCTTTATTTTAAACGAAAATGAAACGCACATTTCCGACACAAATGAAAATTTGAGCGAAATAAGTGAATTAATGGAATATATCAGAAGTGAAGAAACTGCCGAAAATTTCATTAGTATTGATGATGAATTGTCTACTGAAGAAAACTCAGCTGATATATGTGATTATATTCCTTCAAAATTTTCGACAAAAGCTGACTCTATTAGTGATGAAGAAACAGATACGGAAACTGGAGATGTTTCTTGAAATATCGAGAATTTCCAAGAAGCGGCAAAATATAGTGAGCAGTTACACAATTTTTTTGTAAAAAAAGATGATTCAGAAGGATTAAAACTACTGACTGAGTTAAAACTTCACACTGAAAAACAAATTACTTGTAATCGCAAGCAAAAGCAAACTTTAGTAACAGATTTTTTTTCATAAGAATGTGATAAACGAGGAATAAAAGTATGCACAATTTTATTTCAGTTTTATTGCTTAAAAATAATTTATATTTTTGATTAATCATATAGTATAAGTTTTAGGATATATAAAAGTCAAATAATGAAACATTGTGCTTTTTTTTGCAATTTTGCTTTTCTTTTTAATATTTGGGCTTTTCCGAATAGCGGACACCTTTGAATAGCGGACAGTTTCCGCGCTCCCGAGGTGTCCGTTATTTAGAGGTTTTACTGTATTGATGAAAATTTAATTTGCTCTATCTATTTATAAATGTTTATTTTTCTTTTCCCACAATAAACTCTCCTCGATCAAATTTAGATAGCGTAGAGAAACAATTGAAGCTAAATATTTTTAAAAAGTGGTAATATTCTTAATCATTTTCATAGGTATGGCTTTTTTTTTTCTTTTTTTAAAAAGGTTATATAAAACATTTTCAACAGCAAATGCCTTTCCACTTACACAGAGGATCATAATACAATAGTCCCACTACTATTCCGGACAGAATTCAGAAAAATACCGATTTTTCTAAACTTAAAAACTTGAAAAATTTGAGTTCCAGGTTTTCTTTCAATATGAACAATATATAAAGTAAATAAAATTTAATGATTTAATGGATTTTTAATGTATTGTACAATTATTCATACTTTCAAGCTTCACTTTCATATTTTTAATCGAGTATTTTTGTGCACTGAAAAAAATGGTTTCTCAAAATTAAGTAAAAAATACTCAATTTTAAGCACTTCACATACTCAAAATGGTTCTGATCCAAATGCACTCATAACTGATAGACACATGTTCTTGTTTTTGATTCCATGGTTTTGTTCACATGTGTTCACATGTGTGTCACATTTTGTTCTATGAACAAAAACTTATAAATTAAAGTAAAAATATACCACAATTTATTTCTTGCCCAAAATTATTAGCAATAAAAGTTTAATTGATTGTTTATTAAGAAAAATAGCAAAAATTATTTGCATAATACCGAAATCGAATATTTTTATGGCAAGAGCACTATTTGCAAGCACTTTTAAATTATTTTAAAATACTGTGTATAATTTGATATTTATATTAATGAGTATTTTTTATGCCACTATCAATGAAATAAACGATTACAGGGTACAAAATTATTGTTAGTTTGGATTTGATAACGTGTTATGTTTCAAAATTGAGAAAGCAAGATTATAATTTTTTTCAACTGTTATTGATTCAATGTTATCATTATCCAAACATACTCATTTCAGTATGAGTACATCCATGTACTCATTTTTGAGTATTTCTTTATTTTCAGTGTATAATGTTCAAAGAATTATGTTTTATCAGTATATAAAACAAAATGCAGAGAAAACAACATTGTAACAAGATGACTGCCTTCCTTAAATTATAGAATCTATAGGTGGCACTATTGCCACTTTCGGCAAAATATCTTGAGATATTTTGCCTTCTTTTTAAAAACATGAAGTGAAGTAATTTGGCGTTGAGAGTAGATTTGTGAGATGTATTGGAATGTCGTCTCAGCCCGAGACGTTTTTGTGGTATAACAAGGTTTATGAATCTGTTAAGCATTTTACCGAATATGTAAATAGTGTTGTAAATAATAGATGTTGTGATGTCTTCATTAAAAAATGTGATTGTTTAAGAAGTGTTTAGTATTTATCCGACGAACACCTACCACAACATTACGTATTTGCCCTTTTGTAAGACTGTCAGAGGGTTGAATAGAGACAAACACAGAGCCTACGCTTGATCAAAACACCTGGAACCATACTGGAATGAAAGCTGGTTAGTTACAGTACATATGGGCTCTATTTATACAATTCTGTACAATCATTTTTAATCACAACTAAACACAAAAAATAACTAATTTAAACACATTTAAGAAGAAAAATCAGTGATTTTTTTTCTGACGAATAGCACTGTATCAACTAAGTAACTTGTTTTTTGTCATGTTACTCAGATTTATGAATGGAGGAAAAGCGTATTTATTGCTATGATACTAAAGTTGTAGTTTTTACTTGAAGAGCTTGTTATATATTTAAATTGAATTTTAAATTAAGTTATTAGAAATAACAGAATCTAATCATCAAGAGCCAATCACTGCGGTATAGAGCTGACACTAGCAGATGTCCTCGCAATTTTTCACGGTTTGACAAGTCAATATGTTGATTATTATTAATGAAATCCGCCTATTTCGAATTTCCGCTAAACTGAACAGTGTTCGGTTCAGATAAGCGGGATTCTAGTGTACAGTTAAATACATTGCTTTTATAATATTAGCAATATTTCCTCAATAATAAGCACATATTTTACAAAAAATATACCTACATTTTAATCAGTTTTAATTGGAAAACGTACCTAAATTTTACGTTATTACAATTAAAAAAATTCATCAATTCTTCAGATATTAAAAAAAGATAATTATTAAAGTGAAGCTGTTTCTTCATAAATAATTCCGTAAATAAAGGGTTAAGGTAAAAATATCTGAAAATCAATGTTTTTAGATTTTTAAAATTATGGCTACATTAACGATAAAATTACTGAGTCTCTTCTTTAACCGTTTAAACGCAATATTCCCAATGCAATGTTCCCAAATGGGAACATTGCATTATTTGTATTACAACACATATATTTTCCAACATAATAAGGATGTCCTTATTTTTCCTATAAAATATAAGATTGATTTCAATTTATGAAAAAAATGCATTTATGATTAAGCATTTATCACAGGTATAAGGAAAATGTAAATTCAATAATTTGCATAAAAATACATTATTTGTTTTTATTGTCTTTTCTATATTACTTTCATTTTACCGCTTGGAATCTAAACGTTTTTGGAATTCGAGAAAATATTCAAGAACAATATACAATAGCATATAGCGGAAAATAATTTGTTATATTTGCATAAGTTGTCAATCAATAATCATGTCCCAAAATGGGAACACTGAAATGAAAACAGCCAAAAGAACTGCAGAAATATATTTTTTTGGTATTTTCTAAATTTGTATGCATAAATTAAAACATTTGAAGCTGTAATATAGGAAAAATAAAATTATAATTACATAGCGGTATTAATTCGGGGTGTAAACGGTTAAAAGTGTTTAACAGATATTTGAGGAATACTTCACCATTATTACAACTAATAGATCGGACCCGGGCTTTTCGAGTTTCAGAGTATCGGTAAAAATCGTTTCTTAATTTAAAATTGCAAACTCTACTTTCCTTTTTTTTACATCTAATGTATTTTTTAGTTTACAATTAATGCCAAAAATATTTTTATGCGGAAAACTATTAAATATGCAATTAAATAAAGCTTTAAAATTTATCAAAAGCGACAATTCAGTGTTAGATGTATGACTGGGATTATTAAATAAAGAACTTGCTACTTATGGTAGCATTTTTCATCATTGCAGTGCTTTAAGCGCGTATTTTAATTGCATGTCTGTTAAATTTGTTTTTTGTTTATATTATTTTATTTAATTATTTACAGAGGAAGTTTTAAATTTTGCTATAGTATATCCGGAAACAAATGCTGAACACTTTACATTGTTTTAAGGGGGAACGAATTAATCTTACGCAATACGAGGTGCACGTGATATAGCCCAGTGGTAAAGAAGGAAAAAATACCGAATTCGGAATTTGTTAGTGGAAAGCTGGAACTTGTTTAATCCATTTAATTTAGGTCTAGAATGAATATACTAAATTTACCCCCTCGTAATAGATGAGCTGTAGAAAATATGTACAGATTTTTAGTCAAAAAACAGGGTTTCTTTTCTTTTTTTTTTTTAAACCATAACACTATTTTGAAATCACTAACTCTTTCAAAACATTATCAAACAAGTGTTGTATAGTTTAAAATTAGAAGCTTAGAAAACTTTGGATTCATGAAAATTTTCGACTTACGGTTTTCGATGGATTTGCATGGTTTAGGGGTCAGGGATACCAAAATACATGTTTTTACAAAATATCTGTCAGTAAGTTTCTGATTCTGCCTCTACATGACTCAAATTTTGTTGGCGCTTTATCTCAAGAATTAATACACGGAATTTGATAAAAATTTATATTCCGGTAGTCTCTGATATAAATTAATGCTGAATAAATTTTTGTGTAAATCGTTCAACAGGTGACACTGCTATGCGGAATCTTTTACGAATTACGTAATGGCTGTATCTCAAGAAGTAATGCACGGATGTTCACCCAACTTCAGATTTCGGTTAGTTATCGACGTGAATAGATGCTGTTTCATTTTGATTAAAAGTGCTGTACAAGTGGCGCTGCTATGCTGCTTTTTATGATTTCCACAATAGCTCTATCTCAAAAATTAATGCAAGAATTTTCATCAAACTTCACATTCAGTTAATCATTATATGGAATGTTTCTGTTTACTTTTAGTGTCAATTGCCCTGGAGGTAGCACTACAATGCTGAATTTCCTCCTGTTCCCACACTAGCTCTGTTTCTAGAACTAATGTGCAAATTTTTACCAAACTTCCGATTCAGGTATATCTTGAAAAATATTATTGCTGACTTTGTTTTGATTTACAGGTGGTGGGTTCGGTGGTGCTTTTATGTTGGATTTTTCTTGATATCCTCAATAGTCTTTTTTCAAGAACTAATGGACGGAATTTTATGCCTTTAGAATCCTCACGTTGGTCATAGATTGTCGTTTAATTTAGGCACTGTGGCAGCGAATTTTGAAGCATTACCATGTATGAGATAGAAGAAAGTTTTGAAATTGCCACATCCGACTAGCGTCCCTTGCTTTGGATCTGACATCACATATTTCTTTCTCATTTTTCTTGAAACTATACGCCATAGAGGTGTAGTTTTTCGGGCCTATTTTATATACTTTAAGTGAGGAATGTACACTGTTAAAAAAAATTCTGAAATTCACGAGTATTTTTTTCCTGAATTTCACAGAAAAAGTCCCATTTCACAACAAAAAGGCATTTTCCGTTAAAAATCAGAAAACTCCACCATATTTCCTGAAAATAACGAAACGGACGGAAATAGAAATAAAAAACGGAAACACTCCACTATGTGGGGAGGTCCGGGGCCGTGTGGTCAAGGCATCACACCGCTAATCTCCTGCGAGCGCAGATTGTATAGTTTCGAATCCCACTGGCGCCGTGAAATAATGAAAACATAAAAAAATCCCTTTTTAATTACATTTTTTCTGTTTAATTTTCTCTTATTCGTTATTAAAAAATCTTTTAACTAATTAGCCAAAATATAAATAGTGTGCGACAATTTCAAAAAATTATCTGTAACATTATTTTTGTAAAAAATGAATAAATTAAAGGAAAGGAAAAAAAAAAACATTTTAAACAGTATTTTTTTTTAAATTTATACAAGTTAAAAAAATTAAATTGATTTTAAAAAACAATAAATATTATGCTTCAGTCTAAAATAAACTGTTTACAAATGTTCTAACGAATGTATTTGAAAGGAAATCTTTAACAAAAGCACAACAGATTTTCCCACTAGCTCATAAAATACTTACTTTGTACAAACTGGCTTCAGCAGCTTCGGCTCAGTCAGTAAAGATTTGTTCCGCTATCAAAAGGTCTCGAGTTCGATCCTCAGGACGGTTTGAAATAAATTATACAAAATAAATAAATATATAAAAATAAAAAAGTAAATAAATTAAGTAAAATAATTTAGCAGCTTAAAATTGCTCGGAAATTTCGAGTTTTTTGATGATTAATCGATTCATTAATTTTAAAAATTATATTAGATTATTATCTTAAAAATCAAACTTTGTAACAGAAAGTTACTGCTTCTTCAAACAGAGTTTTCCTTTCTCTTATTTCCCAAAACGGAAAATTTAATAACGGAACGGTAAAAGTTCGGCTACTTTGCTGTCAGTGGTTTCATCGTGAATTCACAGATTTATTTTTAACAGTGTATAGTTTTGGTGGTTATGATGTTGCATCATGCATATGACTATTGCATAATCTGATATTCAGAGATTTTAATGCTAGAATATTATCTCTAATACATTATATGACGAATGTTTCTACAAAGAAACATATTTTTTTTTCAGCATGTTTCTGACTCGTGCTTTATGCTTGCACTAACATAAAGCAGATGAGTTGTACTTTAATTCGACAAAATGCCATGTTTCTGTTTAATTCCACTTAAAAGCGGTTGGATATTATGTATTACACTTAAATTTAATTCCTAAATGTCTCATTGGTACAAGAATTTTAGACAAAAATTTTATTTCTGTATTTAAATAAATTTAAATAAATATTTTATTTATTTTCAAATAAGTCATTCAGTCATTTGAACATTTTAGAAACAGAAGTACTTTGTAATTAAAGGGCTAATGAAGATTTTAGCCAACAAATATGATTCGTGGGCGACTTTATTTCATCTAGCGAGGTGTCACTATATTTCCTTTTTTTCATTTGAATTCTTTTTTTTAATTGAAATTTTAAAAAATGGACAAAAAAATAATATTTTACGATTCAGTTTCAGAGTTGAATAAGCAATTTAGTTTAATTTCCATTTCTCATTTTCTGTGAAATAGCAGATTTTCTGGTTTAGTTCCGATTGGAATCCCCCCCCCCCCCCACCACAAAAAAAGCAATAATATTAAATAAATGTATGTTCTTTAAATTTTGACTTCGTTTCAGGATCTAAACGAGTCAAGTAATTCTGAATTTAACAATTTGTACAGGGATTGTATTTCCTATTCATTACTATTTTTTATTATAGTATTACAAAACTAATTAGTATAGGCTAGCACAAATATTAATTACCTTGAAATGCAAATTTGCTAACCAAACAATAATGAACATGACTATCTTTGCTTTTTTGCTGTTTTTTTGTATTGTTGATTTAAAGGAAAATAATAATTAATGGAATTTACTTAATTAGTGACTAATGATAATCTCGGGAACCTATTAGTGGTCTTTATATAATGGGATGCAATGTTTTATTTTTTCTCATGCTTTTTATGTTACATGCTTTGATAAACATAAATATGCCAAACTCGCCGTAATTAAAGATAACATAAATAAATAATTTATTTTGCGTAAGAAAATTAAAAAAAATCCGTTTTTAATTACAAAAATTACAGCACATAAGAATGTACAGGCTGAGATAGGACTTCATGTGCGGTATTTTTTTTTTTTTTTTTTTTGAGGGATGAGAGAAAAAAGCATTTATTTTTTTTCTATTATTAAAAAAAGATTATAAACAGTAATTGTTTTAAATTTGTTATAAATGAAAAAATGTTTATAATATAAATTATAGGATTCATATGCAAATGTACGAAAATGTTACAAATTTGTCTAACAAGGAGAGGAGCAACTTTGGTAATCACAGATTTTGATTATTTTTTATATGTTGTAGGGTGCTGTTTTACGATTTATGATTATTTTTTTTATATGTTGCCACCTTAGTCTCAGGTTCAACTGTTTTAAACAATGCTTCGTAATTCTCGAGAAACAGGGGGGGGGGGGGTGTCTGATATTGTAATGCTAGTAAAGTACTTACTTTGTAACATTTTCTCGCAGAGTCATAGCCTGACCATTAGGGCGCATGCTTTTGAAGCATGTGACATTTTTTGTTTTATAAATATACTTGTATTTATAATTTAATAACATTACTGTGAATTGTAAATTGTGCATCAATTAACATTTTTAAAAATCTTTTAAAACAAATTAAGGTACCCTGGGGTAATAACGCCAGGCGGGGTAATAACGCCAAGTGCTTATATTTTGCATAATTATGAAATAATCAGGTAAATGACACCCATGTGCTCTGCGCAGAAGGGTTTTGAGTAATATAAATCGCAAAAAACAGCTTCAAGTTAATTTGTTTCATTTTTAGGTCTTATTGTTTTTACAAGCAACTAAAATTAACGCTTGATCTAAAATTTACGAGATAAGGTTTTTGATGTGAAGACTATATTTTTTATCCGGAAATACTTTGTTTATTACATAAATTTGTAGTGTATTTCATGTACTTTAAAATTGTTGTAGAAGATTTTGGATATCTTCTCGAGATAATTTGTACTTTAGGATTTACTGCGCAATCCTAATCCCGGGGTAATAACGCCAGGGATTGGCGTTATTACCCCGGTTGATTCCCAACAGTGGCCAAACTATATCCGAAGCGGGTTTATATATTAATATGGGACAGCATTATCATCATTGTTGAAATGGTAAGATTAAGGGGCGGGGGGTGCCCAATACTTCAAAATAATATCTCTATTTTATTTTATATTATATTATTATATTATATATATATTTTTTTTACTAATGTAAAAAATAATTTTTAATTCTTGTAAATAAAACTATATCAAAATGTTTTCGAGATTCAAATTCAAACATCTTCAAAATCAGGTTTCTATTAAATTTCCACTGGATTGTTCAATTGAGTTCGAAATTTTAACTGTCCGCTTTCTCAGCGTTCGGTTTTTCAAAACTTTATAAATTTAACCTTTAACTGATGTGACAGAAATTGTAACGTATGAATGTGATGCGGTTTGTGAGATTGCAAAATTGAAAGATGAATAAAAGGCGGGAATAACTCATAGGATTGTGTTTTTGCACTAAACTTTTTATACAAGGGTATTATACTTAACCTATTTTTTTTCACCTATTTAGTCTCTGGTGATAGTACTAAAATTCCAAATGAAACAAAATTTCGGTAGTGTTTGCCGTTAAACTGAAAATTACAAGTTAAACTAAAAAATTAAAAGAAAAATAGTGGTCTACGAGACCGGTAAAATTAGTTAAAGGTTAAAAGGCGATCCATGATTAAAAATCATAGAATACTGTTCCTGCGCTAAACTTTTTGTACAGAATTAATTCTAATTAAATTTAACCTATTCAAATATTTCTAACAATATTACGAGAACTCCAAACGAAAGAGAATTTCAGTTGTAACTATAGTTAAACTGGAAAATACAAGTTAAACGCTATTTTTTTTTTTTTGGGGGGGGGGGGGAGGAGGTACAGTGTTCAGTCAGATTGCTAACAGCAGTTAAAGGCTAATTTTGTTGCTAATATAGAGATAATAATATATAACCATATGAATTATGTATAAAATTAAATAAGATATCTCTTTGGGATAATATTTTTTAATCAAAAATTTTATTCAATTTATTAAAAATTTATTAAAGCATGTTCTTTAAAACGTCGACAATTTAACTGTAGGTTTGGAGAATCCGCATTAGTGTAGAGTTATGGGTTAAAAACTATTTACTAGATTACTATAATAGTATTAACCCTTAACTGCTGTGATAAAAATTGTCGCATAACTTACTGTGAGCGGCCTGTCAGACCGCTTAATCTAACGATGAATAAAATGTTAAATTAACTTTTAGAATATTATTTTTGTATTGAACCTTATATACAGGACTATTATAAATAAAATTCAGCTATTCAAAAGTCTCTAGAGATAGTAATGGGACTAAAAACGAAACAAAATTTTCCCGGTATCTATAGTTAAACTAAAAATTGCAAGTTAAACTCTGAAGCTTGAAAAACTCAGCGGTATGTGAGACGCTAACAGCAGTTAAGGTTTAACAAAAATATTTATTACATATAACTCTAGTTATTATAAAACTTCACACGATTAAAATATTACATTATGAATGGTTAAAACCATGCAATGTTTCTTATAATCGTATTTAAGCGGGTCTTTTTAAGCAAAGAGAGACACAGGGTGTTATATTCTGTTGAAGCTCCCCCTCACTCCTTTTTCTTTCACTTTAACAAAAAAATCAATATTTTCTATCGCATAGAATGCATA
Organism: Maratus speculifer; assembly: GCA_964019185.1. Lineage (NCBI taxonomy): Eukaryota > Metazoa > Arthropoda > Arachnida > Araneae > Salticidae > Maratus > Maratus speculifer. The sequence goes on along the minus strand of OZ025295.1, from coordinate 39,342,622 downwards.
CATGGGAATATAAATACTGATTCAAATAATCCGTGCAATGTTTCTAATAATTCTATTTAAATGGTCATTTTTAAGCAAAACGTAGCTTAGAATCTGATATTCTTTTGCCTCCTCCCCCCGCCACCACCACACCTTTCTTTTTCTTTCAGAATCACAAAAAAATTGTACATTTTCAATAGCTTAGATTGCAATTTGTCAATTTCTAGAGCTGTAGAGTTTGTATTTTTAAAATTGGGCAATCTACATGCCATTATTCCATCTTATTTTATAGTTTTGTTTGCATGGCGTTATTACCCATATAGGTGGGTATTAACGCCAAATAGCATTGGTGAAGAAAAAACGCCATTACATTTTATGAATACATATCTGTTAAATTATTTTATTTTATATAGATAGTCAATGAGTTGCTGTATCAGATCCTTATTTGTTTGAAAAATATAATCTAAAACTAAGCCGTGAAAATTGGTAGAACCTTAACGTGGCGTTATTACCCCAGGGTACCTTAGTTAAATTTTTTTATGTTTTTTATTTATTTTTTATTTTTTACTTTTTTTTAAATGAGTGAGGTTTTTTTTTCATAATTACATTGTTGTACAAAACATCATAAAACTGTATATTCTTTTAAAATCCTCTTTAAAATGCATTTTTTATATTCTTTATCAGTGCAATGATATTGATTAATTGTGTCAATTCGTGATATGAAAGAAACATTTCCCTTAGCAAAAATCGACATAGGATTTTTATGGAAACATATGGTTTTATATGGAAAATCATAAAAATTTTATGTCATTATATGTTAACATATTGTATTCCTATGGTGAACATTCATCGCTCTATGGTATTCCAGAGCAATGTGTATGGTATAGGATAATGATATGTACCATACATTATATTGTACCCCATAGCATCGTGTATGGTAAATTATACGGAAATGAAATTTGCCATAAATTCTATAATGTTTCATAGCATAATGTATGGTAAAATCATATGATAATTGTTTGTACCTAAAATTGTATGGTATTTCAAAGCATGGTGCATAGTAAAATCTTTAAATATACAATACGTTTTGATAGTTTATAATACATTGTTTTTTGTACCTGTAATATAGAACTATACTATAGTATGAAGCACGGTACAATCATATGATAATTGCTGCTTGTACCATTTTTCCCAAATTGTATGGTACTGTGATTTTTAGAAATAATCATCTGTTTTACTAGAACTTACTCGAAAAGTATTCAAAACACTTTTGCGCTTTCAAACTAAAATGTTTCTAGACTACTTTTAAGTTTGCAGCTTTAATTAATGGGCACATGAAAAGCGTCTTCAAAGTTTACTCATATAGGCATTGTTTGCTTTATAATTTACACACACATCTTCAGTCAGTCTTGACTGGATTATGAACTATCATAAATAACAGTTACCGTGTCATAACTGCTGTCAAATATCAGTCATAATCTTGACTGTTGATTAAATTATAAGCAGTGAAAAGTTTTTATAGCAAAGAAACCAGATGAAAGCATAATGAATAATGTTATAATACCTAAAAGAAGAAACAAGGTTTTCGGAATATAGATAGTTTTCGGTGGAACCGAATTTTCAGCATAGCATTTTCGACGAAAACAAAAATAAATTTTGGGTCGATGTCAAATTATTATTACATATGAAATAATAGTGTTATTATTTTGTTCATATGTATTTCATATATGTGAGCAGTATGTATTATAAATAAAAAATCCCATGGAAGAAATAAAATGATTTAACAAAAATATATATTTGATGACATATTTCCTATAAAATTCTAACAGCGCGATTAAAAAAATTTGTAACACATTTAAAAAAAATAAAACTGCATTAAAAGTTTCTTTGTTTTTTTATGCTTATATTTACGTTTAAATCATGTTTCTATCATAATTAGAAGAGACAATATACATATTTTTTAGTTTTGGTTTGTTTTCAATATCTAGTTTTCATGCAATATGGTTTTCATGGATAACACTTTTTGTGACAATGTGTTTTTCTTCATGATGAGTTTTTTCACAATTTCTCAGATTTAAAGTATTATAACGCAAGAACCGTTAAAGTAAATGCTTTAAACTTGGAACATTTCTTTTTTGATTATTTTACTTTAATTCAGATTCAGCAAATTTGAAAAAAAAGTTACTTTTGAAAATATGTTTTTTTTAGAAATAACTTGCATCATTTTTTTTCAAACTTTCACTTTCAATATTTTTAATTTTATTTAAAAAATTAATATTTTTATAAAATCTGAATCAAAATTAAAATTTAGGTGTTTCTGTTCATTTAACTGTAAAAAACTGAAATTCTACAAATAATATTTTGAGTTATAATAGTTTTAAATTACCCCACTTTTTAAATAAACTTTAAATTGTAATTTAAAAAAATCTGAGAAGATTTATGATGTGATTTTATTTACGAATGGCGTGTTTAATTATCATAAAAAATTCTAAATTTTAGTTCAATAAATGATTTATCCCGCAAACATCCTTAAAAAAAAAAAAAAAAAAAAAAAAAAAAAAAAAAAAAAAAGCCTATATTTATTTAAAGAAAATCTTTTTCAATATATTTTAAAAGAGACATACAAAAGTATTTGAATCATCAAAATAATTTTTGAATTAGCCCATTAAAAATATAATTCATCATACACCTAATCGTAGAAAGAAAAAAAACAGTTCATACGTTAATTCAACTTATCATTAAATTTTACAATAATTTTATATGCAACAACAAAGTTCTTTTTATTTTATTTAAACGTTAATAATCATTGAAAAGATTAAAAATAATTTTACAATCTGTAAAAATATTAAAAAATCTATTAATCTTTTCAGAATTAAACTTTAAAAGAAAATTCAAAATTTCCTTAAAAAATTGCCTAAAAAAAGTAATATATTTTTTTATTTTAAAATTAAAAAATGCTCATAAGTAATGAATTAATATGTTACATTAATATAATTAATAAAAATATATTGTATACTAAGTTATCAAATGATTTCTTATTCTAATTAAATATTATTTATTACCGGCTTTCTATTTTTTAAAAATTAATTTTAATAAACAGAAAATAGTTTACATTTAATTAATTAGCTTTTATAACTAAATAATATTCGCTAAGATATTTATTCCATTCATTAAAATAATAAATTAAGTTCTAAATGCATGTCTCTATAAAACAATTTATAAATAAATTTAACTTTTTCAAAAAAATGTATAACCGACTCCAAAAAAAAAAAAAAAAAAAAAAAAAAAAAGCGGTAAAAATAATTAAATAATTCTATAAAATTCTCTAATGACAAATCGTTATCCAATAACCACACATTGACTATCATGTACCGGTATAAAACGGTTAAATTTAATATATAGAACTTAATATCCACCAAACATAGATTTTCCAGAGAATATTTTTTACAAGAGATTAATTTACATATTTTTGATTTAATTTTTGAATATATACATATAAAAAGTAATGAATTACTTTTTGCAGTTGGTGCCAAACAATATAATCGATAATGATTTCCTCATTTTATTTATGGTACTAGACATAATATATCCACAATTCTTACTATACTTAAGATAGTTTGGCACCAACTTCAAAAAGTAATTCCTTACTTTATATATATATATATATTTAAAAATTAAATCAAAAATATGTAAATTAATCTCTTGTAAAAAATATTCTCTGGAAAATCTATGTTTGGTGGATATTAAATTCTATATATTAAATTTAACCGTTTTATACCGGTACATGATAGTCAATGTGTGGTTATTGGATAACGATTTGTCATTAGAGAATTTTATAGAATTATTTAATTCTTTTTACCGCTTTTTTTTTGGAGTCGGTTATACATTTTTTTTGAAAAAGTTAAATTTATTTCCTGCTTTTTAGTTATTTATACCGTAATACATAATTATGTGTACAGACATATGATGGCTCTTTGCAACGCATTACTAATGAACGCACTTTGCTGAGTTCTGATGTATTCGCTTTACTTGTCACTGTTTGATTGTCAACTTTTCAAAAGACACTAATATCGGTTAGTATCGTTGTGAATCTTTAGGTTTTCTGGAAGTGGTAACTTCTTCAGATCTGGCACGATGAAAAGCTATAGCATTCATGAAATCTTAAAGTCAACATCTAATCGTACGGACATCGGAAGTAGTTATCGAAAAGTGACAATGCCTCAAGTAAAGTGTCCTTACACATAAGCGCGCGGCAAAGCGCTTCTACATATGAGTAAACAGCATAATGACTCCATGTATCATTCTAGTGTAGTCAAAAGTATTCCTTCTTCTGTCAGAAAAAGCAAAAAGAAAGATTTTAACAAAAATCGCTCTATGATTCAATAGATAAACAACAACAATATAATTCCTATAAATGCAGTAAAGGCATTGGATATGAGCGGTGATGATGCGACGAGGAATCCGAAATTCATAACCTGTACTTGGCTGCATCTATAAGACATACAGCATTCGATACCCAAATACTTTTTTAACGGACGCTTTTGTCCCAACTAAACTGTTAAAAATTTGAAACTCACTCCACCGCTTTTATGGAAAACGATTATCTCAGCCTATCATGGAGCATTCTCATGGGTCAAAAGACAAATCTATATTATAAAGGCCAAACGTATCTGTGCGTAACGCATACGTCATATTGAGAATACCAACAGTTTCAAATTTTAATAGAAATTTCGGTATTGCAATTTTTGTTACTGCAAATTTTTAAACTTTTTAATATCGTCCATTTTCAATTTTTACACCATCGTGAAGGAAAAAAATGTACGTTTAAATGAAACTTGTTTGAAAATTGTATCTTAATTTGTTTTTGAAATATTATTTATTTTATTTTATTTATTTATTTATTTTTTGTAGTTTTTAATACCGCTTCTCTAATCATGACAACAGGAATACTAGCTGCTTTTGCTTTTTTTCACTTTGGAATACTAGCATAAGAAAAAACTTTAATTGATAAATTTATCATAATAACATATCTTTATTATTTTTTATTGCTTACATGTACGATAAAAGTTTATCTTTAACAATTTCTACAACTGAGTTTTATAGAAATAGTATTTTGTTACTTTGACGTTAAATATATTTAAGAGTTAGGCTCGCAAATATAAAATGCATTTTTTATTGTAACTAATTTTGTAGGTTTATTATAAATCAATGAAACAGTTCCTTCTTAAACATTTTCTTTCGTCAAAATTTGACGGGTTCTACCTTGTATTTTATAAAAGCGGGGGAGTGACGATGCAGCAAAAGGGTAAAATTTTTTACAGTGTATGTATGAGATACTCCATAAAAGGGATGCAGTGACGATGCAGCCAAAGTTAAATTTTTAACAATGTATCGCAATGCTAGGCATTTTCTATTATCAAATTTGATGATGATTTCCAGGTAGAATTAGATTGTACGCCGAATGATCCTTTATTTCTACACAGACATAATCCATATTATTTTACAAATTCGTGAACATACAAAGCCAATATAGTACAAGGAAATATTACGACACAAGAAAAGTACAACCGGGAGCTGCACATAAAGAGTGTGTGCAACGGATCCAGTGGGATTCGAACCCACAATCTCCTACGGTCTCAAGAGATTAGCAGCGTGGTGTCTTAACCACTCGGCCACAAGGACCCCCTTGATGACTCATTTTTGTCCAGAATCTTTTCAATCAATCGTATACTGTGCTCCATATGTCGTCATATTCACATCAAGAAATCCTACATGAACATAATCTGAAATCATTCTAATGTTTAATCCGATAACCAAATCTGAATCTAAAGATAATTTTGTTACACATATCTATGCACTTTATTTTGCATTGATATGTAGAGATAATATTTTCCTCCGGAGCAAAATATATACTAAAGGATTTTCATCTTTTCAACAACTTAAGGATGTCGATTGGTATCGATGTCTATTTCCGCTTTAGTGGATGCGAGAACTTGTCCATTTAAGCTTTAACATTTCGGAAATTTATCGCATCCAGCAAACTTTAAAGCCGCACACTAGGCACAGATAAAGTCCCGGATGATAATGTGAAGTCTATGGGGGCGTTCTTTTCATATATCTTGCTCAAATTTTAAAATTTTTACGTGATTTTTTTTTTTTTTTTTTTTTTTGCATAGGACAGCTGAAGATATTCCACAACCGGCCTAGTTTTTACTTTTTCAATTTTGGTTTCAGATTTTTCTAAACAAAATATTTTAAATTTCAAAACTGTTTTAAACGGCTCTGAAATTGAAACTATCATTATATAAAACATACATAAGCAAAATGGAAGAAGTAAAAACTAGGCGTTTGTAGATCATCCTCGGCTATCCTATGTAAAAAAAAAAAAAATGTAAATATATTAAAATTTGAGCGAGATATTTGAAAAGAACACACCCATAGTCTTTACACCAACATCCGTCTCTTTTTCTGAAACTAGTGTAGTGCCTTAAGGTCCACATTGAAATCTACAGACTTCGTAAATGGGCATTGAAAAACTGACAATCCATCAGTACACGTTAAAATTATTGTGAAAAATTACCTTTGTTTTTAAAGCTATCTATTTTCTGACAAATGAGAGCGATCTAAAAACGTCTATGGAGCGTTTCCATTGATCAGAAAATAGATAGCCTTTAAAAAAAGAGGTAATTTTTCAAGATATTTTAAACAGGGTACACTGTTAAAAATTTGACCCTTTTGCTGCATCGTCCCTCCACCGCTAATATAGAAAAACGGTTACTTCAGCCTATTATGGAGCATTCTCATGGATCAAAAGTGAGATATTCTATAAAAGCGGGGGAGTGACGATGCAGCAAAAGGGTCAGATTTTTTACAGTTTAAAGTACGTGTACATAATCAGAGCGCGTCAAGTTGCTTCTATGATTCAATGCATAGTAAAGTAATTCTAAATGTTCGTATGTATTAAAATACCCTTTTCAGTCATAAAAACTAAAAAGGAGGATATTATCAAAATCACACCATGATTCTACATGCGTCTGTATGAAAGTAGCAATATTTGAAGTTAAGAATGTTCTTTGATAAACGCGGTTTTCCAAAGTACGGAAAATTTAAGAATTTTTATGCCAGAACTTGGCGGTAGTCGCCTGAACGAGTTTGTTTTATGGGTGAAAGAAGTTAACTAGCTTAACTTTAATGGTAAGCTTATAAAATTTTTTTGCCATTTATATTTGTCCAAATGTAAATCTACCACATAGAATGTACTTTAATCACTTTGTGAACCCGGTATAACAAGCACCCTGATATACAGACACTCTTGCTTTAACATGCAAGGCTCTTTAGAGATATTTTTTCAGCTTTTCGATATAGAATTCTCATGTCTGGATCGATGTGGATCTTTCACTTTGGTGGATACGAGAATTGTTCCAGCTAAGATTTCGTACTTTGAAAAAAAACTAGCATCTCTGCAACAGTGGTTAGGATCCAGAAGGATTATTCGCTGTTAAGCAAAACAAGATTGACCAATCATAAGCCTTCATTTTTGAGAACTTATTATTGTTCGAAGGAGAGAGTCTGGAATACATGGAGTAAAAATCTGCTATCGACACTGTAAAACGAATGAAATGAACCGAATGAATGAAATTTATCACTGTACGAAATGAAAATCAAAGCGAATTGTGACGTCAGCTACAATTCAACAGAATAGTTTTCATTGATGCCACAATTTACTTTCGTACTGCCCTACAATCGGTCAGTAACATTGGTTACTTTTGTAAGTTGCTCTGAACACGCCCTGAGATAGCCGATTTCCACACTATATCCCCTAGATGCTATATTTCCGGTTTCTTGCATAAGAAAACTTGTCTGGAATCCAGGTAGAATTTGCGCTCATAGCGAAACCAGATTAACGAATCAGAAGCCTGAATTTTAGCAAATTTTTCAATGTTTTAAATAAATTTTCTTGTTAATAAATCTCGTTTCGAAAACAGCGAAAATTTATGTGAATCCTGGCCCTCGTCCAGTTAGGATTTTGTACTTTGAGCACTGTTGAAAATTTGAAACTTTTACTTTATCGTCAATCCATCGCTTTTATAGAAAACGATTTCTTCATTGTATGATGGTGAATTCTCATTGGTCAAAACAGAGATATTCCATAAAAGCTGTGGAGTGACGATGCAGCAAAAACTTTAAACTTTTAACAGTGAAAAGATCGTGTATCTATGTAAGTGTAAAATAAAAGCATACAAAATGGACACTTCTAATTGGTCGATTGCTTCAAAATGAATTTGAAATTTAAAGTTTTTATTTTTAAAAACGTTCTAATTATCAGATTTTTATGAAATTCGAATGGGACCACATGGGCCTCATACGCTTTCAAACAAAAAAAAGAATTATCAAAATCGCTTCATATTTGCAAAAGTTATGCGTGAACAACAAATGCATACAGGTTGAAATCATAACCTCTTCTTTGAAGTCGGTTAAAAATGGACACTTCTAATTGGTCCATTGCTTCAAAATGAATTTGAAATTTAAAGTTTTTATTTTTAAAAAGTTCTAATTATCAGATTTTTATGAAATTCGAATGGGACCACATGGGCCTCATACGCTTTCAAACAAAAAAAGAATTATCAAAATCGGTTCATATTTGCAAAAGTTATGCGTGAACAACAAATACATAAAGGTCGAAATCATTAAATCATGAAGTCTGTTAAAAAAAACCTTCAAATCTCCTATTTCTCCATCATCCCCGTATGGCCGTTTGGTTAAGACACTCGCCTTCCACCCTTGCGGTCCGTTGTTCAAATCCCAGTTCTTCGCAATTTCGAAATACATTAGTAATCTTTGTTCCCCATATACGTTGAAGAGAGCGCCACCAAAATTATTATTATTTTTTTTAACATACAGTGGCATAAAGAATTACCATATACTTAATGTTTATATGGTTTTTTATTGAATCACTTTTACCATTAAGAAAAAAAAAAAAAAAAAAAAAAAAAAAAAAAAACAACATATGATTTCAATTATGGTAATTCTATGCCATTTTTTGCTGAGGGTTAAGTATTGCATTAGGCAAAAAGATAACTAATACTACACTGTTTTTAAGTAAGAAGCATAATAATGCAAAAAATAAGCTTAAGAATAGAATTACAACATGATTTTGATGTAAAAGGGTTTTTAAATCTGCAATACACGATGACAGTGAAATCGCCTAAAAAAATAGTAGATCCATTTTTTAAAAAATCTGTTTAAATGATGAGAAATTTTTAATGGTAGTTTAAAAAAATGATAAATGAAAAATTACATACGTCAACATTATAATTAATGACGGACATTAAAATTTTTAATTGTATTTATAATAATTAAATTAAAAGTATATTTGTAAGAAAGTAAAAACGCAAAAATCAAAAGCACGGTATCAACCCCGATTTCACTGGCCAGGAAGCTGACGCGGTACCGATTACACTATGATAATGCATTTCCGCTCTCGCTAGTTAAAATTTAAATTATATTGTAATATTAGACACCCCTGTTTCTCAAGAACTAAAGAGTGTTGTATAAAATCCATTGAACCTGAGACTAAGAGCTGTATCACACGGAGAAAGATTTTTCGGCAAACATTTCACAGAACAGGATCGTTCATTTTACAGCGTGTTCGGTAAACAGGTTTTTCAAACTTCTCGCGGAATTATTTAATTTCTCGCTCCGCTCCTATTTGTCAGTTGATCAGCGCTTGAATGAATGGCCAACATTTTCTATGCAATGCGGGAAACGCTGTAAACGAAAATACTGAACAGATTCTCCCTATATCAAGGTCACGGAACATTTTGCTGGCTGTAATGTTGTGTAGGGGAAAACGTTCAGCGAAAGTCGTCCCTGAGATATCGCTATAAGAGGCCTCTGTCCTTTAACATACATAAAATAATTAAAATCTGTGATTATCAAAGTTGGTCCTCTCCTTGTAAGCAATTTTTTTTTCTTTTTCATTGACATCAATTTTAAAAGTGAAATTGTTTTGCATTTCAAAAAGCTACAACTAGAGTTCGAAAATGGTAGCTCGGAAAATCTTACCTCAAATAAAAAAAAAAAAAAAAGAAAAATCAGTTTTAGCAATTAAAATTTATGCCTTTTTTCAAAAATAATTTCATTTTTACTCTTGAAACATTTCTTTTTAGGATCTTTAAGACCATTCTTATTGATTATTTATTCAAATAATACAATATTTTTGTTTCACATTTTATTGAGACTTTGATAACAAAAACGATACAACATTCTTCATTATTTCTTTTTCTTTCTTTTCTTCTCTTTTTCTTTTTGGTTTGTCTACTTAAGAGGAATAACAGAATTGTTACCATTCAAATTTAAGAAATTTTTACTTGAAAATTTGGAAATTAAAATATCTTGGAAATTAATACATATTTATCGTAAAGAGTGGTCAAAAATGATATCTGAAAGTAATAAGGTCTATTGCAGGAAAAAAAGTTGTTAGGGACAAATTTCTTTGAAGCATCAGAATTAAAGTTAAAAGTACATAAAATGGGATTAAAAATTTTAAAATCTTGAATTTTAATCTTAAATTTAAGTTATTTGAAAAAGGGTTCACATCCTTTCATACATATATATATATATGTAATAAAATAATAATAAAAAAAAATTTTGCGCCATTTTTTTTATTCTCTCTTAGCTTCAATTCTAAATTTGTGGAACATATTTCAATCTTAGTTTCGTCTTGTAACAGCTAAAATTCTTTTTCTTACTTTAGTTATTAATAAATTATTTCTTGCTTCTCAAAAAGGCGGGAAGTATTTCGTAAGCTTTTTACTTTCTGGCATATTCCTGCGATTTTAATTTTATTTTTTATTTTTTAACATCGCGTGACAAGTGTTACTACGCGTTGCTAAAGGGCTTAGTGTTCCGAGGAAAAAATATAGTTCTTGCCAATAGACCGCCTATTACGGCCAATTAGAATTGATCATTTTGTCCGTTAGAGGCTCGAGTCCATCCTGATTGGATTTTTAAAATGATTGACGCGGAGTAGGAGGGCGCTAGTTTTGTCGTGAAAATGATTTTTTCATTTGGTTTTTCAGGAGAGTAGAATGCACCTTTTCTTTAAACTATCAAGACGCGCGTTTTATTTCTCCGCTGAATTAGAAATGTCATTTTTTCCGAGATTGTAGAACGCCGGAATGTTGCAGCTTAGTGAGCGAAGGCCGTAGTGATAGATGTGTGGAACGGTGATCTGTGGAGTAACTTAAGTTCGTGCTCTAAATAATAAAGAACTAAAACACTGATTTTCTTGCATTGTTATTGGAGAAACTCCTACGAGAACAAATCCATGGCTTATCCACTTACCAGAACGACTGCTCATCCCACTATTGAATCTTAGTGAATAGTAGTATTCTACAACCAACATGGTATTCTATTAGTGATTATACACTATTATAGAACATCGTCGTCGTTTTATTACATTTTAGCCGGCAGGATGAAAAATGAACCGGCGTAAAACTTTTGAGAATAAGCTGCATGCTCTTCATACACTTACAGTTGTTCCTACATTTTTCCTGGTATTGTTTTCATCTTAACATTTAATACAGAAAAAAATAACTATGATATCTTCCATCTAAATGGTATGTCCAAGACTGAAGATGGATGGGATCAGCTGCTGTGTGTTAATACTAATATTGTAATTTTGTTTCCTGCAATAAGACTCAATGTGTGTTACTAACAGTCAGAGTTTTTGAGATGTTAGCTGCACGCATCTTTAACCTCATCTGCGTCTACTTCCACCCATGTTACGACGAGATGGCCTGCATGGAAAAACATCTTCATGTGCATAAATGATAAACCTTTCAGCAGAAAAAAGATCGTCTTATAAAGTTTTGTTTGTAATTATGTGTGGTATCTACATCTACAAATATTTTAAATGTGAAATATACCTCGCATTCTAGTGAGAAACGTTTCAACTGAGAGATATGCAACCAAACTGTGAGATATGCAAAATAAAAATTACAAAAGATCACCTGCATGAAATCAATTCAACATCATTTTCTTTTATTTATTTATTTACTGTATTTTCTAGGTAAAAGTGCATAAATATTTTGATAAATTTTCATTTCATAATAAATGAACACCTGCTGTGTGGTTGCGAAACTACGGTATATTCCATCAGTAATACAAGATAATTGAAATTTGCACCTGTGAGTCGTATCTACGAAGTGCTTTATTTTTTGTTTAGTTTAATAAAAAATTAGGTATTTGAACAAGGCCACATCGAACATGTCTGTAAGTTATTATTTTATTTGTTTATTGGATAAGAAATTTTAATAATCATTTCTTTGTTTAAATTCTTGATTTTTTCTTTCTCTTTTATTACAGATATTAAAAAATAAATGTGTTCTTAATTTATAATTGAAATTTTATGCTCATAGAAATTTTATTTAGTTTTAAAGGTGTTATTTATTTATTTATTTATTTTTTTTAAATCGAAAGATGGATTAATTTGTTGTTAAAAAAAAATTCTCTGTTGCTAAAATTATTTTCAATACGTAAAGAAAAGTATTTTTGTTCTTAAAATTATTTGTTATTTCCCATGTATGGAAAACCGATATTTATTATTTTATTACTTATTTATTTATTATTTATTTATTTCACATGAATTCACACAGAATTGATTTATTTATTATTTATTATTTTTATTGTTATTTATTGAAGTATTTGAAGTATAGTAATTGAATTTTAATAATTGAAGTATAGCATTTAAAAATTTTTCATATGAATTATCCTTCTTATATGCTATTAAGATCAGGATTAGTAAAAGAAGAAAAAATGTCAGAAAATAAACTTGATATTGTCCCTTTTGAATTTGGGTTGGGCATGGATATATTTAAATGGTTTAAACATTTTGATCGAGAATGTTCGGTAGAAAAGAAAGATAATGAGTGGAAACACCAAAATATTTCAAAATATTTAAAGGGGGAAGCGCTAAAAACTTATATAAATGATTGTTTGGATTGTGCTACTTATGAAGAAATTGTCGAGATTTTAAGTGAAAAATTCATTCAAGTTAGAGTTCCAAAATTTTCTGAATTTACTTCCTTAAAGTTAAATGATCTAAGTGATTTGGATTCTTATTTTAGAAAGAAAGTTGAGATTGGAAGGCAACTTCAGCTTGAGGAAAATTTAATTATACAGGGATTAATTGATGGCCTTCAGCCGTAGTATCAGAATTGTTTGATGGTTAACCCTCCTTCCAATACTCGTGAATGGTTTCGCATTGCTAAACAATTAGCAGCGATTCCAAATCATACCTCTAATAACGGCAATAGAAATTTTCAACAAACTAGACCAATGCACAATCCCAATCCTCAGCCCAGACATTGGACTCGACCTACTCCAAACAATCCATCCCAAAATTTTAATCCTAGGTTTTTCACTCCTAGAATGCCTGCAACTCATTATCAAAACAATTACCCTAGTCGTCCGTGCAGAGTATGTTTAAACAGAGGCATAGAAAATGCATATCATTGGGAGAGGAGTTGTATATTTAACACAAATTCCTGTCAAGCTCAAACTCCTGCTCATATTCAACCACCCCCTACTAATAATATTTGACAATTAATCATCCCTGGATATGTGGGCAATAACAAAGTGTATTGTGTGGTGGATAGTGGATCAACTGTCTCAATTCTACCCCTCAAATTTGTTCGATATTTAAATGGTAATTTACATAATGTTACCCCTATTACTATTAGACAGGCACAAGGAACTCTCACAATTAATAAATCGTGTCGATTATGTATTAAATTTGGTAATATAAAGCGATATGTTAATTTTTTAGTAAGTCAACTTGATTTGGACTATGCTATTTTAGGTTTACCTGATTGTGCCAAATTTAAATTAAAAATTGATTGTGCAAAAAGCCAGGTGTTACAAGACAATATTTCGTTAAACCCATATGTCAACATATCCAGTGATAACTTAGAATTGCTTCATTTTGATATTATAAAAAATGATACTACTGTGCAACCCGATTATGGAAATACCATAACTCCTCAATCCTTGTCGCGAACTAATAATGATGATTATAATCTATTGGGGGATCTGAATGCTATTCAAAATAAAAATGTAAGGGAACTTTTAAGGGATTATTTAGATATTTTTGCAAAAAATAAATATGATGTAGGGAGAATTAATATTGAACCTCAGCGTATTTATCTTAAATCTGACCTACCAATATCTTTGAGGCCTTATCGTACATCCACTGCTGATGAAAAAGAAATATCTCAGCAAATCCAATCATTATTAGCTGCTGGGTTAATTAAAGAAAGTTATAGCCCCTACTCTTCTCCAGTTACGTTAGTAAATAAACGAGATGAAGGTAAAAAAACCCGAATGTGTGTTGACTACCGAAAATTAAATTCTATCATGAAAAATGACGCTGAACCTTTACCCCGAATAGATGAAATTTTAGACAAATTAAGTGGTGCCCAATATTTCTCTACACTAGATTTAGCCTCAGGCTATTGGCACATACCTATTCACCCAGCCGATTCCGAAAAGTTAGCCTTTACTACTAATTGTGGGCTCTGGGAATGGAATGTTCTCCCCTTTGGTGTAAAGGTAGGCCCCCCAATTTTCAACAGGACAATTAGAAGAATTCTTACAAAATATAATATAGACTTTGCTTGTTATTATTTTGATGATATAATTATTTTTTCTAAATCAATAGATGAACATATACAGCATCTCATCCAAATTTTTGATTTATGCCGAATAGAAAATATTAAATTAAAATTATCTAAATGTACTTTTGCTCAAAAACAAATCAATTTTCTAGGGTATGAAATCCAAAATGGAACTTTAACTCCAGCTAATACTAATATAGAAACGATTAAAAAATTAAAACCTCCTACTAACACTAAAGAATTACAAAGATTTCTTGGTTCTATAAATGTGTATCATAAATTTATTGACAAATATGCTGAAATTAGACACCCCCTAAATAAATTACTTAAGAAAGATACTATTTGGGAATGGAATACTGAATGTCAAAACTCTTTTCAAAAATTAAAAGATGCCCTCATTGCTAAACCAATTTTAAAGATTTATGACCCAAAATTACCCCTACACATGTTTGTTGACGCTTCTCAGGTAGCGGTAGGTGCAGTTCTTAAACAACCCGACCATAATAACTTTTTACATCCAATTGCTTATTTTTCTAGAGGATTGAGAAGTTATGAGAAAAATTATTTCATTACCGAACTAGAGTGTCTTGCTATCATTGATACTTTAGATAAATTTTATCATTACTTTCACGGTGTGCAATTTACCATCCATACTGATCATGCATCTCTTGTTTGGTTAAAAAATGTCAAACATTTAAGAGGTCGATTATTTAGGTGGTCATTGAAGTTAAGTATGTTCGATTACAAAATAGAGTACTTAAAGGGATCTACAAATGTCGAAGCCGACATGTTGTCCCGAAACCCTATTTCTCATTTTTGTAAGCCCCTTACTTTTCTTCTTGACGTTAAAGAGATTATTGAGATGCAAGAAAAAGAAAATGTGTGTGGATCAAATTATATTAATGACAATGGACTGATTATAGTTAAAAGAAAAGGTTTTCGTAAAGTGGTAGTTCCCATGTCCCTAAGAAAAAAATTGCTTAATGTTGCTCATGAACAGTTTGGTCACCCTGGTGTTCAAAAAATGCAAAATTTAATTTCTCCTAACTATTATTGGCCAGATATGACCCAAGACATTACTAACTTTGTTAAATACTGTGATATTTGCCAGAAAAATAAAAAACCTAGACAGAAAAAATTTGGCTTATTACAAGCTATGCCCACTACAGATCAACCTTTTGACTGTCTGTCTGTTGATACTGTAGGAGGGTTCAATTATTATAATTCTACAAAAAAATATCTCCATATTATAATAGACCATGCCACAAGATATGTTTGGGCATTTCCTTCCAAAAGTGTCACTACAGAAACTTATACAAATTGTCTGAAACAAATTTTCAATATCAAAATCCCTCAACAATTATTCTGTTTTAGTAAGATTTCAAGTGTACAGTCCCCTCAAAAAATACTTAGTGACAGGAATGCTGCTTTTACTTCTTCAAGATTCAAAAAATTCCTGCGAAATCATAATATTAAACAACGTTTGACCACTGCCCATCATCCACAAACGAATGGGAAATGTGAAAGAGTAAATCAGACAATAGTAACTAGATTAAAATGTAAAGTAAACTCCACTACCTCTAAAATTCCCTGGACTAAGCTTTTAACTGAGGTAATTAATGAATATAATAATACACCCCATTCTATTACCAAATTTCCACCTGCGTACTTGCTTTTTGGCCAATTACCCTATGACTCCCCCTTACAACAAAATTATTATCCCCCTGTTCATGAAGCACTTAAAATTGCTAAAACAAGAACTGATGAATTTCATTTAAAAAATAAAAGATATTATGATAAAGATTATATCGAACCAAAATTTAAAATAGGAGATCTAGTTATCTATGAAGAATTTCAGTACCCTAATACTAGAAAGTTGTCACAAGTATTTAGTGGCCCTTATAAAATTCTTAACAAATTATCCGAAGTAAATTTTGAAATTGATAGGCAAAACCAGTTCAAAAGTTCAGAAATAGTACATGTATCTAAATTAAGGCCTTATTATTCCCCTGATAAATTTAAATTAAGTCATGAGCAACAACCCCCTAATCAACAACAACAAACTCAGGTAAAAACTGTAGCTTAAACTATATCTCTAGTTCATCATTTTATAATTTTTCTCTTAAACAGTAAATTTCTTTTCATATTTTAATTCAGATAATATCCTGTAATTCTCACAGAATGGCAATGATATCTCTTGACTGCAGCGAGAGTGTCACTTGTCTGGAAATTTTTATATTTGTTTATTTATGCCGGCGTAGACGAACAAAGTGGAAATTTCTTATTCTGTACTGAATTACTCTACTTAGAATATTTTTTTTTTCTCTTTCAACTGAACCTATTTGTAATATTAAATTTAATCTATCAATTATTAAATTAATTATTTGCCAAGTAACAAAATTTTTATCACTTTATTTTAATATATTTTTTTTTCTTTCTCTCTTTCTTTGCTTCTGCATTCCAGTCCAATTACATGTCAATTATAATATAATTTTGTTTCTTTTTCTCTTTCCTACTTGCATCTTGCAATGTTTTATCACACCGAGAGAATATTTATTGCGTAATTATTTGACATGAATAGATCTTGTTTTTTATTTTTATCATTTATTAATATTTCTTTTTAAGAATCTTAGTAGTTTAAAGGTCACGTGCATTCTCAAACATGAACAAAATTTTTATTTATCTTTATTTTATTTTAATTTATCATATTATATTTTAATTTTTTTTTGTACATATTCCTACTTAATCCTGTACTCGGATTACCAGATTAAGTAAATGATTTCATAGTTGATTGCATTTTTTATTTTATTCCACTTCTCTCTATATTTCATCCCAAAAATATGAGATGAGATAAACGAGATTAAGTATTTAAAGAATGTCTTTTGTGATATTTATTATTACTTATTAAGAGATTTACTTATACCCATTATGAGATTTACTTACACTTATGATATTTATTATTATTGATATTTTTCCTTATTATGTTTCTTAATTATATTGTTTATTATTTACATTGTTAAATTTTATTATTACTATATTATAAAATGTGTTATTAATTAAAAATACAATTATAAAAGTATTTTCACAAAGATTCCAAAATGGAACTGTTATGAATGTTCAAGGACTTACTCACACAAAAACTGAACTAATATTATAATGTTAGCTGATGAATTTGGACAGTTAAATGAATTAGACATCCTTAAAATGAGGTAATGAACTATGCCATTCCAAATATGACTTTAAGAGGATTTTTGAAATAAACTTTTAAAAATTGATTTCTAGATTTGACATTGTTAAAAAAGAATTTAACGTTATTGTTTTTCATTTTTATGTTTCATTTTTATGTTATTACTATGGGTAATTGCTTATATTTTCAAATTACTTTTTGATGCGTATTTTAAACAAGATTATATCTTGTATTTGTATTGAAGCCTATTTTATTGTATTTAAATTTGAAGTTATTCCACGCATCACCTTGGTGTTTTTAAATTTGAATTCTATATTTATATAAAAAAGAAAAATTAATTTAAATTTTTTTTTTTATTCAGTATCTAATTATTATTACTTATATCAACAACTTCGTGAGCTAAGTCTGCATCATCTCCCTTTCTGTGAAATTGCAGGTCTCAGACCTACTTTTTCACCCGTCTTTCTGGGAGGGGGGATTTGTAATAAAATAAAAAAAAAAAATTTGCGCCATTTTTTTTTATTCTCTCTTAGCTTCAATTCTAAATTTGTGGAACATATTTCAATCTTAGTTTCGTCTTGTAACAGCTAAAATTCTTTTTCTTACTTTAGTTATTAATAAATTATTTCTTGCTTCTCAAAAAGGCGGGAAGTATTTCGTAAGCTTTTTACTTTCTGGCATATTCCTGCGATTTTAATTTTATTTTTTATTTTTTAACATCGCGTGACAAGTGTTACTACGCGTTGCTAAAGGGCTTAGTGTTCCGAGGAAAAAATATAGTTCTTGCCAATAGACCGCCTATTACGGCCAATTAGAATTGATCATTTTGTCCGTTAGAGGCTCGAGTCCATCCTGATTGGATTTTTAAAATGATTGACGCGGAGTAGGAGGGCGCTAGTTTTGTCGTGAAAATGATTTTTTCATTTGGTTTTTCAGGAGAGTAGAATGCACCTTTTCTTTAAACTATCAAGACGCGCGTTTTATTTCTCCGCTGAATTAGAAATGTCATTTTTTCCGAGATTGTAGAACGCCGGAATGTTGCAGCTTAGTGAGCGAAGGCCGTAGTGATAGATGTGTGGAACGGTGATCTGTGGAGTAACTTAAGTTCGTGCTCTAAATAATAAAGAACTAAAACACTGATTTTCTTGCATTGTTATTGGAGAAACTCCTACGAGAACAAATCCATGGCTTATCCACTTACCAGAACGACTGCTCATCCCACTATTGAATCTTAGTGAATAGTAGTATTCTACAACCAACATGGTATTCTATTAGTGATTATACACTATTATAGAACATCGTCGTCGTTTTATTACATATATATATATAAATAAAGAACCACCACAAGACTTCCTGATTGTTATGACTTCAAATTAAATTTTTATTTCATCATGTGATTAGCGATATTCAGGGAGGAGAAGGTGTTAAATCAACATAAATAATTCGGTTTTAATGTACAGAATTTTTATATAGTAATTTTATTCTTTATTACCACAATACACTTATTCATTTACTTAATCGCTTTCAAAATAGGCTCCCTCAGAACATACACACATGCCTCTTCCCGCGTATTTTCATTAAATTGACATTCGTAATTTCCTTTTGAATTTACTATTATTATGGTATATCTTGGATTTATTTTTGCACTGATATTTTAGTGGGATAAGTAATAGTTAGGACAAGCTATTTATGTTATCCTAATATCCAAATATCAATAGTTAACTACCAAGGAGAAATAAATACATCTGATGGTTAGTTGTGGATGGTTGGTTTGTGTCCTCTATTTAAAATCTAATGCATAACTTTTTTCCGAAAAAAAATTTTCATCTTCCTTCTTTAATATCCTGTTTAGATTATGACGTAGACTCTTTGAAGATGTTATCGAAAAATTGTCCATTCCACTAATTAGTTTACTAAAATATCCTCAAAATAAGCATATTTGGTGACTGTTAAATCTAATGGGCAATCAATCATCAATGTGTTCACTGGTAGTGACTAAATAGCTAACGTGAATTGGCCGTACCAATTATACTGGCCTCGAAAAGTTAAGGTCCAATATATTTTTCGAAGATCACTTAAAAAAATGACAGTAATAATAAACTTCATAATTTATATGAATGATAACAACGAACTCAAAAAAACTATGGAAAAACGAGAGCTATCACTTTTATTTTACAAAAAAAAAAAAAAAAAAAAAAAAAAAAAAAACCGGGTATAGTATGTGAATGAGCGAAAAATATGCAAATATCAAGCTTTCGTAATTTTGTGTGTAAGTTTTGTTGATTTTCAATTGTTGTTGGCAGTTTCGTTGACAATAGCCAGTAGAATTATGGCAATGTCTTAGGCTGTTTGCCCGATTCGCTAATGGAGTATTCGAAAAAAAAATTTCACTCTCAACAACTTGGCATTTTTTAATACATTTTCAGATTCTTTTTTCAAAGTAAGAACATGAAACTTCCAGAGATGATTTTTGAAGAAATGTGGTCGCTCGGTTCACAAGTTCACTTTGACAGCATTTTTTTGCTATATTTTCTACATTTCTCAAAAAAAAAAAAAAAAAAAAAAAAAAAAAGCACGGCACATTGTGTATTTTCTAAATAAGAGAATTTGTCAGTTTGATGCGTTTGTGAGTAAAAATGAATCAGAAAATAAAGTAGTTTTGATTGGAATACCCCATTAACCCTTAAATGCATAGGATAGAACGCGTTCCAAAAAATGCGCAATTCAAAGAATCAGAACTCATACCAGAAAAATCTAAATAGTAAATTTTTCTTTATTTAATCACGAATGGTCTGTTATTAAGTAAAGTGAAAATTGCTCTTTTAAATTTCTGGTGAGAATACGGAACATGTGAATAAAAACCCCAATAAATCGGGAACACTTATGGTATCGAAAATGATACAATCTGCATTTAAGGGTTAACCATTTTGCGACGGGAACCTTTTACGAAATTTTTAATGTTTTGTCACCGGTTTTTAAAAATATAAATTTGTGCCTTATTAAATCGAGAAATTGCTCCGATAAAATCAGGTAAATTTTACAATAAAATTTTACAGATGGGGATAAACACGGATTCTTAAGCCTTTTGTTGGGACACTTATACGTATCGCTCGTCCTCAAGGGTTTAAGGTGGCAGTCAGTCAGATGGATAGATATGGAGTTGTCACCAGTTGATACTGCTAGACGTCTCAATATGTTTCGCAATATGGTAAAATGACTCTGATATCAATATCAATCAGAATATTCTGCATCCAGCCAACATGTTCGAGGCCGATCACGAATTTCAAACCTGCACAAGATTGTTTTCTAGCGTTTTCGAGACGAAGGATAAGACGCACTACTTCTTGCAGCTTGTTGCAGACCGCTTTGTATAGTCCAAGAGCCGAAAGCTCAAAAACTTATGTTATCGAGCACAAGAAAAAAAAAACCCTTTATTTTATGGAAGAGTAGTAATAGGGGAATCTAATGATCCATGTCTGTTGGAAGTGAAGTGGTTCATAAGCTAAAAATTAATAGCACTAGTGGCTCACTCGTAGGTTTATCATTGTGATTTCCTGCTTCCAGTTTTCCATGTTTTCATACATTTGATTGTACAGCAAAAACGATGTTTAATCGATGTTTAATCAGCTTAATCGGATGCTTTTTGCAACAATTACTGTGGAGAGAAAAAAAAAAAACAGATTGAAACCAAAAGCTTTTTGTGTCGCCATAGTAATTCTACACTAGCGTTTAGGCAACTATAGTAGTTCGTAAGCTGCTGTTCCGTCGGTTTAACCGTTCGGAATTTTCCGTGGTTTTCTCCAAACCTTGGACTTTCTTGCATAAAAACAGGTTAGATTCCCTTAGAAAGACCGCCAAGGAAGGTATCTCCCCCTTTATTCTTCCTATCCATATGTAGATAATTATCTACATATGGATAAGTATTATAGATTAGGTATTATAGATTTTGACTACCAATTGGTAGTCAAAATACAACCACTAACCAAAACTGCTATTTCACGCTATTTAAGCCGTTGTAAGGCAGGAATTGCAGCATAAAATCTTTACAATGATTTTAAATGTATATATACATGATTGACAGTTATGATCACCAATTTTATCCTTCAAATTAGATTTTAATTGCTTTGTGAACTGTGCAGCGCTGCTTTGCAAATATGTAATAATGTCTATAGAAGAAACGTTATTAATTAACAAGAAGCGTAATCCTTCTCGAAAAAAAAAAAATTAACTTTTTGTCGGGCGCGTATATTTTCATCATACGAGCAGGCGCGCGTTGTAAATTTGACAACAGGAGGACAACATTCAATTATTGCTGTTTTGTTTTAATTTTACAAATAATTTAACATACAGATATCATATAAGTTTTCTCTGCTCACAATTTATTAAAGTATTCTTCAATACATTTAGATTAATTTTGTTATAACATGTTAAAGGAGGCATGAATTTTGTTTTCAAGAAAAAAGAAAGTGAATGTTGTACTTTTTACAATGGCGTGCCCGCCGGAAGGTTAAAAAAAAATTATATATCTTTCTGTGTGCAACTGTGAAAAATCTCCTCATGCTATTGTTCTGTTCTTTTCGATTTATTTAAATTTATTTTTTTTGAAAATTTTTGAACATATATTACCTTACATTTTTAATCAAGCCTTTTATCATTAGTGAATAATGTCCTATATTACACAGGCTTACAAAAAAAAAAAATTTTTTTTGGTACCTGAGATTTTACAACTGATTTTGGATATTTTTGGGACGCTGATTCCAAATATGCAATCAGTTTTTCTCTATCAGCTCTACTTTTTTAGATATGCAAAGCGAACTAAAGATTTTTTAGAACTAAAGTGACCTTGAACACTTAAACTGACCTTATGATACATAGCCCTGTAACGACGCTCAAGGCAATTAGAAGGACGTTGAAATACCACAAAATCTTGAAAAAAAGAATGTGCAAGCAAAACTGAAGATCTGCGCATCCTTTTGATTTCGCGCAGCTCATCCATAAAGCCAAATGTAAAAGCCTCCAAGAGATAAGGTTAGTTTTAGAGTTCGCTCCATGGAAACAAAACTGGCTTTCTTTGACTTTCTAAAGTTTTTGAACTTCTATGATATTTGTGTTTAAGGTAGAATTCGTATCAATTTAACGTAAAACTCGTAGGTTTGTAGATTGTTCTGTTTGCGTTGTAGAATGGAATTTAAATGAGTTCAAGTAGAAAAAGTTGTATAAATCATCCAGATAAGTTTTGCTACATATGCGGAGAATAAAAGTTGAAAAAACACAGAAAATATGTTACAGACTTTGTAAAGAGAGCTTATCTTGGATACTTTGGGGTTAGACTTGGTGATCAGGATAAAATCTGCGCCCCGCAACAAGTCTGTAAAACTTGTACAGAGCATTTATGACAGTGAGCTGACGGAAGAGAATAAGTCTCAAATTCGGTTTACCAATGGTTTAGAGAGAACTCCAAAACCATTTCTATGACTATTATTTCTACCTAGCACTGGAATACTATTTGAATTAATTTAAACAATTGCAATAAGAAAACTTATCCTGATTTAGTGTCTTCAAGTCCCCACTTCCTCACTCAGAGGAACTACCGATCCCAACGTTTCATCAGCTACCAGAGCTTAGTGAGGATGAATATTGTCCTTCTGATCATCTTTTAGATAGCTGTGAAGGTAACAGTGATTATGAGGAGACGTCATCAATGCCTAAATTTTTCAACCAGGTTGATTTAAATGATTTCAAAAGAGATTTCAATGTTTTAAAAGAAGCTTCTGAATTACTGTATGGTTTCAAGATTAAAAGACAAAAATTTATTAGAACAAAGAGCCAAATTTACATTTTATCACACAAGACAAAATTGTCTACTACTCTACTTCTCTTAAAAAAACAATCTTGTATTTTGTCATGAATTTAGAGGACTGTTAGAAAAATTGGTTCTTCCTAAATAAGGTACCCTGGGGTAATAACGCCACGTTAAGGTTCTACCAATTTTCACGGCTTAGTTTTAGATTATATTTTTCAAACAAATAAGGATCTGATACAGCAACTCATTGACTATCTATATAAAATAAAATAATTTAACAGATATGTATTCATAAAATGTAATGGCGTTTTTTCTTCACCAATGCTATTTGGCGTTAATACCCACCTATATGGGTAATAACGCCATGCAAACAAAACTATAAAATAAGATGGAATAATGGCATGTAGATTGCCCAATTTTAAAAATACAAACTCTACAGCTCTAGAAATTGACAAATTGCAATCTAAGCTATTGAAAATGTACAATTTTTTTGTGATTCTGAAAGAAAAAGAAAGGTGTGGTGGTGGCGGGGGGAGGAGGCAAAAGAATATCAGATTCTAAGCTACGTTTTGCTTAAAAATGACCATTTAAATAGAATTATTAGAAACATTGCACGGATTATTTGAATCGGTATTTATATTCCCATGTATGCATTCTATGCGATAGAAAATATTGATTTTTTTGTTAAAGTGAAAGAAAAAGGAGTGAGGGGGAGCTTCAACAGAATATAACACCCTGTGTCTCTCTTTGCTTAAAAAGATCCGCTTAAATACGATTATAAGAAACATTGCATGGTTTTAACCATTCATAATGTAATATTTTAATCGTGTGAAGTTTTATAATAACTAGAGTTATATGTAATAAATATTTTTGTTAAACCTTAACTGCTGTTAGCGTCTCACATACCGCTGAGTTTTTCAAGTTTCAGAGTTTAACTTGCAATTTTTAGTTTAACTATAGATACCGGGAAAATTTTGTTTCGTTTTTAGTCCCATTACTATCTCTAGAGACTTTTGAATAGCTGAATTTTATTTATAATAGTCCTGTATATAAGGTTCAATACAAAAATAATATTCTAAAAGTTAATTTAACATTTTATTCATCGTTAGATTAAGCGGTCTGACAGGCCGCTCACAGTAAGTTATGCGACAATTTTTATCACAGCAGTTAAGGGTTAATACTATTATAGTAATCTAGTAAATAGTTTTTAACCCATAACTCTACACTAATGCGGATTCTCCAAACCTACAGTTAAATTGTCGACGTTTTAAAGAACATGCTTTAATAAATTTTTAATAAATTGAATAAAATTTTTGATTAAAAAATATTATCCCAAAGAGATATCTTATTTAATTTTATACATAATTCATATGGTTATATATTATTATCTCTATATTAGCAACAAAATTAGCCTTTAACTGCTGTTAGCAATCTGACTGAACACTGTACCTCCTCCCCCCCCCCCCAAAAAAAAATAGCGTTTAACTTGTATTTTCCAGTTTAACTATAGTTACAACTGAAATTCTCTTTCGTTTGGAGTTCTCGTAATATTGTTAGAAATATTTGAATAGGTTAAATTTAATTAGAATTAATTCTGTACAAAAAGTTTAGCGCAGGAACAGTATTCTATGATTTTTAATCATGGATCGCCTTTTAACCTTTAACTAATTTTACCGGTCTCGTAGACCACTATTTTTCTTTTAATTTTTTAGTTTAACTTGTAATTTTCAGTTTAACGGCAAACACTACCGAAATTTTGTTTCATTTGGAATTTTAGTACTATCACCAGAGACTAAATAGGTGAAAAAAAATAGGTTAAGTATAATACCCTTGTATAAAAAGTTTAGTGCAAAAACACAATCCTATGAGTTATTCCCGCCTTTTATTCATCTTTCAATTTTGCAATCTCACAAACCGCATCACATTCATACGTTACAATTTCTGTCACATCAGTTAAAGGTTAAATTTATAAAGTTTTGAAAAACCGAACGCTGAGAAAGCGGACAGTTAAAATTTCGAACTCAATTGAACAATCCAGTGGAAATTTAATAGAAACCTGATTTTGAAGATGTTTGAATTTGAATCTCGAAAACATTTTGATATAGTTTTATTTACAAGAATTAAAAATTATTTTTTACATTAGTAAAAAAAATATATATATAATATAATATAAAATAAAATAGAGATATTATTTTGAAGTATTGGGCACCCCCCGCCCCTTAATCTTACCATTTCAACAATGATGATAATGCTGTCCCATATTAATATATAAACCCGCTTCGGATATAGTTTGGCCACTGTTGGGAATCAACCGGGGTAATAACGCCAATCCCTGGCGTTATTACCCCGGGATTAGGATTGCGCAGTAAATCCTAAAGTACAAATTATCTCGAGAAGATATCCAAAATCTTCTACAACAATTTTAAAGTACATGAAATACACTACAAATTTATGTAATAAACAAAGTATTTCCGGATAAAAAATATAGTCTTCACATCAAAAACCTTATCTCGTAAATTTTAGATCAAGCGTTAATTTTAGTTGCTTGTAAAAACAATAAGACCTAAAAATGAAACAAATTAACTTGAAGCTGTTTTTTGCGATTTATATTACTCAAAACCCTTCTGCGCAGAGCACATGGGTGTCATTTACCTGATTATTTCATAATTATGCAAAATATAAGCACTTGGCGTTATTACCCCGCCTGGCGTTATTACCCCAGGGTACCTTATTCTCCAGATGATTGCCCTTGGACAACGAAGAAGTTACACAAAATACTATTGTTTTTCTATTTTTGGGATAGCAGGGATAAAACACACCACTAGATTAGAAAAGAGAGGCCTAAGAAAGAAAACATGGATGTTGGAGAAAGGAATGTCATTAATAACACTTTAGTTGGGCGAAAGAAAATCATACTTTCTGCACTGCATATCAAGCTCTGTCCTATGAAGCAGTTTGTGTAAATTCTCCGTAAGAACAGGTCATGATTTGCATATATAAGGTAAAAACACCCGAATTGAGTTATGAAGATATTAAAGCAGGAATGTTTAACGGACAACAAATAAGACAACTGATTAAGGATCTTGCTTTCGTAAATTCAACGAATGAGGCTGAATAAAAAGCCTGGACTTTTTTTGTGGCAGTTCACAAAAACATTCCGGGCAAATGCAAAAGAGAAATCTATGTAGAACTGGTAAATGAAAAGTATAATAGTTTTAAATCTCTTGGGTGTACTAGAAGCATTAAACTGCACTATTTACATTGCCACTTAGAGCATTTTCTTGAAAATAAAGAAGACACAAGTGATAAACATCCCGAAAGATTTCATCACAATATTAAGACTATGGAGGACCGCTACCAAAAAAGATGAGATATGCAAAGGGTTTCAGATTACAGGTTGAGTTTAAAAAGACACTGTTCTAAAATATATTCCAGAATGTCACGGAAAAGAAGCTTCCGAAGCATTCAATGAGTATCAGTTTCATCAGTGACGTTTTTCTCTATTTTTGTGAGTAAAAATATTTGTACAATATAATTAAAAAATTATTATTTCAATATGTGCATATCGTAGTAATAAAAACTAACATTTGTGTATTATAAAAAATAAAAATCTGTATTTATTTTATTTTTACATACATTTTTTAATACATGGATTTACCTTAAAATGATGAAACATATTTCACAAAAAGTTGTTTATCTAAAAAAACTGAGCTGATACAGAAAGATTAATGCCATATTTGAATTCAGGACATCAAATTCATATAAAATCAGCTAAAAATACCCCGGCACCAAAACAGCTGTTGACCAGTGTTATTATTCAGCAATGTTATATCTAAAATTTCCAAGAAATTAATTATCTTTATAGGTCTTAATTGTCTGAATTACATTAACTTTAGTTCGTTTAATTAAGTAATGAAAATATTTTAAATAAGAAATAATTAAAGAATAATGAGAATAATGGTTTCTTCTTGAAAATATGATGTATGATATATTTACTATATTTTGAAATCTTATGCAAATATCATTAATTCGAACAGTAAATCAATATCAGTATTCTAAAGAAATTAAATGGGTAAAATTAATTGCTCTGAGATAATTATGTGACGTAATTCATTTATCATAATAATACATTTTCTTTCTAATTGTAATGAGAATATATATCTTCACCCTACTTCTTTTTGTAAATAATTTTAAATAAATTATTCCGATAACCCTTTCGGGGCTGGTGTACTATTAATAGTACATGTCTTTTAATGGAGTATTATTTTGTTTTAAGAAATAATTTTGCTATTATTTAAAAATAATAATGTTAGTATTATGTCTATGCATTTATTACATGACTTCAGTTTTGTTTCGGCATTTAGTAATAATAATGACTATTATTATTTACTTAATTATCTTTGCGCCATTTGCGATTCTTTTATTTTAAACATATATTTCACTTTTTAAATTTAAAATAAAAGTTATTTTACTGAAAAATCCTGTGAAATAAAGCGTAAAAAATATTAAAAAGTTGCAACATAAGTTAAATCTCATTGTAATACAATATTCTCTAAACATCTCCAAAAATTCTTGCTTAGCCTATTGTCATATGAATATTACCTGAATTATACCGCAAAACAACAACATTCGTTATCTTCCAGATAGTTAAATATTCGTTAAACACTAATTAATCTATTTAGATTGCTAGTGTTAACGTTATGAACGCAAAAGTAATTTTTTCTAAAAACTGAAAAAAAAAAAAAAAAAAAAAAAAAAAAAAAATCGGATCCGAAAGGGTTAAATTTTGATTAAATATTACATAGTAATTTTTTTTAGTATGCTGAAAAAACTTTTTTAAAGTCCGTATTTATTTATTCATTGTTTACTTTAAAATAAATGAACTTTAAACTTTCCTTTAGCATGCAACTGACACTGCATGTACATGTAACTGTAAACACATTTTCTACCTTATGTTATACATTCATTCAAACATTAGATATCGTGTAACATTATTATAAGCGTCTACATTTTAACAGCGAAAATAATTAATCTTTTATTCAGATTTGTATACGTAACAATCATGAACGTCTTCTAATTATTAGTCTAGAACATAAAATTTAAAGGTACAAGATAAATAATTACCTTCAATTATATTAATTACATGAAGTTGTATCAATTTAAATTGACTTAAATTAAATTAAAAAAATTAAGTACATACAAAAAATGATACCAAAATCTATTAGTTTTCTCCTAATTACGATTCATAGTTTAATTTAGTACAATTTTTAATTATCCATAAATATTGTTAATTATAATCTTACATCGTACTTTCTAACAAAATGAACAAATAAAATATAATTGTTTTCTGATCGAATTATTATCAGTTAATTATCAGTTAATTTATAGGACAAATACTGTTTCAAAATACATGTATAGCACATTTTACATAGATCCTTTTGTTAAGGATTTTTTAGAAAAAACATTTTGCATATAAAGAAGTCCGAATAGCACTTGCAAAATATTAGGAAAACAGAAACTTTACAATTACTTAAAAAAAAAAAAAAAAAAAAAAAAAAATAGATATGCGTAGTATATTAGGACGAATTTTCATATACATTCAATGATAATTATAAACATGTGAAAAAAAACTTTTTGCTGCATTATCTCTTTAAATGCGTCATACTTTTATTTTTAGCTCATACTATTCGTTCATAGCCTGAGAGCTTATGTGCCCGTCCGTTCTGTGTGTTCGTTCGTGCGTAAAGCGATAACTCATGATAAAAATATCGGATCCACTTGAAATTTTGTATGTAGGTATATCCTGACAAAGCGCTTCCCTGATTAGTTTTTGGAGTTCATTCGATATGTATAAGAGGGGGAACGGGGGGCTGATGCCCCTCCCGTTGGTTGATATAAATGGGATTTTCATGCAGAATTAAGTTTTCGTTCAAAATTTAGATTAGGATCATTCTGATGAGGCGATTCAGTGACTGTTATTAGGTGTTCATTGAATAAGTATAAATAGGGGGAACAGGGGTTCTAATCCCCCCCCCCTTTATTTATATAAATGGGTTTTTCAAGCAGAATTTTCAGATTTCGTTCAAATCTCTGAATAGTTTTGGAAGTTTAATGGTTAAGTATAAAAGAGGAAGATAACTCCTTTTAAATTATATAAATGCTAAATGGGTTTTTATTAAGAATTATCTCATTTGCTCAGAATTTAGGATATAGATTTTTTTATGATAAAGCATGTCTTTGATAGTATAGGAGGTTCAATGATTAAGTATAAAAAAGAGGAAAGGGGAGAGCTGTTTCCCCTTCTTAATTTTTTTTCGAACGGAATTAACCCTTGAAAATATAAGGCTTCAATGTACAATTAGTATTTGTAGCCTGTGAGCTCAATGCCATCAGTTTAACTGAGCAGTATTCTTTATTATTTGTTTATTCAGTATGATCTAACTTTTGAAATATTCACCATTTAAGGTGAAAATGAATTTTATCCATAGCACTAGACATAAGCCATTTTATGAAAACCTTTTATTAAAAAGTGTAAACAACTAGTTTTTATTAGTTAGAGACAATTACGGCAAGTTAAAATATTCCACTTTTCACCTTGTTTATTTTAGCTAATATTTTTATAAGAATTATTGTTCGTCACAGCTCAAAGATGATATTTTAAAGATTATTTTTTAGATTTTCGATTGATTTCTTTCGTCTGATCAACCAGTGGGGAAAGGGCAATTAAAAAACTATTTATTTATAATTCCAGCGTATTTCATTTTTGCCCATTACAAGATATTCATTAAGGAAAGTGGTCATCATTTTAATTTACTTCGAAAACTTAAAAGGAAAGTAATGCATTAAAAACCCGTAGCACTGACTTTATTTGATAAACTACTGGCCGGATCACCCTATAATCAAAATGTAAGAAAATACCAATTTATATTTTTTAACTCAATTGATGTTTTAAACGACTGATTCTTGTGGTGAATTTCATTAAATGAGGTATCGGAATTCCTTGTAATGTAAATAATTTTTTTAAAAATAAAAATACTACGTTAATAGCACTGTTTTTTACAGATGTCATAGTATTTTATTGTAGTTAAACATTTACATTTTAATCAAACATTTACATTTTACCAAAAGATTAAAGAATTACTCATTTTTACGTTATTTTCCTTCATAAAAACGTTTAATAGATTGCAAAAGTATTTTAATTTACTGAAAAAAGTGCAACGGGTATCGTATCCATTTAAGTGAGCTTTTATTAAGTGCGACATAGTTGGTTTTATAAAACTACCAGTTCTCAATTATAAATAATTTTTAATGCTTTTTCTTTAATTTATATACATTTTTTAATAAAATTTAACTGAAAATTTACTTAACCTAACCCATGTTCCTAAAACAAAGTTTCGAACTTGACATTCTAAATGGATTCAAATACTACATAACATACAAATATAAAGTAGCAGAAGCTTTCACACTTTCAAGAACGCAAAAACCCATCTTCTTTTATTCTTCCTTACATAATTATACTATATATTTATCAACCTAATCCACAGAAAATTAATTGGTTTCATAGATCTTAATTATATGAAGCTGCATTCATTTTTAACTCGCTTAGTTAAGTAACGAAAATATAAGAAAATCTTATTAGGAATTTTGAAAAGATGTTGGGTTTGGTGTTTTTTTTATAATCATGATTGATGGAGTAAATACTGCACTTTAAAATTATGTGTAAATCTAAATAATTAGAATCTTTATAAATAATAATTTTTACCTTAACAAGTTTTCTAAAAAATGAATAAAGATAACAGTTTTAAGTTAATTAAGACACATAATTTGTAATGACGCCATTCTTGGGTTTACACATCTTGAGAATAAATGTCATCCAAAGTTAAAACAACTGAAATCAAAAATAATTTATTTAACAAAATCAGGTAAATGAATGTGAATGATGCGACTAAATGTTGATTTGCATTATATTAAATTTAGCTTGTGGAAGTAACTTTTCAAAATAAGTCTAAGCAGTAAGCAGTAGAAAATCCAAGTTCAAAATAGCTAGATAAAGTTGTGCAGAAAACAATGTATTAAACTACTGAAATAACATTACCTTCAACAATAGCTTTATTAGTATGAAGTAAAGCCCAAAAAATTCCCACTGCATTTATATATTTTCTATTTATAGAATACATACATCTGATTTGTGTGCTCGACATGAAAACCTGCTTATAAAATATCATTAATATACAAAGACGAGACAGCGCAAGGAAATTTTACAACACGAAGGAAATGTAGCCGGGAACTTTACACAAAGATTGTGTGCAATGGAGCCAGTGGGATTCGAACCCACAACCTCCTACGCACGCAAGCGATTTTCGGCGTGGTGTTTTGACCTCTCAACCACAGAGGCCCCTTCCACTGTAGAAAACGAATCAATCTCTTTTAATCTTTTGCATTCGAAAGGTGACTCTCAGTCACTATTAGGTGACCCTCATAAATCGAAATGTCAAATTCTTTGGACACAACTAACATCTTACAGATTATTTCGCCATATTTTATCAAGGATTATGCCATCAAATAAGGCGAAGAAAATTAGTTTAAAATATCGATGTCCAGAGTATTTCGAGTACCCATGTATGCGGGACACAAGTGGTCAGTGAAAATCACCTCTCGAGTGAAAAAGGGTCATTACGGAGCCGAAACTAGAGGGGGGCAGAGGGGGCACGTGCCCCGGGCGCAACAGAACAGAAGGTGAAGAGGGCGCCAAATTAAGATTTTTTGGTGTGTTAGTTATTAAGAATGCACATATGTGAGGGGTGGGGGGTCGTCAAAATCCATGTTTGCTCCAGGCGCAAAAAAGGCTAGTTTCGGCGCTGAGGGTTAATATTGCTTCTAATAAGAAATGGGGTGCCTCTTTCGTCAGTTAGGATGAAGACAGTATCTACGAATAGAAACTCGGAAGTATCTTTCAGAATAATGCACGAACTTGGTAAGAATATATATGTAACTTTCGTTATTGGTTACTTTTAGTCATTTACTAAAGATTTTTTTTTAGACTTTCAGCTACTATTGCTGTTGTCTCGAATGATGCATTTATTATATTCTTTGAACACAGTCAAATTGTTGAGAACTAACTACTCTCTTACAAGGGAAGTCTACTTTTTTGAGAAAAAGCCTTCTGTCTGGTAATAATCAGGTGCGAGTAAAAGCCATCTCGATCATTTGGAAATTGAATGTACTGTTTTATCTCATTTAATCGCAAAAGGCAGGAGAGCTGGTATTACGTACTTCACTGAGACTGTTTCTACACGAGATCTACCGGTACCAAAATTCACAATTTTATATTCTGCAGATTCACGAGTGTAGCCCAATTAGCATAAAATTACTGTAAAGATAACCACACTTAGATTCCGACAGCCGTAAACTTAAAAAAAAAAAAAAAAAAAAAAAAAAAAAAAAAAAAAAAACGAAGACTAGAGAGCATTTTTACGTTTCAGTTTCAAATAGGATAGAACATTGTCCTTCGAAAAACTAGACCCCCGAGTCTCTGTCTATTATAAAGTCTTATTACAGTTTTTTTTTCGTAATCCTTTTTTATTAAATTTCGAAAACCATACACAAGATGACGGATTTGTTACGAATGCTCCAGAGGAAGATACAAATACAGCCGGGAATTTCACACTATGTGTTTTCAAGGGAGTCATTGGAAGTCGAATCCAATAGCGTTAGGTTCCATTATAAGAAAAACAAGGAAAATTATCTTCCATCGAAAACACTTCACATTTTGTAAAATAGAGTTACGTTCAGTGTTAATTATATTAAATTTTAAAACTGTTAAAAAACAACCCGATTACACGGAAGACATATGTAATAAAAGAAAGTTAAAAAGTTTAAAAGATTAGATTTTGATCACCTGTTGCACATTCTATAAAATTTCGAAAATTGAACGATTTGAAGCTTATGTTACTCTGTGACATCTATGCTTTGAGTGGAAAAACTGAGATAGTACCACAAAAACATAGACCGGAAGATGGAAGCACAGACAGTCA
Organism: Maratus speculifer; assembly: GCA_964019185.1. Taxonomy (NCBI): domain Eukaryota; kingdom Metazoa; phylum Arthropoda; class Arachnida; order Araneae; family Salticidae; genus Maratus; species Maratus speculifer. The sequence goes on along the minus strand of OZ025295.1, from coordinate 39,308,941 downwards.
CCTGGTCGTGTTCAGGGCAGAAATTGAAGAATTTGTTAAAATTCAATTTGCATATTAAAACGCAATCGGTCTGTCAAGTCATGTCTTGGTCGAAAACATCTGAAAAAATGATTTTAACAGTTGTCTTGTGGGTTTACTATTGTGCTCTCGGGTACCCAAAGGTATGAAAATATGGAGGGCTGGGAACAGGAAAACACAGTGGTAAACTAATGAGCCAACCGCTAAACTCGGATTTTCTGGTGATTTCCACCAAGATATGACTTGGCAGACGACTGTATTTTAATATGCGAATTGAGTTTTAAGACCCCACACTAATGAATGAAAAAGACCCGGATGATAATGTTTAGGCTATGGGGACGTTCTTTTCAAATATCTCGCTCAAATTTTATTTTTTTTACATGATTTTTTTGCATAGGATAGCTGAGGACGGTCTACAACCGGGCTAGTTTTTACTTTTTCAATTTTGGTTATATATTTTTTATATTATGATAGTTTCAATTTCAGAACCTGTTTAAACCGGTTTCAAAAGTTAAAGTAACTTGTTTATTTATTTATTTATTATTATTTTTTAAATTTGAAATCAAAATTGAAAAAGTAAAAACTAACCCGGTTGTAGATCGTTCTCAGCTATCCTATCAAAAAAAAAAAAAAAAAAAAAAAAAAAAAAAAAAATCATGTAAAAATGTTAAAATTTGAGCGAGATATTTGAAAAGAATGTCCCCATAGCCTTAACAGTCTTTTTCACTCACAAGGAAGGTCTCCATTGGGGGCATACTCAGAATTTTTTGAAAAAAATACGAATTAAACTACTCATGTAGGTAATAAAGGATCAGTGAAAATTAGCGGCGGAATTACATTATTAGATATGTAAAAAAATAAAATAGTTTGGAATAATTGGCGTGAAAAGCTGAAAGCGACGCGGGATTTGGCGAGCAGTGCATTTCCTCGCCAAAAGCAGACGATTTTAACGAATCTGAAAATTGATTTTAATTGACTTCACTGTTAAAAATCTGCAGCATTTACTGCAACGTCACTCTACTACTTTTATAGAATATCTCTCTTCTGACCAATGAGAATGCTCCATAGCACGCTGAATTGACCGTGTCATACACTGTTAAAAATCTGCTTCATTTTGTTACAACGCACTCCACCGCTTGTATATAATATCTCTATTCCAACCAATGAGAAATCTCCATTTCACGGCCAAGTAACCGTTTTCTATACAAGCAAGGGATTGCGTTGCAACAAAATGCAGCAGATTTATAACAGTGTATTTTTCAATTTGGAACAATTTTAATCAATTTAAATTGTGTTTTAAATGATAAAATATATACACTTAAAGTAAAATAAAAAAGCAAAACTAAAATTACTTAAACTAAACTTATTTAAATAAATTGAACATAGAAAGTTTTTTTTAAAAAAGTATTCGAAGCGTAAAAGCGTATTTTTCAAAATTTCTTTTTTTCGCCAACCGGAGATAAATCGCCAAATAAACGAAATTTTTATTATTTTTTTACGGCCGTTATAAAGAGGTTCCGCCGAAATTTTTTTTATAAACATATATAACTATATGAGAAGAACATTCTGTAATTTTTTCAGATTTTTCTGAGTATGCCCGTATGGAGACCTTCCTTGTCAGTAGTGTGAACTCTTAACTAATACTGAAAAATCAGCTGTGAATTCGATGAGCTGATTATCTCTGCTGTCACGTCCCGGTCTAACAGGTAACTTACTTGTTTTGATTTTTATAAAAATATTGCTCATAAAAATTTTCCTCATTCTCTGTGACCCTTTTGGATTGAAAATTCAAAAATTAAACTTTGGGAGTTAGCCAATTTTAAAGAATGCAACAAAGAGTCTATTAACAGAGTAATATATGATCCCGTAAAAACTTAATCCATGCAACTGAAACGATTTATACCTTTTGACATTTAATGCACTTTATCGTAATATTGAATTCATATTCTGCTTGACAGAAAGTATATTAATAAATATAAAGAGCCAGCCTATTTTTCCCCAGTTCATTTTATAAAAATAATTAAAAATCCTATTAATTTGTATTTAGAAAACAATAACAATAAATAAGCTTTTATAAAATATCATACATCTGATTTTTTTTACTATGATACATTATTAGTAAATTTAATAAGTTTATTGAGTAAATTATTAGTGAGTTATTACTGAGTAACAAAAATATTTTTGATTTCCATCTTTAGTCTTTTCCTTTTACATAAAAAAATTAACGTAAGTTTACCAATTTCATGAACTAATATAAAAATATTCAACTAGTATCCGACATTTATTTGAAAAAAAGTATTTTGCAAGATTAATAGAAACGTTTACAGTTCTAATAGGCGCAAAAATGCATCTTTAAGCAAGTCTTTCACGTTCAATGAATACCGTCTTCCAATTACTGTTTAATAATGTTATGTCACAAATACGTGGGAAATTAATTAGTTTCATAGATCTTAATTAAATGAAGCTGCTTTTATTTCAATTCGGTTAATTAATTAATTTAAATATTTCCAATGCGCATCAGATACAATGGGGAAATGCTGAGAATTGAGTATAATTCTTGCAAATGTGATATAAGGTGTAATTAATGTATTTTGTGATTTCGAGAAAATATAATTATGACTTGAAATACTTATCAATATTTTTATTAAGTGCAAAAATAAATGTTTACTACAAATGTGCGGTTGCATATACCGGGTAATTCAAAAGTCCGGACGAACATTAAAAATGAATAATTCGAAAACGAATCAAGATACGGTTTCCACCAAACGGATAGAATAGAAACCGGGTTTTGTGTAGCAACGAAAAAATATAGTTCTGTTGGCGACCAACGGCATCACTGGTAGCACTGAAACATGTCATCCGCCAAAATGTATCTGCCACAACGCAAGAAATGCTACTAAATGCTGTGAATGGTGTGGTGCCCAGTCTCACAGCCACACTTATAAATGATGGACAGCACGTTGAACTTTTACTGTAGTACTAATTGTAATTAAGCTGATTTGTAAACTGTCAACATTTTTTAATTTGTAAATTATCTTTTGCTGCAATAAAACACTATAGCGCCATTTGTTGGACGCCAAAAAAACTATTTTTTTGTTGTTACACAAAACCCACTTTCTTCTCCATCCGTTTGGTGCAAACCATATCTTTGTATCTTGATTAGTTTTAGAATTATTCATTTTTAAATTTCGTTCTAACTTTTGGATCACCCTATATTCTGTTTAAACATATGCCAACTATATAAATACAGTTTATTGAAATATCAAACTAATTTTTTGTTAGTAACTATGTGAGATATTTTTCCTCGACCACATCACATGAATATAACTAAAAAAATATTTAATGAGTTAATTTAAAAATTTGAGAGTACTCCGTGGCTTCTTTTTTTATATAAAGAGAAGATGCTAGTCATTTAAAGAAATGATAGGAAGATTTGTCCAAAATGTTATTATAAAATCCTGTATTCATGCGCTCATAAACTACAGTTATTATAGTTGCTATTGGCATTTGTTTCAAGAGCTTTATTGAATAAAAAGTTATCTCAAAAATTTGTGAAACTTTGCAGCGGGCGCTTTATATTTACTTTCCCAGTATACTAAAGTAACAAGCAGCGAAAAAAAAAAATTCTGTGCTGATGAGACTTTTGACTATACTTCTGAGCAATGGGACCAACTTATATGGGCTCAAGGGGCGCGAGCCCACCCAATAATTTGATATATCCATCCACCTATTATTAATTGAGCCCACCCAACATTTTTGTATTTTGAGGGAGTGACCTTTTGTCATAAAGGCACTCTAGTGTTTCTGAGATCGTGACGTCAATAATTTAACATTTTGTAGGCGTAAAAGCGACATCTATCCTCTCTTTTACTTTAACTTTCTAGAGTGTGTGTGCTCTTTCGAATTCCGCAGTTAGCTCGCGGTTATTAGTAATATGTTAATGTGAAGTATCTCAGTTTGCAGCATATAAAAGCTTGGGGGTGAGTTGGTGTGTGTGTCTCTGGCATTAGCCAGCAGCCAGCGAGTGCGGACCTCTGCCATTAGACAACGAAGTGGATGATTGTTTAGCGAAGTGCTGACAAATAGAAAGTAGCAACGGCCTCCAGTAAAGTGGAAAGGAGTTTGGATAGTGGATTTAAGAGTCGGCCGTGGTAAGAAAGTTTAATAGTAGTTCCATTTTAATTATTGATGAAATAAAGAATTATCCACAGCCACGGGCTGTTTAACTAAGCTTTGTTCAACAGCTCAGCCAGGAGACAGTGTCAAGTGTTAGGCGGTGCCACGACTGAGCTAGGTTGGGGCCTGTGAGTATGATTTTAGCTGTTCTTAGTGTTCTCAGTGTGTAAAATGTTAGACTTGCTCCACTTCCCTTCGTCATTATCACTTGAATAAACTTTGTTGTTTTAACCTAAACTACTGAATATGTCTACATATAACGTTACAAACGACACCCACCGTGGGTTTACCGTTACAAATAGCGCCCACCGTGGGTTTGCCGTTACAAATGGCGCCCAACGAAACATCGGACATTTTGAGATTGTGCCACGTGTGTATTTCACCAGTGACGGTGATATTAGTGAATTTTTAGTTAAATTAGATGATTATATTTTGTTCAATAATATACCTGAAAAAAGTAGATACGTAGTGCTTAAATGCTCGTTAAAGGGCGAAGCACTTTTGTGGTTGGAAAATATAGGAAAGTTTTTGATTAATGAAGAAGCGAAAAGATTTGAACAAACTGTGATCGAGTTAAAGAAGGCATTTCCTCCCATTAAAGATAAAAGTATTTTGAGAAAAGAGTTATATTGTAATAAGCAGAATATTTATGAGTCGGCGTCAAAATTTTATCTTCGTAAGCTTGAACTAAAAAATAAATTAGATTTAGATATCACATTTGAGGAATTGTTGGACATTGTCTTTCCTCTTTTTAATCCAAATATACAGGACTTTATTGAAGTTAGAGCACCGAAGAATTTTGCAGAAATGCATCAGATATTATTGAAGTATGAGACTCGGCATAGCTCGGATCAACGGGATTTGCGTAGCCCTCGGCAGAGACCTGTCACGGATAGTAATTTGAGAAATGAGAGGGAACGTAATTTTGTGAGAGGGGGGCAGCGATTTCCGGATAGTAATTTGCGTAATAGAAATGATGGATTTGGTCGTAATATGTCGAATACGAATAATGGTAATAGGAATGGTGGTGGTGCTAATAATTTTAGAAGTGGTGAGAGGAGTATGTATGGAAATAGGCAGAATAGTGGTTATAATCGTAGTGGGGGAGTACGGGACAGGAATGTTTCTTCGCAAGTAAGGAGATTAACTTCGGATGAGAATTTTGAAGGTAGATCAGTGCAAAGGAGAGGTGTGAGGAAGTCGGGTCAGTTAAACTGGTAAGTGACTGTATTTCGGAAGGTATGCAGTCACAGGTCAAATCGAAAAAGCCTTCTGTGAGTTTAAATAAAATTACTATTAATCCGGTTGAGTTACCTGAAGTGTTAATTGTGTTAAATGGTATTGTCGTTAAAAGTGTCTTCGATACAGGGGCAGATAAGTCGTTCATTTCTTTTGATTGTTATCGGAAATATTTTTCGTATAAGAAGTTGAAAAGGTCAAGTCTTATGGTTCAGTCAGCACAGGGAGTAGCTTGCGATAATAAAGGTTCAGTAGAATTGGAAGTTGAAATTCGTTCGGTTAAGACATGTTGGGAGTTTTGTGTGTTAGATGGGTTAACAGTGCATTGTATAGTTGGTGTGGATTATATGAAGGATAGAGGAATTAGTTTGGATTTCTTTAAAAAGTCGTTAATAGTGAATAATGATGAGAATGTGAGTAAGAAAGAGCCAGTTTCAGTGTCAATTAATTTGGAGGAGTCGGGGTTAAGTGAAATGGAGAAGGAGGAATTTAATAAGTTTTTGAATGAATTTGGAGAGGTTTTTTCTGATAAACCGGGTTTAACGCATGTTGCGTGGCATGAGATTGATACTGGTTTGAAAGCACCTGTTGCTAGTAAACCATATCGTTATGATAAAGTTAAACAAGGTATAATTGATTATCATATTCAAAAAATGCTAGCGGACGATATTATAATGCCGATTGAGTCTCCTTTTGCATCGCCAGTAGTGTTATGTCGTAAAAATAATGGGAAAAGTTTAGATAATCCAGAGGCATATAGGTTTGCAGTAGATTATAGAAAGTTAAATGCGATAACGCAATACCCTCAGTATCCTATTCCAGTTATTGATGACATTTTGGCTAATATAACGAGTACGAATTATATGTCAACGCTAGATCTTACGTCGGGTTATTTTCAGATTGCAATTAAGCCGGAGGACATACCTAAGACTGCTTTTATTACTCGGGACGGTTGTTTTGCTTTTAAGAGAATGAGTTTTGGTTTATCGGGAGCGCCGGCAACGTTCCAGAAGGCCATGAATAATATCCTTAAACCTTTGCTTGGTAAGGGTGTCTTGGTCTACCTGGACGACATAATTATAATGGCAGCTACTTTTGAAGAGCATTTAAGATTGTTGAGGGAAGTATTTACGTTGTTAAGAGATGCTGGGTTAACAGTTAAGTTAGAAAAATGTAAATTTTTGAGAAAAGAGATAAAGTATTTAGGAGTTAAAATTACGCGTGATGGTATTAATATAGATAATGAGAAAATTGAGGCAATTACGTCAATGAGTCCCCCCAAAAATAGTAAGGAAGTGGCGACATTTTTAGGGATGGTGGCTTGGTTTGCCAAGTTCATTCCACGTTTTTCGGAGTTATGTGAACCGTTGTATAATTTAAAAAGGAAAAGGGTGAAGTTTGTATGGTCATCAGCGGCTCAGAGATCGTTTGAATTATTAAAAGAGGCAGTAGTTTCCCCTCCTGTTTTGGCTCACCCCGATTATTCATCTCAGTTCGAAGTGTATTGTGATGCGAGTGCAGTGGGGGTTGGAGCGATGTTAGCACAAAAAGGTCGACCTATAGCTTTTGCGTCGAGAATTTTAAATGCAGCCGAAAGGAACTATTCGATTACGGAAAGAGAGTGTCTTGCAGTAATTTGGGCTTTGAATAAATTTCGTTGTTTTTTCACTAATATACCGGTTAAAGTCATTACGGATCATTCAGCTTTGACAAAGTTAACTAATGGAAAGGGTTTGTCGTCTCGTATGGTCAGATGGTGTTTGAAGTTAGCAGAGTATAATGTGGTTATAGAACATAGGGCTGGCAAGGAGAATGCGGTAGCGGACGCTCTGTCACGAAACCCGCATGATGGTTTAGAGGTCACGGAGGAAGTTAAGTGTTGTGCATTGTCTTCATTGGTGTTAAGGTCGCGAGAGCAGTTGATAAGAGAACAGAAGCAAGATGAAGAGTTTGGTAGTTTGTATCGTTACTTGGAAAATCCTGATAATGTCCCGAGCGCAGATGTGCCTATGTTTGAGAAGTGGTCCCAATCTTTTAAGCTTATCGATGGTCTTCTTTTTTATTCTAAAATTGTAAATTCACGTGGAGAATTAAGAGTTTTTATTCCGGCTAGTCTTCGTAAGGCCATCTTGAAAGAATTTCATGATAATCCATTAGCAGGTCACTTAGGAATCAGGAAAACTTATGCTCGAATTTGTGAATCCTGCTACTTCCCTAAAATGCGGGAAGCAGTGCGCGCTTATGTCTCCAGCTGTAGCACATGCCAACGTTATAATTATAAAAATGTAAGTCCAGCTGGCAAATTAATTCCTATTAAAGTAAATTTTCCTAATGAATGTGTAGGTGTAGATTTAATCGGTCCTTATCCATTGTCTAATCCTAAAAGATATAGATTTGTGCTAGTTATAGTTGATTATTTTAGTAAATGGGTAGAGTTAGTCCCCCTCAGGAAGGCTTCTGCACCTGCAGTTGCCGATGCATTTTTCGATAATTATATTTCTAAATATGGTGCACCAATTAGGGTAGTGAGCGATCATGGCCCTTGTTTTATTTCTGATATATTTAAGGCCCTGTGTGAGAAGCTGGAGATCGATCATTCTTTTACTGTTCCGTATCGACCTCAGTCTAATATGGCTGAACGTGTAAATCGTACATTAATTCAAATGATTTCTTCATATGTTGGTTCTCATCATGCAAATTGGGACCAGTTTCTTCAGCATTTTGCGTACGCACTTCGTACAGCAGTTCACGAGTCGACGGGGAAAATGCCTGCTGAATTGTTTTTGGGTAGAAAAGTCATTACTCCATTCCAAAGGTTAGTTATGGTGTCAGATGCGGAAAGTCAGTACATGTGTCAGGATATTGAGAGGTTGGTTAAGGAAGCTCAGGTTCAGATGGGAAAAGCGCAAGAAAAGCAAGCTCAGTATTATAATATGCGTAGGAGGGAGTTAGAAGTGAAAGTTGGAGATTTTGTGTTAGTAGAAAAGCATTGGTTAAGTTCAAGTCGTCAAAAGAGAGTAGCTAAGTTTGGTCCGAAGTTTGTAGGTCCGTTCGAGGTTTTAGAAGTTCGAAATAATAATTTGGTTGTTGATGTCAATGGTGAAAGAATGACGGTTAATTTGGATCAGGTTAGAGTTTATAAGTTTAGAGAAAATGGTTGTGAAGGTTCTCATGTGTCGAGTGGTGTTTCGCGAAATTCCCGATCCAATGAGTGTCCCGAGTCCAGCACTTCTTCATCTAATACTTTTCATCAATATTCAAGAAGAAAATTTGGTCAAACAGCTCCAAAAACTGTTCTTGAAAGTCGAAAGCCTAGCAATCCGAGAGCAAAGTATGATAATAAAAATAAGAGAATTGTGTCAGATACATCGGACTCTGTGTGCCATAAAAGACAAAAAATTATAAACTGTCCAGTTCCTCCACTTATGAGACAGCAACCTCGCAAACATACATTATCTAATAGTTCACCATCTTCAGTGATTAATCCCCGGAAAAGATTTCGTATGGACACTCGACAAACTGTTAAAAGGACTTTAAAGTCGGAATTGTTGCCCAATAAGAAACAGCCTAGGTCTGGAAAGGAACGTGGTCTAGGATCTTCAGTAACTTCGGGTGCATCTAGAAAGAGGAGACAACGCTCAGATTACCGGCATCAACAGTGTGAATCTCGCCATGGAGTGACCCCAGCAAACCGGCCAGAGCAGAGTCGTCGAGCGGAACCTACAAGTATCCCGCGGCATCCATTCAGAACCAGGCTGCAGGCACGACAGTCAACTGTGGCGTCACCTTACAGTTCCGATGACGAAAGATCCTTCGTACAAGGTTTCTGGGACAGGAGGAGAAAACCATCCTGTAGTATGAAGCCTGCCAGCAGCGAATCATCTCTATGATTGGGTGATAATGTTCTTTATTAAATTTCTATTAGAGTGCATATATGTGGTAGCAATGTGAAGGAATAGAAAGCAGAAAGACTGTTTGGTACTTTTTGGCCATTTTTGGAATTTTTTGACGGACTCACGATTGGTGCTTAATTGTGTTCAAAATTTGTTTGCAAAATTGTTAGTTTTATGTATGTTTGAGATTTTGGTCTTAACTGCTTTTAAAAATTCTGGATCTATTGTTAAATTGTTGTGTTATTTGTTAAAAATGTTACTATATTGTTATATTGTTCATGTGTTATAAAATGTATGTTAATGTATGTTTAAATTTTCAGAAAGTACAGATAGTAATTTGGGTTATTTTGTACACGCGCCGCGGTTCAGACGCGCACGTGTTTTGCGGTCAAGAAGTCCTTGACACGCGTTTCTATCTCTTATACTAACATTTAATGAATTAACTTTCTTCTTATCGTTCGTGTTTTATGAGTTGCGTTTTGTACTTTAGTTGGGAATGGTTTCCGCAAGTTGCGAATTTTTAAGCTGCGTTTGAATTTGAAATTGTATTGTATTAAAAATTGAGGGCTGGATACAGCAGAAACGGTTGTAACCGTCGCAGTCGCTGGTTACAAATCTGAAATTTGCGACCGTTACAAAAAAAGCGATACTGGAGAAACACTTGTAACGGTCACAGCTCGGTCATAAAGTTGTAACCGTATATCGATTAAGTCTAACGATAGCTTTCAATGATTGGTTGAGAAGCATTTTAATGGCGGATGATACAAATTACGGTAAACTTTTTTTTTTTTTTTTTTTTCGTTTTCTTGGGAATTAAACAACAGTAAGCTCTGGTAAATTTTAATTCATCATATAATTAACATCGGGAAATTAAATTTTGAACTTTGCCGAATAGAGCATTGTGAGAGAAATGTGAAAATATACAATGTTTTTTTTTTCTTTCTTTCTGTGTGTGCAATGTTATAACTTTATAGATATATTTCTATCATTTGCATTATCAGATTTCAAAATTAATTTTCTTTATCTTTAATTTGAATTAATAAGAAACATAAAATCTCAAAAACAACCCAAATAATTTGAGAGATTATTTAATAATCTACAAAATGAAAATTCACACTTGTTTTGTTTTGCTTACGCGATAGCTGTTAACCTAGAAAGTTAATATCAGTGTTTTCTAGTAATATATATATACAGGGGCGTAAATCCCGGGGGGGTTTGGGGGGGTGCAGCACCCCCCCCCCCCAGAAGAAATCAGTCGGAAAATTACCAGATCGCTCGGAAAAAGTATCTTTAGTCGGAAAAAAAAATAGTATTAACCTATAAAAACTTATAAACTGGAAAAACGGAAATATCATTCGGAAATTTTACCGTTTAATCGGAAAAGGCATACCGTTTAATCGGAAATTCGGAAAAAATAGTATTATGTATTACCCTATAAAAACTTATAAATTAGAAAAATGGAAAAATCAGTCGGAAAACTCTTGTTCGATTGGAAAAAATGGCATTAACTTATAAAAACTTATAAATTGGAAAAACTAAAATATCATTCGGAAAATTTTCCGTTTCCATCAGAAAAAAAGCATGTTTGGTCGGAGAAAACAGTATTACGTATTAACCTATAAAAATTTATAAATTGGAAAAACGGAAAAGTCAATCGGAAAAAAATGGTGTTAACCTATAAAAAATTCTAAATTGGAAAAACGAAAATATCATTCGGAAAATTTCCCGTTCCATCGGAAAAGGCATGTTTAGTCGGAAAAAACAGTATATTACGTATTAACCTCTAAAAGCTTATAAATTAGAAAAACGGAAAAATCAGTGGGAAAATTTCTTGTCCGATCGGAAAAAAATGGTATTAACCTATAAAAACTTATAAATTGAAAAAACAAAAATATCATTCGGAAATTTTTCCGTTCCATCAGAAAAGGTATGTTTAATCCGAAAAAATAATATTCCGTATTAACCCATAAAAATTGATAAATTGGAAAAACGGAAAAGTCAGTCGGAAAAATTCTTGTTCGATCGGAAAAAAAGTATGTTTAGCCGAAAAAAAAAGGTATTAATCTATAAATATTTATGAATTGGAGAAATATTAAGTTGTTTTTAATTAAATAAGAAAAACAAGTTAGATCGAAGAAAACCTATAAAATTTTATTCTTAGTCGGATTTATTTCCCCTTGTAGTTTCTAATAAGAAAAAACAATTTATAACGAAGAAAACATAAACTTATTCTTAACCGGAACTAATTAATTTAACTAATTGGTAATTTATCAATTAGTTTAATTTACTAATTAATTAACTTATTAATATATAGGATTTTTTTTTTTTTTTTTTTTTTTTTTTTTTTTTTGATAAAACTATTCAGAAAATTTTTGATTTGTCAAATATTTTCTACTCGGAAACCTAAATATGACGAAAAAAAAAAAATATTTAAAAATATTTATGTACATATTGTAGCAATGTTAATGTTATTTGTAACTGTGGTATTTTGAGTAAAACCTTAATATTCCGATTTTTTTCTGTGCCTTTTGACTTCGAAATATCGGAATCTATCTGTATTTATTTACTATAGGAAAGTTTTCAGTTTAGTCTCGAAATTTTAAGCTATACTGATTGAAGTGAAGAAACTCCTATTTTTTTTATCTAAACTTTAAATTTAGTTAGAAATATGTATCACGGAATTTAAATGGTATCCGATGAAAATTCAAAACTGAAATACAAACATTTAATATTTTTCCATATCGAAATCTGGATGTTTTCCACTCTATACAAATTTTGCCTTTAATTGAAAATAATTATGGTTTTATTTTTTCCTACTAACTAATATTGCGTTTTCTTTTTATTTTATTAACAAATATATAATTAAAAATGTGAAACTGTTTTTATTTACCTTTTTACGTAATTTTGGATTGATTTAAAAAGTGCTTAAGAAATATATATGAGGACCCCAGAAGCCAAGGGGTATAAGTGACAAAACTGAAAAAAATAAACTAAATACACAGACGACCTAAAAATATGCTTTTTTCATTTCAGGTAAAGAAATATAAGTGATTTTCTTATTATTTGCTGAGTTATAGAGGCAAACCACTTTTTTCGAAAAACAAACAATATTGATTAATTATACATTTAAAGAAAATTGTACTTTATTTTTTAACAGTTATTGAAATAAGAGTTCAAAGACCAGAATGCAACAAGCAGAAATTTCCTATTTCAATCCACTCAATTGTTATTGATGTTACAATTTAACATCAATTATCTTTAAACTCAATTTACTCCAAATAGAAATTTAGTCACTTGTACCCCTTGGCTTCTGGGGTCCTCATATGATATAGGATGAAAATTGAAAATACCCAAATACTTTGAATTTTTATCTCGAAATAATATGAATATTTTACACTATACGAGTATATTACTCTCAGAAATAATACGTTCGGTTTTTTTTTTTTTTGAATCAATTGTATTTATTTTTAAAAATATATTTTTATTAATACTATTGCATTTTGTTTAGTCCGAAAAATAAGGGGTAACATCAAGTTGTTACGCTGTTTTAAAGTTTGTCGTTAGAAAGAATTAAAACCTATATTAAGAAATCCCGTATTTTTGACAAATTTTTGTCTCTAAAATATTCCTTAAGCAAACAAAAAACAGCTAGAGATTGTAACTGACTTCTGAAAAATAGAAAGATAGAACATTTTTTTTCCTTCAAAGTAAAGCTTGGGCACCTAGACAACTGGGCGCTGAACTTCCTGTCCTATGTATAAATTACAAAACAAACAGCACCTGCATTAACTCTTTGTTTAAACCGTTAATATTCAAGCTCATAGTACGAAATCATTCAATTACAAAATGTTTATGCGAGAATATTTTGGTATTTGGTTAATAATTCAATATTTTTGCGTCAGTTATGTCCTCACCTAAATGTAAGAGACAAAAAGTACAATCTGCGTTACGTAATTCCATTTTCGATAATGATTACAGGAACACACATAATAAACAAAAACATGCTGATAAAATTTCAGCCCATATACATATACCGTTTTGCATTGCTGGAGTTCCAAAAAAACCCTTTGAAGTAAGTAAGCTACTTTATTACAGAATATTTTAGATATATAAAATGTGTAAATAACTATTGTTTTCATATTTAATAATAGATTTATTTATTTATTTATTTATTGAGGGGACAAATGAATTATTTAATAACTTGTAAAAATGTATTGTTATTCGATATATATTAACTTTTTTTTTTTTTTTTTTTTTTTTTTTTTTTTTTTTTTTTTTTTTACAGTTAGTATCGCAATTCCCGAACTATTTGCTAGTTTTGTTTCAAACTGGAGATGACAAGCTAGTTATTATTTAAATTTCATGAAGTTATTATTATTTTTACATATATAAAAATAAAATAGTTTGTCCTGAGTCCTGACTGACTGATAATCTACGTTCGGCCCAAACTATTGAATGTAGAACCATGAAAATTGGAGAGAAAATACTTCTCATGATGTACGTGTCCACTAAGATGGAATTTTTGAAATTACCCCCCCCCTAAGAGGGACAAGCGGGGGGGGGACGGGGTCAAAAATTTTGGAACAACTTACCATATCTCAGCAAACATTTAAGGTAGGAGCGTGAAATTCCAGAAAATAAATCTACTAAAAATATTATTAAACACATAATCCAACTGTTTTCGAAATCCCCCCTCAGGGGGTCAAAAGGGGGGGGGTCGAAAAATTTAGGACATTTGGCACATTTCAGCAGTCTTTTTTAATAATAGCATGAAACGGCAGAAAATAAAATTATTAAAAACTAAATAAATAAGTGTTTCAGCAATATTTATAAATTTCCACTCCCGAGGGGGTTAAAGTGGGGGGTGGAAAATTTCCATACTTTTTGGACCATGTGGCGTATCATAAGAGAGCCCGCAGATCACTCTTTCATATTATAAACCTTGCTCCCCTCCCCCTGACCCCCTCCAATTTCCCTACCGTGGACAATTTTCGATCTTTTTTTAAACTGTAGCGTTTTATCATTTAAGATCGGATTTTTTTACAGGCCCCTCCGATAAATATTATTTATGATATATGAAAGATTCGCAGTTAGAGGAAGAGTCTACTTTGAGAGGGGAAATATTTCCTAAATTTGGCCTACATCTCTCTTGTGATATATCGTTGGATACCCACTTAGTCCTCACAAGTCACCGCTTTTCTAAATTTAGCCGATACCTTTCGTGTGATATATCGTTGGAAAGCCCTGCGACTGTTTATTCATATTATGCACTACCCATGCCCCTCTCGGGTGGTACGGTTATTCCATCAGGAGATCTTCTACTAATGGGGAAAATATATTGTTATATAAGACTAATAATAGCATAATGCAAGATTATTTGACTATCTCGATGCACTAAGTCATAATTATCTTGAGAATTATAATATATATATTAATGTATATATATCTATGAATATATATGTATATATATATAGTATATATATTAGTCCATGTTGGCCATAGTACTCGGAAATTTTCCATCTTGAAAGTCGGAAATTTATGAGCCTACACCCCCCTACGCGACTAGAGTGGTTTACGCCCCTGTATATATATATATGTTTCTTTTTGTGAAACTGATGTACAATGAAAATTTCATCTAATTGATAATCTTTATTGATATTATTAACAAAAATTTTGTTTATTAAAATAGATATTTATCTATTATTGCTTCAGCAATATTATATTCTAGAATAAGTATTAAGTATTTTAATATTATTTTAAATTTATTATGCTAGTTTATTTTTATATATACATGAAGGAATTTTATGTGTGCATTCTGAAAAATCCTTATAAATATATCTTTGTATTAGTACAAAAAATTTGCTTCCTATTATTTTTGATTTTCCATATTTAAAAAGAAAATATTCATCTTATGTAAATCTGTCTTCTCTTGTAATAAATTATAATTTATTTTGAAGAAAAATCATTTTTTCCATTTTTTTTTTTTTTTTTTTTTTTTTTTTTTAAATTTAAAAAGAAACTGTTTTTTTTTTCCCCTTGCTATTTCAACTTTTTTAAAAAATTTACATCTCGATATATGATTATTAAATATTACTATTTATAATATTAAATGTTATGATTTATTTACAATTATAAAACTGAAGTAATTTAAAAAAAAAAACTTTCCTTTCTACAGTATTATTATTAATAACAATCGCCTCTTGAAAATGACAATTATTTGTATCTAATTCTATAATATATTTTTATTCTTTTATATATATGTAACAAATTATTAAACAGATATCACATCTCATCATTGGTTAAAATTTAGTGAATTATTTATTTCAATGATTTATTTGAAATCAATGTTAAATACCATTAATTTATAAACTATACAAATTGATATATGTAAATATTTCCCTGTCTGTCTGTTTCTAGTTTAATTAACAAACTTTCTTTGTTAAATAAAAAACACAAATTGTTAAATTTTAGTTAAATTTACATATGGGAAAATATAACAAAATGTGCTTCAAAGTTTAAAAAAAAAAAAAAAAAAAAATCTGTTTTACATTATTTTAGGTTAATTTTTACGAAATAAAACCGATTTTATTGTTTATTGAACAACATACATCTGACTTGTGTGCTCGACATGAAGCCTGCTTATAAGCCATCGTCAATATACAGGGACGAGATAGCACACAAGGAAATATTACAACACAAGAGAAGTACAACCAGGAGCTCAACACAAAGAGTGTGTGCAATTGAGCCAGTGGGATTCGAACCCACAACCTCACGATCAGCGGTGTGATGTCTTAACCATTCAGCCACGGAGATAAAACCGATCCAATTTTAGAAAACTTCAAAAATAAATAAATAAATAAAAGTTGTTGCTGTTTCAATATGATTATTTTTTCAACATTTGTTGATATTTCATCAAAAATCACCACACTACTTTTCCGGAGTTGTAACCGGCTTGAGACTGCTTGCGACGGCTGTTAGGCAGTCGCAGGTTTTTATGACAACAGTTACAACTTTGTAACGCCTTCGGCCGAAAAGCGTTTCTGTTGTATCGCGTTCGGCAGGATTTGTAACTTCGACGCGAGTTGTAACGGGAAGCGTTTCTGCTGTATCCGCTCCTGTATGTTAATGTGATTTTCTTGCAGTGAAGTATACCTGTGTTATGTATTGATTCTGCTATTTTTCTTTTAGTTAATACAGATGAAGAGCATGATGACGTCATTTTGTAAATTTTTGATTTTTGATTGTTGCATAAGCACAGCGATATGCCGCTGTACGTATGTGCCCCAATTATTGTTAAAGTGGAGTTAAGTTCTGAAGAATTTTGGGAGTTAGTTCATTGGCTAATGGGTTTGTAGGTATTACGTAGTAGCAGAGTTATTTTAGTATGAAGTAATTGTAATTCTAGATGAAGTCGGAATTTGGATGAGGAAAATTTTTGCGCATTGGGTTTTCTGGACTTGGTGCGAATTTTAATATTATTAAAGTTGTGGAGAAATTTTTGGTAAAGTTATAGTTGTATTGCAATATTGAGGAAAATTTCCGAAGTTTAGGATTTTGAGAAATTTTAGCGCTCCCAGTGGAGTGGGCTGTCTTGAAA
The DNA here is from genome assembly GCA_964019185.1 of Maratus speculifer. Lineage (NCBI taxonomy): Eukaryota > Metazoa > Arthropoda > Arachnida > Araneae > Salticidae > Maratus > Maratus speculifer. The sequence continues at coordinate 39,292,018 of OZ025295.1, read as the reverse complement.
GAAGTAATTAGTTTTGAAAATTTTACGAGTTTTTGGAAGTTTTACGGAGGCTATTTGTAAGATAGAAGAATGATTGGATTGAATATGTGAATATTTGAGGCAAACTGAGTTTTTTTTGGTTGTGATGGGTTAAAGTTAATATTTTAAAAGTTATGTTTCGGCGCTAAATTTCACCCATCACTGTGTTTTATTACGGCTCGAAATTTATAACAAGAAAAAGTTCTGGGCATGCATTTGGCCCAGCCCTTTTTCTCTGCGGAATCCGAGGGGGGGTTGTGAGGGAGTGACCTTTTGTCATAAAGGCACTCTAGTGTTTCTGAGATCGTGACGTCAATAATTTAACATTTTGTAGGCGTAAAAGCGACATCTATCCTCTCTTTTACTTTAACTTTCTAGAGTGTGTGTGCTCTTTCGAATTCCGCAGTTAGCTCGCGGTTATTAGTAATATATTAATGTGAAGTATCTCAGTTTGCAGCATATAAAAGCTTGGGGGTGAGTTGGTGTGTGTGTCTCTGGCATTAGCCAGCAGCCAGCGAGTGCGGACCTCTGCCATTAGACAACGAAGTGGATGATTGTTTAGCGAAGTGCTGACAAATAGAAAGTAGCAACGGCCTCCAGTAAAGTGGAAAGGAGTTTGGATAGTGGATTTAAGAGTCGGCCGTGGTAAGAAAGTTTAATAGTAGTTCCATTTTAATTATTGATGAAATAAAGAATTATCCACAGCCACGGGCTGTTTAACTAAGCTTTGTTCAACAGCTCAGCCAGGAGACAGTGTCAAGTGTTAGGCGGTGCCACGACTGAGCTAGGTTGGGGCCTGTGAGTATGATTTTAGCTGTTCTTAGTGTTCTCAGTGTGTAAAATTTTAGACTTGCTCCACTTCCCTTCGGCCATTATCACTTGAATAAACTTTGTTGTTTTAACCTAAACTACTGAATATGTCTGCATATAACGTTACAAACGACACCCACCGTGGGTTTACCGTTACAAATAGCGCCCACCGTGGGTTTGCCGTTACAGTATTTGTTCAAAATTTTTTGAGCCCACCCAATATTTTTCAAAAGTTGGCACCACTGCTTCTAAGAAATGATTAATAAACAAAATGTTAGTGACAATCAACAAGCATAATAAAATTACAGTAAAAAGATATCGACTGATAAGTAAAATACAGAACCACCAAGTTGCCACATTTTTCTTACGTGGGACAGTTTGGTGACTGCACTAATATATGTATAGATATTTTCTGGGTAATTTTCAAAGATGCAGCAGAAAGAAAAATTATTCTAATTTAGCGTGCTTCAAAAATGGCAGGATAATTTTTTTTAAATTCACGTGTACACTATCTTGCTTTTTCTGTTGTCTTATGCAAGTGGCAAGTGGTTGAAATATTTGATGGCAGTCATTTTGCACACTTTTTGAGAAATTCCAAAAAATATTATCTTCTTCCAGAAAATGTGCTACTTACATAATAGTAAGAATCGCATTCTATAGGGAATTTTTTTGTGCCTATCAGTATTTTGAAAGTAGCATTATTCATCTTTACTTTCTATAGCATAATTTAAATAAAATTATCATGATGATCACAGATTAAGAGTACTGGTAAGTACAATACCATTTTCCTAATATTTCATATAACACAACACCTGTAACAGGGGTATTTTTAGTGCACGGTATGCATGAGCCAGTAATTGTAATATTTTTGAAATCTTCTGTCTTCAATAGAAGGAAGTATTATAATCGATTTTTTTCGACTTTCAGTTTTCGTCGGAATTATACATTACCGTTTTAGGGGTCAGAGATGCCAAAAAACCTTTTTTTTTACAAAATGTCTATCTGTCGATGTGTGTGCTCGTATGTCGCCGCTTTACCATCGAAAAATGTATGAAGATATGCATGGAATTGAACCAATTTTTTGTGTATGTTTTGGGCTGTAGCAAGGAGGTCCTCCATCAATTTTTAAACATTCTGCCAGAAGAGGCGCTGTAATAGCGATTTTTGTGCCATTATCAATTATTTACCACAGAAAAGTGTATGAAGTTATGCATAGAATTGAACCCTATTTTTTGTGTTAGTGTTTGGCTATGGCTAGTTAGTCTTCCCTCAATTTGAAAAAAATCCAGCACTATAATAGCAATTTTTGTGCCATTTTCAATACTGTACCACCGAAAAGTGTATAAATTTTGGCGTAGAATTGAACCAAAATTTTTGTGTTTGTTTTTTACTATAGCCAGCAGATTTCTTGAATTTGTAAATATTTAGATGGAAAGGAGCATTATGAAAACGTTTTGTATAATTTTTTCGATTCTTCGTCGTTCTGTTATGCATCGGCTTGTGCAGAGATGAGCATTAGCGTTCTGCTATCGAACTACTTTCAAACAGCTGATAACAACAGAATCTTGGAAGACTGTTGATTTTAATAAACATTATGATCCACATTAACACGTTTTTACTCATAATCATTAAAACCAACGTTTAAACACACAATAGGTAAAATCACATAATCATACGTATACGTTTCCTGAGTAACTCGGACTTTCTTCCTCAGTGAATAAATATTTAAAATCAACCCCCCCCCCCCCCAACTATTAACAAGTCAGAAACCCAAATGATTGCAAACACAGAACCAAGATAGCAATAATTCTCAGTAGCCAATAGAATTAAACCGGAAATGAAGTTTCGTGACATAGCAAATCTAACCAGAAGGTTGAGATGTACGGTACACTAGACAAATAATTAACATAGGAGTTGTTACTTTATTAATATGGAGTGCTTCAAAAAAGTCCAAATCAAGCGTAGTAGTGCACTTTTGGATAATCTTGGCTAAGGTAAAATTGAAATTAAGACCCTCCTCCCAACAATGAGAAGCAATAGAGGTATTTTTCAACTCTTTTCTCTTAACATTGTAACGTTATATGCATGCTGAGTGTCATTTATAACGTTTGGTTGTTCGTGGTGGGAGTTAAATGCAGACATACTCAGTACTTAAGATAAAACAACAAAGTTTATTAAAATGATGAGGGCTGAAGGGAAGTGGAGCAAGTCTTAATTTTACACAACTGAGAATACTATGAAAAAGCTAAACGCATACTCACAGGCTCCGGACGAGCTCAATCGTGGCACCTTCTAACACTTCTCACTATCTCTTGGCTGAGCTACTAGATAAAGCTTAATTAGACAGCCCGTGGCTGTGTGTAATTCTTTATTCACAAATAATCAAAATGAAACTATTATGAAGTTTCTTACCCCGGCCAACTCTCAAGTCAACTATCGAAACTCCTTTACACTTCACTGGAGGCTTCGCTGCTACTTTCAATCGGCTAGCACTTCGCTGAACAATAATTCACTTCGTTATCTAATGCCAGAGATCCTCACACTCGCTGGCTAACGCCACAGATGCTCTCTCGCTGGCTAATGCCAGAGACACTCTCCATTCACTCAAACCCAAGCTTTTATATGCTGCAAACTGAGATACTTCACATCAACATATTACTAATAACCGCGAGCTAACTGCAGAATCCGAAAGAGCACACACACTCTAGAAAGTTAAAGTAAAAGAGAGGATAGATGTCGCTTTTACGCTTACACATGTTAAATTATTGACGTCACGATCTCAGAAATACTAAAGTGCCTTTATGCAAAGGTCACTCCCTCACAACCCCCCTTCGGATTCCGCAGAAAAAAAGGACTGGGCCAAATGCATGCCCAGGACTTTTTCTTGTTATAAATTTCGAGCCGTAAAAAAAAACACAGTGATGGGTGAAATTTAGAACCAAAACATAACTTTTAAAATATTAATTTTAACCCATCACAACCAAAAAACCTCAGTTTGCCTCAAAGATTCACATATTCAATCCAATCATTCTTCTATCTTACAAATAGCCTCAGTAAAATTTCCAAAAACTCGTAAAACTTTCAAAACTAATTACTTCTTCTTTCAAAACAGCCCACTCCACTGGGAGTGCTAAAATTTCTCAAAACACTAAACTTCCGAAATTTTCCTCAATATTGCAATACAACTATAATTTACCAAAAAATCTCTCCATAACTTTCCTGATACTAGAATTCGCACCAAGTCCAAAAAACCCAATGCGCAAAAATTTTCCTCATCCAAATTCCGAACTCCTTTAAAATTAAATTTACTTCATACTAAAATAACCCTGCTACTACATACCTACATACCCATTAGCCAATGAACTAACTCCCAAAATTCTTCAGAACTTAACTCCACTTTAACAATAATTGGGGCACATACGTACAGCGTCACATCGCTGTGCTTATGCAACAATAAAAAATATCAAAAATTTACAAAATGACGTCATTATGCTCTTCATCTGTATTAACTAAAAGAAAAATAGCAGAATCAATACATAACACAGGTATACTTCCCTGCAAGAAAATCACATTAACATTCAATTTTAATACAATACAATTTCAAATTCAAACGCAGCTTAAAACTTCGCAACTTGCGGAAACCATTCCCAACTAAAGTACAAACGTAACACATAAAACACGAACTGTAAGAAGAAAGTTAATTCATTAAATGTTAGTACAAGAGATAGAAACGCGTGTCAAGGACTTCTTGACCGCAAAACACGTGCGCGCCTGAACCGCGGCGCGTGTACAAAATAACCCAAATTACTATCTGTACTTTCTGAAAATTTAAACATACATTAACATACATTTTATAACACATGAACAATATAACAATATAGTAACATTTTTAACAAATAACATAACAATTTAACAATAGATCCAGAATTTCTAAAAGCAGTTAAGACCAAAATCTCAAACATACATAAAACTAACAATTTTGCAAACAAATTTTGAACACAATTAAGCACTAATCGTGAGTCCGTCAAAAAATTCCAAAAATGGCCAAAAGTACAAAACAGTCTCTCTGCTTTCTATTCCTTCACATTGCTACCGCATATATGCACTCTAATAGAAATTTAATAAAGAACATTATCACCCAATCATAGAGATGATTCGCTGCTGGCCGACTTCATACTACAGGATGGCTTTCTCCTCTTGTCCCAGAAACCTTGTACGAAGGATCTTTCATCATCAGAACTGTACGGTGACGCCACAGTTGACTGTCGTGCCTGCAGCCTGGTTCTGAATGGATGCCGTGGAATACTTGTAGGTTCCGCTCGACGACTCTGCTCTGGCCGGTTCGCTGGGGTCACTCCATGGCGAGATTCACACTGTTGATGCCGGTAATCTGAGCGTTGTCTCCTCTTTCTAGATGCACCCGAAGTTACTGAAGATCCTAGACCATGTTTTTTTCCGGACCTATGCTGTTTCTTATTGGGCAAAAATTCCGACTTTAAAGTCCTTTTAACAGTTTGGCGAGTGTCCATCTGAAATCTTTTCCGGGGATTAAGTACCGAAGATGGTGAACTATTAGATAATTTGTGTTTCCGAGGTTGCTGTCTAATAAGTGGAGGAACGGGACAGTTTATAATCTTTTGTCTTTTATGGCACACAGAATCTGATGTATTTGACACAGTTCTCTTATTTTTATTATCATACTTTGCTCTCGGATTGCTAGGCTTTCGACTTTCAATAACAGTTTTTGGAGCTGTTTGACCAAATTTTCTTCTTGAATATTGATGAAAAGAATTAGATGAAGAAGTGCTGGACTCGGGACACTCATTGGATCGGGAATTTCGCGAAACACAACTCGACACATGAGAACCTTCACTACCATTTTCTCTAAACTTATAAACTCTAACCTGATCCAGATTAACCGTCATTCTTTCACCATTGACATCAACAACCAAATTATTATTTCGAACTTCCAAAACTTCAAACGGACCTACAAACTTCGGACCAAACTTAGCTACTCTCTTTTGACGACTTGAACTTAACCAATGCTTTTCTACCAACACAAAATCTCCAAATTTCACTTCTAACTCCCTTCTACGCATATTATAATACTGAGCTTGCTTTTCTTGCGCTTTTCCCATCTGAACCTGAGCTTCATTAACCAACCTCTCAATATCCTGGCACATGTACTGACTTTCCGCATCTGACACCATAACTAACCTTTGGAATGGAGTAATGACTTTTCTACCCAAAAACAATTCAGCCGGCGTTTTCCCCGTCGACTCGTGAACTGAAGAAACTGGTCCCAATTTGCATGATGAGAACCAACATACGAAGAAATCATTTGAATTAATGTACGATTTACACGTTCAGCCATATTAGACGTGAGGACGATACAGTAAAAGAATGATCGATCTCCAGCTTCTCACACAGGGCCTTAAATATATCAGAAATAAAACAAGGGCCATGATCGCTCACTACCCTAATTGGTGCACCATATTTAGAAATATAATTATCGAAAAATGCATCGGCAACTGCAGGTGCAGAAGCCTTCCTGAGGGGGACTAACTCTACCCATTTACTAAAATAATCAACTATAACTAGTACAAATCTATATCTTTTAGGATTAGACAATGGATAAGGACCGATTAAATATACACCTACACATTCATTAGGAAAATTTACTTTAATAGGAATTAATTTGCCAGCTGGACTTACATTTTTATAATTATAACGTTGGCATGTGCTACAGCTGGAGACATAAGCGCGCACTGCTTCCCGCATTTTAGGGAAGTAGCAGGATTCACAAATTCGAGCATAAGTTTTCCTGATTCCTAAGTGACCTGCTAATGGATTATCATGAAATTCTTTCAAGATGGCCTTACGAAGACTAGCCGGAATAAAAACTCTTAATTCACCACGTGAATTTACAATTTTAGAATAAAAAAGAAGACCATCGATAAGCTTAAAAGATTGGGACCATTTCTCAAACATAGGCACATCTGCGCTCGGGACATCATCAGGATTTTCCAAATAACGATTCAAACTACCAAACTCCTCATCTTGTTTCTGTTCCCTTATTAACTGCTCTCGTGACCTTAACACCAACGATGAAAATGCACAACACTTAACTTCCTCCGTGACCTCTAAACCACCATGCGGGTTTCGTGACAAAGCGTCCGCTACCGCATTCTCCTTGCCAGCCCTATGTTCTATAACCACATTATACTCTAGGCAGTTATACTAGGTAGCTATACCACATTATACTAGGTAGGCTAACTTCAAACACCATCTGACCATACGAGACGACAAACCCTTTCCATTAGTTAACTTTGTCAAAGCTGAATGATCCGTAATGACTTTAACCGGTATATTAGTGAAAAAACAACGAAATTTATTCAAAGCCCAAATTACTGCAAGACACTCCCTTTCCGTAATCGAATAATTCCTTTCCGCTGCATTTAAAATTCTCGACGCAAACGCTATAGGTCGACCTTTCTGTGCTAACATCGCTCCAACCCCCACTGCACTCGCATCGCAATACACTTCAAACTGAGACGAATAATCGGGGTGAGCCAAAACAGGAGGGGAAACTACTGCCTCTTTTAATAATTCAAACGACCTCTGAGCCGCTGATGACCATACAAACTTCACCCTTTTCCTTTTTAAATTATACAACAGTTCACATAACTCTGAAAAACGTGGAATGAACTTGGCAAACCAAGCCACCATCCCTAAAAATGTCGCCACTTCCTTACTATTTTTGGGGGGACTCATTGACGTAATTGCCTCAATTTTCTCATTATCTGTATTAATACCATCACGCGTAATTTTAACTCCTAAATACTTTATCTCTTTTCTCAAAAATTTACATTTTTCTAACTTAACTGTTAACCCAGCGTCTCTTAACAACGTAAATACTTCCCTCAATAATCTTAAATGCTCTTCAAAAGTAGCTGCCATTATAATTATGTCGTCCAGGTAGACCAAGACACCCTTACCAAGCAAAGGTTTAAGGATATTATTCATGGCCTTTTGGAACGTTGCTGGCGCTCCCGATAAACCAAAACTCATTCTCTTAAAAGCAAAACAACCGTCCCGAGTAATAAACGCAGTCTTAGGTATGTTCTCCGGCTTCATTGCAATCTGAAAATAACCTGACATAAGATCTAACGTTGACATATAATTCGTACTCGTTATATTAGCCAAAATGTCATCAATAACTGGAATAGGATACTGAGGGTATTGCGTTATCGCATTTAACTTTCTATAATCTACTGCAAACCTATATGCCTCTGGATTATCTAAACTTTTCCCATTATTTTTACGACATAACACTACTGGAGATGCAAAAGGAGACTCAATCGGCATTATAATATCGTCCGCTAGCATTTTTTGAATATGTTAATCAATTATACCTTGTTTAACTTTACATAACGATATGGTTTACTAGCAACAGGTGCTTTCAAACCAGTATCAATCTCATACCACGCAACATGCGTTAAACCCGGTTTATCAGAAAAAACCTCTCCAAATTCATTCAAAAACTTATTAAATTCCTCTTTCTCGATTTCACTTAACCCCGACTCCTCCAAATTAACTGACACTGAAACAGGCTCTTTCTTACTCACATTCTCATCATTATTCACTATTAACGACTTTTTAAAGAAATTCAAACTAATTCCTCTATCCTTCATATAATCCACACCAACTCTACAATGCACTGTTAATCCATCTAACACACAAAACTCCCAACATGTCTTAACTGAACGAATTTCAACTTCCAATTCTACTGAACCTTTATTATCACAAGCTACTCCCTGTGCCGACTGAACCAACAGACTTCACCTCTTCAACTTCTTATACGAAAAATATTTCCGATAACAATCAAAAGAAATGAACGACTTATCTGCCCCTGTATCGAAGACACTTTTAACGACAATACTATCCAACACAATTAACACCTCAGGTAACTCAACCGGATTAATAGTAATTTTATTCAAACTCACAGAAGGCTTTTCCGATTTAATCTGTGACTGCATACCTTCCGAAATACAGTCACATACCAGTTTAACTGACCCGACCTCCTCACACCTCTCCTTTGCACTGATCTACCTGGGTCATTCCACACCAAATGAGCAAATCAGGTGTGGCTGACATGTCACAGATTTTATTGAAAATCATATATTGAAAAAAATATAATTAGATCACAATCATTTACGAGGAAACGCAAAGTAGTAGAGTTCAGACTAGTTTAATTCAGTATAAAAAATTACATTAAAGTTGAGACGAAATCGAGGTCTTGTGTACATGCTTGAAATTTCAAGTTTGATTATTTGCCGTAGGAATGGAAAGATTGTAATAAAAATTATTTACACTTAAGAATGAACTATAATTAACAGATTAGCATAATTTAGTAATTGTATTTTTATTTTATAATTTAAAAATAAATAAATAATTAAAAAAAATCGTGGAAAAAATAAAATATTTCAGTTATATGTTTTAAAATGAGGGACACTTATTCCAAATTCAATTTTTTTTGCCATTATAGCTAATTGAATATATTTAACACATCTATAATTTAATTCATGCCTTTTTCATTCCTTTATGAGAAAAAAAAATAAATAGTGAAAACTGCTGATTAAAAAGTCAACATTTTGTTCATTTTTTTGGAGACGAATAAAATCTTTTAAAAGTTTTAAACTCTTTGATATTACAGAAAAATGTGTATATTTTAAGTATACGGAGTTTTATTCTTGCTTTCAGTTTATTTTTGCCTCAAGAATATTTTAAATTAGTATATAAGAAAAACTATTTTTTTCTTAAAATAACTGTATTTTAATCTTAAATTAAATTAACAAACATAGATGGCAGCATACGTCTAATTTTAGCAAGAAATTTCCAAAAAAGCGCGTGTTTTCAAAGAAAGATTGTGTTTGGAATGTCTCAAATATTAGTTTTTGAACCCATTTTTGTTATGTTAGAAATTAAAAAGGCAGTATTGAAACTTTTTTAGTGTGTCATGGACTTATTAATTCTTATGTACGTGTAATATTGTTGATGTAGGAGTTGTCCTTTATTTGTTTTTTGAGGTAACATACGAGGAATAATTATGATTTTGTCATTTTTTTAAAAGTTTCTAAGTTTTTTTGAAGATGAAGGAAATAAATAACAACTTTGAAACTTTTAGAATTCGATCTTCATACATAGTACTACATCTTGCATCAATTTCAGAGATGTTTTTTAAGTTCTTTAATTTTTATAACATTTCAAAATTTTTAAAAAATTACAAAATTTCAATATTTACAACCAATTTATGATTAATTATGATATTACCATATTATTGTTACTCAATAAATATAAAGATTGATATCCAGAGATTTCAATATCATAAAAAAACTTCATTTTTGTTAAATAGTTTTCAAAATATAGAACTTGAAACTTGCAACTTTCGACGATTATCCGCAAGCCATTCTATATCACAAGTTTTTTAAATGTCCAAAATTGATAAAATAATTAATTTTTCATGAAAATATTGTGCACACATACATTTGAATATGAAATGAACACGTACCTCAAATTTTATTAAAATCAGATTCTATGCAGCCACGGCTTTTTTTACATTTTTGCTCATTTGACGTGGAATGACCCACCTTCAAAATTCTCATCCGAAGTTAATCTTCTTACTTGCGAAGAAACATTCCTGTCCCGTACTCCCCCTCTCTGATCATAACCACTATTCTGTCTATTTCCATACATATTTCTCTCACCACTTCTAAAATTATTAGCACCACCACCATTCCTATTACCATTACTCGTATTCGACATATTACGACCAAATCCATCATTTCTATTACGCAAATTATTATCCGGAAATCGCTGTCCCCCTCTCAAAAAATTACGATCCCCCTCATTTCTCAAATTACTATCCGCGACAGGTCTCTGACGAGGGCTACGCAAATCCCATTGATCCGAGCTATGCCGAGTCTCATACTTCGATAATATCTGATGCATTTCTGCAAAATTCTTCGGTGCTCTAACTTCAATAAAGTCCTGTATATTCGGATTAAAAAGAGGAAAAACAATGTCCAACAATTCCTCAAATGTGATATCTAAATCTAATTTATTTTTTAGTTCAAGCTTACGTAGATAAAATTTTGACGCCGACTCATAAATATTCTGCATATTACAATAGAACTCTTTTCTCAAAATACTTTTATCTTTAATGGGAGGAAATGCCTTCTTTAACTCAATCAGTTTGTTCAAATCTTTTCGCTTCATCAGTAATCAAAAACTTTCCTATATTTTCCAACCACAAAAGTGCTTCGTCCTTCAATGAGCATTTAAGCACTACGTATCTACTTTTCTCAGGTATATTATTGAACAAAATATAATCATCTAATTTAACTAAAAATTCACTAATATCACCCTCACCGGTGAAATACACACGTGGCACAATCTCACAATGTCCGATGTTTCGTTGGGCGCCATTTGTAACGTTATATGCATGCTGAGTGTCATTTATAACGTTTGGTTGTTCGTGGTGGGAGTTAAATGCAGACATACTCAGTACTTAAGATAAAACAACAAAGTTTATTAAAATGATGAGGGCTGAAGGGAAGTGGAGCAAGTCTTAATTTTACACAACTGAGAATACTATGAAAAAGCTAAACGCATACACACAGGCTCCGGACGAGCTCAATCGTGGCACCTTCTAACACTTCTCACTATCTCTTGGCTGAGCTACTAGATAAAGCTTAATTAGACAGCCCGTGGCTGTGTGTAATTCTTTATTCACAAATAATCAAAATGAAACTACTATGAAGTTTCTTACCCCGGCCAACTCTCAAGTCAACTATCGAAACTCCTTTACACTTCACTGGAGGCTTCGCTGCTACTTTCAATCGGCTAGCACTTCGCTGAACAATAATTCACTTCGTTATCTAATGCCAGAGATCCTCACACTCGCTGGCTAACGCCACAGATGCTCTCTCGCTGGCTAATGCCAGAGACACTCTCCATTCACTCAAACCCAAGCTTTTATATGCTGCAAACTGAGATACTTCACATCAACATATTACTAATAACCGCGAGCTAACTGCAGAATCCGAAAGAGCACACACACTCTAGAAAGTTAAAGTAAAAGAGAGGATAGATGTCGCTTTTACGCTTACACATGTTAAATTATTGACGTCACGATCTCAGAAATACTAAAGTGCCTTTATGCAAAGGTCACTCCCTCACAATATAACCAATGTATTCTGCGACTCTTTTTCGGAGTTTACGTTTGGTTTGTCCAACGTACGACAAACCACGCTGACATCGTATATTGTAAATATCCCAATAATCCGCAGGAGAAATTTGATCTTTTAATTGAGGAAAACTTACTCCGATTAATTGACTAAAGCAGAAATTTAAGAGGAAAAACAAACTTGGTATAGTATTGAATTAACAATATTAAAGTTTTAACATGTGTATTACTTTTTGAAATATTAAGATATGAGATAGAAAAAAGTTTTGAGGTTGACAATTCAAACTATATTTAAAAATTAATACCGCACAATAAAATCATGATAATGATAATTAAAAATGAGCTATCAATTTACCTTAGCGCATAATTACATCATCGTACACTAATTAATAGCAAGATTTTCTCTAACTTTAGATCATTGTTTCACACTACTGCGACATCTACATGATTGCCAAATATACCAAGAGTTTCTTTTTTTTTGCGCGTCACTGTATATTTATTTCTAATGAGTCTACATTTTATATTTAAAGAAAATTTCACAAGTTGCTAAAAAAAAAATCAAAAGTACGTACAGAAAATCAGAGATTTTTCTAAAAACAGACATAAAGGATTATTTGACGGGAATAATGAAAAGCAAATGCTTATTTAATTCAATACGCGAAAAGATTTCTAATTTGTGAAGCTGTGGCAGCACAATATTTTGTTACCACAATTTATTTCAACGCAAATTGACTCTGTCATCTAAATAAGAAGTAACGAAAACTCGGGTAATTCGAGAAAGCATGCTTTCAGCAGAGCTACAGAACACAATTGCTGCGACAAAAAGACTAGAAAGGAAGATATTGGAAGAAGAAAATTAGAAAAGATTTGTGATTTTAAGCTGACATGTCTGTTTTATAAAATTATTTCCATTAAATTCGGTGATTAATGGATTACGACCGATGTAAACGAAATGCTAAAAAAAGTTTTCTTAGGTCATCTGAAATCAATATTTTCATCTTGCCTTTCTTTAGCATACTTTAAAAAATGATCATGATGATTACAGATTAAGGGTTCTATTAGGTAAAATGAAATTTTCCCTATACCATGCGACATCTATAAGAGAGATATATTTAATGCACAACATGGATGTGTCAGTAATTGAAAATTTTTTTTTGAAAGATTGATAACATACCACAAGATTATGATAAAGATAATTTAAAATGAGCTGTCAATTTACCTCAGCGCTAAATTAAACCGACTTGCACTATTTAATAGCAAGATTTTCTGTAACTTAAGATCACATTGTTTCACATTACTGCGACTTCTATATGACTGCCAAGTACAAAACTAAATCTTTTTTAGGTGCGTTCTTAATTATACATACGTAGCACCTATAGTCGTCTTTCAGTCCTTCTTTCCATCCGTCCGCATACAGCAGAGCAAAAACTACCCAACCGAATCGTTTAAATCTAAAATGTATAAATGTTGCATAATTTTGTAGAGTCAATTCAAATTTTATAAAAATCAGATGCACAGTTTAATTACAGGAACAATAAAAATCATTCCGTTACATTACGGCTAATAGGAAAAAGTAGTCTCAAGTGCATTTTAATGGTGTTACATTCCTTTCGAATATAATAAAATTGATATGCATTTATGTAGTATATATTAAAATAGACATTCTGTACAATCTATCGTGTAAAGAATATTTTTTATTGATTTATAGGGCAAAACAAAAATATTCTATTACATAATGGTATAGGGGGAAACATTTTTTGCGACGCGTTTTAATAATATTAAACTATTTCACATTTTATGAAATTTATATACGTTGCTGACGTTTATTACAAGTAATACATATATAATAGAAAGCAGATAGTATTTACAGGGATACACAAGAGATTTTAGATACTCTACTGTATCCGAAGTACTGTATACTATATTACACCAAGATCTGAATATTTTACAAACATCCTTATAGTACGAACGCACGTCATTTGTTACGCTTGACGTGCTATTTCAAACTTGTTTTGTGTGTCACTGTATATTTACATCTAATGAATGTATATTTTATGCTTAAAAAAGTTTCACAATTTGTTAAAAAAAATAAAAAATGCGAGCGGAAAAATCAGAGTTTTTTCTAAAAACAGTCAGAAAGAATTATTTGAAAATAATAATGAAAAGCAAATGCTTATTTAATTCAACACGCGAAAAGATTTCTATTTTGTGAAGCTGTGACTGCACATAGAGTTTTGTTACCACAATTTATTGCAACGCAAATTGACTCTGTCATCTAAATAAGGAGTAACAAAAACTGGGGTAATTCGAGAAAACGTGATTTTAGCAAAGCTACGGAACACAATTGTTACGACAAAAAGACTGGAATTGAAGATATTGGAGAAAGAAAATTAGAAAAGATTTGTCCTTTTAAGCTGACATATCTGTTTTATACAATTGTTTGCACCAAATTCGGTAAATTAATGGATTGCGACCGATGTCAATGAAATGCTAATAAAAGTGTTTTTTAGTAAAGAGCCTCTGAAATTAATATCTTCATCTTAATTTTCTATAGCATAATTTTAATAAAATGATCATGATAATTAAAGATTAAGAGTACTGATAGGAACAATTAAATTTTCCCTATACAATGCGTCACCTGTAACAGAAATATATTTAGTGCACGGTATGCATGCGTCAGTAATTACAATATATTTTTTAAAGATTCATACCACACAGTAGGATCATGATAATGATCATTAAAAATGAGCTATCAATTTATCACTTATACCGTCCAAATTACACCGTCATACACTATTAGTAGCAAGATATACTGTAACTTAAGATCATTGTTTCCCACTACTGCGACTTTTACAGGGCTGCCAAATCATCACGAGATACCTTTTTAGGTGCGTTCGTAATCATAAATGCGTAGTACCTAAAGTCGTCGTTCAGCCCACATGTAATAGAGCGAAAACTACCAAGCTGAATCATTTGAAATTTAAAATATATAATTAATGCATAAATTTGTCGAGATACAGTCGACTCTCGTTAATTCGAAATCGGATAATTCGAATCTTCGCTTAATTCGAACTAAACATGAAGTCCCAAAATTTTCAATGGCAGGATAACTTTAAAAATTTTCATTAATTCGAACTCATTTTCTCTTAACTTCGCTTAATTCGAACTAACGAGAATTCCGATTTTTCATTTTTCTTTTCTTTTTCACGGATTTCAGATCATTTGAATAACTTTCTTTCTTTTATTTTTGTGAAACTGGTTCCGAACGAGTATACATATAATCCAATGAATTTGTTATACACTTTTTTAGTGCCCCGTCTGTCCATCAGAGACGCCTTAAATTTTTCTTCCATCGTGCTTGTTTCTAATCCTTTTATTAGTTTATGTTTATGTATTTATCCATTCTAGTTTAATATTAAGTCATATTCTAATGATAATAGACGAAGTAAAGTTAAAAAACAATATAATATTAATTCCTTTGTAATAATACCATATTAAGCATGTTTTATTTTCATATTTTCCATAATTCGAACTTTCTTGTGGTTCCGACGAGTTCAAATTAACAAGAGCCGACTGTATTTCAAATTTCATGAAAATCGAATGCATTATAATTTAATTACAGGGAGAATCAATTCCGTTACATTAAAACCAGTGGGAAAAAATAGTTTCAAATGAATTTCAATGGTATTACACCTTTTGAACATAATAAAATTGATATGCATCTATGAAGTATATACTAAAGCATAAATTCTATATAATCTGTCATGCAAAGAATATTAGTCATTAATTTACAGGGCTACACAAAAGTATTCTATTACATAATGGTATAGGGAAAAACATTGTTTGGGGTGCGTTTTAATAATATTAAACTATTTCACATTTAATGAAATTTATACACGTTGCTGAGGTTTACTAGAAGTTACTTCCTATATTGTAGAAAGCAGATAGTATTTACAGGGATACACAAAAGATTTTCGATACTCTACTGTATCTTAAATACTGTATACAACAGTACATCAAGATCTTAATACTTTATAAACTTCCTTATAGTACGAATGCACCTCATTTGCGACACTTCAGGCGTAATTTCCAATTTGATTTGTTTATCACTCTATATTTACATCGAACGAGTCTAAATTTTACGTTTAAAAAAGTTTCATTTCCTGTTACAAAAATTGAAAATACGCACGGAAAATCAGGGATCTTCCTAAAAACAGACAGAAAGAATTATTTGATAATAATAATGAAAAGCAAATGATTATTTAATTAAACATGCGGAAAGATTTGTATTTTGTGAAGCAGTGACAGCGCAGTGTTTTGTTACCACAATTTATTTCTACGCAAATTGACTCAGTCATCTAAATAAGGAGTAACGAAAACTCGGGTAATTCGAGAAAACATGCTTTTAGCAGAGCTACGGAACACAATTGCTGCGATAAAAAGACTGCAAAGGCAGATATTGGAGAAAGAAAATTAGAAAAGATTTGTCCTTTTAAGCTGACATGTCTGTTTTATATAACTGTTTGCTCAGGATTCAATAATCAATGTATAAAGACCGATGAAATACTAGATTTCATAAAAAAATGTCCTCTGAAATAAAAAAAGGTTTTATTAACAAGTGAAAGTGATTTGATAATTGCGATATTTTGTGAAAATATTTTGCATTAATGAAAGTACATTATATTATTAATAGTTTTTACAACTTAATTAATTTTTCTAGAAAATAACGTGACTTGCTTTAATATAATAACTTTTGAGTTATAAATAATGAATAGAATAATAATTAACTTTGTATAAATCATCATTAAAAGTGTAAAAAATAAAACATATTCCACGAGTTTCGACATGTAAATTTTAACAACCCCATCAGCCGAAATAAACACATGTTCGTAAAGTGACGAAATCACAAACAAATAGAGCAGGCTCTTTTGGTTTGACTGAGTTCACTTGTGACCTTGTCCCTTTTCAGACACATAGTTGCTACTTTTTTTCCTGTATAATGGATGATCAGACCCCTACTTGCCAGATTGCCCCAGCTAAATGGGTTTGATGCCTGGAATTGGAATGGGTGATCATCTAATCGTTGCGTTGCGGCAATAAATCTAACGAGCGCCAAGATCTTCAACCAAACTGCTTAACTGTGAACTTTGTTTATCTGGTTGCTTAATATTTTGATCTTATTATTTAATACCTGCACTTTGATACTCAAGTTGATTTTTAATTTAGAACCTTGGTCAGATGATGAGACCTTCACCTGGCAAGACACCTCCAGAGATTCAAAGGGCAATGTTTTTGAAATTGTGTATAAAATTTGAATGTCAATGTTCAAAATTTATGTCAAACTGAAGATTTCTTTCCATAATTATAACTATTCAAGTTCTAATCATTTTAGCTAAATGTGTAAATAATTGTTCGACCAGACACAATACGTCACTTTGATGCGTTGCGATTTCAAGATTCATTTGATCGCTGATAGACGCGTGGATTTTCGAGAATTAGCGAAATTAAACATGCATTTCGAAGAACCATTATTGGATTAAAAAAAGCGACCAAATGTCTAAATCATTATTAATTGTAATGTGTTGCCTGTAGATTCAAATGTGAAAATTAATTATGGATATCTTTTAAGCTAGTTGAGTGTTCATAAATTTCGTTAATATTTGTATAACTTATAATTTGGTAACTGAATGAAACTGCCCCATTCACTGATTTTCTATTAGGCTGAAGAAAATGGTTGTTACTTCTGAAAATTTAATTTAATCAACATTATTTAATTTTTAAGAATGCGTTCATTAAATTTAAAATTATTTCATGTTTGATGTTCATAAAATTCGTTAATATTTGTATAACTTACAATTTGGTGGTTAAAAGAAATCACCCAATAAACACTTATTACTTACACCAATTACACTGGGTATTGATTTTGAAAATAAATTAGATTATTATACTGTGTTTGAGAAAATTCCTATCAATTTATTAAAAAAAGGAAAGAAATTATCTTAAACATGATAAATTTAAGATTAGTTATTTAAAGATTCTGTAGAAACTTTTAAGCCAATTTGCATATATTCTTTGTTTTAAAGGAACATTACATACGTAACATAAATGAATTTATATATGCACTCTATTTTTATGGGAATGAAAACGTTTTGGAACATCGTTTTATGTTTATATTTGACATTTTCACCAGCGTTTGCAGTGTTAATATTATGTACACTATTTATTTCATCATAATTTTATTACATTTTTTTAGAAAAAAGTGAAAAATAGTATTAAAATGATTCGATATAGTCCAAGAGCCGAACGCACAAAACCCTAAGTCATCGAGCACAAGAAAAATTACTTTATTTCACGGAATAGTAGCAATAGGGGAATCTAATCATCCATGTCTGCCGGAAGCAAAGTGGTACATAAGCGAAAAATGAATACCTCTAGTGATTGACTCGCAGACTTAGCATTATGTTTTCCTGCACCCAACTTTCCACGTTTTCATGCTTTCAGTTGTACGGCAAACACAATGTTAAACTTACGAGTGAACCACTAGTGGTATCAATTTTTGGCTTATGGACTACTTCGCTTCCGGCATACGTGGATGATTAGATTCTTCTATTATTACTTCTGCATAAAGCAAAGGAATTTTTCTTGTGCTGGATGACTTAGGGTTTTGTACTGTCGGCTCTTGGACTAATATTCATGTTCAAAAAATGTTCCTGCAAATGTGTTGTAAGAAGCGCCTCTGTCAAGCAGATAATTCAAATCGAAACATTTCCGTCATTACCGAATGTTAGGAAACATAGAAAGAGTTCTATTAGTCTATCCATTCAAGTTCTAATCATTTTAGCTAAATGTGTAAGTAATTATCCGACAAGCTATAGCACGTCTCTTTGATTTCAAAATTCATTTGATTGCTGACAGACGCGTGGATTTCCGTGAATTAGCGATATTAAACTTGCATTTCGAAGAATCATTATTGGAATAAATAAAGCGACTAAATGTGTAAATCATTATTAATTGAAATGTGTTGCCTGTAGATTCAAATGTGAAAATTAATTCTGCAGATTCTTTAAGCTAGTAGAGTTCCCATTGAGTTCGTTAATATTAAGATTTCAGTTTTAATGCAATTTGTATAATTGATTCAATTAATGTAACAGACTTTTTCAAAATTTTATGATTTGTCATGTGACACTAGGTTTTCAGATGCATGTACAAAAAATTTGAAGTCTCTGACTTACAAAATTTTTGTGTGCGAACTCTGTGACGGACAGACACACAGAGGGCGAATAAGGTTTACTCATATGAATAAAACCCTAAACAGAGATAAATTAAGTTAAACATGCTAAATTTATTATTAGTTATTTAAAAATTCTGTTGTTCCTTTTAAACCAAACTGTACATGCTGAATGTAATCCGTTCCATGTAGGCAGACGATACCGTGCTACCTATAATTAAAATCTCAGTATCCAGAAACGGAAGAGAAGTGAATTGTTTTTTCTGTTTTTATTCCAAAGTTGTGTTTGAGATAAGTGCAGACGATATGCAGCAGTGAACTGCTAGTGAGTTATTCTATTTAATAAAGTGTTTTTTAATATAACCAGTGCCTATGGAATAAATTGTGTTGTGTGTGCATCTAATTATTATTTTACATGGTCCGACGTTCCAGAATAATTATGTATGTGAGTGAATAATCATCAAATTTAAGCTATGTGCTGATGTGATATTAAAAGTTCTATGAAAGATGTTTTCTGAAACTTTCATTGTGAGATTCGTCGAATAATGTTGTGCTCAAACAAGTGAAGTATTGTGTCTAAGAAGATAAATTTAAGAGTTATAATGAGTCTTATTCGGAATTTCGAAGCGATTTGAGTGAGGTAAGAGCAATTTTCTAGTTTATTTTGATTAAATTATATCTGTTATTGATAATTTAAATAAAGACGAGCTTAAGCTTGTAATTGAAGAATTGGGTTTGCCTGCTTCTGAAAGTAGTAAAATTATTGATTTAAGGAATATTATAGAGAATAGTGAATATTACTCAAATGAGCAGTTATTAAAAATAAATATATATAGTTTATAAATCATATATAGTTTTTAATAGTTTATAAATGACGAAAGGAAACTGAGAAAACAAAATTAGAATTAGAAAAAAATAAGTTAGCGCAATTAGAAAAGGAGTTAGAATTAGCAAATAGAACCATCCCAAAATTTTGAATTTGAAAAAATTAAACTAGCTCAGTTAGAGAAAGAATTAGAAATAGCCAAATTGCGTAAAGGATCTCGGGAAAATTTGTCGTCCGTAACAGAAAAATCGGAAACGGAAATAGGGAACACTAACTTGGAAAGTTTTATTAAAAGTATTAAAACTTTAACTATTCCTTTGCCATCGAGAGCTGAGTCATTTAATCTTTTTTTTTCCCCAATCTCTTCAGAAAGCGTTTCGAACTAAAAATGTACCTGAAGAGTTTATGGCGGCAATTCTGTTAAATATTCTCGAGGAAAAAGCGAGCAATTTAATGATCTATTTATCAGAGGGAGAGTTGATTAGTTATGATAAATTTAAAAATATAGCCTTAAAGGAATTTCAACCTACTGCACAAGAATGTTTAAACAATTTCAAGAGTGCGCAAAAATTACCGTCGGAAAGTTACTTTTAATTTGCAGCTAGGATGAGTTCAAATTTTCAGTACTACTGTAATTTGAGTGAGGTAAATGATTTTAAATAATTATGTGATCTGATTGTTTCAGATAAAATTTTCAGTTATTTAGAACGCGAATTAATGAATCATATCACAATTAAACAAGCAGCGTCATATTTTAAACCACAGCAACTAGGAAGAGAATGCGATATTTTTTTGTCGATTAAAAATAAATCTAAAGGTGAATCAAACGTGTATTCGAGAAATACGATAAATGAAAATAAACTTAAAGCGACAAATAAATTTCAAAATCGGCTTCAAAGGAGCGTTTCAAATATATTTTTTTCGGAAACAAAAAATGTTAAATGTGTCTTGTGTAAATCTAATGAGTATCATAATACCCTGTGCACACTATGGTTAGTTAAGATATCTCAAGCCTGGAACTCTCTCAGAGAGTTCCACAAACTCTCTCAGAGAGTTTCAACCGATCGGGCTAGATACAGGAACAACCACTCCCTCTCATTAGCTATAAAGCTTCGCTTTTACTGATTGGGTGTTATGGCTGTCTTTATTTCAAGCGCATGCGCATACGTTACATTAGTTCAGTTCAGAGATACAGTGACATTCGCTGAGATATCTTAGGTAAGTTTTTCAATGTGAACAGGCATCCAATTCCAGGAGGGTCCACTTGAAACACGGCGATCTTAAGATATCTTATGTTTGTGGTGTGAACAGGGTATTATAATCATAATGGTTTACATTCTTGTCCGCAATTCAAAAAACTGTTCATTAAAGATAGAATAGAAGTTTTGAAATTAAATAAAGCATGTTTCAAATTTAAACATAATCCTTTATGGTAGACAGACATGGAATGCGTGATATAAATGAAGTGATGAATTTCTGTTAATAAGTGCACTCTATTTCTTTAAGAATGAAAATTTTCTGAAACATTGTCTTAAATTTTTATTTGATAATTCACCCAGTCTTTGCAATGTTGATATTTTGTACAATATTTATTTATTCATTATTTTCTTAAACTTTTTTAGAACAAAGTTAATATATAATATCAAAATAATTTGATATTCTTGCTCAAAATATCTTCATGTAAATTTGTTATAAGAAGCGCCTCTCTGAAGCCGATAGTCCAAATCGAAACACCTTACTCATTACAATGATGTCTGATCAACATTTGGAAACTGGTCCAAATAGCGATAGAATACTATTATTCAAACCATTCAAGTTCCTAATCATTTCAGCTAAATGTGTAAATAATTATCCGACTAGCGAGAATGCAGTCCTTTGATGAGTTGCGATTTCAAAATACATTTGATTGCTGATAGACACGTGGATTTCAGAGACTTAGCGAAATTGAAATTATATTTCGAAGAACCGTTATTGGATTAAATGAATCGGCCAAATGTCTAAATCATTATTAATTGAAATATGTTGACTGCAGATTCAAATGTGAAAATTAATTCTGGAAATTCTTTAAGCTAGTAGAGTTTTTATGGAGTTAGCTATATTTGTATAATTTATAATTTGGCAACTAGTTCAAGTTAATTTTCTATTACTCTGAAAAAAATTATTGTTACTTCTAAAATTTTGATTTATTCAACATTACTTCATTATTAAGAATTCGTCCTTTAAATGCAAAATTGTTTCGTATTTGATGTTCATAAAATTCGTAAGTATTTTTAAAACTTAGAATTTGGCGAGAAAATAAGTTTTCCCCAATCAGTAATTTTCTATTAACATGTAGGAAATGATTACTACTTTGCAAATTTTAATGTACTGAATAATATTTAACTATTTAATAACCGTCTCTTAGATATAAAATTATTTTACATTTGGATTGAATTACTGATAGATTTTAATGAAGAAATTAGGTGATTAACTATAGCGAATATAGTAATTTGAGAATAGTGGCACTTAAAATATGGAATACCTGACAGGTATATAAGAAGATTGTTAGAAAATTTTAACTTATAAAATTTTGTTTAACGATTGAGCATGTGAAAGTTTACTCTACAATTTCAAATTTTATTTCAATTGCTGATAGACTCTATCAATAGCAACTTGAATGCATATGCAGTACACAAAAAAATTGTATAATAAATGATGTAGAAGTTTTTAATTCATAAAAGTTTGTTATTTTTCTTCTCCCATGTATTGAAAGTAAAAAAAAAAGGAGTGTTCAAAAAGTATTCCTATAAATGTGTTATAAGAAGAAGCTCTTTCAAGCATATAATTCAAATTGAAACATTTTACTAATTACCGAGATGTCTGATCAACGTTAGGAAACTATTCCGAATGCAGATGGAATACTATTATTCTAACCATTCAAATTCTAATCATTTGAGCTAAATGTGTAAATAATTATCTGACTAGCGAGAATACGTCACTTGTATGCGTTGCGATTCCAAAACTCATTTGATTTGTGATAGACATGAGGATTTCTGAGACTTAGCGAAATTAAACTGGCATTTCAAAGAACCATGATTGGATTAAATAAAGCCGCCATATGTTTAAATCATTACTAATTAAAATGTTTCTGTAGATTCAAATGTGGAAACAAATGGTGGAAATTCTTTAAGCAAGTAGAGTTTTCATCGAGTTCGTTAATATTATCATGTTCGTTTTAATGATATTGATAAAATTGATTTAATTAAAATAACTGACCTTTTTCAAAATTACATGATTTTTATTGTGACACGAGGTCTTCAGATGTACACAAAATTTGAAGACTCGGAAACATGCATTTCTTTGTGTACGAACTCGGTGACGGACAGACAGAGGACGAATAAATTTTAGTCAGATGAATGAAACCCTCAAAAAAGAGAAATTAAGTTAAACATGTTAAATTTAAGATTAGTTATTTAAAAATTCTGTAGTAACTTTTGAGCCAATCTCTTAATACTGAATGTAATCCTTTGTGGTAAACGAACATTACAAATGTGATATAAATGAAATGATGAATTACCGTTATTCAGTGCACTCTATTTTTTTAAGAATAAAAATCGTTTGGAACATCATTTTAAGTTTATATTTGATAATTTTCCCAGTCTTTGCAGCGTTAATATTTGTATAATATTAACGCTGTATAATTGTATAATATTTTTTATCCATTATTTTCTTAAACTCTTTTAGAGCAAAATTAAAACATCGTATCAAAATGATTCATACAGATGTTCAAAGTAGTCGTAATCACCGAGCTTTTTTAGCTCACAGGCTATCATAGCCTGAGAGCTTATGTGCCCGTCCGTTCTGTATGTACGTGCGTTCGTGCGTAAAGCGATAACTCATGATAAAAATATCCGATCCACTTGAAATTTTGTATGTACGTATATCCTGACAAGGCGCTTCCCTGATTAGTTTTAGGAGTTCATTCGATATGTATAAGAGGGGGAACGGGGGGCTCATGCCCCTCCCCTTAGTTGATATAAATGGGATTTTCATGCAGAATTAAGTTTTCGTTCGAAATTTAGATTAGAATCATTCTGATGAGGCGATTCCGTGACTGTTATTAGGTGTTCATTGAATAAGTATAAATAGGGGGAACAGGGGTTCTAATGCCCCCCCCCCCTAATTTATATAAATGGATTTTTCAAGCAGAATTTTCAGATTTCGTTCAAGTTTCTGAATAGTTTTGGAAGTTTAATGGTTAAGAATAAAAGAGGGGGATAACTCCTTTTAAATTATATAAATGCTAAATGGGTTTTTATTAAGAATGATCTCATTTGCTCTGAATTTTGGATATAGATTTTTTATATGATAAAGCATGTCTTTGACAGTGTAGGACGTTCAATGATTAAGTATAAAAAAAGAGGAAAGGGGAGAGCTGTTTCCCCTTCTTAATTTTTTTCGAACGGAATTAACCCTTGAAAATATAAGGCTTTAATGTAGAATTAGTATTTGTAGCCTGTGAGCTCAATGCCATCAGTTTAACTGGGCAGTATTCTTTTTCTATCTCATATTTGTTATTATTTCCAGAAAAATCAAACATAGCAACGTCACTGATTAGGTAATTTATACCAAAATATAGTCTGCAGTAACTTATTTCAAGTTCTAATTAAGTCTGAAATTTAAAAAAAAATCCATGTAGCAGTATTTAAGATCGAATCATTGCAAAAATCGTAAAAAAGCTGGATAGAAAAGCAATCTGTTAAATGACCGAAAAATATTAATGTATGTCAGGGACTATCAGAATCTGAAATTTGATGAAAATTCGTGCATCAGTTTCTGAGATAGATCTATTGTGATAATTATGAATAATGCCGGGTAGCCGCGTCACCTGTTGTGGGATTTACTCCAAAAACTAAAGAATACTAATTTTTTTCCAGGGTCTAAATAAATATGTAATTTTATAAAAATTCATGCATTAGTTCCTAACATAGAGCTATTGCGATAATCAGAATTATGCCGAATAGCAGCGCCACGTGTTGGGCGATTTACACTAAAAGTCAATAAGAACCATATCAAGGACTAACATAAACATCATACAACATACATCAAGGACTAACGAAATCTGATGTTTTATGAAAAACCGCCATTAG
Organism: Maratus speculifer; assembly: GCA_964019185.1. Lineage (NCBI taxonomy): Eukaryota > Metazoa > Arthropoda > Arachnida > Araneae > Salticidae > Maratus > Maratus speculifer. Next base: position 39,266,759 of record OZ025295.1, on the reverse strand, counting down.
TTCTTGTAATATAGCTATTGGTGAAATCGTTAAAAAAGCAGCATAGCAGCACCATCAGTTAGGCGATTTATGTCAAAAACTAATCAGATCTAGTTTATATTAAGGTTTAGCTTAATCTAAAGTTTTGTGAAATTCCGTGCATTAGTTCTTGCGATAGAAGGCCCATAATATTTATTCACATTTAGAGACAGACCGACTGACTAATAGACTCACAGATATATAATTTGGAAAAACATTTTTTTTTTTGGAATTTCTGAATCCTAAAACGTAGAAATCCGTTGAAATTTGGAATTCAGCAATTTTTACGAATCCAATACTTTTTTATTGTAAGAATAGAAGAAAGTAAAAATGTTCCTGTAAATGTGTTACGAGAATCTCTTCACACAAGAAGATAGTTCAAATCGAAACATTTTACTCATTGCTGAGATGTCTGATCAACGTTCCAAATGTAGATAGAATTCTATTATTCAAACCATTCAAATTCTAATCATTTTTGCTAAATGTGTAAATTATCCGACTAGCGAGAATACGTCCCTTTGATGCGTCGTGATTTCAAAATTCATTTGATTGTTGATAGAAACATGGATTTCCGTGTTTTTGCGAAATTAAACTCGCATTCGGAAGAAACGTTATTGGATTAAATAAAGCGGCCAAATGTTCTAAATCATTATTAATTGAAATGTGTTGACTGTAGATTCATATGTGAAAATTAATTCTGGAAATTGTTTAAGTTAGTAGAGTTTTCATTGAGTTCGTTAATATTAGGATGTTCGTTTTAATGCCATTGATAAAAATAATTTAATTAAAATAAGAGATTTTTTCAAAATTTTAAAATTTGTCGTGTGACAAAATGCTTTTAGATGTAAGTACACAAAATTTGAAGTCTCTAACTTATGCAATTTTTATGTATGGACTTTGTGACGGATGGACAGACAGAGGATGATTAACGTTTCGTCAGATGAACGAAACCCGAAAAAGATAGAAATAAGTTAAACATGAGTAAATTTTTGATTAGTTATTTATAAATCCTGTTGTAAATTTCGAGCAAATCTGTGTATACTGGATGTAATCCTTTATAGTAAACGGACATGAAATACACAATATAAATGAATTGATGAATTACCACTTTTAAGGGCACTCTGTTCTTTTAAAAATGATAAATTTTAGAACATTGTCTTAAATTTATATTTGATAATGTACTCAGTCTTTGCAGTGTTAATATTTTGTATAATATTTATTTGTTCATTATTCTCTTAAAAATTTTTAGAACAAAGTTAAAACATAGTATCAAAATGATTCGATATTCATGTTCAAAATATCTTCATGTAAATGTGTTGTAAAAAGCGCTTCTCTCGAGCAGATAATTAAAATCGAAACATTTTACTCATGACTGACATATCTGATCAACGTTAGGAAACTGTCGCAAATGTAGACAGAATACTTTTATCCACCAAAAAACAACTTTTCAAAAGTAAAAAAAAAGCCAAGCTTAAAAAAAAAAGATTAAAGTTGTGGTTAAAAAATGATGTGATATCAAATTTCCAAGCTTATATTATGCTTCTTGTTTAACATTTTCCATTTAATAAAATTACCATTTGGAAGTCGAGTGCCTTCGTATATGTTGATAGAAATCCTTTTCTCCCATACAAATACATCTACCCAAATCCAAAGTCAAAATCCGAAATTCAAAATGGTTACTTAAGCATATATTTTAAGCTTTTCCTTTAAAGACTATTATTCCCGGAATTTTATCTTACGAAACAATAGTGGTTTATCTAAGGGATTTACCTTATAATTTATTTCTCAAACTAATTAGTTATTTTAAAGCAATGGAAATCAATTTCTTTTCTCACACTGTCATTCTTTTTGAATTTATCAGTTTGCAGTTCAAAATCAAAGTTTGACATTTTACTAAAGAAAACATTTTATGCCTTTCCATTACGAAATTGTATGCTTAGAAATTTGTGTGTTAAAGTAATGGTGACATATTTTTGCGAATTTTCGATGATTATTTTTTTAGAATAATTAATCATTTAAAAGTAGTAACAATCAAATGCCTTTCTAAAACCAAAAATCTTTTTTAATTTATTTCTCCGTAGCTAAAATCAAAAGTTTAAATTGTTGTTAATGCAAACTTATTAAGCTTTTTTTTACGAACTTGGAAGCTTAGACATTTGAGTAAAATATGGGATGATGGCTGCCAAGCCCATCATACATTATTTTAAAACATTTGAATTTTCAGTAGCACGTTATGATGTACTTGTATGGGAGAAAACGATTTCTATTAACATTTACGAAGGCACTCGACTTACACATTGTTACTTTTATTAAATGGAAAATGCTAAATAAGAAGCATAATATAAGCTTGGAAATTTGATATCACATCATTTCTTAGCAACAACTTTAATCTTTTTTTTTAAGCTTGGCATTTTTTTTTACTTTTGAAAAGTTGTTTTTTGGTGGATATCATTTCTTTTTTTTTAAAACAGATTATATATAATTTAAAAAGTTCTACTCAATCTAATTAAAATGACTTTTCGTATAGCCTCTGTATACAGTGAGCAAACACAATATTTATTATTTTTCTTTGATTTTTTTGTCAGTCCCCTAATTGTCCTCCTTATCAAATGGACATTGAAAAATATGAAATTTAATATAGTCTCTATTATTTTGAAGTTCTAGAAGAGTCCGTCAACTATCGATTTTTAAATATTTGACAAAATGTCTAAAATTGAGAGTGTCCGGTCATTAATGTCCATATAGTGTAATTGAGGTTCATAGAATTAAATAGAGCATTCCGTTAAAGTATTATAACTCTGCCGTCGTAAGTTTATATTTTTTCTTTTAACTCTATAAAAATGTATGAAAACGGGAAATTTAGGTAATCAAGTTTAAATATATGTGGCTTCCGGTTATAACTCCATAAGGCACATTTTTAATATTTTGAGTAATTGACATTTAAAGTTTTCAAATGTCTTTTTATCATTACTTTAATAAAATAGATTAGAGCATAATAATTTTCACTACATTCAATTAGGATATAAGAACCTCTTTTTTTTTACCAATATAGTTATATAAAAATTGTTTTTATTAATCGCGAACCAAAATTTTTTTTTTTATGTTGAAATGAAAATTTATAGTCGCCGTATGACGGGAAGAATTCGAATTTCACTTTTCAGTACTATGGAAGATGAAAGTACTCTTTTAAAATTACATTTTCCCAAATTATCTCAATTTTTTTAAAAAATGTGTCTTACGTGGTTATTACTGGAAGCCACAGATATAGAGGGACTTAAAGGGAAAGTCACTGTTTACATTTCTTTTTTTTATTGCAATAGAAATAATTTTTGTCAGATGTCGATGCGGTTTGTTTTAAACTCTTTCAAAATTTTCACGACATTTTTAATGGTGTACATACAGCCATACCACATTTTATATTTCTAATCTTAACAATGTTTAATAACTTGTAATTTATTCGCCCTTAAAAATTATGATTTTTTTAGAATCAATTACTAACTAACATTTGCATCTTAAGATGCCAATAGACCGCCATTCTATTGTTATGAGTATTGACATTATTTATTTATTTATTTATTTTTATTTTTATTTTTATTTTTGTGTGTGTCTGTGTGTGTGTGTGGTGTGTGTGTTGCCAAGTGGTGTTTTTTATCTTTAATGGTTTTTAAAGCAAACTGACTGATGTCTAGCAAAAGAGAAAACTTTCCGTCAAGTAGAGCTAAACTGTTATTTCTTGATCCGTTTTTGATTCCCCACATTCTTTTGTGAATGAACGTCAAAAGGGTGAAAAAAAAGAGATTTTCTTGAAAAATAACATTAAAGGATGACAAAACAAGCATTTTCACAGACGTTATACACACACCACATTGGCGCGATTTTTTCCGATGCAAATTTGGCGAAAACTTTTCAAATATGAATTATTCCTATATATTTTTTAATATTTTCTATAATTGTAAAACTGAAATAATAATAAATAAAAAAATAATAAATATAGAAAAATAATTTATATCATTTAAAAAATAGTAATAAATGTAGATAAACAGATAAACAGTTTATTAACAAATAAACAACAAAAGCCGGGTTATCGTGTGAGGCATAAAATCTCCAGTTTGTTGCAATCGTGCCAATGTGGTGCTTATATGACATCTGTACCCAAGCGTTTAACCCCTTAACGCGCAGTGTTGCCGGGTCGGCAACACCTAAAGTTCCCCCTGTTTAGAGACACAAAAACTCCGTGAATATTTCAAAAACTACTCCAACCCAGGTAAAAAAATCAGCAAAAAACCTTTAGAAAAAATAAGATTTTACAGGGATTTTGAAGGTTTCTACAGGGATTTTGAAGGCAAATTAAAAGCGCAGGTTTATTTGAGGGAATTTACTGTTAATCAAAAGATTTTATGCAGGCATTTATCTGACCTCCAAATTACTAATCGGGTATTTTGAAGGTCACTTCAGGTATTTTGAAGGAAATTGAAAACTGAACAAAATGCACAGATTTTTAAAGGTTGTATAGAGGCTTTTATCAGCAAGTTAATGGCTTTCAATTTACCGTTAGTGACTTAGCTGATTTTTGATAAGCATACTTCAGGTATTTTGAAGGAAAATATAGCCTTCAATTTACCTTCAGTGACTTAGCTAATTTTTGATAAGTGTACTTCAGGTATTTTGAAGAAAAGTATAGCCTTCAATTTGCCTTTAGTGACTTAATGACTTAGTGAATATTTACAATTTCTTAGTTCAAGCCTTCGTTTTGTTACGTGAGGACGTGTCCCAGAAATGCTCTTCAAAATACAAGAATAGGCGCGACCCACGGCCCGCGGGACAGGAACATTCTGTTGATTTAGATGAGTTAATATCTCAGCTACATTTTGAGGTAAGTTGCATGTTTTTAGGACAATTATTAATTAAATTATAAGTAATTAATTATCACATCCCTTTGCCAGTTAATTCTATCGGCGTTTACAGATACTAAGTTCCACAATTCTAAGAATTTAATTGCTTAAACTCTTAATTAAAAATTCTCAAATCATGTAAAAATCATCTCCATAGTCTAATTTTCAATCAAGATTAGTTTATAAAAATTTTCTCATAAAAATTCTCGCATTAATTAAAGTTTTATTATTATTTCTTCCAAATTAATCTAGAACCACGTGCTCGAATTTGAGCTAAATAACGCTAAGTTCAGCCTAATGGGGATAAGTATTAAGATATATATCCACAAGATAGCGTCTCGTTCATCCCTGCCGGCAGCAATTCAGCCCCGTAGCGACCACGTGGAATTTCTGAACTTTGAAAAAAATCTCAAGATTAAAAATCTTCAAGACAATACACTGGCCTCAAATGTACCCGTAAATATATATTGTAATTATATTTATATATTGTAATTATATGCATTTATATAAAAAACTTTAACTATTTTCTCCATTTTTAATGCTTTAATTTCTAAACTTAGAATATTTTTCGACTTTTTTTTTCATTTTTTCGCAAAAATATTTTTTTTCGAATTTTTAGATAAAAACTGGGAAATTGACTAATTATTACATAAAATTAACGATTTTAATTAATTTTCTTTAAAATTTAAAAATTTTTTTTAGTACGGCATTTTTGTTTTTATCGGAGGTCGGCTTGATTACGCCGCACTCACCGTACTATCCATCCAGCCGTAAAACACTAATTTCTAATTATCTCATTAATTAATTAATATTTATTCTTTTCCGCTGGGTTCCTATACCTACGACTTCTAAATTGGGGGGAGGAGGGGTTATTGTTTATTTTGAGTACAATTAAGAAATGTGAAATTTAAATCTTTGTTTTCACACACATACAGGGAAATTGCAGGTTTTTTACCTTCAAGAAACCTTAGTTCCAAATACCTGTAAAATACCTGAATACTGTTTTTCAGGGAAATTGCGGGCTTTTTACCTTCAAGAAACCTTAGTTCCAAATACCTGTAAAATACCTGAATATTGTTTTTCAGGGAAATTGCGGGTTTTTTACCTTCAAAAAACCTTAGTTCCAAATACCGGTAATTTACCTGAACTTTTTTTTTAAAGGTTTTTTGCTGATTTTTTTACCTGGGAATGGCTACTTTAAATCTTTCTTATGAGTTCTAGATGGCAGCACCACAGAGATCAAACTCTACTGTTTTTAAATAATAGGTAAAATGTTTTACTGTAATACGCGCTTCACAGCAATGCTCTTCTCACTGCGCTTATCAATGCTTTACTTATGGGAGGTTACCACTTCGGCAACAGCTGTATAATTAAAATGGTTAGTGCAATCTTTACAAAACGATACCTGTGTACTCCACTAGTCCTAAATAGATTGCCTAATTTTTTTTTTCTTTAAATTCCAACTTTAAAGAGTAGTGCGCCGGAAAGGGTTAAACACAGCCTTAAACCTAACTATAATATATCACGATAATCGCAATTTTAGAACGTTTATTGAATGTGCAGGGACAGTGGTGTTGCCATAGAAAAATATATATATTGGAGCAGTGTCGATCACGATCATTTTGCCCTCATTACTTTTAAAATAGGTCCGGTAAATATGAAGATTAGTTCCTAGAAGTCTCTTTGTCTGTGAAGCAAACTTACAAAAAAGCCATATGCTAAAACCGGATTTCATTTATTCCTACAAAAATGAAGCCAAAGATATTTTATGATTTGTTTGTCTGCCCGCCAGTGAAATACCTGTCGTATACCATATATATAACACATTAAACTCAATTCTTTTTCAAAAGTTTTGTTTACACTAGAAAGGAAATTTTAAATGCTGATAACTCTTAACCCCTTCGGAACGAGCATATTTTACAGAATTTTTAATCTTTTATCACCGATTTTTCAAAGTAGAAGTTCTTGCCTAGTTGAATCGGGAAAATGCTTGGACTAAATGAGACAAAACTTACAATAAAAATTCACCGGTAAGAATAATCAAAGATTTTGTGCATCTTTTGAGGCACATATACCGGCCTGTATTCCCCAAGGGTTTAAGGAATACAATTTAAAAGATACCTTTTCTCCCCCATTTTTTTTTCATTTTAGATTTTTCTAAATGTATAATTTTATGCAGTTTTATAAGAAAAAATAATCTGGAGGAAAAGTGGATGACTGACAGATTCAAAAACGCAATCCATCTCGTCTCCGATTTGTGCTATTTATAGCACTCCATTTTTGCCGTCTATTATAATAAGCAGTTAAGCAGTTGTTATTTTCTTCGACTTTTTTTGTTTCTGGGGCTTATATTTTTTATAGCTTGGCTTGGCAGATCGACTGCCCCTGTTTGATTAAAAGTAACAAGCATGTCAAATTTCAAGTTCATGCCCTAGTAATTTTATTCAAATAGTATGTTAGAATTTTTTCAGAATGTTCTCAGCTCGTTTCGCGTTTTTTTATTTTTTTTATTATATTATTTTATTTTATTGAGACGATTCTTTAGGATGTATTTAAATTTTAAAAGTGATCACCATATCCAACTATAGGTTTTTATTCTCAGTCTATCACAATAATAACAAATTAAAACTTTTTTTACTCCTGTTTTTTTTTTTTTTAAGACTTTTCTGTGTTAACATTTACGTTTTAAAATTAACAACCCTTTTAAAATTCAACTTCATAGCACTAAAACTTCTAAACAACTCCGAACTTTGACAGTTTTTGTAACGTTTTCTATCGTTTCTTACAGTTAAATTTTGTTTCTTTTAGAAACAGTTCTTAGTGAAAATTTAAATTTTAAAACTACAAATATGCAAATTTTTAGGATTCTTACTCTAAAGGTATCAAATTGATTGTAATTTTAGATCTTTTTTACCCATGCATATACTCCAAAATAGTAGTACGAGCATGAAACAAAGACTATGATTGATCAGAGTCTGTCAAAATCATTTTGCCATCTTTAATTTCCACATTGGTTCGGCAATTCCAGATATTACCCTATATAATAGCTGGGCCACTTTTTCCAAACGAACCTCGGTATTAAGCAATATATAATAAGCAAAAAAATTCATTTAATAAGCAAGTCTTGGTGTTCGAATCCTCAAGCACAAAAAAAGTAAATTAAAGAGCCATGGTCCCGTTAAAAATATGTGATTTCGCACTGTGGGCCACGTGCACTTGAAAAAAAAAGATTGCGGATCGGAGCTATGGTCGCTTCGCGCCCATAGTCCCGTTAAAAATATTTGGTTTTGCACGGTGGGCACTACGTGCCCATAAGACATTTTTTCGTATTTTTTAGTTCATCAGAAGCAGATTCTGAATATGTAATCAGTTTTTTCTACTTTAAAAACTGTCTGCATGATGGTTTAAGAAAAAATGCGCAAAAAAAGTTTCGATAGTCCTGTTTTATTTCTAAGTTCAATATTTTAGCGAAAACTACTGTAAATATTCTACGGCAAGTCAAAAAATTTGATGCGGAAAAAAACGCAATTAGCGCCAGTAGAAAAAGAAGTTTTCGGCTGTTTCTTCTTTTAGCCAAAGGGGAAAAATTCATGTCCTTCACCGCAAGGTGGCGCAGTGTTCTGCTTCGGAGCACCGTTTGGGAATTGAGGCATTTTTCGTTCCAATTCCCAAGGGGTTTTTAATTCATAACTTTTTTAATTTTAGTCCCACGGTCTCGAAAATGCCCGAAATGACTTCCCCGGAGTTTTTCCAATCGAAAGACACCTCTTGCGACTTCCAACTCGCCCGCGTTGCGAACTGTAATCGGCTTCAAGCAGACAGACAGACAGAGGCGCACGGATTTTATTAGTATAGATTAACGTCAAAGTTGTTATCTGTGTTGATTCTCTGCTCACGCACAAAGATAATATCATTTACCATGGTCCTCTTTTTATATAAAAATCACACTCAACTCAATTTTTTTTCAAAAATTTTGTTTATATTAGGTATGAAATTTTAAATGTCAATAATTTTTTAAATGACTACATTTTATAAGATATCCGTTTTCTCAAAAATTAATTTTATTTTAAAGATTTTTCTAAAAATTAAATTTTACACTGTTTATTTGAAAAAATAATCTCGAGGCATATTAAACTTGAAGTAACCCTACATATTAACCTAAACTGATTTGCGCTATTGTAATGTAGATAATGCACGATCGTTGGCGAATTTATCGCGTTCGGCTTGATTTGTTAAATAAATAACAGTTTTTTGCTTTTTAAGGACAGAAATTTCATTTTTCTGAAACTGAATTTTACAAAAGCATGTAGCTTGAATAATTACCTCTCTGAAAATGCATTCTATACTTCTTTCTGTCCCTTATTTAAGTCTGTACCTTGATTGAAAAAAAAATGTTTGACGAAGAAATAAGTGATTATTTTCAGTATCTCGACGGTTAAAAAAAAAATCCCGTATCTCAGTTTATAATTATTTTACAAAGATGAGTTTGATCTCAAATTGAAGCTTTTTTGCATTAGATTCTTCTATTTTTCGTTTTATTTCTCTGTGATACTTGATTTCTTAAATATCTGAAAATTTAAAATGCCATGTTTGGTCGATTTAACATGGGAAAGTTCTCTCGAGTATATTAAGCAGTTAAGCGGTCGTTATGTTTTTGGCGCTTGTTCGTTTGGCGGGCATATTTTTTTTTCTAGCCAGAACCACCATCCTGCTTGATCCCAACCATTCAAGTTTTAATCATTTTAGCCAATTGTATAAATAATTATCCGACTAGCTAGAACACATCCACATTGATGCGTTGCTATTTCAAAATTCATTGGATTGCTGATGGACACGTGGATTTCCGAGACTTAGCGAATTTAAACTCGCATTTCCAAGAACCGTCATGGGATTAAATACAGCGGCCAAATGTTCTAAATCATTATTAATTGGAATGCGTTGCCTTTTGATTCAAATGTGATAATTAATTCTGCAAATTCTTTAAGCGAGCAGAGTTTCCATTGAGTTCGTTAATACTTACATAACTTAAAATTTGACAATTGAATAAAATTACCCCATTCATGGATTTGCTATTAGGCTGAAGAAAATGATTTTAATTTATTCAACGTTATTTAATTATTAAGGATACGTCCCTTAAATGCAAAACTATTTCGCATTTTATGCTCATAAAATTCGTTAATATTTGTAAAACATACAATTTGGCGACTAAATAAAATTTCCTCATTCAGTAATTTTCTAATAACATGAGGAAAATTATTGCTACTTGTTTAATGTACTCAATAATATTTAATTGTTAACCACGCGTGTCTTAGATATAAAAATATTTCACATTTGGATTGAATTACTGATAGATTTTAATGCAGAAATTATGTAATTAAGTAATGCGAATATTATAATTCAAATATAGTGGTACTCAAAATATGGAATACTTGGCAAGTTCGTAGGATGATTGTTGAAAAATTGCAACTTATAAAATTTGTTTCATGATTGTGCCTGCGAAAATTTACTCTAGAATTTCGAACTTTATTTTAATTTCTGAAAGACTCCTACCATAACACTTTGAAAGTATGTGAAATACACTAAAAATTTATATACTAAACGATCTAGAATTTTTTAATTCATAAAAAATTCTTATTTTTCTTCTCCTGTAGCTTTAAAGTGTAAAAATAAAAGATAGGGAAAATATGATTTTGATTGCAAATTTTTGAAATCCCATTGTGCATGAACTGCACTACAAATTGATGTAATAAACAATAAATTTTTCTTTAAATTTATAGTCTTTAGATCACAGAAATCCACTCTTAAATTTTAGACCAGGCGTTGATTCTTACGTGCTTCTTCTAGTAGAAAGATATATAAATGGAACATATTAACTTTTAGCTGTTTATGATTCAGCTGACGCAGAGGCCTTTTTTCTCAGAATTCATAGGTGCCATTTCCCGGTTTTCTTCATAATTATGCTTAATATTACCACCTGGTGTTATTTCCTCAGGACACTTTATTTAAAATTCTATTAGTTTAAATATAAATTCTAAATTTTATTTAAATATAATATTAGAATTAATTCCAGATAGTTCTTAATCAGTTTTTATAAATATGAATAATATAATCAGATTAATTCTGTCAAAATACTTTTTTGATTTGCCTTAGATTAAATGATACTCGCGGAATAATATATAAAGAAATGAGAAAGTAATGCTAAAAAAGTAAAATTTTGTTTTAAACATAATATTTTTTCTTTATTTTTGTTGTATAAGAAGCGCCTCTCTTAAGCAGATAGTTCAAATCGAAACATTTTACTTATTACCGAAATGTCTGATCAACGTAAGGAAATTGTTCCAAATGTATATTATTCTAACCATTCAAGTCTAATCATTTTAGCTAAATGTGCAAATAATTATCCGACTAGAGAGAATACGTCACTTAGAGATGCGTCTCTTCAAAATTCATTTGATTGCTGATAGACACGTGGATTTTCGAGACTTAGCGGAATTAAGTTCGCATTTTGATGAACCGTTATTGGATTAAATAAAGCGGCCAGATGTCTTAATCATTATAAAGTGAAATGTTGTTGACTATAGATTCAAATGTGAAAATTAATTATGGAAATTAATAGTACATTAATCATTAACAGTGCATTATTTAGAACATATTAACGGAAAATCTCTGTTAAATTTGGAACGCATTACCGGCAAAGTATGTAAAAAAGAAAAGAAAAAGCTGAAAGGAATCTTTAGAAATTCACATTAAAATTATAATAAAAATAAAATTGGCAAAATTTGTTTTCGATATTAATAAAAAAATATCTTAAAAATATATTTTCAAATAAAAAAGTCCTATTTTGAACGCTTATTATGATGCGCAAAGCTAAAACGAAGAAATCATTAAAAGCGCAGGCAATCAAAAATCTTCCTTTCATATCTTACAAGGAAGATCTCCATTGGGGGCATACTCAGAATTTTTTGAAAAAAAAAATACGAATTAAACTACTCATGTAGGTAATAAAGGATCAGTGAAAATTAGCGGCGGAATTACATTATTAGATATGTAAAAAAAATAAAATTATTTGGAATAATTGGCGTGAAAAGCTGAAAGCGACGCGGGATTTGGTGAGCAGTGCATTTCCTCGCCAAAAGCAGACGATTTTAACGAATCTGAAAATTGATTTTAATTGACTTCACTGTTAAAAATCTGCAGCATTTACTGCAATGTCACTCCACTACTTTTATAGAATATCTCTCTTCTGACCAATAAGAATGCTCCATAGCACGGTGAATTGACCGTTTTCTAAAAAAGCAGTGGAGTGAAGCTGCAGAAAATGGTACAGATTTTTAGCGGTGTTGTAGCTTGTGCAACACTGTTAAAAATTTGCTGCATTTTGCTGCAACGCACTCCACCGCTTATATATATCTATATTCCAACCAATGAGAAAGCTCCATTTCACGGCCAAGTAACCGTTTTCTATACAAGCAATGGAGTGCGTTGCAACAAAATGCAGCAGATTTTTAACAGTGTATTTTTCAATTTGGAACAATGTTAATCAATTTAAATTGTGTTTTAAATGATAAAATATATTAATTTCTTTTTGTTATAAGTACAAATAAACATATTTGACAAAATTACACTTAAAGTAAAGTAAAAATGCAAAACTAAAATTACTTAAACTAAACTTATTTAAATAAATTGAACATAGAAAGTTTTTTCTTTAAAAAGTATTCGAAGCGTAAAAGCGTATTTTTCAAAATTTCGTTTTTTCGCCAACCAGAGATAAATCGCCAAATAAACGAAATTTTTATTATTTTTTACGGACGTTATAAGGAGGTTCCGCCGAAATTTTTTATAAACATATATAACTATATGAGAAGAACATTCTGTAATTTTTTCAGATTTTTCTGAGTATGCCCGTATGCAGACCTTCCTTGTTAGTATCTTTCAATGACTGGAATATATCCTCACATTCACTGCTGAAAAATGAGTGAAACCTTCGTAGCTTTATAAAGGTCAATCAGAGTCCAATTGACTAGCACACACTGGCCATCTGCCAAAAAAAAAATGCCACGTCTGTTAAAATATTCCGAGAAACGATATAGGGTTTGACAGTTATTTTATTATAAATATTCATTATTATTGATTCTATTACTGTAACTGCTTTTAATTTAACACGAAGAAAAAATATTTTTTAACTGATCATATGTTATGAGTTCAACTCTTGTAATTTGTTGTGCAGATAAATAGTGTTGTATGAAACATTTTAATGGATGGGATTTGTTGGAATGAAAAGTAAGACCTGTTTTTTTTAATAAAGAATATCACAGGACGGCAGTAATTCCGACTTCGTTGCATTGGCAGAGTTAATCCATCCGCAATTTTTGACCCAAATGGTTTCTTTGAATTGCAATTTATTTTATTTTAATAAAAGGGATCAGAGGATGGATATAATTTTGATTTCATCGCGTTTTTCGCGCAGCTATTGCGGTTCGCCATTTTTAGGTGCGTTCGTAATTATATAATACGTAGCACCTATAGTTGTCGTTCAGTCCGTCCGTCTGTCCGTCCGTCTGTCCGTCCGTCCGTCTGTCCGTCCGTCCGTCTGTCCGCATATAACAACGCAAAAACTACCCAACCGAATCGTTTGAAATTTAAAATACATAAATATTAGATATTTTTGTCGAGTCATTTCAAATTTTATGAGAATCGGATGGATAGATCAATTACAGGGACGATCAAAAGTATTCCATTACATTACGGTCAATGGGGAAAAAAGTTTCAAATGCATTTTAATCGTTTGAAATTTAAAATACGCAATTATTACATAATTCTGTCGTGTTATTTCAAATTTTTTGATAATCGTGTGCATAGATCAATTACAGGGGCAATCAAAAGTATTCAATTACATTATGGTCAATGGGGAAAAAGTTTCAAATATATTCTATACATTTGAAATTTAAAATACATAATTATTACATAATTTTTTCGAGTTATTTCAAATTTTATGAAACTCGGACGAATAGATCAATTACAGGGGCAATCAAAAGTATTCAATTACATTATGGTCAATGGGGAAAAAGTTTCAAATATATTCTATACGTTTGAAATTTAAAATACATAATTATTACATAATTTTTTCGAGTTATTTCAAATTTTATGAAACTCGGACGAATAGATCAATTACAGGGACAATCAAAAGTATTCCATTACATTACAGTCAATGGGAAAAAATGTTTCAAATGCATTTTAATCGTTTGAAATTTAAAATACGCAATTATTACATAATTCTGTCGAGTTATTTCAAATTTTTTGATTATCGTGTGCATAGATCAATTACAGGGACAATCAAAAGTATTCAATTACATTATGGTCAATGGGGAAAAAGTTTCAAATATATTCTATACGTTTGAAATTTAAAATACATAATTATTGCATAATATTTTCGAGTTATTACAAATTTTATGAAAATCGGATGCATAGATCAATTACAGGGACAATCAAAAGTATTCCATTACATTACGGTCAATGGGGAAAAATGTTTCAAATGCATTTTAATCGTGTTACACTCATGCGAACTTAATAAAATTTATATGCAACTATAAAGTACATATTATAATATACATCTTACATAATTTGTGGTGCAAAGAACATTTGTTATTGATTTACAAGGCCACACAAAAGTATTCCATTACATAATGGTATAGGGAGAACATTGTTTGATGAGCGTTTTAATTGTAGTTCACTATTTACAATGTTATGAGATTGATATATGAACGTAATATTTTTAAAACTTCGTTATCGTCCGAACGCACCTAATTTGCTACGCTTCACGTGCAATTTCCAACTTGTTTTATCCTGTAGTGTTTCTTTGAATCTGAACGTTTAAAAATGATATAGTTCATGGAGTTTGTCAGGTCTTTTTTTATTTGATACTAGATATTTTTTTTTTCGAAAAGGAGACATGTGTTTTTATTATTTATTTATTTCTTAGAGTTTCAATACTGTGTTTTTTAAAAATATGAGCTATAAAATTTTTTTCTGTGTTTTTGTTTCACTGTAAATAGAACAAAGACAATAGCATCGCACTGTTTCTGTAAGCACTTAATTTTAACATGCATGTAACTAATTTGTAAAACGTAATAATAATCTGTTTGGCAGTGGCGTAGCTGGCGGGGGGCGGAGGGGGCTGTCCGCCCCGGGTGTCACCCTCTAAGGAGTGTGACATTCAATCTTTATTTGTAAATATATACACATAATCTTATAAGATTTCGTAAAAAAAAAAAAAAAAAAAAAAAAAAAAAAAAAAAAAAAAAAAAAATCTGGAATAAAATAAAATTTGTAGTGACGACGCATCAGAGTTAATTTCCTTTTCTTCGAGCATGTGAAAAATACAGAATGGGGTGTCTAAATAAGATATGCATCAGGGAACAACAACCAACCTATCTCTAAGTAAGTAGCAAACAAGTAAGAAAAATCATGCATTAAGTATAGATTATGAAGCACTTACCAACACTTCTTGAAATCTTTAACAAAACCTCGTTATCCAGAGAAATGACGTATTATTGTTCATATCCAAATATGCATTCCAATACGTTTGAAAAGCCCTGTATTTGATCTGTTGGTTAATATATAAACTATATAATGGTAAAATTTAGTTTAGAAAGAAAACGTCTAACTGGTTGAAATTTTCCTTTCAGCAATTTATATACTAATAGATGGAAACATACTTGAATACTTTTGTTTAGCTCTGTAAAATACAAAGTACCTTTAATACACGAAAGCATTTTGCTAAAGTTTAGTTTAAAAATAAATTCTCTTTAAACTACTTAAATCAAATTTCTTGAAATTATCATCCATAGGCGATCATGTATCCAGTTCTTTGCGTGACCCTGTATATCATTTTATCTATATTCTACAAATATTTCTTAGTAAACTAAATGCAGTTTATCGTAAAAAGGCACAACATATTTTAAAACCACCTTTAAGTAAATTACGCTCATACTCAGCAACCTTTCCGTGATCTTTTGTGTAATCCTGTATATCTAAATGGTGTAACAATTAGCATTTATATAAACCATATAATATGCATACATTTAGTGAAACTTAAAAGCGTATATCATAATGAAAAATGCATTTCATCAATCTAACAGCCAACTTTCATAATATACTTGACTTCGGATAGAATATACTATTCCTAATCTTTTGTGTGTCTCTGAAATGCTATGCACTAGTATTATGCATGAAATAACTCGTATTAATCCTCAGCTTTGATTATATATGAAATCGTTTACCATAATTAAAATATGTCGCAAACGCCCTCCCCTTTATTATTTTGTATTGGAATTCTTTTGTATGACCCTGTAAATGAATAATAACTATTCTTTTCTCTGCATACTTTACAAAATGCATATTTTAGTGCACTTTGTTGATGCATATAAATTTGAAGATGTTTGACAGGGTGTAACATCTTTAAAATTCATTTGAAACGGTTTTTCCCCATAGGCCGTAATGTAATGGGAAACTTTTGACTGTTTATGTTTTGTATGTTTTGTAACTTATCATGGTAGAACCTTCTTTTTCAATAGGGTTCGTGCTCGGGTAAATGTCATTAACGTCCAAAAATTTCATGAAAATCCGAGTATATTTACGAGAGTTAGAGCGCAAGCAGAAGGCCAGACGGCCAGACAAACCGAATGCATAAGCACTTTTCAACTTTGTTAGAAAGTGCTAATAAAAAGCAAACTTTTTTTTTTTTTTTTTTTTTTAAACATATAGACACTGCATTGACTTATGAGAACTATGGGATAAGTAGCGAGTCGCTCATGCGCATTTTTTATGTGGAAGGATAAAATGTAAATCCGGAATGATTTGGTCATTTATTATAACATGGATTTGTTATCAGTCTTGAATTCAGGGGGTGGCCCGGAGGCAGTGTTCTCGCTGACATTTGACCAACGTTAGTAATTTGGCTAATTAAAAATAAAAAATATTCGCCAAATGAAAAAAGTATTAGCCAAATAGATTCGCCAAATAGCACTAAAATATTATCTTTAATCCTTTAATGTACACTTTTTTTTTCAATATGTTCTAAAATAGGCGTAGTTTTTATAACTGCGACAATGATTGTTATTAGTTTAAATTCAACTATTTGCTACAAATACGTTAAAAATATCTATATATTAAAAATATGTATAAATGCATATGTATAAAAAACGAACAGTAAAAAAAAAAAGAAAAGAAAAGAAAAAAGAAAAGAAAAGAAAAGAAAAAGAAAGAAAGAAAAAGAAAGAAAAAGTAAAAATTGAGCACTAGCAATTTGGCGAATCTAATTGCTTGTGTACTCGCCAAATGAAAAATTTAGTCGCAATTTGACGAAATGGCGAGCGACAGCGAGAACACTGCCCGGAGGGGGATATTCCCCCCCATGAGCAGTGAAATGACCCCCGGAGCTAAAAAGTCCCTCCCGAAGAAAAATGGCTTAATTCAACACTGTTTGTGATTGACAATATATGACAGATTGGGGGGGGGGGGGTGACATCATTTACATCCGCCCTGGGTGTCACCTATCCTAACTACGTCATTGCTGTTTGGATAATTGTTTTTGATTAAAAGTGAATAAATATTTTCAGGTTCTTATAGATTATCTTTGGACAGATGTTAATAAATATGGCTGCAGTAAAGTAAGGGTCTTTTTTTTTCTTTTAGCACTTTCTAACAAAGTTGAAATGTGCTTATGAATTCGGTTTGTCTGTCCGTCTGTCCGCGCTCTAACTCACGTAAATATACTCGGATTGGCATGAAATTTTAGGACATTATTGACTTTTATCCTAGCACGAACCCTATTGAAAATGAAGTTTCTACCATGATTAGTTTATCTACAGGGAGAGTCAAAAGTTTCCCATTACATTACGGCCTAGGGGGAAAAATCGTTTCAAAGGAATCTTAAAGATGTTATACCCTGTCAAACATACTAAAATTTATATGCATTTACGAGGTGCATTAAAATATGCATTCTATAAAATATGAGGTGAAAATGTAGCTATTATTAATTTACATGGCAACACAAAAGAATTCCATTAGATAATAGTAAAAGGGGGAATTGTGTGTGACAAATTTTAAATATATTAAACTATTTCACGTATAATAAAATTGATGTATGTCAATGAGGATTAGTATAAATTATAGGATACTGTACATTGCATTTACAGGGACACACAACAGATTTCAAATAGTATATTCCTTCCTACGGACTGTATATGTTTCTGATGATGGCTGATGGATGTAATTCATTTTAGTTATGATATCGCATTTAAGTTTCACTAAAACTTTGTACACTATAAGGGTGCGTATAAATGTTATAATTGATATACAGGGCTACCCAAAAGAGCTCGCTAACGTTACTTAGTATGAGCGTAAATTACTCAAAGGTGGTTCTTAAATAAAGTATACATTTTTACGCTGTACTGCATTCAAATTACAAAGGAATGTTTACAGAATATATATAAAATGTTATACAGGGCCACGCAAAGTATTGTGTCACTATGGATGACAATTTATAACAATATGATTTCAGTTGTTTTAAGAGTGTTTTAGTTTAAAATGAATTTTAGCTTTTTATAGACGTGTAATAAAGGTACAAGGGCTGAAAAAAAGTTTTCAAGTATGTTTGCCAGTTATTAGTACAAATTGCTCAAAAAGAAATTTTAAAATTTTTTCTTGCTAAACTAAATTTTCCCATTATATAATATGTCTATCAACTGACAGATCAAATACAGGGTTGTTGAAAAGTATTGAATTACATATTTGACTATATACCCTTATTTCCATAATTAACGAAGTTTTGTTAAAGATTTCATGAAGTGTTTGAAAGTGCTTCATAATCTATGCTTAATGCATGATTTTCTTACTTGTTTTCTTACAAATAAAGTTGTTAAAGCACTGTTTTTTCTTATATAGCTTTTTTTTTCTTATCGTCTGACCGAAGATGATTTTTAAATAGTTAGTTTTACTGATATAATTCCAGTTGAAAATATGCTTCAAATTTTGTTCTTCATCACATAAAAATTGATTTACGTTAGAATAGCGGTTTATCAAATGTTTAACAAATTAAAAAAAGTACAATGTCTGGATCTAACAAATTTCTCTATCTTTTAACATTTAAGGCAGTAAAAGTTTATTATAGTACGACAAAAATGTACCATGTCACGTTACTTGCAATTTAATGAATTCTCAGATTTTTAGTCACCTAATATGAAAAACATGTTTTTAGTATTGCATTAATACAGGGTGTCCAGCAAATAAAACCCTGATTTCAAATTTAAATTTCTCAAAAACAAAAATCGATAGAACTATGCGGTAAACGGTTTCTTTATTAGGTAAGCTGTAAAAATGTTATACTAAAGTTTCGAACGGTGAATATTTTGAAAATATTGTGTTCTGATTGCAAAGAATGCTCGACTTGACGTTTTTCTTGCTTTAGATTGCTTGTAGAGAACGAGTTTTTTGGGGTACTTAGCCATATTTTTCGAACAAAATTTTTGAAATTTCTGAAATTTCAAAAATTTTGTTCCAAAAGACTTTAAAATATGGCGTTGCCCGCCCAAAATCTCATTCAAACCAAGCAATTTAAAGCAAGAAAAATGTTAAGTCAAGCATTCTTTGCAATCAGAACATAAGCTTTTCAAAATATTCATCGTTCGAAACTTTAGTATAACATTTATACAGCTTACCTAATAAAGAAACCGTTTACCACATAGCTCTATCGATTTTTGTTTTTGAGAAATTTAAATTTGAAATCAGGGTGTAATTTGCTGGACACCCTGTAAATTGCATTTGATTAAAATTGTATAAGGACTATTTACATGTTTTTTTGTTGTTCTTTATGCATATGCATTGATATATATGGCAGCAATTAAGTCAAGAAAACTTTCATTTTTTCTTTTTTACAAATTTATTTATTTAAAGTTTGTTTGTTTTTATACAGGGTGTTTCCTCTTATTGTTTACTAGAAGCTAATTTCTAAACCGTTTGTTTTAGAGGTATTGGTCTAAAACTTACTGAGTAATGAAACTTAGAATTTTATGAATTTTTGATGACTTAGTCATTATAAACATAAAACGTGTTTTTAGTGCCAGAAAAGCTGAATATGAAATTAAAAGAATCATAACGAGGTAACTTTTGTCCTGTAAAAATTAGTTTTTTAATCTAAAACTTATTTTAATGCTGTGAATTAATCTAGAATTAAAAAAAATCGTTTATGTACGTACGTTCCAAAAATACTTCAAACATTTTGTTTAAAGGCTTTTTTGTTGAAGCATCCGTTGACAGTATATAGTCATTAATTATACGTTACAAAAATAACAGGTTGTTGGAACCTGTTACTTGCGCAAGTGTGGAACGATGTAACATGTTAACGAAAAGTAATTATATTTCCCATCTCTAGTATGAAGTCAGTGTGGAATCCAACACATAATGTAAGGAAGTAGAAGAAAAGAATCCCCCTTTTATTTATGCTGCACAGATGTTGTTGAAAATGTCTATGGTTCATTAAACATTAATGTAGATATCTATTGTGTGTGAAGTGTTGTGCTGAGACCAAAGGTAAAAAATTCTTTGTGCATCCGTCTAGCATTGTTGCAAACGCTGAGGCAAATTTTGTTTAACTTCATATTTCAGTGAAGATGCTAAAAACGGTAGAAATGTGTTGTGTAATTATGTATCATTTACGGTCATTTATTGAGAAATTTCTCGAGATCATTCAGAAAATAAATTCCGAAAAAGCTAATATCACTCAACGCAAATAGAATAAAAACTCAGTTCCCGGTCTACTCGATACTTTCCCACATTTGAAAAATGATGTATATTTGATACTATTGAGGCTGTTTTAGATATGGAAAGTTTTTCTAATTTCCTTAAAGTACTGTATCAAATTAAATAAATCTAGAAAAGATTTTAAACGTTAGAAGATAATGATGTTGCAAAAATAGTAATTTTGATGTGTTGTTGTTTGTTATTTTAAATTAATTACACTTTAATATTTTAAATTAATAATAATTTAATTATGTTTGTGATCGTATAATGTTGTATGAAGTTATATGGTAGTATATATTCATGAATTACAACAGCTACAATTTAATTAAACGAATATTACCACATTTTATAGTTTTCGTGTGGTATTTGAATTTGTGTACTATTTATTTCCAAATAGCACACAAATCTGCCTAACTTTATGACAGAAGTTGCCCTATAAAAGAAAAAAAATATTACTAGTCGAAAATAGTTTTTTCACTCGTTTTTTTAATATACCTGAAATTCATTCACATAGTCTATTAAAAAAAGTTAAAGACGCACAAAGTCAAATGTTAAACATCTTTCATACATTAATCTAAGTATATTTATAAGTTCAATGAAGATAAAAGAAATATCCTTTATTCAATAAAATTTTTATGAAATAAATTTTATTTATTTCAAAAAGTAAGTTGCAAAGATTTTTCACAATGATTTTCGGCATGTATTTTTTCATAGATTATCATTTTCGGATATTTTTCAAACTGTATATAAACATACGTTTGTACTCGAAGAAAAGAAATATGAAAACAGAAACTGGAAATACATTGAGTGAATAAATCAAGAAAGATGGAAGGAAAATAGTTCAATTCTACCGACGGATATTCGATACATGTTCTTCTTACATGTAATACCTATATTGATCGATGTGACATTGACAAGAAAAATAAGCAGTGTTTAAGTACTTAAAGTGTTTATTCTAAAAACAGTAATATTGATAAACATCAAATTACTTCATATTTCAGAAGTGACATTAATTACATTAACTGTTTACTTTAAAACCATAATATTTATAAACTATAAATTAATCCATTATTCAAAAGTGACATTAATGAAATATTTAATATCATTGTTTATTTAAACAATTCATAAGTGGATGATTGCACAGGATTGCGAAATCATTTGTGTTGATTACTTCAAGGACAACATTTTACTGTGAACGAACTCAGTTCAGTTTCTCTTGTGTTTTTGTAAAGCACACACGGTGCTTATATTTCTCTTACTGTGTCGCATTCTTGGATATGTTAATCCCGCAACCGCAGCAGGAAACTGCATTCCTGTATCTTGTTTTTTTCAATTTACTAAATGTTTCTTTAAGTTGTTAATATAAAGCAAAAAAGATATATTAGTGTGGATTTATTAACACTTGATAACACCAAAGAACTGCTTTGTCAATCTCGGACACCAACATTATGGAGGCACCACCGGCGAGATAACCTGCGCACATCGCTTTTGATGAATTACGCCGTCTCAAAGTCGCCATAAAGGAGTACCATTCATCCCAGCTGTTTCAGATGTACCTGCGCACATCGCTTTTGATGAATTACGCCGTCTCAAAGTCGCCATAAAGGAGTACCATTCATCCCAGCTGTTTCAGATGTACCTGCACACATCGCTTTTTTTGGATTACAACGGTACAAAGTCACCATAAAGGAGTACCCTACAGCCCAGCTGTTTCAGATAAGTACATTTTTGGTTTATTATCAGTTTGGCTTTGTTTTTTAACTTGGTTCCCTCATTATTTTAATAATGAGTCAAGAAGATTTAGAAAAGACAGCAATAAATTTACGTGGCAGAGCTAAATCTGCATTAACACGTATCACGAACTTCATTGACGCTGATCAAGTTTTTCAAAAGAATGATTTATTGAATAAATTAGAAAAATTAGAAACAGCTTATTTCGATTTTGATAAATATGATGCACAATTACCAGAAGAATCCTCGGAAATGGAGGAATTTGAAACAAAATATTATGAAACCAAAGCCAAACTGCAATCAGAGCTTGAAAAATTTTCTATAAATAGTATGAATGCACATTCTCAAGTTGTTAATGAACAATTTCCTATAGTTAATACAACTAATAATTTTAAATTACCCAGATTGAATATTGAGCAATTTGATGGTAATTTCAAAAACTGGATGTCATTTAAAGACTTATATTTATCGTTAGTGCATAACAATGCCAGTATAACAAACATTCAAAAATTTCAATACTTAAGAGGTTTGCTCGGTGAAGAGCCATCGTCAATTATAAAACATATTCCCATTTCTGAAACCAGTTATGCAGAAGCATGGGAAAAATTATTGTCAAGATACGACAAAAGAAAACAAATTGTCGCAGCTCTTATCAAAACATTTATGGATATACCTCCCATTATTCATGCTAATGCACTTAACTTACGCAATATATCAGATATCTCTGACGAGGTAATTCGTGCTCTCAAATCAATCGATGTTAAAGCATCAGAGAGAGACATTTGGTTAATTCATATTCTTCTTCAAAAGGTTGATAATAAAACACGTGAAGAATGGGCTCAATATTCATCGAAGGATGATTTTCCTTCTTTTGATCAATTTATTCAGTTCATTAATGACAGATGTTTATCTTTAGAATTGTATAATAATGATTATACAGGGTTACATAAAAAAGAGAAACAATTTAATTTTCACAAAGCTCCCGCCAATAACGTTATCAAATGTTTATTTTGTAAAGCTAATCACTTATTGTACAAATGTATTAAATTTAAGGAATTAAATGTAAGAGATAGAAAACAATTTGTGAGAAAAAACAAATTATGTAGCAACTGTTTGTCTGACAAACACTACACATATCAATGTAATTCTACATTTAGTTGTCATCATTGTCAGCTCAAACACCATACGCTGTTATGCGAGAATAAGCTACAAAATTATGCGATGTCAACTTCACGTTCGAATGAAAAACAGAGTCGGAAAAGCAAATCTGATTCAGAGGACCTTTCGATTCCTGATGATAATAAAAAAGAAGTTTCTCCTTCAATAAATTCTGTTCAAACATCTTTCGCACTTTTGCCCACTGCTACAGTATATATTTATGATTGCATGGGTCAAAAGCACACGTTAAGAATTATGTGTGACAGTGGCTCAGAATCTACGTTCGTTTCAGAATCATGCATGAAAGTGTTAGGATTCAAAAGGAAAAATGCCAGATTTCCCGTGAAAGGTCTTTCTAATTCAAAAATCGCAGTAACAAAGGGTTACGTAATGATTGATCTTATATCAATTCATAATGCTGACAGCAAGTTGTCAGTGAAAGCTTTTATTTTAGACGAATTAACAGCTCCATTACCTTCTGAGAAAATAAGTGAAGAGCATTATTCACACTTAAAAAATGTAAACTTGGCAGATCCACATTTTGGGACTCCAAATAAAATTGATGTTATTTTAGGATCAGATTATTTTTTTTCTATTTTGCTTCCTGGTCAAATAACATGTGCTCAGAGCAGTTTAATTGCGCAAAATTCCATCTTTGGCTTTCTCGTATCGGGAAAAATGCCTCATCTTAACACAACTCCTAATTCAATGCATAATTTACATATTTATGAACTTAATATTGATAATGAATTAAAACGATTTTGGGAAATGGAAGAAGTATTCAATAATAATGCTCAAATTCTATCTCCAGAAGAACAATTTGTTGAATCACATTTTCAGAAAACTTACTCAATCAATTCCGAGGGTCGTTTTGTAGTAAAATTACCTTTTGTTAAACCTACGACAGAATTAGGTAATTCTAGACCTGCCGCAATTTCTCGCTTGTTGGCGATGGAAAGGAAATTTAAAGAAAACCCAGAATTCGAAAAGCAATACAAGGATTTTATGCGCGAATATATACAGTTAGGCCATATGGAATTAATAACACAAAATGACATTAACGATTCTGAAAATGAACAATATTTTCTTCCTCATCATGCGGTTATTAAACCTTCTAGTACTACTACCAAGTTGAGAGTTGTGTTTGATGCATCATGTAATACTTCAAAAGGAAACTCCTTGAATTCAATATTGGGAGTAGGTCCTAAATTACAACGGGACATATTTGAAATTTTACTTAATTTTCGAGTTCCGAAAATTGTTTTTTGCGCTGACATAGAAAAGATGTACCGCCAGATTTTAGTTTCTGAAGAAGATCAAAATTATCAGAAAATAGTTTGGAGGTTTAACTCTAATGAGGAAATAAAAAATTTCAAATTAAAAACAGTTACTTATGGGCTAGCTTCAGCGTCTTATCTAGCCACTAAATGTCTCAAACAAATTGCTGATGATTATACAAAAAACGCTGTTATTTCTCAAACATTGGAGAAAGATTTCTATATGGATGATCTTCTTTCAGGCTCAAACACTGTTAGCGAGGCAATAGAAACTTGTAAAGAAATTAGCGATGTTTTGCACGCGCATGGTTTCCACTTAAGAAAATGGAATTCAAATTCAAAGGAATTTCTTAGAGAGTTTCAAGATGATTCCAATACCGAATCGAATTTTGAAATAATTCCTAGTGATAACGGAAGCTCTAAAGTTCTAGGATTAAGCTGGAACTCTTCTTCAGATACTTTTATTTTCAAGGTTTCACTAAATCTCACTCCACCTCTTACAAAGAGGCAAATTTTAGCAGAATCGGCTAGAATCTTTGACCCACTGGGTCTAATTTCACCATGCACTGTAACTTTAAAAATATTTTATCAAAAACTGTGGTTGACAAAAGGGGACTGGGACAGTATTGTTCCAGAACATCTAACTGAGGAATTATTCAAATTTCAAAATTCATTCAATGAAATCAATCAATTTTCGATACCAAGATGTGTTACGCTTTCATCCGAGAATGCCTTCGAATTACACGGATTCTCCGATGCGTCAACACTAGCTTATGCTGCCGCAATTTATTGCCGACAAACTTGCAATGGAAAAACCAATGCTTTTCTTTTGGTTTCTAAAACAAAAGTTGCACCAATCAAGCAAATTTCTGTCCCTAAATTAGAACTTTGCGGTGCTCACTTATTATCTAAATTATTCCGCACAGTTATGGACACACTAAAGAATTACAAGTTCGATATTTTTGCATGGACTGATTCTAAAGTAGTCCTTTCATGGTTATCCGCACACCCCCGCAAGTGGAAAACATTTGTCGCGAACAGAACCTCTCAAATAACAGAAGTTTTACCTACTAAGCACTGGGGACACGTTCCCTCAAAAGATAATCCCGCAGATATCGCTTCTCGCGGTATCGACCCAAAGTGTTTGCCAGAATGCGAGCTATGGTGGAAAGGGCCAGGCTGGCTACTTCTAGACCCATCTAATTGGCCGAAAGATGACTTAAATGTTGATGAATTCGATGAGCAAATCAAATCCGAGCAAAGGTCGGATCCCATTTTTTCATTTCACACGCATGCTTCAAATGATGTACTAGATAATTTGTTTCAAAAGCACTCTTCACTTTCAAAAATTATCCGCATTCTGGCATATTGCATAAGATTCATTAAAAAATGCAAAAATGCTAATGAATATCAAATCCCTTCAACAGTACTTACATTTAACGAAACAAAATCTGCTGAAGAAATGATCGTTCTTTGGATTCAAAATTCTTACTTTAAAGAAGAGTTAAATTGCATCAAAGAACAAAAACCTCTAGCTAAGAAAAGCAAATTACACTCCCTATATCCGTTTATTGATGCTAAGGGTATCTTACGGGTGGGAGGACGCCTGCAAAATTCACAGTTAGCATTTAATCACAAGCATCCGGTAATACTTCCATCACAACATAAAATGAGTGAACTATTGATAATACAACAGCATATTGCCACTTTACATGCTGGACCTTCTCTACTATCGCACATCATAAAACAATCTTTTTGGATAATTGGTGGAAAAAAGCTCATCAACAAATGCATTAATAGATGTTTAAAATGTTTCAGATACAAGAAAGCTATTACAACTCCTCCATTAATGGGGAATTTACCTAAACCTCGAGTAAATCTTGAACGCCCCTTTTTTGCCAGTGGAATTGATTACGCAGGCCCCATATCCATTAAATTTAGCAAGGGTAGGGGTGCAAAAACAACTAAGGGTTACATTGCCTTATTTATTTGTCTTGCTACGAAAGCGGTCCATATAGAAGCTGTAAGTGACCTAACAACTGAAGCATTTATAGCAGCTCTTCGACGTTTTAGTGCAAGAAGAGGTACCCCACGTCACCTTTATAGTGACAACGGGAAGAACTTTGTCGGGACATCAAGAAAAATCGACCAAATACAGAGGGCATGGTTGTCATTTCCTAAAAATGAAATCATGTCTCAATATTTAACTGAAAAATCCATTGAATGGCATTTTAACCCTCCTTCTTCCCCCCACTTTGGCGGAATTTGGGAGGCTGCAATAAAATCCGCGAAATACCATCTCAAAAGAGTAATAGGAGCGACACTTCTAACTTTCGAAGAGCTCGCCACCCTACTTAGCCAAGTTGAAGGCTTACTGAATTCGCGACCACTTATACATTTAAATGACAATGATAGTGACTGCATAAATGTTCTCACACCCTCACATTTTCTTACAGGTGATGTAATTTTCTCGCTACCTGAAGAGACCTCATCTATTACGAGCAACCCTAGAAATCGCTGGGAGCTGCTGCAAAATTTAAAAAGAGGATTCTCACAGCGATTTAAGAAGGAGTATTTGATCTCGCTCCAAAAAAGAAGCAAGTGGAGAGTCGAGCAACGTAATCTTCAACCTGGACAAGTTGTGCTACTCCTTGATGATACCCAGCCACCAGACTCTTGGCCATTGGGCCGGGTAACAGAGGTGCACCCAGGAAAAGACGGACATGTCCGTGTTGTGACCATACAGTGTAGAGGATCGTTTTTGAGACGACCTGTACACAAATTAGCGCTCCTTCCTATATATCAGGACTAAGGCCTGATAGGGTGGGAGTGTGTTTAAGTACTTAAAGTGTTTATTCTAAAAACAGTAATATTGATAAACATCAAATTACTTCATATTTCAGAAGTGACATTAATTACATTAACTGTTTACTTTAAAACCATAATATTTATAAACTATAAATTAATCCATTATTCAAAAGTGACATTAATGAAATATTTAATATCATTGTTTATTTAAACAATTCATAAGTGGATGATTGCACAGGATTGCGAAATCATTTGTGTTGATTACTTCAAGGACAACATTTTACTGTGAACGAACTCAGTTCAGTTTCTCTTGTGTTTTTGTAAAGCACACACGGTGCTTATATTTCTCTTACTGTGTCGCATTCTTGGATATGTTAATCCCGCAACCGCAGCAGGAAACTGCATTCCTGTATCTTGTTTTTTTCAATTTACTAAATGTTTCTTTAAGTTGTTAATATAAAGCAAAAAAGATATATTAGTGTGGATTTATTAACACTTGATAACACCAAAGAACTGCTTTGTCAATCTCGGACACCAACAAGCAGAAATAGGTAATATGTAGAAATGTTCTTGATTGTATGTAACAGAAATATTCTAGAATAGAAAATAATGAAATGAATTGTAAAACAATACTGAATCTTGCGCATATAAGCTTTAAGTTAAAGGCTCGATCGTATAGAATTAAAAGAAACGGAAATGTAATAATTCTATTCAATTTATTTATCTACGTGATTTTAAATATAAAAAAAAAAATCAAATTAGATAAAAGTTGATTTGAAGTGATGGACACGATGTTACTCAATTAAAAGAAAATTAAATGATACATTTCTACTTAATTTATCTGTTTATCGAGAATGAAACATAGAAATGGTCAATTTAAATTGTCTGTGGAAATTTTATAGAGGCCATAAGATGTTCTTTTATTATGTGAGGTCTGGTGTAATTCTCGCTTGCATTCTAAAAATGAATTGTTAAGAGAATATATATTCTGAAGTGTTTCATCCAATCGAATTTTCTTAGTTTTATTTAAAAGCCAAATAAAAAATAGGTCCCATGATCGATCAAACAGTGTACCAAAGCATGTTCCTTACATTTCTGTCAAATGACCAGAGATACCAGAAGCAAGAGAACACAATTTTGTGTTTCGCTTTCAGTCAATGTTTTATCGACAGTGTTTATGCTACACGTTTCGCCAAAGGCTGGTAGTTACCTCAGGAAAAATTGGGAAATTTTATTTTATTTCAAAAACCGTTGAGGAATAATTAGTCAAACGCTTCTCTGTGAGAACGGAAGAAAAAATACATCTCTAATTGATACTTTTTAACAAAGTTGTTGGTTTATCCATTGTTAAGTAAGAAAAATTACAGAGAAGAAAAAGTGAGTCAGAGAGTGACTGCTCTAGATTCGGCCGTTTTCGTAATACTTTAGCACTCTTATACTCACTCAATGGAGCTTGGTAAATTTTGCTTTTTCATATCTTCCTTGTACCTACGAGTATTACTCCATATCATTTTAAACATGTATGTGTCTTTCTTATTCATGGTGTGGTTTTAAAGTTTAGAAGCGCAACTAGAAATAAATTTATTTCTTACACTTGAATCAAACACTTATTTTATTAATTATAGCACTGCATACAAATATTTTTTAGAGGGTCTGTTCAGTAAATAATGAGACTGATTACATGAAATTAATTTATTTCAAGATAATTTTACAAACACTTATTATATTCTGAAAAATAGCCTCCTTCTGAATTAATAGACCGTTGTCAGCAACTCTGCCTCCCAATTATGCCCGACAGAAAGTTTTTACCTTGAATGCTTTTTAAAATTCGCATTACATTTTCCTCGTGTTCTCAAGATGGTCAGAATGACTATCTTTTATGCTGGATTTTAACAGAGGGAAAAAGAATAATTCCGGAGATGATATTTTGAGGATGTACGGTGTTTGGGACAATGCGTATGCTGTATTTTACCAAGAATTGCGTCACTTTAAAGGATGGAGTAGAATCGGATTCTCACAAATTTTCTGCATTTGAAGTTTTTAAGTGACAATTTAATACACAATCAATTTCGTAATTTCTAAAGTCTCCGCAATCATTCGGACACTCATCTAACGATCAGCGACCAAAAGCATTTACACTTTAGCCATTTTGTCTGAAGTTCGAGAACTTGATAGACGTCCAGTGCGATGTCATCATCGATGTTCTCTCTTCCGTCTTTGAAGGCTTTGTTCCATCTAAACAACTAAGTTTTGGATAAAGAATCTTCCCCGAAGGCTTCTTGTAACAAGGAAAAACTCTTAGTAGCCAATTTATTTCATTTTGCGCAAAATTATATGCTGTATCTCTGCTAGACTGTCTGCTATATTCTGAAAACTTAACTTTACTTTCAAACATATGTCTGCTTTATGATTGATCCGTGCGCTGTAAGGACTCAAGCTCAAATTGACTTCTGCAAGAATCTGAAGCTGACAGACCCCACAACATGTGTCACTTACAAAATCATTCCCATCGGCCTTTTGCTTTCCGCGAAAAAATCAGTTTCATTAATAATGAACAGACTGTGTCTTACTTTTTTTTCCAAAAACAGATAATTTTTTGTCCAACTAGGGAGCGTTCCCAGGTTATGTTCTGGATTTGGACAAATATGGTATCAAAGACTGATCTCATCATGTACG
This sequence comes from Maratus speculifer, assembly GCA_964019185.1. NCBI lineage: Eukaryota > Metazoa > Arthropoda > Arachnida > Araneae > Salticidae > Maratus > Maratus speculifer. Next base: position 39,236,401 of record OZ025295.1, on the reverse strand, counting down.
TTAAAAAGTGCAATGGAACTACCCGTCCGAATCCAACCATTTTCGAGATATCAGCACTAAATGTGCGAATGAATATATAAATAAATTCACAGACAAGGATATATATTGTTCACAAGTTAAGCCAGCCTAAGAAAAAGATTCTATTTTACACTTTATATATATATACAGTTTATCCATAACGTCACGCCATACACTTGCAGAAAAAATTGCATAAAACAAAACGCTGCAAATTACAAAAACAGATAGAAAAACTCTCCGAATTCAACCGTACGCGACAAATTCGTAGAATGGGAAGTGACACTCTAAAAGAGGGGAAATAACTATTAATATATGAGTGCAAAGGATTTTGCTAGTAGCTCCAAAAAAGATATTGGCAGAAGGATTATAAACAATGCAAAGAAAATTTTAACTTTCGAACAATTTACATACCTGCCTGTCATTTTTATGTATTCATTCACACTCCAAGTGCTGACATCTCGAAAACGGTTTGATTCAGATGGGTAGTTCCATTGCACTTTTTAACGTGCATTACAAGATCTTTCTTTTGATACCACACTCGTCCAAATCCACAACTTACACCTGGGAAGGTTCCCTAGTAAGATACATTTAATATTCAAAATTCTACATTACAAATCTCAAATGTCACAAAATAACTATAAAATTTTTAATTTAGGCATTTGTTTTCAAGGTAAAATAGAAATTAGTAAATTAAATGATCAATACTGTTATCAATTGAAAAATTTTTTTCATTACAGCATTTCAAAAAATTCTTCTTACGTTTTTAAACAATGCTTAACAAATATATTAAACATAATGATCACCTCAAAATGTATAGCAAATTCGTCTGCTTAAAATATGCTAATATGTTTCAGAATATTAGATAGATAAGTGAGACAAACAATTAAAATGTAATCTTAGAATGATATTTCGAAACAATCTGCTTAATTTTTAATCATACTTAAAGAATTTTAGTACTTCAGTACTTAAGAAATCACTTCTAATTATAGGTATCGGTCAAAACCTTTCCTTATCAAAATTAAATTTGAAGTATGAAATTTTTCTATGGATGTGCAACTGGGCAACATAAATTTATTAAATCATACTTGCATTTAAAAATAAATTACCACTGATCCCTATAAATCTATTTTAACTATAACGTAACTTTTGTTAAAAATAGAAAGTTAAAAAGGTTGCAATTTTACGTAAGAGAACATTAAGTTCATTAATATTGCTTTCAAAATGGTAAGAGGATTAAAATTCCTGTTTTGAATGTACTATTTTTTGTCTTATTTCTTATGTACTGTAACAATACGTTATGCATTTAAAACTTCGAATCTTACATTTATTTATCTCAAAATATTAAAAACATTTAGATGTTTAGAATGTTAAATGGGAAAGAACACTTTAAAAATCTATTAATGTAACGACAAAACTGAAATTAGAAATGACTTTAAGATGTTATTACAATTTGTTGTTTAAAAGTACCATCGTTAAAATGCATTTATTGCCTGTAATCAGTTTAAACAGTATTTTAAAAGTAACTTCGACTGCTGCGTACATTAAATAATTTTTGAGTTTAAAAATAGTAATCTTTTAAGAGACGCACTTTTAAGTTTAAATGTTTACGTCATTTATTGATATTTATTCTGAAGTACGAACTATACTTTTTAAAAATTCCATAAATATCTACGATCATTTTCCAGAGCACTTAAATATTTGCATAAGGAATTGTTATTAGCTTTTGATGAATAATAAAGTTTCCCTTTAATGGATATTTTTAATTATAAACTGGTAATGTGGCATGTATTTAAATTTATTATTAAATTTCCATATGCATACGATGTAAAAAAGAATGTTTGAACATTCGTAAAAACCCACTTCTTGAAGCAACAAATTTTTAAAAATATCAATAATAAATAAAAAAACCAAAAAATTACTCTCTCTCTATATATAATCTTCATGAAACTAATCTATCAAACGAATTTATGAAACGATTTTATGAAATGATTGATTAAACGACTGACTTTGTTTTATGGAGATTTCTTAATAAATATGGAATATTATGCAGTAAAATTAAACCAACTGATCTGCAGAACTCAAAACTAATAATAGAACTTTTAAATTTGAATTTCTTTTCGAGATACATTCATTTTTTAATAATTTCAATTAAATTTCTCTAATGATGGCAACCAAATTCCATTTTTGAGGAAAAAGGAAGAAATGGATATGTTAGAGGATTATTAGATTTCTTTTTCCTCTGTCATTTTAAAATTGAAATCCAAAATATTTTATTTCAATTAATAGTGAATTTCTATCAATATTATGATTACATTATGTTTTTTAAAAATTATCTGACAAAATAAAGTCTTATCTTTACTTATTTTTACTTATTCGATCTTTAGGTATCCATTTATCTTAGAAAAAAAAATCGTCTGTCATTTTAATCATTGCCAAATTCCATTGTCTTAAAAATTATGGAGGAAAGAGATAGATGGAGATGTAATATGCCGTAAAAGTGGTTTGCTATATGATGCACGTTAATGCTGAAATTTAAATGCCATCGATCGGCCCAATAAAATAGGGACATGGGACAGGGACCGAAGACATCATCCATGCAATCTCTAAATGAAAATGATCTGCTTACATTTAAGCAATCTAAAGTAACATTTCATTGTATTAGAAATAAAAAATAGCATTATTATAAGTTTTCTTTTTTTCTGTGGAAGTACGTATTTGTGTTTGGGCCGAATGCAGCGGATTTTAGGGTTGCATTTTCGGCGTCACCCCAAGCCACCACACTTCTTCTCTTTTTTTCCTTTTACTATATGCTTAAAAATAGTAATTCAACAGTAGCTTATTTTTGTTTTTCTTTTTCAGTTGACAATAGCACATAAATACACGCAATGTTTTAAAGTGAAACTATACAATATTCTAAGCATTTATTTCAATTCCATTACTAAAAATATTTTGAATCATCTTCCAAATGACGTCTTTTATGAAACGGCTAAAGAAAATGAAAAAAAAGGAAACTAATAGAGATTATTACTTATTGATATTTTTTTGTCATCTTTAAAAAAAGTTACAGCCGCATACCCGCAAGATACAATAACAATTTGCGGCAGGTTATGATGTCACGTAAATTCGTTCTTTCATATGCTATTCATTTTCGCATCTGGCGAAAAGTGCTATTCTGATTAAATGAATTTATAAAACCACTAATTCGAATATGTGAAACGAATGTATGAAATAAAAATGGAATGCTAAACACAGCTGTATTCTTTTAAATGTAAATGAAATTTTCTGTAGCCGTTTGTATGCGTTCAAAAAGCAGTATTCGTGTGACATCATAATTGGTGAACTGGCGATTTTTTATACACACGAATAAATTAGAAGAATGTGGTTCATTTCTCAAGTGAATGTGAAAGTGCTATTACACGTATAAATTTCAAGGGACAAAAATTGCCTACGTTTTTTCGTCTCCTACGTTCTTTCGCATTTTCTTGGCTGTTAGAGAAGAATCTTTACGCTCATACGGATTTCTAAGCATTTGGTTGGCTATTACTGGCAACGCTGGAAAACACTTTATTTCAGGAGTCAAAGATGATCCGAAACAAAATAGTGGCCTGCTTTTCAAGCGACTCCTCTAAAGCGATAGGATAACATGGAGACGCCTGAAATCTGAAGTGACTTTGACTTCTCGTATAGTAGCAAAAATTTCCTGCTTGGTTTTATTTCAGTTTTAAAGAGAAAATTACGTTAATAATGCGAAGATGACATCAATAGCATTTTTTAGTTATAAGAGAAATGTTATTTAAATTTGAAACAAATTAATTTTTCAACGATATTACTTTTTTTAATGTTTTGTCTTTAGAAATTTTAAAAGTTATTAAACATCCTTTGGAACTATTATAATATTTGACACGAATATATGAAATAAAAATCACAAAATGTTTGCAAAGAGAAGAAAGATCGTCCTTTAGTTTTCTTTTCAATTTTAATAAGAAAATGATATCAATAATGCAGAAATGACATCATTTGTTCTTTTTCTTAGAGTATTCGCAAGAATGCTATTAAAATTTAAAACAGATTAAGATTTCTATAAATGATCGAATTACATATTTACACATAATTCTAAAAGCGAGAAATCCCCCCCCCCCTAAAAAATAATAAAATTATTTCACACAAATCAAATTTGAGGGAAAAATTAGCCTTATAAGTTAAAACTATTCATTTAAAATGTTTTCATTATGGACAACATCCATTTGACATCCTATTGGGAATTACATGGTGTAAAAGTAATACGGCTGACATTTTTGTTTCAATATATGTCATGAAACAAGTAAGGCACATATGCCACGAAAATGAATGTATGTCTGCATTGCAAGCAGCATAAATGCAGGTTTCATGTACCAAATATTTTCGAATTTTTCAGTACAATTTTTTATTCGATACTCCTTAGAAAATTTGTAAATAGAATTATATAAATAAAATAAACAATTTAAATTTTAAATTTAAAATGAATATATGCATGATGGTGCATTAAAATTGAGAAAATAATTAAAACCCGTTACTGACAATATCTAAAAGTCGATCAAAACATAATTTAAAAGCGTAAAATTTCAATACACGGTACTTTATCGTGATTTTAAATATTATTCTTAAGCAGATGGAGTTTTTAAATCCTCGAAACTGACCGAAGAATGTCATATATATTATTGTTTAAAAGGATTGATTGGCAGCGATGTTTTAAATACATCCATTACTTTTAAGGGTATTTTAAAATGTGCTACTGATCAGATTTATCAGTTTCCAAAAGAACCGTCAGCTGTCACGACAGCAATGGATGAAACCATGGTAACCGAAAAATGCTCTATTCAAATAGAAAACAATGGTAACCCGACTACAAAAAATTGTCGTTGTTCGTGACAATATCATCCAATCTTCCATGTTTTGATAATATTTTTAAAGAAAAGACAAATTATCATGTTTTTAAAGTCTGAACGGGGGGTTGTCGCGCGTAGCTCGCATTAGGCAGTGTCCCCTAGTTCTTTTATATAAATATTGAAAATGATTCGGAATGCGAATAACATTTCTCAATCTAAACATCAGTATGACTACAAATCATATTGCTGTAAAATCGGTTCGACGTTATTTGCCTACAATGCAAAGACGTGACGAATATGATGCGGCCGTTTGGCAATACCGTTAACGGTTAATATTATACAAAATCTTCGAAAGCAGTGTCAGTGGTTTCGAATTAAATTGATTAAGGCTTACTTACGATAAATCATTTATTTATACACTGTTAGATAAAAAAATCTTTGCGTTTTTTTTCACTACTTAGAATATTTCAATGTGAGTTTCCTGTGTTGTATGGGCAGTTTAAAGAGTTTTTAGTGTTCACATTTTCGGTTTTGTTAAATTAGTTTGAACCAACGAGCAGTGGTATTGTTGGCAGATTAATCTTCTTAATACATACGGTGAAAATGTTGTATCACCTTAAAAATTTTAAATTCAAAGTGCCACAAGAAGCACAGCACTTTCTGCTGTACATTCACTATGGTTGCTGTGAAGTGACGTCAGCACATGCGTGGAGTCATGACAAGGTTCAAGCAATCGCTATTACTAAAAATGCCTGCAGGTGTTCCAAAATTTAACATTGGTTTCGTAACGATTGTTTGCATATTTCTCGTGCAATTTCTTTTAAAAATCCGACACATCTTTTTCGATGTCCCTGTATTTCATTTGTGACGCTGATACATATCACATTTTCTAAACAGGATATAAGTACGGACCTGGTAAAAATGTGTATAAATCCTTTAACACGTTGAGTGTTACGGTGACTGACACTAATCTTCTGTTTAGGCAGAGTCACTCACCGATGGCTGATAGTGTAAAATATGATATGAACTAAAAAATATATATTGTTTTAAGTATTTTTTAAAAAATATGTAATAAATAAAAGTTAAATATATTTTAAGTAAATTTATAATAATTACTTAAAACTATTTTTTTAAAAGTTTTATGTCATATTTTAGACTATCGGTCACCAGTGACTGGCGCGGTTTAAACGGGCAGTTCAGTGTCAGTCACCGGTGACAGACGTGGCCCTCAACGTGTTATTTGTTTTATGCATGTTGTATTTCATTTCGGGCCACGAGCGTGAATGTATCAAACCCTTGAAGAAAATACTTTTTACTTGCGACTTTGAGAGGTCGCATGAGCTTAATTTATACATAACCATCACTGATCTCTTGAATGTTATCACAAAAGCAGACCATGCTTATTTGTGGGAGCGATTCAGTTCCATAAACACTCTATATATATTTTATATAGCATTCATGTTGATTAATGCGATATTACAAAATTGATAACATATTTTTTTTGTGGGTGAAATGAGTGAATCCCAAGCGGAGACTATGCCGTATGAGAAATTTTGAATTAGGTTCCCAGGCCACGTGATATCGGCTCTTAAAGCTGTAGGTTTTACCTGAATGAACAGAATGGCACGTACCTATTATGAAAGCCAATGTTTTGGGAAGATAAGATGTTGAACTTAGTGCCTTTACATTGAATTAACTATATACGTAGTGAATAATTAAATCTACCAAACTCCTATACTACGCACAAAACCTACTTCTTATTTTTAAATTACTTCACGTGATCTAAACGATATTTTGTGAACAGAGTTAAAGTTTTAAAGTTTACATTCATTAGCGGACAAACTCATATAAGTGTTAAAAAAGTCATAAAACCGTTAATATCTGCACTGCAACTAATTCATATGTTATAAAAGCGAATTTCGAACATGCATGGCATCCTATTGAATACACTGAAAAACAAATATGATTCTGGCATCTATAGAATCTAAACTGTAGCTCTAGAAAAAATATTTCCACGTCATTCTTATAAATTTTAGTTCCCTTTGTCAGAAAGTTCTAGAGTCGTCTAATGCAGTTCAAGCCATATTCTAGTGATCAAACTTATTTAAAAATATCTGCAAATAGATTCGAACACAAGAGGTTAGTTTTAGTAACTTTAAGGGGTCAGGTATTCTTTAAGAATCCAAAAATGGATTTTTAAAAAGAACCTTATAATAAAATATGATTATTTAGAAATATTTGAAGACAAACTGCATCCGAAAATTCGAATTATAAGAAAAGCTATGTTTAAAAAACTTCCAGCTTTTCGAATACGATCATTGGATGATTTAATTTTTTAAGTCAATTTTCTGAAAACAGTGATTTTTATCATTGCGCGCATGTTTTCTGAAAAACAGTTGCCAAGAATTTCACAAAAATTTTACTAAATGTATTAAACATACAAAAGCACAAAATAAATTACTATTATGTTTCTCAAGTTAGAAGTTTAGAATTCTACACTATTTTTTTATTTTAAAAAATCACAATATTTCTCATTTCTTTAAATATTTTTTTCTCTGGATCTAAAAGTTTTTTTTTCATTGTTGATCATTTTGAAAACATATTATATTTGTACACATTAAAAAAAATTGGTTGATTTTAGCCATTAAAATGCAAAATATCATGCTCGCAAAGTATTCAAGAATAATTCTTTCGCAGAAAATGTACTATTTTTAAAAATAAATTTAAAAACTTTTACACATGTACACTTTTTTAACGAATTTTTTTAACATATGTCTTCAATTCTACAATTAAAAGTCAATTAGAAATAGAGTGACTGCAATTCAGACAGAAGTCGCTTTTTCATGTATTTTGTTAGTTCAAAAAGTACATGACCCGTTAATTCTAGTTCATGAAATCATTCTAGAAGACAAGCAAAAATTTCTCGCTTTTAAAACGATTCATTATCATTTCGTCACCTAGAAAACAAGAGACCTGAATTTCTAGAATATTTCCTCCAGTTTAATTGTTTGCCATTTTCACGTAGATCAGATATCTATATGTTTAGTTTAGGAATTCAGAAAATTCCCACATATTAATTTTAGGGGAAATCGGTATATTTTTTTGCAATGTATGTGATAGATGTTTATCGTGCAGCAGTAGCACACGTATTAAACTTACCCAAAACATTTTTTTTATATTAACTGACAAATATTACAGATTTTCCATTTAAATTCCTCTCAATCTGTTTTAAGATACCCTGTATATTAGTAGGCAAAAAACTAAAAAAATCGAGAAAAATCTTGTCACAAATAATACAAACACAGATACAAAAAAAGCATAGTAGCATTTAATTTCATTTATATCCTGTAATTATACTGAAAATGTATCAATATTAAACATTTTTTCAAAAGTTTATCTTCTTAAAATATCTTAGATATTGCAAACAGAAAAGATCATGTACTATTCATAGGAGATCATAAGCTATCATTTCTTTTCTAAGTATAACAGTATGGATATTTTTCTGAGCTTCATATACAAATATGTAACACGAGAAAAATGAAATGTGAACTGGAAATGATTTTGGGGCATAAATCAAGAAAAATAAGGCTATAAGGAAAATAAGCTAAAGACAAATAACTTTTCCTGCCGGCAGATATCCTATACATGTTTTATCTGTAAGTACGTAATCCATTGATTAATAAAAACATTGTCAAAAAAGAAAGTAAACAAAGTAATAAAGACAAAATAAAGATAGAAAAGAAGAAAAGTATACACGAAAAAAAGCTCCAGGTATAGAGTACATACTGATGTATATTTGTACATATAACATTGCTAAATGCACTGTTACAATGTAGCAATCTCTGACTGAAAGTAGTTTTATTGAATTTCAGTTCTTGAATAACATTTAAAAAATTGCAAAAATAAATGCCTACAGTGTAACTGAAACTTTATATTAAAATTTTAGTTCCAACTATACTGTATAACTGATTATTTTATGATTCATAGTAATGTATATAACATAGGAGAAAAAAATTTCAACTTCCAAGTGATTTAGGACAGATTGCATAAACAATAAATAAAACTTATACTAGAGTAAATTTCATGATTTCGGGCCACTGAAGTATAAAAGAGCTATTGTAATCTTATTATTAATTTATTGATTAATGTTGTGTTTTAAGGTACGTATACTATAGTATCAGATAAAAATATTCCTCTTTTATTTATTTCCCTTTAGTATGTTTTTGTTTGTTTGTGCGCTTAATGCATTAACAGTTCACATTCCATTTTTTCTTTTCCTCATATGTTACATGCCTTAAACTGAAAAAACGTATTTAGGGTCACATTTTTGTGAATAAATCATATTTTATACGCAGCTACATAAAAGTACAGTAAACATGTAAAAAAATCCAAATGTAAAAAAATCTAAATGTAAACATGTAAAAAATTGTTAAGTTTCTATCTTCCTCGGTTTGCGGAGTATCACATGTGATACTTCAAAATCGATGAGATTATACTAGCCAAATTCAAAATGCCTCGCTTATTCGATTATTTTGCTGCCCCTATCAACAAGATCTAAATCGTACAAAACCAAATGAGAAGGGGATGACTCTTACATAAAAGACGTCTTCTTGTTTCCAGAATTGCTTTACAATTTCTTGCAATAAAAGTAGGTTAAAACGTCTTTTTTAGCCTCAAATTTGTATTCTCTTTAAAGTTAAAAATGACTAACGATGCTGCTGCTTTAATTTGATTTATTGTGACCTTTTCGCTTTTCATGACTATCGTGCTTAAACTATTGCATATGTAAACATGAAAATCCTTACTTTTTATAAAGAAATGTACGATACGTACGCAGAACCAGACAGTTTTAAAATCAAAGAATTATTTTAAAGTGCTATTTAATCCTAAAATCTTTGGAAATATTTCGATTACTTAAGTTTTATTGGATCAAAAACTATGCGCAGTAATTTAAAAATTCCTTTCAGGCGTATATTTGACAATATTTATTTTTTCATATTTGAAAAGATATTTAAAACGATTCTCTTTAATCTTCTTAAGGAAATATTTTATTTTAGACGCCATGAACGTCTGGAATGTATAAATACTTTCTTGCTTAACTATTATAAACAAGCTGATTTCCACATCTATATATTATTTTATATAAACAGTCATCACCCATCAGCTAAGACGCTGAAGGACGACCTTTTTGTGCCGGTATGGGTGATGATTTTTTAAATCGTTTTTGAAATCTCTGGAGTTTTTAGAATATGTACAATTTCTTTGTAGCAGGAACTATGATATCGATACAAAAGGTGCTCATCTGATAAGAGTTTATTTATTCGTTTTCAGAGTGGAGCAAACTTTGCTTCAACCAATTTTGCTCTTTTGTAGCGTATCTTCCAGTTTTTCGATATTCTCTATTCCAGATTTTTGGCATAATTGTTCACATTTAAAGTACACGAAACAGTTCCTTGTGTACTAATTGTTTACAAACTTTGAACAAAAGCACTTTTATTAATCAGTATATTCCAGGGAACATATAGTTTTCACATCTGCATCAAAAAAGAAAAGAAGCAATGTTAGTATTAATGTAGTAGATTTATAAATAAGTAATATAAGCAGAATTTACGCCTATTTTGAGTATATATTTGTATTTCTTTACCCCAGAAACATGATTTGGCATACTAGTCAATAATATACAACAAATATTAAAGAAGTCAGTAAATGGCAGCCATCTTAAAAATCACCTAAAAAATGTGTAAGAAAAAAATTGGCATAGGATATTTGGAATATATATGTCAAAATCTACAAAATAAAAATACATATATGTTAAATAATGCATAAACTTAGCACAAAATCCAGTGAGAAAACACTTCAGACCCTTTTATTATGTATATAACTATTATTAATAATAGCTGCAAATTAAAAAAACTAACCGTTTAATAAATTATATATTACATATGAATAATTACATGCAGCATTTCACTTCAAAACACTTCGCACAAGACACGACACAGGAAGCGCATCGAAATTTCCGCTTTAAGTACAAATAACAAATCAGTAATTAATTAACCGCTCAGTAGCAAGAAAAATGACGCATCTCGCAAAATTTAATTTTTGTTTTATTCCATTAATAAATCTGTAATAGGTGTTTCTTGCTAGACAAACACTTTCCTAAGTTTAGTTATATGGAAAATCCCTTTATTATGCCATATGTCTATTTGTAACCACAGAAACGGGGTAGATTTTATTGGAAGGTACAATTGCCCAACCCTCAAAACATAACTTTACGTCTTCAATCTGAAAGGTTTTATGCTTTTTTGCATTTTTATGTTCCTAACGCAGAGCTAAGTGCTGCAATTTCATATTATAGTAAATTTATGGAAGTTTTTATTTCGACTCTCCAGGGAAATTTACTTTTATCGATTTGTGTCACTTTTCTTGCGGGTGAGCGACATATTCAGAGAGGAAAAGACAGTGAAACAGGTTGCGCCATCTATAGACATACGATATATAGAGAATCAAACCCCCATAAATGAACTTGTCAACTATTTCCGGCGCGGACAAATTCTGTAAGTTAAAGGAGAAATTATCGACTGATACCGGAATTTACAAACGACTTTTTAAGAAATCAACAACTCCTTAATTTAAGCTTTTATTGTTAAACCAAGAGTTTTTTAAAATATTATTGGTGCCAATTGCAAGTTTGGAATTAAAATTAGGTGTGTCCAGACCGGACACACTGTGCCAGAAGGGGTTAATAAATGCAAATATTAAGTCACTTTCACATTGAGATATACAATTTATAAAGAATAGCTTCATTAAGGGATTGTTATAAAATTTATCTCTCATTATGCGAGTTATTTTTTTACATAGACATTCCCCTACTTTTAATTTTAATTAAAGTGTTGTGAAAATAGGGATTAGAAGAACGGATTGTTTATTTGAATGACCTTATCTTTACCCTGAACTCCTCAGTTATTTTTGTTGCGAATTCACGAATTAGAATATAAAATATAGTTTCTGTTTTTATCTGGGGTACCATAAAATGTAAAATATGAAGTATTTCAGTGAAATCATAAAATATGCAATGGACAAAATATCAAACAGAAGTATTTTTCTTGTGGTAAAAGAAATACACATAAAAAATGAAGAAAAATGGAAAGTGAACTCGGATTTGAACGGATATATGAATTGAGGAATTTTCACATATGAAAACGAATGGTGTATGTGGAAGATTGATGAAAAAATGTTTTCAGTGGATATATGATGCACATTAGATCGCAATCAACTCATTATTATAGAGTTCATATAAAAACATACATTGAATGCTGAAGGAAATATGTATATCCTAATTTTTTGAGAGGATAAAAATCTGTTGCTGTGTTAATAAAAGACAACAAGAGTCTGCAAATAACTATTTTTTAAATAAATAAATCACATTTTATTCATTTAACGCAAACTCTAATAAGTAAAATTATATTTAAAATTTATTTAAGAAATTTTCGTTAAAATTGAATAATGTAAAATAATTAACTTCGCCTTCGCCTTTTAAAGGGCTAAACAAAAACAAAAACAAAAACAAAAAAAAAAAAAAAAAAAAAAAAAAAATAAAGATTAGTGTAAAAAAAATTTTGTTTTATGAATGAAACATGAGAAAGGAATTCCATAACATGCTTTACCATGGAAGTTTTGAAATTAGACTATTAATTTTTACTTCCTTCATTCATTATAAGACGAAATTGGATTTATGAAAATTCCAGTTTTCAGTAGATTTACACGTTTTAGGGATCAGGGATTCCAGAAACGTGTTTTTTACAAAATATCTGTCTTTGAGTCTATGACACGGTCTGTCTGTTCGTCTGTAACTCGTTCGTCTGTCTGTCTATATATGACATAAAATTTTGGGTATTGTATCTCAAGAACTAATTCACGGAATTTAATAAAAATTTATATTCAGGTAGTCTCTGATAAAAATGAATGCTACTTAGTTTTGGGTGCAAATCGCTTAACAAATGGCACTGCTATGTTGCCTTTTTTACGATTTCCGCAAAACCTCTATCTCAAGAACTACAGCACGGATTTTCTCCGAACTTCAGTGAATAAATGTTGTTTATATTTTGGTGTAAATATGTCATCAAGTTGCGCTGCTTTGTTGCTTTTTCCCTATTTCCGCAACAACTCTAACTCAAGAACTACTGCACAATTTTTCACCAAATTTCAGATTCTGTTGGTCCTTAACATGAATGGGTGCTGTTTACATTTGGTGTAAATCGCTCAACAGATTGCGCTGCTATGCTATATTTTTCAAGATTTCTAAAAATAGATCTATCTCAATAATTAATGCATGGATTTTCATCAAAATTCAGATTTAGTTAATCCTTGACATGAGGTTATCATATTTACGTCGTGGTGTCAATCGTCTAATAGGTAGAGTTGTTCGGCTGAATTTTTCCACATTCCCGCAGTAACTCTATCTTAATAACTAATGCAGGTATTTTTATCAAACTTGAGATTCAGATTACCTTGTTAAAGATTATTGCTGATTATGTTTTGGTGAAAATTTCCCAACAGGTGGCTCTTATTTTCTGCATTTTTCCTAGTATTCAGAATGATCCTTTTTCAAGAACTAATACTAGAAATTTCATACCATTAGAATCCTCATGACAGGCATAGATTGCCATTTAATTTTAGAACTGTGATAGCAAATTTTGAAGCATTAACATGCATGTGATAGAAGGGATTGCCACATCTGATTAATTTTTGTTGTTATTAACACTAGTAGTTTAAAGTATACCGGGAACACTTATAAAAATGCTGACTACAGTGCAATTACAAGGTTGCGAGATTGTCAGCAAAGAATACAATAATATGATTAGTTTTGCACCAAATCTCTCTCATCAAAATATACAAATTAACTGTAGTTCCGATTACGAAATAATCTCTTGTTGTAAATCTTTATTACTCCTTTACATTTCTTTAGGAGATGAATTTTCCAAATCACTCAAATAATTGTTTAATCATTTTTTGCAAGATAATATTTAAGCTGCATATCACGCCCCTAGATATAATTGATACTGCGATACAGTAAAATGATATAAAACTTTTGACGTTTCTTTCAACACTTTTAGGGGGTGACTTTCGAAAAATCCTTTGCTAGTGGGTGCTTATTGCGAATGTAGACAAAAGAGTTCAGGTTACAATAGCATACATCTACTCGTTGATGAAATTATTAGGAAGGTATTAGAAGGTAGATGTGGTTATACGAAAAACAGTGATCATTCATGGACCAGAAGGCGGTAGTACAGACAAACATGTTATTGAGTTCACATCTGAAATTTTAGAATTAGTTAAATATCGATTCGAATGTTAAAAAGCAATTGGTCTCCCATATCATATCTTGGTGAAAGACATTTTAAAACACGTTTTTAGCGCTTAACCTATAGGTATATCATTGTGTTTTCCCACAATAAGAGGTTAAAAACATACAGAAGTGGAAGCAGGTAAACAGGATGATAAGTTTGCGGGACAATAGCTAAAATCGGTTTTCAGGTGCTTTTCAACAAGATGTATACTCGGCAGATCAAATGTGCTTTAACACGTGAATCGAGTTTTAACTAATTCTGGAATTTCAGCCATGAACTTAATGGTTTATCTGTGCTGCCGTCTCACGGTCTATTAGTGAAATTTAACATTAAATCTGTGTTACTTCTATTCAATAATTATTCTTCAAGGACGGGATTTTTTGGAACATGCGCATAAGGATTTTCGCTGTTCAGCTTAATAAAAATTGTGAAAATGCAGGCTAAATATATTTTGTTCATACTTTTGGAAGTTTTGAAATAGATTTTTTTTATTATTAATATTAGTAGTTTAAAGAATACAGGGCAACAAATATATAAAATGCTGGCAATAGTGCAGTTAGAAGGTTATGAGAATGTCCACAATGAATACAACAATTAGATTAGTTTTGCGCAAAATCACTTTCATCAAAATACAAAAATTAACTGTAGATCCGATTACGAAATAATCTCTTGCTGTAGATCTTCAGCACTCCTCCAAATTTGTTTATGTGTTGAACTTTTCAAATCACTCAAATAACTATTTAATCAGTTTTGTGATACATTATTTATGCTGCATATCAAACTCTTAGATGATATTGATGTTGCGATACGATAAAATGATATAAAACGTTTGATATTTCCTTTATCACTTTTAGGGAAAGAGTTTCAAAAAATCCTTTGGTAGCAGATGCCTTTTAAGAAAGTACACAAAAGAGTTCAAGTTACGTACTTCAATAGTTTTCATCTGTTCATTGATGAATATGACAGGAAGGTATTAGAATGTACATCACTTTATAGGAAAATCAATGAACAGTTATAGACCCGGAGGCAGTAAAACAGCTAATCACCTCATCGAGTTCACGGCTGAAATTTCTGAATTAGTTAAAACTTGGTTCGCATGTTAGATAGCAATCGGTGTGCAAAGTCATATCTTGGTGGAAAACACTTAAAAACCTGATTTTAGCAATTGCTCCGTAAGTTTATCATTATGTTTTCCTGAAATCAAAAGTGTAAAAGCATGAAAAACTGGGACCAGGAAAACACTGTGATAAACCTACGAGAAAACCGCTAATGCCGTGTTTTTAGGTGCTTTCTACCAAGATCTACACATGTTTTCAACACTTTCGTTACCATTCTTTAGATAGACTTAAGATCTAGAACGAAATAAAAAAGATTTTATTATTAATAAAAACATTTGTTCTGTCTATAATATTATATAGTCTATTATAATAGGCTTATTCTAAAATCTTTCTTAAACTGAATATGTGATTCTGAATTAAAACAAATGCTGTAAAATTTAACTTTGTGAGATCTAAAATCCATTTATATAATTCTAAATGTATCTAAAATGTTATTTCTAAAAAAATACTTATGGGCATTATATAACATGCCTAAAATATTGATATTTTGCGCACACGCTTAATAAATTGAGAAACATAATACACCCACTGAATGAAAAGAGTTATTTAAGAGAACTTTTAAAAATCTACTTATGTAAATTTTACAATACCAATTACATTCTTTTAACGTTACTTAACTTTCAAGACAAGTAATTTTTGTCTAATAATATTATTGGAGTGGTTTTCATATTATTTTTTAAAAAAGATGCATTAAATAAATATCAGATAATTTTTATTTGGAATATACCGCTTACAGAAATTTTCAAAGTGCAAAAGGATTTCAAAAATTGGAACTCGGTATTAACATAAAAGTATGATATTTACGAAAGATTCATTCTGAATCAAATAGCCAATTATCAAAAGTGAAGATTTAAAAATAAGATGCATTAAAAGCTTAAAAATCTTCAAATTCAAACTCAACCATATTTGACGATGGACTCTTAAAAAGATTTATTCTTTAGATAAAAGGAAGTTCGGTGCATTTAAACATTTTTACAGAAGAAGGAGGATAATTTGTCCTTTTATCTACGTATTGTTTAAAGCTTTCATTTCGGAATTAGTGAAGAATACAGTTAAAATTATCTAAAAGATTTTTTTTTTCAAATAAACATTAAAATATACATTTATCTAGTTAAAAGGTGTTATAAATATATAAAGATGGATATGTTTAATATATCTTTGAGATCTTTTAAAGGCACACAAAGGTTCACTTTTGAAGGGGAAAAGATGATTGACCAGGATAGAAAACATAAATAAAAATAAAGCAAAACAGTACGCATGCGCAAGCGAAGTTCAATCTACTGTTCTAAAGAGAGGTGCAAAGATCACTTCACATTTTCAGCAGCTTCCAAAATATCTAGGATATTACACCAAATCGTGGGAATATGATGAGAAAAGACAGACACTATCATTCCTCAGAAAATCTTAATGGATTCACGGACTATTGAAGACTAGAAGATACCGGGGTTAGTTGTGCAAGGGGCAAGTTGTGCCATTGAGCTTTTTGACTGAGCCAATAGGTTGCAGCATCTGTCGCGTCATGTGAGTGAAGAGGTTGATTGTCTGAATGTGTTGCGTATTTTTTGAAGTATAGCGTCGCGTTGTTTTCGAGTTAAAACTATTTATCTTATTTTCTTTCATAAAACTAAATTTTGCGACCTACATTAGAATCGTCATTGCCACTAGCGATACTGAGGTATGTAAACTTCCCTTCCATTATTTAAATGCTTATATTGTGAGCTGTTATTCTATGTATTGACGAATTCCATGCCAACTGAAACCAGTATAGTCCAGTCATTATAGTAAGTTCACCTCGGAATTCGAGATACCAAGCTGTAAGTCTGTAAATACTTGTATATTGACACCCTAAAAGTTGTCTCAAAACCTACATATGGTAGGGTGTACGCAACTATTAAATTCCAAGGTCAAAGGTCACAAAAATCGGTTTTTTGTGCTTTTTTTGTAAATATCTCATTTCCTATAGGTTTTTTGCTATTTGTATTTATTATCAATATTGTAGAATACAAAATTCTCTACAAATTTTGTTTGAAAACATTTTTCATACGTCGAACCGTTTTCGAGATAGAGAGCGGAGAGCGCGCGGTCACAGTATCACTTCAGGTCAAACGGTGCCTCCGGTCGAAAACGCGCCATATATCATTTTTTTCCTAACCTATCCACTTTTTATTCAGTGTTAATTTATTTAACAACACTTACCTGTCCATGTAATTGCAGAATTGTTAATGAAAATATAGGAATTATATTTGAATATTAACCTAATTAATATAATATTAATAGCTTCTTACATGATGAAAAAAAAAATAAATAAATTATGAATTAATCGTTTTATTAAAAATACTATTCAATACATTTATTTTTATTAAAAGTAAAAAAATGGAATAAAGGGTACAAAAGCTATAATTTATGTTTTTAATCATCTTCTTTCTCTTCATCGTCGTCTTTCGGCTGCTGGTAAATTTCAAACTGGTCTTCATTATCGTCTTCAACGACATTTGTCTCAAGTTGTTCCATGATTTCGGGGTCAAAGGTTTCATCTTCGTTAATGTCGCTCTGATATGGTTCTGCATTGAGACAAGCTTGCCCATTACATTGGCCACAAGCTAAAGAGCATTGCAAGCCCACTTTCCTGCATCCGCAATGAAAATAATGTGATGTTCATTATTGATGGCGGATTTCTTCTTCATCATGTTGTATGGAGCAGAGAAGACTTTATCTATTATTTTTGATAAATACATTAAATATTTAAAAAGGCATTACAGTTCCAAAATAATTGTTGTATTTGACGGATATTCAGACTACAGTAAGAACGTAAAAGCTATGGAGCAGCAGAGAAGAACTGCTGCACTTTCAAAAGCGTATAAAGTCTGTTTAGATGAAACAATGGTTGTACCAGTTACTCAAGAAAAATTCTTATCAAATTGAAATTACAAAGATATGCTCATTAATACCTTAACTGAAAAATTACAAGCTGCAAATATTACTACTAAACAAGCCAGAGATGGTGCGGATGTTCTTATTGTTAAAACTGCAATTGAAGAATCAAAGTCTGAAAAAACTGCAGTTATAATAGGACAAGATATTGATTTACTTGTCATTTTAATTGGGCGTACACTGTGTTACGAACAAGAAATTTTTTTTAAAAAAGTTGGGAAAGGAAATGTAAAAACGGAGATATACTCGACTAAAAGTTTTGATAATTATCCTCATTCCAAAAGACATATTTTATTTCTGCATGCATTAAGTGGCTGTGACACAACTTCTGCGCTTTTTAAAAAGGGAAAAAAATCATTTTTAATAGTTTTTGAGAAACTGACTAATATGGATGAACTAGCTGCAGCATTTGAGGAAGAAAATAGTTCGGCCCAGAGATTATTAAAGAGTGGAACTCAAATCTTATTGGCAGTCTATAATGCTCCGAAATCTGTGAAAAGTCTCGATCATATTCGTTATATGCATTACGTCAAGTCTACAAAACTTAATAAACCTGTGCAGCTTTCAATTCTTCCACCAACAAGTGCAGCTTCTCATCAACATTTCAAACGTGTATATTATCAAGTTCAAACTTGGTTAGGGCATGATTTGGAACCCCAGGTATGGGGTTAGGCAATGCAAAATGATTTTCTGGAGCCTATCATGACAATTTTACCACCTGCTCCAGAAGATTTGCTAAATACAATTTTCTGCAACTGCAAGAGTGGTTGTGGTTCGCGATGCGGGTGCAGGAAAGTGGGCTTGCAATGCTCTTTAGCTTGTGGCCAATATAATGGGTAAGCTTGTCTCAATGCAGAACCATATCAGAGCGACATTTACGAAGATGAAACCTTTGGCCCCGAAATCATGGAACAACTTGAGACAAATGTCGTTGAAGACGATAATGAAGACCAGTTTGAAATTTACCAGCAGCCGAAAGACGACGATGAAGAGAAAGAAGATGATTAAAAACATAAATTATAGTTTTTGTACCCTTTATTCCATTTTTTTATTTTTAATAAAAATAAATGTATTGAATAGTATTTTTAATAAAACGATTAATTCATAATTTTTTTTTTCATCATGTAAGAAGTTATTAATATTATATTAATTAGGTTAAAATTCAAATATAATTCCTATATTTTCATTAACAATTCTGCAATTACATGGACAGGTAAGTGTTGTTAAATAAATTAATACTGAATAAAAAGTGGATAGGTTAGGAAAAAAAGGGTATATGGCGCGTTTTCGACCGGAGGCACCGTTTGACCTGAAGTGATGCTGTGACCGCGCGCTCTCCGCCCTCTATCTCGAAAACGGTTCGACGTATGAAAAATGTTTTCAAACAAAATTTGTAGAGAATTTTGTATTCTACAATATTGATAATAAATACAAATAGCAAAAAACCTATAGGAAATGAGATATTTACAAAAAAAGCGCAAAAAACCGATTTTTGTGACCTTTGACCTTGGAATTTAATAGTTGCGTACACCCTACCATATGTAGGTTTTGAGACAACTTTTAGGGTGTCAATATACAAGTATTTACAGACTTACAGCTGGGTATCTCGAATTCCGAGATTCTTAACTAATTTAAGCTTAAATGACTGGACTAGTAGTGAATTTTTCAACTTCATGTTATCTTCAAGTATTTGGTGTCATTTTAAAGGCAATTTATTGCAATTAATGGATTTAATATTTATTTTTGAAAATTATGCATGGTTTATTTAAATTTTATGATAAATAATGGGTATTTAATGATTTTGATTTATAATGTTAAAAATGTGACTTTTTAAAAGACCAATTATTTATTAAAAATATGGTGATTATATATATATTTTCATTTATATAGTAAGTTAAATGGTTCCTAATAATAATTTTACAGTAATAATCTTCATATACAACTTTCTTCTTATTTCTTTAAAATAAAGCTATGCAATTTTTATTTGTACCCTCTGTTACAATTTTTTTTTAAAGTTTATTTTATTTAATATATAAAAAAGATTTAAATTTAATAAAAAGTGTTTACAATAAGTATCATTTGTGTAATCATATTATGTAATATTTTGAAAATATATTTAATTTTTTTTAAATACATGCGTAACAGAGGGGATGTAACAGAAGAGACGGAGCTAAATGTCCGCTCTGTTATACATGATTGTGAATGAATCTAATTATTTTAACACAATCTAATTTTCAATACAATCCAATTATTTTAAGCAGCTTAGGTAAAATCCAAGCAAGTCTGTGTTAGAAGTAGATTTTAGCGAAAACTTTACTTTTGTTACACAAAATGAGATACAATCAGCACATTGGATTCACAAGCAGTGTTCTTTGTTTTATTGCTGTTGCTTGGCTCCCTAAAGATGATCTCTTGGAAGAAAAAGAAATTGGGAGTTATGTCATAGCCAGTGACTATATGCAGCATGACAAATATGCAATCCACACTTTCAATGAAATCCTATTTGATAAATTATAAAAGGAATTCCCTGTGTTAAAAGAAATTGACACTTTTAGTGATGGGCCATCATCCCAATTCAAACAGAAATACACACTTTGCAATGTTACTTTCTCGCCCTTTAAAGTTAATTGTCATTATTTTGCTACTAGTCATGTAAAGAGTGCAGTTGATGGAGTGGGAGGTAATGTAAAGAGGGCTGTGTACCGAGGAATTATGTCTAAGAAAATGGGCTCCTCCACCATCTGATGCTAAATCATTTGCTGATACAATTTGCAATGGAGTAGAAATTATTTATTGTGCAAAAGAGGATGTAGAAAGGGGCATTGCTGCCTTTAATGAAAGAGTTTCAAATATAAAAGCTATATCAGATTTGAGGAGAATTAATTGTGTTAGAGTGCTACAAAAATATCGTATTTCTTATTCACCTGTGTCTGTTGAAGAAGGTGTACAGTTTTGCTTCAAAGATGGTATGGATAAAGCTGTAGCAAATAACAATTTGTTAACTCCTGATGTTAATGTTCGCAATTTTGCAATTTTTAGATTTCAAAGAAAGAATAGGATGGTGGAATTTGTTGCCCAAATAATTGAAATTGACAAGGAAACTGACAATGTCCATGTTGTATTTTTAAGTCGGTCTAGTGGACTGAAAACATTTAAATATAATCATAAAGATATAGCATGGGTTCATATGTTTGAAATAAAACAAGTACTACCAGCTCCAACATTAAATAATCAAAACGTCACCTGTGATAATGATATTGCACTGGAAATATGATCACTGAATTTGTAAGATGTCCCCTCTGTTACGTTCGATTAATTTCATTTAAATAAAACGTGTTTTCAATTTAAACGATCTGATAGGTAATTATTTTACGTTGATATGTCTTTACTTAAAAAATACATTTAATTTCTTTTTTGTAATTTCCGAATCACAGAGTTTTATATAAATTGTAGTGCATGTCAAAAAATGTGAGGTTTTTTTTGTCCCCTCTGTTACATACCATTTTAATTTATTTATAATGAAATAATTAAGCTTTTTCATCGTTTCTAATTAATTAATTAAGCACTGTTCCATAAATTAACATAGTCTTGTAAAATTTTTGTCTTTGGAAAATTTTGTAAGTATTTAAATGGTAAAATTCTTATGTAATTTCCCCTCTGTTACGCTTGGAATTCATCAATTTCATTTGTTAATCATGCCAACATTTCGGAAACGAATGAATAAAGTTCAAAATGGCGTAACGCGGGGCTAGTTGTGACGAAGTCCGAGAGGCACGTTGTGACAGTGTCACTATTTACCAAAGCATAATTTTTAATGAAGGTTTTTATATGTCAGGAAAAATCGTAAAGGCACTTTCGAACGAAATTAAAAGAGGCGTACTGAAAGAGCTAAATCTACTTTAGTAGATTATGAAAGGGTTGCAACAGAAGTTAAATCCGGAAAGTGCAGTTTAAGGAAAGATCAAGAACTAATACACTGTAAAAAAAATTCTGTAAAGGTACTAAATATTTTCTAGGAAACTGGGATTCCAAGAACTTCTCATGTAACGATAACAGGAAAAATTCATGTAATCGATTCTGAAACTTGAATTTTTGCTGTTACCGTTACAGGAAAAGTTCTTGGAATCCCAGTTTCCTAGAAAAAGTTTAGTACCTTTACAGATTTTTTTTACAGTGTAGGAATATTTTTATAGATGAAGACTTCCTATGTACTTGTAACTGATCGACCGTTATCTATCGGAGATGAGAGCATTAAAGATCAAAATGACAATGAAAAAAATTAGTAAATATGTACCTGTTAATAAACCAAGCACTTCAGCAATAACTTTAATCAATGAAGGTGATATTGCAGGACCGTCTTCAGAAGTAAGAAGTCTCATTTAATTAGATGATTCTATGACAACTGATAATAGTAATGTGTCAGTGTTAAGTCTTACAAAAATAAGACCACTCCCTAAAGTAGAATCTCAAAAAGGCAAGTGACCTATTCGTAAATGTTTGAAATTTGCCATTCTTACAAGAACACTTGTAAAAGAAAAATTTGAGCAGAACAAAAAGCAAAAGAACGCAGAAAACGATTAGAAGAAGAAATAGTAAAAAAGAAATTATATGGAAAGGCCAAGCAATGCATAGAAAAACTTACACCTAGGTTAATCGAAAAAAAAGGAAAAGTATTGGATAGTTCTGAAGATGACGAAAATTGCTTATGTTTAGTTTGCTTGGAGCAATACAAACTTTCTAGACTCGGAGAAGACTGGGTGAAATGCATGACACGTAAAAGATGGGCGCATGTCAACTGTATCTAAAATGAACCCTATTTTATTTGTATTAACTGCAAATGAGACACTGAAACAAACAATGACAATGAGTGATTTAAAATATAGGATATATTCATATGGCATTGTAGCAGGCTCCCGAGTCAAAGATCAATATGGCCAAAGATTAGTGTTGGCTTACTTTTTATTTGTTTCCAGATTAAGACTTTTTTTTCTTTTTATTGCTAAGTGTCTCTAAAAGTATCTTTATAAAAAATCAAGAGTTTACAAGTGTTAACAATTTAACTATTTTATTTTCATTTCATTTACAATATTATTAAAACATGAAAGTGTTTTATTGTGTTAAGAACGTTATAAATGAATAAATTTCTTATTCTTGATTTAACATATCCCATTTAATTGCCTTTCTTACATAATTTATATAATATAAAATGTACTTGTATGTGTCATTTATGTGTCACAATGTGCTCCAAGCGTGTCACAACTTGCCCCGTACCGGGGTTAGTACACTGTAAAAAAAATCTGCAAAGGTACTAAACCTTTTCTAGGAAACTGGGATTCCAAGAACTTTTCCTGTAACGGTAACAGCAAAAATTCAAGTTTCAGAATCGATTACATGAATTTTTCCTGTTATCGTTACATGAAAAGTTCTTGGAATCCCAGTTTCCTAGAAAATGTTTAGTACCTTCACAGAATTTTTTTTACAGTGTAGTTACAAATTTCGAGGTTACGCAGAATTCATTTTGTGTTATGAAAAAACATTAATAATGTTAATAGTAGTCTTATAAATATGTTACGCAAGACTTACTCTAATGATATGATGCACTAAATGTTTCACTTCAGTTCAAATCTTTACGGCTAATATAAAAAATGACGAAAATGTCACTGCTAGCCCCGGTCTTCCCTAATGGTTAGATAGTCATATGGTCATTTTAGCTTCGTGGAAGTTTATCTTAATATTTTTATTTTGATGCTATATCATTAAAGCTGATTTTGGTCTGTTAAATTTGATATCAGATTAAGTGCTCTTCTAGCCTTCCTTTACATTTTTTGTATTTCAAATGAAATTCAAATTTCGTTTTTTTATTTCTTAAGAGGAGCAAATGCCAACTAAAATACCTAGGACATTATATTAAATCGTTTGAAAATGATAAGAAAAGGCATTGTTACAAACACTCTTATTCCTAAGCCAAATATTAATGGTTTCACGAATTATTAAAGATTAATAGTTAGATATTGAAATGATCATTTTAGCTTCGTAGATGTATAACTATCTTATTATTTTCATTTTGATGCAATGTGTATAAAACTGTGCTTCGCGTGTTAAATTTGATATCAGATAAGTGCTCTTTTAATCTTCCTTTAAATTTTTCAGATGTTTTAAATAAAAATCAAATTTAATTTTTTTTCATTGTTTAAGAGGTTCAGTCCTTACGTTTACCTGTCGGGACTCAATCCCGGGTCATCAGTATAGCGCACTGATTGTCTACTGATTAAATCACATGGAACAATACCCAGCCTTGAACTTTTCAATAGGATCATGTTGGCAAGACTTCAAATGCAGTACAAGATGTAATAATTTCTGTGAGCCACAGACATGACACAGACACAACATTCAAATAAATCCAAAATTGATTGAATATATTTACACTTGGAAATTTTTCTAGGAAGAAAATTAGCCTTGCATACAATATTTTAAATGAATATCAAATTAAAGGCGCAAATACAAACCTAGTGAAAAAGCTTTCATGCCGGGACTCGAACCCGGACCATCAGTATAGTACACTGACATCCTACCGATTAAACCATGTGAAACGATACCCAGCCTGGAACTTATCACTATTACATGTTTGCAAGGCTACAAATGCAGCACAAAATGGAATTAGTTCCGTGAGCCACCGAAATGAGGAAGACACGAAATTCAAATAAATTTATCATCGATTGACTATATTAATACTTGGAAATTTTTCCAGAAAGAAAATTCGCCTTGCATACAATATTTCAAATGAATATCAAATTTCATTTTTTTAATTGCTTAAAAAACGCAAATGCCAACCTTGTGAAATCTTTGCAATAAAATATACGAACTTTGTAAAAATAAAATTTTTTTGATGTCTCTAGTTTTTAATTTTACAAAATTTACAAAGTAAAAATGATGAGAAACTGAACAAATGATAGATAATCTTTAGGATAATGGGATAAAAGTCTAACTCAGTACTGTTGTCTTTTGAGAATTCTATAAACAATTTACATGTTCTGGAAGATTAGCAATATTAATGTAACAATTATAATATTTAATAAGATAGCAATAAATGAAATTGTCTGTGGAAACTCACTGTATCAACAACATTGACTTTTGGGTATGTTGCAGATCTGCAACGTGGTGCTGCATAAGGGCTAATTGAATAATTTTTTATAACTCTCTGAATCCGAAAATATACATTAACCTCCTCAGTCCTAACACAAACATTACGAGTAACCCCAAAAAGCACTTTAAAATTATTATAAAGCATTCCCAAAAATGTATTAGTCAATATATCGATGCGTATGATATGCATGCATTTATTAAAAAGGTTTAAAACAAAATTTTAAAATTCTAGAAGGATTTAATTTAATTTAAAGACTCATCCTTAGTGACATTTACAGGCGTCATTAGAACTGAAGCGGTTGATTTCATATCTTCGAAATAATCAAACACTTAAATCAAATAATCAAACACGCTTGAATTGTAATTAAAAATTCTAAACCGAAAAAAAGCATTCTTGAACAGCCAGACATCAAGCGTTATAAACATAAATGACCTTATAAAATCTTCTCTGTTTTACTTGGCACCCTGTTTCATTGTATACAACACTCATCTACTTTGTCTGTTTAATTAATTTTTTTCCCTTTCATCCAGCTTAATATTAAAATTTGAGCATGTTCATTCCAAAATTCAAATAAAAAATAGAATTAAATAAAACCATTTATATTAATTTTTTTTTCTTTTAAATTCATATTCTGATTTTTTTAGCTTTTACGTTTCCTCAGATAAAACTTAATTAATTAAAACTTGAAATTATGATAATCCAAATTCTAGACTTTGAAGTTTTTAACTTGTTTTTTGTCTATATATATATGTCTGGCATATTCCTTGAATAATGTCACCTGAATGTCTCCTTTAATGTGTATTTCTAAAGCTTTTCATCATTCACTTTACATATGAAAGTGACGCAGGTGCATTGTGTCTGAATTTCTTTGGGAAATTGACTTTGAAATTATAATGGCATTTCGCATCTCCATTAGCAAAGCAGCAAAATTTCTATAAATTCCAGAAAAATAGCGCTTGAAACGTAACACTAAGAAGTAACAATGAAATAATATTTATTTACTTTGATGTTAAGTATAATCGTGTTTCTCAAACTATTGTGAAAATCCTTTGTTTGATTGTTTAAAATGGTTTTTTAACTTCTATTTTCTAGGTTTCTATATTTATCTGTTTGGTATATCTTATGAATGATGTCGCATGAACGTTCATTTTAATGTGTTTTTCTAAACTCATCATAGTGTCTGTCTGAGTCTGTACCATCATAGACAATATAAGAATTTGAAACAAAGAATATTTTATTTGTAATAATTTTAAGAAATGAGAAATCTATAAAAATGTTATTTGTTACAAAGAAAAATACTGCATTTAAGTAGCAAAACAAAACTCATGTATTGACAATTATTTTTAGTTATGAAAAAAAAAAAAAAAAACAGAGGTATGTTAAGGACAAAACCTTATAGCCGCTTATAGCCACTTCGGGAATTCTTTAACGATTTTACGAATTTTTCCAAGATTCCTGGCCGAAACCAGAAGTTTTGTCGGGCGAATTGACCGAGAAGCCTTGGCCAATATACGAAGTGAGGATTTAAGGTTGCTGGATAGATTGCACTGATATGCAAACGTGATAGGAACACGACGTCATTTTCAGGAAATGATTAAAACAGCAAACACTATATAACAGAGGTTTTTTTTAAAGGAAGTATTTCATGCCCATACTTTATAATACATGCCATAGTTACTAACAACAACATCGCACAAAAGATTATATTTGCTTACTATAATCAAATTAACTTTTCCGTCCTAATATCACTACAAGTAGAGTGAAAAACCAAAAAGTTTCCTTACTTAGACATATTTGATGTTAAATATTTTCCTTTTTATCAATGAAAATGCTGAAATCTCATTTTAGGTGCGTTCATAATTATGTAACTACCAATAGTTGTCTTTCAATCCGTCCGTCTATCCGTCTGTCCCTCCGCCCCATATAACAACTCAAAAACCACCCAACCGAATCATTTGAAATTTAAAATATAATTATTCGATAATTTTGTCAAGTCATTTTAAATTTTATGAAAATCGGATGAATAGTTCAATTACAGGAACAATCAAAAGGATTCCGATACATTACGGTCAATTGGGAAAAAAGTTCCAAGTGCATTTTAATGGTCTTACACTTTTTCAAACAAAATAAAATTGATGATATGCATCTATAAAGTATATACAATAATAGGCATTCTGTAAAATCTGCAGTGTGAAGAACATTTGTTGTTAATTTACAGGGCCACAAAAAAGTATTGCATTACAAAATGGTATAGGGAGAACATTGTTTGGTGCGCGTTTTAATTGTATTAAAATATTTAAGATTTTTTAATATTGATATACGTTGCTCAGGATTACTATAAGTAATTTTCTTTATAATCGAAATCAGATAGTATTTACAGAGACACATTAACGATTCCGGCTTCTATACTGTATCTGAAATATTGCATACTTTTACAACAAGATCTATTTATATGCGTTCGTAACCATATAAATATACTAGCATCTATACTCATCGTTTAGTCTGGCCGTCTGCATATAAGAGTGCCAAAACTACCCAGTGAAATCGTTTGAAATTTAAAATATATGATTGTTGCATAAGTTTGGCGCGTCAATTCAAATTTTATGATAATTAGATGTATAGTTTAATTACAGGGACAATCAGTAGTATTCCATCACATTACGGTCAATAGGGAAATATAGTTTCAAGTACATTTTAATGATGTTACACTCTTTCGAATATGGTAGAAATGACATGTATCTATGAAGTAGATACTAAAATATACATTCTGTACAATCTAACACAAAGAATATTTACTGTATTTACTCATATGGCGCACGCGTGTATAAGGCGCACCCCTTCTTTACAAGTAAAAGTGGCGATTTCTTAAAATCTCGTATAAAAGGCGCACCATAAATTTGATACGCTAATAAAGAATGACCAAATGAATTTCAGTAAAAAAAAAAAAAAAAAAAAAAAAAAAAAAAAAAAAAAAATCGTCACACCAGACGTTACACCAGACCAGAAAACATGACGAAAATGCATTTTTAGACTTCGGGTTGTAAGAGAATGACGGGAAATAAGTACGAGTGACGGTAAAGAGAATTGCTAATTAGCGTTTAGATAATGTCATTAGCTTTGTTGTATAAAAAAACTGCAAGGAATGAAATAAATATGCAGTAATGCTTCAATAAAATAACATTTTCCGAGTTTTAATATCTTCTTTGAATAATTTCTTGTTTCATATGTATATCGTTCGACTGCATCCAACAGTAAAAAACTATTTCGTGTATAAGGCGCACCTAGGAGTTTTGCCCTAAATTTTTGGAAAAAAAGTGCGCCTTATACACGAGTAAATACGGTATTTCTAGCTGACCCGCCCGGCGTGCCCGGGTCCGTGATAATAATATTAAACGAACCTGAAATTTGTGATTTTATCTCTAACTTGAAATACGCGACCACTAACTATGAGAAAAATCGGTTTAAAAAAATAAACAATTAAATTTAGAGTAACAAATATAATATTCAAAATGACTTCAGTGGGAAACGAAGGAGGAAATATGCGTTCAATAATTGCGCGATTTTCGTGTTAAAATGTTGATTTTTATCCGTAAATATCATTGTTCAGTCACGTAACTATTTATTTTTTTCACATGGAAATTCTAAGTGAAATATTTTGATTTTCAAATAAATTATATTCCTCCTAGATCCGACTATACCATGATTAAAATCGATAATCAATGATTAGGTAAAAGGTTAATATATAGTAATGTAGTTTCAGAACTATAGTACAAAATTAAGTATATTTTAATCAAAACATGTGTAACATTCACCCTGTGGATAAAAGCCTAACCGTAACGCAATTGTACTGTAATCGCAACCTATCTGTAACCTAACTGCAACTTAACCTGAATCAAACAGTAACTTAATTATATCATAAATGTAACCTAACCATCACCTTATCATAACGTAACCGTTTTCTGACCGTAACCTAACTGCAACTTACCTTAACCTAATTGTAACTTAATCATAACCTAACTATAACGCAATCGGAATTTAAATGTAACTTAAAACTAACTCTTGTATTTCAAAAATCTTCAAATAAAGTAAATCGATTTTTAGGTGCATTCGTAATTATGTAAATAAGAAGCACCTATATTCGTCGTTCAATCCATCCGTCTGTCCGCATTTAACAACGCAAAAACTACCAAACTGAATACTTTGAAATTTTAAATGTATAATTATTGCAAAATTTTGTCGAGTCATTTAAAATTTTATGAAGATCGGATGGATAGTTTAATTTCAGAGACGGTCAGAAGT
Organism: Maratus speculifer; assembly: GCA_964019185.1. Classification (NCBI taxonomy): domain Eukaryota; kingdom Metazoa; phylum Arthropoda; class Arachnida; order Araneae; family Salticidae; genus Maratus; species Maratus speculifer. The sequence goes on along the minus strand of OZ025295.1, from coordinate 39,206,679 downwards.
TTTCCTTTACATAAACATATTTCAAGTACAATTTAATGATGTTACAACCTTTCGAACAGAGAGAAATTGGTATGCATTTACTGGAGTGGGTACTACTCTGTTATTCCGTCGATCAATTTCGCCAAATCATACAAATCGCCAAACTAATAGCCAAATTATACAGAATGACATAATTTTTATTTTAAATAACGAAAAACCAAATAATTAGTGGAATATTAATAAAAATACAAATAAAAAGTTGAAATAAAAATCACTTAATGACATTTTAAACACGTGAATCGTATTTAATGTCATTGAATGTGACATTAACGATAATCCATTATTGGCATTTAAACTTATAGTTTGGTGATAATTTTTTGGTCGACGGGATAATCTAGTATTACCCTGAAGTGTACTGAAATATATACTCAGTTACAATATGCGGTGCGAAAAATGTTTAAAATTTATTTACACGGCCACACAAAAGAATTATGTTATATAATGGTATAGGGTATAACTTTGTTTTCGTCGTATTTTAATCATGTTAAATTATTTAACATCTAATAAAATTGATGTACATTGCTGAGTTTTTCTATGAGTTATATCCTGTATCATAGAAAGTGCAAAGTATTTGCAAAGGCATACAAAAGGTTTCGGATGCTATCTTGCAACAGAAATATTATGTATATTAGAGATGATTGCTAGAAGTGCATTTTTATTTGTGATATGAGTTTTTAAGTAAATATGTTAACTAAAAATTTGCGTATTGCGTTGTGTGTATAAATGCTGTAGATCATATACAGGGTAACTCAACACAAACTGCACAGATTGCAGAATAGGAATGAAAGTAGTTTAAAGATGGTTTTTAAATAGTTTATGTATTTTTAAGCTGAACTTCATTTAGTAAACCAATATATTCTTATAGAAGGTAGAAAAATGAGATACAGGACCACGCAAAGTATTAGATATACATTTCTGTATATGGAAGATATGCTCTGGAAGTGTGATTTCACTAGATTTATGCGTGTTTTAATCTTAATTAAATATTAGCGAAATAGTGGCATAAATGTATGTACATACTAGGCAAAATACATGGCTGTATAAAAGAATTAAAATATGTTACCGTCTACTGGATATAAATTTCTGGATGTCAAATTTTAACCTATTAGGCATTTTAACACTTTAATACAGTTTATAGTTGAAAATGTTTAAGAATTCGGTATGTCTGCCTGTACTCTAACTTGAATTAATATAATTGGATTGCTCTGTAATAGATATATGTTATTGGGATTTACTATGCCATATTCGGCATTGAAAATTAAAATACGTAACGTTCATAGTTTATTTACAGAGTCACTCAAAAATACTCCATTACATTATGGTCTAAGGGAAATGGCATATTTATATAAATATGATGCACAGATAATAGTCATCTGGTCTGTTCATCTGTCCGCAAAAAAGGTACAAATCTACTAAATAAATGGTTAGAAATTTCACTTATGTAATTGCTGGAGAATTTTGCTGGAGCCCGTGACACTCACGGGCTGCGCTTCGAATGGCTTTAGCTAAAGTTTTCTGGTATTGTCTTCTGAATTTTTCGTTCGCGATTTTAAAAATACTAGAAACTTCAAGGTCGTTGTATAACAATGAAAATTATTATATAACTCCGCAGTTATGTAATATTCTTTTGAGTAAAGAAAGCCAAAAGTAGTTGTAGATTATAATCAAGCTATGGGAGATGTTGATATAGTAGATCAATTTCTTTCAAGTTGCCATGTAGATAGAGATGGTGAGAAGAAATGTTATAACAAGATATTTTTCCATCTATTGGACCAAGCCATTTTCAATGCTTTTCAAGTTTATAAAAAAGAAGGTGGCAGGAAATCTCATCTAAAGTTCAGACTCAGTTTATTAGAAGAAAGCGTTGAAAAATATCATACGGAAAGAATTTTCCATAAACGGGGCCATTCTTCGGATGATGCAACATTAAGTCATTTGTATGAACACCATTTTCTAGATGTTATACCAACCACGGACAAAAAAGATAAACTTTACAGAGAATGTAAAGTTTTTTTTCATCCCATGTGAATGAAAATGGTGAGAAAATTCGAAAAGAAACTCCATATTATTGTAAGGACTGTAATGTAGGACTGTGCATACCATGTTTCAAAGTTTTCCACACATTGAAAATTTATTAAATTTTGAAAAACGTTTTGAACGTCCATTCTGAAATTAAATTTGAAAATAAAATGTCGTCTTTGTAGTAATATAGCAAATTACTTAATTTTTATATTTTTACCTTAAATCAAAGTAAAACCACAAGTTCCAAAGGTCTACTGAAGCTTCTCTGCGTGTCATGCACTGTAAAAAAAAAGGGTCGATCTACTAAAAAAACTTTAGTGATCCTTGTAATTACTAAAAAATTTTTAGTAATCTTAGTCGGTTACTAGAAAATTTGTAAGAATCACTAGAAAAAAGTTAGCAATGGATAGAGTTAATAGTTTTACATTTTTAATAGCTATTACTAAAACACACTTGGCGTGGCCTTGATAGCATAGTGGATATAGTAACGGGCTCCAGGCTAAAAGGTCCCGGGTTCGATACCGGGCACCGCCAAATACGTACCGAATGTATGTAGTGTAAGTACTCGTTAATAAAGGGATTATGAAAATCCTGTCAGAGTAGGTAGCAATGTTTGGTGCCGCCATCTATTGCGGTTTTGCCGGAAATCTATCGCTTCATAAGTTTGGATGCAGTTCGAAGGAATTTCCTGTCCTTCGGGCGCACCTAAGGTTATTAAAAATAATTTTGGAGCTATTACTTAAATTTTCTTGGTGGCTCATACTAAAAATTTTTAGGTTAGTTAAACAAAAAATTCTTTTGTTCAGTTTACAAAAGAAATGCTTGTTTCACTTGCAAAAAAAAGTTCGTAATGGTTACTAAAAAATTCTGTGGTATACAAATTTACTAAAGAATTTTTAGTAACCTCTTGAATTTTTTTTTTACAGTGTGTATGTACAAAAATAACACACAAGGTAAGTTAAACAGTGATTTTTTAAAAATATTATCTGTCCTTTCACGTTTTCAGGAGCAAAACACTTCCATTTTTAAACTGTTTAAATAAATGATTCACACCGGAATGTATGAACAGATTTATTTATAAATAAAAGAAGCTAAATTCTGCATACATAATAAAAGGAAAAGTTTTGTTCCGAATTTCTGGTGCTACTAGAGTTTTAGGTATTAAATTAAGCGGTTTCATAAGCATTTCACCGCCCCTAACTGGGTTAAATATGAAAAAAAATCACTATTTCTTTTACCAATGAACTCATATTTTTTATGAATAATAAAATTGGACGATAAAAAAATCGAAGATTTTTGAAGGGATTTTCCTAAAAACACGCGACGATTAAGTGATTAAGTTATTCTTTTTTTCTGGTCATCGTACATCCTAAATTTAAAACATTTGAAATTTCAAACAGAAGATCTCCTAAAAACGCATAAAAACAGAAAATGAAATAATTTGGCATTCCTGAAAAAAAAAAAAAAAAAAAAAAAAGAGGTTATTGTGGACTTATATAATACATCTTTTGTCATTGTGGACTATGTCATACCTACTTTTTCTGAAAATCGAAAAGTGCATTTTATTTTATGACAGCATTTTTCATCTTTTCTGAAACATCAGGACAAAACTTTATATTTCAGATTTTATTTTTATACATGTTTGATATATGATGGTCAGTAAATCACATGGTCAAAAAGAAATTAATAAAAATAAAGTACGGTATTTATATTATTAATGCTATTAAATAGCACAAACACACGCAAATCATTATTACTATTATTATTAATTTCGATTATAATTATTACTAATCATATTATTATTAAAATTGATTTTATTCATGGAAATGAAATAAACATTATAAAATACAATAGTCGATAATTGTACTAATGAAGATAAAGTAATCAAAAGTAAAAATTAATCTACATCTTCTAGCAATTTTCTTTCTTACCTAAATTATTCTAACATGATATGATATTATGTTTAGCAGTTGAGGTGAAAATGGAGCTAAGGTTTGTTAAAATTAGCTTTGTATTAAACTTGATAAATATAATTAGGGGCTAGGAGCAAGCCACTGTAATATTTACCAGTCATGGATAGGCATAATAGTAAACCATGAAAATATAAATGTGTAAACTATTTATAAAATGCATTGCAATTCCAAAATAAAGTTAAACGTATATTTAAATACTTTTAAAACATAGTAATGCCCTATTACTGAATTGAGGGTACTGCTTGTTTATTGCGAAATTTTTTTTCGACTTCCGGTTTTCGACTAATTTACACGTTTTAGAGGTCAGAGATTCTAAAAAACATGTTTTTACAAAATGTCTGTCTGTCTGTGTCTGTGTGTCTATGTGTCTGTGTGTCTGCTTGTCTGTATGTCGCCATTCTATCATCAAAAAGTGTGTGAAGATATGCATAATTTATTTGAATACTTTTGGCTGTGGCAAGCAGCCTTAAATTTCGAAACATTCCGCAGAAGGGGTGCTGCAATCGCGATTTTTGTGCCATTTGTAATATTCTACCGACCAAAAATGTATGAAGTTATGCATCGAATTGAATGAAATTTTTTGTATAAGTGTTTGGCTATGGTCAGTAGACCCTACCTAAATTTGAAAAAAAAATCGGCCGAAAGGGGATGCTATAATCGCGATGTGTGTGCCATTTTTATTATTTTACCTATTAAAAAATGTTTGAAGTTATGCATAGAACTGAACTAATTTTTTTGTGCATGATTTTTTGGGGGAATGGTGAGTAGATCCTTCATGAATTTGAAAAATAAAATCTACCTATCGTTCTACTGTTCATTGGCTCCTGCAGATACAGAAACTCGTTTTTAATCCGATTTATTGACTGAAGCAGAAATTTAAGATGAAAATCATAGCTGGAATAAAATTCAATTAATAATATTAACGTATTAACAATAATATTAACGTCTAACTAACTTATGAAATATTAAAATGTACATATGAGATAGAAGAAAGTTGTGCGATTGGCTCATCCAACTAGTTTTAATTTAGAATTTTAAAATGATAACAAAATTTATTCTATACTAAGTATGATAAGTAAGTAATAATAAATTATCACTGTTCATTAGCGGCAATATATATTCTGAAACCGATGTGGTTGATTTCTGTTTTTGTGAACGTTCGACAGATCCTGATTAATTGTATCAAATATATCGTGTCCTATTGGGAATTGAATAGAAAATTCCTCCAGGTTTTGGAAGCCAATTGTTTTCTCAAAAGATCGCAAAATGCCACTAAATTTGGCGACATTTTTTCATTTGGATTCAAGCACATGTTTTGACATTGTTAATATTGTAAACGATTTTCCAGATAAAGTTTTGAAAATTATTGAACACGGTAATTATTAACCGCATGTCAGGAGTTATTCAAAGATTTGCTATTTACAGCAGCTTTTTTGTTTCTGAATATTTCCGTGTTTAAGAACGTATTTCGATTATATATCTTTAAAATTTGCGTTAGATTTATATTCCTTAATAAATTTATTTATTTACTGATAAAGTGATGACTTTATTGTAGAATATTACTCGGAAACAGACGCTTAACTTTTCATATTGTTTAATATGCTTAAAGTTCAATCTTGTCTAATCGAATTGAAAGCCACTAAGATGTATTAAAAAAAACATGATTGAAAATTATTTTAAATATCAAAAATAAAATAAAATAAATAAATAAAATAAAATAAAGTTTTTTAAAAAATTGCATTTCAAATAATCTCTTGTCGAGTATAAAAATTTCAAAATATGCGACGCTTAGAAAATATGAAAATTTCGGAAAAAAAGAAAGAAAATGGATAGTTTTCATCGTTATCGTTGTCCATATGTCGTCAGAGTCACTCACCGGCTTTTTTAAAAGTTAAAACATAAATTAGTTGCAGAATTTACTCATTCATAGCGCTACAGCTTCAAAACCGAAACAAAAATCCAATCTTAAAATAAGCAGTAATATATCTGTTATTTTTTATAATCTACCACCATACTTAAACGTTTATATTTTGAATCCCAAACACTGTAAAAAGATCTTTAAAGTTACTAACATTTTTTAAGGAAATTGAGATTCTTCGAACTTGTAATAGTTCAAGAACCGACAGCACAAAAACCTAAGGTATCAAGCACCAGAATAAATAAAAAGAATACTGCCCAGTTAAACTGATGGCGTTGAGCTCACAGGCTACGCATACTAATTGTACATTACAGCTTTATATTTTCAAGGGTTAATTCCGTTCGAAAAAAAACAAAAACAAAACAAAGGAAGGGAAACAACTCCCCTTTCCCTTTTTATACTTAATTATTGAACCCCCTAAACTAATCAGGGACATACTTTATCCTATAAAAAATCTATATCCAAAATTCAGAGCAAATTGGAAAATTCTTAATAAAAACGCATTTATATAATTTAAGGGAAGTTATCCCGCTTTTTTATACTTAACCATCAAACTTCCAAATCTATTCAGAGATTTGAACGAAATCTGATAATTCTCCATGAAAAACCCATTTACATAAATTACAGGGAGGGGCATTAGAACCCCCGTTCCCACCCTGTATATACTTATCCAATGAAAACCTAATACCAATCACGGAGGCGCCCAACCACAATGATCCTATATCTAAAACTGATAATTCTGCATGAAAAATCCATTTATATCAATTAAAGGGAGGGGCATGACCCCCCCGTTCCCCCTGTTATACATATCGAATGAGCTCCAAAAACTAATCAGGGAAGCGCCTTATCAGGGTATACTATTATACAAAATTTTATGTAGTTCGGATATTTCTAGCATGAGTTATCACGTTACGCACATACATACATACAGAACGGACGGGCACATAAGCTCTCAGGCTGTGATAGCCTATGAGCTGAAAATCTCGATCTTATGGATGTGTAATAATAGGGGAATCTAACGATCCATGTCAGCCGGACGTGAAGTGGCGCATACCAAAAACTAACACCACCAGTGATTTACACGTAGGTTTATCATAGTGTTTGTCATACAGTCATATCATACCTTTTGATTATAGAACAAACACAATGATATACCTATGAGTAAACTACTGTGGTATTAATTATTGGCTTATGCACCACTTCACTTCCAGCCTATATGAATCATTAAGTTCCTCTATTACTCCTCTTTCATAAAATAAATGTTTTTCTTCTTGTGATCGATACCTTAGGTTTTTTGTGTTGTCGGCTCTTGGACCATAACGGCAGTAACAAGAATTCATTTAATCGATGAACGTTTGCATTGTAAATATAAAAAAAATCTGTTAGGTTTCAAAGAATTTTCAAGGAATTTGAGATACCTAGAACTTTTTATATAACTGCGATCTGGGTTGCAGATAAAGTTTTAGACAGATAATTGTAATTTTTATTTTAATTCTTTTCTAAAGCTGTAGATTTCTCTAGCTTTTCAAAAAAGAGTTTTGTAGAGTTGCATCTTTTTTGTACAGTACACAGATAAAATATTGGTAAGCATACAGATTTCTCTAGTTTTACATTTATATAATTACATATTTTTTACAGTGTACAATAATTTCTAAATCTTATTACACATTTAAATATGGTAGTAGATTAAGCCCACTGTAGCTGCTTTGCAACTTCAAATATTTATTATCTAGGTGGAAATTTAGCAATATTTTTTTAATTAAAAAAAAAACTTTCGTTTATGAGTAGCATTTTCGTCTATAACTTTTCTTCTCGTACGTCGGTTGCATGATTTTGTATAAGGACTTTTGGCCTTCCCTGTATATTAGAAAACAAAGCAGCAGGAAATATGAAAAAAAATATTTCATAAAATATATAACCTCATTTTTATGCAATCATTATTTAAAACTTAGCTTTAGATTATTATTTCTTGAACAACTCCGTAAGAAGTTATTTTCAACGCTATGAGGACACATAATACATTTCAGCAGTCATCTTTCAGACAAATTAGTGTTATAGAAGACTACCACTGTAAAGCAGATCTTTCATTTCATGTTTTAAGATATCGTTATAGTTTTTTATGATGCTATACTTTAAAACTTTTCTTATTCAAGATTAAAATTTATGAATAGAATTTCTTTAGAAATTGCAAAATGTGAACATAATTTAGGGTTATAGTCAAAAATTTAATCATACAAGAATATAATTAGTAGTTTATTACATTTGCAGTAGCAATAAGAGTTGTTAATAAAATTTATCGTTTTTATATCAGTTCGCTGATTAGTTCTTCAGGGGAAAAACTTACATAATGTATCAGTAACGAGTGAGTTTCTGCATTTGTCTGTATTATAAATTATTGAGGTAAAAGAAATATGTTCAGTTTCGTTATAAATTACAGTGCACTATCTGTATAGTAAAGAAAAAACACTCCTAGTTTACCAACGTATTGATTGCTTTACAAAAGATTAGTAAATATATCTTTCACTGAGATTCATTTAATTTCTAACCATTGCACAGTTTCAATTTTAAGACGGTCGTAGAATAAGCAAAAAAATGTATTGAAATGAAAATGGTTTGTGAACTATATTTCAATTTACTGTATTTCAATACTTCAATTTACTACAACAATTTTCAAGCGTGAACGTCCCTTTAATTCAATCTTTATCGCGTTTAGATAGTATACATTGTATAAAAAATCTTTAAATCTTGATTTAAATTTATAAATCTGCATCCTTAATAAAGTTTCATCTATACACAGTACAAACAAAAATATAATCTAGAAATCTAGTTTTTACAAAGCTGGAGAAACCTGTAGCTTTACTAAAGAACCTACTGAAATTGCACACACAAAAATAGACGTCTTGGTAAACAAATTCTTTTTTTTTTTTTTTTTTTTTTTCCAAAGATCAGTTCTGTATTATACCGAATCAATTTTTTTTCTGGAATTATTGGAAGAGGAGTTATTGTTAATTTAATAAACAGGAGGTAATGAGTCAAATAGCAAGAGTGCGCTTAAGAAGACCAGGAGAAATGTAAACTATGCTTTTATGCATAGTTTCTTTCACTTTTTACCTCCCAAAAAATAACTAAATAAAAAACTATAAAATAATAATATATACTTCTTAATTGATTTTACGGATAAGAAGCAATATTAATAAGAAATCTTTAAATGCGATTTCTACAAAATTAATATTTCCACTACTCCCACGGTCGATAAATTACATTATATAAAATGTTTTTAACATATTTTAAAGTTTTGTGAGAATGATTTCCATATTTATTAGCATTACGATCTAGAATCCAAGCTCTGTGCGATAATGTAATTACTTTATAGGTACTCGAATAAAAAAACGTACTTCTTAATACAAAATATGTATTTTAGACGTATTTCCTAATATTCAAGTTTACTTTGAAGATATTGTAAAGATACTATATTAGTTTACAGGCTTATGTAAACTAAAATACAAAAAAAATTAAAATATATTTAATTGAACTGAGTGTATATTGTCTGTAGCAAGCATAAAATTTTGCAAAAAATACGACGGAAACATCAATTTGCAAAAATTTTATGAAGATATTATTAAGATTTTATGCTTTTTCTTACCATTTTTGTATTAGAATTAGACTAAAAATATGCACAATTATTCAATATTGTACAATTTCTTAAAGTCCTTGGAAAAAAGTAATTATCTCAAAATGATCTCCTTTGATTTTTTTTTCTAACAAATTTTAATTTAGTTGAAAAGTGTTTTAAACTTCTGCTTATCCGCCTGCCGCCTCTCTATGCTCTAATTTTAGTAAATACAGAATGATTGCCATGTAATTAATAGACGGTATTGAGTATCAATATAGCACGTTCGGTATTAAAAATTATGCGTTTAACATTTATGATTCTTACAGGAATACTCAAAAGAATTCCGTTACATTATGGTCTATGCAGAAAAACAGTTTGCGGTGTAGTTTAATACTATTATACTATTTTAAGCATGTTGAAATTTACATATAACATTGATGATAACTACAAAGTACTTACTGTAGAATTTGGTGTGCATAGAATTTATTGATTATTGACGAAGGCTCATAAAAGAATTTAGCTACAGCAGAAATTAATTGAGCCATAACTTATCTATTGAAGCTATTACTGCAGGAAGCGTGTTATCAGTTGTTCTTAATTTGAATTATTTTTCAAATGTTATTTGGTGTGCATAAATTCTATGCATCATGTACAGTGATGCATGAAGTATTTCAAATATATATACATCTATTTATAGAAAATTTCAACTGTTCTATTAGTTTAGCTGAACTAATTTTTAATATACCATTTAGTATACATAAAAATATATAGATCACATACATGGTTGCACAAAAAATTGGATAATTTCCAACTATTGATGCTTATAACAGAAATTAGGTTTTCAAATGCATTAAGAGTTACTTGTTTAATTAGAGACGGTCTTTCATCTTAATAAAACGTAAAATTTTGTTTCAGTATTGTAAATGTGTTAAAAATATTGTTTCGGTGTCTATGCTGAATGCATGATATTTTGTTCTTGATTACACTTGCATTATTTATCCTAAAATAAAATCAACAAAAAAGTATAATATAATCTTGTGTAGATTTTACAAAAAATAAAATATCTATAAATATTAAAAAATTCTTAAGTAGTTTACTTTTTTAAAAATCTTTTATTACTTTTACACAATTTTTTCGTTTTTTTCAAGCAGGTATACTTCATAACTTTAGATATTGTTTTTTTCTATAAACGTATTAGTTTATGATAAAATATCGAGATTATTTCTGGCAAAAAAAAAAAAAAAAAAAAAAAAAAAAAAATCACCAATCATGTGGGAGACCCTGTTACTATCGCTATGCTTATTGATTTATTTTGTTTAATTGAGCTTATCCAGATGAATTTTTCAAAGTTCACGGATGGTGTTGCTATAAAATGAATAAAAACTTCAATCCCAGCATGCGTCTTGTGCATATGACGCCATTCTTTTATTAGGCTTATGCATATGACTTCATACGTCATCTGCTCATTTCTAACTCTGAACACACACTCGAACTGTATTTGATAGTTGGTGCAACACGTTTGTCTGTACACCTAATTCTATAGCAGAACCGTCTCCTGAACACTGTAGCGCTGACACAAAAATGGCGACTTTCATAAGCGAACTTTTTAAAGCATTTGTACACTTTTAAAAATCTTCTACTTTTGTTGCATATTTACCCCACCGCTTTTATTGAATAGGATCTCTATTCTGACCAATAAGAATACTCCATAATATCGTCAAATAATCCTTTCCTATAAAAACGGTGGAGTGACAACGCAACAAAATTTCCAGATTTTTAACAGTATATGGTCCCCAGAAATTAGACAGCAATATTTTCCGAAAGTTTCCTTAGACTTGTTTAATCTAAGGCAAATAAAACAGAAAGAGTTAAAAAATTTTTGATATCCAAATTCGAGATACTGTACAAACGCTGAGAAAAATTCGTCTTCGACAGCCGCCATTTTCGTGCTAGCGCCCAGGACTAATATTTATTAAGCGGTGGTCTTCTACAGAGTTTGACTTACAAACAAACGCTTAGCAGCTGTTGTCAAGTACAGTTCATGAGTATAATTAAAATTATAAATAGTGGTAATAAGTGTTGTTTTATTATGAAAAGAGTTTCTTTCATCAGAGATGTAGATATAAAGTTTTTTTTCGATTTTCAACAATAATAACAAACAAAGGATATAAAATGAAGATATTACAAAAAGACTCTAGAATATAGGGTTAAACTGTTTAAAATATTCTGCTTTTGATCCATAGTCGCTTCACCTCTTTTATCGAACGCAGTTACTAGATTATATTATGGAGCATTCTCATTGGCGAGAATAGATATATTCATAAAAGTGGTGGAGTGACTATGCAGCAAAAGATGCAGATTTTTAACAGTGTAGTCTGTAAAAGTAGAACTGATATGAGCAAAGCAAAACTTTAACACAGCAGAATGTGCGGTCGCGACCATGATGTACAAGGCCAGTTCATGACTTTTAAAAAGTTATATGGAGTAAATGAGCTTTACATGGCGATTGGCTCAAAATGATGGACGAACCTCTTTGTACCAATCACCATGTAATGTTGATTCATTCCATGTGACATTTTAAATGTCATAAACTGGCCTTTTATGTCAATGGTCACGGTTCTATCTACAATTTATAAAAGGTAAGCAAAAAATTTATTTATCAAAAAATCTCAAATTTAATGTGTGTAATAAAGATTGTTCCACATAAATAAAGACACCATGATTTTGTGTCGTAATCAGGGACGAAACAAAGCCATGAGAACGAAACAAATATATTAAGAAAGATTATATAGAAATACGTATTTACAAGGAATAACTCACTCCCTGCCCCACTGGTAAAGAAAAATGAATGTATAAAAAAAGAGGGGGGAAAAAGTGTGCCGCCGAAATAAAGCCACTACTGTTAATTACAATTATATCCACCATGCTTACATATGACTGAAATATGAATATAAGATGTGGCATACCATTTACCAAGTACTGGAAGACATTAGCATCAGAATTATCTCAGGCCTCAATGATAGCGACCATCAGTTCTGCCACAGACTTGAACTGTCCTCCATTCGCATTTAAAGATCTACTGAGGATACTCCAAATATTTTCTTGGGGATTGAGATGAAGATACAGGGCAGGCCTTTCCATAACAAGTTCCCAATTATCAAAAAACCATTCTTAGGAGGATTTTGCAAAGATTATGGAGGCATTTTCCTGCTGGAAAATCCAACTTAGTCCATCAATTCTCTCTTCAGTTGGCAATAAATGGATTTTTGGCAATTCTTGGTACTTGGTAGCCTACATGTGGTCTCAGAGAAAGGCCAGGTTAAGTTTACCAATATAGCTGAAACCTCTTAGCACTATTAATGAGTCTCCATCGTGCTGTCTTTTGAAGAAAACTTTCTCTCTTATCCTCATGTTATACCAATAGAAAACAAGACAGTCTGAGCCGTCCAAACTAATATTTTTCTTATCTGGGAATATAACAAGATGCCACTGGTCCTTTTAGGTTTTATGATATTTGGCTCCATCGATTCTGCTTTCCTTGTGGATAACTTTCAACATGAGCAGGCTCGACATGGGTAGATGGAATTTTATTAATGGTGTTTGGTGGCTTCGACTATGGTGGTAAACTTAACCTGGCTCATCCCTCTCTCGGTGTAGGCTACCAATTACGAAGAATTGCTAGAAACCTATTTATTACCAACTGAAATGAGAATTGGTGAGCTAAGTTGGATTTTGTAACAGGAAAATACCCCCATAACTTTCACAAAATCTTCCTAGGAGTGGTTTTTGGATAATTGGGCACACGTTATGGAATGGCCTGCCCCATATCTTCCACCCTCAATAAAATGCGTGGACTATCGTCAGTAGAACTTTAATGCCATTAGCAGACAGTTCAAGTCAATGGCAGAATTGATGGCCACCATCATTGAGGCCTGAAATAATATTGATGCTAATGACTTCCAGGGATTATTAAATGGTATGCCACATCGTATATTCCAAGTCTTATGTAAGCATGGCGGATATAACTGCTATTAACAGTAAAGACATTATTTCGGCGGGACACCCCCCCCCCTTCATTTTTTACACATTCATTTTTTTTCTGATCACATGGGGCAGGGAGTGAATTATTCCTTGTAAATATGCATTTCTATATAGTCTTTCTTAATATATTTGTTTTATTCTCGTGGTTTTGTTTCGTTCCCGATTATGGCACAAAGTCATGGAGGCTGTATTTGTGTGGGACACACTGTAGATAGATAATACAGAAACTCCTGTTTAATTGTACGTCATGATCGTCAAATTGAGACGTCAGTGCGTATTGACCGAGGCTAAAGAAAAAGACTGGTTATCCTAGTACATTATACGTATCTTTTTTTACAGACAGCTGGAGTCACACGATGCTCGATGCACCAATGCAGATGTACGAAATGAGCCACACGTCACTCTATCGCTCTGTAAAAAATTACACTTGGTATGATCTGGGGTAGCTTGTCTTTCCCGTTAGTCTCGGTACTCAATAAAAAGGTAATATACTTAAACTGTCCGTAAACAAAGCAAACTGTGTTTTCGAATAGGTTTATTACATCTTACATTTTTTTTTATTCTGAAACATTTTTTTTTACTTTCTCAGGAGAGGCAAAATTATTACTATCAGATCATGATAACATAGAACAAATAAGTTGAATCTTTTATTAAATGAAAAAAAAATGGCATCAGTTTTTGAGGCTGTACAAGCAACCAGCAGCTTTCCTTCGAAAATTTAATTACTTCCAGAAAAGGAATTCGTTTTAAAAGAGAATAAATGACACTTTTCACTTTCAAATTTAAACAGCAATTTATTTTTATTTCAACACGACATCGATTTTTCATCCTCTGAATTATTCACTTAGTAATGCTCACCTTTGTATCCGATAATTTATGTTCCAGAGGCAAACTATTATAAATGCGATAAAGGCACTGGATTCTAGTAATGGAAATTGAAGTAGAGAATATTATAAATTTATAAAAGCTTGAAATATAGGTTATGTGAGAAGTAAAATTAAAGAAATGCGTTATGATAATAATGTTTAAAATAAAGGAGTAAGTTGTTAGTATTTATTTCTTTTAAAATATAAATTGACACATTTGTTTCAAAATTTGTCTATGTATCTCAATTCATAATTGTTGATAATAACCATACATGTTCTGTGCAATATAGGATGCACAAAATCCTTGAGTAAATACGACACTATTTAAGAAAAATGTGTTTACACTATATGTTTATGGAGTTTCAGCAATTAAATAAAGCAAAAGTCTTTATTATTATTTTGTAAATGTCGCTAAAATATTAAAAGCTGATCTTCGCAAAGCTTAAATTGAATAGATGTGAATCAATTATACTGCAATCTATCTATAAAATATAATATCTGTGTTAATTATTTGCAAATTTTGATGTGCATGAAGTTAAAAAAGTTTATTCTTTCCTTGTTGGATTTTTACTACTAAGATCATTGGCCTAAATCACATATTCGGGAGATTTCATTAGTGCGTCATTTTGGGTCACTACGAGTCAGGTTACAAAGCCGCGAAGTTGGCAACAGCCGATAAGTTGTCGATATTTGGAAATATATTAATAAATCTTGCTGAAAAATCAACTTTCAAGATTACGAGTGCCAAAACAGATACTTGATGCCAAATTTAGCTATAATTGCTTGAAATATAGAATTTCGGAATGTGAAGGAATATTTAAGAATTCTCAATACTGTTCGAGATACGGTAAATCAGTCAAAATCCAGCTAAAAATGTATTTTGGATTTATGTTCTTTTGTTGAAAAAAAATTTAAATAATGCAAAATTTTGAAACATGTATCGGATATAGTTTCGTTATTAATTAATTTTGTAAATAATACTGTTATAAAATAAAATGCTTTATAGCAATAAATAAGACTGAGAGAATTATACAGTGAGAATATAATATAGAGTTGAAGCAAAAGATAATTTTGACAGAGCTATGCCCGGTCATCTCCACTGGTTATTCTTAACCATTTAATCTTCGCACCCGAGACATTCACGGGCTGCAGGTTTCACGGCTTTTACTCCAAATTATTTAATTCCCACCAGTTTTATAAAATAGAGTAATTGGTTATATTCTGGTACGAATTTATTTGTCATTAAATAGATGAATATATTTTTTCAAAAAAGTAGTAGAATAATGAATTTGAATTTTTAAACCCTAATTCAATGCGACCATTAAGTGGTTAAAACAATGATCTCATAATATAAGGAACATCTCAATTACTAACATTTAGAGAATTATTTAGAAATGTTTTAAATAATTTGTAATATAAAGTTGGTGTGTATAAAAATTATACTTTAGTAGTAGCCATATTTTTTGTAAAAAAATATGCGGAAAAGAACATTTTGAGAGTTTTACATTTTAATAATATGATATTTGATCAATATTTATTTTTTAATCCTGAGGAGCAATTTTAGGCCATTTTATAAACTATTTACCGAAATGTATATATTTGTAAACAAATATTTATTTTTGAAAACTTTTCACTCTTCTCAAATAATAAAATAATTATTTTATGGGCATACCTGTAATTTGAGATGCTTAGCTATTTCCATTATAAACATAAAATGTAAGGTTAGTAAACGACTGAGGAAAACAATTCAATTAAAAAAGTCTTTAACTTCGTACAAATGACTGTTCTTTCTTAGCATGAAAAACAAAGTATTTTGTACAAAAAATAAAAATCCATTATTATTAAAAGATACGGTAAATAAAATTTTTGAGAAAAATTTCATAATGTAAGTTTAATTTTCCGTTAGGGCACAGAGGGTTAAATAAAGAAACCCCATCAGTTTTAACTTAATAATATTTCTTAAGTTTACGTAATAACTGACAAATTATTTTTAAGAAAACATAATATTAAGCTAATTTAATATTAGAAGTTTCATGTTTAAATCAGATTTTACTTTTATGTATCATATTAGTGATTCTTTACAGATTTATTTCAAATTCCATTGCGTTAGTTCTTTATTTAAGAAAAGCCAACCACAAGAATCACCAACCACAAGTAACAACTTAAAATCTTGAGTTGATAACTTTTTCTTATTGTTCATAAACGTTATGCTTCACATACGTAATAAACTGAACATTTTTTTAAACCAAAATTCTAGTGCTTGTGGCATTAAGAAATTGCAATTAAGTGGTTTCATAAGCGTTCCACTCTCCCTAAAAGGGTTAAAGATGAACTAATAACATGTTTTGAGAGTAGATATAACAATAATAATTCAATGATAATAATAACAATTGATAATAATTCAATTACAGTGTGTATTGCAAGACATCATAAGATCATATTATATAACGCGACCAGTCAGAATTTTTATCCATTACCGAGTTTTCATATTACATAATCCGACCAATTAGAACCGTATCCATTATATATGTTTATAACAGGCATGTCAAACACGTGGCCCGCGGGCCACAATTGGCCCGTGATGAACTTCTCTGTGGCCCGCCAGGACTTTGGCATTTTCGTATGTTTGATTCAGTTTTTAGTTGATGCAGAAAATACACTTTGCATTGCAAAATTGAAGAATGATTTTATTCAAAATATCTACCATTATTTCAAAATATTAATCTGCATTATATTTAATTTTAATGGCAGATATTGACATACATTAAATTTAATGATCCGCAATTAAATAAAGAAAAGTTTAAAATTTTTAATTAATGGTTGTTATTTTGGATGAAATATTTTTTACGGTTTGGCATTCTAGATGAAAACAACATCGATTCAACACCAATGTGGCATACATGATATAAACATACTGTCTTCAATATGATAAAATCTAATTCATTTTAAAATTTTGTTTCCAGGAGATAGGGTAGAGGTCTGCACGGGCCGGAATTTCCATGCCCGGGCCCAGTCCAGCCCGGCTCGGCCCGTTCTAAAACTCAAAAGTTCGGCCCGAGCCCGGGACCGGCCCGTTTAAATTTTTATATTTTAGGCCCGGCCCGGCCCGTTTTGGCCCGTTACAATTTCTACGACTTCAAAAAAATTCAGATTTTTATCATATAATTAAGATTTTTTTAAAGAGTACTGCATACATATCTATGGAATGATTTTACAGTATATTTTACAGGAAATACACATTAGTAACATTAATGATTACTAAGATTCTTAGGCTTTAAGCATTCAAATAAAGATTCATTAAAAAATTAATATGGCTTAGAATAAAAGAAAAAAAAAGAAATTTAAAAACATCGTAACTTTTGAAGCTGTTTAATAAAAGAAGATTTATAAAAATATTTCTATATCATCTTATTAAAGACTTTAAATCCAAATTCATACGTTAATTCAAAGAAGTTCCTTTCTGATACATTTCTAAATTCATTTTTTACTCAGAAATGCCTATGATTAGCAGGTGTCTTTATTCAGAAACTATATAATCGAATGGCGTTATCCATTTTTTGATACAAGCAATTTAAGACCACTGCAAGAAACTAAAATATTGTCATAGTTAGCGTTTTGAATAGAATTTCCGGAAGCGATAGCATGGGAAGGGAGAAAAAACTGCAACCATTTGAGTAACTATTGTATCTCAACAAGGTTATACAAGTATTTTATTTACCAAAAATGAAAAACGCTATTCGATTCCAAATCCCTTCAATAGTCAGGCTTATCACTTTTATATTTTTACAATTAAAAATTAATGTAATTAATGTAAAAAATGTGTCAAACTTTCGCGTTATTGAAAAATTAATTTAAAAACCATCAAAAAGTATATATCCAAAGATTAAGCCAACATAAGTTCTTTATCGCTGTTCATAATTATACAAATTATGTTGTCTGCCCTACAGATCTTGAGAACAATTAAGTCTTTTTTCGGTCCGGCAAGTCTATATGTAGAAAAATAATGCCTTGATCTCCAATTTTGATCTTGGCCCTGCACGAGTCAGTTTAAAAAATATTAAAACGGGTTACACACTATGTAACTGTCCGACGCCGATCTCTACACTGCACAAGTTACATTTTTATATTGATGCTGTCAAACTAGTATGGCTCGTGACGCGACGGTTTTTATTCTCGTTAAAACCATTTTCGTTGAAAATAGGTTTCTATTTTATCGTTTATGCTTAAAATTATCAAAACGGGCCTGTAGGCCCGAAAATTTTGATATCGGCTCGGCCCGGCCCGTACGGCCCGTTCAATTTTTTGCAAGCCCGGTCCGTTAGCAAAATCGAAACGATTCCGCCGGGCCGGGTACGGGCCACGGGCCAAGCCCGGGCCAGACCTCTAAGATAGGGTATGCAAAAGTTATCAACAAGAAAGTTAAGAAAAGCAAATCTTAATCTGAAAAATAAATAAATAAATAAATAAAAATAAATTATAAAAGCTTTATATATATATTTTCTAATAGTTTATTATGTGCTTTATGGTGAAACGAATATATTATTTACTGCGCTTTTTGATTCACTACAATATTACAAAGTAATGTTTGGCATTTGTTAGGTATTACAAATGTATGAAAAATCAATAATAATAATAATATATATATATATATATATATATATATATAAAAAAAAAGACGCTAATTTCTAATTAAAAGTTTCTAAAAAATCAAAAGAAATAAATAGCTTTAAAAGGCAAAGGTGAACCAAGTTCTCATTTTGTAAAACATAAAAAGAAAATAATAATAACAAAAAACTCTTAATCTGTTTTTATTATTTGGCTGCATGCATAGTTGAAAGCGAGCATTTTGGACATAAGCTCATTTGCTCATTAATTAATTTCATTCTTAAAGGTTAGTAAACGTATCATATAAATTATCCCTGTGAGATCTTTATATTTCTTGATGATGAAGATATAACATCAGATTCATAAAAGTCAATTTGAAATATTTTTTTATGCTCAAACAAAGACTGGAAAATTGTGTTTGATATGTAGAAACTTCGTTGAAGTTTGCTAAGAATTTACTCACAAATATTTCGAAAACCCCACAAATATCTAGAAATAATTTGGATAAATAAATAGATTTTACATTGAAACTTTGTCTTTTAACTTTATAATTCTTGAAAATATAAGTGCAAGAAATTTTACTCTGTGGGCAGTTTTTTTTTCTTTCGCAGACACAATATGTACTTAAAAATAAATGAGGAGAGTCTGGAAATTATTCCTATGCCGGATCATTGCCCATAGCTAATATATTTTAATCAATTATGATTTTTTTTTCATAATAATATATTGTAAATTATTGTGTTCTACCAATGATTGGTTTTATAAAAAGTAGCAATTACAACATAAAAGAAAATGCAAAAATTAAGATTGCAAAATTACTATCAACACATTTTTGTATAATTTTGATTGCGATTTAAATTTTAAAATGTTCAATATGTGTTTAAGCTTGTTTATATTTTTATTTTAACTTATTTTTCATTACATTTGACAGTGCTCTCTCGTAATGTATTTTTTCTACAGATTTGTTTTTACTTAATAAATACTGAAAAAATTCATGGTGCTCGTTTTTAATTTTTCCAATAAATAGTTTAAAAATTTTTGTATGTATTTTTGTTTGCATGTTTGTTATCTAAAACAATGCTTTATTTTTTACGAACATTTTTATTATGTGCGATTGTCATCAAATAATTATTCATCTTTTATTTCGATAATGTGGTCCGCGGCATTGTGTACATTGCTAAATTTGACCCACGGTGGTAGACGAGTTTGACATGCCTGGTTTATAACTACAAGAGACGTCACAATTACATCCATGTGTTACACAGGATTCAAACCCGAATCCCTCAACGTGGCAATAACAGTCGCTACCGATCACGCCAATGAGGCGACTGGGGTATATGACAACATTATAATTAAATTGCCCATTTAGCATTCTTAAAATGCAATCTAACAATGAAGACATTCAAAAGCACAGATATATTAATCTGACATCCTGAGTCACAGTTATCTTTAGATTCTTTCATAATTCAAATTCTGAGAAATGTACAGAGAGAAACTAATTTTTGCTAAATTATCTTAGGTATAAAGGCATATCAAATTTGGATAAATTGCGTTTAAAAGAATATGTACTTACATTTTATTTTTTTTCGGTCATTATTAAAGTGAAATATATTGTATATATGATATAAATATTTCATTTACAGCAATTTTATTATTTAAAACAATAAAAACACAATGATGGACATATTCTTATTATTCCCTATGTCAATATTTATCCATAAAAAATAAAATAATAATATAAAACAAAAATAAAAATAAAAATAACACCGTTTTCCACAGTTTCTGTTTCAGAAATGTGTGAAGATTGGGATACAGAAAAGAAAGTATCTCAAGTAACTCAAATTTTGAGAATTTACAGAAAGAAACTAATTTCTGTTAAATTATCTTAGGTATAAAAACAAATCAAATTTGGCTGAATTGCATTTAAAAGAATATTTACTTGTATTTTACTTTTTTCGGTCACTTTTAGAGTAAAATATATTGTGCATGCGATGTAAATGTTTCACTTATAACGATTTTATTATTTAAAGCAATAAAAACACAATGATAGATATCTTATTATTATTCCTTATGTCAATATTTTTCGACTTAAAAAAAAAATCATGCTCCATAGTTTTTGTTGCATATATGAAGAATGAAATACAGGATAGAAAATATCTCAAGTAATTGAAATTTTGAGAATTTACAGAGAGAAACTAATTTGTGTTAAATTATCTTAGGTATAAAAGCATATCAAATTTGGATGAATTACGTTTAAAAGAATATTCACCTAATTTTACTTTTTCCCGTTCACTATTAAAGTGAAAAATATTGTATATACGACATAAATATTTCATTTATAGCAAATTTATTATTTAAAAGAATAAAAAGATAATGATGGATATCTTCTTATTATTCCCTATGTCAATGTTTTTCAATTTTTCAAAAAAATAAAAAATAAAAATAAAAATAAAATAAAATAAAATGAATAAATAAAATAAAATAAAAAAATAAATAAAAATAAAAGTAAAAATAAATAAAAAGCATTTTTTTCTACAGTTTCTCTTGCATATATGTATAAAAAATGGAATACGGAAAAAAAAGTTTTGTTTTATATATAGACTTTACATTTGGTAACTTATTTGAGAATAAACCAAAGGAAATCTATGCATGCAAAATATAATTTAATCTATTAAAAGCTTATAAAATAGCTTTTGAAACTTCATATTATGCAGTATAAACTTTGAAACAAGGATTGCTCCAGAATAAATATCCATTTCTTATATTGGATTCTTTCTTGTGCGGATAAACAAAATAATATGAAAATCTTTAAGTTGTATAAACATCATAGACGCGCACTTTATATAATCAACTATAGATAAAAATATTTTCGCTTGAACTAAATACGTTTTCAAAAAATATTTCAACATTGTGAATTACGATGAATAAGAAATGAAAATGTTCAACAAATAGAAAATATTTAATTTAAACGACTGCCGATCTAAACAATATTTAATATAAACCATTGAACTTAAAAAGCTGTTAAAAAAAGTTTTATTCAATATATTAAATCCTATGATACGTACCGTATTATCCCGAATTAGCCGGTGGGCCGAAAAAATGGAGGTATACCAGCTTGCTGGAAAAACTGGTATTTACCAGCATGTCTTAAAATATGTGGCTTCGCGACTAGAGGATGGGCTGCTGATTTATTTAGGTTTTTATAACAAAACTTTTGACTTTAAGAAAAAAAAAAACATAAATACTTATTGTTCTCTCTGTCTCTCTTTCTATATATATATGTTCATTTATATTTAAATGATTATTAGTTTTTTCTGTCTGATTATTAAGCAAAAACTTCATGTATGACGTTTCTACTGTCGTATAAAATGTCTTTTTTAATGTATGGTAAGCACATATTTCTCACTTTATATATTTCGATAAATATTATATTTTTTCTTATTATATATATATAGTATGACTATTTCTGTTCATCTTATAATTTATGACATTATCTATCTCCACATTGTAAACATCGGATGGGTAATGAAGAAAAAGCTTACTGCGAAATGATTTGAGACACGTGAAACACGTTTGTATACTCTTGAATATGTAAAAAATGTAGAATAAATAATTATAAAATTGGGCACAAACTCTATATTACATCCCTTCTCTCCAATAGAAATCGCTGCTACTGAATACAATTAATGAACCTCATTCCTTTCTGTTTTCGAATATCGGCTGGGGAAGACCAGGGATTAATGTTAAAATATCTGATGTTTCTCGAATTTTGTGGCCTGCCGGCTAATTCAGGGAGTGTGGTAATAAATTCAGCAATATCTCTGATAGGAAGTGATTCAGTAGATCGTCATGATGATTATGCCATATTTAAAATAAAGTCATATTATTTCCGTATAACTGAAATTAATGTACATAATCCTAACACATTTTCATGAGTTTTAGCATACGTGTGCAGCAACTATTCCATCAAGATACAAATTTTACAAAACTAATTATAGTATGAACCCTCCTCAATTTCAACATTTGATCTATAGTTTCCGAATTGTTTATCTTTAATGCATATTTTTTTAGATTGCCTATTAAAAATACTAAGAACCATTACTTTTGCACTCAAGTCAAGTTTTGAAATTGATTGAAGCGAAACTTTGGTATGAATCAATAGTCATAGAAATCATCAGCGATTACATGATTTAGGGGAAACTGTCTTCAAATGACATACCCTAAAGAAACTAGTCGTTGGGGACCACCGTAATACTTACCAATCATATATATGCATAGGTAATATATGAAAATAAGATACATCTAAACTTTTTATAAAATGCTTTGCAATTTTAATTAAACAAAATTTAAACGTGTTTTTAAATATTTTTATTATGCATAGCAATGCTCTATTAATGAGTTGCTGATAAATCTATTACGATAAACTATATAATACACCAAACTACTCAAGTAGTACTGAATTGCGAAAAAGAAACATCATTATAGCTCCAGAAATAATAATCTTATTAACTAACAGTTTATTGCATTGGATTAAACGTCTTATTTCGAATTAAAATATATCTTTGAATTAAAATTTGAATGAAATACAGGGTCATGAAAAATCGAAGAATGTTGAAAACAGAATTACAGATATCTCAGCAACTAATAATTCGATCGACATCGTCCTTTATGCAAAATTTGTGTTATTTTATTGACGTTTACGTTCACACCTTAAAATAAAAAAATTCGAAAAATTTTATATACCTTTCATCAGAACGAGTTTTTCGAGAGTCCGAAAAAAAATGGTTCGGATAATCGAGGTTGCTGATATTAAAAAGGCTTTGTCCTAAAGGCTCTTACATACTAACTACATACAAAATTTCAAGTCTCTATCTCAGTTTGTTCGGGAGATAGAGTGTTTACAGACAGACAGACTGACGGACGCCAAAATTTTTTTCTAAAAATATGTATTTCAAAATCTTCAGTGTCTGAAATGTGTAAATCCGTCAATTTTTTTTCGATTTAAAAAATGATTGCAAGACTCACCCTATACTACGTATGATGGGTAAGTAAAAAGGATTTTATTCATACAAATGTTTTCGCATGACCTTTTTGTCGTACAAACTAACTTCGAAAAGTAATAAAATACAATGCTGCATTGTAAAAAGTAACAAATAAAATCACAATATCATAATAACTATTTATATAAAAGTACCTGCCCTTGTCGAGCAGTTTCTTTTGTCTGAAATGTATGATAGGTATTGTATTATGTTGCTTTTATTGATAATTTAATTTACTTGCTCAATTCTTCGTCAAATCGGAAGATTCTCAAAGAGAAATCTTAAGCTCGATATTTTTATATTGGTCTGATGTAGTGATAAATCGCCAAACATTGTATCAGTCGTACTTTTTCATATTTCATCAATTTAATTTAAAATATAACAATTTCACTCATTTTATTTACACTCATGTCCATAAATTAAGGATAATGCCCGTTCCAGCAGATAAAGGTTCGGGAACAAAACAAACGTGAGTTATTCGTCAAGCCCATTTATTAAACAAAAGAAAAAGAAGAAAAATGATGGTATATGTTTGCTAATATTAATAAAATCTACAATTGTTGCTCCCTAAAGCAATTACAAAAAAGTACCCCCCTTAAAAAAACTTGATATTATATGGCTGGTATGATAGTTAATAAATTGTATGCCTGCCAGACGATGAAATACAGTCCGTACAACGCCTAGGCATGCTGAGTATTAAATTATCAAGCTGATCTTGGGGAAGATAACTCCACTCAGCAAGCAAAGCTCTCCGAAGTTCCGGCACACATGTACGAAGCGATTGACGGGATGTAACCCGTCGGCCAAGCATATCCCATGCATGCTCTATCGGATTCAAGTCAGGCGAAAATGCTGGCCAATCCATACGGCTGATATTCTCAGCTTGAAGGCATTCATTTACGATGTTTCTTTGGTGAGGAAGGGCGTTATCATCCATAAACGCAAATTCTGAGCCCATGGCGTCCCTAAACATACATACATGTTGTTCCAGAATAATGTCCTGATACGTTTGCCTGTCATGGTTCCGGCTTGAACTTGTAGATCTGTTCTGGAGCCCAGTATAATTCCATTCCAAACGAGCTATACTGCACCACCGTAACGATGTCATTCAATGATGTTGTCTTGGTGGTAACGGGTGCCTGGCGTTCTCTATATGAACGTGAATCACACTGCAAACTAAACCTGGACTCGTCGGAAAACATTACACAAGTCCACTGTGATGATGTCCCCATTGCATGTTCTCTACTCTGGACTAACCGCAGGCGACAGTGAGTTGCCGTGAGTGGAACACATCTAACAGGTCTGCGAGCATGTAGACCAATATTTCCCAAACCGTCTATACATAGTTTGCCTCGAAGCAGTCGTACCCGTGACTGAAGATAGCTAAAGAGACAGTTCTGATGCTGTGCTCCATCTGATACTTTTGGCAGTTACTGCGAAATAACGGTCTTCATACGAGGTTGTAACTCGAAGAGGACCTGTACTTTAACGTCTACTGGCATTTCCATCATCTTGGAATCGTCGCCACAGTCTAGATATTACACTTTGGGCAATTCCAAGTTCCTCGGATACTTCCATCTGAGTATACCCAAATTCCAGACGGCCAATAATTCTACCACGTAAAATACCATCCACACGTGTCCTCTGTGTCATAACTGTTCGGTTTTGGCACTGAGAGGCTTAGAAAATGCTTGTTAACAGTTTTACTTCTTTGCCACCATTCCTTATATACGCCCCTCTTACACTTTCGTCATTGTGACATATTACCGGCGCCATTTGGTGGCTTTCTGAAATTTGTATATTAGTCTTAAAGACGTGTGTTAATTCGGAGAGTGAAATTTTTAATTTAGAGTTTGATTTCCATGTGATTCTGAATTATCCTTAATTTATGGACATGAGTGTAAAATACATAAATTTAGTTCAAAACTGAAATATTTAAAATCCATAAGTGTAAATTATTTCTTTAAAAAAAGAAAACAAAAATGAAAATTAATAAATAATACCGAGGACCATGATATTTAATTTCAACAATAAAAGCTTTGTTTTAATTAACACGCTAAAAATTGTTTATGGCAGCCGCATGAAGCAATATTTGGCAATTTATCAGATATGCTCAGAACTAATAATAAACTACCAAATTGGTCGCCTGGCACATAAAAAAACGAAGTAGTAAACCGGGAACTTTCTATGGAAGTCTCATGACTAAGGCTATTATTATAAAGATGTTATACTCTGTCAATTTATCTACCTTGGGGTCGTAAAATGATACAATTCTAAGTTGTTATTAAATTCACTTGCCTTTATCATAAATAAATTATTTGACACACCAAGAAACACCGGCATCTTCTCTGTGTACTTTGAACATTCTCTGTAATTTATTAAAAATATTTAAAATACATATTTTTTCCAACCTGATACAAAATATTTTATTACGTATAAGTGTATAATATTTGAGAGCATTAATCATAACTTAACTTTTAAAAACTGGCTTTTATTCGTAGAATTATATTAATTTAAATATTGCTTATGTTGCAGTGAAACCTGCAGCTTTGTGAACGAAAAAATCCGGTCGCGGCAGTCTAGAGGTTAAAGACAGGCTTTATCATTATCATCTGCAAAAAAAGATCCGTGTCTTTGTTGTAGTGTAAATGTATGCTATTTTATTTCTGATGAAATATAAAGCAATTGTAAAATATATTCAAGTATCTACATCAATGTTACAAAGAAATAAAAACATATGATTAAAGAGTCGATTTTTCTTGTCGAGTTTTTCTAATGACGACATCGCCTTTTCATTGGAATTGTGCATTATTCAGAGATAGTAATGTCATATACAAATTTTTCTGTAGATCTTGTTTAGGCCTAGGTTGTAAAGCAGAAATTATTCAGCGGATACGAATAAAGTCATTTTATGTAAAATAAAAGTGTGTGTTTAAAGTCCTAAAATTGAAATATATTTTGTTCTATCTATATAGATATACATTTTTTCGTCTAAATTAAACAACTAAATTATGAAAAAACAGAATTCCAGTTTTCTTGTTTCTCATTTAAACCGAGTTTCCGTGTATGAATACGGATTTTCATAAAAATTTCCTGATAGCAGTATTGCAGAAAAAAATATAATGTAAACAAATTTATTGTGCGAGGATTTTAGAATTCTTATCGTTATTCTCGTTCGTTTTTTCCTGCCTTTTTTCCTTTCTTAACCTAACTTATAGAATTATAGCTTGGAATAACAATTTATTTATTTTACTCTAATAACCTAACATATTTTTTAATTATTAAATTTAGCTTGGCTCTCATTTATATTCTTATCAAATTTTCTAACTCATATATTAATATACTTTTAGTTCATTCATTTTAAAATTTTATTTGATACCTTTAAGCGTACTTTATGTGTGAAATTTAAGAATTTTCAAAAATCAACATTGTGCTGTGTAAAAAACAATAAATCATCAACTCATTTTAGTTTTTTTCCCCACCAACGTAACGGTTTAAAAAGCATCTTTCCATTTTGCAGAAGAAAAAAAATTGGTGCAAATAGATTTATTAAGCGTGAATTTTAAAATTAGAATATTTATGTTTCGTTTCTTTCTTTTTTTCCCTTCTTTAATTGCTTACCAACAGATTATTTGACGTAGTATAGCAATTTATTTCTTTTACTTAAATAATCTAATATTATTTAATTATGCATTTGCAATTGATACTCACTTGTTATCTACTATTGAAAAATCTAACCAATATATTATTTTCCTTATAGTCAATTTTTTTCGAATTTTATTTGATACTCTAAAGTTTTCTTTATATTTATGTGTGAAATTTAAGAACTTTCAAAAATCAACATCGTGCTGTGTAAATAACAATAAATCATCAACTCATTTTAGTTTTTTCCCCCACCAACGTAACGGTTTGAAAAGCATTTTTCTATTTTTGAAATGCTATTTCAGGCCACGTATCATTAATTTTCTATTTTCTATCGGTTCACAAAATATTTTTAACTTGACATAAAAGTTCTTACTGTAAAAGGGAATCCAAAAATAATAAATTTTCAAAGTTTCCTAACTTTAAACATGTTATATTTTACTAAAAATGATAAACTGAGTCGTAAAGCATCCAAAAACGCTACGTAGGTATAAGTGTCCCAGGAATTTTCTCAGATAAAATGTTAGAGCATATCAGAAAATGCACAGTAGCAGCGGATGTTTACAAAAATCAGGTGCAAATTACATATACAATAAATTGTTTTTCCCCTTAAAATACTTAATCGGTTATAAGAAGAGAATATATTTTACTAATTCATAGAAAAAGGGGAAAATATTTTTTTATTAGAGAAGTTATATACTAAAATACCACATAATCTTCTAAATAATTTTAGTCAATTTAGATTTTTTAAAGAAATTATTAATATGAATAGTTTTAATTATTATTGCATTAATGAAGCAAACATTAGCATTTTTTAAAAATTAGTGATCATGGTAATTTTAAATTATGCATGTATTTATTTCATAAAATCATAATATATGGATCATTTAAGTTTCCTAACTTTAATCATGTTATATTTTAGTAGAAATTATAAAGAGAGTCTTGAAGCATATAAAAACGTCATATACGTGTAAGTGTCGCAAGGAATTTCTCAGATAAAATGCTTCAGTACATAAGAGAATGCACAGTAGCAGCAGATGTTTGCAAATATTCAGATGCAAAATAAGTATCAAAAATACAATAACTTATTTTTATTTCCTTTAAATATTTAATCGGTTATAAGAAGGGGGTGTAATTTATAAATTCATAGAAAAATAGAAAATGTATTTTTATTAGAGAATACAAATATACCATATAAGCTGGTTGATAATTTTAGTCAATTTAGATTTAAAAAATAATTAATATGATTAGTGCTAATTATTACAGAATTATTGAGAGAATATTGAGAGAGAGAATTATTGAGAGAAATTAATGTCATTTTTTAAATTTGTGATCATAATAATTTTAAACATATGTGTTAATTTATTTCATAAAATCAAAATATATGGATCATTTATATATCATTTATATATCTGAAAAAGCAAAATTTTTGTGTTCTAGCTTATTATTTAAGGGGTCTCAGGAGTCTTACTTTATACCTGGTTGTGCGATCTAGCAACATATACATTTGATTTTTTTTCTCAGCCCCTATTAAACTTAAATGCATAAAACTTTTTATATAGACAACTTAATATCTCTTCTATTTAAAATAATTTTTTTTACATTCTATATTGAATTTTTATTATATATATTTTATATTTAATTTTGATTTAAAATTTAAATTGTTTTTTGACTGCGCGCAACATTTCTCAAAAAATAATAAAGACATTTGTATGAAACTTGGTAAATATCTTCATTTTAAGTTTAAGAACAACTTATACCTCAAATTTAGAATTTTGATTGCATTGATTATTGATAATTGGCAATTTTTTTTAATAAAAAATGATTTTTTTTAATTTTTTCAATTTTAATTTCAATTTTAAATAAATAAATGCATAAATTCCTTTAAAATGAGGCATAAGTTCAAGATACATTAATTTTACACCATTATCAACTTTTTTAGCGGTTCTTGAACTAATAGTTTTGCTAGAATCCTGCGCGCAATGGATACAAGTCTAATTTTTTTAATCAAAATTAAACATAAAAAAATAAAATAAAATATCAATGTAGAATAATAAAAAAAAATTTTTTAATAGAAGGGATATTAAGTTGCCTATATTAAAAATTTTATACATTTATGTTTTATAGGGACTGAGAAAAAAAATCAAATGTGACATGTTGCTAAGTTGCACTACCAGGTAAAAAGTAAGACTCCTGAGACCCCTTAAACTGAGTTTGAGTGTATGTGTAGAACGTCTCATAAAATGTTTCCCGTGACAACATTTCACAACAAATAATTTTGTAAAAATAGATTTATTTTGCTCAAATTTAAAATTTATAATTGTTACAATAGCTCATTTTTCTTCTTTAATTTTATCTTTCGTGACTTTCCGAATAGCTTTATAGCAATATAGCTTGATATGGCAGTTCATTTATTTTACTCTAATAGCCTAACATATTGTTTAATTGTTCAATTTAGCTCAATGCTCATTTATTATATACTTATCGAAAATTCTAAGTTGTACATTATTTTGCTTTCAGTCCATCTATTTTGAAATTTTATTTGATACCTTTAACTGTACTTTATGTGTGAAATTTAAGAATTATCAAAAATCAACATTGTGCTGTGTAAATAACAATAAATCAACAACTCATTTTAGTTTTTTCCCCCACCAACGTAATGGTTTTAAAAGCATCTTTCCATTTCTGAAATACTATTTAGGCCACGTATCATTAATTTTCTATTTTCTATCGGTTCACAAAATATTTTGAACTTGACATAAAAGTTCTTACTGTAAAAGGTAATCCAAAGATAATAAATGTTCAAAGTTTTCTTACTTTAAACAAGTTATATATTACTAGAAATGATAAAAAGAGTCGTAAAGCATCCAAAAACGCCACGTACGTATAAGTCTCACAAGAATTTTCTGAGATAAAATGTTAGAGCATATCAGAGAAAGCACAGTAGCAGCGGATGTTTACAAAAATTCCGGTGCAAATTAAGTATCAAAAATAGAATAACTTGTTTTTATTTTATTTCTTAAAAATATTTAATAGGTTATAAGAGGGGAATATATTTTATTAATTCATAGAAAAAGAAGAAAATATCTTTTTACTGTAGAAGTTATATACAAATAGGGGAGAGGGGGGCACCTTCGAAAAAATTTTCAGAAAATTAATATATTTCTTAATTGAATTATATTTATTGAGTTTTAAATATTACATAATAAAAACAAAGCATTACTTCACCATTTGAACCATAAATTAAACATTTGCCAAAGAAATTAAATAAGTTGTGAGGATTTAAAAAGTCGAAAGATTTTTGTTCAAACCTGCCCCGTATAGGGTACCTTTGAACAAGCAAGGGGCATCTTTGAATAAATAAATAAAATATGAAAATATTGAGAGTCTTTATAAAAATTTGCATATATTACAGAAATATAAAGTAATATGAAAAAAATTAAACAACTACATTTTGTTAAATTTACTAATTTTTTGTTATTTAACCAAAATTAAATCCATTAAAGTTGATGTCAAAACTTATTGTTGATAAAATACAAACTGTTCCTCTAATTGTGTTTGGTTGTGAAAGCTTTTTATGCTTATCTTATGCTTCTGGAAAATTACAATTTTTCATTCGTTATTTTTTAAAGAGATCTGATATAAAATTCCGTTTTATCCGTTACTGAAACCAGAAATAATGTTTGGAAACCTGTTATATCAAGAATAATTATTTTGTATCCAGGATTTGAAATTATCCAATAAAAAAATTTAGATTTGAAACTTCTTTTCATTGATACATACAGAGGTTGGAACTTATGTGTGCAGTAAGAGGAATTGTTGGCAGTATAAGTCCATGTTCTTTGACATTCTTAATTAACCTCTTTTCACATAAAAATTTCAGAAATAATAATATTTAGACACATTAACAACTCTTTACACTCTAAAAAATAAATGTGTAAATTAGACAAATTTACATATATATATATGTGTGTAAATTCCAAAAATTGCACACTTGACATGAAAGTTATTCACTTTTTGCAAAGTGTTGTTTTTATGTGTTTTTTAGCTTATAAAACGAAGTGTGTATTTTGTTACATCTTGAAAAACACAAATAAATGTGTAAATGCTGTAAAATGCCTGAACAAAAATTGGTATGTTATTGCAATTTATACATAATGATATATACATAAGTAAGTGTGGAAATTTCTAAAATCACTGACTTGTCATAAAAAATATATTTCCTACAAAAAATACCTATTTTAATGAGTGTTTAGTTTATGTCATGAAGTTTGTAAGTTATTATCATTTCATAAACTCATAAAAATGTGTAAAAGTAGATAACACCTGAAATTATACTAATTCTTGTGTTAAAAAAATTCAAAATGTGTGGATTTTAAAGTAGACGTTACGAAAGGGATGGGAGGTTTACATATTATTCAGAGATACACTTTTTATTTCAGTAATTCCATTCCATAAATAACATGTCATTGCATTGCTGTAACAGCATTTTTAAATAATAAACTAATATGTTTATTTATTTTTATAAGATACTCTGACCTCTTCTCTCACCCTCCCCGTTTCAGCAGCAAGTGAACATTTAAAAGAAGTTAAAAAAATTAATCTCGACACATGTAAAAATATTTCGTTATATGTAACGTAAAATTCTATACATTTAATTAGTTAATTTTAATTTCGTTTTCAAAATTACCTTTTGAAATTTGTACATCAAATATAAGAATACTTGATTTTATAATTCTAGTTTTTGATTTAATCGTAATTTCTTTCGGTCGTCTCGCAAACCGCTGTTTTTTCACAATTTTACTTGTAATTTTCAGTAATAGTGATAGATTTGATTCTTAAAGTGAAATTAGGAAGACTTCATAAAGAGGCATTAGATATAATCCCTCTTTATGCTTAATTAAATTTAAATTATATTTTTTGTACTGTTGATAATATTTCTGCTGGCCTCCCCCCTGCCCCTTAATTTAAAGGACAATAGTTTAACCTTCAGTAGAATCAAAAACTATTTAGAATTCATTCAATATGTAACATAAAATACAATTCATGTAATTAAGATAATTCTAAATTCGTATCCTGAATTATTTTTACATTTTGCACATCGAATATAAGTGTGCTTGATTTTACCCTAAATTATTTTAGCCGTCTCATAACTTATAACCCTTTACCCATTTCAAAGTTTAACTTGTATTTATAGTTTAACTTCAGTTCTCAGTACAATCTATGATCCTATTCACGAACTATTTTGACCCCGAGTTAGAGGCATCGAAAACTAAAATCGTAATCATCGTCGATTTGTCTTCACCAGGTTTAAGTTGAAAACTAATGGTGGGTCCAGTAACTTGACCTTGATCACACCGGAATCGTAATTGAAACTTCTCAACCAAGCACGCGTCGAGAGCAAATCATATACAATATGGTGGCCAAAGAGGCAAGCTGAATGCAAGTGCTCGCGTTGAGTTAAATATAAAAGTTATTCTCCTATAAAATATAAGGTATGTAATCTCATACGTTCGTATTACCTCCAATTCTTTTTATCTGGTTTGTTTATATTTATGCATAAATGTGTATGCTATATATTGGATTGCTTTTTTACATATAAGAATTTTTTACACCAATAGTTTATTTGCCTTAAAAAATGTCAACATTACCTAACTCCTAATAATTGTCTATTAAAATAACAACTGTTGCATCTAAGGTTATTTATTTCTTAAAAAATTTTCATCTTAATAAGAATTTATGAATGTATTTTAACAGTAGTAAAATAAACGTGAACATCATTTTTTTTTTTTGGGGGGGGGGGGGTTGCGGTGTTAAATTTTGATATTATAATTTATTTGTAAACTACTTTAAAAATGTATGTCATATCTATGAATTATATATTCTGATTTATAAGTTAAACAGTTCATCTGGGTTTTATTTATTTATTGAAATTTTTTGGAATTTTTTTTAATTATGAAGCTTATAATGTTAACCAAGTTTATCATCAATTAAAACTATAGCGTTGCTTTTGAGTTTCTACGTTATATTTTCCAATTTATAGAAATTTGAAATATTTATACATCTTAATTACAATTAATTTTCAGCTGTGTTTTAATCTCGAAATATTACATCAGAAGAACTATGTTCCACTAAAATAATCACAGTAAAGAACACATAATTTTTGCTTTTTTAGATTTAATAAATAATAACACATAATTTTTGCTTTAATTATAGATTTAATAAAAATACATAGAAGTAAATTGCAAAAGGGCGCAAATACTTTGATTTAAAACTCCAGACCAAAAATTCTGAAGAAAATTTATATTAAATTAATGGCTTTTTCTTGAAATATGCATTTTTCCATTCCAATTTTGTCTATTATTACAGGATTCATATGACACAAAACATATGATTGTACGTATATAAAAAAATTATAACAGTTGTGTCAAAATGAATATTCAAAATCAGTGCCCCCCCCCCCCTACCTACATAAATATCCCTCGCCGGGTGAGTTTTATACACCTAAGGCACAAATGTAATTGTCAAATAAATTATACGAGCATTAATTTCGAAAATTTATAAGAGTCAATTAATATTTGGATATAAACACAGTATTTCTTATTTTATTTTTTACTATAGCTGATAAATAAAAATACTAATTAGTTTGATATCTAAAATTTTAATTAGAAAATCTGAAATTTTTATTTATGAAAATAGGAGTCATTTCATTAATGTTAAAATATATTAGCATTTTTTTTAATCCTCTGACCGCCGAGCCAAAGGGCAAAAATGTAATGTTGTTTTCTCCTTAATTTATTTTTAATGTTAATAAAAGAGGGATTTTCTAACATGGTATACATTTTTTGTAACGTATATACTTAAAGCCTTGAAAATATCAATCATAACTTAATTTCTTAAAACTGAATTATATTTGTAGAATCATATTAATTTAAATAAAGCTTCAATTGCAGTAAAACCTGCAGCCTAGTGAACGGATATATCCGGTAGCGGCAGTAGGACGGTTAAAGACACAAATTTCTAAATATAATCTTAAATGCAAAAGGTGTTATTTTGATGATTCAACAGTTTTTTTTG
The DNA here is from genome assembly GCA_964019185.1 of Maratus speculifer. Lineage (NCBI taxonomy): Eukaryota > Metazoa > Arthropoda > Arachnida > Araneae > Salticidae > Maratus > Maratus speculifer. The sequence continues at coordinate 39,171,844 of OZ025295.1, read as the reverse complement.
ATAGTCTTAAAAATTTTTTAAGGTAAGTTCTTTGTAATGATGAATATTTATAAAAAGAAAACAATTCAACATATAATATAGGTGATTTATGTATATATAAACAAATCAGCTAAAATTTTTGCATTTAATATGTGCGTGTGTGAGATAAGAATTACATACTTTTTTCTATTTTTTATTGTATTTTAAATTTTACTTTTATAACTGTATGTAACACAGTACCTTGAGTATTGACTTTGTATCTTCAGTTTGAAAAAAAAAATTAAAAATTCTGAAAATAAAGTGTGAAGATTGCAAGTTTACCAACTATCATTATTCCATCTGACTAGTCTAAAATTTATCATTATTCCATCTAACTAGTCTAAAATCTATCATTAATTAATTATTTCTTTTTCTGTATATTAATTTTTAATTGCATGTACAGAATAATATCTAAATGAGGGGAAAATATAAAATTAAGAAGTAAGGAAGAATATAGAGAATAAAACAGCAGTTTTTATGTGTATATTTGGAGGAGAGTAAAGAGGAATGGGACACTTTTTACAAAAATGATAAAATCAACTTTATTTGACAGAAATACAAAAATTTTGATTTATAGAACACGAAATGAAACACTTTCTAATGTCCTTGAACAATACAGAAACATAATTTGAAGAATCAATTCTATAATTAAAGATATTGTAAATTTCAAAATATGTCCTATATTTCCCCATTAACAGAAAAGTAATATTTGTACTATGATGGTTGATGAGGAGTATTAAAAACTAATGTTTTAAATGGCTATATGCTGAATTTTAGAACCGTAGCTGCTATAGTAACATAATTTTAGAGGGAGAGGTGAAGTTCTAAAAACCTATTTATAGGGAGTTTTTAAGAGGGGGGGGGGGGTGAGTGTGATAGGCTGATTTGGAGCTTATGAGGCTACACCAGTTACAGTGGATGAGAAGTGGTTACATATCTATGATTCCGAGTCCAACCAACAGTACTTTTATCTCATCCACTGTTACAAATCTAGCCCCATAAGCTAAAAATCAGGCTTTCAACTACACCTCCACCCATTTCACTTCTGCATCGAAAACTATATGAATATTGCAGCTACGATTCTGAAACTAAGTATAAAATCAACTAAAACATTTGACTTCGATATTATACATCAACCCATTGCAGTACTGATATTTTATATACATTAGACACAATAGTTATTGAATCTCCATCGACTATGCGTATTTTACATATTACGCAAAGAACTGTGAAATTACAATAATACAATAATGTGTGTTCTTTTCAAAATACACATTTAAAGTGTAATCACAGAAGATTACACAGATAAATGAGTAAACGGCTAAGTTATAACTAGATTGTAAAATTCCTTTTCTGTGAATTATAAAAATTACATTAGTCATAATTGAAGTGTTTGAAATAAAATATTATATAAATTTTTAGTGTACATAAAATCAATTAAAGGCCTTTTGAAAAGAAAAAAAAAGATTATATCACATGTAATAATGACAAATATATTTCTAAAAAATAAAAAAATAAATTATCTGGGAAAGAAAGTGTTTTCTTTATTATCTTTCACCTTTTTTATACAAATCCCTGTAGAATAAAACAGTTGGCAAATAACTATTTTTTAAAAGAAATTCTTTGGGGAAAAATCTGAATTAACATGTTATGCATTATACGTACATTTTGTATATCATATTTTGTATTCCGAAAATGCTAAATTTATTTAAAAATTGAGCAAATAGCAACAAATATTTTAAAGAAAAGGAAAATTTACAGAAAAGGAAAATAATTTTGACAGTATAAAAGTAACTTTATATATTATAACAAAGTTACACATAACTTTATATACTACATCTGACAGTAAAGTTCGGTGAATAGTCCTATAAAATTAATGTAGAACACTCTCAGAAATAAAACTCTCATTTTTGACGATTCAGAAATCCTTAAGCCTTATCTCGTCGTTTTTGACGATCATTTCGTATCAGAATCACGTGACTTTTAACGAAACGTGAACTCTCAAATATTTGACGAAAGTGCTGCCTCAATCATGGCCAGACTTGATGAATTTTAAGGAAACTGTCGTGGTAGCTGTTTATAGAAGGACCCGCTATTATACCTCCCCAAATCTTGCGATTTTAGCAAGGATATATTTCTTGTTTAAAACAGTACTTTTTAGCGTTTTTCAGAAAATAATGAAATGTAAGCAATTACTCTTGCTACATTAGTTTTTTTTTCTTTGGGGGGGGGGGGGGTTATTACTATTTTTATTTATTTATTTGTAAGTTGTATTTCGTTTTGATCTCATTCGAAAAAAATTTACTTCGTTCTACAAAACCGTTCAAAAAGTAAATTTGATCAATAAAATTTCAAAATTCTATGATCTATTTTATATCCAATATCTACTTTTTTCACTCAAATTAAAAATATATACATATTTTTTCTCTCTCCCCTCTATAAACAGTAAATTGTTAAAATCTTATCCACCTACTTAAAGTCACGCTTAAAAAAAATGCTGCTGTAAAATCTCTCCCAATAAGCACTTCATAATTCGTTATTTCTGAGCAACAAACTAACCAGCCCATATTTTAATCATTCCTTAAGCAAATAAAGTTCCCCTAGATGTTATTTAATTAAGCCATATTATAATTATTTATTAACAATTAGAAAATCAAAATAATAAATTCGTCTTATTATTTAAAACTTGCAAGATTTATAACAGAATCGATAAATCACAATTATAAAAATTTAAACACACACTATAATCCACTATATGCCTTTATAATCATGCTTGTCTGAGTAATCTCTGTCGTGAACGTAGGGCGTCGGACTGCCACACTGTACGTTATGAGTTCGAACCCCACGTGTGACATGTCTTTTTTGCTTCTGTCGTTGAATATAGGAGCTTCTAAAAAATTCGATAGATGGCAGCACTAGTCCCTTTTTGACGAAATTTTTTGACGATTTGGTATCGTCAAACGAGTGAGGGAAGTGATTTCATCAATTTGACGAAATAATTGTTTGGAGCATTTCCCAGGAAACAGTTTCGTCGAAAACGAGGAGAATTTCCTGAAATCCGAGTATTCATTTCTGAGTGTGAAGAAATATTAACGAAAATTACCATACTATCCTTCGAAATAGTTATTTCCCATAACTATGCACCGCTGAGATCTGTTATACATGTCCTGGGAAATTTGCAAGAAGACTTCTTTTGGGATAGAGTTCAAAAGCTTCGTCACGTTACGTGGATGTCAGCAATAGGTTCAAATCTCTTTCAAAGAGAGTTTGATTCGTGGAAGTAGGAAGAAGTCTAGAGGATTGAGATCTTGCGAGGATGGTGGATGTTCAATTTGCACCATCCCTCATGAATTTCTTTTGGTGTCTTGCAAATCTCAAAATCAAACGTTAAACAGATTTTTTGTTCGTTCCTTTTCCTGTTCTCAGCTAAGAACCAACACACTGAACAAGCACTTACTAAAGCACGACTTATAGAGAACATAAACGACGGTCAGCTGAACAACGGTGGGTGAAGTTGGTCAACACTTGCTTCTATGCAGGAGCTGCGTTTTGTTTCCCCAGTTTTGCCAGATCGGCTGTTCGGATTTCATTCACCGAACTTTATTGTCATTGGTAGTATTATAATATTTTTGTAAGTATATTACAAAATCAATCCGGTCCAAGCCCCCGAATGTATTAAGAGGGCCTGATTAAAATATTTTTCTTCATTTTCAAAGATCTTTGAAATTCATATTTTTGTCATACTAGGATTTTACAATATAGGGGATTTTTTTTGGCACGTGCGTTACGGTACATATGTTAAATGTAGTGATATAATAGTAACATTAGAAATATATATATATATATATATATATATATATATATATATATATATATGTACCCAGAAAAATATTTTTTAGTCTAAATAACATGTTTTACATAAATTTTGTAAATTTTAAAATTTTTTCAATAAGTTCACATTTAAGTCACAAGGTGACGTCACACAATGGTGGCATTTCGGTAACAAGTGTGATGTGACCACAGTGACTTTCAGTGACGTCACTGTGATCATGCATGCTATGAAGGTAATTTATTGTCAAATTTCTGCACCATATATTAAGATACTTTCAATGATTGTATTTTAAATATTATTTTTTCGTCATATTTAATATTTATTATTATTTATTATTTTCGTCATACTTATTAGTCTATAACACAGAGTTTAATCATCTTAAAATGATGTAAGATCAATAAAATACACTGCAATCAATTTTTCCTAATAGACCACAATGTAAAAAAAATATATATACACATTTCATTTTTAATACCAAACATGTGATTGTACAATACAATAACATATATCAATTACATGAAATTCGAGTATATGTACACGGGTAAGACTACGGGCAGATAACCAGGTGTCCAAACAAACCGGATTCATAAACACTTTGAAACTATCTTGGAAAGTGTTAAAAACGGAACACTTTAAAAAAATCTGTAAATTTATAAAAAAATTTCCAGGAAACTGGGATACCTAGAATTTTTAAGAAAAATTCATGTATCAAATACATATTTGTACTGTAAATCGAAAAATCTGTGAGTTGCGAAGAATTTATTAGGGAACTGGGATGCCTAGAACTTTTTATGTAACTGTGACTCGGGGTAAATATAAAATTGTAGAAGATTCCTGTAATTTTAATAGATTCTCATGTTAACCTACAAATTTCTGCAGCATTAGAAAAACCATTTTTTTGTAGATTTACATATTTTTTGTACAGTTTACAACCTAAATTTTAGTATGCAGATTTCTGTAATTGTACATCTGCAGAATTACAGTTTTTTAAATTTTTTCAATGAAATAGCGATTCAATTGGAAATTACATTTTTAATCCATCTATGCTTTAAAAAAATAGTTCATCGTGTTTTTTGTAGATGAAATTGCAACAAAAGCTGCAATTTCAATGCGAATCGAAAGTTTGAGATTTTATTTCGATTCCTTGTGAAATTTTACTTCATAATAACAAACGAATATGTACACAGGATTTAAAAATTATTTAGTATTAAAATTTTAACTATTAATGTTATGATGGATTCTTTTTGAAATTTCACCTCATAATAGCAAGCGGCAAGTCACTGAAGGAAGAAATTCAATAATTATTTAGTATTAAAATTTTAATTATTGATGTCATTATCATTATTAACTGTTGTTAACCCTTTGAGCTCTGATGGTAGAATTTTCTGCCACATAATTTTAATTCCGAAATGTCACAACGGCACCAGAAAATTCAACCAGATTTACTTGAAAAAGGTTTAATGCATTTTTATGGCTAACTGGTTTTTTCTTTGCAAAATACTGGTGCCAAAGTGACATTTGGAGTTTTGAAGTAATTTGCCCACCAGGGCCCAAAGGGTTAAATAAATTTCATAACGTAATGATTTTTAAGCATACTAACTCGAAATCATTAAACAAAATATAGTTTTATTTCACATTTAAATCTTATAAAAATAATTTTAAAATAACTTAAATTTTAATCTTATAATATAAATTTTATAAGCTTCGGCAATTTTTGGATTAGAATTTTAAGAGTTTTTTGAGAATTTTTACAAGTAAGAATATATAATGTAGCTCACCATTAATTTTACAGAAAATTGTGTTTGGATGCTTCAAGTACACAAATGTAAAATAATATATTTTCACTCCGGTAAGTAAGATTGATCATGCCTTTAAAAAAATAGTTTTAAGTTATTAATAATAAAAATAGCAATGGAAAATTTTGAACGTGCAATATTTTTTAACTTTTGGTACCATGAATTCAAATTTCTCAGCAAATCGAAATAAAATCTTAAAATTAGGGTAACACTTTAAAATAAAAATGAATAAATAAATATACTTTTAAATTAATTTAATTTTTAAATTAATTTAATTAAATTTAAGTATAAAGCTAAAAGGAAAATTCATAAAGGAAAAACATAAAAAACAGAGGAATTTGCTCTTTTTAAAACAGAGTGAAAAGTGAAAAAGTGGCAAATAATTACAAAAATACTTTTTATTTCAACTTAGAAATTGCTTTTGTAATTGTTATTTTCTTCCCATTTTCACTTTATTTTAGAGAAAATAAATCTTTTATTTCTTAGGTTCTTCTTGCGTTTTCTTTTTTAGATGTATTGTTGTTATTATTTTTTAATTTTAATTTGTATAATTCTTTTTTTTCCTTTTACTCTTCCCTGTTAATTCCAGATTCCTGTTAATTTCTGCTTTCAAGAATTCTGTTAATTTATTCTGTCATTTGACAAACACTTTCCTATTCTGTATGCACTCTCCTCCTAGTGGTGCTCAATTTTTTGCTAGCGCCACCTGTTGTTTTCATTGTAAGCTCTCATCTCCGATCTTTGTGTTTAGTTGCGACCATGTTCCTCTACGGACATGTTTTTATTTTGGCTAATGACAGAAGATAAAATTGCCAAGCCGAAACATATCCTGTGTTTTCTAGAAAACTTGGATTTATAGTATAATTTACATAACAGTAACAGTAAAAATTCATGAAACAAAATCGGTTACATGGTTTTTTACTGTAACCGTATACGAAAAGTTCTAGACGTTGTAGTTTCCTAGAAAAAGTTTAATATTTTTACAGATATACATATATATATATAGAGAGAGAGAGAGTTTTTTTACAGTGTATTGATTTATACAAACTTTCATTATTTATCTCAGTTTTCATATTAAAAATTAATTTACGTAAATAAAAATGTTAAGCAAATACTATATACAACTTAAAATAGAAAACTTAAGACTGGTACAAAACTTTTGAGCGTGTCTGTATTAGGAGTTTCTTTTTACAACACAAAGAAAGTCAAATGCATATAAAAAAAGACAAAAATAACATCTGACAAATTATATTTTTTAATAAAATAATTTTTTTTCACCACTGAAAAAACTCGAAAGTGAATATAATTTGTTTGGCGTATTAGACAATTATCTCACTAGAATGATCCTTAGAAAAACTATTACTTTAACGATAACAAAACAAAATAAAGTTGAGTTCTCATTTGTCTGCAAAATTTTAAAAGTGTTCTGACATTTTATTTACTTTATCAGTTTGTACTGAAATCAAAAATTTATTTGAAAAAAAAATTGTTCTGAGATAAATGAAACTAAATTTAAAAGAATTTCTTTTTCTCGCGTAAATAAGGTTATTGATTAAGTGAGTATGGGAGTTTTTCAACTTCAAATGTAAGTATATTTTTAGAAATCTAGACAAAATCTTATCCCTCCAAATTTGTCAAATTGTTGTTCGGTAGTGATCGTTCCTATACTTTTTTTTGCATTTTGGTCTTAAAGGTCTTTTTACCTGTAACTGTATCCATATTTTTATTTCCAGTTTATGTACTGAGTAAGTATATCTAGAGTGGGACATCTCCTTGTGTGTTGTGATGGACTGACAATTGTACCGATGGGGCTCTTTCCTGCAGTTTAATAGCAGTTTTGTCATCGATATGTGTTAAACAACGAAGTACCCAACAAATGCTGTAGTTTTCTGTATATAGCTTTATTTAAATTTAACATTAAAGATGAATGAATAAGTGGACATGTTCTTTCAATTTAAACTATTTCATCAGTGTGCCATACACTTGACGTCACACCAAAGACTTGCACACTGCGTTTTATAACGCTGCTTTATTCCCATCACATATTTTAATAAATTGTTTTGTCGAAAGAAATATGCAGCATTATGTATTTTAAAAAATCACATATTTAAAGCCAAACTATTTTGTGAATTATTATTTATAAATTCATTCTTTAAACTAATTTTCCTGCAATTAACATGACGCAGTTTATAAGAGGTAGAGCCTTGTAGTGTTTACACTGCCAATTCTCAACATACAAAAATAAACTCATTTTTAGAACATTTTTTGTCAACAAATTTGCAACACATTACTTTGTGTTGCGAATTATAAAATTTCATATATATAACGTTTTTTGTGTTGTGATTGTGTTCTTCGAAATGTTGCAAAAGTATTGCCATCTAGAAATCTGTTCTCAAAATAGTGTTGTTAATTGTGTTAAAATATTGATGTAAATAGTGTTGATAAAAATATTTTCTTGCAATAGAGTTGTGCTATACAAAACTTTGTCACCAAACTAACAACACTTTGTAAACACTACACAATTTCGAACACAATAAAACAACACAAGCAAAGCACTTTCATAACACTTTCTACGTGGTGCTTCTAAAATTACACGATTTAAAAAGAAGGAAAACAGCTTGTTTTATAGAAATAATGTTGAAGGAGATCACTGAGAGAGTTGGTTAATTTTACCAATGAATATCAATAACCGCATTTCAGGGAAAATTATGTAATTTTTAACAAAGCTATTTGCTTAAACTTTTTCCTGGTATAATACATTCGCAAGACAATCAAAAACGATTTTAGTTGAAAGTTCTTAGCCTGTATCAATACTGGTCAAACACACACTTATACTGCTATAAGCAGAGACACTATTAACTGCGCGGTGGAAGACACCTGGAACAAGAAGCTGTGTGTTGAATATAAGAGACATCGACAAGTCAAGTTTTAAAGACGACATTTCTTTATTTAAACTTCATTCAATGCATGTAAACTTGCTTTAAAAATACATTCACAACAGCTTTTAATTAATATTCAGAGCAAACTTTGTTTAAAATGGCTAAAAGAATCATTCAAATATTTCTTTAAAACAGTATTAAAATTCATTACACGGAACTTTTTCCAAAATTCTTTAAATTTAAATTATAAATAAAATTGTTCATTTAAAAACATCATAAACAAAAAAGTAAATATCATATTCTAACTTAAATTCAAACTATTAAATTATAATGAGAACTTGACTGAAACGAAAAGAGAAAGAGCAATTAACTTGATCATCGGAAGGCATTTATACCATTTCAAAAACTGAACTGGACGATTCCACTTATGAAAAGGGTAGGTCTAAGACTAGGTGATTATGGAACACCTAAAGCCATCTATCGAAGTACAAATTCTTCATGTCGATACTTTAGTTAATTTACGTTTCGGAAAAGAATTAATGTTATATTCCAGATGATAAGGGTATTACTTTTAAAATAAAGAAGTCTTTTAAATCTTAAAAATATAAAGCGAAAAGCTACTACATTAATATAAGTTAATGTAATATATGTAAAATTTTAAAGCCAAAATAGCCATAAGTGACAAGTAAAGCAGGCTGATTAACCAACAAAAGTATTTATTATTACATTCTGTCAGTGTTATAAAAATGTTCCACGAAATTGCAGTGTACAAATGAAATGAATGAATAAAAAAAATTAGAAAATTAACAACAATCAAGGATTGAGGTAATAATAAGCTCACTCTAAAATAATTACGAACTTCAATTACTTGATGATTTTCAGTACAACAATCCTAAAAGTAAAAAGCATATAACGAAGGAAAAGAACTGCTGGCTAGTGACGTACTTAATAAACAAATCGAGTTATGTAACTTGGTGAAAATCGTTGAAAGAAAAGTATTTTCAAGATGTTAAATTTTTAAAAACAGCTACGAAAATACATACAATTTAATTTAATATTTAAAAAGTACATAAATATTGTTTAAAAACAAAACATTAACCAGCTTCGAACATATTTAAAGTTTTTCTTCAGAAATGTAAATTGACATAGAATTACGAGAGTTAACATTAACTTGCAGTTGAGAGCATGTGCCAGAAAGAATGTGACACGTAGATACGTAACTAATCCAGATTAAGATAGTATATTTTGTTCTGAGAGATCTAGCTTCACTGAGTGGCTATTTGGCTGTTCTGGTGAACTATGCCTCCAGAAAAATACGGTTTCTGTATACGTTTCATGACCTTGGCCATCTCGAATGATGATTATGCTAATTATCTATTTCCGTGTTTAATTGTTTCTTGCACATGGTGTCAATTGCAAGTTAAAATATGGCATCTGTCGTGATTATGTGCGAATTTAAATTACAGAAGATACGCTTTAAGTAAGTTTAATGTTTTGTTTTTGAAAGATTTTTATGTGCTTTTTTTACTATTAAATTGAATTGTCTGCGTTTTTCTATTTGTCTTAATTATGAATAGGAATACATATTTTTTAATGATTATTTTTTAACAGTATTTTTTAAAAGTAATAATTTGTTATTAAATTTAAATGGAATAAATTCGGGATTATTTTCTTTCGATTATAAAATCGCACTTTTCGTAAAAATTTCAATTTTGGAATTTTTATTAAAGCACATTTGTACTAATCACAAGATATTTTCAAGATTCATATGGGATCACCAGTTTCTATTACTTAATCAAACAGAATATATTCGAATTTTACTTAGAATGATAGTATTTAATCTGAATTAAATTTATACACAATGTAAGTCAGCAATGTTAATAAGGTTTTTTTTTTATTACTGTTATTGGTTATTTATTTGAAAAAATCAACTTAAATTTGTGAAGGTTTTACAAAATTTTACAAAAATACAAGAACAGTTTCAAACAGTCTAAGCAAATCCTTGGAAACATATTATCATATAATCACAATCTAAAATCTTATTGCTTTGAAGGATTTAAACTCCTTTGCAAATTATAACAAAAAACGTATTTTTTTTTTTTTTTTTTTTTTTTTTTTAAGTTCAATAATTTTTCGATACTCTGTTCCACATAAAAAGTTTTAAATATACTTTAAAAATCTTTTAGTTTTAACTTAAAAGTATTCAAATATATCTTTTAAAAACGCTGGTTAAAGAGTTTGAATTACATTTAAAAATAGGTAATCTATTAATGCTCAAATTCAACTTTTAAAAAAGCTAATATGTTAGAGGATTATCCAACCATTAACGAATTTCAACCATGCATTATATCCTCTGAGAGCACTTAATTATGTGATGTCTGGATAATTTTTAAAAATCCTTATTATATATAAGAATAAATGAGCTTTCACTTCCTTATGTAGATGAATCAAAAACTTATTTAGGTTACACAGCTAATGAGGCTTTGCATAAATAATTAATATTAGTTTTTTAATTTTGTTTGTTGAAAACGGATGCTTTAACGCAAGATAAGTAGTCGAATTTTCTTATGATGTATTTAAATTATGGATTTAGAGATTCTACTTAATGTTTGAAAATGCTTAAAGTCTATGAACGACAATAACAACAACAACAAAATAGAAACTAATCCCCAGCATTTAAATAACACTTGGCTTGTAAAACCTAATAAACTTTAAATAACAGGTATCCAAATATTGTTAAGATATTGGTATTTATTTTGGAGCAAATGTATACAGAATGTAAGTAAGCACTGCTACAATGTTTTATTTTGTTTATAAAAAACAATAAACATAAATTGTGAATGTTTTACTAAATTTTATACATTAATAGGCTCTAAAAAACTTTTCTAAACATATATCAGGTAATAAATAGTATTTAAAATTGAGTTATTTTTAACTTTTCTTGTTCAAAATATTACAAGAAACATAAGAAAATCATCTTTTATTTTAAGATAAGTAATTCTTCTAAAAACTAGTTCATATAAAAAATTTAAATGTATTTTTACAATTTTAGTTTTAACATAAAAGTATTTTTATTTATCTTTTTAAATGCTACTTAACAAATTTAAAGTAATATTTCAAAATATCTAATTCTTTAATGCTCCAATTCAATTAAAAAAATAGCTAATATGGTAGAGGATTATCTAAGCATTAATGAATTTCAACAATAAAGTTTTGTCCCCTGAAAACATTTAATTATATGATAGCTGAATTACTTTTAAAAACACTAATTATAAATAAGAAATGAGTTTTTACTTCTTTACGTACATTAATCATCACAAAATTAAGATACATCGCTAATCAGACTTTTCATACATAATTAATATCAGATTTTTCAGTTTTGATTTATGAAAATAGAATGCTTTGTCGCGAGAAAAATTATCGAATTTTCTTATCATGGATTTAAAATATATATTTGGAAATTCCATTTAATATTTGAAAGTATTTATAGTCTGTAAACAACAATAAATGTGTTTAAGGTGCATAATAATCAGACTTCATATAAATAATAATAATAATAATAATAATAATAATAATAATAATAATAATAACAATAATTATTATTATTATTAGTTTTTTAGTTTTTATTGATGAAAATTGGATTCTTCAACACAAGTAAGTTAATGAATTTTCTTATTATTTAAATTAAAGTTTGGAAAGTATATTTAATATTTGGTAAATTTAATGTCTATAATAGTCAGCAAAGTATATAATGTAGAAACTAATCACCTTAATTTAAGTAACATTTCTCAGTAAATTGTGAAACCTAATAAAAAATTAAGTAACTAGTATTCAAAAAATGTCTATATTTTAGAATATTCGTATTTAATTTGAAGTAAATGTATGTACAATATAAGCACACAACGTTAATTTTTTTCTGGGGGCGGGCGGGGATATAAAAAATAAATGCAAATTTGTGAATGCTTTACAAATTTTTACAATAATTAATAATTTCTAATCAAATCTTTTGAAACATATTATTAGGTAAAAACTATCTAAAATTTAATTTTCTTGAAGCATTAATATAATTGTTTTTAAAGATTTTAAGTTCTTAGCAAAATATAACAAAAAACATTAAAAAATAATCTTTTGTTTTAAAATCAATAATTTTTTGATAATCTATTTCACATAAAATTTTTAAGTATATTTTTAAAATCTTTTAGTTTTAGTATAAAAATATTCTAATTTGTCTTTTAAAAAACGCTCTTTAACGAATTTAACGAAATTAAAGTATATTTAAAAATACATAATCCTTTAATGCCCCAACTCAACTTTTAAAAAGCTAATATGTTAGAGGATTATCCAAGCAATAAGGAATTTCAACCATGAAATTTTATCCTCTGTGAACACTTAATTATGCGATATTTGGATAATTTTTAAAAAACACTGATTATATATATAGAATAAAAGAGCGTTCACATCCTTATGTATATTAATTATAAACTTATTTAAGTTACACAGCTGATCAGACTTTAAATAAATAATTAATATTAGATTTTTTAGTTTTGATTGATAAAACTCGATGTTTTAATGTAAGAAAGATTTTTGAATTTTCTTATAATGTATTTAAATTATAGATTTGGAAATTCTGATTAATATCTAAAAATTCTAAAAGTCTAAAAACCAAAAAAAAAAAAAAAAAAAAAGAAAAGAAAGAAAGAAAGAAACTAATCGCTATCCTTTAAAAACACTTGGCTTGTGAAACCAATTAAAAATTTAAATAACAGGTATCCAAGTGTTGTTTATCTTTTAGAATATTAATATTTAATCTGAAGTAAATGAATACACAATGTAAGTCAGCAATGTTATTATTTTTTATTTAGTTTATAAAAAAATAATACATAAATTTGTGAATATTTTACTAAATTTTACACAAAACAGATCCTAATCAAATTTTTCGAAACTTATATCAAATAATAACTGGTATTTAAAAGTTTGTAACTTTTCCTGTAGAAAATATTGCAAGAAACAAAATAAAAAAATCTTTTATTTTAAGATTAGGAATTTTTCTAAAAAATGTTTCACATAAAAAAGTAAAATATATTTTTTTAAATTTTAGTTTAAGCATAAAAGTATTTATTTGTTTAAAATGCAATACAAATTTAAAGTAATATATTAAAGTATCTAACTCTTTACCGCTCCAATTCAAATTTTTAAAAACATATTTTATGTTAGAGGATTATCCAAACATTAATGAATTTCAGCCATAATATTTTGTCTTCTGAGAACATTTTATTATGTTATTTCTGAATAACTTTTAAAAACTCTGAAAATAAATAATAATAAATGATCTTTCTCTTTTTTATGTATATTGCAAACTTATTTAAGTTACACTGCTAATCTGATTTTGATTAAATAATTAATATTATTTTTCTTAGTTTTAATTGATAAAAATTGGATGTTATAACAAACGGAAAACTGCTGAACTTTCTTTTTATTAAGTATTTAAATTTTAACGCAAGAAATGTTGTTGATTTTTCTTATGATGTTTATACATTATAGATTTGGAAATTATTTTTAATATTTGTAAATGCTTAAAGTTTATGTACAATAAAAAAATTAGAAAATAATTACCGTCATTTAAATATTTGTGAAACCTAATAAAAATTAAAATAACAGGTATCCAAATATTGTTTGACCTTTAAAAAATTAATATTTAATTGGAAGTAAATATATGCATAATATAAGTAAGCAATGTAAATATAATTTATTTATGTTATAAAAATAAAGAAACATAAGTATGTGAATGTTTTATTAAATTTTATATAACAACGGTTTTTAAAAAAATTTCGAAACATATATCAGGTAATTACTAGTATTTCAAATACAACTGATTTTAACCTTTTTTTTGTACAAAATATTACAAAAAACATAAGAAAATTATCTTTTATTTTAAGATGAGTATTTTTTTAAAACTATTTCACTTAAAAAATTTTAAATATATTTTTAAAATTTTACTTTTAGCATAAAAGTGCTTTTATTTATCTTTTAAAATGCTACTTAACGAATCTAAAGTAATGTTTCAAAATATCTAATCCTTTAATGCTCCAATTTAATTTTTTAAAAGAAAAGAACTGATATGTTAGAGAATTATCCATCATATTAATGAATTTCAACCATAAAATTTTGTCCTCTGAGGACATTTAATTATGTGATATATTAATAATTTTTTTAAACACTAATTATATATAAGAATGAATGAGTTTTTATTTCTTGCATACATCTATCACAAATATATTTAAGATGCATAGCTAATCAGACTTTTCATAAATAATTGATCTTAGTTTTTTTTCCAGTTTTGATTGAAGGAAATGAGATGCTTTAACGGAAGAAAAATTGTTGAATTTTCTTATTATGTATTTAAATTATAGTTTTCGGAATTCTATTTAAGATTTGAAAATATTTAAGGTCAATGAACAGTACACACAAAAAAATCTAAACTAATCGCCATCATTTATGTAAATTAAACGGTAAATTGTGAAACCTAATGAAAATTATTACAACTTGTATAAAATGATATTTACATTTTAGAACATTAGTATTTAATTTGAAGTAAATTTAAACAAAATATAAGTAAGCATTAATAAGTTTATATACATACATACATGTATAATAAACATAAATTTGTGAATATTTTACAAAATTTTACAAAAATGCAAGAATAATTTCTAAACAAATTTTTAGAAACATATTATCAGGTTATAACTATCTAAAATCTAATTGTTTTTAAGGATTTTAAGTCCTTTTCAAAATATAACAAAAAACGAAAAAAAAAAAATATTTTGCTTTAAGTTCAGTAATTTTTTGATAATCTATTTCACATAAAAATTTTTAAATACATTTTTTAAATCTTTTAGTTTTAGCATAAAAGTCTTCTAACTTGTATTTTAAAAGCACTATTTAACGAATTAAAAGTATATTTTAAAATACATAATCCATTAATGCTCCAATTCAACTTTTAAAAAAGTTAATATTTTAAAGGATTATTCAAGCATCACAGAATTTCAACCATGAAATTTTGTGCTCTGAGAACATTTAATTATGCGGATAATTTTATCTGGATAATTTTTAAAAACACTGATTATATATAAGAACAAATGATCTTTCATATCCTTATATATATTAATTATAAATGTATTTTAGTTACACTGCTAATCTGTCTTTGCAAGAATAATTAAAATTAGATTTTTTAGTTTTGGTTGATGAAAACGAGATCCTTTAACCCAAGAAATGTTGTTGAATTTTCTTATGATATATTTAAATTACAGATTTGGAAATTCTGTTTAATATTTGAAAATGCTTAAGGTCTAAGAACAAACAAAGAAATTAGAAAATTATAACATCATTTAAATAGCGTACGCTCACACAAATAAATGCATACGCAATATAAGTAAGAAATGTTAATACGTTTTCTGTAGTTTATAAAAAATTAATCTTAAATTTATAAATATTTTACTAAATTTTATTCAACAACGGTTTCTAAATTAACAATATTTAAAAATAACTTTCATTCCACAATTTTAACTAAAATTCTTTTGAACTTTTCTTGTACAAAATATTACCAGGAACATAAGAAAATATTTTTTTTAATTTTATGATAAATAATTTTTTTTTTAAAAATATTTCGTTTAAAATACTACTAAACGAATTTAAAGTAATGTTTCAAAATATCGAATCCTTTAATGACCAATTTTTTTAAAAAAGCTAATATGTTACAGGATTATCCGAGCATTCATGAATTTCAACCATAAAATTTTGTCCACTGAGAGCATTTAATCATGTGATATCTGAATAAACTTTAAAAACAGTAATTATATATAAGAATAAATGAGTTTTCACTTCGTTACGTACATTAATCCCAAACTTGTTTAAGATGCATCGCTAATCAAACTTTTCATAAATAATTACTGTTAGTTTTTTCAGCTTTGATTGATGAAAATGGTGTGCTTTAATGCTAGAAAAATTGTTGAATTTTCTTATTACGTATTTAATTAATAATTACGGAATTTTTATTTAATATTTAGAAATATTTAAGATCTATAAGCAGAAAAAAAGAAAAGAGAAGAAATAAATAAAAAGAATAAAAAAGAAAGAAAGAAAGAAACTAATCCTCATCAATTAAGTAATACTTGTTTGTAAATTGTTGAAACGTAACAAAAATTTCAATAACTGGCATCCAAACAATGATTACATTTTAGAATATTAGTATTTAACTAGAAGTAAGTTAATGCACAATTTAACTAAGCAATGTTAATACATTTACTTTAGTTCATAACTATAAAATAAAAAAGGTTAAATATTAAATGACTAGAAAATGTTAATAATTTATAACGCAAATTTATCCATATCGTAAATGATTTAATGATCAATGAAAAATAGTTTTTATCATTCTTAGAAAGTAAGAAAAGCTCAACTAATAAAAAAATATATTTTTGTGTGTTAATTCTTTAAATTGTTCAATTCTGAAAATATAAAAAAAATCACTTTAAAAATGCACTTTCGGACTTAAAATCCAAAGATTTAATGTAATTGTGAAAAAATACATTCCCTCAGTCAACATCTCAGTTTCGCATAATGTGCTCGAAGTGTACTGGAAACAGGTTTGTAAATGGATATTAATTCCACATTTTTTAGCTCTTAAAAAGTAAAAATATGTTGTCACTTTTAAAAATATTTTTTATAATAAATTTCTATAAAGTTTTATGGTATGCAAAGCATATATGTACAAATTATACAAAAATGCTACCTAAAACACAGTTTTGTTGTAGATTTTTTCTAACACTGTTTTTTTATCATTTTACGGAAACTACCCCCTTTTTGACACTTTCTAACATGGTCTAAAAGTGTTTACGACTTCAACCTGTCTGTATACCGGATGCCGAGTGCCTGGGGTCTGCCGTCTGTTTGTCCGTGTTTTAACTTTAGTAAGTATAGTGGGATTCATACGAAAATAATAAATGTTATTGAGATTTGCCATAGTATGTGCGGCATTGAAAATGAACCAGGTAGCAATTATAGCTGAATCACAGGAGCACTCAAAAGGAAACTTTACATTATGGCCTAAGGCGAAAAAATCATTTGTGGTGTATTTTGATAATGTTACAAAATTTTACATGTAATGAAATTTGCATGCATTTTTAAGGTTCACAAGAACATGGTTACTATCGTATATGTTAAGTGTAGTACTTATAGTGTGCGTACAGGAAGCTCAAAAGTATTTCAATATATCATGGTCTGTGAAGTAAAACCATTTGCAGCGTATTTTAATAATGTTATTTTATTAGAGTTGAAATTGATATCAGTTTCTGAAGTGCACTAAAACAGAATTTCTATAGAAAATGGGATGCAAAGATTTAACATTCATTTACAAGATCACAGAAAAATGTTCGGTATTCCCAGCGTATTTTAATTGCGTTGCACTATTTCAAACAAGATGAAATTAAAATATTGAGATAATCAATACAATGATAAATGCTGAAATTTACTACAATATGCTTGCAGTTAAGTATGATTTGCATTACATTTGTTGTTCATTTACAGAGACGCATAAAAGATTTTGGACCTGTATCCAGATCTCAGATATTGTATCCAAAGTATGATCTATTAGAAAAGATTGCTGAAGAGCTTTTTCAATTATCGTATGCATTTTAAGAAAAACTAATGCATCCTGAACTTCAGCTACATTTGGTATAATAAGAGATGTTTATAGAATTTAAATAAATCATGTATCGGACTATACAATAAAATGGATATATGGTCACCTGTGCAATAGCGATTCCCGGAAATATGAATTCAATAATTTTAATCGGTTTTTTTGCTTGAGTAATTTAAGCTAAATATGCGGTCGTATAAATATCTGCACGTAATATACAGGATTGTACAAAAGAATTCAAGTACGTTTCTGTCTATTATTAGAAATTGCTAAAGGTGAATTTTAATCTTCGTTATACTTTTTCTAACTAAGCAAAATTTTAACATTGTATTTAGAATATTTACAAACACATAGATCATATACATAGCTGTAGAAAAGAATGGGCAGGCGAAGTTATGTATTATGGAAATGTTGGATATTTTTTTATTACCTAGGTTTAACACATGATTTTTCTTTCTTTGATATGGAATTCTGAAATGCACTACAACATGATTTCTGTAGAATTGGGGTGCGTTACAGTTGTTCTACAGTATAAGTGGTTGCAATTTCATTTTCGCGATTGTTCATATTATCTAACACATTTCCCTTTTATTTGACTGTGTTCTTTAAGTCCCCTATAAAGAAAAACTACTGCATAGCCTCCTATAAGATATGTGTTAGTTATATATGTTTTAAATTATTGTTAATGAAACGTTTTGCTTAATTAAAGCATTTATCTTTTTTTTAATGCTATGTGAACGACGTCACGGGTAACAGCTAGTTTTAGCATAAAAACACTTTCTAGTTGCATTTTAAAAATGCGACTTAACAAACTAATTTGTTATGTTATCTAAGCATTAATGAACTTCAACCATGACATTTTGTCCTCTAAGGACACTTAATTATGTGATATCTGGATAACTTTTTACAACATTGATTATATAGAAGAATAAATAAGATTCACTTATTTTTGTATGTGAATCATTATCTTAATTTAAGCTACATAGCTAATCAGACTTAATAATTAATATTAGTATTTTTAGTTTTGACTGATGAAAATGGGGTGCTATAACAAAAGAAAAAAATTTTTAATTTTGTTTTTATTATGTATGTATGTACCTGGATAACTTTAAAAAAAGACAAATTAAATATAAGAATAAATGAGCTTTCACCTCCTTATGTATATTTATCATAAACTTTTTTAAGCTACTTTCTAATCGGACCTTGAATAAATTATTAATATTAGTTTTTCAAATTTGATGGATAAAAATGGTATGCTTTAACTTGTTGAATTGTTGAATTTTGGTAATTTTTGTGCATATAAATTATAGTTGATTTCTTTTTATACTTGGAAAAATCTAAGCTCTTTCAACCACAACAAAAAATTTTGCTAATCGCCATTTTCTAAGCAACATTTAAAGGGAATAGATAAACTGTATTGCCCAGTAAAAATTTAAATGACTTTGTCCTTTTAATAACTAATATATTAACTTTATAATATAATATAATATAACTTTATATAATAATTTATTAACTTTAACAATATTTTATCCAAAGTTTGTTTACATTGTAGAATATTAGTATTTTATTTGAAGTAAACTCATATAGTTTAGAAGTAAGCAATGCTAATAAATTTACTTTTGTTTATAAAGTCTGAACATAGATTTGTTAATGTTTTACTAAATTTTTCAAAGACACATTAACGATTTCTGTATAAACTGTTGGAAACATCTACCAAGTAAGAACTATTTAAAATATATATGCTAATTGTTCCTTTACAAAATATGAAAATAAACAAAAAAAATCTTTGTTAAGTCTTAGTTTTAGCATAAAAGTACTTTTACTTATCTTTTAAAAATGCTACTTAATGAATTTGAAATAGATTTCAAAATAGTTCATACATACACTGTAAGAAAAAAAAGTCAGTTAAATTTACAGCAAAAGTTGCTGGCAGGTTTTGCCGTAAAAATTGCGGTAAAATTAGATGTAATAAATAAAATTACATTTTACTTTACTGAAATTTCTACTGCAAAAACTGCTGGCAACATTGCTTCCAACAGTTTTTGCCGTAAGTTTAACGGATTTTTTATTACTGTGTAATACTTCAATTTAAATAAGAAAGCTAACATCTCAGAGCAGGTGTTCTTAACCTGGATTACGAGTACCACTCGGCACTCGAGGAGCCTGATGGGGATACATGAAAGAAATAGTGGTAATGGCAGAAATCACAAAAATTATTATTAAAGATACAAAAGAATTAGAAACGACATGTAATGGGTATCGATTTCTCGTATGGTTGTGACAAAAATATTACTAATGAAAATATGTCGGAAATTGCATATCAAGTATAACAACTGATGTTCGTTCATACTAAAACGAAGTTTTAAAAATATACAAATCTTGGTGAAACAGCATACATTACTTCAGATAAATTATAAAAGCAGAAATCTTTTGTATCTCCCTGTAAATACTATCTGCTTTCTATTATGCACAAAGTAGATTGTAGCAAACCTCAGTAACCTATATCAATTTCATAAAATGTGAAACAGTTTAATGTAACTAAAACATGTCCGGAACAATGTTCCCCTCTATACCATTATGTGATGAAACACTTTTGTGCGACCCTGCAAATTAATAAAGAATACTCTTTGCGTCACAGATCGTACAGAAGTATATTTCAATACATACTTCGTAGAGGTATATAGATTTTATTATGTTCAAAAAAGTATAACATCATAAAATGCACGTGAAGCTATTTTTTTTTTCATTTAGCGTCATGTAACAGAATGCTTTTGGTTGTAACTGAAATTGAACTAAAAATCCGATTTTCATAAAATTTTAAATGACTCGACAAAATTATATATTTTTAATTTCAAACGATTTGGTTGGCTAATTTTGCTCGGTTATATGCGGACTAATGGACAGACGGACGGATAAACGGATGGGCTGAACTATGACTAGAGGTGCTATGTATTTACATAATTACGGACGCATCTAACAATGCTGTATTATGCGATACCCGGATATTTTATATAAACGTTGCCTATTTTAAGAATAAAGAAATATTTAAATCTAATGTAAAAAAACACTATAATTAAAATAATACGTAAAGAGAATAGTTTAAAAATTAGTAAAATACAAAATTTAATTACAAATTTAAATAACTGGTGACCAAAGAATATTTACAGTTCAATGGATTATTATTTGGATTGAAATAAGTTTACTTGTAATATAAGTAAACAATTCCATTAAATTGTTTTAGTCTATAAAAAATAAATATTACATTTGCAATCGTTTTATTAAACACGAGAAAAATCTCAAAAAACTTCATCCATCATTTATAAAGTCTTTTTTTTTTTTTTTTTGCTTTAGTTATTTTATTAAAAAATGGCAAGAGCATTGAAAATAAATAATCTTTTTTTCTAAGATCAGTATTTTTTTTTTTTTACAAACTGTTTCACATATTTTTTAAATTAATTTTAATTTTAGCATAAAAATACTTTTACATATCTCTTAAAAGTTCTACCTAATGGACTAAAAAAATTAGTCTATGAAAACTTACGTAATAATGTGTGAATTTATTATTAAATTCTACAAAGGCACACGAAGAATTTCAGGAAAACTTTCTCAAATGTATATCAAGCCGTTGCAAATATTTGTAGCTGTTTCGTTCCAAAAATGGCAAGAAACATTTTAAAATAATAATAATTTCGTCTAAGTATTTTTTTACAAACTATTTCGCAATAAATAAATTCAAATATATTTCTAAGTCTTAATTTCAGCATAAGAATAATTTTATTTATATTTTAAAAATTCTACTTAACGGACTTAAAATATATTTCAAAATACATAATCCTTTAACATAGCAATTTAAATAAAAGATGAAAGCTAATAAGCTCGTGAATTATCTCAGTATTAAGGAAATCCATCCACGAAATTTCGTCGTCTAAGATTAATACTTAGTTATAAGATTTAAAAAAAATAGTTGCTTATTTTAAAAATAAATCAGATTTTACTTCATTATCAATCACAATATCAAGCATAAACTTATTAACGTTACATAGCTAAGCAGACTTAGAAAAATAATTAATATTAGTTTTTTTAATTTGTATTGAAGAAATGGATCCTTTATAGCAAGAAATAATTCTTAAATTTTCTTATTATTACGTATTTCAATACAGATTTAAATGTTCGATATCATACATAGAAATTTTTAAGTTCTAATATAGAAAAAATGACTATAATTTAAATAATACATAAAAAGAATAGTTTAAAAACTAGTAAACAGTAGAAATTAAACAGACATTTTAACCCCTTTGTTACTGGTGTACTATAAATAGTACACACTGTAAAAAAAATTCTGTAAAGATACTAAACATTTTCTAGGAAACTGGGATTCCAAGAACTTTTCAAGTAACGATAACAGGAAAAATCCATGTAACTGATTCCAAAACTAGAATTTTTGCTGTTACAGTTACAGGAAAAGTTCTTGGAATCCCAGTTTCCTAGAAAATGTTTAGTACCTTTACAGAATTTTTTTTACAGTGCATGTCTTTTATTCGAGCGCAGTAAAACCCAGTTTATCCGAAAAGCATTGGTCCAAAGCATTTTCGGTTAACCGAGGTTCCATAGGAATTGATGATATGAATAATCGGGGTTCCATAAGAATTTTGAAATAACCGGAAAGCTTTTGGTGAAAACTTTCGGATAATCGGGAATGTACTGTATTGTATTTTTCTAAAAAGTACACTGTAAAAAAAAATCTGTAAAGGTACTAAACAATTTCTAGGAAACTGGGATTCCAAGAACTTTTCTTGTAACGATAACAGGAAAAATTCATGTAATCGATTCTGAAACTTGAGTTTTTGCCGTTACCGTTACAGGAAAAGTTTTTGGAATCCCAGTTTCCATGAAAATGTTTAGTACCTTTACAGATTTTTTTTACAGTGTACTTTTCTTACTGTTTTCATGTAGTATTGTCAGGATGTGTCTATGCATTTATTATATGACTTCATTAACGTATTGGCATTTAGTAATATAATAAATATTTACGTAATTCTCTTTGCCCCGTTTGTGATTCTTTTATTTTATGCTAATATTTCACTCTTTGAATTTTTAATAAAGGGTTTTTTTTAACGAATCATGTGCAATAAAGCCCAAAAAGTATTTGAAAAGTGCAGTTTCAGTTAAAACTTGTTGTAATATACTATTTTCTAAAAATCTCTAAAAACTGTTCCTAAGCCAGTTGTCATATGAATATGAATTGAAAGGTACGCAATACACCAACATTTGCTATAATTTCAAACAATGAAATATTTTTTAAACTCTAATTAATTTGTTTGGATAGAGTGTGTAAATGATATTAACGTAAAAGTAATTTTTCCCGAAACGGTAATAACTGGTGAACAAAAAATTGTTACATTTTAATACATTTAGTATTTAGATAGGAATAAATTTATAAATAATTAAGACATAAGGTCCATTTTAAATTAACTCACAATCCGACACGAATCATCATGAATAATTTTCTGTAATCCGCTGCAAGACCCGAGCCTGAAGTATTTCACTCCGCACCCGACCCGAATCTAAAGTAAATCATATTTTAATGCCACTATGAAAATAATCTACAAGTATATCACTGGTAAAATTTTTCTGTTTTACATACAAGAATAAACAAATGTATTTATTTTGTATATAATCATAGTGAAGCCCTTGAACATTTCAGGTTCGTAACAACAGATACAAGCAACGTGTCGGGCTATCCCGAATTTCGTATTTTTGGCTTGGAATGAATCTCATTTTCTTTATGCATGCCGGATTCACACTAGAAGAATTCTTCCGCAATGAAGTGAACAAATATATTCGGGATGTAGGTAATAGAAATCGCTAGTTTCAGAGCCCCACCCACCCCTAACCGTTTTTCAGTGTCTTTAATTTGTCTACTTTTTCTTTTAAATTTGTCCGGTTGCAATTTCTCTTATTTTTTCCTTTTCTTTTATTAGATTTCAAGGCATTCGTGTTGAAAAAGATTTTTGACAATATCCGTGGTCGCCTACCGACGACAGCGCTGTCGCGCAAGAAATAAGGCTGTTTGGGACGTAGATAGATCTCGCCAACGAAGATGGGCCGCTCACCGCGGCAGTTGATATGATTATAGATTTCTTTAGTCTACGAAAACTTATTCATAATTTTGTGAACGTTCTGTTAAACTTTATAAAAACACAAGAACAATTTCAGAAGAATTTTCAGAAACATATATTAAGTCGTTGCAGATATTTATAGTTGTTTCCTTTCAAAAATAGCAAGAGTTTATTTCCTCTCTAATAATCCTCTGTTTCTAAGATTAATATTTTTTTTCCAAACTATTTCATAAAAAAATTCTAATCATATTTTCTTTTAATCTTGCTTTTTTAGCATAAAAGTTCTTTTACTTACTTTTTAAAAAGATACTTAACGGACTTCAAAATATATAATCCTTTAATGTACTAATTTAAATAAAAGAAGAAAGCTAATAAGTAAGAGGATTATCCAAGCATTAAGAAAATTCAACCCCAAAATTTATCATGTAAGGTACCCTGGGGTAATAACGCCAGGCGGGGTAATAACGCCAAGTGCTTATATTTTGCATAATTATGAAATAATCAGGTAAATAATACCCATGTGCTCTGCGCAGAAGGGTTTTGAGTCATATAAATCTCAAAAAACAGCTTCAGGTTAATTTGTTTCATTTTTAGGTCTTATTGTTTTTACAAACAACTAAAATTAACGCTTGATCTAAAATTTGCGAGATACGTTTTGTGATGTGAAGACTATCTTTTTATCCGGAAATACTCTGTTAATTACATAAATTTGTAGTGGATTTCATGTACTTTTAAAATGTTGTTGAAGATTTTGGATATCTTCTCGGGATAATTTGTAATTGAAAATGTACAGCGCAATAACTATACCGGGGTAATAACGCCAATGCTTGACTTTAATACCCCGGTTGATTCCCTACAGTATCCGAGCTACATCCTAAATACTGATTCAAATAAACACATTTAAAACTGTCCAATGTTTCTCATATTTCTATTTAAGCGGTCCTTTTTAAGCAAAAAGAAGCTCACGGTCTGATATTCTTTTGCCTCATCCCCCCCCCCTCCCACACCACACCTTTATTTTTCTTACACTTTCACAAAAAATTGAACATTTTCAATAGCTTAGAATGCAATTTGTCAATTTCTAAGTTCGTAGAGTTTTTATTTTTAGAATTGGGCTATCTACATGCAATTATTCCATCTTATTTCATAGTTTTGTTTGCATGGCGTTATTACCCATATAGGTGGGTAATAACGCCAAATAGCATTGGTCAAGAAAAAACGCCATTACATTTTATGAGTACATATCTGTTAAATTATTTTATTTTATATAGATAGTCAATGAGTTGCTGTATCAGATCCTATATTTGTTTGAAAAATACAATCTAAAACTAAGCCGTGAAAATTGGTAGAACCTTAACGTGGCGTTATTACCCCAGGGTACCTTATGACAAATATTTAGTTATGAGATATCTGAATAGATGTTTAAACATTGCCTATTTTAAGATTAGATGACATTTCACTTCATCACATACAACAATTATAAACTTATCTAAGTTACATAACTAAACAGGCTTTGATAAAAAATTAATATTAGTTTTTCAGTTTCGATTGATGCAATGGGATACTTTAAAGCAAGAAATTTGTTAAGTCTTCTTACTATTGTATATTTTTATATTGCACCTTTAAAAGCTTGATATAATACTTAGAAATATTTAAGTTTTGATATAAAAAACAATCCCTATAATTTAAACAAAAAAAAAAAAAAAAAAAAAATAAATAAATAAATAAATAAATAAATAAAAGGAATAGTTTAACAGCTAATAAACTGTAAAAATTCAATACAAATATTAATAATTGGTGATCAAAGAATGGTTACATTCAAAACAATTAATAAATACTTAGAAATACAGATAAAAATACATACAGATAGAAATACATTTATACATAATAGAAATAAGCAAAATAAGCAATGATACCAAGTTATTTAGTGTATGTAAAACTACATATAAATTTGAGAACGTTTTATTAAATTTTGTAAAGACACAAGAACAATTTCGAAAAAGTTTTTTTTAAACATACATAAAATCGTTGCAAAAATAGCAAGAAATTAAAAAATATTATTTGTTCTAAGATGAGTAATTTTTCTAAGATCTTAAATATATATATTTTAAATCTTAGTTTTAGCATAAAATTACTTTTACTTATCTTTCAAAAATGCTACTTAACGGACTTAAAATATATTTCAAAATATATAATCCTTTAATACAGTAATTTAAATAAAAGAAGAAAGCTAATAAGCTAGAGGATTATCCAAGCATTAAGAACTTTCAACCATGAAATTTCCTTCTCAAAGAACAATACTTAATTATGATATATCTAGATAACTTTTAAATGCGTTACTGATTTTTAAGAATAAATGAGTTTTCGCTTCATTATGTATATTAATCAAAAACTTACTTAAGTTACACGGCTAAGCAAACTTTGCATAAATAATAAATATAGGTTTGTTTTTTGGTTTTGATTGATGAAAATTGGATTCTTTGTACCATGGAAATTTGATACATTTTTCTTATCATACATTCAAATTACAGTTTTAGAAGTTATTAATATATGCTAAGAAATATAAACATGCTAAGAAATTAAAAATATGCTATGATAAACAATCTATAAATTTGTGAACGTTTTATAAAATTTTATAAAATCACAAAAACAATTTAAAAAAACATTAAACATATATCAAGTTGTTGCAAAAAAGCAAAAAAATTTTGAAAAAAAAAATAATAATTTGTTCTAAAAGTAATTCAAAATTTATTAATTATTAATTCAAATTTATTAATTCAAAATTATTCAAATATATTAATTCAAAATTATTTTTTCTACAAAATAATCTAAGAACAATACTTAATTATGATATATCTAGATAACTTTCAAATGCCTTACTGATTTTTAAGAATAAATGAGTTTTCGCTTCATTATGTATATTAACCAAAAACTTACTTAAGTTACATGTAACAGTTTGTTTTTTGGTTTTGATAGATGAAAATTGGACTCTTTTTACCGTGAAATATTGATATTTGTTTCTTATCATATTTTCAAATTATTGTTTTGGGAGTTTTACTATATGTTTAGAAATATTTATTTTTTAAGGGAAAAACAAAATTTAAAAAGTAATCATCAAACTTCATATAAAATTAGGAGTGAACTTTTTAATAAATATTAAACTAAAAAACTTAAAATTTTAGATGAATTAAAATACAGTAAAAAAAAATATATGGTTCTTAATTTAGGAAAATGTATTATAATAACGAGCGAAGAAACAATATTCTCTCCCGAATCACCCAAAATTCTGAAAAGCTTTTCTTTACGTTTAGAAATCTCACAAACGAATTTATCTTTGAAGTTTAAAGAATAATTTCTAAAGATAAATTTTTTGAGGTACCAGTAGTTTTCAAAATGTTTCCACATGTTTTTGTAGTGCATTAGTCAGTTCTTAATCAGTATTCTCTACTCAAAAAATCGATTTTTCTGAGTCCATGAAATCTTAAGAGTATATTTTCATTTTCAGTAGAAATATATAACAAAATCACACCTTGTATAAATACTTTCATTCTAATTGCTAAAAAGGCATAAGGAAGCTTTTAAAAACGAAAAATATTTTATTTTACTGTTGACATGTTTCAACTCATCACCGAGTCATTTTCAAAACATTTAAAAAGTATATTCTACAGTTGCACGGCCTATAGTGCATTGAATTGAAAAGCCATCATTCAGTTTTCATGTACCTCAGGTTATTCTTTTTTTTACTTGGATTTTTATTATTTTTTTTAAACCAAATACCATTGCACGAATTGCACAATGGTTTCAAGAAATAGAAATAAAAGTATAAGTAAATTAAATAAATAAATAAATAAATAAATAAATAAAAATAAAATAAATAACATGCATCACATGAAAAAATGAATGATGATGTTTCAGTTCAATGCAATATAGACAGAGCAACTTTGGAATATAATTTTTATTTGTCTCGAAAATGATTTGATGATGAGTTCAAACATGTGAACAGTTGAATATAATATTTTTCTGTTTTAAAATCTTTCTTATATCTTTTTAGGAATTAGCAAGAAAATATCTAGTAGAAATGTTTAATTATAAAAACGTATAGAATTAGCAGCATTAACGTTAGCATTAAATTTAACATTTGCAGGAGATAGTTGTTTGCACAGTTTGAGTTATAGAACTAAATTTTTTACCCAACTCCAAATATAGTAGTACGTGTAGTATTGTGTATTCTAGATTGAAACTAATCAATGGTTAAAGGGATTCAGCCCCTCATCATTTTGCTTAATTTTGTGAATAACGGATTTTGAGCTTATTCAATCGATGATCACTTTCAGAACTTTCAAGCTATGTTTTTGAGACTTTCACAAATGTTGTTCTACACATTTAGTATTTAGCTGACACATTTAAGTAAAATATTCACTACATTCAAGTATAATGACTCAAATTAACCTCCGAATTTAGATCATCTTTAACTCTGGATTATGTACTTTTATACTTTATTTGCATAAAATATAAATACGAATATATGAATTTTTCATTAAACATATATTATTTAATTACTTTCTAATTCTTAAATGATTAATGAGTTAATCCACTAACACTTCAAATACGTCCTTTAAACAAAATAATTCATTCATGGAAGATAAGTTATGAATGGCCGTTGATGCACACATAAATGTCTCTCTTGAGCCTTCCTGAGTAAGAGTATTTATTTAAGTACCAAACGAAAGAAGAATGTATCTGACTTAAGACCATTTATTAAAAAGGTAATTTTAAATTAATTATAGATTTCTTTTATATTTTGTTCGTAAATGCATTCCAGACTAGCGAACTCGAAAATGAAGACAGATTGTTGAAATGCATGAGCAATTATGAAAATTAGTTACATAATTTTTACACACAGTTGCTATTCATAATCATACTTTTTTTAGAACTTCAACTATGCCAAATTTAATTTTATTGTTAAGCAATTTAATATTAAAAATTCAAAATTAATTTTAATCATTATTAGATAACTAAAATTTAGAAAGTAAAAAAAAAAAAAAAAAAAAAAAAAAAAAATATTAAAAAGTGCCATATGTAATAACAAACTGAACACGATTTTTTATCGTATTGGATAAAAGGATAATTGCAAATATACACATTCTTTATTGACATGATGTCTTCCGGAAATTTTAATCAGAAATTTTCCGCTGTGTTAGAAAAATAGAATCTCTCCATATATTTTTTGCCATTTTAAGATTACAGAGTTTCAAATACGGAATTATTTCTGTAAAAATTTATTATACAATGAGATTGCTGTATTTTAGATCGCCAAGCATGCATTCATGCGCTTCAAAATACTATTGCAAAAAACGGAGACTGCAACGACAGAACTTTCCTCAATGGAAACATTCTGGCAACACAGCTGCAAGACTTTTCCGTAAATTGACGGAATTTTTTCACAGTGTAATGCTACCGAAATCGGCCTAAAGTCATTGTAGATTTACCTGTAGTACATCAAGCGTTTTTGTGATACACGTTTAATTGTTTCGCACTAAATTGTTTCTTTATGCCATACTTATCTTGTCTAACAACAAATATTTCTTCAAGATACATTTGATAGTTCAATATATAGATTTTTAAAACACATGATTATCTTTAACACTTTCATTCACAATGGGGCCATGTCGAGACGACGTAGTTTTAATTCCAAACATACAAACGGCACCAAGAATATTTTTTATAGAATTTTGTTTTTTACAATGAAAGTAATTAATTAATAAAATTTTTTAATTAAAAAAAGTGTCGTTTGTAAATTCTCGTGACAGTCAATCATTTCACCATTTTAAGAATAGAATTTTTCTGTGCCGGAAAGGGTTAATTGACTTTCTTTTATAGGGTGCGTATAGGTGCTGTTCTAAGAGAATTCTAGAACTCGCAAATATTTTTATCAAAATATAGTGGGAAATAAAATTAGGCATCCCTTCGCAGCCTATATGAAATAAAGTAAACGTTAGGTTAGATTTTTGTATCAAATGTATCTATTTTTTTGTAAATATAGAATTAAAGTTTTCATACTTGTGAATACATCAGGCAAAATTTAGAGTTTTTTAATCCAGAATTGTAATTTACTTAAAAAAACCACTTCCTTTTAAGACTATTTCGTAAGTAAATGTTTTTGAAATAATATTTATATACATGTATTATTTAAAGAATAAATAATCTATATGTGGCAGACAATAATTACATAGATATGTATATCAGTAGAATTTGTTACAGGAAGTTCACAAAAATGCATAAATTTAAAATAAAATTTAATAAGAATGTATGATTCTTGAGTATCAGCTAATGACTCAAAAAAATGTTTAAATCATTTCCCCATACGTTATTTTTTTAGTTTTATGGATCATGAAAGACACAATAACTTTTGCTGAAGCGTTATTCAATGCATACTAAACACAGAATGCAAGACTGGAACTAAATCTCTCCTTAAACAATTGTATTACGAAATTCGAGGGTATCCAACTTCACCTTACCGAATCATAGAACATTGGCAATTTCTTTAATATTAATTGGTGAAACATGTATTTATCATTAACACAAAAATTTGCGCATTTGCAAAGGAAACATGAACTGCATTATTTCCTCTTATGCTTTTCTTATAATTTTGTACCTCGCTGTATTTAACCGCCTCGGAGCAGTAGTAGGACATCTTGTAATAATCGAAAATGCGATGTCTGGCTTACTGGACGAAAAACCGTGTCTGCGTCTATTGGAACAGTAGGTGATTTTTATAAAGCACATCTGATGTATTCAATTAAACATAAAATTTTGTTTCAGAAGTTGTTCCACTGCATTCAAACACAGTTTTTTATAACACCGTGTCAGACATCTCATTTTTTATTTTTAATAGATATCCTACTGTTGCTCTAAAGCGATGTTACGTAATCGTCTGCTTAAATCACTAGAATAATAAAAATTGAACTGCTCTAAGGCGCAAACTTTTCAGTCATTTCTTTGTCTTAGACAAAGATGCATGCGGTTAATACAAAAGTATCACTTTTAATTAAGTTTACCATTTTATGCTTAACCAATGAACCGTCAAATCTTTTCAGGGAAGCGCATTATCAAAATAAACCTGTAAGCCAAAATTGATGCAAATTAAATAATTCTGTATGAAAAACCTATTTATATAAATTAAAAGGGGTGGTCTACCCTCCTACTTAGTCAATGAACCTCCAAATCTAATCATAGAAGCACCTTATCAGAATAAACCGGCATGTCAAATCTGAAGCAAATCTGCTTGAAAAGACCCATTTATCAAAATTAAGGGGGGATAGCCAGTGAGCTAAAGTGCTTCGGTAGCTGAAAGTAGACGTATACCGAAAAGTGAAAAATTTTGAAACAAATCACCTTTTTTCACCTTTTTTGAAAATTTTCTTTCTAAATTTTCTAAAGTCATAGGAACGCTTTTTGGAATCCCGTGTAATTCGGAATAAATTACAGTTAATCAAGGTACTTTGTGCCAAATCAAGAAACTTTGCTCCAACTTTTTGAAACTTTGATACGTTCTGCGATGGTGGAATCTTAACGAATTACTCTCAGTGAGCTACCAAACTCTCACTCGCGCTGCTATCTATGTTTTGAGACAGAAACTTTGGCATTAACTCAAGTGATGTAGCAGATTTAATCTTTTTTGTCTCTTGGCCCAAAGTTACCCTGACTGACTGTATATTTTATTTTATTAAACATTAAGATAGATGAGAGTTACATTAAAAACATTTCCATAATTTTACATTGTAGTTTGTTTCCAGAGAAAATCGTACAATATTATCAGAAAATTTCTATAATATTTCGTAACTGTTCTATACAGTGTTCTCGCTGACATTTGACCAACGTTAGTAATTTGGCTAATTAAAAAAAAAAAAAAAAAAAAAAAAAAAACATTCGCGAAACGAAAAAAAGTATTAGCAAAATAGTTTCGCCGTGTAGCACTAAAAAAAAAAAAAAAATCTTTAGTCTTTTAATGTACCCCCCTTTTTCAATATGTTCCAAAATAACCTAAGTATTTATAACTGCGACAACGACAATTATTAATCTAAATCCAACTATTCACTAGAAATATGTTAAAAATAGATATATAATAAAAATATGTTTATATGCATATGTATCAAAAACGACAAAGAAAAGAAAAAAAAGCAAAAATTGAGCACTATCATTTTGGTGAATTTAATCAGTTGTTTACTCGCCAAATGGAGAATTTAGTCGCAATTTGGCGCAATGGTGAATGACAGAGAGAACACTGGTTCTATATAATAGTAATATAGAATATAATCTATATATAGTAATATTGTTCTACGTATAATAATTCTATGTACAATAACAATGGATTATTATTTTTGTGCTTTCTTTGCAAAACTGTTTAATATTTTCAACCACTCTAACATTTAACTTTTCATTCGGACATCAAATGTTTAATACGTTAATGCATGAGTATTTCAAATGATGTGCCCAGAAATATTTTTTTAACAAAATAATCCATTCAGAGAAACATACTTACAAATGATTACTTAAGAATATTTGAATATAATTCCTGATACTCTTAAAATAAATACATTTACTTAAAAAATCAAACAAATTATGATATTACATCTAAGCTAATTTATTAAAAATTAAATCTTGAAATTTATTGAAGATTCCTTTGATCTATAGATTTAATCTCTTATAAATGGGTACAAGAGTAATACATTCGAAAGCGAAATTTGGTTGAATGCATCTTTAAGATCTTATGTATTTTAATTACATCTTATTGCTGTTTGAAGAAAAATTTCGTTTTAATAAATATAAAGAATTTCACATCGAGATACGTGCATTACCGTTTATTAGTAATTTAGAAATAACAATAATAATATTTCAAAATGTAAATAGAATTTAGCGAATAAAACTCTTATTTTCATTTAAAATAGATAAAATATGTTCTTTACTAATTTCAAATTTAATTATCATAATAATTATTCAAGGAATTTAAAAGCCCTTTGAAAATTTTCAAGGAAATTCAGAAGACATTTAAGGATTTTAAATATTGTAAATTATTTTATGAAAAAACCTTTAGTATTAGACCTCTATTGAGTTATAAATTGCCAATAAAATAAAATGTTATAGTAATTATTTAGAGTTTTAAAGTCAAATGAGTCTGGTTTTGTAAGTGCATGTAAACGAATGATGCTTTGATGGGATAATAATAATTTTAATACTTAAGGAGCTCATAAGCCCATTGAAAATGTTCAACGAAATTCTGAATAGGTTTAAGGATTTTTAATATTGCAAATCATTTTATGAAACCAACTAAGTTTGAGACCACTATTGAGTTATAAATTACCAATAAAATAAAATATTATGATAATTATTTAGTTTTTAAGTCAAATGAACCTAATTTTATAAGAACATGTAAACAATGCTGTGATGAACTTCCTTGGTGAGATAGTAATAACTATAAAACTAAAAGGATTTAAAAGCCCATTGAAAATGTCGACGAAATTAAGAAGAAATTTAAGGGGTTTTAATATTGTAAATTATTTTATGAAACAATCTAAGTTTTAAACTGCTATCGAGTTATCATTGCCATAAAATAAAATATAATGACAACTATTTAGAGTTAAATGAGTCTAATTTTATAAGAACATGTAAACAAATGATGCTTTGATGGATTTCGTTGGTGGGATGATAATAATTATAAAATTTAAGGAATTCAAAGGCCCATTGAAATGTACGACAAAATTTAAAAGAGGATTAAGAATTTTTAATACTGTAAATCATTGTGTGAAACAGCCAAAGTTTTAGAAAATTATCGATTTATTAATTGCCAATAAAAGAAGTTGGAAATTGTATGTGAAGCGTAGCAAATGAGGTGCGTTCGTAACATAACAAAATTTTAAAAATATCACTCTCCTATATCAATCTCATAAAATTATAAATAGTTAATTACAATTAAAATGCACACTAAACAATGTTCTCCCTATACCATTTTGTGTGGCCTTGTAAATAAATAACTAATGTTCTTTGCACCACAGATTATGCAAAATGTATATTATAATATGTACTTTGTAAAAGCATACCAATTTTATAATGTTCGAATGGGTGTAACACCATTAAAATGCATTTGAAACATTTTTTCCCATTAACCGTAATGTAATGGAATATTTTTGATTGTCTCTGTAATTGATCTATGCATCCGATTTTTATAAAATTTGAAATGACTCGACAAAATTATGTAATAATTATGTATTTTAAATTTCAAATGATTCGATTGGGTAGTTTTCCGTTGTTAAATGCGGACGGAAGGACGGACAAACGGACGGACTGAACAACAACTATAAGTGCTACGTATTTACATAATTACGAACGCACTTAAGAAAATTTAATGATAATTATTTATAATTTTAATATCAAATGAGTATAATTTCGTAAAAACTTGTAAACAAATGATGTTTCGATGGGATTCCTTAATGCAGGCAACGAACCTCCTTGTATATGAGTAATTGCGTTACACAACGTAAAAGAGACATAAAAAATTCTAATCAGACCACTATAATGTATTATAATAACAAATTAAAAGATAAATAATAAAAAGAAAGAGGTAGATAATAAAAAAGAATGCATTTTCTTCAGTGATAAATAAAGTATTTATTGAAAAATAGAAAATTTTATAACATTTGCAATGAACCAAGAAGAAATTAATGTATAAGTAAATTAGAATATGACAAAACTATAAAGCTACAAAATAAAAACTAGAGGCTAAACAAAATGAAAAAGTTTAATATAAAATAAAGGTTCACGCTATTAAAAACTATTGAAATCTTTCTGCACTCAGACAAAGTAAAACACAAGGCATTAAATAAAATAGACTATCTTCGTTTAAAAGAGAAATGGCGATTTTCATTGTCATACATGTAATATTTAAGAGGATAAATTTAAGTGTAGCAAACTTAACAGAAGAATAATAATAGAACATTTTTATTTATTTGTTTTATTTTTTGTTAAATAATAAGAAAAAATTGAAACAATTAAGTATATGCCGACGAACGCCACTACTCTTGTAACTACATCAGTATAACAGGATCATTTGAGTTTCTACAGACATCACAGTCTTGGATTCCATAAATCATTTCATTTTTTTGGCTATGAAATTTTTTGAAGAGAAATTAATACCACTTAATAACAGATTGGGTTCCCTTCAGATCATTTCTAATAATTGAACTTCGAAGATATCTCGAACCGTAGGAACATATTTTATTTGTTTATTGTAAGATCGAGATAATTGATCCATGCTAATTTATACAGTTAACGCCCCGAATTGGGCGAAAATAGATGTGATAAAGAGGATGCAGACACTATTGAGAATCATTTTTATAGCGTACAGAGAGCGAAGAACTTTGGAGATAAAAAAGAAGGTGATTTGTAAACTCCAGTGAATTTTCTCGAATATTAAAAATTTTTAATGAATGTAAGGTGTGCATATCAAAGAAAACATTTAAATACTTAGTGTTACAGGACCAGAGTATAGTTACATCTATATAATAAACGTGTAAGTCATGTGACTGCCATCAATAGTTCCGAGCTACCCGCTTCACTTTTTATATGCTACGCGACGATTTTGGAAATTTAATGTTAGCTCGGCGGAGATGATTAGTCGCTAAATGCTGTTGTTCGCCATCATTTCATTTATATTAAAATAGTCCAAATCATGCGACTGTCATAAAAAACTATGACTTATTCCATCGTTTTCATATGCAAGATTTCTATTTTGATTAAAAAATCAGAAATATTTTTTTAAAACAAAACTACCTAAAAATTACTGTGATCGCAAAGAATTCTTGATACTTTTATGCCATCTGGATGCAAATCTCGCAAATAGCATTTTCAAAACTTCATAGTTAACATTTTTAGTGCATGGTAAATTACAACAATGCTTTGAAGTTAAAATTAAATATCATAGTTTGCTTGCATTATTCAAAAATCCATGTCGGCTTAGCGATTTGCTCCAAAACGTAATCATCACCATGTTGTATCAAGTATTAACTATATATCAAATTCTTGAAATAGGGCTATTGTTAAAATTGTGAATAAAGCGGCATAGCAACGCACTGTTAAGCGGTATGCATAAAAAATAATCAAATCTAGTTTATATTAAAGTCTAATAGAATCTAAAGTTTTGTGGAATCCCGTGCATTAGTTTTTGAAATAGTGCGCTAACAAGATTTTTGTCACATACAGACTCACAGAGTTACAGTGTGACAGACGTTCTGTAAAAACACATTTTGGAGGTTCTCTGATCTCTAAAATATGTAAACCCGTCGAAAACCGGAATTCAAAAAAATTCAAAATTCGATACTTTCTTCTTGTAAAGATAGAAGAAAGTAAAAATTAAAATTTTATTTCTCAGATTAAACTATATATGAACATTTTTGTCAGACAATCTGCTCAAGAATATATAATGTTTATATAAATCAAATCGTCTGCAACCGAAATTAAATGACTATCTATTCGTTCCTAATATACAGATGTCACGAAAGTCCAGAACAACAAAGAATACCAGCAAAAAGTATATGAAAGTAATCACTTAAAATCTAATAAGGATGTATTTATATCAAGTTATAAAAGAATATGAAATTTGTTGAAATTCCCTGTATTATATTTTAAGATACAGCTATGGCAGAAATCCAGAAAATTTAGCATATCAGCATCAATTGTTGAACGATTTAAACAAAAACCTAATCTGCGGTTTTTTTTTTTTTTTTTTTTTTTTTTTTTTTTTTTTTTTTTTTTTTGTCAAGTTCAAATTAAATCGGAATCTTGTTTAAATCCCGTTCATTAGTTCTTGAGATAAAACTCCCACAATATTTGTGCCAAACACACACAGACAACAACAGTAGCACACAGGGAGAGTTTTTGTCAGACATCAGATTTTGACGATCTGGCATTTTTTAACAACAACCAAATCGTACTCAAAACCTTATAACACTAAAAAACCGAAGTCGATTTTTTATACGAATTCAATATATTTACCTTGTAAAGATACAAAAAATTAAAAAAAAAATGAATATTTATTCATTAAGATTTCTAAAAAAATTGATAAAAACATTGAAAATGTATATTTTATACCAGTAAAAAAATTAAACTTATACAAAACAGAAATAACAAGTGTTTGATTATGATGTTGATGAAACTAATCTCAGATAAATATAATAACATCAACTGAAAAAGTTAAAAGAAATTTTCATTTTGATAACCAATTTATGTAATGAATGAATTTTAGGGAAAAAATACTTTTTTCTATCATTATAAAAACAAAAACCTGCACAAAAATTTTGTAACAATCGATTCCTTAAATAAATCTTTGACCCAGACTGTTGCTAAGCAACACAAAATATTTTCACTTTTTTCAGACTATATAAATAAATATTCTGTTCTCATAAATACGTTATTTTATTCTTTATGAACAATTCTCGACATCTTTCGCGGTTCTTTTTCTATTATTGTCATTCTGAAAAATTTAAATGCGCCGCAGTTCTACAGAAGAAAAAAAGAGAAAGAGATAATAAAAAAACCTAAGTCTTTTAAATATTTGCATAGTTTTATTAAAAGTAAATTTTATAAATATTATTTAGGTTGCCTAATTTTAATATTTTAATAACGCTCTCGCGTTGTTAGTTTCAATTTAAGCGACACTATTTATCGCATATTTAGAAATAAGAATAATGTTTGCATCATAATGCCAAGAATAAACACTTAAGTGATGATATAGAAGACGGTAATTTTACGTGTTCCGAAAAAATATTTTTTCATAAATCGTAAGAGGACATTCTATAACCATTTTCGAAAGTGTAGGACAAATACATGCAGTCATAGAGTAAAGAGAAAGAAAAGAGATGAAATTCGGGGACTCGGGGATGACGCCAAAAATGTGACCCTAAAATCCGCAACGTTTGATCCAAACACAACCACGTACTTTCGCAGAAAAAGAAAAAAACTTTGAGTAACACAATGTTTAATTCATAATTAAATGAGATGCTGTTTTAGAATGCTTAAATTAAAACAGATTATTTTAATTTAGTTAAAGAATGCAAGGACGATGTCAAATAATTCATTTCTATTTCGCGTGCTTATTTTTTTGGGGGGGGGGGGCGAATGAGGGCATTTACATTTGAGATAATGCGTATCGTATTGCAAACCATTTTTACGGCATACTGCATCTCCCTCTATCTCTTTTCTTCATGACATGACATCTATCATGACATTTACATGTCATGACATCTATCATGACATGACATTTACATCTATTGTATCACTTATTGAGAGAAGTTAGGATACCTGTTGAAAAGTTAAAATTCGTTAATGAAGATAGCTAAGGAGTTAAGATCTATTAGAACTTAAGATTATATGTAAATTTTCGAAAATCTATTTTGTTGTTTTGTTTCAAAAGCAATTGTTTATGATTCCAAATCTGTTTTTATTTTATTTCTATGACTATTTTATGAGAAATTGTGGCCAATTTAACAAGCAGGAAATTATGATTGTACCGGAAGTGAACATTGATGAAGATCAGAAAAACAGTGTTTTCGTGCATTCTTTTTTACGGTTTTTTTTTTTTTTTTTTTTTTTTTTTTTTTTTTTTTTTTTTTTAAATAGAAAAAAAAAAAATAATAATAATCATTGACGCTTTCAGATTTCTTTTTATATGTTTCTCTGAAAGGTATATAGAAATCTTTAAATGCGATTTCTACAAAATCAATTTATCTGTTATCTCCAAATTCGATAACCTTTATTACATAGATATTTTAGTAAAAACATTACTTTTACTAAATTGCAGTAAAATTTTATCAGAATTTTATCCATATTACTTACTTCAATGTTCTGAACTAGAATCTTACATATATGTGCTATGTAATTCTTTTATAGGTACTTCGATATAAAAAATTATTATTTTCAGTAAAAAATCTGTATTGTTTCACATATTTGGAAATATTTCAATAGATTTTGAAGACATAGTAAAATTCCTTATTCATTGCACAGATAAATGTAATAGTAATATGTAGTACAAAATAAATTGGAATATTTTAAAGGAACTCGATGCTGTTTGAACTTTTTTTTTAATATTTAAGTAGTTTAAGGTACATTTTTGGCATAATAATAAAAGAATCAATGAAGCGAAGTGATCTGGCAAAATTCATAAAAATTATTTTATTTATTTAGTTATTTTTAAAAATTTAGATGCATCTTTAAATGAATCTTTTCTCATAATTTTGAAATGTTTCAGCAATTTATTTAACTGTTTGAAGAAGTGTGCTGAATAATTTTAAGTATTCAATCTATCATACCAATAAAATGTGTAAAACTACAGTAAAAAATGAATTTATTTTACATTTTTATCTGTAAAAAAATCCTTTTTGCTTTATCATAAATCTGATAATTAGTTTTATCAAATAGTGCATAAGAAACAACCGAAATATATATATATATATATATATATATATATATATATATATATATATATATATATATATATATATATATATATATATATATATATATATATACGTAAATAAAGAAAAACATTTGAGTCAATTGAAGAATATGCATAAAACTTTTATAACTTTGAAGATCCCTATTCATTGAAAAAGCACAAACTGAGAAACATAACTTTTAAATTAAGTGGATTGTGG
Source organism: Maratus speculifer (assembly GCA_964019185.1). NCBI lineage: Eukaryota > Metazoa > Arthropoda > Arachnida > Araneae > Salticidae > Maratus > Maratus speculifer. The sequence goes on along the minus strand of OZ025295.1, from coordinate 39,131,805 downwards.
CATGTAAAAGGACAGCGATGAAATAAAATCGCTTTAATCTGCATTTCTAATACTCAGATCTTTTCGAAACTTCATCAGAATGTACTACGGGTAACAAAATATAATTTAAGCACAAAAAAAAAAAAAAAAAAAAAAAAAAAAAAAATACGAAATCGATATTTTTGTTATTTTTTGCCGAGTAAAGGTTACCGAGTCCCCTTAAGTTAGATTACGTGTATTCTGTCTGGCGTAAACGTGTAATATTGTTAAAAAAGTGGAAAGAAACCCGGCTTTATTAAAAAAATTACGAAGATATTTCTTGGATTTTAAGTTTTTACTTCATTTTATATTACAAATGAGTTGAAATTATCTATATTCATCCATTAAAAAAAAAAAAAAAAAAAAAAAAAAAAAAAAAAAAAAAAAAAAACGGACGGTTACACGAAACTTGTACTGCCAGTGCAATATTCACTGGTTTTTAACAAAAAATAACCATAAAATACAAAAAAATGCTCGTTTTTTTTTTGGATTTTTTTTTTTAGAATTTACCTAATTTTTCCCTTTAAAAAGCAAAGAATTGTAGTGGCGTCCGAATTGCCAATACAATCTCCGTAATACCGCCCATTTTTCAATATAGTGTTGTATAATAAAAAAAGCGTCCTGAACGTAAGCAGAATGTAAGCGTCCTAAACGTAAGCAGAATGTAAGCGTCCTGAACGTAAGCAGAATGTAAGCGTCCTGAACGTAAGCAGAATGTAAGCGTCCTGAACGCAGCAGAACGTAAAGCATTGTTCACGATGGAACAACATACGGAAAAATAAAATAAATTGATGAATAAATTGAAATAAATTAAAAAATGATGGCATTGAGCTCACAGGCTACGAATACTACATATAATTTGAATGAAATCTGATAAATCTGCATGAAAAACCCATTTATCTAAATTAAATCAGTCCGACGTACCCCCTTCCTTATACTTATCCAATGAACTCCCAAAACTGTTCATGATGATGCCCTCATTAGAATGATCCTATGTCTAAAATTTGAATGGAATCTGATAAATCTGTATTAAACTCATTTATCGAAATTAAGAGTGGGGCATTAGCCCCATTCTCCTTTTTATGCTTATCCAATAAACTCCTAAAACTAATCATGGCGGTGCTCTCACCAAAATTATCCTATATTTAAAATTTGAATTAAATCTGCATGAAACCGATTTATCGAAATTAAGAGTGGGGCATAAGCCCCCCTTTCCCCCTCTTTATACTTATCCAATGTACACCTAATAAAAATCATGGAGGCACTTAATCAGAATGATTCTATATCTAAATTTTGGACGAAAACTGATAATATTGCATGAAAAACCCATTTTTTGAAAATTAAGGGGAGGGGCATTAGCCCCCATTCCTCCTGTTATATGTATCGAATGAACTTCCAAAACTAATCAGGGAAGCGCCTTATCAGATTATACCTATACCCAAAATTTCAGGTGAATTGGATATTTTTATCATGAGTTATCACGTTATGCACGTACGTGCGCGCACACATACAGAACGGCCGGGCACATAAACTCTCAGATTTTGATAGCCTGTGAGCTAAAAAACTGAACTATAGCGACTCCTAGCGAAATGGATGAGTGAATACCGGGTGATTCTAAATGATTATCCCAAATTTGAAATGCTATTAAAAGAAAGTTTTTAAAAGTTAAACTGTTTTGTTCATTGCAATTGAAAAATAATAGTTGAACAATTAAATTTAATCTAGTTATAAATTTTCACGAACGATATCGATGTGGCATGACATAACAGTCTCACACATTTTTAGTATGTACGGTGTGACTCTTCGATATGCATATGCATGCCTTAAGTTCGTCAACGAATATACGTAACGTTCAAACAAACACATAATAAGGAAAAAAAAGAAAAGAAAAAACATGCTGAGAAAAGGCTTGATACATGAAGAAACTTTATAGACTGGAGACGTCTGCATAGACAATCACTTCATCGAGTTCGCGGAGGAATATTCTAGGATTACCGTATTTTCGGGTGTATAGTCCGCGGCTTATACAAGAAAAAACCTTCCAAAAAGCGGCTGCGGCTTATACACGGTGCGGGTTATACAAAGATTTTTTTTAAATTGGAAATCGCAATATTTTTTCTACAACTTTTAAACTTCAAAAAAAATTTAAAAAAAACATCAAAATTTGTAAATATTTTTCGCTATGTCGCGAAATTTAGAGAGCTCTCCCATGTTTGTAAAGGCTTTTTTCAGTTATTTCTGGGTTTGGAAGAATTGTCGCAACTATCGCCAAGTATTGCACCGATAGATCTGTAATAGCTACCGTATATACTCTCGTATAAGTCGTGAAATTTTAGACAAAAAAAAGAACTTCAAAGTAGGGGTTCGACTTATACGCGAGACCTAAAAGAAAAAAAAATCTATAAATCAAATATCAGAAAATTATTTGCTAATGAATCGGTGCTGCAGCACCTCATTGTGTTTGTAGAGTACAAAATCCAAAATCCGGAACCCTTCCAACCTCGACGATTCTGAATTTAAGATCATTTAAGATTTAGTTTATTTTTCAAAAAAAATTAATATACCCTACCCAGTTGCAAAGAACAAAAAAAAAAAAAAAAAAAAAAAAAAAACTGCGTGATTTATGTAATTTCTAAACGATTCAGAGCAGTCGATCTTTCCAAACCAATTCCAAGGAATCGTTCCTTTACAGAGTCGTTTCATTACAGAACGAGTTCAAGGAATCGAACTTTTCTGGAGTCGTTTAATTTTAGATAGAGTCCGTTGGAATCGTTTCTTTTCGGAGTTGGTACCTTAAACTGTTTCAACGAACAACAAAAAAAAAGTGCGTGATTTATGTCATTTCGGAACAATTCAGAGCAGTCGATCTTTTTCGAAACGATTCTGAGGAATCGTTCCTTTACAGAGTATTTTCATTTCGGTACGAGTTTAAGGAATCGAACTTTTCCGAATTAGTTTCATTTCATATAGAGTACGAAGAATCGTTCCTTTTCGTAGTTGGTGCATTTCGGACGGATTCCGAGGATTCGATCTTTTTGGGAACCAATGACTTAAGATACGTATACATTTTATGTCCGAAATTTTGAATTTATCACCAATTTTTATTTTTAATTTTCGGAAAAATTCAAAAAACATATCACGCTTGTTTAAAAAAAAAATGCTCGTAAACGCCGCATCGCTTAAAATTTTACTTTAAAACACGTAAATGTCGCGGCGTTTCTTCCGAAAATTACGGTACTGATAATCTTAATGTTTTTAGCCGAATTACTGTAGGTATTATGTATCACGAAAAAAATTGGTAAATTTGTGTTAAAAATCATGACTAATAGCTTCTAATTTCGAACCCTGATCGAAATATACGTTCGTAAATGGTGGAGAGCCCGCGGACTATACACCGATGCATCTCCGCGGGTTATACACGAACTTTTTTTACTGCACTGCTCGATTTAGGGGTGCGGGCTATACACAGGGTGCGGGCTATACACCCGAAAATACGGTAGTTAAATCTCGATCCGCATATTACAACACAATCGATCTCATCTTGGTGATCGAGTCATATCTTGGTGGAAAACATTTAAAAACACGATTTTGACACGGCAATACGGCGTAGAATACAAAGAAAACAGCGATGGCATGCACACATACCTCCGGCGCCGTTGCGGCGACGTACGTCCACCTTGCGGTCCTTTTTCCAAGCTTTTCTCCACCACACCCCAGCGGCGCCGCACACGCAATTCCGTTTCCTAAGTACCTTGTTGCCTACTGAGCGCTGCACACGTCCGGTAAAATACGTAAATACGGCAAGGATGGCGGAAGTAAAAATCGTTGATATTGAAATTTTCATTGGGGAGATTATCCATCGTTGCCGACGGTCTGATTCTTACTGCCGCAGCTGGAAAAATCGGACATGTGCATCACATGTTGCGGGCACGCAGCGGCGCCGGAACTTGAAAAAACCGGACGTGTGCACCGAGCCTAACTTTGAGCTTCCCTGCACCTCAAAGTATGAAAACATGGAGGAGAAAATCATAATGTTAAATCTATGAGTCAGCCGTTAAAATCAAGTTTATAGGTTTCTTCCATCAAGATGCGACTATGCAGACCGATTGCGTTGTAATATGTAAATAAAGGTTTAACTAATATTAGGTTATCAATCATGAACTCGATGAGATGATTTTCCGGGCTGCCGCTTCCCAGTCTAATAAACATACGTGAATTTTTTAATCGAATTAAAATACGTTAATATATTTAACATGGAAAACAATTATTCGTTATTCAAAACTAACTTTAAAAATCCATGACTTCCGAAAAAACATTTTATCTTTTAATATCTTCATTTAACTTTGATTAAGCTTATTTAAATTTTCAAGTTGCCGTCAAAAACCGTCAAAAATAATTTTTTTTTCATTAAAATTTCTAAAATATCATTCTATCTAAAATATATTTATCCATTCTATAGCTAATAATGTAAAAGAAAAAAATAAATAAATAAATAAATAAACCATTCCATCAAATAGTTTTTTCTTTTTAATCTTACCGAAAGTCGTCAAAAATCAGGTTTTGGGAAAACGCGACTTAAATTTGAAATTATATGGGTGCGGCTTTGAAAGCAATTGTTACAACAATGCCAAATGCGTTTTTTGCAGTGTGTTCAGAATTAATTAAATAATCAAAATAGATCGTAGAGAAAATCGATTTTTTTATAGTTTTCAAGCCGCCCTTAAGGAAGTGTATTTTAAGTATTATTGTTATCTTTATTACTTAAAAATTTTTATACAAATAGAAAATTCAAGGTGCCTTCATGAACATAAGCATTAGATACTTATTTATACCTCTTTTAAAATACATACTAAGCATGGACTTTTAATTGCCAAAAACTTTATTGGTTCATTCCTTGTAAAAGAACGTCTAATCAATGAATCCTGACTAAATTCTGAGAATTAGCAAGCAATATTGTTTAAAATGGTTATATCAATTGCAAAAAAGTACTTCCAAACCAAAACTCAAGATGAAAAATATCTTATCTCCTTTCCACTCATTTGAAATATATCATAACAAACTTCTTGAATATCCATAAAGTACCATGGTGGATGTTCTGAGTCTTAAATATTATTATAATATAAGTATTAGAATTATAAGTTTTAAGATAGTTTAAGCAAATAGCTTTCAAAGTTTTATTACTTTTAATCTTACTGATAAACTCCAACTTGTAAAGTTCTAATTTAAGTATGTTAGTGTGAGTTAGTAAACTTTAAGCAAGCTTGTTTTAGCATGTAATAAAGAATGATTTATGATATAAATCGACATTCAGCATATATTTTAATGTTATTTAGAGAAGCAGGAAAGCTTTAAATATCATTTTTACCTTCTTATACAATTCTAAAAATTTGCGTTTGAAATAGTATGAAATATTCCAAACTTCCAAACCATCAAAATGTATTCTAAAATAAGTACCATAGCTGAATTCATTGAAATGTTAAACAAGTAAATTTGGAATACTTTAAGTTTAATGACGATGATGGCAAATTTATTATACTGCGTAAAGTAGTTGAGAAAGGCATAAACATTATAAAATCTCTTTTTACGTCCTCAAAATGTAAGAAGATTTATAAATGGTAATGACATTATCTGACATAAATACAAATTTTCATGTTGCTAAATTGTATTCCAATTAAAAGAGAATTTTTAAGCATGCACACTTATAAACTTTTCATTACATATTGTACATTTCAAAAATAACGAAATTTAAGCTATCCTGATAAGTCCTTGAGACAAATTAAAATCTTTAAATAAATATTTATGCCTCTGTAAAATATTGCTAATATTGTTTGCAATACCAATAACTCTCAGTACAATAAAGCTTCTTCTCCCAGATATCAAATAAGATTCCAATGAAATCTGTTGGGCAATTTTCACCATTCACTTACATTTCAGAATTTTATTTTTATTTTTCAAAATTAATAATTTCTTTTAAAAATGGAGAGAGGTATTAAATTAAATGTTAAAGATACATGAAAAAAATTGGTTGTACACTTTGTCCTATTATGTAATATGTAAAAGCTATTTAAAGTTGGCTTGCCAGGCAAATTGTCAAGTCCATTACCATAAAAAATTACTGAAAATACTCAGCTTTAAATTGATTTCAATCAATCGGTTTAAATTTGATCAGTTTAAAACTAGCAAAAGCCATGCTTTGTTTGGATTCGCGAAGTATTATGCTATAAAATAAATATTTGAAAGTAATAATATATTTTTTAAATTACTTTTGCATCTTTATTAAGCAAAAATGTAATTTTATGTTTAGGCGCATTTTAATTTTAAAACGTATTTCAACCAAATTACAAAGAATTTCCTCAGATTGTTTATTTATGATATAAGACTGGTATAAATAAAAATATTTTCGAAGTAGAATTATACAAAATATTAATTAATTTTTATTTATTTACAATTCTTTTATTGCCACTTCTCAAAAACATAATATAATTCTTTTAAAATTCATAAATATCGTCTGCTTACATGATTTCACAAAATAAGAATAAACTGTGTATTTGAATTTTTAACACAGAAAAATACTTTTATAATTAAATGTTAATAAGAGAATTTTCACAAATTTTAATTCATTAAAAATATGCTATAATTTTTCTAAAAAAAAGTATTTTATAAATTTTATAAAAGAAATCATGAAGCTATACATAGTTAAAAGGAATGAGCATAGTTTGAAAATCCGAAAGCAGTTTTTGAAATATTTTGTCAGAATAATGAAAATGTATTTTATTTATTTATTTATTTAATGATGATTCTAGCTATAATTACTGACCCCATGATTTAAGTTTTTCTTCTGAAAACGTACGTGTTTCACTTTTTATTTGAAAAAATGCGTTCGTAACGGAAAAACATGTAAAATAAATTAATTAAAGTAATAATTTTTTGAAAAATATTTCTGTAAAAAAAATAATATTCTGCAAATCTGCAGATCATAATTTATATTTGTGTTTAATTTCAAGTCAAAATACTGTATAGTTTTTTTGTAAAGTGTACGACAAAATGTCATTTGAGTGGCCTAGTAGAGGATTCGCTTCGCTCATCCTAATTATTAAACTTCCTAAAATCAACTTACTTTGAAGTGTCTTATGTTTTAACTAATTTATTCTAACTAAAACTATGTTTTAACTAATGTCCTAAATTTCAAAACATGATATTTATCAATAATATTTAAATTAAATTGAAATAAGAGACAGTTTTAGCTACAAGTTTTTGATCACAAGAAATTATACTAGAACTTTTTGTTAATAATTACAGTATATATTCATATAAATTATTAAATTTTAAGGAAACTGCATATTTGTTTCTTAGTTGAATTAAATATAAAAGTAGAACGATGAAAAAATGATAATCATTAAAAAACGTGCTGTAACAGAATTGACATTTGGTAACGGATTTTTTAGCATTTAACAGCATTAACACCGATTTATTCTTTTCCGTTCATTTATCATTTCAACTAGCAAGCAATAATATATTTATTAGAGATGAACTACGCATTTTCTAAGTATAAGCGTAATAGATAAAGAAAAGAGAAAGTGAAAAATTTCTTTCTTTCAAGTGATTGAAATTTATAAAAATTTAAATTAAATACAAAAGAATATATCGCAAGACAGTTTCAATACTTAATGTCCTAAAAGGATTGATTTGAAAATAGAATTTTAAAGTCGATCGTAATGAAGATTGCTTTCAGACCTATAACTTTAACTAATTTAAAAATTTCTCAGCATTTTTTCATATATTGGGTTGGGGAAAAAGTAATTTCGTTTTTGCCCAATATATAGCTTTAAAGTTTCATATCTCAAGTAATAATTACTCAATAAAGCCATACTATACAGCGGTTGAAAGGTAACAGTCTCTAAAAAATTCTAGATATATAGGTAGCGTCATCTGTTTAATCAGTCAAACGTTATTGCGTTTTAAAAATAAGAGATTCCAGAAGAACATTTTCGTCACATTTTAGTTTTTAAGCTATTGCATAGCTTTTATCGCGGGCTTTGAGCGCGGTGACCGAATCCAAAAATTCCGTAACGAGAAATATCCTAACACGTCCGTAACGAAAAAACCTAACACCCGGCTACCGTCGTTTCACTTCGGCAGACTTCGGCATGGTATCCTTCGGTAGACTTCGGCATGGTATCCTTCGGTAGACTTCGGCAGACATTGACGCGGTATTTTTCAGATATTTAGAGGATATCAAATCTCAAACTTATGTATCTTATTTCAGTTACTATAAATCTATAGTTTCAATAATAAAAATTCCTGATAGAATGTGTATAGAAAAGAATCCTCTTAAGATAAAACAAGGTAGGATAATGTAGCTTTTGGTGAGTGGAGATCCGCCCAATGGTGAGGATCGAAAAATTTAAATGCTTATAACTCGCGATCTAATTTTCGTAGCGCGGCCAAATTTTGTTTGGTTATTTATTATGAGACAGTGTTAATTTTTGGTGACAGGAGACCCCCACGGTTAGAGTCGAAAAAGTTAAAATGCTTATAACTCGCGGTCTAATTTTCGTAGCACGGCCAAATTTTGTTTGGTAATTTATTATGAGACAGTGTTAATTTTTGGTGAAAGGAGACCCCCCACGGTGAGGATCGAAAAATTTAAAATGCTTATAACTCGCGATCTAATTTTCGTATCGCGGCCAAATTTTGTTTGGTAATTTATTATGAGACAGTGTTAATTTTTGGTGAAAGGAGACCCCCCCCCCATGGTGAGGGTCGAAAATTTTAAAATGCTTATAAATCGCGATCTAATTTTCGTAGCGCGGCCAAATTTTGTTTGGTAATTTACTATGAGACAGTGTTACTTTTGGTGACAGGAGACCCCCCACGGGGAGGGTCAAAAATTTAAAATGCTTATAACTCGCAATCTAATTTTTGTAGCGCGGCCAAATTTTGTTTGGTAATTTATTATGAGACTGTGTTAATATTTAGTGACAGGAGATCCCCCATGGAGAGGACCGAAAATTTTAAAATGCTTATAACTCGCGATCTAATTTTCGTATCGCGGCCAAATTTTGTTTGGTAATTTATTATGAGACAGTGTTAATTTTTGGTGAAAGGAGACCTCCCCATGGTGAGGGTCGAAAATTTTAAAATGCTTATAAATCGCGATCTAATTTTCGTAGCGCGGCCAAATTTTGTTTGGTAATTTTCTATGAGACAGTGTTACTTTTGGTGACAGGAGACCCCCCACGGTGAGGGTCAAAAATTTAAAATGCTTATAACTCGCAATCTAATTTTTGTAGCGCGGCCAAATTTTGTTTGGTAATTTATTATGAGACTGTGTTAATATTTAGTGACAGGAGATCCCCCATGGAGAGGGCCGAAAATTTTAAAATGCTTATAACTCGCGATCTAATTTTCGTAGTGCGGCCGAATTTTGTTTGGTAATTTACTATGAGACAGTCTTACTTTTGGTGACAGGAGACCCCCCACGGTGAGGGTGGAAAAATTTAAAATGCTTATAACTCGCGATCTAATTTTCGTAGCGCGGCCAAATTTTGATTGGTAATTTATTATGAGACAGTGTTACTTTTGGTAACAGCAGATCCCCCCATGGTGAGGTTCGGAAAATTTAAAATGCTTATAACTCGCGATCTAATTTTCGTAGCGCGGCCATATTTTGTTTGTAATTTATTAAGGTATTGCATAGCTTTTATCGCGGGCTTTGAGCACGACGAAAGAATCTAGAAATTCTGTAACGAGAAAAAAAAACTATCACTCCGGCTAACGTCGCTTCAATGTTAAAACTGTTGTTAGCTTTCGTTTTTTCAAAACTAAAATCTAAAACAAAATCACTTCACCTTTTTCATTTACGTATAAAAAACATTTCATATTTATTTACTTAGAATAGGTGTCACAAATCAAAATTAAATTAAAAAGTTGACATGTTTCGGATCATTCATAAGAACCGTATTCATAACACATAAAATCAGTAGAAAACTAAATGACACTGGATATAAATATAATTTAAAAACCCAAAACCAGAATTACTTAATAAATATTTAAAGGGTGAGTCTAATAGGGGGAGCCGCGGTGGCATTGGATATTCACGATCATAGAGGACGCAATATTTTGTGTTTTGGGTTTTTAAATTACCTTTATATCCAGTGTAATTTAGTTTTTCTACTTTTATTAATATTAATTTTATACATATTAAATTTAATATATGATCAAAATTTATTATATTTATATGCCGCGGTGGCAATGGCTATTCACGATCATAGGGGGCGCAATGTTTTGTGTTTTGGGTTTTTAAATTATATTTATATCCAGTGTCATTTAGTTTTCTACTGATTTTATGTGTTATGAATACTGTTCTTATGAATGAACCGAAACATGTCAACATTTTAATTTAATTTTTATTTGTGACACCTATTCTAAGTAAATAAATATGAAATGTTTTTATACGTAACGTTGCTTCAGTTTGGCAGACTTTGGCACGGTATCCTTCCGTAGACTTCAGCAGATATTGACGCGGTATTTTTCAGATATTTTGAGAATATCAAGTCTTAAACTTGTTTTTTATTTCAGCTACCATAAACTATAGCTTCAATGATAAAAATTCCTGATTAACCTACATGTATTGTAAGATAATAAAAATATTTTAAACGATATTAACTTCTCATTTGTTCAATACAAGAAAAAAAAATTGTTATCGGTCATCACGCTCAAAATGTTTAAATTGAATTAATATCAAAGACAAAATAAATAAATAATTATAATTGCATAAGTTGATAAAAAATGCTAAGCAATAGCTTAACCGCGGCAGTCCTCGAGTGCCACACGTACTTTTTACTTCCAAAAAGGGAAAAATGCGGCGCAGGCTCATTGAAAATCGTGTGTCATTTATGGGGGTCAGTGCTTAAGTAAACGACAAAGTCAGAATTGGTTTGCTCGTTTTCATTCCGGAAATTTCGATGTTAAAGAGGAATCTTTCTCTGGCCGGCCAATCGATGAATTAGTCGATGGAACTTAAAAGAAAATCGAGGTAGACTGACATATTTCTACCCATGACATTGCTACGGAACTAAACATCGACCATAAAACACTTTTGAACCATTTACATAAAATTGGATACCAAAAGATACTCCATACTTGGGTTACCCATGAACTTGCAGTGAAAAATTTAATGGACACAGCTTCCATTTGTAAATTGCTATTAAAATGGAATGAAATCGAGCCATTTTTGAAACAAATGATTACGGGGGATGAATAATGAATCATGTACGACAACAATTTGCGAAAAAGATCGTGCTCGAAGCTTCACAAACGGTGGCAAAGCCCGGATTAACGCCAAGGAAGGTGATTCTGAGTGTTTGGTGAGATTGTAAAGGAATTGTCCATCATAAACTGCTCGAACCTGGCCAAACCATTAATTCAACTATCTATTGTGAACAACTAAAGTAATTGAAGCAGGTGATTAAAAAAACCCTGCTAAAATTTATCAATAGGAAAGGCGTTGTCTTTCATCACGACAATGCTAAACCACACACATATTTAATCATTTGGCAAAAACTGAGAGAGGTAGAAGGTTTTGATGCACCCACCGTATAGTTCGGACCAGGATCCGACCGATTATCATTTGTTCCGCTCTCTGCGGAACTCTCTTAATGGTGTTAAGCTGGCTTCAAAAGAGGCTTAAAAAATCACCTTGTTCAGTTTTTTGCCCAGAACTCTCAGAAGTTTTACTGTGACAGAATTATGATTTTACCAGAAAATGGCAAAATGTCATCGAACAAAACAGCACATATGTTATTGATTAGCTTTTTTTAATTTATATAAATAAATTCAGTTTGAAAAATACGAAAAAAAGCGAAATTACTTTTTTCCCAACCCGATATTTTCTAATATTTTTTTTTAATATTTTTAATATTAAAAACTTTAATTCTTCTTTATTTTTTTTTTTTTTACTTAGATTTAACTATTTTTCAATACAAAAAATTGGCTGCTCAATATTTTTACTCAAAATTTCAAAAGGTATAATTGCAATATTTTTTATTTATTTAAGTTTCTTATATTTTTTTAGTATTAAAAGTTATAAATCTCCTATTTTTTTTCAAATGTCAAAAGATACATTTTCATACTTTTATCGCTTTTTTCTAATAGTTTTCAATATAAAAAATGGCTGCTCTATATTTGCATTACAAATTTTAAAAAGTATATTAAATATGTACTTATAGCTACTTCTATGTGCCTTCAAGTAAAGTGAAAAAAATGCTGCTCTGTATTCTTTTTTACAAATTCCAAGATATGTATTTACAAAAACTTCGTCCTATTTCTTATAAAATGCAATATAAACATTTTTGGGTGTTCTATGGTTATGTTACAAATTACAGCTATTACATTTACAGTAACAAGACTTTTTAAAAATGCAAAGCAAAGAAAAATTTAGCCGTTCTATGTTTAGAGAATGTACACATTTAAAACCGCGTCATCATATTTGATGCATTAAATTTGCAATACATACAATTTTGACTGTTCTAAATATATATATATATATTAAAAGCTCGAAAAAGAGGTATAATTATAATTCCTTCTTCATATTTTTTGACAAAATACAATACGATAAAATGACTATTCTACTATATGCCTTTTTTAAGGTAATTTTATTTTTAAGAAATGGAGGGGGAGGAACTTATTTTAAATAATTTTTACTATTTAGTTATTATTTATTATTCGAGTAACTGAATACCATTTTAAATTAAATTTCCCTTAAAAGAATTCACAAAGTAACTGAAAAAAGAAAAAGTAATTCGGCTTTCTTTTACATTTTAAATAAACAATTTTATTTTAATTTTTTGACTTATTTAAGTGGATCAGTTAAATTTTTTTTTCTCTCCAGCTAAAAAATAAATTAATACATAAAACAATACGTATTTAATAAAAAAAATAGAATGTATAATGGAAAGTCACAAAGTAACTCAGAAAAAATAATAACAAAATAATTTAACGTCATAATCACTTGGAAACAATTTTTGACATAATCTCCAGCAGTATCGATGCATTTATTTTATCGTATTATCAGAGTCCTTATTCGAGCTGCACTCCAACAGTGATCGAGAGAGAGGTTCTGCCCTCAAAACTGGCAGACGAGAGGTGCTGGGTTCAAACACAATTGCCCGTCAGCCTAATCTTTTGCAGTTTTCCGTGGTTTTCTTCGAACCCTGGATATTTAATCATCTTAAAGCCAACCAACCAATTACAGTTGCATAAAATTCTTTGGGTTGCTATGTCATCCACATTAGGACTCATGATGAACGTCTTCGTCATCTGCAATATTGTGTTCTAAAATTTCTCCACCCAATTGTACACTGCTTTATATGGTAAGCTCTTATATTCATAAGCAGGTAACATTTCTTTCTGATTATTTTATTTCATTTCGCCCACAAAAGTCGGAACACAGCACGCTGCTCTTCTATTACAATCATTCTGCACCATCGCTATTTGTGAAACTGTATTACATATGTGTGTGAATGTTACCCACTATATGAATTAAATATCATAAAGCTGTATGGTGCTGTCATCTATCAACATTCTTTGGAGATTTGGATCTCTGACAATACTATTTTAAATCATGCCATGTACATTTGTGACTTATTTAATGACTTATTCTCGTAAAATTATATATATATATATAGAGTGTCCCAGAAATAATGGAACAATTTTTAAGTAGAGGTAGAGGTCATCACAATTATTCAGATTTACATTGCAACTCATGGTCGGAAACACTTTCCTGGCGCAGTAGTGACGACACAAAACACATGAAAGAAAGACACGAACAGGGAGAGTAAACATGTTTTTTATTCTTAGCGCTACAAAATACCTGGATAACACTGAAAAAATGTGAGGGACTAGTTGTACGCATCGTTGCAGCTGCTGGGGAAGTTCTGGATATTCCTGGTGTTTTCTGTCGAACATTAGATCTTCCATTCACCGAAGATGCGTCTGCATGCATCAGGGTCCAACGTCGTAATTTCAAACACCTACTTTGATAATAATAGATGTTTTTTAATGTTCTTGTTTCTTATTTTTTTGCTGTACTAATGATAATAAAGACATTTTCTCTTCTTATTCGTGTCCTGTCCTTCTTGCGTTTTGTGTCATCACTACCACGCCAAGAAAGCGTTTCCGACCATGGGTTGCTATGTAAAACTGAATATTTGTGATGACCTCTACCTCCCCTTAAAGTTTGTTTCACTATTTCTGGGACACTCTGTATATGTATATCTATGAATTCATACTTTTTTTAGCATTCTCTAGTCCGGGTATTTTAATCGGATGTGAGAAAATAGCACAGAAACGCGCTGTTAGGGTACTCGGGGTTCGAACTTTGTGCCATACATTGACATTTTTCCGAGTGTCAACAGCGTATAAAAAGAAAAAAACAAACCTCAAAATTTAGACAAAAATAAATCATTAAAACTATAATTTTAAATATAGTACAATTCATTAAGAAACGCATCTGTCGTTAAAAAGCGCAATCGTTAAAAGCATGAAGAAAAGTGTTCGTTTTAAAAAAAGAACAAGTTGGAAATTGAACGTGAAGCGTAGAAATTGGAGTGCGTTCGTACGATAACGAAGTTTTTAAAATATACAGATCTTGCTGTTATAGTAGACAGTACTTCGGATGCAGTATAGTGGTCGAAATCTTTTTTGTAATCCTGTAAATATACAGGAAGAAACTTTTATTACACCTCATTAGCAACGTATATCATATTCATAAAATGTGAAAATAGTTTAATTAAAACACGTATATAGTGGAAAACTTTTGTGTGGTCCTGTAATTTAATAATAAATATTCTTTGCATCACAGATTGTACAGAATGTATATTTTAGTATATATATGTACTTCATAGGTTCATGTCAATTCTATTATATTCGAAAGAATTTAACATCATTAAAATGTACTTGACACTATTTTTTCCTATTGATCGTAATGTATTTTTGATTGAACCTCTAATTAAACTATACATCCGATTTTCCTAAAATTTAAAATGATTCGACAAAATTACGCTAACATTATTTATTTTAAATATCGTTCAATTTGGTTGGACAGTTTTTGTTTGTTATATGCAGGAAGACAGACAGACAGACGGACGGACAGACGGACGGACAGACAGACTGAACGTCGAATACGTGCTAGCTATTTATATAATTACGGACGCGCTTAAAGTTATTCAGATCTTGATGTAATAGTAAGGGGAACTGGGGTATATTGATACTTGGGGCACATTGATACAGCCCCTGTACAGCACATAAGGTTATTACAGGAAGTTTCACAACAGCTCCAAAAGGTAATACTAGTGAAATTAACTACACACAGAAAGTTTTGGAATGATTCAATAGTTTGATGAAATTGGATGGGTGATTAATTGTTTTTGCAGGTCAAAAGTAAATTTGAGTCGTACCATTGGAATGGTATTATACAACTGTTCTAGAATTTTCAACAGAAAAGAATACCCTCCCTAACAGTAATGCTACTCTTTATCAGTTCCTCATTCTTTATTTTTAGATAAATTATGAAGTGTTGGATTTGCGACTCATTTTATTCAAAATGGCTGTATGGGGCACATTGATACAGTCTTTGTCGGGGCACATTGATACAACCTAAATCCTTTTCTAGTTCATTTTTTCATTACCTTTTATTTTTTTTTTTTACCATACACTCCTTAATTCAACCATTTTTCGTCAAAAATTTCTATTATAAGTTTTTATTGAAGTGAAATAGCTCTAATTTCTTTATATTAGAACATTTTATAGTATTTTTGCAAACAGAAGACGTACAAACTTACACAATATCTAGTGCTAGTAGAATTAACAAAAGATATGGACGGCAGCCTGGTAAATCTCAAATTTATATCGATTCTTCAGAGAAAAAAGTATTATCGACATGAGAAATGATAAGAAGAGAAACAATCTGCAGAACAGTACAGGATAATTATATTATAAACATAATTTTTAATATAATTATCCTTTATTTTCTGTTTGTAAATCGATTTATAAACAGAAAACCTGGTAATTCTTTCACCTTTCCTAAGAAAGAAGATAATTCTGGGGTTAAAGTGCCACCTTACGACAAAGTTACCACAGCCAACAAACAGAAAGGAATAGCCAGAACATCAAGTCATTATACATTTCATTTTCATTGCTTTAATATCGCTTACAAATAAATTGTGTTCGATTTTAGTGTCTATAAATATATATAAAATGGTTTGCTAACTATTTTTCTATGAAAAATATGTATTGGTGTTATTTTTTTTTCCAATTTTCCCAGATATGTCAAAGTGTATCAATCTGCCCCGGGGATGGGGCACATTGATACAAATTACTTTTTTTGATTTTTTTAAAATTACATGCAAAAATAATATACAAAACAACGATTGTACATTTTTATAACACACTACACAGGTTTGCTGACACCACATAGAAAAATAACTTGAAAATTCTGCTTTCTAAACACCAATTTTTTTTTTTTTTTGAGAAAAGCTGCATTAATGTCTCCCAGTTCCCCATACACAGTATTTTGGATACAGTATAGTTGCAAAATATTTTGCGTGTCCGTGTAAATACTATATGTTTTCTTTTATACAGGAAATAACTTTTAGTATTCCTCAGCAACGTATATGAATCTCTTAAAATCTTAAATAGTTAATTACAATTAAAATGCGCACCAAACAATGCTCTCTCTATGCCATTATGTAATTGAGTACTTTTGTGTAGACTTGTAAACCAATAACAAATGTTCTTTGCGCCACAGATTGTGCAAAATATATATTATAATATGTACTTCATAAATGCATATCTATTTTATTATGTTCGAATGAGTATAACACCATTCAAATGTATTTAAAAAAAAATTTCCGATTGACCGCAAAGTAACGAAATAATTTTGATTGTCTCTGTGATTGATATAAGCATCCGTTTATCATAAAATTTTAAATGACTCGACAAAATTATGTAATAAATATATATTTTAAATTTCAAACGATTAAAATGCATTTGAAACTTTTTTCCCCATTGACCGTAATGTAACTGAATACTTTTTATTATCCTTGTAATACATCTTTGCATCCGATTTTCATAAATTTTGAAATGATTCGAAAAATTATGTAATAATTCTATATTTTAAATTTCAAACGATTCGGTTGGGTAGTTATTGCGTTGTTATATGCGGACTGACGGACGGACTGAACAACAACTATAGGTGCAACGTATTTATAATTACGAACGCACCTAAAAAGAGAGAGAGAGAAAGTTCATCACAGTTTTCTTACTTTTTTCCTATTTTTCATTGAACTTCGTCGTCATAGTTTCAGATAAAACAGTTTAGTAAACACGAACTGGGGGAATTAGACACAAACTCGGAATCTATAGACATGTCATGTTCATATAGTCTTTTTAACAGTGTATGCATCGACGTTATTTTGAAGTAAGATTAATATAACTTCAAAAATTAATTTAGTATATTGGTTAATAGTAATGCAGTTTAATATTTGTTATAGATACTTTATGTTGTTCCAAAAGCATTATTGGTTTAAAAAAAAATGAAAATATTTTTTAAAAGATGTTTTTGTTTTCATTTGCATTTTTTTCAGATTTCTTGAAATTGAAGAATGAGCAGGGGGAAGGGGGGTTACTTAGGCAAAATTTATATATTTCCGTGCTAAGAGCATTGCCTTTATACATTTCCAAATTATATAAAATACTATAAACAATATTGTAACAAATATCCGTAGCTTCCCCACTAAAAATAATCTTAAGATTATCTGAAGAAATTGCCACTTTCTACAGAATTTCTACAGAAATTTGAAGAAAATTTGCAGACTTCGCTTTATCTTTAAAATATCTGCAGAATTTTTAAAAATATTCGTAAAAATATCTTCAAAATAGGCCAATAACTTTCGGATTTCTCACAGATTTTGGGCCAAAAAGCTATAGATTTTCTACAGATTTTTTTTTAGTGGGGTTCACTTGCATTCCGACTGAATATTCTGGATGCTATATTGTGCGTGTAAATAAGAGGAACTGTGTTTTTGAGATTACAAACCAAGGAAGGCGCGGGAAGAGGAGAAAGAAAAGAAGAAAATTGAATGTTTTTAAAGAATACGATGGCTGGTATTTTTAGCGCAGGTCTTCTTTCGACGAATTAACCCTTCGGACTCCTGCGTCTCTTACACAAATTTTATTTGATTAGCACCACTTTTTCAAAAGAACTTTCCTTGAAGTAGACAATTTCAAAAATTCTCTGATTAAATAAGGAAAATTTTATTTTCTTTTATTACGGATTTCAAAAACAAATTTTGGAAGGAAAGATCATGTCTTCGCAGCGGAGACAACGGTGAGCCAAGTGTTAAAATAGAAGATTTAAAAAGATCTTTAAAATCTGTAGATTATTTAAAGGCGTAATATTATAAGCTAAATATTACCGTGTCTAAGCTAAATGTTTATTACAGACCCATAATTATTTGTATCTTCGTCTGTATGTGTCTATTCATCTTTAATCAATGTAGTGTTCGTCTTTAAAAGGAGTTATAATGTTGACCTTATAATATTTTAAAGATTTGAATGTAGTTATAACCATTGCGGAAAATCCCTATATATTCAATTTTAATTAATTAATATTTTAATTAATTAATATTTTAATTAATTAATATTTTAATTAATTAATATTTTAATTTGGAAAATTCTCCTAAAATTTATATAACGATTATGTAAAATCTTCTAATGTAGCTTTAAAAAACTCAAAAAAGAAAAAAAAATTCCTTAGAAGCAGAAATGAATCTATAATTTAAATCTTTAATCTAAAATCTCCATGAATTTATAATTTGGCATATAACGGGTTAAAAAAAAAAAAAAAAAAAAAATCAAGAATTTTTTTTCCATACAGGGATGAAAATTATAGATGGCTAAGTATCTAATATCAGATGATAACGAAGAACATTATCCTCATTTTCGTGAAAAAAATGTGTATTTTTTTTCGAATGGCGAAAATTTAAAAATCATATAGAAGACTCACTTTTTTGTCCAACATTATAAACATCAGATATCAAAACATTCCATATTGTCCGACCATTCCATAATATCCGAACTTCCTATGTATCGTAGATTGTAAAACCAATTTATCTTTGGTGGATAAGGTTGTATAAAAAAATACAATAAAGTAAATGAATAAAAGACATTCAAAACAATTCCTAAACATCACAATAAGATTAAAACGATTCTTTTCATCACTTTAAAATGCATTTTCAGGTACCTCATTAAAAAGAATCTCACAATTAAAATATGTCAATGTCTGTAACTACAAAATACTTTTCAGAGCATTATGTGACCTGTCTTTTTCCACTTGGAGCCAGATTTTCATATTTCTATGTGAGATAGATTTGTTGAGCTTAGTTCTATAATCACACATAGATACATCTTTATATTATTTTTATAAATATGGAATTGGTAAAACATTTTCAAGGATAATTATAAGTAAAAGTTACATCAGATAAGAAAAGTTTCTTTAAAATCAATCAAAAATATAATGAAATATTTTAAAAATTTAATGTTTCTTACTCGATGATTTAGAATATTTTTATTTAACGAAAGTTCTATTTTAACTATTTCAGATTCGATTTTTTTTCGAAAAAACTTTTGAATTACTAACATTAAAATTAGCTATCCGAATATATCAATTAGAGTTTAACGAATAAGTCATTATCTAAAACAGAACGAATGTTGTTGTTTCACGCACTATTCAATTCATATTCATGTGACAATACGACTAAAAAACAGATTTTGAAGATGCGTAGAAAATATTGTATTACAACAAGACTTTACTGATATTATAATTTTCTAATACTTTTTGCGCTTTATTACACGCAATTTCTTCAGAAAAGTGACCTTTATTTTAAATTTAAAGAGTGAAATATGTATTTAAAATAAAAAAATCGCAAACGGTGCAAAAAGAATTAAGCAAAAATAAAATTAATTTAATAATCTTTAATACGAAGACATAAAGAAAAAATCCTTATTCTAATGCATTTTCATTCGAATGACTTTATCTTTTCTGAAGTTAAATTTACTGCAAAGAATTAAGTAAAAATTCCGGAGAACACAAAATAATCCAGATTTCCATTGAATTTAAGTAATCTAAATTTTAATTTTTTTAAATATTTGAGAGTACAGGTAAAATATTTCTCCCTCAAGCTTAAAAATTTCTTTCGCATAAAACAAATATAGAACGATATTTTCTTTTCATTCTTTTAAGACAGAGTATTTCAACCTCAGAAAATGTTTTGAAAATAAAATTAAAACATACTCGATAAAAATCTTTGATGTTTGTTATCCTCATCTTTAAAATTTCTTTTAAATTAAAATATAAAACAATTATTTATTCTATGGAATTTTTATTTAATTTAATAATCTTTAATACTGAAACATAAAGAAAGAATCCTTATTTGACTGTCATTCGAATGAATGTATTTCTTTTTCTAATTAAATTTACTGTAAAGGATTAAATAAAAAATCCAGACAATACAAAATAATCCAGCTTTCAATTAAATTTAACTAATCTAAATTTTCATTTTTAAAAAAATTATTTGCATGCATAGGTTAGATTCGTTTTCCTTTCAGTAAAAATTACTTTTGGACAAAATAAATATAGATCGATATTTTCTTTTCATTCATTTAAAAAGTATTATTATATTTACTTAAAATATTTTCGAAATCAAAGTAAAATATACTCGATAAAAATCTTTGATGTTTGTTAGATTCTGCTTAAAATTACAGGTAATAAAATAGAACTTCTTCACAGAATTGAATTACATTTATTTTTGCTTTCTTCAAAACATCGCGAATAATTAAGAAAAAATACATCCGTCACATTATTATTATTATTATTATTATTATTATTATTATTATTATTATTATTATCAATCAATAAATTAGAACAAAATCATTTTTCTTATAACATTTATAAAAGTAAAGGCTGTTTTTCATTAGTTAGCACATAAAAAAAAGTATTTTCATTCGATGGAATATATGTCTGTTTGTAATTAAATTTACTATAAAGAATTAAATAAAAAACCCGAAGAGCACAAACTAATCCAGAATTCAATTGAATTTAAATAAACTAAATTTTCATTTTTTTTAATTATTTGTGTGCATGAGTTAAATTCGTTTTCCCTCCAGCTAAAAAAATTACTTTTGCATAAAATAAATATAGATCAATATTTTCTTTTTATTCATTTAAGACGGAATATTATTTTTACTTAAAATCTTTTCCAAATAGAATTAAAACGTACTCGATAAAAACTTTGATGTTTTTTATCTAAAATTAAGTAGGATTTGATTAGAATTACAGGTAATGAAAGAGAAATGCTTCACTAAATAGAATATTTCATTTGCTTTCGTCAAAATACAGTTAAATTTTAGTAAAATAAGCTGTTTTATAAGAATTATTTTTATTTAATTTTTTGTTCCGCCCCCATATGTTACAGTATTATTCAAAATTGAAGAAATAGTTTCAAAGTCCTCTTAAGACTAGCCATCCAAATAGATTAATCAGAGTTTAACCAGTATTTCACTGCCTGAAACATAAAAATTGTTATTATTTTGCGTGCTATTCAATTTCTATCCCTATGGCAATAGTCTAATTTTCGGAGATGTTTATTAGAAAATATTATATTACAAAAAGATTTACTTGATATTACAACTTTCTGATACTTTTTTCACTTTATTACACCTGATTCTTTTAGGAAAGCAATTTTTATTTTAAATTTATAGAGTGAAATATGTATTTAAAATACAACAATCACAAACGGTACAAAGAGAATTAAGAAAATATTTATTTTACTATCATTATAATGATAACAATCTATGAGTTAGAATAAAATATTTTTTAAAGTATTTGTTATAAAATTAAAGGCTGTATTTCATTGGTTTGCACTCTAAATATAAAAAAAGAAACGTTCGAATGAATGGATTCGTTTTTGTAATTATATTTACTAAAAAGGATTAAATAAAAAATCCGGCTTTCAATAGAATTTAAACGCACTAAATTTTCATTTTTTAAAATAAATTGCGTGCATAGGTTAAATTCGTTTTCCCTCCAGCTAAACAAAATATTTTCGCAGGAAATAAACATAGATCAATATTCTATTTTCGTTCATTTAAGACGTGTATTACATTTACTTAAATCCTTTTTCAAATAAAATTAAAACGTACTCGATAAAAAGTTTTGATGTTTGTTATTTAAAACTAAGTTAGATTTTGCTTACAATTACAGGTAATAAAAGAGAAACTCTTCACAGAATTCAATTTTATTTATTTTTGCGTTCGTCAAAGTACAATTAAATTTTGCTAAAATTGGCTGTTCTACATTTTTTAAAATTTAATTTTCAGTATTCAGTATTGTACCACCCCATATTTTAGAATATTATTCAAAATTGAAGAAATGGTTTTAACACTAGAACCGCGGAGCGGGTCAATTTGACCCGAGATCGAAAAGGATATATAAATTTGCCAAATGCTTAATTTGCTTAGTTAAATGATTATATTTTCTTATAATAATCAATATTTCTTAGTATTTACATTATATTTTATACATAAAATCAGCAGAAATCATCTACATATCATAAAATGCTATCATTTAAAATTACATTTCATTAAGTATGATTAAAATATACTGAAAAAATATTGAACATACATTTTAAATATAAACTTGGACATATTAATAAAAATATATTTTCCCATTCAAATAAGTTTAAATGTAAAATTTAAGACTAATTTTAAAAAAATACACGATACTTACTAGTTTTACTGATTTATCCAATCCAATTTATTGTATGTATTCCTTGAAAAGCATGGATAAAGATTTTGCATTTCTTTCAAAGACGTGTGGGTGCATTATATTTTGAACAATTACGTTTAGTATTATTTTCATATTTTGTGACGGTATACTCATGCTGGGTGTCATTTGTCACGTTATATGCAGACATACTCATTAATTTAGGTTAAAACAACACAGTTTATTAAAATGATAAGGGCTAAAGGAAAGTGGAGCCAGTCTATAATTTCACTCACTGAGAACACTATGAAAAGCTAAATCATACTCACAGGCGTCGGTCTAGCTCAGTCGGGGCACCGTCTAGCACTTGACACTATTTCCTGGCTGATCTACTAAACAAATCTTAATTTCACAGCCCGTGGCTGTGGATATTTCTTTATTTCTCAAATAATCAAAACTAAACTTTCTTACCAAGGTCGAACCTTTAATCCACTATCTGAACTTCTTTCCGCTTTACTGGAGGCCGTAGCTATTCTCTAATCGTCAGCACCTTAATAAACAATCATCAACTTCGTTGTCCAATGACGCTGGCTGCTGGCTAAGGCCAGAAACACACAGAGGCTGGCTGCTGGCTAAGGCCAGAAACACACACACCACAAACTCACACCCAAGCTTTTATACGCGACAAACTGAGATACTTCTCATTAACATAATACTAATAACCGCGAGCTAACTGCGGAATTCGAAAGAGCACACACACTCTAGAAAGTTAAAGTAAAAGAGAGGATAGATGTCACTTTTACGCCTACAAAATGTTAAATTATTGACGTCACGATCTCAGAAACACTAGAGTGCCTTTATGACTAAAGGTCACTCCCTCACAACCCCCCCTCGAACTCCGCAGAGAAAAAGGGCTGGGCTAAATGCATGCCCAGAACTTTTTCTTGTTATAAATTTAGAGCCGTAATAAAACACAGTGATGGGTGAAATTTAACGCCGAAACATAACTTTTAAAATATTAACTTTAACCCATCACAACCAAAAAAAACTCAGTTTGCCTCAAATAATCACATATCCAATCCAACCATTCTTCTATCTTACAAATAGCCTCCGTAAAACTTCCAAAAACTCGTAAAACTTTCAAAACTAATTACTTCTTCTCTCAAAACAACCCACTCCACTGGGAGTGCTAAAATTTCTCAAAACTCTAACCTTCCGAAATTTTCCTCAATATTGCAATGCAACTATAACTTTACCCAAAAATTTCTCCCTAACTTTTAATATACTAGAATTCGCACCAAGTCCAAAAAACCCAATGCGCAAAAACTTTCCTCATCCAAATTCCGACTTCATCTAAAATTACATTTACTTCATACTAAAATAACTCTGCTACTACGTAATACCTACATCCCCATTAGCCAATGAACTAACTCCCAAACTTCTTCAGACTTAACTCCACTTGAACAATAATTGGGGCACATACGTACAGCGGCATATCGCTGTGCTTATGCAACAATCAAAAAAATATCAAAAATTTACAAAATGACGTCATCAATCTCTTCATCTGTATTAACTAAAAGAAAAATAGCAGAATCAATACATAACAAAAGGTATACTTCCCTGCAAGAAAATCACATTAACATTCAATTTTAATACAATACAATTTCAAATTCAAATGCAGCTTAAAACTTCGCAACTTGCGGAAACCATTCCCAACTAAAGTACAAAACGCAACTCATAAAACACGAACGATAAGAAGAAAGTTAATTCATTAAATGTTAGTATCAGAGATAGAAACGCGTGTCAAGGACTTCTTGACCGCAAAACACGTGCACGCCTGAACCGCGGCGCGTGTACAAAATAACCCAAATTACTATCTGTACTTTCTGAAAATTTAAACATACATTAACATACATTTTATAACACATGAACAATATAACAATATAATAACATTTTAAACAAATAATATAACAATTTAACAATAGATCCAGAATTTTTAAAAGCAGTTAAGACCAAAATTCCAACATACATAAAACTAACAATTTTGCAAACAAATTTTGAACACAATTAAGCACTAAACGTGAGTCCGTCAAAAAAATTCCAAAAATGGCCAAAAGTACCAAACAGTCTTTCTGCTTTCTATTCCTTCACATTGCTACCACATATATGCACTCTAATAGAAATTTAATAAAGAACATTATCACCCAATCATAGAGACGATTCGCTGCTGGCAGGCTTCATACTGCAAGATGGCTTTCTCCTCCTGTCCCAAAAGGCTTGTACGAAGGATCTCTCGTCATCAGAACTGTACGGTGACGCCACAGTTGACTGTCGTGCCTGGAGCCTGGTTCTGAATGGATGCCGTGGAATACTCGTAGGTTCCACTCGACGACTCTGCTCTGGCCGGTTCGCTGGGTTCACTCCATGGCGAGGTTCACACTGTTGTTGCCGGTAATCTGAGAGTTGCCTCCTCTTTCTAGACGCACCCGAAGTTACCGAAGATCCAAGGCCACGTTTCTTTCCGGACCTACGTTGTTTCTTGTTAGGCAAAGATTCGGCATTTAAAGTTCGCTTAACAGTTTTACGAGTGTCCAAACGAAATCTTTTCTGGGGATTAATCACTGAAGATGGTGAACTATTAGTTAATTTATGCTTGTGAGGTTGTTGTCTAATAGATGGAGGAACTGGACAATTTATAATTTTTTGTCTTTTATGACACACAGAGTCCGATGTATTTGACACAGTTCTCTTATTTTTATTATACTTTGCTCTCGGATTGCTAGGCTTTCGACTTTCAATAACAGTCTTTGGAGCTGTTTGACCAAATTTTCTTCTTGAATATTGATGAAAAGAATTAGACGAAGAAGTGCTGGACTCGGGACACTCATTGGATCGGGAATTTCGCGAAACACCACTCGACACATGAGAACCTTCACTACCATTTTCTCTAAACTTATACACTCTAACCTGATCCAGATTAACAGTCATTCTTTCACCATTGACATCAACAACCAAATTATTATTTCGAACTTCCAAAACCTCGAACGGACCTACAAACTTCGGACCAAACTTAGCTACTCTCTTTTGACGACTTGAACTTAACCAATGCTTTTCTACTAACACAAAATCTCCAACTTTCACTTCTAACTCCCTTCTACGCATATTATAATACTGAGCTTGCTTTTCTTGCGCTTTTCCCATTTGAACCTGAGCTTCCTTAACCAACCTCTCAATATCCTGACACATGTACTGACTTTTCGCATCTGACACCATAACTAACCTTTGGAATGGAGTAATAACTTTTCTACCCAAAAACAATTCAGCAGGCGTTTTCCCCGTTGACTCGTGAACTGCCGTACGAAGTGCGTACGCAAAATGCTGAAGAAACTGGTCCCAATTTGCATGATGAGAACCAACATAAGAAGAAATCATTTGAATTAATGTACGATTTACACGTTCAGCCATATTAGACTGAGGACGATACGGAACAGTAAAAGAATGATCGATCTCCAGCTTTTCACACAGGGCCTTAAATATATCAGAAATGAAACAAGGGCCATGATCGCTCACTACCCTAATTGGTGCACCATATTTAGAAATATAATTATCGAAAAATGCATCGGCAACTGCAGGTGCAGAAGCCTTCCTGAGGGGGACTAACTCTACCCATTTACTAAAATAATCAACTATAACTAGTACAAATCTATATCTTTTAGGATTAGACAATGGATAAGGACCGATTAAATCTACACCTACACATTCATTAGGAAAATTTACTTTAATAGGAATTAATTTGTCAGCTGGACTTACATTTTTATAATTATAACGTTGGCATGTGCTACAGCTGGAGACATAAGCGCGCACTGCTTCCCGCATTTTAGGGAAGTAGCAGGATTCACAAATTCGAGCATAAGTTTTCCTGATTCCTAAGTGACCTGCTAATGGATTATCATGAAATTCTTTCAAGATGGCCTTACGAAGACTAGCCGGAATAAAAACTCTTAATTCTCCACGTGAATTTACAATTTTAGAATAAAAAAGAAGACCATCGATAAGCTTAAAAGATTGGGACCACTTCTCAAACATAGGCACATCTGCGCTCGGGACATCATCAGGATTTTCCAAATATCGATACAAGCTACCAAATTCTTCATCTTGCTTCTGTTCCCTTATTAACTGCTCTCGTGACCTTAACACCAACGACGACAATGCACAACACTTAACTTCCTCCGTGACCTCTAAACCACCATGCGGGTTTCGTGACAAAGCATCCGCTACCGCATTCTCCTTGCCAGCCCTATGTTCTATAACAACATTATACTCTGCTAACTTCAAACACCATCTGACCATACGAGACGACAACCCCTTTCCATTAGTTAACTTTGTCAAAGCTGAATGGTCCGTAATGACTTTAACCGGTATATTAGTGAAAAAACAACGAAATTTATTCAAAGCCCAAATTACTGCAAGACACTCCCTTTCCGTAATCGAATAATTCCTTTCCGCTGCATTTAAAATTCTTGACGCAAACGCTATAGGTCGACCTTTTTGTGCTAACATCGCTCCAACCCCCACAGCACTCGCATCACAATACACTTCGAACTGAGATGAATAATCGGGGTGAGCCAAAACAGGAGGGGAAACTACTGCCTCTTTTAATAATTCAAACGATCTCTGAGCTGCTGATGACCATACAAACTTAACCCTTTTCCTTTTTAAATTATACAACGGTTCACATAACTCCGAAAAACGTGGAATGAACTTGGCAAACCAAGCCACCATCCCTAAAAATGTCGCCACTTCCTTACTATTTTTGGGGGGATTCATTGACGTAATTGCCTCAATTTTCTCATTATCTATATTAATACCATCACGCGTAATTTTAACTCCTAAATACTTTATCTCTTTTCTCAAAAATTTACATTTTTCTAACTTAACTGTTAACCCAGCATCTCTTAACAACGTAAATACTTCCCTCAATAATCTTAAATGCTCTTCAAAAGTAGCTGCCATTATAATTATGTCGTCCAGATAGACCAAGACACCCTTACCAAGCAAAGGTTTAAGGATATTATTCATGGCCTTCTGAAACGTTGCCGGCGCTCCCGATAAACCAAAACTCATTCTCTTAAAAGCAAAACAACCGTCCCGAGTAATAAACGCAGTCTTAGGTATGTCCTCCGGCTTCATTGCAATCTGAAAATAACCCGACGTAAGATCTAACGTTGACATATAATTCGTACTCGTTATATTAGCCAAAATGTCATCAATAACTGGAATAGGATACTGAGGGTATTGCGTTATCGCATTTAACTTTCCATAATCTACTGCAAACCTATATGCCTCCGGATTATCTAAACTTTTCCCATTATTTTTACGACATAACACTACTGGAGATGCAAAAGGCGACTCAATTGGCATTATAATATCGTCCGCTAACATTTTTTGAATATGATAATCAATTATCCCTTGTTTAACTTTATCATAACGATATGGTTTACTAGCAACAGGTGCTTTTAAACCAGTATCAATCTCATGCCACGCAACATGCGTTAAACCCGGTTTATCAGAAAAAACCTCTCCAAATTCATTTAAAAACTTATTAAATTCCTCCCTCTCCATTTCACTTAACCCCGACTCTTCCAAATTAACTGACACTGAAACAGGCTCTTTCTTACTCACATTCTCATCATTATTCACGATTAACGACTTTTTAAAGAAATCCAAACTAATTCCTCTATCCCTCATATAATCCACACCAACTATACAATGCACTGTTAATCCATCTAACACACAAAACTCCCAACATGTCTTCACCGAACGAATTTCAACTTCCAATTCTACTGAACCTTTATTATCGCAAGCTACTCCCTGTGCTGACTGAACCACCAGACTTGACCTTTTCAACTTCTTATACGAAAAATATTTCCGATAACAATCAAAAGAAATGAACGACTAATCTGCCCCTGTATCGAAGACACTTTTAACGACAATACCATCTAACACAATTAACACTTCAGGTAACTCAACCGGATTAATAGTTATTTTATTTAAACTCACATTCTCATCCGAAGTTAATCTCCTTACTTGCGAAGAAACATTCCTGTCCCGTACTCCCCCACTACGATCATAACCACTATTCTGTCTATTTCCATGCATATTTCTCTCACCACTTCTAAAATTATTAGCACCACCACCATTCCTATTACCATTACTCGTATTCGACATATTACGACCAAATCCATCACTTCTATTACGCACATTACTATCCGGAAATCGCTGTCCCCCTCTCACAAAATTACGTTCCCCCTCATTTCTCAAATTACTATCCGTGACAGGTCTCTGCCGAGGGTTACGCAAATCCCGTTGATCCGAGCTATGCCGAGACTCATACTTCGATAATATCTGGTGCATTTCTGCAAAATTCTTCGGTGCTCTAACTTCAATAAAGTCCTGTATATTTGGATTAAAAAGAGGAAAAACAATGTCCAACAATTCCTCAAATGTAATATCTAAATCTAATTTATTTTTTAGTTCCAGCTTACGAAGATAAAATTTTGACGCCGACTCATAAATATTCTGCTTATTACAATAGAACTCTTTTCTCAAAATACTTTTATCTTTAACGGGAGGAAATGCCTTCTTTAACTCAGTTACAGTTTGTTCAAATCTTTTCGCTTCCTCAGTAATCAAAAACTTTCCTATATTTTCTAACCACAAAAGTGCTTCGCCCTTTAACGAGCATTTAAGCACTACGTACCTGTTTTTCTCAGGTATAATATTGAACAAAATATAATCATCTAATTTCACTAAAAATTCACTAATATCACCCTCACCGGTGAAATACACTCGTGGCACAATCTCAAAATGTCCGACATTTCGTTGGGCGCCATTTGTGACGGTATACTCATGCTGGGTGTCATTTGTCACGTTATATGCAGACATACTCATTAATTTAGGTTAAAACAACACAGTTTATTAAAATGATAAGGGCTAAAGGAAAGTGGAGCCAGTCTATAATTTCACTCACTGAGAACACTATGAAAAGCTAAATCATACTCACAGGCGTCGGTCTAGCTCAGTCGGGGCACCGTCTAGCACTTGACATTATTTCCTGGCTGATCTACTAAACAAATCTTAATTTCACAGCCCGTGGCTGTGGATATTTCTTTATTTCTCAAATAATCAAAACTAAACTTTCTTACCAAGGCCGAACCTTTAATCCACTATCTGAACTTCTTTCCGCTTTACTGGAGGCCGTAGCTATTCTCTAATCGTCAGCACCTTAATAAACAATCATCAACTTCGTTGTCCAATGAGGCTGGCTGCTGGCTAAGGCCAGAAACACACAGACGCTGGCTGCTGGCTAAGGCCAGAAACACACAGAGGCTGGCTGCTGGCTAAGGCCAGAAACACACAGAGGCTGGCTGCTGGCTAAGGCCAGAAACACACACACCACAAACTCACACCCAAGCTTTTATACGCGACAAACTGAGATACTTCTCATTAACATAATACTAATAACCGCGAGCTAACTGCGGAATTCGAAAGAGCACACACACTCTAGAAAGTTAAAGTAAAAGAGAGGATAGATGTCACTTTTACGCCTACAAAATGTTAAATTATTGACGTCACGATCTCAGAAACACTAGAGTGCCTTTATGACTAAAGGTCACTCCCTCACAATTTTTAATTATGATAACAAACTTATTTATGCTTTGTTTGTACATTTCATCTTTTTTAGTATTTCTTCTTGCCCAAATGACAAGTTTTTTGGGTCGCAAACAGTTCTTGTACGTCTTCAAATAAGTATTGAATAAATTGACATAAATTAATAGATAATACACGTATGCAAATAAACTTATAGTAACTATATTTCCGGTTACAGAATTGCATTAAACCCAAAAATTGATAGTGTCAAAATACAAAATATTATAAATTTATTTCACCGGCCGGCTATAGGAAGCAGGCTTGACATGTACAGACTTTCTGTCATCTGGAAAATCAAACAGCTAAACTGTATTTAATTGTGTTGTAGCAAACAAGTGAATTTAGTAATTTTTTTTTTAATTATCTAAAATTTCAACAGATAGATGCAGACTGGTTCAGTTTCAGTTTCAGTTTGGCAAAAAAATAATTTTAGCCTTTTATCCAAGGTAAATAGTTATGCTGATGTCTAAATGTGTTAGAAGAATAGCAGCAAGCAATTCCAATTTTGATATTTTTCCAGAGACATGTATATCTCATCTTGGCGTTTTACAGTTTCTATAAGGTCAGTTTTTATAAACATCAGCAAGCAACTAGAATGTGATACGATACTGAATTTATCTGATTTTGGTAAACATATACTGAGTAAACCTACTCAAAGATTTTGAAAGAAGTAGGTGCTCATCTACGCTTATGTTAGGCCCTTTTATATTGTTGGTCCTACAGTTTTCTTGACATCTTCTTTATTTTCAGGTGTGAATGCGCAAGTGATTGGTTTTTTATTTTTCATATTTTCATGAGCATAAATTTCAAATTTTGTCAATTTTGTTCAAATTATTAATTTTTATTTTATATATCATATTTTTTATTTGATAAATATCACAAACTCTCATTCAGAACAGATAAATTTTCATCTATATTCTTATGTAAAATTCCAAAAACGTTAAGAGTAAAGACATAGTCATCATCACTTTCATTTTCATCATTAGACTTTAATTTTCTTAGTTACAGGCAAGTATTCATCCTCAATCAATTAAATTCTCAATCATTTGCAGATAAGTGTTGCTAACATTTCAAAGCATCTTTGACAGTAACATTAAGACATCGAAAATCTTATCTATACTTAAAATAAATACAGAATAAAAGCAACTTCATTACAACTTCTAAATATTTGTTGTAATTTTCCACTGCAATCATCCATTCTTCACATCAAGAACATAAGATCTTAATTGAAAATTTTCACCATCTCCTTCCCATTCCAATTCTGCCTATAAGATTATTTAGGAATGTTGTTGTTGTTGTTGTTGTATGTGATGGAAATATCCATCACGCATAAGTCAAAAGGGCAATAAAATCAACGGAACAATTTTTACCCATCTGGGTGGTCCAAAGAAACACACGTAGTAATAAAATTTTAAGGCCCGAGAACCCAAGACACCACCATTGTACACTGACTTTTAACGTCAAGAATATTTATAATGGGCCATAAAATAAATTTACTACAGCTTTCTGGACATGAGAAAGTTTCTCTTACGTCAATGTCTCTATAAAGAAGGCGCGGACGCCCACCGCCCAATAATCGCAAACCCAGCTTATTCTGTTCTCCAATTATAGTTTTTTAAAAAAAACTTGGTCACTCCCACAGATCGGGGAAGAAAAGATTTTTTCTTCGAGCGGTCACTTGGCTAAAAATCTTTCAACGTGTGTACACCCTCAGCTGACAAAAGGGAGGCTTTTCCTCCTGCCTGCCTATCTGCTCTGCGATGTTGATGCCGGATGACAGTTGAAAAAAATTCTCCATGTGCTTGATGCCAAAAGGATCTTATGGAGTATCCCTCTAGCTGAATGCCCAAAAAAATGCTCCGACGTCCGAAGATGACCGCGATGAAAGTCAACTGTTTGGCAAGTAAATATTTTACTATGATAATTCCCCAATTTTTGTTTTGAATTTAAAGTCAGCTGCAATATGGGAATTCTGCAAAATATCATTATTATTATTATTTTTTTCTTCTTAACAACGTTACTCTAGAGAAATTTAAATTGTAATTTTTTTGGGTGATCTTTTCACCATAATGCATTTTGTTCATTTAATGTAAAGTTTTGTAAATATTTTGTAAATAAATTTATCTTTAATTGTTTAATAGCGTAGAAGAATTATTTTATTTAGAAAGCAAATGTGTTGATTTCTTGTTTTACATTTAGGATTTATTATTTTGAATTTATTGCTTAGTTCATTTTATCTTCTAATAATAATGGATTAGATGCTACATTCTCATAAGGAAAGGTTCTTCAAAAAGATCACACAACGCAAAATTATTTCTATTTTCTTTTAAGAAGTTAATTAAAATTCCAACCTTTTCCCAGAGAAACGATCACTGCTGTTTATTTAATAGCATTAATCTTAATATTATTATTATTGTTCTCTAGGTATAAATGATAACAAGGAATTAATTTAATGATTTTTTTTTTTTTACTCATTTAATGGAGTAAGTCTATTTCTTTCCAACAGTATGTATGTCGGCCAATTATCTGCACTATGGGATATAAGCCCTAAGGGGTGGGATGCCCTCCGTGGGGGTCTTTCTAAGGGAACCTAACCCGTATTTACGCAAGGTTCGAAGAAAACCACGGAAAACTCCGAACGGTTAGGCCGACAGTCGCGATTGGGTTCGAACCCAGCACCTACTGTCTACCAGTTTGAGGTCAGAACCTCTCGGCCACTGGTGGGGCCTATTTAGGAGTGAAACAGACATATTTTCTCTTTACTTCCGAAAATATTCATCTCTATTTTGTTAATTATGTGTAAAAACTTATTACGGGTCATACTGATTCTAGGTATAAGTATTCATAACTAAAAAATTATTTATGTTATTCACTCTTAAATACGATAAGTTGTTGTTTACCTTAAAATAATAAAAGTCAGAAAAGGAAAAAAAAAAATCAATGAATACTTTTCGCACGGCAAGAAATTAATTAAACATCGATTTGGGTCAAATTGACCCGCTCCGCGGTTCTATTGTTAAAGGTACTGTGTCCTCATATGACTAGCTATCCAAATAGATTAATTAGAATTTAATCAATATTTCATCGCCTGATACATAAAAAAATTTATTATTTTGTTTGCTATTTAATTCATATCCCTGTCACAATAGTCCAATTTTCGGAGATGTTTAGAAAATATTATATTACAGCATGATTTACTTGATATTACAACTTTCTAATACTTTTTGCGCTTTATTACACATGATTTTTGCAGGAAAGTAACCTTTATTTTAAATTTAAATAGTAGAATATGTATTTAAAGTAAAATAATCGCAAACGGTGCAAAGATAATTAAGCAAATATTTATTGTTATCATTATTACTAAATGCACATAATTGCTGTCATATAGTAAACGTAGAATAACAATACTACTTGTAAACAGTAACGCAAGTAAATATTTAAAAAAAAATAATACTCTATTAAAAGACATGTACTATTAATAGTACATGTCAAGTTAAATAAATAGGCTATATCAAATGAAAACCGAATGGAGATGTTTCATGTTATTATTTAATGCTTTTCTAAGTGGTTTTTTTGCATAAATATCAAAAGTTATATTTAGAATCCTCTCTTTCAACTTTCTTATACATTAAAATACAAGAAAATTATTTATTCTATAGGATTTTTATTAAATTTAATAATCTTTAATACGGAGACATAAAGAAAGAATCCTTATTCGAATGCATTTTCAATCGAATTAATGTATTTATTTTTTAAATTGAATGTAAAGGAATAAATAAAAAATCCGAAGAACATAAAATAATTCAGTTATAAATTGAATTTAAGTAATCTAAGTTTTGATTATTATTATTATTATTAGTATTTCGGTGTATAAATAAAATTTGTTTTCCCTCAAGCTTGAAAATTACTTTCGCATAAAATAAATATAGATCAATATTTTCTTTTCATTCTTTTAAGACAGAGAATTTCAATTACAGAAAATCTTTTGTAAATAATAATAAAACATACTCGACAAAAATCTTTGATGTTTGTTATCTAAAATTATTTTAAATTTTGCTTAAAATTACAGGAAATGGTAGACAAATTCTTCGCGGAATTGAATTATATTTATTTTTGCTTTCGTCAAAATACATCACGAGTAATTAGGAATAAGTACATTTGTCACATTAAAATGTTAATTTTTTTATCAATCAAAGAATTAGAATAAAATATTTTTTTAATGAAATCAAAGGCTGTTTTTCATTGGCTTGCACTCTAAATATTAAAAAAAAATTATTCGAATGAATGTATCCAATTTTGTAATTACATTTACTATAAAAGATTAAATAAAAAATCCGGCTTTCAATTGAATTTAAATACACTAAATTTTCAATTTTTTAAATTAATTGTGTGCATAAGTTAAATTTGTTTTCCCTCCAGCCAAACAAAATATTTTCGCATGAAATAAATATAGATCAATCTTCTCTTTTCATTCATTTAAGACGTGTATTACATTTACTTAAAACCTTTTCCAAATAAAATTAAAACGTACTCAATAAAAATCATTGATGTTTGTTATTTAAAACTAAGTTAGATTTAGCTTAAAATTACACATATTGAAAGAGAAAATCTTCTCAGAATTGAATTATATTTATTTTTGCTTTCATCAAAGTACTTCACGAATAATTAGGAATAAGTACATTTGTCACATAAAAATGATACATTTTTATCAATCAAAGAATTAGAATAAAATAATTTTTCTTATATTTTTTATAAAATTAAAGGCTGTTTTTTTATTGATTTGCTCTCTAAATAAAAAACGTATTTTCATTCGAATGAATGTATCGCTTTTTTAATTAAATTTACTATAAAGGATTAAATAAAAATTCCGGAGAATACAAAATAATCCATCATTCAGATGAATTTAAGCAAACTATATTTTCATTTTTTTTAATCATTTGTGTGCATACGTTAAATAAGTTAATTTTTGTGCATGAGTTTTTTTCTTCCAGTTAAAGAATTACTTTCGCATAAAATAAATAGAGATGAATATTTTCCTTTGATTAAGACGAAATGTTTCACTTACAGAAAATCTTTTCCAAATAAAATTTAAACGTACTCGATAAAAACCTTTGATGTTTTTTATTTAAAATTAAGTTGAATTTTGCTTAAAATTACGTTTTATAAAAGAGAAATTCTTCGCAGAATTGAACTACATTTATTTTTGCTTTCTCAAAGTACATCACGAATAATTAGGAATAAGTACATTTGTCACATTAAAATATTATCTTTTTTATCAATCATTGAATTAGAATTTAAAAAAATTCTTATATACTTTATGTAATTAAAGGCTGTTTTTTATTGGTTTACATTCTAAATAAAAAAAAACATTTTCATTCGAATAATTGTATCTCTTTTTGTAATTAAATTTACTATAAAGAATGAAATAAAAATTCCGGAGAACACAAAATAATAAAGGTTTCATAAATTAATGAATTAGAATTAAATTGTTTTTCTTGTGATTTTTATAAAAGTACAGGTTTTTTTTTTATTGGATTACACTGTAAATATAAAAGAGTCACCATTTACTCCGAAAAACGAATATCACTCTATTGCCGAGTTAAAATATGCCTCTTTAGAGTGAATTCTCACTCCTTGGAAGTGAATAGTTACCCTAAACAAGAAGGAATAATCATCTTTTGGAGGAGTGAACATTTACTCTTGCTTAAGGATTGTGTGGGCAGGGGTGAACAGTCATTTTTTTATAAGAGTAAATAGTTACGGTTTCATAGGAGTGAATGTTGCTTTTTTATGGTGTGAATGCCTTTTTTATATTGCTTTTAAAAGAATTTTAAAATAATCATACAATCTATAGCGTGCAATGAAAATAGGCGCAAGGGTAGTTAAAGTTAAATAAAATCCGTCATTGGATATGATTTCCAGTTTTTACCGCAAAGTATCCTAAATTCAAATTTAAAATAGAAAATTTAAAAATTCAAAATTGTCTGCTACAATATTTATCAAAATTCGTTTGGCAAATTATACTGTCTTCATTTGATAGAGATATATTGAATTCATCGCCATCGGCCTCACACTTTGAATGCAGCACAAAAGCAATTTTAGCATATAACAATAACTAATAAAGGTTAAAATTACAGAAAATGCAAAAATAAATAGTAAGACTTAAAATAGCAAAATAATGATTGTACTATTACTTAGCAATATTCAGAAATTACATCAGCTCTGGACCTCACTCTTTGAATACAGTTCAAAAGCAATACTAGTATGTAACAATAACTAACGAAAGCCAAAATTACAGAAAATATAAAAAGAAATAGTAGGTCTTAAAAATAAAATAGTAAGACAATATTTGCATAATTTCTCAGCAATTTTTTAAATTTATATCAGCGCTTGACCTCACTCTTTGAATGCAACACAAAAACAATTTTAGCATTTAACAATAACTAACAAATGCCAAAATTTTAGAAAGCACAAAAAGAAATTCTAGGACTTAAAAATAAAATAGTAAGACTATAGATGCGCCATTTCTTAGCAATATCCAGAATTTATATCAGCCCTAGGCCTCTTTCTTTGAATACAGCACAAGAACAATTTTAGCATGCACATTAACTAACACATTAACTAACGAAAGCTAAAATTATAGAAAATACAAAAATAAATAGTAGGACTTGAAAATAAATCAGTGGGAAAATAGATGCGCCATTTCTCAGCAATATTTTAAAAAATACCCCCCCCCCCCCCACCAAAAAAAAAAAAAAAAAAAAAAAAAAAAAAAAAAAAAAAAAAAATGCTTAGAATATGACAAATGCATTTTCAACGGTACAATTTTTCTGTTCGTCGAGTGGTTTGCGACGACGCCCTCGGGATTAAACATAAAAAGTTTTCAATCAGATAGCTCCATAGCCCGACTTCCAATATTTTACCATTGCACATGGGACCACTCATATCATGTATTTTCAGAGGTTTTTTTATTATAAGGTGATTGTGCCTAAATCTAACACAATTGCCCATAATTTTGCCGCATTTAGGGACTATTTGGTATTTTGTTAAATAAATATATATTATATTAAGCAGAAATTTATTGAATACTGTGCCTTTAGTTCAAAATTAACTTGTTTCAGAAAAACTAAATTTTTATTTTTAGTAAGGCAAAAGTATACCATTGTCCCAGTTAGGTTCTTTTTACGGTAGTTTAATCCTAAATGAGACGTTCGATGTGCAAAAAGGCAACGATGTGTTTTATGAATGTCGGTTCATTTTAAAAAATTCATTTAAGTGCTATACGTGCTATGATTACAACAGAAAGAGTTGAAATTCATAAAATTGAAATTTGAATGCTTACTACTGAACAATTAAAAAAACTAATAATTTAAGTTAAAATGTATAACGGTACATAATCTTGAATGCATCATGCTTAAATAATGCATACTTCAAAATCCATATTTAACCGACTTTAAACTTTGACCACCGAAGAAATAATGAAAAACTGACACAACAAATTTTACCAAATATTTTCCTTTTCAATTTGCTTTTAACTCATTTTTATGGTTTCGTACATCTGACGAAACCTCCTATTTGTCTCTGTCTTCCGCCTGCCTGTCCGTACACAAAAACTATACAAGTCAGAGCGTTCAAATTTTGTGTACTTAACATTGAATATCTCTTGTAACACAATAAATCATAAAAAGTTTGAAAAAGACTATTATTTTAATTAAAATATTTATTTTAATAACATTCATTCATTTTTGTTTTTGTTTTCTCTTCCAATTGTTGCCAAAGTTTAAATAGATATAAAAATTATTATGTATCTAATATAAATTAATGGATTAAATAAATCACGTGAAAAACGAATATTTGTTTTTATTTTGGTAATTAATTCCAGAATTGTTTAACTTCATTCTCGATCTTGTTTTTTTTTTCCTCGAATTTTGGATCATTCCCGACAACAGCTTAGCGGCTATAAGTCTCAAAAGAAATCCTCCTCCAAACCAAATCCAGAAATGTAACTTTTGCAACGTCAAACCACGTGAGACGGAAATAAAAAGAGATTTTTTTTTATTAGGAATTGCTAATCGCTGTACAGTTTTTTTTTTAAATTATTGATTTAACAAATTTGTTACTTCCGCATGCGAATGTTATTTCCTGTGCTGATTCATAAAATCTAAAAAAAAAAAGAAAAAAAAAGCGAGACCACAATTTTCCAATTTATATAAAAAAATAAATTTTTGAACTTGTAGAAAAGTCACTTTTTCTCGCAAATAATTAACGGCAATTTATTGAAATTAGGAAAACTAAATGATCGCTTTTACACTTTGACATAGTTTATAACACATAATGCAAATTTCATAAATTTAAGATAGACTGAATTTTTGTTGGGGGAAGGGCAATGTTTTCTTTTTTTTTTTTAGTTAAGAGTATTTATTGAAATTTGAATGCGTTTTTTTTCTTTACTTAGCACTAACATAAATATCATTTCTTAACATTAGATATTTGCAAAACTGAAAAATTTAGGGGGAGGAGAGGGTCGTCCGAGGAGGGGTTATTTTCTAAATTTTGCTAAATTTGGGAAACCTAAACAATCAATCGTTTTAAACTTTGACATATAGTTCATAACACATAATAAGAATAAGGATAACGTTTTTTGAAAGAGATATTAAACGAAACCTTCTGTGCGATCTGTGATCACACTTACCCACTTGTTGATTTTCACTTTCCGTGTGGCCTGAATATTTCTTTTTAATTTCTAAATAGAAGGTATCTATGTACGACTAAGGTTTTGATTGTTGCATATTTACTTTTAGGTTTATTTAGTAACTGATTTCAAGTTTTTAACGAATTTTGTTTTTTAAATACTGTTTTTGATTTTTTAAGTCAATTTTTGATGTTGCTTTTACATTTTCCTATTTGGTTTTTCCACATATGCAACAGTTTTTAAGCATGCAGCAGAGATTCACTCAACAGATTTGAACTTTTTTGAAAGATTTTAAATTATTTTTGAAACTGCTTTTAACAAACAGAATTCGAAACCACGAAGCGGATTAGCGAACGCCTGACACCAAAAACGAGTACTTTTTAATACGTAATAGCAAAACATGGTTTGAGAAAGTACTGATCACGTTCAAGAAAGACAGCAAGACTTATAGTTCAAGAGCCGACCATACAAAACCCTAAATCATAGAGCACAAAAAAAAAAAAATCCTTTATTTTATGGAAGAGTAGTCATAGGGGAATCTAATGATCCATGTCTACCAGAAACAAAGTGGTGCATAAACAAAAAATAAATACCACTAGGGGTTTATTCGTAGCATTATGTTTTCCTGCACCCAGTTTTCCATGTTTTCATATGTTTGATTGTACGGTAAACACAATGATAGACCTAAGAGTGAGCACTAGTGGTATTAATTTTTGGCTTATGCACCACTTCACTTCCGACAGACATAGATGATTAGATTCCCCTACGACTACTCTTCCATAATTTAAAGGTCTTTTTTATTGTGCTCGATGACTTAGGATTTTGTGCGGTCGGCTCTTGAACTATTAGTTAGCGTGAACCTGAGCATGTAAACTAATTATGTTTCAACGTTGCTTTTTCTAGAATCTGATGGCTACGAAGTTTTAGGTAAGCAAGTTAAAAATATCGCATTATAAGGAAATTTGAAAGCAGATATACATTTTATCATTTAGACTGGAAAACATGTGATAAGGTTTCACTTATATTCCAGATACGTACGTTCTTTTAAAGCTTTTTTACTAGAATTAAATATATCTTAAATATTCTTCTCCTTTTTTTATAACATTAGTTTCATGATTTATGTCATATTAATTGCTATTCAGAAACAGTGATGACAGTTTGGCCACTGGCAGCGGGTTCGCTATCACTGATTTACAAAAAAAAAAAAAAAAAAAAAAAATTGTTTTATGAAATTTAAAATGCTTAACAGTTTTCAAATTTGTTGCGATGAAATAATTTTGCCCAGATTTTACAAACAAAACCAAGTTTATATTGCCACCAGTTTATACTAAAAGCATTGTACAGATATATATTTTTCTTGTGTCTCGTAAATGTACGCAGTTATTGGGTGAACTGCTTTGTTTGCGTTTATTAAAAAAAAGTTAGGAAGGTTTTTAAGATAAGCCAAATTTTTTAAGTAATTCTGGAACATATACCAAATGAAACATATAAATGAACATATACCATTGGTGGTGAAAGCGCGGGCTAGCGCGTACTCGTATGTGCTGGTAGCACATTAGCGCATGCTACCAGCACATACGAGTAGAATTCGTTGATTTTTTAATACGAGAAGTTTTGCTAAGAATATTTCACAAAAGAAAACTATAACTTCATTTACTATTTTGATTATTTCAAATGCATGTTTAAGTATGCTGTAAAAGGAAACACAATTGGAGGATCATGTTGAAATTCTTATTTTATTGTTTCAACACAGATTATTTAAACACAATTTCATTTGTAAACATAATTTAAATTCATCTTATAAAAAAATACCATATAAAATAACTTTAGTTACTATCCGAACAGTCCCGACACATTTAGGACATTTTGTTTGTTGCAAATAGGCTACTAAAGGAAACAAATTGCCTACATACGTAGAATTCAAATCTGAAAAACATTTGCAATTTCCCAAGCTAATTTTGAAGGTAAATGAAACACATATTGTAACCATTGAAGTCTGCAATTTTATTCGATCTTCAAGGTTAACAGAAAAAAACTTGAACCAGTTTCGAGATTTTTTATCGCATTTTGGAAAAATCGGGCGTTATAAAAAGAATGAAGTCCAATGTAATAGGAATTTGTATATTGGAAAATATTTTAAATGCAAAAATTTACATATATATGTAATAAACTAAAAAATTTTGCGCCATTTTGTTCTCTCTCAGCTTTTAATTCTAAATTTGTGGAACATATTTTAATCTTAGTTTCGTAATGTATTAATCTTTTAACAGCTAAAATTCTTTTTCTTATTTTATTTCACTTATTAATAATTTATTACTTGTTTCTCAAAAAGTGCTGGAAGTTATTTCGTAACCTTTTTCCTTTTTAGAATATTCTCGGGATTTTAATTTTATTTTTTATTTAACATCACCTTATCTGTGTTAATGCGCGGATGTTAGCGGGCTGGTCTGTTTGCGAGACAAGATCGAGTTCCCACCGGAGGGCCACTCCTCGTGTGCCAATCAGAGGTGATGATTTATGACTATGAGGAGGGGCTATTTTTTCGTGCGAGTGTGGGATTCTCATTCTAGGTTTTCGGAGAGCAGAATGCGACTGACTTTTTAACTACTAAAATGCCCGTTTCATTTCTCCGATAAATTAGAATATCTGATGATGTAGACTGGATAACGAAGGTTGTAGTGTTCGATGTGTGCAAAGGTAACTGCGGAGAAGAACTTAATTTATTTTATGAGTTCTAATAAAAGTGAATTTAAAGACTGATTGATTTAACTTTCTTATGGGGAAATACCCAAATAAATCAATCCACTGCTTGTCAAACTGCCGGAGCGACTGCTCAGCTCGTCCCGCTGTCGATTCTTAGTGAGTAGTAGAATGTTCTGCATCAAACATGGTGTTCCACTGGAGCTTGTACTTTATTATAGAGCATCGTCGTCGTTTCATGACATATATATTTCGGATTTGTTCTTTATCACTTGATGCCTCTTTACACAGTATTTACGTATGATTCTTGCATTAAGATTTTAAGTAAAATAACATTAACGCATTTAGGCACAATGACCTTATATAATACCGGGTGTCCTGAAAAGGACTGAACGATTTTAAAAATCAATAACTTGCTAACTTTTACAGATATTTAAAAAATTCTTGCACGAGAGTCATCTAGAAGATCAAAAGTTTTTTTCCTGCGATTCTGGATTTTAGTTCGAATTACAAACAATAGATGGCGATGGGAGCGCTAGGTGCTGCGTTGAGACAGATATTGACGTCACTTGGCACTGATGCAAAATAAGGAGTTTAAGGCTGTGGAGTGGATCTTATTCGAAAATGAACTTTTGCTTTCACCGTCCGATTTTGAATGCAATCCATATGATTTTGATTTTGCTGGCGTCAGCGCAATAATAGAGAAAAATATTCTTTTCATGGGTACAACTCCGTTGAAATCGAAATGCGTGAAGCAACAACGTTCGAATTGCCGACTTTTATTTTATTTTATTTTATTTATTTATTTATTTACATTCCAAGAATGTAAGTATTTTTGAGAACAGGATACCTTATTTATCTATTTATTTATCTGGGTATGTTTTAAAACTTTTTTTTATGTCACCTGTCATGTCCTGTATTGTATATTAAGTATGTGGGATAAACAGTTCATTTACAGGTACACACATAAGATTGCATCACATCATAGTCTATGGGGGAAAATCGCTTGCAGTGTATATTAATGAAGTACACTATTTCAAATTTATTGAAACCGATATAAATCACTGAATTTCAGTATAAGATGATTTTGATAGAATAGGGTATTTGGTATTTATAGCATTTAACATTCATTTACAGGGTCACACAAAAATAAATCGGTTCCTGTACTGTCTTTAAGTAATAATTGTTGGAATTGCGTTTTGAATTTCGGCATGCGCTTTTAATTTTAACTGTTTTTAGATACGTTAGTAATTATATAAATGCGTATCACCTATACTCGTCTCTGGACCGTCCGTCCGTCTGTCTGTCTCCATATACAGTGCAAAAATTACTCTGTCGAATCGTTTGAAATTTTAAAAGTATATTTTTTGAAAAATTTTGTCCAGTTATTTAAAAATTTATGAAAATCAGATGTGTATTTCCAATACAGGGACAGTCAAAAGTATTCCGTTACATTATGGGCGACGGCGGGAAAAGTTTCAAGTGTTTTTTGAAGATATTACACCAACATAATGAAATTAATATGCATTTATGAATTAAATTAAAATACAAATGAAAAGTATGTAGAATATGCTGCACAGAGAATAGTTATTATTCATTTACAGGGCCGCACAAAATAATTATGTAACATAACGGTATAGAACGGAACATACTTTGTGCCATATTTTAATTTTGTTACACATATAATAAAATTGTTATAAGCTGCTTAGATTTACTACGAGTTATTTACTGTGTAACAGAAAATACGAAGTATTTACAGGGACACACA
The DNA here is from genome assembly GCA_964019185.1 of Maratus speculifer. Taxonomy (NCBI): domain Eukaryota; kingdom Metazoa; phylum Arthropoda; class Arachnida; order Araneae; family Salticidae; genus Maratus; species Maratus speculifer. The sequence continues at coordinate 39,088,095 of OZ025295.1, read as the reverse complement.
AAAGATTTCGGAAACTATGCTGAATCAAAAATACTGTACGCTAATGATAATTGCTTGAAGTTTTTAGTTTTGATATGTTTTCTTTTTTAATTTCACTAAATTTTTGCATGTTACGCTGTATATATAATTGGTTCAAATCATATACAGGGCTACACAAAAGAATTCGAACTCCTTACTAAGTTTGTAAGTAAATACATTAAGGGTGGTTTGTAAATGAGTTATGAATTTATTTACGTTCAACAGCTTTAAGTATATTACAATATGTTTAAAGAGTAGAAATGAAATGATATACAGAGGCACTCAAAAATTGGATTAATAGCCGGCTCTGGATGGTAATCTCTGGAAGTGTGATTTGATTAGTTTAAAGCATGTTTCGGTTTTAAATGGATTTTAGCTAAATAATGGCGTGTATTTAAAGATAGTAGGTAAATACAGGGCTATACAAAAGAGTTCAAATATGCTTCCGTCTATTTATATAAATTGTTAAATGTCAAATTTCAACTTAAAATGTGTTTTTAACGCTTTCAACATATTTGAAAGTGTTTATGATTTCTATTTAGTTAGCCGTTTGCCTGTCTGTCTTTCCAAACTCTAACTTGCGTTGAAATAATTGAATTGGTCTGTAAGTGATATATGTTAATGAGATTTATTATGCCGTGTAGTGTATTGTAAACAAACTATGCATAATTCATGATTCATTTACACAGACACTCAAAACTATTCCATTACATTACGTTCTGTGAAGATAAATATATATGTAGCACCTATATTCGTCATCTGGAATGTTCTTTTATCTGTCCGCATATAATAGCGCAAAAACTACCCAACATAATGCTTTGAATTATAATATATGTACTCGTTGCAGAATTTTCGTTACTCATTTAAAGTTTTATGAAAAGCGAATCAAATCTTAAAAGGATATTAATAAATGTTTTCTTCATTCTATTAAAACCTAACATGCCTAACTAATTCAATGATATCCAATGATAGGTGATGATTCTAGGTTGTTATAAAGATTATGGCTCATTTAAGATGGAGGTAGTATTATTTCCCTATTACCATGGATTTAATATATATAGTAGTAATACATTTTCTATTTAGGTATTTTTTTCAAAAGAGTGCAACCGCTATTGCATCAAGTTTTCAATGTTTATACTATAAATATTCTTTGTTCTAAAGAATAAACCATTTCCGCAATTTTTTTACAACATACATAAAACTCTACTGAAGAATTTCTTTAAAAGAACTAGCATTTCTTAGAATATAACAATTTCTTTTTAAAATAGCAAAATTGATTAATTTTTAACAACAACAACAACAAAAAAAAACTACTAAATCGTTTCATTTTGTTTTACAATATGCTGCTCAAAATATTCTTTAAATTAGATGATAAAAAGTAATTTAATCCGAGAAAATACAGCTTTTTTAAATGTAAAATCGTCTGCAAAACTCATATGCTGCTCGTTAAATTCATGCCCAGTTTCAATCGCTGCTATTACATAAAAGGATTTATTATTTCCATGACAACAACACATGTTATTGAAATCATACCGACTGAGTTCAAAATCGAGCTTCATGTCGAGTACACAGGTCAAATGTATGTTGTTCAATAAAAACAAATAAACAAAAGTTCAAAATCGGGCCTTAAGAGCAAGATTGCATTGTCAAACGAGATCCACTCCATAGCCCAAACCTTCTTATTTTGCTTCAGTACCAAGTGACGTCAATATCCATCTCAACACAGCACCTAGTGCGCCATCTATTGTTTGTAATTCGAACTAAAATCCAGAATCGCATGAAAAAACTTTTGACCTTTCAGATGACTCTCGTGCAAAAATTTTTTAAATATCTGTAAAAGTTTGCAAGTTATTGATTTTTAAAATCGTTCAGTCCTTTTCAGGACACCCGTTATATATTAGATAACATAAAAAAAAAACAGCACAATCACAGATTTATTTATACTTTATAATTTAAGTACTGTGTTTTAATTACTATCCCACTGTTTTCTTTCTTTACTTTTCGCATTGTTTGTTTTATCGATTTCATATCTATTTTGTATGGATTCAATAGACATAAAGCACAGGAAATCTGTTTTATAAATCTGTACGGCATTTCAAATAGATTCAGATTCAAAAAAAGATTTTCTGATCATGCAGTCTCTATACATGCTGCGATATTTATTCAATCGTAGAGTTACTAGCAAAAGTGGCCGAATCCATTTGCCTGGATTTTATCAAGAATTTCCTTTGCTGGGACGCATGATTTAAATTCGAAAAGAGTAAACAGGAAGTGCTTGAGAATTGAAAACTCCGCGATAACACAGTGATGCAATAAGAGAAACCTCTCACTAAAAGCTTTTTGAGTAAATAAAACATAAATGCAAGCATGTTACTCCTTTTTCTTTAGCCGTGTTGTAAAATGAACAATTCAAAAAAATGTCATATATTTTGTTCCAGAATTTTTTTTTTAAATGATTACGGAAAAGAAATTTTGAAGTAAAATTTTTATGAAACTGTGTATGTATACGAGAAAGATAATATCGTAATGATTTAAAAAGTATTAGCTAAAAGACAAGTCTCCTGATTTTTGTTTTACATTATTATTAAATACCGTTCTGAACAAGAACGTAAACTCATGCACCAGGCATAGATTTTGAGCCACTCTACAACACATTCAGAATGCTATGATCGCGGTTTGCAGTTTAATAAGTTGAAAAATTTAATAAGTATAAATTTATCATGTAATAGACAATATTTTGAAAGTTTAATTCATTTTTGAAAGGCATGCCACAGATAAGGATTTTTTTTCGTTAATTCTAATCATAAAACAGAAATGTATTTTAGCTGTTTTATGCAGTCCTGTATATCACTTTATATTTTAGCCACGCTAATTAAGATTTTTTAAAAATATTGAATTTAAAAATACATATCGCAACGGAAAAAGCACTATTTTTCATAGATAGTATTGCAGTCGAATTGTTTTGTGTGTACCTGTATATGAAAGATGAATGCTATGCACTCTATATTCTATAGTAAGTATCTCGTAATGCACCTTAGAATATATGTTAATTTTTATGTCTTTGAAATAATGTACTATGAATAAAATACACGGTAAGTAGTTTTTCCCCATAGATCCTAATGCATACAGAATTATTTTGAAAGTCTCTGTAAAGGAGTTATAAACGACACACACTTCATTTTTAATACCGAGCATATTAAATGTTTATTTCCTTTTCAAACTGCTTTTATTACTCTGCCTTGCTACATATTAAGTAGTATGTTTTACAATTTAATTTCAACAGGTTATGTTGCCCAGGAGGCTATTTTATTTTGAATTAGGAAAATTTAGTTAACAGTTCAAATTCATTTTTGTGCAGAAGTATGATTCAACATATGATACATGTCTGAACAGCAAGCGAATTTTACGATGTTAAATAACAGTAATTATGATGTCTGGAAATTTAAAATGGAAATGGTGTTGACTGATTAAGGATTATGGGATGTTATTACATCAGAACAACCTACTGAAGCGGGAGCTGATCGAGATGCTTGGACTAAAGCAAACAAGTCTGCTAAAGCAAGAATTGCTTTAAGTGTCGAAGATAATCAATTAATCCACATCAAGCATGAGGAAGCAGCAAAAGGTATGTGGGATTCTTTGCGTAAAGTTTATGAACAAAAGCATTTAAATAAAAGCTTTTCTTAGAAAGAAAGTTATACAGTTTGAAATATGATGAAACGTTAAACATGAAAGATTATATTCAAAATATATTAGAAGTAACTGATCAACTAAGGGGCCTAGGTAAAGTAATCTCAGATGATGATATCATTGCAATTTTACTATGCGGTGTTCCAGACAGTTATGATTCTTTAATTATAAGCTTAGAAGCTCGTTCTTCTGAGGAATTATCATTAGAATACGTAAAAAGTAAACTTATTGCAACGTATGTGCGTCGTTTAGAAACGTCTAAATTAAATGATGAAACAGCAATGAAAATATTTAAAGATTCAGAGAAAAAGGGAAATTTTAGAGTTAACTCTGAAAACAAATCGAAACAGCTTTGCCATTACTGTAAACGGCCAAGAAATGCTAAGAAATTTTGTTATTTATGGAAAGCTGAGCAGCATAAAACAAGAGAACATAAAGTTAAAATTATTACAGATAACGAGGAAATTAAAACGGAAAATGAAATTTTTCATTGTCTTAAAGCTTCTAATAAATTCTCTAATGTTAATTGGTATATTGATTCTGCTGCGACAACTCACATGACAAACGATAAAAATATTTATTGTAGTGAAATTAAGTCAAAACGAGGCCAAGTACAAGTTGCTAGTGGTCAATTACTCGATATTAAAGGCATTGGTGATTGTTTAATTAAATACAGAAAAGCAGGCAATGAAGTTAGAAACATAAAATTTGTGACGTCCTATATGTTCCAGATCTTGATAGCAATTTATTATCGGTGAAGCGACTTGATGAAAACGACTGTTTTGTGTACTTTGGCAACAGGAAATGTACAATAATGAAAAACGATCAAGTCATAATTGAAGGAAAATTAGAAAATGGTCTGTACAAATTAGACCGCAATGAAATTGCTAATAAAGTTTTTGAAGAACCGCATATCAATTGTATTCATATGTGGCATAGAATATTTGGACATCGTGATCTTCGAGCAAATAAGGAATTACAAGATAATAATTTAGTCCATGGTTTAAAAATGAAGGAGTGTAAGCAAAATATGAAATGTTTATGTTGTACAAAGGTTAAGATAGTTCAGAATGCTTATCCTAAGAAAAGTGAACATCGAGCATCAAAAGTTGTAGATTTATTCCATGCTGATATTTGCGGACCTTTTCCGGATGAGACTGTCACAGGAAAGCGCTATTTCTTAACATTTATAGATGACAAGTCAATATATCTAACTGTTTATTTACTGAAATATAAAAGTGAAGAAGCTACAAAAATTGAAGAATTTTTCCGTTATGTAAAAACTAAGTTTGAACGTACGCCAAAGTTTTTAAGATGTGACAGAGGAGGGGCATTTGTGAATGAAAGACTCCGAAATTTCATGATTAAGGAAGGAATTAAATGTCAGTCATCAGTACGACATTCTCCTCAACAGAACGGAATTGCCGAAAGAAAGAATCGTTTTTGACTGAAAGGCAAAATGCATGCTGGAAGATTCAAAATTAGATAAAAAGTTTTGGGGAGCAGCGATAATGACATCGACTTACCTGCAAAATCGTTTGCCTACAAATGCTTGCGAGAAAACACCTTTTGAAATATGGCATGGATATAAACCAAAGGTCCCACTCGATACCACTCAAAGATTTTTGGTTGCAAAGTTGTATATTATATTGCACCTGTATTAAGAAGAAAATTGGACAACAAGGATAAAGAAGGAATTTTTCTTGGTTATGCAGAAGAATCTAAAAGTTATATTATTCTTGATAAAGAAACAAACAAAGTAATTATTTCAAGAAATGTAATTTGTCTCAATGATGGAGAAAATGAAATATTAAATAGTTAAACAAATGACTGTAGTAAACACAAGAAAATTACCTTAAACTTAAATGATGAGCATGAAACAAAACCTTTAGAGGAAGATAAAGATTTAGAAGGGAAAGAAAATGTAATAGTAAGACGTTCAGAATGTTCGAATAAAGGTGTCCCTCCTGTAAGATATATTACAGCTTATAAAACATCTGTCAAAAGTGTTGATGAACCTATATCATGGGCTGAAATGAAAAACTTACCTGAAGATGAGCAAAATAAATGGATTAAAGCAGCAGACGACGAAATTAAATCAATCGTAGAAAGAAATGTTTGGGAACTTACAGATTTACCTCAAAACCGAAATGCAATTGGAACTAAATGGGTTTTTTTAACTAAACAAGATCAAACTGGAAATGTTTCCCGTTATAAAACTCGACTTGTAGCTAAGGGATTTACTCAAAAGTCAGGAGAAGATTTTAAAGAAACATATGTTGCAAACAATGTAACATTTCGAGCCCCTTGACAGTGGCAAATGCCAAGAACATGAAGATTAAGCATTTAGATGTAAAAACAGCCTTTTTAAATGCTGATATAGATGAAGAGTTATATATAGGACAACCAGAAGGATACATTATTAAAGAACAAGAAGATAAAGTTTACAGGTTAAAGAAAGGTTTATATGGCTTAAAACAATTGGCCAAAGCTTGGAACGATAAGATAAATTCAATTTTAATATGTAATGGTTATGTACGTAGTGAAGTAGATCAGTGTCTCTACATCAGAAAAGAAGAAAATGGTTGGAGTTATATTCTTTTGTATGTTTATGATGTATTTATTTATACATTAGATGAAGAAACTGAAATTAATGTAATGCAAATATTTAAAAAATAGTTTGATATATCTGATTTAGGACAAGTGTCATATTATTTATGTGTTCAAGTTGAACGACTAGAAGATGGATGTTTTGTAATAACCAGAAAATAAAAATTGATCAACTTATTAAGAAATATGGATTAAATGAAGCTTAAACTGCAAATATCCCTATGAATCTAGAATTTTTGAAAAATGAAGATTCATCAAGAGAATTAGAAACAAACAACAAGTATAGGGAAGCAATTGGATCTCTTTTATACATTTCTAATTCCTCAAGACCAGATATTTCAATAGCAGTTGGAATCTTATCAAGAAGAGTTAGAAAACCAGCTAGTCAAGAATGCAGTCAAACAAGTTATGAGATATCTTAAAGGAACATCTGAGTTTAAATTGAAATTTGGGAAAGATCTATAATCGTTTGAAGTTTTTGATGATGTAATTGGGGCGGAAATATTTCAGATCGAAAGTCTACAACCGGATTCATAATTATGCTCGGAAATTCACCTGTAATATGGTCTAGTAGAAAACAACACTCAGTTTCACTGTCCTCTACTGAAGCTGAATTTATTGCTGTGTCTGAAGCATGTAAAGAGGGTGTGTGGTTAGCACAATCATTGTGTGAAATTGAGGATACTCAGAAAAGGGAATTTACGATTTATGAAGACAATCAAGGACCAATACAAATTATTTTCTTAAAAAGATTATTTCAGAAACATATTTTTTTTTGTGTGAGGGGGGAGGTGCATTATTAAATAACATTAATAAATTTGTAAATTGGCCTAAATTTATCTTTTAAATTATACTTTTATACATTAACATTCTCTTTAAACATTAGTTAATCTAATTTAATTCCTGTGAGTAAATGTCTGCTGGAAAATATTTACCTTCAATTTGCTAATATGTATGTGTAGTTAGAAAATTTTAATTTATCAGATTTGAAAAATAATGATTAAAGAATTTTACTTAAACATGATCAAAATATCTTCGAAAATTAATGAATAAATTGTATGTTTAACAACCCCACCCCATAAAAAAAAAAAAAAAAATAGACAAATAGATTATCTTTTATATCTTTTATCAGATGCATCTGAGCTAGGATTGTTATTAATCATAATTCATAATTTTGATTACTCTTTAAAAAAATTCTTTAATGGATTAAGTTTTAATAATTTTCTTTTAAAACATAAAATCGTGATTTACCTATTATAAATAAAAGATCTGTAATGGCTGCTAACAATTTCTTTGTGAAGATACCAGAGAAATATTTGTAATAGTACTAACAATTCTTAGTAAACATACTAAAAAAACACCTGTAAAATATACTAACAATTTCTTAATAAAGACACAAGAGATGCATTTGTAAAACTACTAATTATTTATTAGTAAACATACTAAAAAAGCACCTGTAATGGTCACTAACGATTTCTTAGTAAGTTCTCTGAGGAAGCCTATGTGTTGTTTACTAAATTTAATGCGGTAGTGTTACTTTAGAATTAGCCGTATTGGTTACTAGAAGCGTTTATGGAATCCCAGTTGCCTAGAGATTTTCTAGCAGTACTACAGATTTTTTTTTTACAGTGTACTGAACCGATTTCGAAAGTAATAATAGAAAAATACTGGTGGCAATCCTTGTTTCAACATGGGTTGGATTTTTGAGTCGTTGGCACCTCGCCCAAGGGAGTGTAGGAGCAAAAAATGTTATAAAAATGCTATTTTTGTGTTATTGAAAAGTCTAAAAATTTGAAATCAGGCATAATAGTTTCTTATAAAAAATAAATGTTGCCTAAGAACATTTTCCAAAAAAAATCGAAATTTAATTAAACTGAAAATGTACTAAAAAATCTTAAAAATCTTCTAAATTAGACTTCTGTGCAATATTAGGAAATACCAAACCGATTTTACAATTAATGCTTATTAATGGTTGCAGTTTGCAAGTACAAAGTGTGGCCTTGTTCCAACATGTATCATATTTTATCACGGTATTAGAACTCTCAAGAGGTTTCAGGAGTAATTAAAATTCTGAAAATGGTATTTTTGTGTTACTGAACGTCCTAGAAATCCGAAATTTGACTGGTAATTGCTTAAAAGTTGCAAATTCTTTTTAAAAAGTGTCGGAAAAAAATCTAAAAATAGCGCGAAAATGCTAAAAAGTTCTAAATAGCGACTTGTATAGAAACACAAAACACCAAACCGATTTCAGAATCAATGGTGAAAAATTGAAGTGACATTATATGATTAAAGTGATATTAATATAAATTGGTTATGAATAGTTTTTGGAGTAAATCGAACAATAGGTGGAACTGTTGCGGTCTTATTCATGATTACTGCAGTATATCTATCCCAGGAACTAATGCACGGATTTTCATCAAACTTCAGATTCAGTAAAATCCTGATATAAATTAGCTTCCTTAATTTTTGGAGTTAGTCACTAAACAGGTGGTGCTGCCATGCAGATTATTTTATCATTTCGCAATAGCTCTATTTCAAAAACTAATGCACGGGTTTTCATCAATTTGCAGCTTAAGTTAGAAGTTGACAAAATTGTTGGTGATTAAATTTTAGTGTAAATCACCTAACCGGTGGCACTAATATGCTGAATTTTCCAGAAAATATTAAGACGTATGAAATCGAAGAAAGTTTTGGAATTTACTGACTATTTTTTTGATGCATTCTTTTGGCTATTATAAAATAATTAGTTGATTTGTACTTTGACATAACGACAATGCATAGAGAAAAAGAAAAATAGTGAAGAGATGAAGAGATGAAGAGAAAAATATTTAGAAGAGTATATAATATATCATATCATCAAGGGTAGAATTTGTAAAAAAGAAGGCAAGATTAGTTGTTAGCCTATAAACATCAGGAATTATTTTATACAAACTTGAATGATACTTCACAGGCACTTCGAGATAGGTTAGACTCAACGATGACTTTTAGTCCGTTATTATAAGCCCTTAAATGTGCTGATCACTCAGCTTTGGAATTCTCCTCTGTAATAAGTCTATGGGCGTTTCTTATTTTTAAAATATCTCTTGGGAAAATCCAAATTTTTAACTTATTATTTGCATGCTTAATACTTTGTGTGTTAAAAGCTGGTGAATTGTTAGTAAGACATTAACAGTTATTATAAAATTAAATATTTTAGAAACATTTTGAGAACTAAGAAAAGCAGAAGGCATTTTTCAGGGAGTGTATACAAAAATATAAATTAAAAAGGTTACTGTACTGTGCAGATATTTTAGATACATGCATACATCAACCCCCCCCCCCCCATAAGCATTACATTAGTGAGGGGAATTAGAAATCTAAGTAACTCTTAATTCTGTGCAACTGTCTTTTCTGGTTCATTTGGGAGGTTAAAATTGTTCGTAAGAAATTCGGCAAGCTATTTTGATACTGTCTAAGTGACACTTGAGGCAAATACCAGAGCTGCCAATTCTCCGGCGTTTTGGATAACAGTATTTTAATACAGGCATGGGCGTAATCTGGCGGGGGCGAGGGGGGGCACATGCCCCCCTAGTTTTCCAGGAGCAGGGGCAAGACTTACCTTTTGCCCCTCTGGTTTTTTGTATTATTCTGTGGTTAAGGGTCGATTTTCTCTTCTTTTTTATATAACCCTTTATGTGTTACATTTTATGTGCAAACTAGAATAAATATTGGATTATTCCAAATACCCAGCAGTAACATCTTTAAATTCATATAAGCAATTTCTAACATGTATCTTAGCAAACTTTTTAATGCCACAGTCTATGTTCAATAAAAAATATTTCCTCTGCTCTTTTCGCCCCTTGAGAAATGCTGAACTTATGAGCCCTTTTTCATTTTAGAGTTATTTGAATGCATGTAAGGGGTGGATGTGTAAATTGGAATTAAGTAGCCATAGAGTAGTTACATTAAAGGAAAACAAAAATCTGCTATCATATTCAGTTTTCAAAGTTCGTTTGGATTTGCGTCATTGTAAAATTCATAAACGTAAAATCACATGGAAGTCTGAAAATTGAAATGAGAATATTCCAAGGCTCTCCTTATGTACCTGAGACTCAGAATTTTAGGTTTCTGATAAATTGTTGGGTTATTATCTAAAAATCAGAAAGAACACTCATCAAAAACTCATCATTTTCCTTCCCAGTGCATGCGAATGCACAGAAACCGATTTAAATATTCCTACGCTATTGAAATAATAAAAAAAGTGCGGGAATAAGAAATATTTATTTACAAAGAATGACAAACGCTGGAAATTTTCCCAAAAATAATGAACTTCTAATAATGATAATGAACTTCTCTTAACGTAATCTTTAGATATATAACTTAAGGTTGTTTTCAAATTCACTGCTCCATAACGCGAAGCTTTGACACATTTTCTGACTAATTTCTAACTGCAAAGGTTTAAAATTGAGAAGCTTGAATATTGAAAGGATTTGGAATCCATTAGCGTTTTCCATTTTTCTTATGGATAAATTACTTGTCGACATATAAGATATTCTTTTTACGGCTTCAGATTTTTACCCTTTCCTCTGGCGTCGCTTCTGGAAATTCGATTCAAAACGCTGCATTTATCAGTATTATCTCTAAGATACATTGCCTTTCTCGAAAAATGGATAACGCCATTCGATTACATAGTTTATAAATAAGAATACCTGCTAATCTTATGCGTTTCCGAAAAGAAATGAATTCAGAAATGTGTCGGAATAAAGTAGTTCTTTTGAATTAGAGAATACTTTAATAAATAAAATATTTTTACAAATCAGAGAAATATTCCCACAAATCTACTTTTTATTATATAGCTTCAAAAATTACAATGTTTTAACTTTTCTTTTGTTCTTTTATTCTAAACTACGTTTTTTTTTTTTTTTTTTTTTTTTTTTTTTTTTTTTTTTGCGAATCTTTATTTAAATGGGCTGGCTCTCAGTGGTTGAGAGGTTTTGCTCTCGAAACTGATGAATGGGTGCTGAGTTCGAACCTTATCGCGCTATGTAGTACTCTTTAAAAGAATCTTTATTGTATGTTAAGTAAAATCCCAAATTTTTTGTAGAAATTGAGTTGGACCAGATCGGGCCGGGCCGGTTTTCCCTGATTTCTGTACGGGCCGAGCCAAAATAACTAATAACTAATAAATAATAAATAATAAATAATAAATAACGCGCCGGCCTGTGCAGATCTCTAGAAGGCTTTGACAAATTTTTATTAAGTTTGTTTGATCTTTTTTCCTGTTGAACAGTGCATCAAACATAAGAGATATAACGGTTGTGCATTCAGTATTTTAAAATATTTTTTTATGACATGAAATGGCTAATTTTGAATTTTTCCTTATTCTTTCGTATATAGTTGATCATTTAAATTTTTTTTCAATATTAAATTATAAGTATATATGTGTGATCGCGATGACATGAAGGGAAGTATAATTTTCTAGAAAAGTACTTCAAAACTTTCGCCCCCCTAGTTTTAAAGCCCAAGTTACGCCTATGAATACAGAACATGTTTATTTATTAAATTGAAACGTTTCGTAGATTTAAAATAACCAGATTTTCTCTAAGACAATAGTGGTGAGCCGGAGACTTGGCAACTCTGCAAATACGCTATTAATGTTTCGCGCTGTCTGCGAAGCCATAGTTCCATGCAAGAATACATGCTTCATGATTGTGCAAATTTCCAACTGTTTCATTTTTTTAAATGTATTTTTGCAGTTTTTAATGCTTTTTTAAAGCTTACAATTTTTTAACAGGCGAGATGTGTAACTTATTAAAACAGACACTCACGAAATGTAAAAATAAATATATATATGCATATAAACAGCGCGGCAAAACATAATGTCAATGCCAGATAATGAGCTGTCAACGTTGTCAGTATTATTAACTACAGATATCATCTTTGATGAACTTACATTTTATTTACGAAAGAATACTGAGTAATACACTTTTTATAAAAGGATATTTTTTAATATATTTTATGATAAAATAAATTTTTTCTCCGTATTCCTTAATATTAAAAATGAAGCGTTATATATATTTTTAAATTTATTCTTTTAATGTTCTTAAACGTTCATTATTTATTGCTAAAGCGAATTTCAGAAGATTCTTCTGAAGCTTCTTTTACTTTTTTCTTCTTTTCACCATGCAATTTTTCAAAGATAATTTAATTATAAATTTGTAGTCAAAAATGAAAAAAATAATTAAGTAACAACGCAAGACACATGCTTTTACATAATTCAACACATTCGGTATGCCAGAGTTCCCCTTCCTCATTATATTTTTATGAGGAAGGGCTTTGCTATTAAGGAAGGAGCTATTGCTTTCCGTTATTTATTTTCAATTAACTTATGCGCTTTTTTACTATAAGAACACCTTATAACAATAATTCATAAGATGCGCAATTGCTACTATCGAACTATCTCTTAAATAATGCACTTTTCAATAAATTTATCTTCTTTACTATATGATTTTAAAAATAAATATAAAACGTTAAAATTTTTTTATTTTACTTACGGGAATTACATTTTACGTCCGTTAATCACAAAAATTATTAAACGAAGAAAATAATCATACCCTTTTTCAATATTTTATTTAATTACATTTTTATAATCTTACGCATTATTTGTTGTTCACCAGGATCTACTACTTTTTGTTGTTCTAATATTTTCTTATTGAAAATAATTATAACGAATAATGTAAAAAAACAAAAAACATTTTAGCTATTTTAAAAAATTAAATCAAAAAGAGTTTTTTAATTAAATTTATCTGCCTTACATCCATGTTTAAAGACAAAATAAAATGATTTGAAAGTTATAAAATTTCTTTCAGAGAATATAATTTAAAACTCCTTAAATCACAAGAATTTATAAGACAAAGGAAACTGAAAAAATACTTATACGCAAAAGAAAAAATGTTTCACTCTAAGAAAAAATAAAAAGTTATAATTTAATGTATAAAATACCAGTTCCCCAGAAAAATAAATACAATGTCATTTTCTCCTAGAAACGATTTTTTATAGCGTATAAAAGTCATTTTGAACTTAAAAGTTTTTATTTTACCGCGTCTTTGTAAATGCACTTGATTCAAAAGAGCATCTGTTAAGAATTAATTTCTAAAAACACATTAAAAGGCATTTTGTTTTTTATCTATTTATAGTCTACAGTTTTTTCAAGTGCATATATTCTTTTATTGTACTTCTATTTATTTAGAAATGAATAAATATGCCTTTGTTTGCTAAGAAAAGAATAAAAAATTCTTTTTATGATTTTCTTTATAATGCATAATACTAGCGAATTTCTTGCAATGCATATATTCTATAAATTAAATAAAACAGGGTCTATATATTACATTAATTCAATATCATACATGTGAAAACTTTTGTTTTTTTAAAGCTCGATATGTTATTTCTTTCAGACAACTATTAATATAAACATATACTGGACACTTGCACCATAAAATGTAACTTCTAAGAATGTATTTGTTAAAAATGTTTAACCTTGTTTCTTGGTGCGCTGCACAAAAACAAGAACTTTTATAAGAACTTGTACAATTAAAAATAAAATAAAATATAAAATCAACGTTTCGATCAGTCTTCTGCAGCCTTTTTCAGGAAAATATGATGGTGAAATGACTAAACATTCCGAGGTGAATGTTTTGTACACGAAAAATAATATTTCCAATAAAATAAAATCGAAATGAATCAAAAGTCTGAATATGTTGCCATCTACGCATACGAGAAACTAAAATACTGCACTGCAAAGGGATACAAATTTAAAACATCAAAATGAGGGAAGGATTAATGGTCTTAGATGTCTTGAAATGACCGTATACAATATATAATATTTTTATTTGCGTATTGTAAAAGTTGTATTTCAATTATTGTAGAGATTTAAGAGTTTGTGGTGTTACGCCAGATTTTTGGTATATTATAGGATAAATTATATAAGATAATATTATAATATAAAACATCTAGCATAATGCCATAAAGTATTAGTAAATCTGCATATTTTGCAATATTTTAGTTTGTCTTCGTGCGTAGATGGCAACATATACAAACTTTTGATTCATTTCGATTTTATTGGATTAGAAGTATTATCTCTCGCGTCGGAAGCATTCATCTCTGTACTTTTAATTATTTCACTATCATATTTTCCTGAAGATGGCTGCAGAAGACGGCTCGAAACGATGATTTTGTATTTTACTTTATTTTTAACTGTACAAGCTCATGAAAGTATCATTAAAGTTATTGTTTTTGATAGGGATGCACCGAATAGTGATTTTGGCCAAATATCGAATGCCGAATATTCGGCCGACAGCTGAACCGAATACCGAATATTCGGCTAGCCGAATAGTAATTGTTGGGCCGAATACCGAATATTCGGCCAGCCGAATATTAACTATTCGGCCGAATATCGAATATTCGGCTTTCCAAATACTTTTTATGTTTCAAAGTTTAAAGGTATTAAAATGTTACTTTTTAAAACAATTTTACATAATATATAATAAAAGAGACTTATATTTTGATAAACAAGAACCTTTTATAAGAACATTCAGTATTGAAAAAAATTTGCCTTTTTTTTTTAAGAAGCATAATTATGAGACTTTTTCAAATAATAAAATCTTAAATATCATGATTTCTTCTACGAATTAAAACAAACATTTTGAAATCAAAGAGAAATAATGAAAAAATAGTTGAAGAAAAACTGTACAGCCTCATATTCATTCTTTTTAAATAACTCAAGGCAGTTTTTTTTCAATATAAATTATAAATACTTTCAATTTAATTCTGAATAAATGAATGCCTAGCTCATAGTTCTTTACTTATGAATGGTGGCATTTTCCATCCTTCTCATCATATCATATTTTACAGAAACCAAAGCATGCGAGTTGAAAATATAGTTATGGCATCTTCTTTATTGTTAATGCAACAAACGAAAACACAAGGTTTCTTAAGTTAAACTTTACAAATAGCAAATAAATAAGGTAAAAACATTCTATTTTATTTAAATATGATTTTATTTCTAATTATTTTAAATATATTTATAAATTGGCAGTTAAAAGCAGAAATTGTGAAAAGTTTTTTAAAATGTGTTTTAAAAGGCTTTATTAAGCATTCGATTCTGTCGAATATTTTGATATTCGGCAGGCCGAATAGTTTCATATTCGGCCAAGCCAAATATTCGGCTTAACCGAATAGTTTGATATTCGGCCTAACCCAATATTCGTTAACATGGCCGAATAGGCCGAATACCGAATAGATACCGAATATTCGGTACATCCCTAGTTTTTGAGCCCCAATGAACAAGGTTATGTCTTTTTAACAAATACTTTCTTAGTCGTTATTAAAGTGTTGTCCCTAGAAAATTACTTTACACCTGACCACAAGCCATCCGTAAAACGGAGCAGGTACGTTATTGAACGGTTAGATACTGATAATCTGTAATGCAATTTTTTAAACATCGAACATTTTCAATTTTTACACCGTCGTATAGTGATAAAAGAGTATTTTTATGCAATTTGCTTGTAAGCAGCATCTCAGTATAGTTTTAAGATATTAACTTTTTGTAGTATTTAATGTCATTTCTGTAATAGAAGCAGCTGAATTTCGTCGTTTCTGTGGAAAGTCATGGAGTAAAAAGAAAGAATAGAAATGAAATATGGTGGCTGGGGAAGGCACTAAAAATGTAACCCTAAAATCCGCTTCATTAAGTCCAAACACAAGCCTGTGCTTTCTCAAAAGAAGAAAGCTTTTAGTAATAATGTTTTTAATTTTCAATACAAAGTAATATTACTTTAGAATTACTTAAATGTAAGCAGACCATTTTCATTTAGAGAAAAAATGCACGGCGGATGTAAAAGATTTTTCCCCATTTTCCACGAGACTGTTTTGTTATGGTCGAATAAAGGCATTTAAATTTGAGCGATAATGCGCATCATATTTCAAACCTTTTTTACGACATACTCCACCTCCATCCATGTTTCAAAGTAAAGAGAAAATAGTAAATCCATATATCACTTTGTTGCCACACATAGCAACTGAAAAGTAAACTGTAATTAAAATACATGTATTGGCAATGTATCGTACGCTGTAAAAATGTATTTTAAAGAATATTTGTTTGACTCCCTTTTTCCTCATTTACTTAATTCTTATCAAAAAGCTGAGAGAATTCATCCGTATGTGATAATTCGTCTGTAATAACATTTTCCGAATTTTGAAAAAAAAAATGAATGATTGCTTATAAATTATAGAGCTATTATGAACTACATTTGATTTTCAGCACCTATATGAATGTTGAAAACAAATGCAGCCATAGGAATCATTAGACTTGTATGGTTAAATCGCTATTCCTATTTCGAGTTCTTGGGAGGAGCATGCAATTGTTATATCGGGACTAAAAAGAACATGTGTGCAAAATTTCGCCTCTGTTATTGCATAAAACCAATGATCCGAGTGTGCAACTCTCAATGGCGTTAGAAAGAAGATATAAGCGATAGAAGATGTTGCCCTTCACTAATAGGAAAAGGGCTGATATGAAATTTATTTATGGAACTGTGAATGAAAATAACTCAGAGGGCCAATGATAGATTGGTTATTGTGATCGCATGATCTTAAACTTGCTTATGAATTTAACTGTTCTTGGTGCATTAAGCCTCATATAACAACATCACATTTGGCGTCTTTCAGAATCTTTCCATTTCAATTCCTATCATGCATACTTTGATGAAAGAAGTCTGTTGGGATTAAGTAAGTTAAAGCAGTGTCTATCTTTTATGAAACACCCTGTATATTGAAAACTGGATCAACTGTTCAAAATTTAAGGATGTACTCTCTTAAATCCTCAGCCACAAATTAACAAAAGTTGTGCCGAAATCCACTCAGCTTGAAAGTCAACTTCTCGTAAAGAGTTGAAAAACCCAAGTGAACGCGTTGCTTTTAAACAAATTAAGTCAAAATGAGTTATTTAAATAAGCATTTTAAATCAAGATGAGTAAAACATTTAAGAAAAACTCATACACGATCCAATAAATTGCAGCTCTTTAATGCGAAGCCAAATCCTCTCTTTCGTTTTAGGAGTGTACACAGACTAAAAAACAAATATATACAAACGAATTGCAAGCTGAGTCAGTTAAATGCTGTAAAGAAGCGTGCATTTCAAAAAATTATTCATGTTTTTGTCAATATAAGAGTTTTAGCTATTTCAAAAATTATTTGTAGGGTTTGATTCAAAAAATTAGTTTAATGATGACAGTATGTCTTTTATACATTTGCTAAATGAAAATACTTTGAAATATAAAATAATACTAAAACACGAAACCTTACCTTTTCTTTTTTCAAATATATAGTAGTTTGAAATCTCATTAAATTCAACTTTTAGTTTCAATTCTTTGAAAATACTAGACCTTTCCTAAACTGTTCTTTACTTCAAAGTTCTTTTTCCGAAGTTTTGAAATAAGTGATTAATTGCTTCAATGCAATCTCTTATAATAAAAAGTATGACAGATAATAGTGTATAGGTTCTAAAATGTCTTCAAAATGTGCTGTCACTTTACACCAAGTTCTAACTTTTCGAATCTTTTCAATGTATCAAAAGAAGCTTTTCAAAAGATTCCTCGAAAACCAAGAAATAATTCCTTTAATCTTCTTTCGAATTTGATCTTTTTCCGCCCTTTTGTTAAAAAAGATCATTTGAAAGAAGGCAGTATTACCAATGGATGTATTTAATCTCAGACATAGGGGAGAATTTTGTAGAATCAAAATACCTTGGAAAACAAGATTTATGAGAACAACATATTTTATGGCAACATTTAACATAAGAATTATTCCATTTCTCTGTCCTATAATATTTCATTCTCAAAAAACAAGATAATTACGGAAATCCCAGACACAGTAAAAATAATTTTTATTTATAATAATAATAATAATAATAATAATAATAATAATAATAATAATAATAATTATTATTATTATTATTATTATTATTATTATTATTATTATTATTATTATCATTTTTTTGTAAAAGTTACCTATATAATTTGTAAACAAAATCACTAGATAAAACTTTTCATATCGTTTTAAAATATTATATTTAAAACGTATTAAAAATGTGGGGTATTTTAAAATCGCTATAACTCGAGTATTATTTTTGGAATTTCATTTTTTTCGTTTTGTTACAAAATTTGTACAATTTTTGTAACAAAATTGTAACAAAAGTTTACAGATATGTAAAGTATTCTCAGCTATAGGGGAAAGTGATTTACTTTGAACATATTTACTTTTGTCCTACAAAGTTTTTAACTCTATCTATTGACTTTGCTTAAAACTAATCAATATAAACTTGGAATATACCTAGAGATATCACTTAACAGTGTACCTCCTTTATAAAATAAGCAAATTTTGTAGATAATTGTTAAAAAATAAATTTCATCATCAAATAGTAGTTTATTTAAAGTTTACAATTTCATTATGACTCGTTATTAATAGTTATTTGTTTGAAATTGAAAATCATGCATAAAAGATCATTATAGTGCATTATGAACATGATTTTCAAATTATTATAAGTCTTAACTAGAAAATGATAGGAAGTTATATTTTTCAAGTCTTCAATCTTTATACATTGAACTTATCATTAGTATTGTACCTTAACAGATCCAAAGTACAACACATATTGTGTTGCAAAGTCAACAAGTGAAAATTTGCCAGTAAAATTTCTTTTTGTATCATTAATCGAAGAAATCAGTACTCATCTTTATGTGTAAACCGCTTGTGTACTGATAATATTCACAGTGATGTCGATGGTGTGGAAGAAATCACTGCTGTATCCATGAAACGTTTTAATAGCGCTGGAATAGAATTCATACTTGAGGAAAATTATATGTTTTTTATTCAGCTGCGAAAAAATCATTAGAATTTTTCCGAAGAGTGCTGAACAGTTTATGAACATTGAAGGGTTTTCTAGCTGTGATCAGCTTGCCACCCAGATTAATATTGAAATGTACAGTATTATTGGGAGTCACTGGGAAAATAGAAAGGGTAGTAATAAACTACTTAAGAAAAAAATGAAGAATTTAAAAAATATATATCAAAACATTTTATAATTAAGAAAAAAATAAAAAATAAATTTTATGTATTTAAGTTTAAGTCAATTAAGATAGTAGAAAACGATATTAAGTTTAAGTATAACCGTAGTTGTAAAAGAAGAAAGATGCAAAAGACCTTTTACTAAACGATTTATATTACTTTAAAGAGGTGTTACACAAAATTAAAAACACATAACATTGACATGTTTCGAATCCATTCTGATAAGAACCGTAATCATATTAAAAATTATGATTTTTACTATGAATATGGTTCTTATCAGATTGGATCCGCAACATGTCAATGTTATGTGTTTTTAATTTTGTGTAACATCTCTTTAAAGTAATGTAAATTGTTTAGTAAAATGTTTACATAAAAGGTGAAGTTCTTAAAATCTTGTCACTTACAAGTCTAATGGATTTAACAAAACTTTTTATCACATACAAAAAATAAATAAAAATTAGCAATGTTGAAATGTCGCACTCGCCAAGCTAGGACAGGTAAAACTATAAAGGAGAATGTAAATGCCATTTTAGCAAAAAATGAACTAATCAGGACAATACATTTTTTTATTTCATATTTATATGTATGTTATGGTTAATTTGGTAATTATTAATCATTACCGCATCTTTTGGTAAATTTGATTCATCATATTTACCGCTTATTATTAATAATAACCAATGAAGTTCGGTCAATATGATTAACGAATATTAGTAACGAATGCGTTCATTATTGGAACATGTACTTTCAAAATTTTATTAAGCTATTAATACAAATTAATTGTCAATATACAATTATGATCAAACAAAAGACGTCTATCATTAATGCGACGCCAAGGTTTAAGAGACTACATATAAATACTTTTATAATTACTGAATCAATTAAGTAAAAATTCTAACAATTCTTGACTCATAACAATTTAAATAGACGTAATGGGAAAAATATTAATCAAGAAGAGAAACACATTTTCAAAAGAAATTGTTTCTGTGGCAGCCATTGAATGGAAACTGTTTCAATTAATATAGGAAAATGATTTAAACGTTATTTTTAGAAAAAAAACCCATAAAAATAGTTTTTTCTTTAAACATTATTTTACGAAAAAAAAACCCTAAAATCATTTTTTTATAAAGGAACATATCTACAAAGCGTTTAACTCTGCCTATTCTTCATGAATAAAACTAATCAATTTAAACTTGGATTATATCACAAGATATCACTTAGCAGTATATTTTCTGTATATTATCAGCAAATGTTACAGAAAATTGTTAGAAAATAGATTTTATCATCATAAAGTTTTTTTTACGCTCAAGTTTTCATTATGTCTCGTTACTGACATATATTTATTTCAAATTGAAAGTTATACATAAAATAACATTTATGAATATGATTAGTGCATTATGAATTTGATTTTCAAATGATGTTAAGCCTAACTAGAAAATAATAAGATTTCATTTTTTATTCAAGTCTCCAAGTTTTGTACCTTGAACCTAGCATCATTATTGTACCTTGAACAGTTCTAAAGTACAACATCTATTATTCTGTTACAAAGTCAGCAAATGAAAATTGTCTGTAACTTTCTTTTTGTATCATTAGTAGAAGAAGTCAAAAGTCAACTTTATGTGTACACCACTTGTGTACTGACAATATTCATAATGATGTCGATGGTGTGGAAGAGATCACTGAAACATTTCAGCAGCGCTGGAATAGAATTCCTTCTTGAGGAAAATTAATTTTTTTTCATTCAGCTGTGAAAAAATCATTAGCATTTTGCCGAAGAGTGCTGAACAATTCACCAAAATTGAGGGGTTTTCTAACTGTGATCAGCTTAACACACATACTAATATTGAAATGTATTATACTATTGTGAACCATTCGTAAAAAGGGAAACTGTAGTAATAAACTACATAATAAATATTCTTAAGCAAATTATACTACATGCATTCTAAAGTATATTATTTTAAGGAAAGTATAAAAAAATTTTAAGAAAAAAATTAAAATTAAATATCAAGTCTTTAAACTTAACTCAATTATGATAGTAGGAAAAGATATTAAGTTTCGGTATGGCTGTAGTTTAAAATTACTATATAAAAAGGAGAAAGATGCAAAAAATGAATGAAAATTAGAATTACTGAGAATTAGCTCTCACCAAGCTAGGACAGGAAAAATTATAAAAGACACAATAAAAAAAAAAAAAAAAAAAAAGACACAGCAAAAGCCACATTAACAAGAAGGGAAATAATCACGAATTTTCTGAAACAACAGACAGACTGAAAACGTCATAAAATAAAACTTGAATTGGTGGGCTTATAAATGGTACTTTTTCAATAAAGAAAGAAATTGACTATATGAGAGGGGATCCGTAAAACTTCCTTACATTATTTATTTTAAATAAAATTATAAACTGCATTTTTAGTCGTTTTTTGAAAAAACATAGACATGGTTATTCTTTTCTAAATAAAAACTAGGGCAAAAAAAGAATACATGCACTCAGAAAAAATGCTCTATTAAAAATAGATTAAAAAAATTTCTTTTAATGTGTTTTTAAAATTAATCCCTTACAGATGCTCTTTTGAATCAAATGCATTTTTAAATTCACAGTAAAATAAAAACTTTTGTGTTCAAACGACTTCTACACACTACAAAAAATATTTTCAAGGAGAAAATGACATTGTATTTATTTTTGTGGGGAACTAGTGTTTCATACATTAAATTGTATCTTTGGTTTTTTGGCTTAAAGTGAAACATTTTTTTTCATATAAATATTTTTTTAGTTTCCTTTGTTTTATAAATTCTTGTGATTTACGGAATTTTAAATTAAATTCTCAGAAAGAAATTTTACATCATTCTAATCATTTTATTTTATTTTAAAAGATGAATTCAGAGGAGATAAATTTATTTAAAAACTTCTTTACAGAATTTGTTTAGGAAGTAGCAGATGTGTAATATTTTTTACATTATTTATTACAATTATTTTCAAAAACAAAGGCCTATCTAATGTAAAGAACAACAAATAATGCAAAATAATCTAAAAATATAATGAAACATTAAAAAAGGATGTGATTATTTCTTTCGTTTAGTAATTTTTTTGATTAATGTAAAAATATTAACGTGGTAAATAAATTTTTATTCTAATGGTTTATATTTATTTTTAAAGTAATCGCAAATAAGATAAATTTTTTTAAAAATAACATTATTTATGGGAGGAATAGATGTTAGCTAATTTGTGCGTCTTATGAATTATTGCTATAGGCTACTTTTAAAATGGAAAAAAAACGCGTAAGTTAATTGAAATTGAATAATGGAAAGTAATATTAAAGTAGAATAAAGCGAGGTAACTCTGACGTTGAAAATATGCTGCATTATGTAAAAATAAATGTCTTGCGTTGTTACTTAAATATTTATTCATTTTCAACTACAGAAACTATAATTAAATTTTCTCAGAATAAATGTATGTTAAAAATAAAAAATGAAATAAAAAAATCTTTAGAAGAATCTTTTGAAATTCGTTCTTGCGTTAAATATTGAATCCTAACAAGCATAATAATAGTCGGATGTCGCAAACCCATAACTTTCTTCTATCTCATACATGTTAGTACTTCCAGAAAAAAGATGCATAGCATAGTCTCCGGCTGTTAATTAAAACCAAAATTTAATCAGCAACAACTTATGTCAAGTTCCAATTGAATTTGAAGTTTTAAGAAAATCCGTGCATTTGTTTTAGAGATAAATTCAATGCAGAATTCGTTGATAAATCTGGATCAAAGTTCTACCTGTTGAACGATTTACTGTAAAACCTAAAAAATACTAATATGTATCATGAGCAGCTGAATGTGAAATTTGATGAAAATTGGTGCACTAGTTTTTGAAATAGTGATAGTGTGATAATCATGAATAATGCTGCATAGAAGCGCCACCTGTAGAACGATTTTCGTTAAAATGTAATCATCACCATATTATATCAAGAACTAAACAATTTTGAAACTTTATGTAAATTTGTCCATAAGTTTTTGAGATATAGCTATTGCGGATATTGGGCGACATGCACCAAAATTAACCAGCTCCAGATCCTATAAAGGTCAAATAGAATCTAAAGTTTTGTGTAGTTTCGTGCATTAGTTCTTTAGGTAGAGCGCTAATAATATGTTTGTCACATACACAGTGACAGACAAACTCACAGACAGGCATTTTGTAAAAACAAGTTATTTTGGGTTCTCTGGTCCCTAATACGTGTAAATCTGTCGAAAACCAAATTCAAAAATTTGCACGAATCCAATACTTTCGTCTTGTAAAGATAGAAGAAAGTAAAAAAAAAAAAAAAAATGTAATGCTCTATTTTTATTATTCAAGAATACAGAAAGAATCATTAAAAACTTTTTTTTTCGTAAATGACATTTTTAAGTATTTTTTCCAGAGAGAACTTGAGTTTCAAATCTCGCATTAAATCAAAATTTTAAGAATCAAGTTTTCTCTATCGCTGTTGAATCGGCTTCGAAAAAACACTGTAATTTAAAATAAATAAATAAATAAATAAATCATTCGTCTAGCATAGATTATGAAACGCTTTCCAAAGCATTCAGAATAATTTAACGAAACTGCATTGTTTAAAAAATAATTAAACATAAAAATTGTTTAATTAAACTATATGGTAAAGCATAACACATTTAAAACCTCAATTTCAGTTGTTTCCACCTACAATCGGAACATGATCCGAATTTTCAGTAATCTTGCATATGATATATATATTTATATCTATTAACTTCATACATGCTAAAATTTTGTTCACTTAAGAAATACATATACATCAGTTGAAATTTCCACTTCAGCAATTTTCTCCAATAAAGAGAGTGGTACGTGGATTACACGAGGTACAAAATCTCTATATAATAAAACCCTGTGTAACGCATAGCACTCCAAACTTGTTTTCCCTCCAAAAACTGTCATTGGAATTGACACTCCGTGATATATCGTTTGTGTGCATCCGAAGCTTGACAGAAATAGAAATTTGCCAACTAAAGGGGAAAATGACACTCTTTTTTATTTTTTTTATTTGGGGGGGGGGGGTCGTAAACCAAAAAAAAATACAATTTCAAAGTGCTATTAAAAACAGTAATAATTATCAATTACTAGTATTATTTCAATAATTGCAGCAGAAATATTTTTATTACAGTTTTATTGCACATTTGCTAAGATTTTGCTTTATTGAGAAATCTTTATTTTTTTATGGTATATTAGCTGCAAAGCCTGGTTTACCCAGAAGTATTGTAAATACTGCTTGTGTGTTTACTAAAACATAAACTAGCCGAACTTTGCTCATCTAAATGCTTCCATATTGTCAATTATTTTTATCATTTTTTCTTTTAATGTGAAAAACACAATTTTTGCATGCCGTCCTAGGATTGCTTTGGTGACCACAAAAAAAAAAAAAAAAAAAAAAAAACCTTTATCAATTGTATTTAAATCAAACTATATTTACGTGATTAATGAACGTAAAAGCTTCCATAAAAGAGAGTTATTCGAGGGAAACGACAAATTCGTTGTAGACAAAACTTAGATAAATAATACGAATTTTATTTACTAAAATGGTATCAAATCATAATAAAACGTAAATTTTCAATCTAAAATTTCTTTAATAAAAGTTACACAAAATAGCGAAATAGGAGATTGTCGAACAAATGCAACGTATTTCGCTAGAAAAATATAAGACTATTATTTTCTAGAAAGAATAAAATGATTTATTGACAATTTGCGGATAAAGAGTAACAACTGATTTTTAAAATGCTGTTTTGGACTGCAGTTGCACACATTGGAAAGTGTCTTATAAACTATTCTTGGCACATGATTTTACTTTCAAGTTTATTTGTCAGAATGGTATTTAAAAATAATGTAAAACTAAAATCAGGAGCGTTGTCTTGTAAGTAGCGTGTAATTTTTTAATCAAAATGAATGTTCTTTTTTCCCGTATAAATACATCAATTTCATGAAAATATTTCTTCAAAATTTCTGTTTTTTCTATTTTTTAAGCTGGAACAAAATATAGGAATTTTCTTTTTTTCCAATAGTTCATTTTACAACACAGCTAAGAATAAAGGAATTACATGTTTGCATTTATATTTTATAAACTCAAAAAGCTTTTAGTGAGAGGTTTCTCTTATTGCATCACTGTGTTATCGTAGTGTGTTTTCAATTCCCAAGCACTTCCTGTTTACTCTTTTTGAATTTAAATCAGGCGTCCCAGGAAAGGAAGTTCTTGATAAAATCTAGGCAAATGGATTCAGCCACTTTTACTGGTAACTCTACGATTGAATAAATATCGCAGTATGTATAGAGACTGCATGATCAGAAAATCTTTGTTTGAATCCGAATCTATCCGAAATGCAGTACACATTTTTAAAACAGATTTCCTCTGCTTTATTTCTGTTGAATCCGTACAAAATGAATTTAAACTAAAAAAGTGAGAGAGAGAGAGAGAGAAAATCAGAGAAAATCAATAATTTATATAGTTATTGATTTTATAGTTTCAATATATTTGAAAATTGAACGTAATCATAGTAAAAATCGATGATTTATATCAATTTCAATACATTTGAAATAGTGTAATCAATTTAAAATTCTCTGCAAACGACTATTCCACGTATACTATAATGGAATGGAATTTTTTTCAGTCTCTCTATAAATTATTAAAAAACTATTAATCCGATATACTTAATATACAATACCAAATACGCTTTGGGGACCTTAAATAAAGTTTATCAATTTCATGAATATCCGAATATATTAAAGGGCTTAAAAAGCTTGATTAAAGGGCGTGAGCGCTTTCATAAATGAGAGTTAAGCGAGATAAAGGATATAATCATCGTAGACTAAGTCTAGATAAATACTACAAATTTTATATACTAAAACGGCATCAAATCATGTAAATTTCTATCAAAACCTACTTTAATAAAAATTACACAAAAAAGATTTTTTTTTTTTTTTTTTTTTTTTTTTTTTTTTTTTAACAGATTTAACTTATTTTGTTAGAAAAATATAAGACTACTAGCTGCCCTTGGTGATTAGTCTGGAGAGTTGTCTTGCAACTAAAATATAATTTTTGAACCAATATGAATATATTTTTTTCTGCATACATACATTCATTTCATGAAAAATCTACTTCAAAATTTCTATCCTTCATCTTTTTTTTCTTTTTAGGTGCATTCGTAATTATGTAAACACGTAGCACCTATTGCTGTCGTTCAGTCCGTCCGTCTGTCCATCTGTCTGTCTGTCTGTCCGCATATAACAACGCAAAAACTACCCAACTGAATCGTTTGAAATTTAAAATACAGAATTATCACATAATTTTGTCGAGTCACTTCAAATTTTATGAAAATTGGATGCATAGATCAAATACAGGGACAATCAAAATGATTCCTTTACATTACGGTCAATGGGGAAAAAAGTTTCAAATGCATTTTAATCGTTTGAAATTTTAAATACATAATTATTACATAATTTTGTCGAGTTATTTCAAATTTTATCAAAATTGGATGCATATTTCAACTACAGGGACAATCAAAAGTGTTCCGTTACATTATGGTTAATGGAGGAAAATGTTTTAAATGTATTTTAATGGTGTTACACTCATTCAAACTTAATAAAATTGATATGCATGTATAAAGTACATATTATAATATACCTTTTGCATAACCTGTGGTGCAAAGAATATTTGTTATTGATTTACAAGGCCACACAGAAGTATTCCATTACATAATGGTATAGGGAGAACATTGTTTGGTGCGCATTTTAGTTGTAATTATTTACAATTTTATTAAATTGATATATGAGAGCGATATTTTTAAAACTTCGTTATCGTACGAACGCACCTCATTTGCTACGCTTCACATGCAATTCCCAACTTGTTTTAATTCTGCTCAAAACATATGAATTTTCTTGTTTACCGATTGTCTATTTTAATACACAGCTAAGAATAAAGGAGTAACATGTTTGCATTTATGTTTTATACACTCAAAAAGCTTTTTGTGAGAGGTTTCTCTTATTGCATCACTGTGTTATCCGCGGCTGTTTTCAATTCCCAAGCACTTCCTGTTTACTCTTTTTGAATTTAAATCAGGCGTCCCAAGAGAGGAAATTCTTGATAAAATCTAGGTAAATGGATTCAGCCACTTTTGCTGGTAACTCTACGATTGAATAAATATCGCAGTACGTATAGAGACTGCATGATCAGATAATCTTTCTTTGAATCTGAATCTATTTAAAATGTTGTGCAACTTCTAAAAATAGATTTCGTCTGCTTTATTTCTATTGAATCCTACAAAATGGATATGAAATACATAAAAAGGCAGTACACAAGAAAATAAAAGGAGTAATTGGAAAAGAATTATAACACAGCATTTAAATAACACAGTAAAGGCAAATCTGTGTTTTTGCTGCTGTATGTATTGTGCAATTTTTAAATGATAATAGCATGCAATAAAAATGTCTGTAATTAATGTATTTATCTATTTAAAGAAAAATTTGCCGAACATCCAATGATGCTACTATTAGTTTTCGTGTTGGAAATTTCAAAGTTTGCATAAACGGACATAAGTTTATTGTTTTAGTTCCGTACTTAAAAGGTGAAAACGGAACCATTCCCGTGTCTGTCCGTCTGTCACAGCCGTTTTTACTCGTAAATACTATAAAACATTGACAGTTCAAATTGGGGGAAGTCATAAAGACTATTGACCCACATTTTTTCAAATTTGTAAACATTTATAAATATGTTTAGGAGGGGATAGTAAAGGACTAATTACGTTACTTAAAAAAAAAAAAAATCTTTACTTTGCATATCGTGTGGGTTTTGTGTAAAAGCTTTCGTTACGTGAACTAAAAAAAGGGTACTACTAGGTTATCCTGTTGACCAAAAAATTATCCCAAACTATAAGATTAAATGCCAATAATAGATGATCGTGAATGTCATATTCAATGACATTAAATGCGATTCACGTGTTTAAAATGTCATTAAATGATTTTTATTTCGAATTTTTATTACTATATTTTTTTTAATATTCTACTAATTATTTGTTTTTTCGTTATTTAAAATAAAAATTATGTCAATATGTATAATTTACCTATTAGTTTGGCGATTTGTATAATTTGGCGAAATTGGTCGACGGGATAACAGAGTAGTACCAAAAAAAGATATTTCTTTTAATTTTAGTTAATGTATTTTGATCGATATCGTGACAAATATAGTTCAAAAACATGTCCCCACCCCTTTATTTTTGAATCTACTGACATTAAAATTAGGAAAAAGTTAGATATCGTAGTGATTAATTTAAACCTTCCAGGAAAACTATAGCAATCATCCTAGTCACATAGAATTTGAGAAAAGAAATTTTTTCCGTTACACACAAATTTCGATTTACGGACATTTAGAAAATGTGTTGAGGACCCCTGGAGATACCTATCGTTACAAAATTATAAAAGAATTTTAGATTATGATTTTCGAAAAAAAAATCTTTGGAAATTAGACAAGATATTTACCCTCAAAGATACGGACGGTTTGGACATAAATAATGATGAGGGCGACGAACTCTGTATATCAACGAGTTTTAAAGCCCAGATAACATATTTTAATATATTCTTATATTTCTTCTTATATATTCTTACTTTATCATCTTATAATTCCGTAATGTAATGCGCAGTAGTAGTACAAGAGCAATGAACGTCAATTTTTTAAAACGGACTAATTTAACTAGAATCAATCCATTAATGTCCAAATTATTTTCTTCGTAAAAATCAAAATTTTAGATTTCCCACTACTTTTAAAAGAAGAGTATTTTCATGTTAATTTATCAATTAAATTGTCTTGCAAATGAAATTACGTGCTTATCTTCATATTTACTGGTGTGAAAGATGCTTTATTGTCACTTAGTCTAATAATCTAAAAATATGCCGCTGGGTATTAATGATTTAATCAGATAAATAATATGAGATTCACGATTAGTTTTCATAGAGTTGATCTCACAATGCCCTTTTCGTGATCTTAAGACTTAACCCCTTTGTGACGAGCGCTTTTTACAGAATTTTTAATCTTTTATCAGCAGTTTTTCAAAACAGAAATTTTTGCTCTGTGGAATCGAGAAAATGCCCATATTAAATAAAGCAAAATTTATTAGTGAAAACAATCAAGGGTTCTGAGCATCTTATACGGCACGTATACCGTCGCTCGTCCCGAAGGTGTTAATTAATAGTAGATTTGCCGTGAGCGGTCATTTTGACTTCTGCGCTAGGAATATATTTCGGTTGAAATCAGAAATTTTATTATAAATATGTATAAATGATTGAAAGAGGAAAGCCATTAAATACAAAAATTCAAACTAATTTAGCTTAAAATTCTGGTGTAAAATATTTTTATAAAACTTGACTCAAACTTCCGGCCTATTTAGCGTTAAAAACTATCTGAAAAACTGGGGCACGGACCATTGCGACGTACTTTCGAAGTGTGCTTGGCACAATGCCAAGTTTAAATTTTAAATAAAGGATTTAATTTTACTACTCTGTAAAAAAGAAAGGATTATTTCTACGTTAAGTTTTGTTTTATGAAATTACAAATGAAGTTTAAATATGCACTATTTTTATTGTCTGAACCGAATTAAGTTCATAATAAAAATTAAGTTCACACAAAAAAAAAGATTCATTTATTTTATTTAAAAGTTAAAAATTATTAAAAAGATTAAAAATTATTTTACGATCTATAAAAATATCAAAAAATCTACCAATATTTTTATCAACCTCAAATTATAATAATGTATGAAATAATAGTGTTATTATTTTGTTCTTATGTATTTCATATATGTGAGCAGAGTCTATGCGTCATAAATAAAAAATCCTATGGGAGAAATAAAATGATTTAACAAAAATATATATTTGATGACATATTTCTTATAAAATTCTAACAGCGATTAAAGAAGTTTGTAATTACAAACTTCAAAATTACAAATTTCTGTTATTACAAACACATTCTTAAAAAAAAAAAAAAAAAAAAAAAAAAAACTGCATTAAAAATTTCTTTATATTTTCTTATGCTTATAATGACGTTTAAATCATGTTTTCTATTATAATTCGAAAAGACTATAGTCAGACAATAGTAGTATTTTTTAGTTTTCGTTTTATATTCATTTATATTCATTTTATATGCAACAACAAAGTTTTTATTTTATTTTATTTAAACGTTAATAATTATTGAAAAGATTAAAAATCATTTTACAATGCATAAAAATATTGAAAAATCTATTAATCTTTTTGGTATTAAAATTTAAAAGAAAGATTCAAAATTTCCGTAAAAATTATCTAAAAAATAGTAATATATATATATTTTTTTACTTTAAAATTAAAAAATGCTGGTAAGTAAGGAATTAATATAATACATTAATATAATCATTAAAAATATATTATATAATAAGTTATCAAATGATTTCTTATTCTTATTAAATATTATTTCTTATCGACTTTCTATTTTTTTAAATTAATTTTAATAAACAGAAAATAGTTTTTCCTTTAATTAATTGGATTTTATAACTAAATAATATTTGCTAAGATATTTACTCCATTCATTAAAATAATAAATTAACTTATAAATACGTGTCTATAAAACAATTTATAAAAAAAACCCCTTTAAAACTACTTTCTTTTGTCAACCATTAACTTAGAACGACAAATAATGATGATTTACCGAAACGCTTTATTCATATAACGTTTTATAAGCACAGCTTATCACCCCCGCATGGCCGAATGGTTAGGACGCTCGTCTCCCATCCCTACCGTCCGTGGATCAAATCCCACTGTTTCCCAAGGTCGAAGTACATTAGTAAGTTTAGTTCCCCGTATTCCTAAAAGATGGCGCCACCAAAGTTGATTTCGTTATTATATTTTTTAATATATAGTACCATAAAGAATTACCATACACTTAACGTTTATATAGTTTTTGATAGGATTTACCATACACTTAACGATTATATGGTTTTCCATAGAATCACTTTTACCATAGGCAAAAATCCATATGATTGCACTTATGGGTTTTTTTTTATGGTAATTCTATGCCTTTTTTTGCTAAGGGATTCCTGACAGTATTCTTTGCGGTAGAATGTTTTAACATGTGCAATAGAAATCTATCACGGAAATTAACATGTAGTAATAGTAATAATGAAAACAGAGCGAGTTCCGAAACATGGGTATGCATCCACAAAAATATTTTAAATTTTATGAAAGACTTTTTTTCCGCGTATGCAAATTAATTTCATAAAATTCCTTTGCACTAAAAAATACGATAAATACAATAAAAAAATTACATATATTTGAAATATGTTGTAAGTAAAATACTTTGCGATGTTTTAAGGCCCTATAATTCTATCTCACTTCAAGAAAATTCAAATAAATTAAATGGGGATGTTTTTAAAATGTGCGGGAATGCAGACAGTATCTGCGAAATATGTCAGGAATTCAGCTTTAAATAAAATAAAATACTTCTTAAAGTAAAATATTTTATTTGCCTTCGCTAAAATATTTGAAAAATACGCTACGTTGCTAAGCAACAACATTTTCCAAGAATGTGTTAGTAGAATCAATATTCAAAGAAAGTTTTGTTTCTTTTCATTTGGATAAAAAGCAGATAAAAACTATTTCCATAATCGATTTTTTTTATTAATCGTTTTTATAAATATGAAAGAGCGCAAATTATTTTCTCTTCATTTCAGGAATAATAGAAACATCATCTATTTGAAATTAAGTTAGTTTTTCTTTTTTAATTTTTAGCAGATAATGACATCAGTAAAAACATAAAAATCAATACAGGTAACGTGCCATAGAGTAAAAAGAAAGTATAGAGATGAAATATGATGATGGGGGCAATATGTGTAAAAAGTGTAACCCCAAACTCCGCTACATTAAACCCAAACAAAAAACTGCTTGCTTTTGCAAAAAGGGATGAAAACTTTTAGTAATAATCTTTTCAACTCATAACACAATAAAATGCTACTTTAAAATGCTTAAATATAAGCAGGACATTTTCATTTAGACAGAAAGTGCTGATGTCAAAGAATTCGGTCTCTGCTCCACGTGATTGATTCGTTTGGGTCGAATGAAGGCATTTATACTTCAGTAATAGTGCACATCATATTTCTAACCGTTTTTACGGCATACTGTACCTGGATTTATCCCTTTCCTGTGTGGTAACGAGTATGTGACGTCATGCACCCGAAAAAAGACATACTTCTCAACATATTATAAGTAGAAAGGAACAATTCTCGCAGAAAAAGTAATTAATAACATATTGTTTCGTACATATAATACAATATATTATACCTACTTTAAAGCTACAAATATTTTAGCCCAATTTTATGCAACTTAGTTTGAAATTTTATCTATAACTAGCAAAAGCCGTGCTTTGTTTGGATTCGCGAAGCATTATTTCATAAGATAAATATTTGAAAGGAACATTACTTTTTTATATTATTTTTCATCTATTTTAAGCAAAAACGCTATCTTATGTTTTGGCGCATTTAAATTTTAGAAATGTAAATTCAGCCAAATAACAAAGAATTTCATCGGATTTTTTTATTTATGATATAAGGCTGGTATAAATAAAAATATTTTCCAAACAGAAGTTTTAAAGATGTTTTTACATTTTCCAATGGCCAGTAATGGCGTTCGTTCTGGCCAGTAAGTGTTCTTTTTCTCGACATTTTTAAATTACTAATACATTCCAGAAATTATTTATAAACGTAGTTAATATATTTAATTTGGTTGAATTAAATTATTCTTCAATCAATTAAAATATTCTTAAATTATTCTTTAAACATTCATTTCGAATACCATACTTAAGAAACTTACCAAATTTAACAAAATATTCACTTTAAATATCAAATATAAGTTTCACTTGTTTACGATTCTTTTGTTGCCACTTTACCAAAGTAAATACCTAAATAAATAAATCATAATGTAATTCTTTTAAAATCCGTAAATATAAACTGCGTAAATAATTTTGGCAGAATAATGAAAATATATTTTATTGGTACTACTGGGTTATCCCGTCGATCAAAAAATTATCGCCAAACTATAAGATTAAATGCCAATAATGGATTATTGTGACTGTTACATTCAATGACATTAAATACGATTCACGTGTTTAAAATGTCATTAAGTGATTTTTATTTCGACTTTTTATAATTATTTTTATTAATATTCTACTAATTATTTGTTTTTTCGTTATTTAAAATAAAAATTACATCAATATGTATAATTTGGCTATTAGTTTGGCGATTTGTATAATTTGGCGAAATTGGCCGACGGGATAACAGAGTAATACCATTTTATTTAATATATTAATCATGATTCTATCTATAATTACTAACCCCATGGTTTATTTTCCTTCTTAAAAAAAAAAAAAAAAAAAAAAAAAAATACGGGTTCAATTTTTTATTTGCAAACGATTTTATCGGAATAATGAAAATATATTTTATTTAATCAATTAATCATGATTCTATCTATAATTACTAAACCCATGGTTTATTTTCCTTCTGAAAATAAAAAGATACGCGTTCAGTTTTTTATTTGCAAAAATGCGTCCATAATAGAAAAACATGTAGAATAAATTAATTATTAAAATAATATTTTTTAAAGGTTATTCTGTAAAAAAATAACATTCTGCAAATCTACATATCATAATTTATTCTTATGTTTAATTTCAAGTCAAAATACTGAATACATATTTTATAAAGTGTACGACAAAATGTAACTTGAGTGGCCTAGTGGAGGATTCGCTTCGCTCATCCTAACAACATGAGTTATCATGCAATAAAGACGTTTGTTGACAAACATGCAAATTATCTATTATTGTAATTTTTCTTCCTCTTTCTTTATTTCAAATGTTGAACGAACCTTTTCTCAGTGCATTCATAATTATATCAACAAGGGTATCGGTCTAGGGCCTTCTGGATTACAGAGAAAAGTCGGTATGCTTTTATGAAAATGTTTAATTAAGAGTAAACTATTTTTTTCCGTAACTTTTGCAATAATGAAACAGTTTTAATGAAATTTTAAAATTTTACCTTACTTTCTGTAAAGCGAAACAACACCATCTACGAAACTACATTATAACCACGAATAAAAATGTACGATGAACTCTGCTTGGTTACCCATGAATTCCAAAAAGGTTGTTTATCATTAGAAATCTCGAAAATCATGTTATTTTCGAAATTAAAAAAAAATCATTAATTAATACCTTTTTTTTCTGCTACTCAATTTTGGAAATGTTTTCGAGTGATTTTTATAGCATATTGATCAGTTTTCTCAAACTGGAATATCTATTTTTAAGATGGTACTTATTCTCAAACATTTTCAACTGCTTAATTGATTATACATAAAAGAAGAACAAAATAATACTAATTTCATTAAATAAACTTGTTATTTAAAACTTGTTAGTTGAACATAAAATTAATTATTGGATAATTGATCAATGATTGCATATTAAGAGCGAATCGGAATATTTTTAAGATGCTACTTTTATTTTCAACTAAAAATTTTAAGCAGAGTATTTCATTATATATGAAAGAATAACAAAAAAATAATACTTTTATTGTTAATGTTAATGGTGGTATTTTATCATGTTTGTCTTTAAAACGTGTTAGTTGAGCATAACATTATTTATTGGATAATTGATAGCATCCTATGAACGACTCAGAAACGTTTTTTTAAGATGCTATTTATTCTGAATTAAAAATTTTAAGCTGAGTAATTGATTGTACACGCAAAAGTAACAAATATGAACTTTCTAGAGCAAATTTGGTTTATGTGAATAACAAATTCATTAAATTGGGAACACTAGTAATATCATAAACGCTATCATGAGCATTAGAGATTAAGTGATTACAAGTTTACAATATTTGGATTTTAATGGTTGATGAATGTGTTATTTTCGTTTTCGGCTATAAATTGGAAACAAATGATGAACTATTTATACTAATTTAATTGTAAATGGATTTAGCTACTGTAATCATCTGCACGTTGTATAGATTAGAAAAATTCATGCCTTAAAGTATTTAACACTAGAACCGCCGGAAAATTTCCCCAAATGTTCTAAAAAATTACACATCAGAATTTTTATTTGCATGCAAAGTTTTCCCTTATTTATTTAACTTATTTCGATGTGGTACATACTGAACTTATTTTTTAAAAAAACATTACTGTTTAGAATCGAAATATTTTTATTTAGTAGCGGTCAAAATGACTGGTGAGGCGAGAATAGACAAAAAACAATAAAAAATGTGCGTAATTTTTTTTCCAACCACCTTCGTCGTTCCAAGCCCAAGCTCGCACTCTGATTGGTTATTGCTCTCCGCACTGTTTTCGTGTAACTTGGCGATAATCATACTTGGCGTAGCGATAGATGCTTCCGTCGAGGAGTTTGATTTCCTTCCGAACCGAGTACAAAGTAACTTTTCTCTTGCAGCATTGGATTGGATGGAACGTATCTTACTGAAAGCTGTACTCTTTAATAGTTTTTACACACAACTTTTTACTTTGTACTCGGTTTACTTCGTGCTCGGTTCGGAAGGAAATCAAACTCGACGGAAGCGTCTATCGCTACGCCAAGTATGATTATCGCCAAGTTACGTGAAAACAGTGCCGAGAGCAACAACCAATCAGAGTGCGAGCTTAGCCTTGGAACGACGAAGGTGGGTGGAAAAAAAATTACGCAAAAAATGTGTGAAATGCGAGGCAGTTTTGAAAGAAAAAAATGCGATATAGTTTTCAAACAAATTTCATTTGGAAGTACTTTTTTTTCCTAATCCACGCTGTAAAAATTCAAATTGGACGTTATTTAGAAGTTTAAAATTTGTAATGAAAGTTAAGAAAAGTTAAATTTTATTATCTGTGTGGCCACCATATAAATGACGTCGACATTACGTCTGGACACTTCTGTGTTTTATAATATAGTTAGACTGAAAGATAATAAGTTTTTTTTTTCATTGAAAAATTCCTTATACTGCTCATATGGGATAAAAATATCATGGCTCGCCTAAAAATAATTTGAAATTAATACAAACATTAAAAATACTTGTAAGATTACCAAACATGATTTTGAAAATATTAATCAAATTTTGATAAATTTCCGAGAGCGCATACATTAAATTTTGATTTATTTTCTTTTTATGTTTTTTTAAGTTTATATTTGAATACTTTTCTCCGCATAACTTTTAAGACAAATTATTTATCTTTATTGAAATACTTCTTGCATATGAAAATAAAAATATTTAATCTGATCAGAAAAAAGTTGAAGGGTTTACCAAGCGTTATTTTAAAAATATTAATCTAATTTTAAAACATTATTTTGAAATGATTATTCCATAAACTGAATTCAACAATACAACTTAACAATACCTTGGTGACAGCTTAAATTACTAAGTGGTAACGAAAACACACTCATTATATTATTTCAAGACAATCTTCATTACGAAATTCCATTTTCTGATAAATGTTTTCCAATTATCACGAGAATATTACACTTACAACAATAATGGCTTGTCAACCGTTAGTTTTCGAAACATAAGAGGCGTAGGAAAATTGCTTATAATTTAATTTACATTGCGTACTATTAGCGCTATTATGTAAAATCATGTTAACTGAAATTTTAAAAACCTGATAAAGATTAACCAAATAGGACATTAAATCCAGAACATGAGAAATAGAAAAATGAAATAAGAATATAATTGCTGGGATTTCTTCATAATTTACTAAATTTAAATATTTTCAAATATAGCTTTCAAGCAGTTTGGCAAATTCTATGCAAAACTGAAATAATATTGAACCTTTATAAATCTATCAATAAATATAAAAAAACAACAACGTTTTTTTTTTAAATAAAACTTTTTATAAGCGTTCAATCTTGGAAATCACAACTACTTTCTCACGTCAATTAACTATCTGAATTGAGCGGTTTATTACAATGATAACCCGATTATTGATGTTGTCCCGACTGATGTTCTGGTTCAATATTATTTCAGTTTTGCATAGAATTATTAAAAAACGGGTTGTCACTCATTTCACATTGCAACGGGGATATTGATATGGCAACAAACCACATTGATGCGTTCCCTATCAGGCATTTTAATTATCTGAAACACTTTATATGCTATAGACAACAAAATTATTTATGCTGCAATCGGTTACAAAAATATGATGCTGGCTTCCGAACTTATACAATTAAAGCTCAAATATTGTAATTTCAGTTACGATATAAAGAAAAATTTGACAATGTATAAGGTATGTTTAATTGAACAGTGTTGCCTAATTGCTTTAGTCTGAAAATAAATTCCTGCCCAGGCTAAGATAAGTGTATTGCCAAGAAATAGTAATTATAGCAGAAAATTACATCCCTATAGTCTAAAACAATTACACTGCTGCTTTTAAAATTTTTTAATACGCTTCAATGTAAAATGAATTTAAGCACAACTAATAACTAGTCGTTGGGGGTCACCGTAATACTTACCCATCATGGATATTTTTAATGTAATATATGAAAATAAAACATGTGTAAACTATTTATAAAATGCAATGCCATTCCAAAGAAAACTTTATATATATTTTTACTATACATAGTAATGCTCTATTAATGAATTGCTGATGAACCAATTTCGACAAATAATAATAAAAAAAAAAACGACTCAAGTAGTGTCAAATTGCTTAAAAGAAACATCCTTATAACTTCAAAAATAATAATTATATTAACTAAAAGTTTACAGCGCCGGATTAAGCGTCTTATTTCCAATTAAAATAGGGTCATTCCATGAGGTTTTGTAACGTGAGTTACCAAGATTATAACTGCGAAATTGTTGACCACCGTTATTTTCAAAAAGTTTTCTTGGCTTTATTCAATTAATCAGGTATCCCCGATAAAAAAAAAGGTCTCATTTTTCAAAACAAAAATATTGGTAGAAAAAATCGTTGCTCGTAACTCACGTTACAAGCATGCAATGGAATTACCCAATATCTTTGAATTGAAATTTGAATGTAATACAGGGTCATGAAAAATCAAAGAATGTGGAAAACAGAATTACAAATATCTCGGCAACTAATAATCCAATCTAAAATTTGTGTTATTTTATTGTATTTTACGCCCACTCCTTAAAATAAAAAAAATCGAAAATTTTCAAATGCCTTTCAGCAGAACGAAGTTTTCGTAAGTCAAAAGAATTAGTTCCGGATAATCGAGGTTACTGATATTAAATGAAGAAATGTTGATTGCTAATCAGTTTTCAGAACTGCTGTTCCTTGAGGGAAAAGAATCTAAAGATATCGATACTGTGATAAGAATGCGAATGAATTTACAAATGATAGATGCATCCAGTAGCAAAACTAGTTAATTCAGTGTCATGTATCAGAGGGAATTAAAGTTATTAATTACATGATAAAAACTACATTGATGGTCATGTAAAAATACATTTAAATAATATAGATTACATTAATAAGTAAAATAACATGCACAAATCTTTTTTACAATATCATTTTATATATGCATACAGCAATAATTATAGCATTCACACTCAATTATAAATATTTGAAATTGAGTTGTGCTTCTATAAAAGAACTGTGTATAAGTATACATTTAATTAATTTTGAAGAGTTGTTACAGAAAAATTATACATGATCAATGAAATTAGATTCATGAAAATCTTACTACCACTCGATCATCCATAGTATATGTTCTGAATTATAATGTGTATAGTTACGGGAGCGAATTCCTCGTTTTGACATGGCATTTAGTTTGAAATTTTTGTCCAAGCTTGAATCAAATTTTAGTGCTGCAGCATTGTCTGCCCATCATAATATGATGAAAATTTATTCCGACATTTGGAACTCCTGTTGAAACTTCCCAGCAAACACAGAGCTATCGGTAAACAATTGGTCCACAGCCGCTTTGCCGTTACCAACGGTTTCGGCACGATACCGTCCGCCGCACCGGTTCCATTCCTTTTTCGAAACGCCATGCCAGGCGAGTGTCACACAACAAGTAGGCCCACAGCCGGTCCAGTAACCCGACACCAGCATAAACGCTATATTCCCAGCATCTTGGAACTATATTTGTTCAAATTCCAAAAATAGTACTTGAGCCTAGAAGACGATCTGAGGACTATAACAACAGAAGGTGAGTGCTTTTATCCCCTCCCCTGACCAGTGGGGTTCCTTGTGATTATGATTTTATGGGATAATAAGTGGAAGGCATTTCGTTAACACGACGTTCGCTGCCGCTTACGTTAAGGTGTGATGATAGATGATGCCGCACTGTAGAAGTGGGTTTTTCCCAGAAGCCGGCTTACTTTTTATAACAAAAAATCAGTAAAAGTTTTTCCCGCGCCAGTGCGTGACTGGCTATTGAACATCACCCCAAATCACGCGCTGGCGCGTGAGTAGCCCTTAGCGTTGGCGCCATATCACGCTCTGGCGCGTGATCGGCAGCAAATATGTTAATGGAAATATTTGTCGTTGATGGGAATTAATTTATAAAAAAATTGGAATTTTGATATGTTTTTCTTTTATTTTTTATTTGTGCATTATTAATTAGCGTATTATTATTATTATTTTTATTATTTTGCAATTGACTTATGCTGGTGTATTGAAAAATTTATTTAATATTTGAATGAATGGAATAAATATCTTAGCGAATTAGTTAAAGCAAACGAAATTGTTTTTCTTATAAATTTAAGAATCGTTATGTACTTAATAAAGTGAATTATTTTTAGAGTTTTTGTATTTGTTAATAAAATATTTATATTAGAATGCATAATGTAATTACATACATTGCATTAATTTTTAAATTATATATTTTTAAGATAGAAAAACTTTTAACAAATAATAAGTTGATAATTAATAATTTTTTATTTGAATAAGAATTCATTTTATGTCATTTGTTATTTATCAATATTTTTAAATTTAAAAATAAACAAAAATATTCATTTATGCCTATTTCTTTTTCGTTCGGTAGATAAATTTTACATAGAGGATATTTCTCAATTTTTCTGTAAATTTAAAATTGCTTTAGTATTTAATAAAATCGGTGAATTTAGAAATTTTCTGTTTATGCATTTTTTTAGGAATTGCATTGTAATTAAATGTGTTAGGTTAAGAAATATGTATTTGTAACATAAAAAAAAAAACAAATTTCAATAAAAAAATAAGTTGATAATTAATCACTTTTAATTAGAATTATAAAAAAGTATTATAAGTCATTTAATGATTTTCTGTAGAACATATTTTTAGTGATTATTTTTCATTCTTATTATTATTATTAATATTAATATTGTGAATTTAGAAATTTTCTGTTAATGCAATTTTTTTAGGAATTATATTGCAATTAAATGTGTTGGGTTAAGAAATATGTATTTGTAACAAAAAAAAAAATTCAATAAGAAAATAAGTTGATGATTAATGACTTTTAATAAGAATAAAAAAATATTGTAAGTCATTTAATGATTTACTGTAGAATATATTTTTAGTGATTATTATTATTATTATTATTATTATTATTATTATTATTATTATTATTATTATTATTATTATTATTATTATTATTATTATTATTATTATTATTATTATTATTATTATTATTATTATTATTATTATTATTATTGGATTTAAATTTTTTTTTAGAAGAAGGATATTTTTGAATCTTTCGTTTAAAATTTAAGGCCAAAACGCTGGATAGAGTTGTTTTATTTTTATAGCTTGTAAAATAGTTTTAAAGAATTTTTAATAAGTTGTTTTTTATAAACGATAAAAATAAAAGTTTTTTGCTGATGCAAATAACTATAAGCTTTTTAATGAATTAAAATAAATAAATATTGACTATTTCTGACAATTTTTCTGTTTATGATTATTAGAATTTTACATGAAATACATTAAATTAGTTCTATTGTCAAAACTCAAATAAAATTTAGAAAAAAAATAATTGCCGGTTAAAATAAAAAATTTCGACTTGGGACCGATGTTGGCAAATCTAATCGGACCACTATCAGAAATCACATATCGGTCCTGCATCACGTGCCACTATAGGTCGTTTGCCAATATATAACCATAAAAGGACCGAATACGATAACCGGCAGCTGAAAAATCAGATTCTTAAGTTTCAGTTTCCGGCATGCTGCCGAAACTTCACAGGAACTACTGTGTACATTCCGACACATAACCGACACTGCCGGCTGTGGTCCGATCGAGTGCAGAAAGGTATGTGTTTGCTGGGTTAGTTCAAGTTGCTATCTTGTTCAAACAATTGGAGCTATGGTTCAACGGGAACTCCAAATGCGAAAACGGCATTTCACCAACAGGAAATGTAAAAATATAGATAATTCAAAATCCATATGTTTACCATTAAAGAGGATGATTTACAGTCCTATAGATAAAAAGCTTTGAGATTTAAAAAAATAAATAAATAGCTCAAACGTGAAAAAAATATACAACTATTTTAACAATGTTATTTATTTCTTTGTAGGAGTTTTAGATATTTTAAATTATATTTATGAAACTTTTAGCGCTAAATTTAAGGTACTCAAAATCAAGAGCAGTTTGCCTAACTTTTTTTTATCGAAAAGATACCTTCCTCTCATATTATTTCCACAGTTACATTAACTTGCAAGTAAAGTCAAAAGACATGTTTTCTCATTTTATCAGAAATCGCTAGTATAAAGCCTTTGTTTTGAAAATTTTCTGGATGTTTTAACCCTCTCACTGACAAGCCTGTCTATAGACGTTTCCTAAGCTCCAGGTTTCGCTGCAATGCAAGCAATAATTAAAATGATATAACTCAGTTGATTTAATGGATTTTTAATACATTGTGCAATGATTAACACACTCAAGGATAGTATTCATATTCGTAAATAAGATTTTCCTATAATTTTGAAAGAATCATATTTATTTAGCAATTAAAACAAAAGCTGAGAAAACAACATTACAATTTTGCCCTTTTGCAAGACTGTCAGAGGGTTAAGGGTACATTTGTCTATTAATATCAAAATATTATGCATTTACGATGCCTGTAGTTATGAATTACGCTCGGAATATTGAATATTTGAGATCCATGAAATTTTGCACTGTTAACTTATTGTAATACCAACAGAGTGAAAAGTATCTAAGCCAGTACTTGAATGTGTCATTGATGTAGCTCACTAACGTTCTACCAATTGAGCCACTTGGCCGATATCAAACTTGGCACCTCTCATTTTTATTCGTTGGCAAGGCTGCATATTTGCAGCTCAAGATGGAGTAACTTCATTTGTAGAAAACATTAGATGAAAATAAACCCAGCATGATAAATGTTATATATATATTTATAATGCTTTTAGTTATAAACTAAGCTCTGAATATTTAATATTTTATTTGCATAAATTTTTGCATTGCAAAACTAATCTTACAAGAAAGAAAGTGAAAAAGTGTCCAAGCTGGGAGTTGAATCCTGGTCATTGATATTGGTTGGTATAATAC
The DNA here is from genome assembly GCA_964019185.1 of Maratus speculifer. Classification (NCBI taxonomy): domain Eukaryota; kingdom Metazoa; phylum Arthropoda; class Arachnida; order Araneae; family Salticidae; genus Maratus; species Maratus speculifer. The sequence goes on along the minus strand of OZ025295.1, from coordinate 39,045,168 downwards.
CAATTACCAGTGTTCTCGCTGGCTTTTAACCAACATTAGCAATTAGGCGAATGGAAAAAAATAGCCAAATGAAGTGGAGTATTAGCAAAATAGATTCGTCATGAAAGACTGAAAAAACTGACTTTAACCGCTTATTATATACCTCTTCTACGAAATGTTATAAACAAACTTTTTTTTGTAATTACTTATAACATGGAATTCGACTAAGCTACAGAAACTATTAAAATATGTACAGTATAAATGCCGCTTAAATGTTTTTAATGTTTCAGACATTCTTTTAGCAATCTCAATAAAAATTAAAAACATCTATCTTTGATTTATCGTTATGAAAGTATACACTTATAATCGGTTATGAGATTTGTAACGGCTATTCGACTCTTAATCAACAGAAAAAAAAATCAACCAACATGCCTTTTGAATACAAAATATCTGCTTTCAGGTCATTTATTAAAAGAGCTCTTATGATTTGTTCAGATGACATATTAAATAAAGAAATTGATTTTATACAGAAAATAGCTTTTGACCATGGTTTTCCTGCAAAATTTGTAAATAAAATAGTTCAACAGTACAATACTCCTCCCACATCTGCCCAACGACAGGATAAGCTTGTGGTTTACAGAAAATTTCATTATATCCTTTACATATTTGAAAAAGTAAAAAAGGTCGCACAAAAATATAACATAAAACTTGTCCCCATTTCATCCCCATATCTCATTGACATCGTTACAAATAAGATCGACAAAATTCCAATAGATCAAAAATCTGGTATTTATGAAATCCCAATCACTTTATCTAATAATGATAAAAAAATCTACATCGGCATGACTACGCGGCAACTTTTAATTAGAATTAAAGAGCATTGCAGATATATTAAACAATATAAACAGAATACTGCTCTTTCTCGTTTCTACTTGGCGAACAAGGGTTGCCGTATTAACTTCGATGAGGCCAAAATCATAGTTCCGTGCAATAACCCAGTTTAAGGTAAAATAAGAGAATCTATCGAAATCATTGCACGAGAAAATAAACCATGTAATGATAATTTATCCTACAATATACCAAAAATATGGCCTAACATCATAAAATCTTAAAATTTTTATTTCGTTGCAATATTTTAATTTTTACTCACGTGTAAGTGGTAACATTTTTAAATTTTTCATTCATTTAGATTTTAATTTATTAGAAATATTATCTCTCGATCAAGATGATAACTGAGTCCTTCCATTATCATATTTTCCTGAAGACGCCCGCAGAAGACGGCGCGAAACGTTGATAGTTTTATTTTATTTAATTGTATAAATGTATATTAAAATTCTTGTTTTCTGCACCATTGAGCAATGTGTTGTATTTTAATAAATACATTCTTATTTGTTAAATTTTATGGTGCAACTGTCCTGTATATATTTATAGAAAAAAAAACAACTTAAAATGTTACTTTATATACAGCTAAACTGTGTTTTCTTTATTTGGCGTTTGATATGAGTAATTTTGTTTGTCTTTTTACCAGCGTGACTTGGGGAGAGGGACGGGTGCCGGCGGCCCATAGATAGAGATTAACAAGCGATAAAATACTCGCGCAATCGTGTGCGACGGAACACGAAAAGTAACATTAATCGTTCACCAACGCAGATAAAAATCTTGACTGTTTTGGCATACACACACAGACACAAAGAACAACAATAGAAAACTCGCAGTCTGGCGAGTCTGAGTGTTCTTTTACTCCCCAAATGTCGCAATTTGGCGGAATGGCAAGCGGCAGCGAAAACCTGCCAATGACCAAGGTTCGAGAACGCCATGCAACTAAACTGGATTAACTATGTTGCCTATTGCCACTATCTAAGTTACATTTTCATGCTATTGTATTCTTTATTATGACCTATTATTTATTATGACTTTACGGCACAGTCTATCATTTCCAATAAAATATAACATGTAAAAATGTTTTGGATTAGTATTTACGGTAAGATAATAAACTATTAAACGCCTGTTCAGGATTAATAGCTGAAATGACTACCATATTTGTTGAAAGTTATAACAGTTACTAAATGCAAAAACGAACTTGCTAATATTTAACAAAATTTTGTGATAATAAATACCAATAAACACCCTTCTCACTTTTAAGACCGTTCTCAGTTTCCCTATTCAACAAATGCGACACGTTTTTAAATGCAGTGTTTTAAAATTGTTAAGGCTGACTATTGAAGCTATTAGGAATCGAATAGCGTTTTCTCTTTTTCAATGATTAATAACGTATAAAGTTATAAACGGTTTTCCTTCGTGATGGCATATAATTTTTCTTTTCCGAGTTGAAGCTATCGGAAATTCAGTTCAAAACATCGACTTTAAAGGCGTTTTCAAAAGCGACTTTTGTCTTTGTTAAAAAATTGAAAATGTCATTCGATTACGATGTTTCTAAATTAGATTACTCGCTAATTCACACAATTCTGAACAAAAAAGAATTCAAAAATGTATGAGAAAATAGCTTCTTTGGCTTTGAGAACACCCTTAAGTTTTTGAAATTGTAAAGCTACACAAACTCAATTATTAAATAAACAGGCTTTTTACCTTCTTTTTATGATTTGAGAAACATTTCAACTCTTATTTCCTTTTTATAACTCAATAAATATTCTTAGGGAAATAAAACAAATTATTTTAATTCTATAACAGAAATTTAAAAAAAAATGAGCTGTTGTTTTGAAACCTTTGAGAATCTGTAAACTCATTTTAAAATAACTCATGTGACAGACATACATATTTCGAAATTTTTTATGCTTTATGACTTCTTCTAGTGCAGCATGACGTTTAAAAATATCATCTTAAAAATGAAACTATCCGAATCATACGGTTTTTTGACATTTTTAAAATGTTGTATATTACCATGGCTGCTTATCGTTTGCAGTAAAAGATTAGACATTTAATGTTATAGACTGGAGGTGGCAGCACAGACAATCACCTCATCGAGTTCACGGAGAAAAAACTAGATTTAGTTAAATCTTGATTCGCATATTAAAACGCAATCGGTTTGCGAAACATCTAGAAAACATCTAAAAACTTATAGGTGTAGCATTGTGTTTTTTTTCTCCCAATCCTCCCAGTTTTCGTACTTTTGAGTGCAGAAAAGCACAATGATAAACCTACGAGTCAACCGTTCTAGAGACATACGATGGCAACACAAGACGATGAGGGAAAAAACCAAACTGTCAATGAAAGCGTCGAGATAGGGTTCGTAGAGAACGGACACGCTCCCCTTTTTCTTCCACGGAATAGAAGGGGATTGAAAAGAAAAGGATAGAGAGTGTTGAGCATTGAATAGAATGGTTCTCTGAAAAGACCCATAGCTGGTGATATGCGTAGAGAGGGAAAAACCAGCTGACAGGTGAGACCACTGGCTAGTCCCCCCACTAGAGAGACTTCCTGTCTCGGACCGGTAGTTTACTTCATAACCTGGAACTCTGTGACTGTTTACTTTTGGATTTATTATGAGAATATCCATGTTTCTGGTAGTTTTTGTATAAAATCTACTTTATGTAACTTAGAATAAATCGGATATAACTTTAACTGAGAATTTCAAGAGTCCTGGTTACCAATTTATTAATTAGGACATGAAAATCTTACAGTGTTGTTCTGCAAAAATGATGTCATGTGTATACTTTTCTATAGATATATGAGAAGGAATCTTAAATCAATAATGATTTAGCGGATGTAAATGACATCATTTTATTAAGAAAACAATATATTTTAATTCTTAAAACTGAAATATGTTTTCTACAAGTGCCTAACTTTCGCCTACCTGCTTTGAAATACTTCATGTGTGAAAATACTGCACTTTAAAAAATAACGTTATCGAAACCACATATTGATAAAATCAAGGTTTTACAAAAATTTACAGTGTATTAATATAGAGAAGAAGTAACATACAGTGTGCATGGTCTGATCGGAAGTCTTAACCAAAAATAGCGATTTATGTTACAAAACTTGATGATTCTCGATTCGCTGAATTGATCTCGCCGAATTAGACAAGCAAATACATAAGATGTTGGCATTGATTCGCGTTCTAAATTTTAAAAATTGCTATTTTACCTTATGCGACGACACAGGAATATTGTCTATCGTATTTATTGCATGCAGATTGTTTCAGAAAATTTCATTTACGCTTAAAAGAATACATATAGTTTAGTATTTATTTATTGCTAATAGCAATCGAGGTTGCTTCAAGATTCAAATTAAAATAATCAAATTAAAATACGAATTTTTTTTAAGTTGTAAGGTCTTAACTAATTAGAGTTAATCAGCGAACTTTTAAATTAATGTCTGTCTAAGGCAGACCTATGCAACGGACAGAGTTTCTCACGGAAGCAGTTATAGAACTTTTAGCTTTGGCTTCGAATGTCTGGAAGCATCTTTTATTACTTGACTATAGAAATTCGACACGTCTGAAAAATGATCTAAATCATCCAAGCAAGTCTCAAGGTGGAAAAGTTTTGGCTTACCCAGACGGGAGAATGCCAAAGCTGTCGTCGGTGGGAGATTCAACGCGTCTAATGGAGGTTTTGGGGGTGGAGCTTGAGAGCAGGAAAGAGGCTTCTCGAAGAGGAGGAAAAGGATGCGGAGGAGAAAAAAGGAGGCAGTGCATGTTGAGGACAGAGATGGTGCTCTGAAGTGGAGTGCAGACAGCGAAATAGCTTGCACACCTACCCGTTGTAAATAGATGTGTTACTTTAACACGGTTTTATACCGAACCTAATGTGTAAACTTTTAATACTTGAATAATAAAACCTCTTTGATGAAACAAGAAGGAATCTCGTCTTGTTACCAAAACACACCATTTTCAGACGAGAGAGAATTCTTTATAGTGGTGGCATTGGAGTTATAGTGGAACTTGTTACTGGAACCAGATCTGACGGAGACCTGAGCCGAAAGGGAGTCAACTGACGGAGATCTGGACCGAAAAGGAGTGAACTAACTTAGTCCTGAGTCGGAAAGAAGTGAACGGATGGAACCCTGAGTCGGAGCAGACGTAGCCCGGAGCCCGAGAGAATCCAGTGAAGGACGCCCGTGTAGTGGGGATAACTAAATCCCCGTGGAAACAGACAGAACCTGCAGACGTCCGAACAAAGAATTCAGGTCAGTGCTCTGTATTTTGTTCATTGCAGATGTTTCGCTGTAGGTAGTGTAAAAATTTAAAGAAATTATGAGTGGTTGTCCATGTTATTCAAAGTTGACTTAAATTAAACTTGCAAAGTTTTGGAAAAAAAAGTTTTAAGTAAGGTGCAAATTAACATGCAGTAAATTGATTGACTAATCATTTCTTTAAAATGCACTATAATTCTTTTGAATAAATATAATTCTATGATTAAGGATTGTATAAATCTTTATGTATAATCAAAGGAAAGTATAATTAGAGATTTGCGTGTAGCTAAAGAAAATTCTATTTCTCATTAGCATATTAGATAAATTTGATATTTTTAGAAATCAGAAGATTATTTGAAGTTGACTTAAGTAAAAATGCATTGAAAATATATATTTGATTGAGTAATGATAAGAGCTATTTATCATATTGTTGAAATTGCTTTTGAATTGTGATTTGTATATCGCGAATTAAAATTGTGAATTTTTGCATTAAGGGAAAAAATTGAGAAAGATTTATTTACTGAGATAACATTGAGCAGATCTTTTATAATTACTTACCGTTCAGCATGGCTTGCACAGGCAAGCCTTACACATACAGAACGATCGCATTGCACAGGAAATGCGATTTAAAAGAGTTAGCTATTGAATTTGGAGCAGACATTGGAGATTCTGATAATGTACCTAAAATCATAAAAAAATAAATGAAGCCCCAGATTATGACGAAACTTTGGCATTAGCCCAGCTAATAATTATTGAAAAAGATCAATTAGAAAAAGAAAACGAAGAAAAGTCAGAACGGGAAAAAATAAAACAGTTTGAGAAGGAAGAGAAAGCTAAAACGTTGGAGCGAGAACATGAATTGGCAAAGATAAGGTTAGAAACGGAGACATTTACAATTAGTTTGGCTTCTAGCCAGAGCAAGAGAGAACAAAAAATATCGTTAAAGTCGGTTCTACCTAAATTCGATTCGGAGAACTCTGAAATTTCAGTTTATTTGAATTTGTTTGAGCGACAAGCGCAAAAGGCACAAACTGAGAAAAATCAGTGGGTTACACATATTTTAGGACTGTTACCTATCAATTTAGGAGATTCTGCGAGAATCTCCTTCGAATTCCGACGATTTCAATCACATTAAAAAATACTACTTGGAAGATTTCAACTTTCGGCTAAAATTTGTGAATCCCCCAAAACCCGAAAACAAAATGTAGAAAGATTTTGTGTACGAGGCTTCCAATTTCTTTGACGAATGGTTAAGCGGTTTATAAATAACGTCTTTTGAACAACTCAGAGATTTCATAGTTACGGATCATTTGAAACGGAAAGTGAACCCGAAAGCGAAGCAAAATTTTATTGACGTATGGAGTTCGATAACTACACCTTTCGAGTTAGCAAAAAGATTAGACGCGCACGACGCGGCGATAAAAACAATAAACTGAAAAGGGCCCCCTAAATTTCAAAACTCAGCGAAGACTTTTGAACGAAATAAATTCGCTAGCAAACCGAAAATAGAAACTAAAACGGAAGAAATGAAATTAAATTGGAGGAGTAAAGAAAACTCTAAAAATCGGGACGAAATATTCCATAAAAGAAAAGAAATTACTTTTTTTTCGTGAAAAAGACTAGTCATTATCGTTACCCTTTCTTCACAGTTTCGTCACAATGCTAATAACAAAATAGTCACAAATAACACACTTTTCACAAATGAGTCACACCGTGACTTCACAAAGTGGTCACAATGTGATGTCACAAAGGAGCTCTAAAACGGCCATAACGACTTCACATTAGAGGTCTGCACTGGCTGGAATTTCCAGACCCGGGCCCGGCCCGTAGGAAGGTTATTTCGGCCCGGCCCGTTGTAAAACGGAAAAGTTCGGCCCGGCCCGTTTAAAATTTTATATTTTAGGCCCGGCCCGGTCCGGTCCGTACAAAAATCAGCGAAAACAGGCCCGGCCCGTTTTGGCCCGTTACAATTTCTACGATTTCTAAAAAATTCAGATTTTTATCATATAACTAAGATTCCTTTAAAGAATACTGCATACATATCTATGGAATGATTTTACAATATATTTTACAGCAAATACACATTAACAACATTAATGATTACTTAGATTCTTATGTTTTTAACATTCGAATAAAGATTCATTAAAAAATTAATATGGCTTAGAATAAAAGAAAAAAAGAAAGACAGTTAAAAACATCGTTAATTTCGAAGCTGTTTAATAAAAGAAGATTTCTAAATATATTTCTATATCATCTTATTATAGATTTCAAATCCAAATTAATTCTTAAATTCAAAGAAGCTCCTTTCTGATACATTTCTAAATTCATTTTTTTCTTTCTCAGAAACGCGTAAGATTAGCAGATATCTTTATTCAGAAACTATATAATAGAATGGCGTTATCCATTTTTTGATACAAGCAATTTAAGAATACTGCAAACAAATAAAATCAACAAATACTGTCATAATTAGCGTTTTGAATAGAATTTCCGGAAGCAATAGCAAGGGAATGGAGAAAAACCTGCAATCATTTGAGAAACTATTATATCTCAACAAGGTTATACAAGTATTTTATTTACCAAAAATGAAAAACGCTATTCGAATCCAAATTCCTTCAATAGTTAGGCTTATCACTTTTATACTTTTACAATTTAAAATTAATCAGAAAATGTGTCAAACTTTCGCATTATCGAGAAATTAATTTAAAAATCATCAAGAAGTATATATCCGAAGACTAAGCTAACATAAGTTCTCTATCGCTGTTAATAATTTTACAAATCATGTTTTCTGCCAATAATTAAGTCTAGTACCGGTCCGGCCAGTCTATATGTAGAAAAATAATGCAAGCGTGGTCTCGGACCGGCATGAGTCAGCTAAAAAAATATTAAAACGGGTTACACATAACGTAATTCTCCGATGCCGACATACTGTGCATTTTTATATTGATGCTGTCAAACTAGTATGGCCACATTTATACTTATTCTCTTTAAATCCATTTTCGTTGAAAATAGCTCATATTTTATCATTTCTGCTTAAACCTTCAGAACGGGTTTTTTTATCGGCCCGGCCTGGCCCGTCTGACCCGTTCAATTTTTTTGCCGGCCCGACCCGGTCCGTTTATGTTGTTTGTTGGTCCGGACCAGCCCGTTGAAAAAACTATTCTAAATCTGCCGGCCCGGCCCGTTAGAAAATTTGAAACGATTCCGCTGGGCCGGATACGGGCCACGGACCAAGCCCGGGCCCGTGCAGACCTCTACTTCACATTCTTGCTACTGCAACTTCACATTGATGTCACGTGACGTCACATCGACGGTCACAGTGTGACTTCACAACGACAACACCGTGACTTCACCATATCTTACGGGTAAGCATATGAAAAGGAACTATTGGCAACGGGAATGGCTTATTGGGGGAGATCAGCATGAACATCGAGATCGGAAAAAAAGGCGAACATTGAAAAATCAACTAAATGTGAAGATAAATATGTTGCAGAAGATAAATGAAAAAACCCTGAGATGGTTTAATTATGTAAAAATAGTGGAAAGAAGCAGATTGCCAAGATCACCAATGGACTGGCAACCGAAAGGAAGGAAGAGAAAATGAAGACCATTGAAGAAATCAACTAAATGTGAAGATAAATATGTTGCAGAAGATAAATGAAAAAACGCTGAGATGGTTTAATAATGTAAAAATAATGGAAAGAAGCAGATTGCCAAGATCACAAATGGACTGGCAACCGAAAGGAAGGAACTGAAAATGTTAGAGTTTTAACTTAAGACAGAATATGGTAAATTATGGACCAAATGAGGCAGAGGCGGAAAACAGAAATGAATGGCGAAAAAAATTACACATGGCTTTTGTTTGAGATGTATTCATATGTGGGAATAATCTTGAAGAAAAGAAGACATCATTTTAAAAGTATTGAAAGTGATATAAATAATTTATGCAGTACTGTAAAATGCTACTGTAGAATATGGTGTGCATAAGAAATCAAATCATGGTATGCACAGTAATGTAAAATATGGTGCGAGTAGCATTAATTGCTAAAAAAAAAGTCACGCTTAAAATTATTTTGCATTTTTAAATAATGAATGCAACATTATGAGTTAGGTATTTTAAAGATGCATAATTTCTACATTTTTTCCTTTAATGATTTTCCGTCCGATTTCCTGAGTTAAATTTCCCCAAAGAAGTTTTGTTTACTCATTCGCACAAAAGAATTCAGTTTGTGTACTCTATAAGCAATAACTCTTTCAGTGCATTTTGAATAAGGTATGCTTGTTTTTAAATTTGATAATTTTTTTAATTAATTCTTGGCTATTTAACTTCCTCAATCTTGAGACATATATTACGTGAGACCACAAAAACCAGTTTAAAATTACTATAAAACATCTATAAAGATATATCGATCTATATATCGATGCTTACAATATGCACGCCTTTATTAAAAAAGGTTTAGCAGTAGTTTTAACAATTCTAGAAGGATTTAATTTAATTTAAAGGGTGTTCTTTAGTATCTTCTTCAGCCGACACAAGGACTGATGAGAATAACATTTATAGATATTAACAACTCAAAAAATATATTTGAGTACATTTCAATTTATTGAAGAAAACTGTTGAAGGGATATTTTCAAATGCATTATACTTTCCCAAAGTTAAATTTTGGAACCTATGTATAATATAAATAAATCTATGGACCATGTACATGTTGATAATAAAAGATCATACTGCCTTAGTGGCGCAGCGCTATTAATATGTATTTAGAATAATGGCCTTTAAATCAACGTTAATTGTTTATTTTTAATTAATTAAATAATACATGAATTAATAATTGGTAAGATAAATCTTACCTTTATATATCTTTATCTTCAGAACTCTTTGATGACACATCCTATATCAATTCCTCGGAATCACGATGGGCACATATCTCGTACTCCTTTTTTTATTCCATAATTATTATTAGTTTGTTTAATCTGGAAAAATGATCAATAATTGGTTAATCGAAGACTTATTAAAGAACAGACCCCACTGCACATCTTTAAGATAAATCATATAGTAAACACAAATTAAAAACTACTTGTTGAATACACAATGCTGCATCCTGGCAGTTTTGAATAATCACATCCTTTTACAAAAATACTACAGAATAGAAGAAGTAAAAAAAACAAAAATTAACAGGAAAAAAAAAAGTTTTTTGGCCGTTCTTTTTCTTTTTTCATTTATTTCATTTGTAGTCACGTGACGTTGATGCGGCAACATATGGATTCGGGATAATGCTTTAAATGTCCTTTAAAGCATTATTTTAATTTATTTTCAGCTTGATTTTGTAATCGTTTAATAAGTTTGATTTAATGTACTAATCATTACTTTCGATGACTCAAAATGTTTATAACAGAAGTTAACGAATGTCAGTTTTTAAGTTGATTGTTTTATTTATCTGAGGGTGATTATTAGCTTCTTTCAACAGTACAAAGTTGCACAAAAGACTTCACATACTTTTCCGACTTGAAATCTGGTTTTCAAATGTATTACGAGCAAAAATATTTACAACATCTTTATCCTTTTTTATTGCAATATTCTGGACAGGTTCAAAGTGATTCATAAATTAAGCTTTAGGCGTTTTTTTTTCTTTATTTTCTGGTCACCCCCATAATTATATTTGGTTGTTTATTGTATATTTTCGAGGCGCGAGGAGAAGTGCGAAGTAATTCTACATTTTGACAAAGATTTACATTGCATTTTACAGAATATTACTTATAATTTTAGCACCTTTTTCATTATGCATGTTTTTGTTATTCATAACCCTTATATTTTAACACTTGAACGTAATTCTTAAACATTAAACTGCCACATAAGTGCATAAAATTATCAATATTTTCTGATGAAATTTATTTTAATTTTTTGCCAAATAACAGGAGATTGATACTAATTACATTTAAATTAGATTATATTCCCTAATTGCTTTCTGACAGTGTCATTTGTTGCTTGAAATAATGCTGTATAGGTTACTGAAGTGAAACACTTTCGTATTGTTTATTTCCGACAGATCTGTTTTGGTCAATATTAAAACACATTTTATCCACAGCTGCACAGTAGATGCATAATTGTTTATATCAGACTATTTAAAGTTTTCGTTGAAAATATTGAAATTTGTAAAATAGGCTAAATAATGTTTTGTCAGTATACTTTTCTTTATTATTTTAAAATTTGTCAGCTATTTTTATGTAGTTAAATTACTTCTTTTTTTAAAAGGAATTGCGTCACAAAAGTAATTTTTAGCACACAAAGTGAATAAATAAATAAACAAAAGAGATTTCATGGGATGGTTTTTACCTTCGTCATTGTGGTAGCCCATCAAATAATAACCATATTAGATTGCTGTATACAGGTTTGTTAATAACCTGATTACAACTCAATCCATACTTGCTACCAATAATAAAGCTACCAATCAGAAAAAACAACATGAACAATTGGTTAAACAAGTAGGGATATCTACCGGAGAACAAAGAAAATTAAACCTTGAAAAAAAATTATATCATAAACTTCCAAATGCTTGAAAAATAAAGATTACTAGATAAGTCAGTGACTAAGCAGGGAGAGTATTTAATGATGTGATAAGCTTCCCCAAAATTAAAATGAAGGTTAGAAGAACACTTTTGGATAATGGTGGCTGAGGAAAAGTTGAAACTACGTTGAAATGACCAATAATGTTGAGCAATAAAAGAACGTTTAAGCTCTTGATTTTTAACGCATCTTAATTTTTAACGTTGGTCTTTATACATTTTCTCACAAAGGCTTTATTCTTTATTTTAATAATATATATTGTTTCATAACAACACGTTAATTAACTGACAGTTATCCACAAGTACTTAAGTATAATAATAATATATATTGTTCCTAAAAATAGAACGCGGCATATGCAGCACGTACTGGGTATGCTCCTAAGGTTAGTGAGGGACACGACAGTAGGTTACATTGCTTAGATTTTCGTTTCAAAGTGTGAAATCATATAAATACTAGGGTCAGACATGTCGTGTAGTTTATACGGGGATATAAGCCGTATACCCTCTGGATTTGTTTCAAACCGCATATCGTCTGTTTCTCAAAAAATAGATATATTATATATACACTCTATGGTATACCCTCTGTCTTGAGAGTATACTCTCTGCTTTGAGCGTATATCCTCTGCTTTTTTTTTTTTTTTTTTTTTTTTTTTACGACAACATTACTACCCAAGGTCTCTTGTCTGTCAGCGACGCTTGTAAGAAATTAAATCTCATTTAACAGTATAAATTCTATAACTTACCGTAATTTCGGGTGTATAAGCCGCGGATCAAACAATTCTTTTTCGACACAGAAATCCTATTTAGTGATTGAAGACAAATATTTACAGCGATCTAACTAGTTATATTTGTTTCTTAAAAAATTCTGGGTCGAAAAAGAATTGTTTGATCTGCGGCTTATACACCCGAAATTACGGTATATATGTGATAAATTATTTGAACTCATAACTACATTCCTCAAACTAAGGTAAGTAAATTGGAACCTACCCGGTTTCAGACGACCTTTTCTTGTATTACAAATCCACTTTTTTAGTTAACCGAATAATATAAGTTGAAATTAAATTGTGCTGTTTTTCTCTCTTTTATTTAAAAGGATAATTGCATATTTCAATGTATAGTTTCATTTGAATCTTTTAAGAAACATGAAATCAGATTGTATATGTATTACTAAGAAAATATGCATAGAATACACATTTTTTAAAATTTTAATTATGAGTGTTTTTTATGCGTCCTCATTCTAAAATGATTACACTTCACATAATGAATAAAATGTTTACATGCACTGTAAAAAAAAAAAAAAAAAAAAAAAAAAAAAAAAAAAAAAAAAAATCTATTAAAACACGGAAATTGCACTGGTAATCTAGACGACAGTACTATTTCCGTATTTTATCGGGATTTTTTTCCGTAAATTCTAGATATATTTCTGTATTTTTATATTTCCTTATGTAAAAATTTTTGTTTGAAAAGTTAAGAAAATTGACAAACTGAGATTTTTATGATTTTTATTCTTTACTTTACAAAGACACGTTAACATCAGGGACACACCATGTACATTTAATTCAAACAACAGTGAAAATAAGTTACTTACCATACTTGGGTACTGAACCAGGGAACTCTTCTGTCATAGCTAACAGTGTAATACCGTTACGCCAATATTTCACTAACCACGCTTTCAAATATCTTTACTTATGCATTTCATAAAACAAAGACAAGATTTTGAACGCGGGTTTAATTTTGTAGAGATAATATTTTTATATTGAGTGGACGGCTCTAAATGTTTTACATATTTTCTTTCTATAATTTCGCATATTTAGCTTTTTAATTTTAGCTTTACATAAAAAAAATTAGCCTTTAAAATATTACTTGCATGAAAGAATGTATTAAGAGATTTGTTTCCTTCTTTTCTGGAAGAGTTTAAAAATTCTATTGTAATATTATTTATATTTATTTATTTATTTTTAAAAGGATGCTAACATACTTAAAAAAAAACATCCATTTTAACAAATTATTTGTATGACGAATTACTGTAAACTCAATAAAGACAATTGCTATGGGTCATTAAAATAAAGTTCATTTATTGATTTTTATAACTTAGGTAATTACCAAAATTATAACAATTTCGATAATATATTTCGATATGTTTTAAATTTTATGTGAGAACTTCTTAATTTGAATAGATTAATATATATATATGTATATTAAAATTAGAAGTAGAATTTTTTTCCACTTTAAAATAGCTACGCACGTTTTAAAATATATGATATGAATAAATTAAAACGGAAATACGTAGAGAAATGTTATAGCGAAATTTTTTAAAGAAATATCTCGCTATAATATTTTTCTTTTCCCTTTATAAATGGCGCCATGACACGTATCTGTTAAAAATACAAATTTAAGGTCAAAACTTTTTAGTAAATATTTGGAAACGATTCGAATGAATTCAACAATGAACGATATTTAGATAATATATAGAAGATTCATTGACAATAATATCACTGTAAGAAAAATATTGCAACAATTACTTCGCTTTAATAACGGAACAAATATTTCTAAACATCATTCATGGAACTTATGCTATTTTAATACGGAACTTGCACAGTTTCTGGAAAATTTACAGGATTTATACGGATTTGTAATCTCAAAATGTCAAATACGGAAATTGTGCTGTTTTCTCAGAAAAATTAAACTTTTTCGTAAAATTTTACGGAAAAGTTTGCGTATATTAACGGATATTTTTTATTGTATAATGAAACAGAGAATAACAATAATAAAATACAACCCAGTTATCTTATTTATGAATCTAACTTAAACACATAAAGTCATTTTCACATCACGGGATTTTCAAGGCTGGACAAATTACCATATAGAAAGATTTATGGCCTAATTTAAAATGTCAAAATGATTGCGTAAAGGAAAAAATCGTTGGATTTCGCACATTTATTTATTTTCATGACTTTTTTAGCTCACAGGCTATCATAGCCTGAGAGCTTATGTGCCCGTCCGTTCTGTACGTATGTTCGTACGTTCGTACGTACGTTCGTGCGTAACGAGATAACTCGTGATAAAAATATCGGATCTACTTGAAATTTTGTATATAGGTATACCCTGATAAGGCGCTTACCTGATTAGTTTTTGGAGTTCATTCGATATGTATAAGAAGAGGAACGGGGGGCTCATGGCCCTCCCTTTAATTGATATAAACGGGATTTTTATGCAAAATTAACAGTTTTCGTTCAAAATTTAGATATATGATCATTCTGATGAGGCGATTCCATGACTGTTATTAGGTGTTCATTGAATAAGTATAAAAAAGGGGAACGGGGGGCTCATGCCCCTCCTCTTAATTGATATAAACGAGATTTTCATGCAGAATTAACAGTTTTCGTTCAAAATTTAGATATAGGATCATTCTGATGAGGCGATTCCGTGGCTGTTATTAGGTGTTCACTAAATAAGTATAAACAGGGGGAACGGGGGGCTCATGCCCCTCCCCTTAATTGATATAAGCGGGATTTTCATGCAGAATTAACAGTTTTCGTTCAAAATTTAGATATAGGATCATTCTGATGAGGCGAGTCCGTGACTGTTATTAGTAGTTCATTGAATAAGTATAAACAATGGGAACAGGGATTCTATTGCCCCTCCCCTTAACTTGTATGAATGGATTTTTCAAGCAGAATTGTCAGATTTCGTTCAAATCTCTGAATAGTTTTGGAAGTTTAATGGTTAAGTATAAAAGAGGGGAATAACTCCTCTTAAGTTATATAAATGCTAAATGGGTTTTTATTAAGAATTATTCAATTTGCTCTGAATTTTGGATATAGATTTTTTATATGATAAATTATGTCCTTGATAGTTTAGGAGGTTAAATGATTAAGTATAAAAAAGGAGAAAGGGGAGGCTGTTTCCCCTTCTTATTTTTTTTTCGAACGGAATTAACGAAAATACAAGGCTGTAATGTACAATTAGTATGCGTAGCCTGTGAGCTCAATGCCATCAGTTTAACTGGGCAATATTCTTTTTATTTGTCTAGCAATGCTTCATCATTAGGTTAACGCGATCAAAGATTTATCAAGGATTTTCGTGCTGCAGTGTGCCTAGCACGATTGTTGTGTACGATTCCAAAGACAGTCAGGTTACGAATTCTAGATACTTTTTGCATAGTTTTTCAGTTACAAAAATAAATCATAGGCATTGGAAGATATATTCTTGGGGGTGAATAATAATCTCTAGGTTTATTTTTGATAGATTTTTATTTAAAAATATGTAATCGTATAACTTTGAAGTGGGTTACTGAAGACTATGGGATTTCCATATTACGATTGTTTGCAAAGATTTCCGTTTAAAAATATAAAACATTACGCACTGATTTTAGGAATATTTAAGGTTATTAGCAAAGTCCTGGCCAACTGCAAGTTATGTTTAGTTACTGTTTTTGCTTGGAAGCTAGTTCAAGTTGTCAGGGCCATTTCCCTTCCAGGAAGAGCATTATCACTCAATATATATGACATTATAAGAAAAAAAAATATATTATTTTATAATTGAAGTGACGTACAAAATACTTTAATGGAAATTGTTCTCTTATTTTTTAAGTTGAGTTTCCTTTGAGGAAGCTTTAAACTTGTATACCATTATGTCTTTTTTTTTCGCTTTAAAGCCTCCCGAGTAACTGAAAAAGACGTGGATGATAATGTTGAATGTACAGGGGCGTTATTTTAAAATATCTTGCTCAAATTTAAACATTTTTTAACGATTTTTTTGCGTAGGATAGTTAAAGATGGCTAGTTATTAATTTTTCGATTTAAGGTATATTTTGTTGTTATATTAGTATATTTTTTTAAGAACCAGTTCAAATCGGCGTAGAAAGTTAAAGTAACTTTTTTTTTTTTTTTTTAATCTGAAACCAAAATCTAAAAAGTAAAAAATAGCCGCCCTCAGCTGTCCTATACAAAAAAAAAAAAAAAAAAAAAAAAAAAAATGTTCAAAAATATTAAAATTTGAGCAAGATAATTGAAAATAACGCCTCCATAGACTTAACATTATCACCCGGGTCTTTTTTAGCGACTCATGTAAGCTCTTAAAATGAACATAACTCTACATTTTTCCTATAAAATGACGTTAAATCTTCGAAAAAAAAAATTCCGAAGAAAGATCAGACAGGCACGCTAAAGCTTACTTTGATGTTTTAACTTTTTGCCAGCGAACATAAATTTATTTCTCTTTAAATAAGAACTATACTATCTGATATCCATTTTATTAGGTTTTTACGCATATAGCAAAGAAAATTTAATGCATTTAACGAATTCTTTATTTTAATCTATTGTAACATTGTGCCTAAAATTTTGACATTAAATGGAAGTCAATCCCTCATTTTATAACATTTTATAATCTTTAAAAAATTAAACACAAGCAATATTCTTTTTTAGTTAAAAAATTAACTTCTTTTGCAAATAGCTATTTTTAAATTATCTTTAGCTTATGCTTTCTTTTTAAAGTATAACTCAAATCCTACTGTGTTTGTCGTTTTTTCTCTAGATAAATAACTGTAGGAGTTTTCATTAGCCATATTTTGCTTTTATCTTCAAGTTGTTGGAAAACAGCCAAAAGCTTTAAGAAAACATCACAAACAAAATAGATCATTAAAGAGGAAACAATCCAATCATCTCCAACAAATTCTCTAAAACTGCGCATTACATATTTTAAATTGTTTGATGCTTTTAGTGATAATGTAAGTCATTATATAGAAAAATTGCATGTTGATATTGTTTGAAGCAAACAATTTGTATTTCCACATTACATAGATCGCATTTCCTTAGCAATTTTACTTTCATTTAATAGTTATTTTTGTTTTCACTGAAATCTATTCACATAAAAATGCTTTACAAGACATACATTTCTAAATGATTCTTTTAAATTTATACAGTATGTCCACTTTGAGCGGTGTCCAATGGCAAACTTCCAAATTGTTAGACACAGACTTATACTTCCAAATACGAAAATGGTTTAAATTATGTAAAAAATTACTTTAAAATTAGTTTTGATGAATAAAAACATTTCTGAGAAGTTACAAAATTTTAGTTTTTACACAGCCTTCCGCAACTATAAGTGATATGTAGTACACAATTCCTTTTACACAAACAAATAAGCCAAAAAAAAAAAAAATCCCATTCGCCTAACATTAAAATTGGTTGAATTATCAAACTTTGAATTGCATCTCTTATGTCATTTTTATAAATTTGAACGCAAATGAATTGGAGCATGTTTCGATTCATCGTACATAAATAAGGTTTAAGTATTAAAAAATATTTCAAGAACATTCTATTAGGTTTTAATACAAATTGTGTATTTTTCTTGAAAGTCGGAATTAAAATAGATTTCAAAAGTATATAATACTGTTAAATTTACTCTCAACTATTACTTTTTCTATGTCTAATGTTATATGATTTTAATTGCTTATATTTCTAATGAATTTATGAATGGCACATATTTTGCAATAGAAAATATGCTTCAACTGCAAATAGTTATTACACGGCCAGTTTTAATCGTAGAAGAATGGAAGTTTTTTGTTTTAATTCTTAAAGTAATATGTTTATTTTTAATGGATATGTTACAGGTCAAACCCGATTTTAGGCCAAACTAGATTGGCCTAGGCCAAACCGGTCTATCCTAACGCCCATCGGATAAACTAGTTTTTCCTAGGCCAAACCGGTCTATCCTAACGCCCATCGGATAGACTAGTTTTTCCTAGGACAAACCGGTTTATCCTAACGCCCATCGGATAAACTAGTTTTTCCTAGACCATACTAATCTATCCTAAGGCCCATAGGACAAACTAGTTTTTCCTAGGCCAAACTAGTTTGGCCTAACTCTTATAGGATAAACTAGTATAGCCTGCTGTTTATTGGTCTGAACTAGTTTATGCTAGACCGATCTATTTTATCCTAGGCCAATTCAATTTGGCGTGATTTTATTGAATTCAATGACCGCCTCAGCGCCAACATTCTATTTTGTCCTAGGCTGATCTAGTTTATCCTAGGCCAATGTAATTTTACGTGTTTTTAGCTCACAAACGTCAAAACCTGAGAAATAATGAGCTCGCAGGTTTCGTATGTACGCATGTACACATGTATGTACGTACGTATGTACGTAACGCGGTAACTCTTGATAGAAATAATGTAATTTGATGTATTATTATCTCATCAGGCTACCAAAGCCTGAGAATTAATGTGCCCGTGGGTTCTGTATCTATGTATGTACGTAAGTACGTTACGCAATAATTCTTGATAGAAGTACCCGATTTTCATCAAACTTTCAATTTAGGTTTATTCTTATGAGGAGCTTTTCTGATTAATTTTCGGAGGTTACTGGAGAAGAATTAGGGGGGGGGGGGAGATTGGGAGGATGATTCGCCCCTTTCCTTAATTCAAATAAAGGAATTTCCATGCAATATTAGCATATTTTATAAAATAAAATTAGATATAGGAGCTTTCTGATGAGGCACCTCCATGATTAGTTGTGGGTGTTCATTGTTTAAATATAAAGTGAGGGGGGAATAAAGGTAACTCCCCATAAGTTATGTAAGTGCTTTTTCACGCAGAATTTGCTGATATGGTTAAATTTTTGAAATAGATTCATTCTGGTAAGGTGCTTCCCTGATTAGTTTTGGGTGTTAATTGGTTAAGAACAAGGGGAAGAAAGGGAGGTTCCCGCCTAATTTTGCCAAATGGATTTTTCATGCAGAATTAAACGATTTGCTGCAAATCTCTCATTTGTTCAATCTGATGAAGCGCTTCACTGATTAATTTTGGTGGTTCTTTGATTAAGTATAAAAGGAAAGCGTACAATTTATTTCTTTTCTTAAATTAGATAAATTAGTTATAATACAGAATTGTCCAATTTGCTTAAAATTTTGGACATGAATTCATTTTGATCAAACGTTTCTTTATTTTATTTATTTATTTATTTATTTATTTATTTTGTTTTGTTTTGTTTAAGTATGATGGGGTAGTGGACGATTTATCGCCTTCTGTAAATTGGATAAATGGATTTTTAAGCAGATTTATCCGATTTACCGATTAAATTTTGAACATAGATTTTTCTATAAGGCGAATCCCTGAATAGTTTTGAGGGTTTAATGATTAAGTATAAAAGGAGGAATGGAGCATTTACCCTCCTTAAATCAGATGAATGGTTTTTTGAGCAGAATTATCTGATTTGCTTCAAGTTTTGGATAATTGTTCAATTTTATAAAGAGTGTCTGTGATTAGTTTTGGGGTTCAATGGTTAAGTATAATTAGGGAAGTGGGAAAAAGTACTCCCCCTTACTTGTTTTTTCGAGGGTGTTATTCTTTAAAAATATAAGTCTGTAATACACAATTAGTGTAAACAGCCTTTGAATACAAAGCCATCAGTTTAACAGGGCAATATTATTTTTAACATTAATCCCAACTACTGCTCCATTGCTAACCTTGTGCAAAGTGATTTTGCTATCACCCCTGTATAATCTATTTTATTCGAAGAGTAGTAGAATACTGTTAGAGGTTTGCACGGGCTGGAATTTCGAAGCCCGGTATAAAAATTGAAAGTTCAGCCCGAGCCCTGCCTGTACAAAAATCAGTGAAAAGAGACTCAGTCTGGCTCGATCTGGCCCCACTCAATTTTTGCAAAACATTCAGATTTTAATTCATATACATTTAAGATTCCTTTAAAAAATGCGGCATGCATATTTATTGGATAAATTTACAATGTATTTTTAAATTACAATGTGTTCGCAGAATGGAAAATGCACAATGTATTATTGATTATTTAGATTCTTAGTCCTACAATATTCAAATAGGGATTCATTAAATAGTTAATGTAGTTTAGAACAAAAGACAAAAATAAGAGTCTATAAGAGAGTATAAGAACTTTTGAACATGTTTAGTAAAAAGTAGATTTGTGAAAATATTTCTCTGTCATTCCTTAAGGCTTTTCTCAAATCAAAAAGAGCTACATCCTAAAACATTTATGAATTAATTCCTTTTCGGAAATGCATAAGATTAACAAGCATTCTCACTCAGAAAATATTTAATCGAATGGCGTTAATCATTTTTCATAAAAGCGATGATTCTTTGAGAAAATACTATTAAAGCTATGTTTTGAGCTGAATTTCCAGTTACGACTTCACGAAAAAGAAAAACTTCACGCCGTGACGAGAATAGTTTATATGTCGACAGGTAAATAATTTCTCAAAAATGAAAAACGCTGTTCGATTGCAAATTATGTTCCGCTGCGATGTGGCTCGAATAATAATAATAATAATAATAATAATAATAATAATAATAATAATAATAATAATAATAATAATAAAAGCAAGTCTGATCTCAGCACGGCCTGAGTCTCAAGAAAAAAAAATAAAAATATGCAAACACCATGTCCGATCATGTCTCTACTGTTTACATGTTAAATTTCTGCGTTGATGTTGCAAGCAATGACTTTTGACACACATTTATGCTTATTCTAGTGAAAGATGTTTTTCCGGCACAATCCGATTTTGAGCCAAATTAGATTAGCCTAGACCAAACTATTTCATCCCAACGCCAATTGGATAAACGAGTTTTTCTACGCCGAACTTATTTATCTAAATGCCCATAGCATAAACTAGTTTTTTCCAGGTAAGATGGTAATCTTTCACTTTTTCCTTTCATACTTAACCATTAAACCCACAAAACTATTCAGGGAGTCGTTTTATCAGAAAAAAAACCTACATCCAAAATTTGACGCAAATCCGTAAATTCTGCTTCAAAACCATTTATCTAAATTATGGGGGGGGGAGGGTTACTTACATTGTCCTTTCTCTTATACTTAAACAATAAACATCCACAACTAATCACTTAGGCATTTTGTCAGAATGATCCCATATCTAAAATTTTAAATGAAAACTGATAATTCTGCATGAAAAATCCACTTCTCTAAATTAACGCTGGGAGATTAGCCTTCCGTTCGTCCCCTCTTATTTTTACCCAATGAATTCCCAAAACTAATCGGAAAAGTACCTTATAAGAATGAAAATACATCCAAAATTTGAAACAAATCGGATATTTCTATCAAGAGTTGTTGCGTTACGTACATACGTACGTACATACGTACAAACATGCGTACATACATGCGTACATACAGAACCTGCGAGCTCATTATTTCTCAGGCTTTGACGCTTGTGAGCTAAAAACACGTAAAATTACTGGCCTAGAATAAGCTAGATCAGCCTAGGACAAACTAGAATGTTGGCGCTGAGGCGGTCATTGCGTTCAATAAAATCACGCCAAATTGAATTGGCCTAGGATAAACTAGATCGGCCTAGGATAAACTAGTTCAGACCAATAAAGAGCAGGCTAAACTAGTTTATCCTATAAGAGTTAGGCCAAACTAGTTTGGCATAGGAAAAACTAGTTTGTCCTATGGGCCTTAGGATAGACTAGTTTGGCCTAGGAAAAACTAGTTTATACGATGGGCGTTAGGATAGACCGGTTTGGCCTAGGAAAAACTAGTTTATCCGATGGGCGTTTGGATAAACCGGTTTGGCCTAGGAAAAACTAGTTTATCCGATGGGCGTTAGGATAGACCGGTTGGCCTAGGAAAAACTAGTTTATCCGATTGGCGTTAGGGTAGACCGGTTTGGCCTAGGCCAATCTAGTTTGGCCTAAAATCGGGTTTGGCCTGTAACAAATATAATTTTTAAAACTGAGAAACCCTATAAAAATTTAAATTTCGTAATTCTTCAAGAAATGTTTTTATTGATCCAAATCACTTTTAAAATACTTCTTTACCTCATTCAAAGGGGTAACAGGATATTTAAATTTTTCAAAAAGATAAAAAACATCGCCACTTTCAAAGTACTAAAGCACAAATAATGTACAATTAAGTTCTTTGTTTCCTTTTCAGCTTAAAGCATATATTTTTAATTATATTAACCAGAAAAATAAGAGTGGAAAATTCAAACGTAATATTTAAATTTTAAATTTAAATTTTCATCTCACTAATACGTGAACTAAAATCGTTAAAAGGTTGCAAGTATGATAAAATTATGAATTATGGATATAGAAAGCTATTTTAGAAAAAGAAAATAGAATAATAATTTACTTTTTTTAAATTAAAATTCAAAATAAGCAAAAACCCTTTGTTTAAAACTTAATTTCAGCACAAAAAAATCAAGTTTTTCAAGAGGAAAAAAATTGTTTGGTTTTAGCATGAAGACTATAACCTCCTCAGTCCTGAGACAAATATTACAACAGACCACACACACACACAAACTCGTAAAATAAATTGCTATGCAACATTTCCAAAAATGTATCATTGTGTATATCGATGCTTATAATATGCACGCACTTATTAAGGAACACTGTTAAAATTAAATGTGTGAATTCACGGCGAAACTACTGGCAGCAAAGTAGCCGAACTTTTACCGTTCCATTAGTAGATTTCCAGCTTTGGAAAATAAAAGAAAGGAAAACTCCGCCCGAAGAAGCAGTAACTTTCTGTTACAAGGTTTGATTTAATAAAATTAATGAATCGATAAATCGTCAAAGAATTCGAAATTTCCGACTGATTTTAAGTTGCTGGATTATTTTACTTTATTTATTTTATATATTTTAATTCAAGCCATTCTGAGGATCGAACTCGAGACCTTTCGATAGAGGAACAAATCCTTACTGAATGAGCCAAAGCTGCTGCTACCGTATTGTACAAAGTATGACCTTTATGAGGTAGTGGGAAAACCTGTTGTGCTTTTTAAAGATTTCCTTTCAAAAATATTCGTTAGAGTATTTCTAAACGGTTTATTTTAATTTATTTTAGACTGATGTATAGTACTTATTATTTTTTTAAATCAATTTTAATTTTTTAACTAGTTTAAATTTTAAAAAATCACTTTTTTGAATGAATGAAAAAATATTCATTTTTTACAAAAATAAGGTTATAGGCAATTTTTTGAAATTGTCGTACACTATTTATTTATTTATTTATTTTTTGGCTAATTAGTTAAAAGATTTTTTTTAATAAAAAATAAAAGAAAAGTAAACAGAAAAAATGTAATTTAAAAGAGATTTTTTATATATTTTTTTCAAAATTAAATTTCGCTAGTGGGATCCGAACCCACATTCTGCGATCGCAAGCGATTTGCGGTGTGGTGCCTTGACCACTCGGCCACGGAGCTCCTTAACATAACGGAGTGTCTTCGTTTTTAGGTGCGTTCGTAACTATATAAATACGTAGACCTATTGTTGTCGCTCTGTCCGTTCGTCTGTCCGTCTGTCTGTCTGTCCGCCTGTCTGTCTATCTGTCCGTCTGTCTGTCCGCATATAACAACGCAAAAACTACCCAACCGAATCGTTTGAAATTTAAAATACATAATTATAACATAATTTTGTCGAGTCATTTCAAATTTTATGAAAATCGGATGGATAGATCGATTACAGACACAATCAAAAGGATTCCGTTACATTACGGTCAATGGGGAAAAAATTTCAAATGCATTTTAATCGTTTGAAATTTAAAACATATAATTATTGCGTAATTTTATCGAGTCATTTCAAATGTTATGAAAGTTGGATGCATAGATCATTTACAGGGACAATCAAAGGTATTCCATTACATTACGGTCAATGGAAAAAAAGATTCAAATGCATTTTTATGATGTTACACTCATTCGAACATAATAGAATTGGCATGAATCTATGAAATATATACTAAAATATGCATTCTGTACAGTCTGTGATGCAAAGAATTTTTATTATTAAATTAGAGGGCCACACAAAAGTATTCCTTTGCATAATGCTATACGGGGAAACATTGTTTGGGGCGTGTTTTAATTATATTCAACTATTTCACATTTTATGAATAAAATATAGGTTTCTGAGATGTAATATAAATTACTTTCTGCATATTTACAGAAACACAAAGATTTCGACTACTATACTGTATCCGAAGTACTCTCTACTATTATCAGCAAGATCTGAATATTTTTAAAATTTCGTTATCGTACGAATGCACCTCATTTGCTACGTTCACGTGCAATTTCCAACTTGTTGTTTTTATTGCCATCCGTTTCGTTATTTTTAGGAAATACAATGGAGTTTTCTGATTTCTAACAGAAAATGCCCTTTTGTTGTGAAATTCAGGAAAAAAATATTTGTAAATTTCAGAATTTTTTTAACAGTGAAGTCTAGAAGTAATTTTAACAATTCTAGAAACATCTAAATTAATTTAAAGGTTCTAATTTAGTGTCTCATCCAGGCGACATTAAAAATGAGGAGGTTAAAGAAACATGTTTTTGTTTAATTTTTTTTTAAATCTGTAGCTTATATTGTTTGAAACTAGCAGTACACGCTAATTCCGAATTTACTGTTCTGGGAAAACGCATTTTAAAATTTTAATATTTCCAGAGCAATTGTACTTACAGTTTATAAATGGTTATAACTCAAATGTTATGCTGATTTTTGAATATTTTGCATGATATTCAAGTAAGAAGAAAACCCGCGAAAAAAAAGGGCAAAAGTTTTCACATTAGATTCCGAAAAAAAAAAAAAAAAAAAAAAAAGAAACTTGAAATTGTCTAAATGTTGCTAGAAAAACGCAAATTTCATCAAAGTATTGCGAGAAAATCGCGAATTTTGTCAATAGGGCCACAGAAAGAACGAGGACCTCATCAAAAAGTCGCAGAAAAAACGCGAAATTCTTCAAAAGTTCCGAGCTTCAATTCTACTTTACAATATAAAATGGCTATAACTCAAAAAGAATGCAGATTCTTGAAGATTTTGCATGATATTAAACTATCGCCAGCAAGTTCTTCCTGAGTTTGAAGAAGCTGTACCAAAGGTGAGCACTGCAATAGCGACTTTTGATCCATTTTCTTTATTGTACCATCCAAAAGTGTATGAAGTAATGCATAGAATTGAATCAAATTTTTTGCGCATGTTTTTTGCTACGGCCGTCAGATCTTCTTTCGTTTTGAAAATATTCCGCCGAAAGGGGCGCTATAAAGGTGCTGTCTCTGTCATTTTTAGCACTTTCCAACAAAGTTGAAAAGTGCTTATGCATTCGGTTTGTCTGGCCGTCTGTCCGCGCTCTAACTCCCGTAAATATACTCGGATTGCTATGAAATTTTTATACGTTATTGATGTATACCCTAGCACGACACCTATTGAAAATGAAGTATCTACCATGATTAGTTTATCTACAGAGAGAATCAAAAGTTTCCCATTACATTACGGTCTATGGGTAAAAATCGTTAATATAATCGGATTGCCATGAAATTTTAGGACGTTATTGACGTTTACCCTAGCACGAACGCTATTGAAAATGAAGTTTCTACCATGATTAGTTTATCTACAGGGCGAATCAAAAGTTTCCCATTACATTACAGCCTATGAGGAAAAATCGTTAATATACTCGGATTGCCATGAAATTTTAGGACGTTATTGACGTTTACCCTAGCACGAAACCTATAGAAAATGAACTTTCTACCATGATTAGTTCATCTACAGGACGAATCAAAAGTTTCCCATTACATTAAGGCCTATATGGAAAAATCGTTTCAAAGGAATTTTAAAGATGTTATACCCTGTCAAACATATTAAAATATGCATTCTATAAAATATAAGGAAAAAATGTAGCTATTATTCATTTACATGACCACACAAAAGAATTCCATTAGATAATGGTAAAAGGGGGAATTGTGTGTGACATATTTTAAATATATTAAGCTGTTTCATCTATAATAAAATTGATATATGTCACTGAAGCTTAATATAAATTATACGCTACTGTCTTGCATAATATGAAGTACATAGCATTTACAGGGCCATACAAAAGATTTCAAATAGTATATTCTTTCCGAAGTACCGTATATGTGTCCGATGATGGCTGATGGAGGGATGAAATGCATTTTAATTATGATATGCGCGTTTATATTTCGCTAAATATATGCACATTATATGGTGTGTATAAATGTTATAGTTGATATACAGGGCTACCCGAAAGAGCTCACCAACGTTACTGAATATGAGCGTAAACTATTTAAACGTGGTTCTTAAATAAGCTATGCATTTTTACGTTGAGCTGCATTCAATTTACTGAGAAATGTTTGCAGAATATATATAAAAGGACATACAGGGCCACGCAAAGAATTCGGTACATGGACGCCTATGAATGATGATTTATGAGAATGTGATTTCAGTTGTTTTAAAAGTGTTTTAATTTATAATAAATTTTAGCCTAATGCTGACGTGTAATAAAGGTACAATGTAAACTACAGGGCTGAACAAAAGTATTCAAGTATGTTTCCATCTAATGGTATGAAATGCTGAAAAAGAAATTTCAAGCTACTGGGTATTTTCTTGCTAAACTAAATTTTCCCATTATATCAACTGACATATGAAATACAGAGCTGTTCAAAAGTACTGGAATACATATTCGGGTATATTGGGCTAGACACTATTATTTCTCTAAATAACAAAGTTTTGTTAAAGATTTCATTAAGTGTTGAAAAGTGCTTCATAATCTATGCTTGACGCATGATTTTTCTTACTTGTTACTATTGTACAAGCAATTAGCGTATGGACTTATGCATAGAATAGGAACAATTTTTTTGTGTAAGTATTTAGTTGTGACCAGCAGTTTCTTGAATTTGAAAATAATCTGCGGGAAAAATCTTCTGCAATAGTGAAAAGTGTATTAAGTTAAGAATAGAACTGAACAAAACTTTTTTGTATGCTTTTTGCTATGGTCAAAATGTACCTCTTGAACTTGGAAATATTCCTTTAGAAAGTGGAGCTGTGACGGCGATGTTTGAATAATTTTCTCGGTTACTGTTGTCCACTGATGCATCGTACAGCGACGGAAACTTGCGTCCTTCTAAGTCAACTATTCGCAAACAGTTTATATATAACAGAATAACGAAAAACAATTGATTTTAACCACTTAACTGATTATTTTTTTACGTACAATAAATTGAAAATATGGATAAACCATTTTTTAAAAGCTAAAATATTCGTAAAATTTAGTGTAAACATTTCTGGCATGAAATAGTATGAAATTGCATTTAAAAATTTAGTGGTGTCAAAAAGTTTTAAGTGATGGATCAAGCAAACTCTTCTTGTTCATACGACGTACGGGCAAATCAGTTAAGTGGTTAATATATATCATGATCGAGATTAATTATTTTTTTTTACTCCGATTAATTGACTATAGGACAAGTTTAAGATGAAATTCAATGTTTGTATAGTTTTGAACTAATAATATTGCATTATTAATATCTGTAATTATGTTTTTCAAATATTAAGATGCATGAGATAGAAGAAAGTTTTGGGATTGGAATATCCAACAGAAGAGTCCTTTTATACCCTCCTGAGACCTAACATCCATTAAAATGGATGTTTTACTTTTCCTTCCTCTTGCGAAAATTTTTATTTTTGAAATCAAGAATTGGCACGGTATTATAACGGATGAATCAGAAATCACTTTTTAACTTTAAGAATCTAGCAACAGCAGTTTATTTGTTTATAAAATGGCGGAGAACATGACCCAGCTAACACAAATTTGTCGGAAAAGTCACGATCGGATGTCAGAATTATCATGTTTGTCAAGTACATCGATTTTCAAGTATCATTGCGGCATTTTTAATGATAAAAGAAAGTTATATCATACAAGTTGTGCCAATATTACTACAGAAAGACGATAGTAAATCGTAGTCCTGTAAAAGCGTTAAATGCTTGTTATCTATCAATTATCCTATACATGACAGTAGTTTAATATGTCACTTATGTATGTGTTTTACGGTATCACCTTTAATACCATGTATATGATAATTTTCTTCGCGACACTGATTTGGTATCGATATTCTGCCATATTATTCGTGTAAGTTTGTCATAATGAAAAAGAAGAGTGGCAACATTGGCGAGGCGAGGCTTGATTTCGATTAAAATAATGGCGGCTTCCGCTGTGATTTATGTTTGTGTGTTGCATAGCGGCGCGTGAGATATCTGAATTCAACGTTTCCTTGTGGATTTTTTTTATGTAAAAGGTAAGTGCTTTGCTAAATATTCTTTATACACTAATTATTTAATACTTATAACTGAGTAAAAATTTTAAATATTGTAGGGTAGGTGACTTGCAAACATCAGTACACGTTTTCTTAATGTAAAGATACAAGCATTTCTTTAAACATTATTTACCTAACTTTATGAGCAATCGATACATTTTTTTTCCTTAGGACCCATTTTATAAAAAGTAAAAGTTCTTTTTTAGATTTGTATCATATCTTTATACTTTTTTTTTGTGTGTAAGAAACATTTTCCCCAAAAATGAAATAGTTTCTCAAAATAACAACAAATGTTTATTAATGATTACTTCTTTAAATCCTTCTGCTAAAGTTTTTCTTTATGGTAAGTTTAATTTGTTAAAATATTAAAATTTTAATAAAAATAATCAATGAAAGTATATTTTTATCGAATGGAACTTTGAGAAGAGACCTGTTTTATTGAAAGAAATTTTGAGAATGGGCCTCTTTTATTGGGATTATTACGAGTACAAAACTGCGAAGGAATTTTGTTTTGAAATATCAATTTAGTTTTAAGCGTTACCACCATATTTGTTTATCGCTGAGTTTGACTTGCAATAATTTTCAAAAATTGCATTTTGGCATGTTTAGGAAAAAAAAAAAAAAATCGGCGACTTTATTTTGAAGACTCAAAACACATTTGTTTATATAATTTGATAAAGTGCAGGGTATGCCCAGTCTTGTATATTTATTGAGCCGTTAAATGATTGCCAAAAACTGTTATCAATTGTTTATTTTGTTTATCATTGCTAATTTCCAATCATGTTAAAAACAATTTTTTAATGTATGCATTTATGAAATCATTATGTATATTTATATTAACATTTACTGCTGTTTGTCCACTAGAATGAATATAAGTAATCGGGCCATTCCAAGCAAAGTGGTCCCAGGGTCCAAAATTTTAAAATTAAAGATATAATTTCAAAAAAAATTATTTATGTAGTTGAAAGTGTATATTTTCTTGTAATAACAGTGAAATTTGATTTAGCAAAGTTTAAGTGCTTGAAAACTTAAATTAATTAAAGATGTTTAAAAATTCATGTTTTTTGACAAAAGTTTTATGGAAAGAATATGTTGTATTAAAAATGCAATAAACACAGTAATTATTAAAATATCATCATATATCAGAATAAATACTTATATACTAACCCCCAAAAATTGCTAGAGTAGTTTATTGTGATCTCGGACATTTTAACAATGATAAAATGACAGTTCTCCGATTCCAGTGTCACACACGTCACAAAAAGTTAAAATTTTTCCTCTTGTCATTTAATTACTAACTTTAAAATGTTGGAAACTTTATTTATAAGTTAACTAAACATGCTGAAAATATTGCAAATAAAAAAAATAATTTTGACCAAAAAATAAAATTATTATTTATTTTTTAATTCTTGTCACACACGTCACTATATGTGATGTGTGTGACTGTGGCGTGTATGACATGAATATATGTTTAATTAAAAATGCTCAACTTCTTTTAAATATGTTAGGTATATATCAGCAATATATACACAAACACCTGGTAGCTTATTGTAACTCATGATGCAATTAATAAATTCATCTATTTTATACATTTTTTCTTTTTCAAAAAAAGCAAGATAAATTAATTATTTTGTTTTCAAGAAAACTGTTTTTTCAGCTATTATTTCTATATATTTTATCTGGTCACTCTAAACAGTTTGGAAAGGTATAGCAAAAGAGGGATTTTTGAACAACCAATTATCTTCTGTAAAATAAACTTGCCAACCCTGTTTGTTTACATATAGATGACAACACATTTGCTATTCTTGTAGTAAAATAAAGTTGTCTATCTTTTTGTTTTCAAAGTGGTGAGTGATTTTTCTATCGTTATTATAAACTAATGAGAATAAATTTGTAAGCAATGATGCCCTATAATTTTGTTGTTAATTTAATATTTTTGAAAATAGCTTTTTTTAGTTTACAGCATTATTGTTTCCGAATAATTAAGACTAAATGATTAGTTGTTCTTAACTTTATATATTGGAGGTATCACTGAAAACTAAAAACCAATCTTAACAATGTGAATTATATAAACAACTTTTTATCATTGAGTTTCACATTAACAATATTTTAAATTACCAGAATATTATAAAAAATATGTTTGAGTTTATGCAATGTTGTATTTAAGGGGTGGGCTGATGGAGCTGCAGCCCCCTCTGAAATTTGTAACAAACATACAATGTAATTACAAAAGTTCATCAAAATGTAATGAAATATGCTAAGATAGAATTTATAGGAAGCGCAATAATATTCCATTTTAGACAGGTTTTCATTTAAAAAGTATTATTTTGCACAGAACACAAAACAACTATTTCATCCAAGTTTCCTTTACACACAGACTATTTTTACCCGCCATAAAAATTATGCTAACTGAGACAAAAACCTGCTTAAAAAGAAATTGTTTGCAATCCCATGCGATTCAATCTTAGCAAGTTCTGTATAATATATGCATTACCTGCATGATAAAAATCTGTTTAAAGTGGAAAAAATAACTTTCTTATGATTCTCTCTTAGAAACTTTTACTATATCTCAGTCCCTTCCGAAATGATAAGTCTAGATACGCCACTGAATTTATAGTTTCAGCTTAGAAATTTGCTATGAAACATTTCATAGCTATGTAACTTTACAAGTTTGATGTTCATGATATATTTAATTGTTGAATCAATAAATTGTTTTATTTTGTGTGGAGTTCAGTGACTGTATTTAATTACTTAAATATTGTAAGACTGCTAAAATGAAAAAAAAAATCTTAGTTTATAAACACAAGTTTGAACAACCAAACTTTTCATTTAAAAACTATAATTTTCTACTTATTAGGTATTTATGAATATATACAGCATAATTGTTAAAGGTACTTTTCAGTTCTGAAAAGTACCTTGTTAAGTACCAGACATCACTTTAGAGATATCTTATGGTATCTAGGTGCATTTTACATTTAACTCTTCAATAATCATAGAATAATCTTTGAAAAATTATAATTAAGCTTAATAGGGTAGATTTATTGAAAAAATATTAAGTTTATTATTGAATTTATTAAGTTTATTAATTATTAAAATTAAAAAAAATATTAAGTTTATTACTGCTTTTCCACAGATATATGACCATTTTAAATTTTTTCATGGCAAATTTCACACAAAGTCACACACGTCACAGTACTATTTATTTTTTTTTAGCCCAAGTATTTCTAGCTCAGATTTCTAACACCACTTTTTTTAATTGTTGTATATGGCTTATAAATGATATTTTTTATTTTCATGAATATTATAATAATTCACAGAAATATAGCAATATGTAAGAGACATGAAGAAAAATGCTTACAAAATGGTCACACACGTCACAAGAATTAAAAAAATAAATTCTCTATAAATAGAATATAAAAAATTTCCAACCATGGTGATTACGTTTCAAGACAACTGTGAAATATACTAAAATATTGTTTTCAAAAAGAAAAAAAATTTTTCACACTCAGAATAATTGCAAATGTTTTGAAAATGTTGTCTGAATGTCACACACGTCACGCTGGAATGGCCCAATCAGATTTAATGTTTTACCTGGGTAGGGTCACCTGCAGGGTCGTAGCTATCGCCAGGGCACTACCCCAAGGCCTCCATACCTGGGGGGGCCCCCAAATTGATGGTAAAAAAAGACTATTGATTTTAGTTTCTTGTCTAACTTCCTATAAAATGCCCAGCACCTAGCTAAAAGTTAGTAATTAAATAAATCAAAGCACTAGAATAAATGTTTTTGCATGTCTGTCGATATACTCTGTACACTTCACATGCAAAATCAGCTCTAGAGCAGACAGCAAAATGTCGAGTCGAATGTGTCATGTTGTGTTTGCCGATCACACCGAAGCTAGTATAATAAAGAAAATATGAGTTTTTGATCACTTGAATGATACAAAACGTGTCTAAAAAATTCTAGAAAATCTCTCTTCGATAAAATCGAAAAAAAAAATTATCAAAACTTATCTTTCAAAGGGTTTTTAAGCAGAATCAGGAACAGGTGTACTTATGTATTAACAACGCCACAGCAGAGGTTATGCTAATGTGCAAATAAAGAGCAATTTTGTTGTTCTTACGTGCATGTAGTTATGTTTTGGATTCCTTGTTGCCTCGTTGTTTGCTCATTTTTGATGGCATCTTTTGTGTACATACGAACAAGAATGTTCTTTATTATTCTTCTGCTTATTCTTATTCTTCACCTGGTGTTAATATGTAAGTACCCAGAAACATATGATTAAGTTGCATAAACAAAAATGAACCTAAGCAAAACACTCTTCAAAGTATTCAACCAATCAGAAGTCTGTATTTTTTCCCCTATGCTAGTTTTAGTGGGATCAACAAAAATTTTGTCGGCGCCAAGTACCTGCCCAATTCTACGTTTTTAAGCCATTTTTTGATTTATCATACTGCGTAATATTTAAACAGCAGTGTGCGGGGAAAAAACTGCACCTGGGGCCTCTAAGTTTATAGTTACGGCCCTGGTCACCTGAGGTAATTCCTGATCAAAAATCAGCATCCAATTATTATGAAAACTATTAAAGGTATTCTTCTTAATTTTTTGTGGAATAAACCCCCCATGATGGTTATATAATAAAAAATCTTAATTAAATATATATATGCACATAATTGAAATTTGAAATAACTTTTAAGTGACCAAGAATTGTTCTGGAAATGGGGTAATTCTCTGTCTTTCTGGGGTAATTATTGGTCAGAATCCTTTTTGACGTAAAGAATGTATATTGATAGTTAATTTTTTAAAACTGAGTATTAAAGTAAATATAATCAATCTTGTAAAAGTTTTATTCATCTCATAATTGTTTAATAATAAACCATAATTTGTTTTGGTATAGATACAAAATTATTTCATATACAAAAGACTTGTATAGTTTACAAAGCATGAACTAGCCAAAGAATTTTTGTAGCATTTATTAGCAGTATTTATTACTTTTTTATCCACTGTAAATAGATTAATCCTTACAAATTTATTGGTTAATCTATATATATAAAAGAAAGTCTGGATTTTGTATTAATCACAGCACAAAAAAATCTGCCGAAACTAAAATCTTGAAAATTGGGGTAAAAATACTTCTGATAACATCGAGTGCCGCAAAGAAGGAATTTTCGAAAATTCCACCCCTAAAGGGGTTAAAAAAAGGAACAAATTTTAAAGAAATACTTAAAAAATCGGCTTTTGAAGTTTTTTTCAACTGATAACATATTTTAGTGCATTTTTTCATGCTGAATCAAGTGGTACCAAGCAATTCTTTTAAGTTTAGTAGTTTGCAAGATATTTCACATTTTCCTGATTTGGCAGTGTCTTTGGCGCAAAAACCTGAAATTTTCAATCCTTATCTATATACATAAAAGAAGGTCTGGATTTCGTATTAATCGCATCACAAAAAAACTGCCGAACCTAAAATCTTGAAAATTGGGGTAAAAATACTTCTGATAACATCAAGTGCCGCTAAGAAGGGATTTTTGAAAATTCCACCCCTAAGGGGTTTAAAAACAGGGGCGAACTTTAAAAAAATTCCTAAAAAATCGGCTTTTGTAGTTATTTTTCAACTGATAACATATTTTAGTGCATTTTTTCATGCTGAATCGAATGGTACCAAGCAATTTTTAAGTTCAGTAGTTCTTGAGATACTTCACATTTTCCTGATTTGGCAGTGTTTTCGGCGCAAAAACGTGAAATTTTCAATCCTTATCTATATAAATAAAAGAAAGTTTGGATTTCGTATTAATCACAGCACAAAAAAATCTATTCAACCTATAATTTTGAAAGAGAGTTCTATAATCAGGTTAACATGATTATGTAAGCTATATTTAACTATCTCAATATATATAAAACGCAAAGTGAAATTTCATTGTGGCCGCTTATAACTTAAGTTCTACAAGATAGATTTTAATGGATTTTACATTGTTAGATAATTTTTCAGAAATTTTGTAACAAATGAAATATAGCATTCTAGTTTAATTGAATACTTAGGAAATGTTTTTTTATCAGATAAATCCAATTACAAAAGTTTGGCTTTATTTTAAATGTTCCGCTGAATGAATTTTCATGTGGTTAAAATTGTTAATATGTTGAGCGCTGCGTCATTCATTGGTGACTAACATTGAACTTTCCGTTTAGATGACTGATTTTTCACCGATGACAGACAGTCTAAAGTACGATATAAAACTGAAAATTACTATGATATAAAAATTTCGTTTCATTCAAAGTTTCTTAAAAAACTGACCAGCGTAGCGGGCGAAGGCTGCTAGTAAAATATATAACTAAATGTTTATTTTTTCGGTTTTATGAGTTTATGACTGAAGTTTCTGGATCCTTTTTCAAGAAATTTTACGTAAACTTTAATATGGATCTTTAACACTCGGCATAACATTTGGATGTTTGTATTGCCTATATATATGTTTATGCATGATTTCAGCATTTTGCAAGAAGAGAGTTTTTCTACTTAGTTCTTCTGTCATAGGGTGTGTCTTATCTTACCGTTAGAGCACTTACCGTCAGAGCACTTACCGTTTTTGCATTTACAGTTATATTTTTAAGGAGGCTTTAAACTTGCGATTAAAAGAAGTTGCAAGACAATAGTTTTTAGGGTGTACACTTATAATAGATAAAATATCATATATAAATATAATAAAATTATATTATTAAGCAATAACCAGGAATTGTCTCACAAATATGGGACAAGTTAAGATTGTAGAAAAATAATGAATTCTGTTTAAAGACAGGAAAAAAAATATGTGAATTTTGCTGAAAAATTGCAGATAATATGCGCCTTTTACCGAAGGATTACAGAAAATATGCAAATTTTGTTGAAGAATTGCAGAAAATATGCAAATTTTTGCTAAAAGGACTGTAAAAAACTGAATTTTGCTAAAGGATCATGGATAAATGCCAAATTCTTTGAAAAGACCATGGAAAAAAGTGCGATTATCGTCAAATGGTCGTGAAAAACACATTTTGTCAAAATACTTAAAAAAAAAAAAAATGCGAATTTTGTCAGAAGTCTGAGTTTTACTTAATTAAAATAATGCATACTTTGTGACGATCAGCCATTAGCATCCCCCTATCACCACCATCCATAGATATGTACTACAATTTTAATATGTAAATGCTTCCCTCTTATTTTATGATTTTTCTTCACATTTGATTGGGGGAAGGGGCAGATTAATGGGACTTTGTTTTTTACGATATGAATTAAAAATGAAAGTTTAAATTAGGTTGATAAGGTGTGCAAAATCTCAAATTTTGCTTATAGGAAATAGAAAAATCATGAATTTTGCCAATGAGGTGTAGAAAAAATATTGAATTTCAAAGGTCAAGCACGGAAAAATCACAAGTTTTGTCAATCAAGCTTGGAAAAATCGCAAATTTTTACTATCAGATGCATAAAATTGCACATTTCAATGATCGCACAGGTAAAGATCATCAGCTTTCTTGATGATGCGTCAAAAAATTGCATATTTTCTTCATCGGCTGTACTAAAAAACAAATAATTTGTCTATTTATCGCTCCAACAGCAAAAAAAAAAAGGAACGCTGTTTGATGCAGAAAAAAAAGAAATATCGTTGATCAGGCATGAAAAGATTGCAAGTTTTGTAGATCAGGCACAGAAAAAATCACAAATTTTATCGATCAGTGCATATAAAAGGTTACAAATTTTGTCGATGAGGTGCTGTAAAGTTGGAAATTTTGTTCATTGGCTGCATACAATCTCAAGTTTCATCAATGAAAAACATGAGAAAAAAATCACGACTTCATCAATTTGTCAGGGGGGGGGGGATGCAGTTTTCATCAGTCATTTAACAATCTCAAATTTCATTTATCGGGTGCAGAAAAAACCGTACTTTGTCAATGGTTGGTGGAAAAATCTCAAATTTTATCGACATGGGTGCAAGACCTTCAGTCTTGAAGAGATTTTTGGCTAATTCTAAATTCTACTTTATATACTTAAATAATAGTAGTTTTACTGTCAAGAACATTTAATCACTTTCTTTTATTGTAAGAAATCAATTTTTTAGCCATAATGCAAGGCTTAGAAACATAAGTGCAAGTTTTTCAGTCCTGAGACGGAATTCGGTCTCTTAAAAATTCCTGAGGATGGAAGTGGATAGTGAAAAACACGCGCTTTTCATCAAAGGATCGTGGAAAAAACCCATAATTTTCGTGAAATGATCGCGGTGCTATTTCTGTCAAAGGATTGCAAAAAAGACACGTTTGCCGCCAAAAGCTTGTGGGAAAAAAAAACACGATTTCTATCAAAGGATCGCGAAAAACATGCTATTTCTGTCGAAAGAACGCAAAAAACACTCTAATATCATC
Source organism: Maratus speculifer (assembly GCA_964019185.1). NCBI lineage: Eukaryota > Metazoa > Arthropoda > Arachnida > Araneae > Salticidae > Maratus > Maratus speculifer. The sequence goes on along the minus strand of OZ025295.1, from coordinate 39,008,023 downwards.
AAAGAATTTTGAAAAAAGGCATGATTTTTATCAAAAGCTTGTGAAGAAAATGCAATTCCTGTTAAAAGATTGCTGAACAGATATCATCTCAGTCAGAGAATGTGAAATAGACGTGGTCTCTGTCAAAGGATTGCAAAAAAAGACGAGTTTTCTGTCAAAAAGTTGCAGGAAAACGCAACTCCTGTCAAAGAATCACGAGAAAGATGATATTTCTGTCAAAGAATCACGAGAAAGATGATATTTCTGTCAAAGAATCACGAGAAAGATGATATTTCCATCAAAGAATCACGAGAAAGATGATATTTCCGTCAAAGAATCACGAGAAAGATATTTCCGTCAAAGAATCACGAGAAAGATGATATTTCTGTCAAAGAATCACGAGAAAGATGATATTTCCGTCAAAGAATCACGAGAAAGATGATATTTCCGTCAAAGAATCACGAGAAAGATGATATTTCTGTCAAAGAATCACGAGAAAGATGATATTTCCGTCAAAGAATCACGAGAAAGATGATATTTCCGTCAAAGAATCACGAGAAAGATGATATTTCCGTCAAAGAATCACGAGAAAGATGATATTTCCGTCAAAGAATCACGAGAAAGATGCTATTTCCGTCGCAGAATCGCGAGAAAGATGCTATTTCCGTCGAAGAATTGCAGAAAATATGCTATTTCCGTCGAGGAATCTTGGAAAAGATGCAATTTCCGTAGAAAAATCACGAAAAAGATGCTATTTCCAGTCAAAGAATACTGAATAGATGCAATTTTTGTCAAAGGATCACAAAAAGTGCAAAATCGCATGAATTTAATCAAAGGATCGTGGAAAAGACGTGAATTTTGTCAAAGGATCGTGAAAAAGTCGCGAATTTTGTCAAAGGATCGAGAAAAAGAGATTTCCATCAAATGATTGCAAAAAATTCCACGATTTTCATCAAATGATTGCAGTAAAAACTAGGGATGCACCGAATAGTGATTTTGGCCGAATGCCGAATATTCGGCCGACAGCTGAGCCGAATACCGAATGTTCGGCTAGCCGAATAGTAATTGTTAGGCCGAATACCGAATATTCGGCCAGCGGAATAGTAACTATTCAGCCGAATACTGAATATTTGGCTTCCCAAATACTTTTTATATTTCAAAGTTTAAAGTTATTAAAATGTTACTTTTTAAAATAATTTTACATAATATTTAATAAAAGACTTGTATTTTCATAAACAAGAACTTTTTATAAGAACATTCAGTATTGAAAAAAATCTGCCTTTTTTTTTATTTAAGAAGCATAATTATGAGACTTTTTCAATTAATAAAATCTTAAATATCATGATTTTTTCTACGAATTAAAACAAACATTTTGAAATCAAAGAGAAATAATGAAAAAATAGTTGAAAAAAAACTATAGTCTCATATTTGTTTTTTTTAAATAACTCAAGACAGATTTTTTTCAATATAAATACTTTCAACTTAATTCTGAATAAAGGAATGCCTAGCTCATAGTTCTTTACCTATGAATAAGGGCATTTTCCATCCTTCTCATCATATCATATTTTACAGAAATCAAAGCATGTGAGTTGAAAATATAGTTATGGTATCTTCTTCATTGTTAATGCAACAAACGAAAACACAAGTTTTCTTAAGTTAAACTTTACAAACAGCAAATAAATAATGTAAAAACATTCTATTTTATTTAAATATGATTTTATTTCTAATTATTTTAAAGATATTTTTAAATTGACAGTTAAAAGCAGTAATTGTGAAAAGTTTTTTAAAATGTGTTTTAAAAGGCTTTATTAAGCATTCGATTCGGCCGAATACTTTGATATTCGGCCAAACAGAATATTCGGCTTAACCGAATATTTTGATATTCGGCCTAATCGAATATTCGGTAACATGGCCGAATACCGAATAGATACCGAATATTCGGTACATCCCTAGTAAAAACGCGATTTTTGTTAAAGGATCGTGAAAAAAAAATGCGAACTTTGCCAAAGCATCATGGAAAGATGCGATTTCTGTTGAAGGATCGCGTAAAAGACACTATTTCTGTCGAATAATCGCAGGAAAGATGGTATTTCCGTCGAAGAATCGCTGTAAAGATGCTATTTCCGTCGAAGAATCGCTGGAAAGATGCTATTTCCGTCGAAGAATCGCTGGAAAGATGCTATTTCCGTCGAAGAATCGCTAGAAAGATGCTATTTCCGTCGAAGAATCGCTAGAAAGATGCTATTTCCGTCGAAGAATTGCAGAAAATATGCTATTTTCGTCGAAGAATCATGGAAGAGATGCAATTTCCATAGAAAAATCACGAAAAAGATGCTATTTCCAGTCAAAGAATACTGAATAGATGCAATTTTTGTCAAAGGATCGCAAAAAAGTGCAAAATCGCATGAATTTAATCAAAGGATTGTGGAAAAGACGTGAATTTTGTCAAAGGATCGTGGAAAAATCGCGAATTTTGTCAAAGAATCAAGAAAAAGATTTCCATCAAATGATTGCAAAAAATTCCATGATTTTCATCAAATGATTGCAGTAAAACTGCGATTTTTGTTAAAGGATCGTGAAAAAAAATGCAAACTTTGCCAAAGCATCATGGAAAGATGCGATTTCTGTTAAAGGATCGCATAAAAACACTATTTCTGTCGAATAATTGCAAAAAAAGATGCTATTTCCGGTCAAAGAATACAAAATAAGTGCGCTTTTTTTTGTCAAAGGATCGCAAAAATGTGATTTTAAATGAAGGATCGGGGAAAAGGTGCAAATTTTGCCAAAAGATCGAGAAAAAGCGTGATTTCTGTGAAATGATTGCAAAAAACCCAAGAATTTCATCAAATGATAACAGAGAAAATGAAACTTTTTGTTGAAGGATAGCAAAAAAGGACGCAAATTTCATCAAAAGATTGTATGAAATACTTGGATTTCAGTGAAAAAATGCAGATTTCTGCTGAAAACTAGAAAAATCGCAAATTTCAGTGGAAAATCGCAAGTTTCGGTTTAAAATCGTAAAGAAATCACAAATTTCAGCAAAATATTGTAGAAAAGTTGAAAATTTTGTCGAAAGATCGGGGGAAGAAACTTATTTCATCATATGGTCATGGAAGAAAACTCGAGTTACGTGCTTATGTTCTCATTCAGTGGGAGGGTGAAGTGTCAAAATATTTTCAATCTTGGCAAAATTTCAAACTTGCACCCATGCTTAGAAATCTTCTAACCCCTTTTCATTTAGTTACTTCTAATACTCAGAAAAAATTCCACAGATAGACTTCTTGTACTTATGTTTGTCGGTAGACTTCGTACGAATGTCGAAGTTTCTCGATAGACTTCGTACGAATGTCGAAGTTTCTCGATAGACTTTGTACGAATGTTGAAGTTTCTCGATAGACTTTGTACGAATGTTGAAGTTTCTCGATAGACTTCTTACGAATCTCAAAGTTTCTCGATAGACTTCGTACGAATCTCTAATTTTCTCAATCAGGCGTGAAAAAATAGCAAATTTTGTTGATTGGTCACAAAAAAGCACATTGTGTCATTAGGAGAAAAAAAAAATCGCACAATAGATTGATACGAAATGGAAAAATCGCTGATGTTGTCTATGATGAATGGAGAAATTTTAAGTTTCGTTTATCGGCAGGGTTTGAAAAAACCCGGGTTTTTTTAAAAAAAGCCCAACCCACTGGGCCCACTAGTCTAAAACCCGGGTTTTTCTGTAAGAACCTGAGCTTTTTCGGGTTTTATTGAATTTTTTTTAAAGACTTAAAATTTCTAATTTTCATATATATAACAGCTAAACTGTTCATGTATCAGTGAAACCTGGGTATAATTTTGCATTAAAAATAAATCAACAAAATGTATATATTAAAAAACCTAGTTAATTTAAAAGGTAGATTTGTGTCTGATATGACTAGTTTCTTGCATTGATATATTAAGCCAGCTGTAAATGAATTTTTTGAGTTAACGAAGAACATTCAAAATGTTTGAAAAGAAAAATGTACTTACTACTACTAAACACAATTTGAAGTAATTACAAAAATATATAAATACATGACAATCAAAATTACTTTTTGCTTTTACAAAAATTGATTACCAGTAATAATTTTGCAAATGAAATTATCATTAAAATACTGTATTAATACTAATGCTAAATCAGAATTAGTATTTTTTTTTATAATAACTAATTAACAGAATAAACTAAATCTTACATAGCTACTTCAATAAATTAGGATTCCCAGCATATGTGGTATTTTGTTACGAATTTCAATATTGTATAACATAACATAGAATAAATTATAATTTTTTTTATGGGAAAAAGTTTGTTTTTGTGTTTCTGATATATAAAAAATTAAATTACAATTATTTCTTTTTAAAATTTTCATTGGTAGAATTAAGATATTTTTTCCTCTTGTGGTGAGAGAGAAACTTTACGAGTGGTGTATTGCTATTAAGAAATATATCTTAATATCATTATTAAGATCTTAATAACAATTTTAAGAAATTAACCTTAGGCAATTTAAAGTTGAAATTTTGAAAAAAAAAAGTTTTTTTTTGAGTTGGGCAAAATCATAACAACCCTGCTTTAAGTTAAATATGCTAAATTTATCTAATGTCTTTCATTAATTTCAAATAAGAAATCAGTTAAATTGTGCAATGATACAGTTGTAAAATCCTGCAAAGATTTGAAAAAACCCAGACGGGTTTTTTTGGGCTGGGACCACTTGGGGGAACCCTGTTAATCGGGGGCATAACAATTGTGAGTTTCATCAGTTTATTGCAAGAAAAAGCTGTGAACTTCATCAATTTGCAGCAAAGTAAAAAATAATAATAATAATAATGCATCAGAGGGTCATTCCATGGTTACTTATGTTACATTTACAGCAATTTACTGCAATAATTTTAGTAATATAACACTAAAAAACATTCAAGTGTGAAATTAACTTAATTTGACAATGAAACCTATGTGAGGGTCAGTTTGGATAAATTACCTAAAAAATTATAATGAAAATTGCACTTTATATATGGTAACATATTCCTTTTTCAGTAATGGCAGTTACCGTAGTAAATAAAACTAACAAAATTTATGAAATAACATTAAAATTATGTAATTTTAGTATAAATTGGGCTTTGAATAACTTTAATTAGCAAACCATGTCTAATATATATATATATATATTTTTTCTTTTTTGTTACATTACTAAAATCACTGAAAATAGTTCAAAACGTAACATAAGTTACCATGGAGCGACCCTACAATCAGTTAAGAATCCGAAATATCACTAATTTGTCGATGGCATACTGAACAATCACAAATTTCTATAATTAGGTGCAAAAAAAAATGCAAATTTTGTTGATCAAACTCAGAGAAAAATCACAAGTTTCCTTGATCATGTGGGAGGAAATCATGAGTTTCGTCGACGACTTTATAAAAAACATGAATTTTGTCAATCGGGTGCAGAAAAACTTCATATTTTCCCGATCATTTTTGTAAAAATCGCAAATTTTGTTGATCAGTTCATAAAGTGCAAATCGCCATGATTGCTTAACCATGAAAAAATTGCACATTTTGATGATCAGGCATGGAAAAATCTTGATTGGCTTCTTTTCTTTCCTTCATTCATAACATTCATATTTTTTTCTGCACTAGTTACTATGCTTATTTTTTAGCACTTTAAAACAAAATTTACACTCCCGTATAAAGTCAAGGAATATTATTACATCTTGAAAATAACCTTACTATATCTAATCTATTACATATACAATTCTTTGGCAAAATTTGTGCTTTTGTGAAGCTTTGTTAATTTGCATTTTTTGCAACTGTTTAACAAAATCTGCTTTTTTTATTATTTTTATTTACAAACTGACAAATTTCCAAGCCTAAAAGAAATAATAGCAGTAAAACAAACTCTAAAAATTTAAAAATAAATAAACATAAGGGGTTGTCTACTGTATTCCACTCTCCCCTATACAAAAATATGCAGCAAATAATAATAATAATAATAATAATAAAAACTTTTAATTATTCTTATACAGACATGTAATTTTAGTAAGTCTGATCATCTACTACACTGTTGGTCCCATAATTGGTATTGGTGGATAATCACACGTTTACAGTGTACCTATAATGTATTTATAGAAAAGCATTCATTTTGAATAAACACTACATTTTCGAATAATTACATTTTGCTTTAAAAAATCATACATCTTAAGGAATGCTCGATAAGATAATGGCAAATAAGTTTTTGACTTCATATAGATGTTAATAGAAATTTAAATTTTTTGCATATATGCCTGTTGTATTATTTTTTAATTTCTGTTTTTAGATGGTGTTGTTTAGAAATTCAGGAAGACCTTCTTTCACATATCAAATATATATTGGAGTATGAGGATATTTCCAAACATGTAAGTTATTTTTTATTTTTTTAATAGAATTCAAACTTTTATAAATAAAATAGACTTAGAATGTGTTATCTTTCAAAGTTCTCTTTTAAATTTTCTAGCTAATAATTCTAAACTATTCTTTTTTTCTGTCTGAAATAATTATCATTAAAAATTATTTATACTTTAAAAAACTGAAACCATTTATGATGCATATTACACACTGCCCATGTCTTTAAAGGTTAAAATTTAAACATGGAAACTCATAATGAAGTATGAGGGAGGGGAAATTTTTTCTGGTGACTAAAATTTAGAAAAATTCTAGGCTACATTTACAGAAACATTTCTGAAAACAGAATTGTCCTAGATTTTTTAAAAAAGCAGAGTGTTACTTGTAGTTTAGAAGGCACTGTTATTTAATTCTTAAGATTCAATAACTATATGTTGAAAGCCTGATTTCTGGCTGCACAAGTTTTATGCAAACTTTCATCCTTACAGTGTGGATAATTACCTAGTTATATTACAACTGAATACTGGGGGTTCCCACTTATGGGTAACATCATGATCAGGATAGATGCTGTAGAGCACTTCGCTGTTCAGGGTAAAGTAAATAAGATTACCGTATATACTCGCATATAAGTCGAGAAATTTTAGACAAAAAAAGAACTTTAAAGGGGGGGGGGAGGGGTCGACCTATATGTGAGACTTAAAAAAAAAAAAATCTAATAATAAAATATCAGAAAATAGTTTGCTAGTGAATCATTGCTGCAGCACCCCATTGTGTTTGTAGAGTACAAAATCCAAAATCCGGAATCCTTCCAACCTCGACTATTCCGAATTCAAGATCATTTTTTGTTTAATTTTCAAAAAAATAATCTACCCAACCCTGTTCCAAAGAACAACAACAAAAAAGTGCGATTAAGATGGCTCTCAAAAGGGAATTGTTTAAAAAGATTCATGGAGTTGTTCGATGTTCTTGGTGAATTTTTAAATGAAAAGCCTGACATTAAGGCCCTACAAACCGTTGATGGAAAAGCATATGTTAGTTATTTAGCAGATATCTTTGAAAAGTTTAATACATTAAATAAACAATTTCAAGGAGAAAACAAAACACTTGTTGATGCAAAAGTGAAAATATTTGGTTTTTTTTGCGTCTGCTGAGGTTTGACAAAAACATATTTCAGAGAGAAAGTTTGACCTTTTTTTCTGGTTAAAAAAATGTGAGGTAACAGACACCGCTATAACTGCCATTGTCAATCATCTGAAAATGTTGGCCTCTGATATGAATGATAGATTCGTTGATTTAAAGCAAATGGATTTTCCATCATGGGTCATGCAGCCAATGTTAGTTGATTTATCTAATGTTTCAACACCATACAGAGAAGAAATCGCTGAAATTAAAAACGATGAGTCAATTAAAACTCTATTCAACATAAAAGGCAATATGGTGTGGCTTTGTGCTGAGACTGAAACTAAATAGCCTAATTCAACACAATTTGCAAGAAAAATATTGTTACCCTTCCCATCTTCATACCTTGCTGAATGTGGCTTGAGTGCGGTAAACGATTTACTACTAAAATAAAGAAATCGACTAGACATCACTAAACGAGGGATTTGAGATAAAAGCTGACAAAATTAGTGCCTAATATAAAATCTCTTTGCAGCCAACATCAAGCACAAAAATCTCAATTTTATTCTATTCATCTTAAATGTTATAATTTGAATTTTATTATATATTTTATTTATTTACTTTTACTATCAGCAATTAAAATGACAGGTACATAATCAATGACAGGTACACATCCAGTTAAAGTTATTTTTGTGTATCAAAGTTCACTATTAAATATTTGAAGATCTAATTTTTTTTTTTTTCATTGCTGCATATTATTATTACTCTGATTACTCTTATTAAATCTAGAAGCGGCTGCATAAACCATCACCTTATCGAGTTGATGACTGAAATTCATGAGCTTGTTAAAACTTGATTCGCATATCAAAATGCAACTGGTCTACCAAGTCATATCTTAACAAACTTGATTTTAGTGGTTGACTAGTAGATTTACCATTTGTTTTCTTGCTAGCAGTCCTCTACATTTTCATACTTTTGACTGCAGTAAAGCACTTACCGATCAATCATTAAAATCAGGTCTTTAGCGATTTCCACCAAGATATGGTTTGGCAGACCAGTTGCATTTTAATATACAAATCAAGTTTTGTCTAATGCTGAAACTTCAACAATCAATTCTATGAGGTGATGGTTTGTGCAGCCGCTTCCTGGTCTATATTATTAACGATTGCTTCCTGAACACATTTCTTTCGTTTATGTTCATTTTTTCATGACCTTTCTTTTACTTTTTTATGTTTTCTTTTCCATTCCATTTTTAAATGGCTATTTTTTTTTTAAATTTCTTTAAATGGAATAACAGCTCAATTTTTATATAATAAGAATTATTTTTCAGAGAGAGGGGAGGGGGGCCATCAGGGTTTTAGATATGATTTGGTGGGGCATGGCCTGAAAAAGGTTGAGAAACACTGGTATAGTTAATTATTTAGTTTAATTCTTAAGGGCTCTTTTGGTTTATGTATGATTTTGATTCTTTCAAATGTCATGTCATAATATTTTATGGGAAAGTATTGATTGTGCTGTTGTGTTGATTTCTATTCTTTTGAAAAATGTTGAATAAATCCTAATTCTCCAGTAGAGAGGGGCACTTAACATCCAGTTACAGAGACATGGGAAATTAATGTGTAATCTGATGTAAATGTGTCTGCTTTTTGTAACAAACTGGATTTTTTTTTTTTTTTTTTTTTTGGGGGGGGGGGGAGATATTACAAATGAAGTATTTATTCATTTTCGAACAATACATGACTGTAAGAATTCCGAAATACACACTGTAGTGTTCTTAAATTTTTATAACAGTTTGTAAAGGAATTTTGAAGCAAGATTCCAAAACTTTCCAGAGATAATTAAGTTGTCTCAATTCTTTGTCACCATAGTTATTCCAGCTGCAAAATAGATGGTTGTGAAGTTGTTCAATCCTGAAAAACTTCAAATGAAAATAATTGTCTTGCAAGAAAATATTTCCCTACCAGTGTATAAAAATACATCCTCTTAAGAGTTTTGGGGTAAAAATGTTTCAGTATTGTATGAAAATTGTAAAAAACTTAGCTATTTACCTGGTTACTGTTTTTGACTCTTCATGTCTTCATATGTATGTAAAAAATCTTTGTTCAAAATTAATTTTTTGATAAACAAATATCGTTTTGAGATTGATGGATGCCCACCTTCAAGATACTTTTTCCATTATTTATTCACCACATGAACAAAACTGTAAAAACCTGGCTCAAGAAAGCAAGTGTAATTCTTCGCATTAATTTTTCAACGGATGCCTTAAGAATGCCTTTTCTATTTCGTGATGAGAACATTTTTAGACCTTATACCTATGTATCTAGTAATTGTTCAGAACTAATGCATGACTTTTCTATTACATGTGTGTATATCTATAATAATAATAAAATATAAGTAGGTAGTACTTATGAAATGTGTTTTGTTCTTTGGTTCTCAATAAAAATTTTCTGAACCCATTTAAAAATACTTGTCAATCTCTGCATTAGAATTTTAAAAAACAGCTGATTCTCTTCTATACAATGAAAATGTAATCCATGGAAAATGATGTCTAATGGTTAAATCGCATAAAAATAAGTTAGTCTTAAATAAAAATCCTAGTATAAAATATTTTTATATATATTGAATAAAATTCCTTATATATTTAGTGTTAATGCTATGTATGTGTAATTTACTTGTTCTCAAGGTGTGAAAGTCAATTATTTTATTATATTTCTACATTTTTAATAATCTGATTTTGTGTCTACCAATAACAATTTTTGATCCTTTTAAAATGTTATTTTATGTTGTTTAAATAGGTGGAGAAATTATCAGATACTTGGAGCACCCAACTTGGAAGGAATCTGGGTTTGAAGTATACCAGTATTGAGAATAAAGGATTGAGGACTTCTGAGCCAGTTTCTGAATTTTGAAGAAAATGTATTATGAAAGAGCATGATAACTGTCGATATGAAATATTGTATTGCTAAATCTCATCTTTTAAAAAAATAAAAGGAAAATCTTTGTTAAAAATATTAAATATATAATTTGTATTTTGTAAGCAAAAATTGTAGTTAATAAATATTGTAGCACTAACACTAGCATTGTTCTATATTGTCTGTGTTTATTTATTTCAGCTATCTTAACATGGTAGGTATTTTCAGATGAAACATAGACAAGAATTGACAGATGATTTGAAAAAGACTCATGGTTTACCGCAAACAAGAAGGGGGGGGGGGGATGAAGGAATTTATTTATTTTTATTTATTTATTTATTTATTTATTATTTTTTTTTTTTTTTGTCTTACCTATGATTTGAGATAAAATGTATTTGGTGTGTGTATGCATTATTATTAGTATTCTATTTGAAATAGTTTGTACATTCTTAATTTAATTATATTTCATACAAAATTTTCAGTTGTACTCTCTCAATATGAAAGTTTATGAAGCATAAATTATTCCATTTATCCCCACCCCCCCTTCATTACAAAATTTGTATTGTTGAAATTTTATTTATATATTTTTTTTTACTATTTAAATGGTTTACGCATCCCAAAGACAAAATGTCGTTAATTTAATTAGTCACTGAAACTTTTTTGGAGTCCAAAAATATTGAATGTGATTGAAAAAAAAAATAATAATAAAATGGAAGTTTTTAAATGAAAAAATGTTATCTCAAAAGTACTTTCTTACTCGTGTGTGTGTGTGTGGAGAGAGGGGGGGGGATTGGGATATGTGTTAACACCTGATAATATTTAAGTTAGTAATAAGAAATTTTTTTATACTTCTATTATGTAGGGATTACTGCGAGACAATAATGCCATAAGAGGAAAAAACAATAAAATATCTAATAAGTAAAAATAAACTTTTTATTTAATGCTAATTTCCCCACTAATAATAATAATTTGTATTAATTATAAATCTTTTACTATAGACAAAAGCAATTTAGCCATTGAATAAAAATTTGAATATATTTTATGAGGGGTGCAGAAAATCTAAGCGCCGTCGGGCAGTCTCTCACCACTAAATTGATTTATTAATATTTTGTGCAAAATTCTTGCTAGAATGTTATTAAATTTTCAGCAAAGAAATTTTTTTAATAATTTTAGTGGCGAGAGACAATCCACTTATGCCTAGATTTTTGCACCCCTTTTTATGCTTCATGATTAGTTAGAAAAGTTAAGAGAAAATCCCTCCCCCCCTCCATGCATATGCATTTATATTAGAAAAATGTTTGCTTCTTTGAAGCAATATTTGATTTTTTTTTTTCAATGTACCACACTTGGAACTTAATTGAAATGCTATTGTAAAGGGGGGGGGGGGAATGAAACATTTTTTATTGTAAAAAAGGTGCTATTGAATAGTTGAGCAAAAATTATTAGAACATTTTTTTATCCTTCATAATTAAGACAGTTAAAGGACTTTAAAAAAAAACTTTTTTCAAAAATATTTTTTTCTTTGGAATGTTTTTTTCTTTTCTCTAAATTGGAATTTCAGGCAAATGTACGATAAAAAGATGAAGGATAACATCCGTAATATATGAAAAAAAAAAAAAACTATTGTATTATGTGTGCTAGTTAGATGCATTTTTTCCTGATCAGTTAAGAGTGGATTTTAGAAAAGTTTTTTAATACGATCAATAGTATGAAACTTCATAAAAATAAAATACACGTATGAAACTGAGTAAAGAAAATGTTTATGTTAAAAGATTCTCTAAGCAGTACACAGAGATTCTGTATAAAATTTAAGTGAAGTTAAATACAGCGTTACAAAATATGCTAATTGCAAAATATAGAAGAAGAAATTCTTCAGTCCTAATTTTCCACAATAAAACAACGCAAGCTTGATTTCTTTATTATAAAATTTAGAGAAAATCTTGCAACAATTTATGATTTTGAAACTTGAAAAAAGGTCTTAAAAATAACTTTGATTGTATCAAGTTTTTTTTTTTTTTTTTTTTTAATTATTTTTTAATTATATAACTGGAATATTTTTTTTACTCTTTCAAAGGCGGTTGTATATTTATGGAACTAATTAAATTTCCAAATGTTACCAAAATTTTGATTTAAAAAAATAGTTTGATGTATGTAAAATTTAGTTTTTTTCTTCTTTACAAATATGCATGTAAGATTCCAGTGTCATTCATTTCAACATATTAGCATTGGAAGTGATTTAGCCCTCAAAGGATTAAAATAGTATAGATACTACCAAAAAAAAAATATCTATATATATATATTAAAAGTATCCGCCGACATGTGTATAAAGTGTCATTAGATTGGCACAAAATGTTATCATATGGGCATTAAAAAAAACGTTCAAAATGATTCTCATTGGATATCAGCAATATCAAATTTGTGCCCTTATTTTATCATTTTTATGCCAGAAGTGTCGGAATTCCTACGTATTTGTATCATCTACATCGCCGATTTTCGTCGTGGTGTCATATTTCTGGCGCCATCATGACAACGCATGAAAGTATCGCCAAAGATATCGAAGGAAAGGACAGAATCGATACTTTTAGGTTACGATTCACTGTTATCGAAATAACACCTCTAGTACTTGTCGAAAGATATAATTTTTGTACCATTCTGTTAGTTCTGTGTTTGCTGGGGAGCCACGTTGGAAATCGACACTCTCGCGGTAAGTTTCACTTTTCATATTATTCTTATTATTTTTTAGTAATATTTTAATGTTTTTCTGATACTTTGATCTTTCGTTTTAAGATAAAATAAATTAATAATGTTAAATATGTTCATCTTTTTTTAATTAGCTTGTTTTTAAAACATCCATTAAAATGGATGTCAGTTCTCAATTCATCTATTGCATAATTAGGCTTAGTACATTTATTTCCAATGTAAACAAACATTCTTCCCTTTAAAAAATAAATATCTTCTTAATTTTAGAGTGTATTGTTTTACAAATTAGAATTTTTTATGTCTTTTAAGAATAAATAAACATGTCATTTTGTATGTTTTAATATTTTGTAGGATTGACAGCGCTAGAAGCGTTAGAATTAATGGCAAATGATGATTTATCTGATATTGAAATTGATGATTGGAGTGATGATAATGAGATTAAGGATCCTATTACTGATAAAAGTTTAAATCCAGTTTCGGATTTAAGTGATTCTTCGGATAAAACAGATATTTTATCCGATCAAACTTGAAGGTTGTTTTTGATAATAATATTTCGCAAGCAGAGAAAGAAAATAAGCTGTGGAAAGTTCAACCAATGATAGATTCTGTTCGAAATGGATGTTTGAAAATACCTAGATCTTCTTTTGTTAGCATTGACGAACAAATGATACCTTTTATTGGAGCAACACAATTAAAGCAATATGTACCACGCAAACCAACCCCAGTTGGGTTGAAAAATTTCGTAATAGCTGATCCATCAGGAATCGTATTAGATTTTGTAATCTATCAAGGTAAAGGATCATTTCCAATGCAGAATGATGCAAAATCTCTTACTATTGGTGAAGCTGCAGTTTTGAAACTTTGTGAAACATTTGGTGCAGGAACTCGAGTATATTTTGATAGGTATTTCACAACTATTAATTTGCTTGAAGTTTTACACGAAAAGAGAATTGGTGCAACAAGTACAATAATGAAAAATAGGATACCAAAGGCCAACAATTTATTACCAGACAAAATACGAAAATGGGAGATTTGTTAACAGATAGTGTAGTTTGAAGTGATGAAAAAATTAATATTCTGAAATGGCAAGACAACAAACCTATTTATATGGTATCATCAGATCATTCTATTGAAGATGTCGACACTTGCAAAAGATGGTCCAAAATAGAGAAAAAGTATATTGATGTCCGTCGGCCAGAAATAATTAGAGAGTGTAATTTTAAGATGGGTGGGGTCGATATGGTTGACAGAACAATTAGTTATTACAGAATAAAAACAAGAACAAAGAAGTGGACGGTGAAAGTACTAATTCATATAATAGATTTGGCAGCAGCTAATTCATGGTTGCAATACAAAAGAGATTATGAAATTAATGGACATCCAAAGAAAGACTTTTTAAAGTTTATGGAGTTTCGAATAGGCATTTCAGAGAAATTAATAGCAGATGGTACAAAAAATACGCCCATTGCTTCATGTGATGATCTGGATAGTGGTGGTGAAGTTCAACCTAAAGCAAAAAAAAAATCGATTAGCCCAGCCATCAATTCCTTTTCGGCAGAAAGAAGTAAAACATATGCCAGAACTTGCCAACATCAAAAACTCTGCGTATTGCAGAAATACAGGCTGTAACACAAAAACTAAATTTCGTTGCACAAATTGCCAAATGTTTCTATGCATAACTGCTGAACGAAATTATTTTAAACATTTCATGAAGCTTAATTTAATTTTTTTAGCATTAACTGTTGATAATTTACATTTACCATTTATTTTAATTAACAATAATTATTTTTGAGTAATAAATTTATGTTACCTTAATAAAAAATAAAATTGTGCCTTACATCTTTTCTGTATAAATTTCTTATAGTTTTATAGTGCTTATGACCTCAACATCCATTCAAATGGATGTGCCAAAATTTAAAAATTAAAATTTATTGATTTCGTAAAAAATATTAGTTTTTAGGCCTAATTGGTCAGAAAAACTAATCTTTGAAAGAATATATTTATTTTATTTTGCTCAGGTCTCAGGAGGATACACAATTAAATATGAAATGATGTCTTATAAAAATAACTTCACTAGAAGTTTCAATTTCATCCTTCTCTATTTACATTTGAAATAAATTAATAAGATGTATCGAAAATTATTTGTTTTCATAAAGTAGGCTATGTTGAAAACGTACACTGTATTTTTTAATTATGATGCTTGATAAAAGAGCATTTATTTATTTTTTTTTTTTTTTTACTGGACGCAATGCTTAAGATTTCTTATCTGATTAAACCTCAAAAAAAAAAAAAATATCCGAGTCACCACCGTTATACAAAAAAAAAAAAAAAAAAAAAAAAAAAAGGTTAAACAAAACTATCTTGAAATAAAAAGTATTCAAGGAGGTAATTAGAAAGAACATGTCTAGAGACAAAGAAAAAGAAAAAGAAACTGATCTAAAATTTAAATTAGACACAGATTATTCGCACCCTGATGAAAACTAATTAGAAGGATTGAGTAAAAGGAGTACTAATGAACCGTATTTAAAAAAAAAATTCTACACATTATATACTAATATATTTCGTAACAAATTTTATATTATTTAAAAAAATTATTTTTGTTTTAACTGAAATCTGTATACACGTAAATGCTTTATAAAATTATTTTTACATCCCTAAATGACTTTTTAGGGGCGTTTGTAATTATATAAATACGTAGCACCTATAGTCGTCGTCTAGTCCATCCATCTGTCTTTCCGCAAATAACAGCAGAAAAATACCCAACTTAGCGGTTTTAAATTTAATATCCATAATCGTTGCAAAATTTTGCCAAGCAATTTCAAATTTTATGAAAATCGAAAAATAAATTAATAATAGAGTTCTTCATTCTATTAAAGCCTATCATATGAAATTAATTTAATGATTTCCATGATAGTTAATGATTCTAGGTTGCCATGTTGAATATGTCCTATTTAAGATGGAGTTCAATTATTTCCGCATTAATAATACATAATTTTAATCAATTTTGTATTCATGCATGTTTCAAAAATGTGTAATAGTGTTATTATACAAAGATCTGAATATTTATAAAAGTAGTTATAGCAATAAAGCACCTCATTTGTCTCGTTTAACGCGCTATTTCCAGCTTGTCTAATTCCAAGTAGTTCGAATGAAATAAACTCCTGTCATTCAAATAAATTTTGAAAGGCTAAATCGGGAATCGTGGCAAAATATAAAATACCTTATGAGATGGCTATGTACCATCATATAAGAGTAATTGTAGTGATCCTAATGGTGCAATTTGAAAATTATCAACTGCCTAATAATATATTAGCAAAGAGCTTGAACGAAAAGTCAATGATAAAAGTATAGAGACATTTAACATACAGTTCAGAAAGAAACTAAATTTTATAAAAATAACTTCATTTGAAATTTCCATTTCATCAATCCTTATTTGTATTCGAAATTATCAGCTATATTATATTATTTAATTTTTAACACTTTCCAACACACATGGTTTGTTCAATAAGTAATGGGATCGATTACATAAAATTAATATATTTAAAAATAATTTTTAAACACTTATTATTTTCAAAATAATCTCCTACTACATTACTACACCGTTTTAACAACTTTGCCACCTATTTATGATAACCTAGATATGTATTTCCTAAGTGAAGTAAATTTCTGTATTCATATAGTTTTACAGATAAAAATTTGTATATCATGTAAAAGACAGCTCAAAAAATTTCGATAATTTTCCAACTATAGATAGGAATTGTTGAAGTTTCAGATGTGTTATGCGTTTTAAATGGTTCAGTTCTTCATTTTAATTCAAATTATTAAATTATGAATTTTTGGAACATCATTAATCTGAATATGTTAGAAGGTGCTTAATAATTTAGACGCGTATTTTTTTTCTTAATTATAAATTTAATTATGTTGAAACAGCAAAATGTATTTTTTAAAGTTTACTTATCGGCATGTAAGCATTTCTTTTACTGGATGTAATGCTTTAGATTTCTAAACTGATTAAACTTCATAATAAAAGCAACATGATATACAATTTCTTTTTATAAATCTATATGCATGCAGAAATGTAGTTCAGATAGGTAATTCATATCTTAGTTGAAAACTGCCCTTCAGCAATTACCGCTATGAAATAGAAGGGTATGTGAATTCTTTTGTGCAGACCTGTTTATAAAGTATAGAAATTTGAACAAGACGTTTAAGATTAAAAAAATTATATTTAAAAGAGTACATCGAAATTGGAAACGCACTTTCATCAATTATTGCTGAAAGAGAATACTGTTCTGTAAATGATTTCTTTTGCATGTCCCTGTAAATGAACAATAAATGCTACGAATCCCACATTCTATCGTAATCATCTTATAGTGAAATTAAGTGATTTATATCAAAGGCAATACATTTAAATTAGCGCAACGTCATTAAAATATGTACCAAGCATTTTTTTCACCTTAGCCATAATTAAACGGAACTATTTTGATTGTCCTTGTAACTGAACTAATTATCATACACTTTTAATCAGCCAACACATCTAATTCAGAATAAAATTAGACGTATGTGATAATCCAAAAATTTTCTTCATA
This sequence comes from Maratus speculifer, assembly GCA_964019185.1. NCBI lineage: Eukaryota > Metazoa > Arthropoda > Arachnida > Araneae > Salticidae > Maratus > Maratus speculifer. The sequence continues at coordinate 38,990,330 of OZ025295.1, read as the reverse complement.
GATGTTAATTCTACCAGAACAATGCAGTAGGTGATTACACCAAAGCTTAGGTGATTACACCAAAATTTAATCAGCAACAATTACGTCAGGTTCTAACTGAATCTAATGTTTGATGAAAATCCGTGTGTTAGTTTTTGAGATAGACGTTTGCAGAAATCGTATAAAAATCATGTTAAAAGCGCTTACTTTAGAGGATTTTGCCTCAAAAATCAAAGAATACCAATTTATATCACGAATTAACTGAATGTGAAGTTTGATGAAAATACGTGCATTAGTGCCTGAGATAGAGCTATTGCGATAACCATGAATAATGCCGCATAGCAGCACCATCGTTGGGCGATTTTCACCTAAAAGTAACCAACATCATATTATATAAAGGACTAACAGAATCTGAAGTTTTATGAAAATCCGTTTATTTCTTCTTGCGATATAGCTATTTCGGAAATCATGAAAAAGGCGAAATCCGTGAAAAAGGCAGTGCCGTCTATTTGGATATATTCACCAAAAAGTAATAAGCTCCAGTTTATATCAAGGTCTAGCTGAATCTGAACTATTGCAAAATTCCGAGCTTTAGTACTTGAGATAGAGTGACCACAAAATTTTTGTCACATACAGAATGACAGACTCACAAGCAGACATTTTGTGCGTAACATTCTTTGACGCGTAAAAAATCCGTCGAAAACTGGAATTCGAATATATATATATATGTGTGTGTGTTTAAGCTAAAGCTTGAAAAAGCAAAATTCTCTATAGTGTAAATAAAAAAGAATATGTCTAATAAAAGAAAAAGATATGGTCTACGATTTTAATTAGACATAGATCATTCCCCCCCCCCCCTCCCTGAAGGAAACTAATTAGGGGGATTCAACGAAAACAGTACTAATGATCCATTTTCTAAAAACTTAAACACATCTTATTCTTCTCCTTTATTCTTATCCTTTAATTGAAGGAGTCGATTGTAGTATGAAGAAATATTTCTTTTTTAAAGAACGTCTAAGTAAATGAATGTAAGATTTTTGGGTATGTTTTATAAAATTGAAGAGAACAGTAGAAGAAATTATTTATATTTTCTCCAATTTTATGTTATACCTTTTGTTTGATTTTATGCACGAACGTATTATAAAATTTGAAAACCTGAATTATTAGTTAATATTTTTTAACTTTAATATTTAATAATCTAAGTAACATTGTGTTTTTAAATATCTGAAAAAATAATTGTTTAATATGTATCTGTGAAACAGTTTTGTATACCACCTGTTAGCATATTACAGACGCTCCACAAGGAGGAAAAACAATCAAGATTACAACAAAAGTATTTCTCTTCAATTTTCCGAAATTGCCGTTTCTCCTTCCACTAAACTCAAGTTCTCCAGAATTATAGGTAAAAGAATTATAGGTTAATTCTTGAATCTCATATCTCCTTTAAAAAGGTTGACAACTTTAATATATATCGTTAATGATAATTTAAGGAGTACATATTTTATATAAATATATTGTGCATTCATGAGATAATTTATGGCTGTTATGGGACATTTTTTTTGGTAATTTTTTATGAATCAAAAACATTTATAAACGGACTACTTTTCAACAGAAAATCGAATTTTCATTCTCATTTTCAAACAAAAATATTCTAGAAAAAGAAAAAATACATTTTTTCATATCTAAAGAATTTGGCAAGGGGATAAACGTTTTATTACAATAAAAATACCATTTTTTTTAAATTGAGAACTGTAATACTGAGTTAGGGAAAAAGCATATATTAAATTATTATTATTATTATTATTATATAAGCATAAGTTTTTTCCATAAAGTATAGCTAATACAGTTTTGTTACATGTAAGGGGGTTTGGGACATATTTAAAAGTAATTTTTATTTAGTGAGTTAAAATATTGAATTCTTCAGTGATTGTCAACCACATCACAAAAAAGAAAAAAAAACACACACATTATAAAACTTTTCAGAATTTTTTTAAAGCCATAAAAATATTAATTAAAAAATTTTCAAATTTCAAAATGATAATTTTTTTACTATTTTAATTTTTTAATAAAAATATTTAATTTTTTTAAACAAAAATTATATAACTTTACAAAAAAATTATAATTTAAAAAGTAAATATATAATTTTTTTAATTTTCTGGATCAAAATTAAATTAAAATAATCAAAAAAGACAGGTTACAAGTTTAAATTACTTACCTTTAACGGTAGTTCAGTTATAACAATTTGAATCCGAGAAATTGTGAAAAAAAAATCATTTTTTCACAAAAAGTCATTTTTATGACAACCATTGCATGAAAGCTAGATTTTCAAAAACAACCAAAATGAAAAATTAATATTTCCTCTCCTAATTAAGATAGAAAGATGATTTAAAAGTAATTTTAAGAATAAAAAAATAATGCAATAATTTGGTTTTAGAAAATTTGAAGATTTTCATGATGCAGTGGACTCTTTCTATCTGAACATTCTCTAATGTGAATACCCCGGTTTTATGAACACATTCTGACAGTCACGGGGAAACTCCATAAACTCAACAAAAGATGAACTGTCTTTATTCGAAACACCCTGTAATCTGAACACCCCAATTTTATGGACACTACTACTTTTGGTCTCCATTTTTACTTCACCTCCCTGTAAACTAAACATGTGCTTGCAATCTGAATTCGAATGCCTACATCGTGAAAATTTGGAGGAACTGTCACAGAAGATTAAAAAAGGTTCAACGAACTCGATTAAAAAATAAAGAGACAAAGTTACTATTAGATTTTAAACATGTAGTTAAAGTTTAATTTGTTTGAATACTTTAGATATATTTTTTATTTAAATTTTGGAGCATTTGTTGTCAGCTGCCTGCTGTAAGAGGAGCCATTTTATGATTTTTTTTATTAAAAAATGTAAAATTTTAGTTTTTGATTAATTGGTGAAAATTATGGTAAGTTAAAATAATCCACTTCCATTTTTCTTATTTTAAATGATAGTTTTACATGAATTATGGCTAATCACAGCTCCAGCATGATATTTTAATGATTAATTTCGGAATTTTCGGCTGATTTCTTTGATTGATCAACTACTGGAAAAATGACAATTAAACAAACTATTTGCTTACAATTTTGATGCGATATAGTTTTAGCAGACTTCATTTTTGCCTATGATAGGACATTCATTAAGGGTTGTTGCAATCATATTACTTTACTTCCAAACTTTAAAGTGAAATAAATTTCAGCAAAAACTCCACAGAACCAACCTTATTTTATCAAGTACTGTATTGGTCATCCTACATAATAGTAGTAGTTATGCATTTCCAATCTCTTTCTAAACAGAACATCTCCATAATTTGAACATTTTTGGTTGGTCCCATTAGTATTCAGAATAAATTCCACTGTATGTTACAGCTTGCTCATTAACAATACATTTTTATAGGAAGATTATTAATATGCATCTAAATAAAGCTTTGAAATCTATTAAGAGCTATGCTTTCGTATTAGCCAAATATCAGAGATTTATACTTGAAAAAATCACCAATTTTTTTTCAATTTACATCAGCCTTTATAATTATTATTATTATATCTCGGTTTAAACAGGTTAATAACGTTTTATATGTGTTAAATATCTTTTTTATTCGTGGTATTTCATTTATTTATTAATTTATTCAGGAAGTTTACTTAATCTAGGAAATATACGTCAGGAATAATCTTTAAATTATTTACATTGTTTTAGGTACAAAAAGGTTAATCTTTCGTAATCAAGATAAAGTCAATCAGGGTAACTTTGGGCCAATAGCGAAAAAGTATTAAAACTGCTATGTTGACGGCAAGGTTTTGACCTCAAAATACAAATAGCACTCGTGTGAGTTTGGGAGCTCATCGAAAATAATTCGTCAAGATTCCACCTTGGCAGAATGGATCAAAGTTTCATAAAGGTGGAGCAAAGTTACATGATTTGTCTCAAAATTACTCTGATTCACTATACATGTGCTGGAGATTAATTATAATAAATATACACTTTGTTGCAAAAAAGTATATGCATCCAGAAAAAATAATCCATGATCATGAAACTTGATATTTAAATAGTGTTTTGCTTAGATAAACAAAAGACACAAATTTAGAAAAAAAAATACTATTTATTGACTAGTAGCAACAAAAAGAAAGTGAATTTATATAACTTGTAAAGCGTTATTTGACAGCTATAAAAGTCAATACTCGGTGAAGCATGGAGTTTTTTAAGAAATGCACTCATACGCTAGATTCTGTCGAAAGTGGAACAACTAAAAAGCTAGTCCGTAATATTCCGAGACTGCGGAGGTCCCTTTTTCTTGATTCAGAAATTTTTCCTAAAAAGCACTTATGTAACTTAGTACTTTACTAGAATGAAGATTATTATATTACAGAAAAGTATAAGAAGTTTTAAAACATCTAGTCACTTTTATCGTAGACATCCCTTTAAACCATCATTTTGCCGTTTCTTAAGAATAACTTGGAAGCATAATTTTATAAACTATTTTGAAGAAAAATTTGAAATCTTGGATTTTTCTTAAGCAAAACTTAATAAATCTAAATCCATCAAAACATTGTTGGTTGCAAATCGCAATTTTTTCGAATATTAATTTCATAATTCATAATTCACACAGTAAAATTATAAAAATTCCAAATTCAACGCATTTATGTTTGGATATTTTAGTATTATTGCTACTTAAAAATTAGCACATTAGGAGTATCATGTCAGGAAATATTTATAAAAATATGGAAATGCAATTTAACAATAGAATCACAAAAATTTGAATATTTATAATTCAAAAACTTATCATTCAAATAATTTGCAATTTGGTGTCTAGGTATAATTTGACCCGAAGATTTGAAATATCTTGTTAAAAGTAGATATTCCTATTGAAAATAAAATGCAGCTTGGTTTTTTTTAAAATATGTTGGTGCACACCATTTTATGCACATTATTTAAAAATAGACTTCATTTCCAATCGTTTGGATTTTAGTAACTTTCTTTTACGATAATTTGTTGAGGAGTTACTAGGGGATATTTAACTTTTTTCCACAAGAGTACATGTTTTTGCTTGCTAACATATATGCTAAATAATTTATATTTTTCTTAATACCCTTTCTATTTATTTCAACAAGAAAAATATCTCTATCCTGTTTCTTTTACAATTTTATTTCCAAAGTATATCAATTTTAGAGTCGTATGATCATTTGACTCTGGGGAAACAAGATTTAATCCTTCGTAGAAAATGTCCCGATAAAGTTAAATTACTTCGTACTTGTGAGTGAACTTGAAAGAATAACAAAATTGCCATGGGTATAATTTTCTCTAAAATACCTTATTTAAGACTTACATTGGATTTCTCAAGTGTAAAAATTTAATTTGAAAATCCTAATCTGACGTATACCGGAACAAATTGAAGTTTTTAAAGAAGAATGTAGTTACGGCAAAATGACGGGAAATATTTTTCACTTTAAAACACTTGTTTTTGATTTTAATCAGTTATTTAAAATTTTATTTTTGCTAACCGTATGATAAAAAAAAAAAGAATTTATTTCCAAAAAATAGACAAAAAGAAAAATAATTTAAAGCGAAATAGAAATGATTGTTGTAGTAATCTTAATTCCAAATTTATACTCCTCGACCATTAAATGTTATAATTTATAGATAGCATTTTCTTAAAAAAAATCGTAATTTGTTCCCCTCACCCTATTTAATAAATTGTTTATTTAACTAGATATGGTTTCCAAGAACACGTTAATGGTATTCACAAGTACGTTTTTTGTGAAGAATTACATAACTATATAACAATTTTAGGCTTGTTTTACCCTTCAAAAATCAAGAATTAAAAAAAATTCTATTTAAACATCCTCATTATGGGTCTATACATGTATAACATTGTCGATCTTTTGGCAATTATAGCCCCCATCCTTCCTTTAAGATATAATACTTTAATATTCCTGGAACACACCCCCTTTCCGCGTCCGAATGATATTGTTAACAATACCTAAAAATTCTTTTAAATATTGCAATTTTTATTATTTTTTATTTTTTGCAGATATCGTTATACATTTATTATTTGCGTATTTTATTGATTCAAATGAAAAGAAGCTAATAAAATATGTCTATTATGTATGAAATAACTTTATACAAAAGAAAACTTTAAAAGTAAATAGTTACAATTTAAAGTATTCAATTATACATTTTTGTTGCACAATGAATTCAACAGTAGGAATACTTTCTTGCAAGGAAAGTTGAAATGAAAGGCAGATCTTTTTATCAACAAAACTGGTGCACAACATCTTTTCTCTTTTCTTTACAGGTAAACACAAGTATCATTTCCAACATGCTTCGTACCTGGTTGATCGAAGAACGTGTTATATATGCATACACATATAACAAAATAATAGCAATGAAAAACGTTGAGGTATTCCATATTTTGGAATTACATAATTTATAACTCGCGATCTACTTTTCGTAGCGCGACCAAATTGTGTTTGGTAATTTATTAAGCTATTGCATAGCTTTTATCGCGGGCTTTGAGCGCGGTGACCGAATCTAGGTATTCCGGAACGAGAAAAAATCCTAACACTCTGGCTAACGAAGTTTCAGTTCGGCAGGCTTCGGCACGTTATTCTTCGATAGATTTCGGCAGACATTGACGCGGTATATTTGCATAAGTGGATAAAAAATGTTATGCAATAGCTTTACTGCGGCAGTCCCCGAGTGCCACACACATTTTTTTTTAAATAACAAAAGAACAAATAAATTAGTAAAATATTAATAAAAATACAAATAAAGCGTTAACTTAAAAATCAGTTATGATTTACAAACACATGTAACGTATTTAAGATCACGTGCATGTTACATTTACTATAAGCCATTATTGACATTTAATCTTATAGTTTGGCCATAGTTTTTTGGTCGACGTATTAAGCAAGTAGTAAAAGAGACATCCTTATAGCTCCAAAAATGATAAACCTATTAAGTAACAGTTTACTGACTACGATAAACTGTCTCATTTCCAATTAAAAAATTTGTTTGAATTGAAATTGGAATAAAATAGAAAGTGATGAAAAATCGAAAAGTGTGTAAGATTAGGATTCTAAATATCTTGACAACTAATTATCCAATTGATTTCATTCTTTATGCAAAATTTACATTTTGTTATTGCCTTTTACAGCCACTATCTAAAATAAAAATCTTCGAAATATTTTATATATCCTTCACCAAAATGAATATTTCGAGAATTCAATAAAATAGCTCCGGATAATCAAGGGATAGTATTCAGTATCCGGATAATATTCAGTAGTCTTCTTCGCATTATTACATACTAAGTAAACACCAAATTTTATGTCGCTATCTCAATTTGTTGGGGAGATAGAGCGTTTACAGGCAGACAGACAGATACATAGATACACAAACAGACATACGCTAAAAATGTTTTTCTAAAAGTATGTGTTTCGGAATCTCCAGTATCTGAAAACAGTCAATCCGTCAGAAAAAAAATCAATTTTTAAAACAATTGCAAGATTTATTCTATTCTACGTATGGTGGGTAAATAAAATTCGATATGAAAATACATTTAAGGGTGTATTTCGATTCAAACTGCCTATTTTCCGATTTATTTTTGAACTCATTATTGCTCTCAAATACACCAAACTTTCAAAATCTCTTATTTGGAAAGTCACAAGGTGCCGTAATTGTCGATTCTTTGATAAATGCAGAAAATATTGCAAAAAAAGCAATCAAAAACGGCATTTCGAACCGATTTTTCCCAAGCGGGAGATTTGAGAACGAAAAAAGGGGTCATACTGAGAAGATAATTATTTATAACTCAAATTCTAATGAATTGAGTGTCAAAAGACATCACACGGCACCTCATACATCCCTTCAAGAATCCTCTCAACAAATTTCATGTTTCTACGTTTAAAAATGTGTCTGAAATTGTATCAGAAAACTTCGAGCTGTTGAGGATGGAAAAGCGTTTTTTCGAATACACCCTTAATCACGCCATGTAATTTAATTTTTTAATTTTAATTTAATTAATAAATTTATCTGCTGCGTTTTTAGAATACCAAATAATTTTAATCCGAACATTCTTTGAAATTTTTCATTTATTCTTCTGAGATAATTACGTATAATCTCTGAATTCCATAAATATTTTGCGTATAATTCGGAATTTTTGAACAAAAATTCAGATTGAACATTGAATGAGGCGCTTTTTTAAAAGTAAATTTGTAAATTGGGGACCTATCTTACATTGAATCTATTTATTTCTGTACCCACTTTAATTTTCACTTCTGCTTGTTCCAGATATTTTAGAATTATCCTGAATTTAAAAGCATCATTTTCAAAAATATACTCTATCATAAGTCTGCATTGATTTCTATGTCAACATTCCAAACATGTTTAGAATATTTACATTTTATTCATTATAAATAGAGGTAAAAGTATTTCATCTTTTTCCTATAAATTGTCCAATAAAGTAGTTCTAATCCTTCTTACATATGTCATTCAATACTAACATAAAATCTATTTGGCAATACATTATAGATAAGCCAACTCATGCGATAGTTTTTGATACGTTCTATCACATGAAACTGATACTAGTAATCGATATGTTTTCTATCGGAAATTCATTACGAAACCTAATTGAAATTGAGTTATAGATAGAAAAACTAGAAATCAGAGATATTTGAAGTAAATCTATTAAATGATGGCTTTCTCGATATTTATTTTTAGGATCAATTATAAGAAGAATAATTGAAAAAAAATAGCATTTGTACAGTAAAAGCTCGATTAGCAATGCATGTTTATGCAATATTGTGTATATTTTCATATTTATCTTTTATCCAAAGACTTATTTATCTTTACACTCTTTTCTCAAACTGGCAGTAGCTAGCAACATGTTCTAGCGACACGTAGTGTCATGTATAGGCATGTAATGTTTTGCAGGGCCGGGAAAATGAAGAGAATGTTACCAATTGAACAGGCTGAAGATTTTTTCAACGGGTCAGATCGATGAAAAATTTCGTCCCGAAATAAAATGTAAAACGATTAAAACAACCTAATAAAATGTAGACAATTTTCAATGGATGTGACTGTGACGCCGATAAATATACATATGTTCCATGATCCAATTCTAGATTGGTATCAGTGCAGAAATATAACATTATAGGCGTAGCGATCGGCATTGGCAGGTGCATCGTGTCTGAAGGAGGGCTTAATTATTTCAGAAGACTCAGTTCAAGATGAAGATAGAAGAAGACAAGTGACTACAAGAAAGAAGAAAACTAGACATGGAAATGCTTCGGTAATTAGGTTATTGTAAGGATATTGAAAACTACACACGTCATATGGATGGCAGGTCAGTTGGAGAGCGATCTTTTCTTTTTTCAAAACTATTTTTCTAAAATCTACCTACTGGTTATTGACGAAAGTCGCGTCACAATTCCCCAATTCAGAGCTGTGTCGGGTTGGGACAGGATCAGAAAAATAAATTTCGTAGTCCATGGCTTTAGACTGCCCTCTGGTATAGACAGTCGCCCATTACATTTTAATAAATTTGAAGGGCCGATCAACAAAGTTATTTTTGTTAGCGAGCCCCCGATTATGAAATAGCAAGTGACAGCGACGTCCATCGTGTCTGAAGAAGGGCTTAATTATTTCAATAGACTCGGTTCGAGATGAAGATAGAATAATATAAGTGGCTACGAGAAAAAACAAAATTAGACTTGGTGATGTTTCTGAAATTATATTATTGAACGAATATTGAAAACTACGCGCGTTATATGGATGGCAGGTCAGTTGGAAAGCGACCTTACAGTTTGTTATAGTAGCACAATGGCATAATTATAGAGCATATGGATTATTTCTAAAGTAGTACCAACTCATGATAGGTTTTATTTAAATCCACATTTTCTGCGACTTTTAGAGAATATATTTATCTTTCGTTGTTGGTTCCGTAATTTTATTTTCATACGCCGTCTGATTTGGGAATGATTTTCGTTGATAATGTACCACAGAATTTATACCATAACCAGACCTCAATTTCTCACCAAAATAGAACCGGAGCTCCAATGTTTATCAGTAATACTAAAAAAAAATTCGCCCTTAATTACTTCCACAGTTTTTTAATATCGAAATTTTCCCTGACTTTCAGTAATATTTTATTATATTTATTTTATTTTAATTCCATATCTTTAACCAAGCTTTCTTTATTTTATTTTATTCTAAGAAAAGAATCTGTTAGCAACATTTTCCCAAAACCCCATAATTTAATTTTATTCCTTTGTCTGTTTCATAATACCATTTCGTTATGTTCTAGAAAATCATTCCATTGCCTGCAATTTCCCACGAATTGACGCGCGGACGAATTGTTCGATTTATTCATCCTTGTCGACTGATAGGATTTATTTCTTTTTCACCGGTTTTAAGTTTTGACATCAGATAAAGACATAATTTCTAGTATAAACGCTTCTTTTTCACCGGTTTTAAGTTTTGACATAAGATAAAGACATAATTTCTAGTATAAACAACGCAACATAGAACGTTGTTGTAAAATCTTGCACTTATACGCACTTTGATATATTATGCGATTACGATGATTTGAAAAGAAAATTTTTTCCTGTGTTAAAAAATGCCCTGTCATATGGTGCAAAAAATCTTTCAGTGGTGATTTTCTATTGTTATAAAAAAATCTTTTTATTTTATTATGGCATAAACTTAAAGCGGCGGTATAAAGTGGCGTATTTCGTCCATGTCTGATTTAAGTGTGAAATATCCAAGGAAATTCATATTTGCCTTGACACTGTATGCTACACGACATCAGATACTACGACTGAGTATTCCTGGTATGGTTTATAGGAGAATTTGCAATTTGAGTATTCCTAGTAAATGGCTTAGAGCTGCATTTCATATATATATGTAATACCGTTAACAAAAATGTAAATTGACACATAGAAATATCTATATATATGTAGTATTTTTTGACATTATCTACGTTCATTTAATATAGCAAATGCTGCAAAGAAATTTAAACCAAGGAGTTGGGACTTTTAAAAAACCTAATCACCCAGAATGTCTTTGCATCGACACAACACACAGGATTTCTTTGAGCATTATGTATTCTTAAGCTCTGTTGAGTTCCGACTAACATAAAAGTTTACCTAAAAATAATACTCTGGGGCTATGTACGAGTTTCGATACAAATTAAGCAACAAGGAGGGACAAAGGTCAGTAAGAATATTTTACAAAACAAGACAAAAAGTAATGAATAAACAATACATGGCCATTTGTAAAAACAACAGATACAGTTGCAAATAATTTTGCCATTCCACGTCTCCGTTTGGAAACCACTGATCTAAAGAACCATTGAGCCTGCACTCGTGAGCGCTAGATAGAATTACGCTCTTACGTTCGCTACATCACATATAATAATAACATGTACTATAAGCCCTTTGGTAGGAAAGACGCAAAAGACTGGTGATCAATATAATTCATTAACTAGGACTTCCCTCAGAGGGATTAGTCTGAGCGATATTGCTGAGAACATAAATTTAGTCATAACTTGCGAAAAGTAAAGGAAAAAAATAAGATGCTACCTTTAATTGACCATATACTGCCTCAAGTTCAAATGACGAAAATGACAAAAGGCAAATATAGAATTGTAAAACATTCTATATTAATTCGAATACACGGTTAAAAAATGAGGAAGTAAACTATGCAAAACAGCCTTGCATGGGTAGAAAATAGGAAGTACACAATATAAGGTACCCTGGGGTAATAACGCCACGTTAAGGTTCGACCAATTTTCACGGCTCAGTTTTAGTTTGTATTTTTCAAACAAATATGTGATTTGATACAGCAACTCATTAACTATCTATGTAAAAAAAAATAATTTAACAGATATGTATTCATAAAATGTAATGGCGTGATTTCTTGACCAATGCTATTTGGCGTTATTACCCACCTATGTGGGTAATAACGCCATGCAAACAAAACTATGAAATAAGATGCAATAATTGCATGTAGATTGCCCAATTCTAAAAATACAAACTTAGAAATTGACAAATTGCATCCTAAGCTATTGAAAATGTTCAATTTTTTTATGAATGTGTAAGAAAAATAAAGGTGTGGTGTGTGTGTGTGTGGGGGGAGGATGAGGCAAAAGAATATCAGACTGTGAGCTTCTTTTACTTAAAAAGGACCGCTTAAATAGAATTATTGGAAATATTGCACAGTTTTAACTGTGCTTATTTGAACTAGTATTTAGGATGTAGCTCGGCCACTGTAGGGAATCAACCTGGATATTAATGCCAAGGATTGGCGTTATTACCCCGTTATAGTTATTGCGCTGTACATTTGAAATTACAAATTATCTCGAGAAGATATCCAAAATCTTCAACAATAATTTGAAAGTCCATGAAATGTACTACAAATTTATGTAATTAACAAAGTATTTCCGGATAAAAAAATAGTCTTCACATCACAAAATGTAACTCGCAAATTTTAGATCAAGTGTTAATTTTAGTTGCTTGTAAAAACAATGAGACCTAAAAATGAAGCAAATTAACTTGAAACTGTTTTTTGCGATTTATATGACTCAAAACCCTTCTGCGCAGAGCACATGGGTGTCATTTACCAGATTATTTCATAATTATGCAAAATGTTAGCACTTGGCGTTATTACCCCGCCTGGCGTTATTACCCCACACCACCTTATTAAAAGTAATCCAGATAATAAAACACTGAAATATCTTGTGACTGAATTTGAACTCTGAAATTACGTCAAGAACATAAAGACACTCTACATTATTTTTATTACCTTAAATGGCACAAACCATGATGGTTGAATAGAAACAGGGAATTTTTTATATGGTGTGTGAACCCCTTAAATAGTTAATCCAGAATAGTTAATATATACAACAATATAATATATACATCTGATTTTTATTGATGCTATGAGTTACACGACAAGAATTTAGGAAATTCTCTCTTTAAAAATTTATACATAAAAATCCCGGAACGCCAAAAAAGGAATACGATGCGTTGTTTGAGTGTGTTCCAGATATGATCATTCGGATTTAAATGTGTAGTGCATACTGGTCACTACATACGCTGTTTTTTTTTTTTTTTTTTGAAACCTATTCTCAAGAAGTTCAGCAGTATTTCGCTTTAGCATGCATTAAGTAAAAGAAATTGGCAATGCTTGTAGTATAAAGTACGACACGAGATTTGAATATTTCGTCTGCAAAAGCTTTGAGCAGCCAAAGTATCATCACCAGTGATTTAAAAATCTAAACACATTTTTTCAGCAAAATATGCATGCTCAAATACACCAAAGTGAACTCGATTATGCAGTTTCACCTGAATAAGTTATTATTTAAAAGGCCTTGTAATGACAAATCAGAAAATCTCGTGATTGGAAAAAATAATGCCCTTCCACCCCACATATCATTATGGTTCGAAATTCTTTTGTAGTACCCTGTAAATGAATAATAAGTATTCTTTGTGCGGCATATTCTACAAAATTTATATTATAGTGCTCCTCAATTTCTTTGTTTCGACGGGATTATAATAAAAAGCACTTGGAACTATTTCAACCCATCGGTCGTAATATAACGCAATACTTTTAACTTTCCCTGTATTTGAACTACGTATCCAATTTTACTAAAATTTTAAATGACTCAAGAAAATTTGGCACCAAAATATATTTAAAATTTCAAACGATTCGGTTGGGTAGTTTTGTGCTGTTAGATGCGGACAGACGGATAGGCAGACAAACTGGCAGATTAGTCGACGACTGTAAGGGCTACGTATTTATAAAATTACCAGCGTACCTAAAAAGTTAAATTTAAAAGCGCATGTCGAAATTGAAATTTCATTTCAGCAATTGGTACTAAAACACAGTGTTGTAGCTGATATCTTTTGTGTGTCTCTGTAAATGGATTTAAAATGCTATGAATATCCTGTTCTTACGTAATCGCTGTGAAACTCGGTGATTTACATCAGTTTCAATCCATCTGCAATGGCATAATATCATTAAAATACTCTAATCGTTTTTTCCCATAGACCATAACGAAATCGAATTCTTTTGGGTGCCCTTCCAAAGGAACTTTAATCCCACATAATCATATATAATACCAACCATGCCTAGGGGACCTTAATAAGGTTTACCAATTGCATTGAAATTAGCGTATATTTAAGGGTATTAGAGCAAGACCAGACGAATGGATGGCCAGAAGCACAGGCAAACCGAATGCATAAACACTTTTCAACTTTTTCGAAAGTATTAAAAATGCAACCCTAAAAGCTGAAGATCAAAATCACATCGATTCATTTAATGCCAAAATATTCTGTAAATAAAAATCCCTGTCGGCTGGGCCTATAAGCGGAGGTAGATTTCGAAGAGTGCTCATTTCAACAAAAAATATGTATACATATGATTAGAGATAAACCCAGTTTAATAACTTCATTTGGCCGTTTATGAAAAAATTTTAATTTCATTTTTCTGCAAAAACTGGTTTTATCAGAATCATTTTAAGAAAAATTCAGCTCAAATGCCCATTTTGACAACATATTTTGAAATAAATTTTGAATTTATTAAAAAGTCGACCAACACAGCACATTATACCGTTCCTAAATGACAAAAAACTGTCAGTTGAATGCATTTGAGAAAAAAAATTATTTTAAAAATGAGTCATAAAATCACCGATTTGTTGTTTGAATACATCCTTAATTCTTTAATCATGATTGCTTCGGAAAATTTTGTGCGAAATACTCACTTTGACAGCATTTTTAAAAATATATTCTATCTTTATCAAAAAACTGGTCAATGCGTCACAGTATATAGTTTCTAAATAAGAGGATCTGTAAATTGGATGCGTTTGAGAGCGAAAATGGATTTTAAAACGAGTCATAAAAAATGCAATTTGCTATATGAAAACTTCCTTAAATTTTCAAATCACAAAGACTTCGGGAAATTCTGTTCAAAATACCCTTTTTGGTAGCCTTTTTCGAAATATATTCTGTCTTTATCAAAAAACCGATCAATGCATCACATTATATAGTTCCTAAATAAGAGGATCTGTAAATTGGATGCGTTTGAAAGCAAAAATGGATATTAAAACGAGTCAGAAAAAACGCAATTTCTTTTTTGAGCACTTCCTTAAATTTTCAATCACAATGATTTCGGAAAATTCTGTTCAAAATACCCTTTTTGGTAGCCTTTTTTGAAATGTATTCCGTCTTTATCAAAAAACTGACCAACGCATCACGTTATATATTTCCTAAATAAGAGGATCTGTAAATTGGATGCGTTTGAGAACAAAAATGGATTTTAAAACGAGTCAGAAAAAAACGCAATTTCTTATTTGAACTTAAATTTTCAGTCCCGATGACTTTGGGAAATTCTGTTCAAAATACCCCTTTTGGTAGCCTTTTTTGAAATATATTCTGTCTTTATCAGAAAATTGACCAGTGCGTCACTTTATACAGTTTCTAAATAAGAGGATCTACCATTTGGATGCGTTTAAAATCAAAAATGAATTTAAAAATGAGTCAGAATATAAGCAGTTTGGATTTGAGGTTTTTACTCCAACTCCTATTTTTGTTTAATTTCTTTTTGCTATACGAATTGGTCCTATGAAAAACTTGTCAATATAAAAGTTGTAGATATTTCTGAGAAAATGTAGAATAAATTTAATCAGATTTGATATCGTAAAAATTGACGGAGTTATGGATTTTTCTCTTTTTTCACCGCCCTTTTTCTTTTCGTTTTTAATTTTTTTCACGGGTAAAAGTTGATCTTATCAAAAACTTGTAAATACAAAAGTTTTAGATAATTTTAAGAACATTTACAAAAAATTTAGTTGGACTTGATATCTTGAAAATGGACGAAGTTATGAATTTTTTTCTCTCAAAACCCCTGTTTTTTCGCCCCTTGAGCCCACTTCTAAATTTATCAAAAATCTGTCATGCATAAACTTTTGGCCCATTTTTGAGAAGTAATATAAACTTTAAACCGATTCGATATCTACTTTAATAAAGAAGTTATGGCATTTTTTCGGTTTTCACAAAAACGCCCCCTATTCCGACCCCCTTGGTCCGATTTTGCCCATTAACGAACTTAGCCGAGATTTTATCCCCTTTGATTTTATGTACCAGTTTGGTGGAGATTGGTGAAGAATTATAGAAGTTATCGTGTCCATAAAAAAGTGAGATATACATATATATATATATATATATATATATATATATATATATATATATAAACTGGTGCGATTGCAATAGGTAGTATTTCATACGAAATCTACCTAATAAAAAAAAGTTCGGCAAAAGCTGGAAAAGAATATGGAACTCTTCCGCATAATTGGCGCCAAAATATCGTTATTTTACATGGCTTGATACCCGGCTGTTGTTTACTTATTAATAAATTGGGGTTTTACAAATTACATATATATATTTTTTCGCTATACATTAATTAATCGTGTTCTTATTTATTGTTATTTCCTTTAGAAAATAATAAAAAATAATTGAAAAAAATATATAACTAATATTCAAAAATTATTTTCGCCAAATTTGCTCCAAACCCGATGCGTATATGATATACCTGCCCTAATTTCATGGTACTTTTCCAATTTTACCTTGGCGTTTAAATAAACTTTCTTCAGTTTGGACTTCAGAAATTGAGATTTGTTGCAAATAACTACATAAGCGAACCTGATGAACGTTTATGCTTTTTTTTTCACATATAAACATGGTACGGATGTCAAATAAGCACTAAGTAGAGCGACTTTCTCCCCCACAATGTGGTGAAAACTTTGTTTTTGTGACAGTTTTTGAATATTCCTTTAAATGTTAAATGTTAAAATTTAAAATTTTTTGTGATATTTATATTTTTTATTCTATTTTTTATTACATATTTTATTTATAACTGTTTATTTATAGCTTAATTATTGTTTCTTTAAAAAAAATGATGAAACAAAATAAGCAAGTTACCATGTGAGACATAAAATTGCCATTTTGATGCACTCGTGCCAACTTACTGCGTACATGACGTCTGTCATTATGTGTTTTTAGCTCACAGGCTATCATAGCCTGAGAGCTTATGTGCCCACCCGTTCTGTATGTATGTACGTTCGTTCTACGTGCGGGCGTAATGCGATAACTCGTGATAAAAATATCCTATCCACCTGAAATTTTGTACATAGGTATATCCTGATAAGGCGCTTCCCTGATTAGTTTTTGGAGTTCATTCGATATGTATAAGAGGGGGGAACGGGTTCTCATGCCCCTCCCCGTATTGATATAAATGGGCTTTTCATGCAGAATTATCAGTTTTCGTTCAAAATTTAGGTATAAGATCATTCTAATGAGGCGCCTCCGTGACTGGTATTAGGTTTTCATTGTATAAGTATAAACAAGGGGAACGGAGGTTCTAATGCCCCTCCCCTTAATTTATATAAATGGGTTTTTCATGCAGAATAATCAGATTTCGTTCAAATCTCTTAACAGGTTTGGAAGTTTAATAGTTAAGTAAAAGGGGGGGAGAGGGATAACTGCTCATAAATTATATAAATGGGTTTTTATTCAGAATTTTCCGATTTGTTCTGAATTTTGGATATAGATTTTTTTATATGATAAAGCATGTTCCTGATTAGTTTAGGGGGTTCAATGATTAAGTAAAAAAAGGGGAAAGAGGGAGCTGTTTCCCCTCCTTTGATTTCTTTTCGATCCGAATTAACCCTTGAAAATAAAAGGCTGTAATGTACATTTAGTGGCTATAGCCTGTGAGCTCAATGCCATCAGTTTAACTGGGCAATATTCTTTTTATTTATAAAATTTAATTATAAGAAAATGCGTGCAATCTCGCAATAATCGCCTTTTAACTCAGATTGCTTATTAAGAAATAACATTAAGTAATCTATGTAAAATATAACATATTATAATGTATGATTAAAAGTGAGGTACGTCTTGGTTATCCCGCCAACCTATTTCGCGATATTTTACAAATTGCCATACTAATAGCCAAATTATACATATTGACATAATTTTTATTTCAAATATAAAAAAAGCAAATATTTAGTCGAATAATTAATAAAAAAACGGTACTACTTTGTTAGCCCGTCGACCAATTTCGCCAAATTATGCAAATCGCCAAACTAATAGCCAGATTATACCTATTGACATAATTTTTATTTTAAATAACGAAAAAACAAATAATTGGCAGAATATTAATAAAAATAAAAATAAAAAAGTTGAAATAAAAATCACTTAATGACATTTTAAACACGTGAATCGTATTTAATGTCATTTAATGTTACATTCACGATCATCCATTATTGGCATTTAATCTTATAGTGTGGCGATAATTTTTTGGTCGACGGAATAACCTAGTAGTACCAAAAATACTTTAAGAAGTGCAAAGTAAAAATCATTTAATGACGTTTAATCATTTAATGACGTTCGTATTTAATGCTATGAAATGTGACATTCACGATCATACATTATTGGCATTTAATCTTATAGTTTGGCGATCATTTTTGGTCGAAGGGATAACTAAGTAGTATCAAAGTAATATCTAAAGCACGCATTTCAAACTCGTCTTTTATTTAAACACGAAAGAATTGTTTCCAATTTGCACGCATGAAATACATGATTCTAATCGCGATTACAAAATGCTATTATAAAAATTATCAAAAATCTAAAATATTAATTTATTAAGTATTATGACTTTTTTCTTTTAAATAAAATAAATAAATAATAGTAAAAAAAAAACAGATTTTTTTCCAATTTGTTTAAGTTTAAATATGTTTTATTCTACGTAAATAAAAATTGCTTGCGCATTTTCTTTACTACATGTGCTCTAATTCTGGAATCTAACGAAAACATCAAGCCGGCGAAAAGTGACGCACATCAAATATCTGTGACGTATGCAAATAAATTGTACTTTTTTACCAGTTTTTTTAATATAACTTTTAAAATATTTGAAACTAATTTTTCGCAGATGGTGCATTCACCAGATTACCTTCATAGGTACCTACTGGTACAAACAGAATCAAAATCCGACAAGTACTTTTTGAGATTTGCTTGACGAAAGAATTTTTTTGACTTTTAATATCGTTACGTACTATGAGCATAAGACTTTGCTTCGCTCAGACAATTATCCTAAATTAAATCGCGTTTATCTATACTGTCAAAAATAACAATGCAAAATTTACTGACAACATCAAATTACTGACAGAATTTATTTTGCACCATCATAATTGTTTCTTTAATATTAAATCTGTGGCTTCCAGTATTAGCCAGGTAAGGCACATTTTTAATATTATGAATAATTAACGTTTAAAGTTTTCAAATGTCTTTTCTTCATTACTTTTATAAAATAGATTAGAACTTAATAATTTTCACTACATTCAGTTAGGATATAAGAACCTCTTTTTTTGCCAAAATATTTATATAAAAGTGGTTTTTAATTGAGAACTAATTAAAATTATTTTCAATTTTTAAATGAAAATTTATAGTCGCCCTATGACGGAAAGTATTCAATTTTCATTTCTCTTTTAAAGTTACATGTTCCCAAATTATCTCAATTTTTTCAAAAATGTGCCGTGCCTGGTTATTACCGGAAGCCACAGAAATATAATATTATTATAATAATGTTGTTTTTATTATACTTAAAGTTAAGTAATTTTATCTTGATACGAAATGACAAAATATGATTATTATTAAGAAAGCGATGTTAATATCAGTCTTCGATATAATGTTAGGGTGAACTCAGGAAGAAAATTTATCTTTCATTTTTTCTTAAAAATTTCAAAAATTACAAAAATAGCAGGTACGCAATTACGTATAATATTTTATGTCTCATTCCGCTTTAAAAAATATATTAAATAAAAGAAACGGAAAACTCTTTTTACGACATAAAAAAAAAAAAAAAAAAAAAAAAAAAAAATAGGAATATCAAAAGTACCTTCATTGACATATACAATGTATTAAAAATTATATCCCTTCGGTCATCAATTTTCAAAGTATGTTTCATTGATTACTTTAAAAGCTGTCTTCAAAAAGTAATTCAAATACAATGCCTTCAAGATATTTATTCATGCATAATCAAATGTTCACTATATTGAAGTCATTTTAAAATGAGAAAAATACCTCTAGGTTAAGATCATCTTAAATAACTTAAATTTTCAAGAGAAAATTTTCCGTGCTGTTTGATATCTATGACTTTTATTGATTATTTTACCTTGATGTCATCCTTTCGTTGCATATCTATGCATGATATTAGTCTTCTATATAATGTTCTTTGGAAATGACTTCATTTTACGCCGGTTAACCTAGAACAGGGAGTGGTAGCACATTCAATCTCCTTATTGAGGTTACATCTAACATTTTTGAATCAGTTAAAACTTGATTCGCATATTAAACCGCAATTGGTATGCGAAATCATATCTTGGTGGAAAAAAAAACACCTAAAAACTCTGTTTTAACAGTTGATTCGTAGGTTTTCCACTATGCTTTCTTGCTCCCAGTCCTCCATCTTCTCATACATTTGGGTACATAAAACAGAAAAGAAAACCAAAGAGTCCAGCACTAAAATTAGGTCTCAGATGTTTTCCAACAAGATATGTTTTGGCTGATCGATTGCCAAATCATATCTTGTTGGAACCGAACAATAGTATATGCGAATTGAGTTTAACTTATTCTAGAATTTGAGCCGTGAGCTCACTGTGTAGATTGCGGCCGACTCCCGGTCTATTAAACAGACTATTTGTATCCGAAATGACAATTTCAGGCTGTGAATTTCGTTTACATTAAGAAATAAGAAATCCTACAAGGAATTATGAATAATAACTTTGTCTTTATTTATTGATAGATATTTTGTTATTATACGAAGCAAAAATTTTGGAAAAAAACTTTAATTAAAATGTTTAATAAAAATATTCATCAAAAATTGGTAGGAATTTCTAGATAGTTGAGCGATTCCTGAATTTAACCGATACAAATTGGTTAAACATTCAGTCTTCTCCATTTTTCTGTCTGTATTCTCATTTAAACTAATCGAACTGTTTAAATTTCTAAAATGTTTCTTTATTCTATCAATTTAACTATTGTACAAAAAATATTTTCTGTTGTTTAGCCCTTATAATTTTGCAGTGTCATATAAAGCTCCGACATTCAATAACTTTTTTTCATTTGCACCCTTTTGCAGCCAAAGCGCGCATTTTAGGAAATTCTCTTTATTGAGAAATTAGGATTTGACACCAAAAATTCTGGTTAGTAAGATTTGTTATTTAATAACAGATGTTCCATCATTATGATAAGCGAAAAAAAAAATTCTTTCGGATTTTCCGATGGGAATTCGAAATTTCTTAATGAAATAAATCCTGAAATTAACGCATATATGCGCTTCGGATACTAACCGATTAAACAATATCCCATGCAAATTTGTCTCTTTCACGTAATTTATTCGCATTTAAAAAGTCTTGCTGTTTAAAATTTCGTTAATGTTATGTTTTTATAACATCTTAACTGTCCTGTCTAAACATTTTGAGCTATTAAATCCTCATAGGTTCGTGGGATGATATAAGGTTTCAACACGATTTCTTTTTATCCTCTTCTTCCTTCAACAGAAAAAAAATATTGTAATTAAATTTTTTTCAAATTCCGGTTTTCGACAGATTTTCACATTTTAAAGGTCAGAGATCCCTAAAATAATTTTTTTTACAAAATGTCTAACTGCGTGTTCTTTTGTCGCCATTCTATAATCGAAAAAATTATGAATTTATACATAAAAAAACCAAATGTTTTGTGCATTTATTTGATTGTGGCAAGAAGGTCCTACTTTAACTTACAAACATTCTACTAGAAGGGGATGATGTAATAGCAATTTTTGTGCCATTATTATTGCAGGGTAGAATTTCTACGAAATAAAATATTTAAAAAGGAACTGTTTCATTGATTACAATAAACCTACAAAATTAGTTACAATAAAAAAAATGCACCTTATATTGGTGAGTCTAACTCTAAAATAAATTATGCTTAACCTAACGTTAATAATTTAGTTATTCTTTTATTTGATATTTTAGTTATATTGTAGTTGCTTTAGTTATTTTTTATTTTATATTTTAGACTCTATTAAAAGTAATAAAGTTGGTAATGCTATGTAACCTAAAGTTAACAAATACTGTTTCTATAAAACTCTGTTGTACGAATTGTTAAAATTAAACTTTAATTGTACGTAAGCAGCAAAAATTATAAATGTCTGTTATTGTGATGAAAGTATCAATAAAAACTCTTATATTGGTATTCTGGTATTCCAAAATGAAAAAAAAAATTCCATTTTGTCTCAATTATAGAATTTTTCCCCATGGAATCTAAACCCGACACCATTTTCACCATATCAAAATTTAAATATGCACCTTTCATATCTATACTGTATTCACTTAAAAAAAATGTATTATAATTTAATTATTTTGAAATAATTTTCATTCAAAACTTAAGTCTCGATGCTATTAGCTGAAACAGATACTAAAATATTTACATTCTTTTATGTATAAATGAAATTTTTAAAAATGATCACAAAATTAACCAGGTTTTAACGACAACAAAAAATATTCTTATAATCTGGGTAACAAATTCTTGACACAGCTCTTCCACATTTAATTTAATGCACGTACACTTATAATTTAATACACGTACACATTTAATTTAATACACGTACGCATTTAATTTAATTTTTTAACTTTTAATGAGAAAATGGCGACATAAACATACAGTAATCTGTTTTTTCAGCTTTTTTCCTTTTGCTTTTAATAGACATGGAGTACTTATGTTGAAACAATTAGAAAAATGGTATTAAAAATAAAAAAAATTAATACTTCAAAAATAAATTAAGGTACAGTTTTCAAATAAATTGCATTTAAAAGTAGATTTCTGTCACTATATGTCGGTGTAAAAACTAAAAATGTGCGGTGTTTGGAAGTTTTAAAACTTGTAACAGCAAAAATTGCAAAACCGAAATTGCATTTCAAATTTCAAAGTGTTGCCATTGGCAAAATGACATATACGTTACGAACAGATACATTTGACCATTATAATATAGATGAACCATCAATAAGTGTATGAAGTTATGCATAGAATTGAACAAAATTTTTTTGTGTATGTATTTGGCTACAAGTAGTAATTTCTCCTTGAATTTAAAAATATTCCACCAGGAAGGGATTGCTGAAATAACGATTTTTTGTTCCATCATCTTTATTTTATCATCGGAAAATGTATGAAGCTATGAATGTAACTGAATTAGATTTTTTGTGTATGCTTTTGTCTGCGATAAGCAGATCTCCCCCCTCTCCTCTTGAAGTTGGAAAAATCAAGCCAAGGGGACCTGTGATAGCGATTTTTGTACATTTTCTCTGTTTTTCGAATTTTATCGCCTATCGGCGGCTCGTGCAGCGACGAGAACTTGGAAACTGCTTTGCTGGCTGTTCGGAAACTGTTCATATAGAACAGAATAATGAAAGCTATTGATTTTATTAAATATCATGATCGAGATTAACTGGCTTCAATTGACTGAAGCACAAATTTACGATGAAAATCAAATTTGATATAGTTCTGAACTTATAATATTGCAATATTAATATCTGTAGCTATGTTTTTCAAATAAAAAGATGCTTTAAATAGAAGAAAGTTTTGCGATTGACGCATCCAACTAGTTTAATCTAAATATTCTCATATATTTATCATTTTTGTTTAAAAAGCAATATTTGTCCCTTTTCCAGAAAACAAATAAAGGAGTATTTTTCTGGGTGATTTAGAAAGTTAAAAAGAAATTTCGATTTATAACTTTAACACTAATAATAAGGGTCGGAAATTTTTTTTAGATTATATACGAAAATTGCTAATGGGAATCTTCAGCCGTGTTACACGTTTCCAAACTGATGTAAACTTTTACATACGATGACGATAAATATAGAAGAATTTTGCTTTTCTGACTATACAATATGATGATTGCTGTAGTTCAGTTTTTCAGTTGTTCAAATGGATACAAGAATTTACTTTTTTAAAAGGTAATGATGATGATGATGTATGATACATAATTTTTCTTCATTGATTTATAGCGCGCACATGAACCCACCTCAAATTAATCAAATTTTATGAAAATATAGAAACAGTTAGTATTAATCCAGACCAAATCACAGCAATAAAATAAACAAATAAATACACAATCAATGAAATAAAACAATAAGTCAAATATACCCGAATCCATTCACAACAAAAAAGAAATTAAGATTTCAGTTAAATTAAACTTTAATACATTACAATAAATGAAATATATTAAAGCAACTGATGCCAATGGTGAAGTCGGGTATCACACATTTAAGGCTTTATCTGATATTTCTCATAAATGTTAATAAATGTGTTCATAAAATCAATATGACATTAAAATAAAAAAAAAATCTTTAAAAAGACATCGAATAATTGTCTGAGCGAAGCGAGTCTTATACTCAGAGTACGTAACGATATTAAAAGTCAAAAAAAAAATTTCGTCAAGGAAATCTCAAAAAGTACTTGTCGGATTTCGATTCTGTTTGTACCAGTAGCTATGAAGGTAATCTGGTGAATGCATCTACTTTTAACAAATTAATTCCAAACTAGCAAGCTACGCCCGCTAGCTGGGCCACTTTTTCCAAACGAACCTCGGTATTAAGCAGTATATAATAAGCAAAAAAATTCATTTAATAAGCAAGTCTTTGTGTTCGAATCCTCAGGCACAAAAAAAAGTAAATTAAAGAGCCATGGTCCCATTAAAAATATGTGATTTCGCACGATGGGCCACGTGCACTTGAAAAAAAAAGATTGTGGTTCGGAGCCATGGTCGCTTCGCGCCCATAGTCCCTTTAAAAATATTTGGTTTTGCACGGTGAGCGCTAAGCGCGCATAAGACTTTTTTTCGTATTTTTCAGTTTATCAGAAGCAGATTTTTACGCAGATTCTGAATATGTAATCAGTTTTTTTCTACTTTAAAAACTGTCTGCATGATGGTTTAAGAAAAAACGCGCAAAAAAGGTTTCGATAGTCCTGTTTTATTTCTAAATTCAATATTTTAGCGAAAACTACGGTAAATATTCTACGGCAAGTCAAAAAAATTGATGCGGGAAAAAACGCAATTAGCGCCGGTAGAAAAAGGAGGTTTTCGGCTGTTTCT
Source organism: Maratus speculifer (assembly GCA_964019185.1). NCBI lineage: Eukaryota > Metazoa > Arthropoda > Arachnida > Araneae > Salticidae > Maratus > Maratus speculifer. Next base: position 38,965,129 of record OZ025295.1, on the reverse strand, counting down.
TCTTTTAGCCAAAAGGGAAAATTCATTACCTTCACCGCAAGGTGGCGCAGTGTTCTGCTTCGGAGCTCCGTTTGGGAATTGACACACTTTTCGTTCCGATTCCCAAGGGGTTTTTAATTCATAACTTTTTTAATTTTGGTCCCACGGTCTCAAAAATGCCCGAAATAACTTCCCCGGAATTTTTCCAATCGAAAGACACCTCTCGCGACTTCCAACTCGCCCGCGTTGCGAACTGTAATCGGCTTCAAGCAGACAGACAGACAGAGGCGCACGGATTTTATTAGTATAGATACTATTATTTTTAACATAATCAAACTGATTGGTAAAGTTATCATACAAATTGATTATTTGCAGCTGAGCGAAAAATTGCCCGGGCCGGGAATCGAACCCGGAAACTTGGCTTACAAGGCCAATGCTTTATCTGTTAAGCTATCTGGGCGATAGCCGGCTGGGATTTTTCGCTCAGATAACCTTATTGGTCGTAACATCCGGTCTGTCATTTGAAACAGCTCGCAGAATAAACCGCAGGTAATGGAACTCCATATAACGATGGATACGTAGATATACTATTATTTTTAACACAATCAAACTGATTGGTAAAGTTATCATACGAATTGATTATTTCCAGCTGAGCGAAAAATTGCCCGGGCCGGGAATCGAACCCGATACTTGGCTTAAAAGGCCAATGCTTTACCTGTTAAGCTATCTGGGCGATAGCCGGCTGGGATTTTTCAGTAAGGTTATCTGAGCGAAAAATCCCAGGCGGCTATCGCCCAGATAGCTTAACAGGTAAAACATTGGCCTTGTAAGCCAAGTATCAGGGTTCGATTCCCGGCCCGGGCAATTTTTCGCTCAGCTGGAAATAATCAGTTCGTATAATTCCAAATAGTTTAAAAGTTATATTAAAAAAAACTGATAAAAAAGCACAATTTATTTGCATACGTCACAGAAATTTGGTGTGCGTGATTTTCACCGGCTGGATATTTTCGTAGATAACCGAAACAGTACATGGAGTAAATAGTAATAATTTACGCACTCAGAAATATTGAATGCAATAAAACATTTTAAAATTTAATCATGCAGGAAAAAAAACTGTTATTTTTTTATATTAAAAAATGTCATAAAAACTTTGATTTTCAGATTTTGTGATAATCTCTTAATAGCATTTTTTGATCGCTAAAAGAATGTTTTATATATTTCGCCTGTGAAAATTAGAAACAATTACGTTTTTAAATAAGTTTGCTTGCGTTTTTAAGTTTCTTTTATGACATCATTTTCCCTTCATATTTATTTTTACTGCATGTTTTCTTTTAACTTATATTTTGTTTGTGTGTGGAAGTCAATTCTGGTCACTAATTTTTCGGCACGGATACCACAAGCGCATCAGATTTGGAGATTTTTTCAGATTTTTTTTCAAAGTCCATTTGGCGAAAACTCCGTTTTCAAATAACGCTTACATACACATTTTTAAATTATTTTCTATTTTCAAAAAGAACTTACAGTCAATGAAATAATAATAATAATTAATAACTATATAAAAAGAAATATTTGATATAATTAAAAAAAGGAAATGAAAGTAAATAAACATTTTATGGGTAAATAAACAAATAATAAATAAATAAAGCGGGTCATCTCAAGTAAAATAATGCCATTTTGACGCCAATTATGTATCCTGGTGCATATGTGACATCTTTTCCCATTTTTCACCCATTTCATATTGGCATACAACTTTGAAATTTGGAATATGTATGCATACCTGGGAGCAATACTGGAATTAGACATTGATTTTTTTTTAAATTCGATCCAAAAAGGGGCAACGGGGGCTATTTTTTAAAAGATTTATAGAATTTATACTGAATAAAGGAACCAATTACCTATTTTTATATACAAGAAGAAGTAAGTGGTATGTAAAAACAATTATAGTATACATAAATAAAATACTTGAGATAATATACTAGAGATATAAGCACCGGGTTTGGCGAGATTTTTTATGCCAATTAGGCGAAAATATCGTTTTGATTACCAGATACATATAGCATGCTAATAATAAAACGTTATTTATTTATTTCAAAATGAAAAAAAAGGAATAAACGAAACATTTTCTGTTATTAAAAAAAAGAAATAACAATTAATAAATGATAATATTTTTAGAACAAACAATTTATTATAACATTTATATGATAACCAGCATGTTAGGCAACTGAACGCCATTTTGGCACCAATTAGGTACCTCGGTGTGTATAGGGCATATATGTGCCTTATTTATTTGTAAAACTGAGCATGAACGTTTACCAAGTGTATATAGTCGCTTATATCTTTTTGCAACATAGCGCACCTTTCGAAGGCAAAACTGCACAAAAGAAAAAAATCAATATTTGCAGTTTTTTTTAAATGTAATGCACATTTCGTAATCAGTCGGCTATATAATCAGACCTCGTTTTTTTTTTTTTTTTTTTTTTTTTTTTTTTTTTTTTTTTTTTTGCTTTAAAAAATGATATTTCATTTGACGTCTTTTTTGGATTCGTCGTTTTTTCATATATGGTAGTATGCGTCTACTCGTTTTGTAACTTTTTTTCGTAACTTTTTTTCTTTATTAACAGCGACATTTGGATTTCCTATTTAAATAAAAATTCCTCTAAATACAAAGATTTTTGTTAAAATAATTAAATAAATGAAATGTGGACATCTATTGCTCAAAGCACAAAATTTTTCCTATTGCGTTAATAAAAATCAGTAAAAACATAATTTTTATGATAATAAAAAGGTGACTTATGTAATAACAGAGTCATATATTACGTACGTTATGGATTAAGTATGAATATTTCTCCACCATTTATAAATAATAATAAGAATAAAATAAAATGCGGACAGACCAAAGTCTATATTTGAGTGAAAACAACAACCATTTTCTAAATGCTTTAAAAAAAAGGGCCAATGAAAAGTGATATTTTAAAAGTATTATGAAATTAGTTAAAAACCATTTATTTGAAACTAAATGAATAAAAGATTTATATTTTTAATGAAATAAATGGGATTTGAAAAATTATTGGAAATTTATCACCATAGATGTATCAATATTACAATCAGTACTTTGTATGCAAAATGGAACAATTAGCAATACTTTTTGTACCCGAAAAATGGTCGTTGCTTTTTTTAAGGTTAAAAAGTAGATTACGAAATATTCCTATACAGAGATGCCAAGCCCCCGCTTATTGCATAGCAGAATTTTCTTATAGGAAAATTTATTTTTAAAATCCGCAGAATGTTCCAATTTAATAAAACATTTTCTGTATTAAAATACCGGTATCCAAAATGCCGGAGAATTGGCAGCTCTGCCTATAACATTTTAATTAATCACGGTACTTTTTTTAATCGGATTCAAGTTTAGTAAAGACAACGTTTTTTGGCCAAAAGCAGTTTTTTCCACATGTGTAACTACGATACAATTCCTTGATGCTGAAATAAAATGTTTTGACTTATCCTATTATTGCTTCCTCTTATTTATTTATTTGAATTTTAAATAAGATGACTCAATATCGTGTTTTTTAAATGTACATAAAAAATGCATTTCGAGAGAGGGCGAAAAGAAATATTTAGCGATTTATTACTTGCGTTTGGCTAAGTATCTTACTACCTTGAATTTAATACTCTTCACAATACTTCGCTGTTATATGGACTTAGGCGCTTTTATAAAAAGTTTGACGTAATTCGGGTTTAAGAAAGTGAGTTTTTTACTGAAAAATACAAATAAATGAAAAATGAATACTAAGAAATACTAATAAAAGAAAAATTAAGCATTATATTGATATATGTATATTTAAAAATGCATCTGCTAGCACTAATTAGTTGTGTATATAATAGGAGATAAATAGCTTTTGATTCTGTATTTCTATGCTATAAAGCATTAATGTTTGTGTGTTTTTCGTTATCATTGGGAGTACTTAGCCGATTTAAAAAATAATGTAGGCAAAAAATGTTGGTAACCATCTTTGCTGCAAAATATACTATATTTTGCGTAGGAAAAATAATTACCATCAATGCACGAGCAAAAAAAGTTCTAAAATTGAGAATTCTTTGATGTTGATATGACTAAAAAATTAAAATCTTTTTTTTTTTGTGGCAACTTTTAAGATATAATATTCTTGTTATGAACAATTTCTAAAGCATTCGACAATTTAATTACATAAATTAAACATTTTTTTTCTAGAAAAGGTTTTTAACTCAATTTATTGAGAATATTGCAATTTCTAGAATACTGTTGGGGTCAGAAACTATAATTTTGGCATCACAGTAACTTATAAGATGTAAGTGCTCGTTTAGGACAATTTTTTTAAAAAGAATTCTTTAACTCTTATCGACAACCTCATTGCATCCGTGGAAAATAGATATTCAACATTATAAACTATTCGGACAGATTTCACACCATAGAAAGTACACCCCATTCTCTTCAAACATAATAGTTTATGTTATTTATAGTTTCTCAAATTGGTGCGAAGCTTCTGTTTATGCTCATGACATCATTTCAAAGAGTTATATTTCTAATACAGAAAAATTTGGTGTTTTATTTTCTGTATTACTTTTAACATTTTGTATATTTCCAATTTTATACCCATGCATGGTTTGCTTTTCTTTTATAAAAATAGTATATGTAACTTTATATATAAGATTTTGTAATTCTATGATTCAATATGTTTATTTTCATCATATTGTATCACAATGAATGACCAATTAAAGGTAACATCTCATTTTCTTTACTTATCGCAAGTTATTAAATGTGTATTCTCAGCAACATCTCTCAGACAAATCCCTGTGAGGGAAGTCCTAGTTTAGTTATACTATTTGAGTATTTTTCCTTAATAGAATGTATAATGCATTTAATTATGTAACTATTAAATTATAAAAGATACATTTAAACATTATTACCTTCTGCATTTCTCAAACAATTCACTTATATTAACACAATACTATCAAGCATACATTACCAATTAAATTAAAAATAATAATAATAATAATAATAATTGATAAATTCGTTGTAATTTGGAGAACACTTTAAAATGAAATGAAATCCATTGAAATCCAATGAAATGCTGCACCATTCGCTATTGACGTCCCGGAAGGACCATTCATTTGCGGAAAGCCTTTACATATACTATGCACAATTGAATTGATTCCTACGAACTATTTAGGAAAACGATGTAGACGTGTAATTGCATCCTTTTGCGGTTAGAACAGAATTCTAAAGGATAGACTTTACTGTAATGAATCCTTCCTTTCCTAATTCATCGTTATTCTGCCATTGAAATACCTTTGCTTTGTTCAATTATACATTGACTTTAAAGAACGACTATAATGGGAGTTATGTAATAAATGATTGAAAAACACTGCTAGACTACTATATAATGAATGCTAAAGTAAATTGTTCATTATTAGTTACATATATACATAATATGAATCATCACTTTAAAATATAAAAATTACTTATGTTATGCTATAGAAGGATATATTAAAATAAAAATGGTATTTTTGCCATATTTATTTTAAAGTATCACTTATAGCATAACATAAGTAATTTTAATAGTTACATATGCATCAATTTTTTTTTCTACGAGAATGATAATTTGCTTAAATAAACATCATCGTTTACTTTATTAAAAGTTGAAGCTTTGTTACAGATTTCTGAGCGTGTAACAAAGTGTTTTTAATCTATGTTTGACGTAGGATTTTTTTCTTATTTTTTAATACAGGGTATATATTAACCCATCTCACAAGAATTAAATTTGAGCATTATACGGAGGCAGCTAGCTTTAACCTAGTCCAGTTCACAGCAATAAAAATATTCACAAGGAATTAAAGAAAAATAAACAGTCAAATATACTGGAACCCATTCACGGCAAAAAAGAAAATAACAAACATTTTAGATTAAATTAAATTTTAATACATTAAATTAAATATATTACATTAAATTTTCAACACAAACTGAACTCACTGGTGAGGTCAGGTTACTCGATATGTATTTAGGACTTCATGCTATACTACTAATAAATGTTTTCATAAAATCGATACGATATTAAAATAAAAAACTTCAGATAATTTTTTTATATTTAGGTATTTTTTAAGTGAACACATTTTGAATTTCTTTGTGTATCTACCCAAATTATAAATAATATATTTAAACAATATTTTCTTTTCCATTTCCCAAAAAATTCAAACACGTTAACACAATACTACCATGCATACATACTAATTATACAGAAAATTTTATTTGATGAAATGCTTATAATTTGGAGAACAATTTAAAACAAAATGAAGTCCATTGTAAGGTGATTCACCATTCCCTATTGACATCCCGGAAGAACCATTCATTTGCGGAAAGACTTTACTTATATTATGCATAATTTAATTGATTCCTATAAACTATTTCCGTAACAATGTGGACGTATAATTGCATCTTTTTGTGATTAGAATAGAATTCTAAAAGACAGGGTTTACTGTAATGAATCCTTCCTTTCCTAATTCATAGCTAAATTATTTTGCCATTGAAATACCTTTGATTTCTTCAACTATACATTGACTTTAGAGAACGTCTAAAATGAGAATCATATAATAAGTGGGTGAAAAAAATTGTTAGAATAATTGAAAAAAAAATTAAAATGAAATGAAGTACATTGTGTAACGTTGCACCATCCTCTGTTGACGTCTCGGAAGGCCCATTTATTTACGGAAAGCCTTTACTTATATTATGCACAATTGAGTTGATTGCTAAGAACTATTTCCGAAACGATGTATGCGTGTAATTGCATCCTTTTATGGTTAGAACAGAATTCTAAAGGTTGGCTTTATTGTAATGAATCCTTCTTTTCCTAATTTATCGCTAAGTTAATTTCCCATTGAAATACCCTTGGCTTCTTTATACATTTACTTTAGAGCACAAATACAATGACGTCATACAATAAGGGATTGAAAAACATTATTAGAATACCGTATCCCCGTCGAGGTCACAGTAATAAAGAATGTACACAAAGAAATAAAAAATCAAGTATACTCGAACCCATTCACAGAAAAAAATATATCAGAATTACATTACATTAGATAATTAAATTTATTTAAATAAACTGAATCCAATGGTTAGGTCAGATAACTTGGCATGTTTTTAGGGCTTTATCGTACATTTCGAATAATTTTTTAACATTATAAATACGATATTGAAATAAAAAACATATGAAAAGGCTTCAAATAATTTATTTAAATTTATGTTTGTTTTTTCTTTAAGCAAACGCATATTGTATTCCATTATTTATACATACAAATTACAAACAATACATTTAAACAGCATTTCCTGCTACTTTTCTCAAACAATTCACTCACATAAACACAATACTATCACGCTTACATTACCAATTAAATTGAATAATTTATTTGATAAATTTCTTGTTATTTGGAGAACGCTTTAAAATGAAAATAATTCCATTGTGTGATGCTACACCATTCACTATTGACATCCCAGAACGACCATTCGTTTGCGGAAAACCTTTTTATATTAAGCACAATTGAATTGATTCCTACGAACTATTTCCTGAACATTGTAGACGTATAATTTCATCCCTTTGTTGCTAGAACTGAATTCCAAAGGACAGGCTTTACTGTAATAAAACCTTCCTTTGTTAATTATATTATATAACTTATTTTGCCATTGAAATACATTTGTCTTGTTCAACTATACATTGACTTTAGAGGACGACTGCAATGAGGGTCATATAATATGTGATTGAAAAACATTGTTAGAATGCCGTATAATGAATGTTAAAGTAAATTGTGCATTACTAGCTATGTATTCTGAAATTATTTGAAGAGATTGGAAAATTTTAGAGGTGTTTGTGCACTACAAAACACACATTTTTTTTCACCAGAGTGTTAATCTGATTAAATATACATCGTATTTACTTTATTAATAGGCGAAGTTTTGTTACAGCTTTCTTAATGCGTTGCAAATTATTCTTAATTTATGCGTGACGCAGAATTTTTCTTTTTCTTTTCTTTTTTTTTTTTTTTAAACCGGGTGTATATTAAACCATCTCGCAAGAATCAAATTTTCGGAGTATACAGAGGCAGTTAGTTTTAATCCAGTCGAGATCAGAGCAAAAAAACACATACACAAAGAATTAAAGAAAATAATGAATCAAACATACTTTAATCCAATCACAGTAAAAAAAGAATTGTATTATATTAAATTAAATGTTTAACTTATTAAATGTACACTGTAAAAAAAAAAAATTCAAGAGGTTACTAAAATTTTTTTTGTAAATTTGTACATAAAAAAACACTAATAAAATAAATTATTAGTGTTATGTACAAATTTACTAAGTAAATTTGTACATAAATTTGGACATAAAATTTTTTATTAACCATTCCAATTTTTTTGCAAGGAAAACAAACATTTCTTTTGTAAACTGGACAAAATAATTTTTTATGTAACTAACTTAAAACTTTTTAGTATGAGCCACCAAGCAAATTTTAGTAATAGCTCCAAAATTAATTTTAGTAACCATTACGTGTGCCCGAAGGGCAGGAGCTTCCTTCAAGCTGCATCCAGTGGGTAAAAAGACCGACTTCCGAAGCGGAACATTTTCGTCAAAGCCGCAATAGATGGCAGCACCAAACATTGCTACCTGCTCTATTTTGACATGTTTCTAAAGGGGAGGGAAAGCCCAGAGATCATGAGCCATGGTAACTGCTACGATAGGATTTTCATAATAATTTTATTTTACGAGTACTTACATTGCATACATTCGGTCCATATTTGGTGGCGTCCAGCATCGAACCCTGGTACTTTCAGCCTGGAGTTCGGTGCTATGAACACTAGGCTATCACGGCCACACCAACTGAGTTTTAGTAATAGTTATTAAAAGTGTAAAACTATTAACTCTATTCGTTGCTAGTTTTTTACTAGTAATTCTTACAGAATCCTTGTAACCGAGTAAGATTACAAAAAAATGTTTAGTAATTACAAGGATCACTAAAATTTTTTTAGTAGATCGACCCTTTTTTACAGTATATAACATTGCACTTATTTAATAAAAACTGAATCCAGTGGTTAAGTCGTGTTAATCGACACTTTTTAAGGCTTTATCTTATATTTCTAATGTATATTTTCATTAAATAAATAGGATATTAAAATAAAAAATCTGTGAAAAGCTTTCAAATAATTTATTTAAACTTAGTTTTTTTCTTCTTTCTTTTAGCGAACGCTTTTTAAATTTCTTTATGTATCTTTACAAATTATAAACAATACATTTAAACAATATTCACTGTTTTATTTCTCAAAAAATTCACTCACATTAACACAATACTATCACGCTTACATTGACAATAAAATTAAAAATTTTATTTGATAAATTCATTGTAATTTGGAGAACACTTGAAAATGAAATGAAACAAATTGTGTGATGCTGCACCATTCGCTATTGACGTCACAGAAAGCCCATTCATTTGCGGAAAGCCTTTATTTATATTATTCACAATTGAATTGATTCCTACGAACTATTTCAGAAAACGATTTAGACGTGTAATTGCATCGTTTTGTGGTTAGAATAGAATTCTAAAGGATATGCTTTACTGTAATGAATCCTTCCTTTCCTAATTTATCCCTAAGTTGTTCTGCCATTGAAATACCTTTGCCTTGTTCAATTATACACTGACTTTAAAGAAAGACTATAATAAGAGTCATATAATAAATGATTGAAAAACATTATTAGAATACCATGTAATAAATACACTATATTGCCATTGATTATGGGACACTTGCGATTTTAGACATTTTACTAAATATCTAGAAAAATACATGAGGAATCATCTCGAAACTCTTAGTGTATAAATATAATAGTATAAGTCATACATCTCCGTGAAGATTTTTTCCCGAAACTCCAAAGGGGACCGTCAACAAATTAAAAAAGAATGAATATCTTTTGAATAACCCTGTCAAAATTAATGTAGCAAAAGCGCTCAAACTCTAGATTGTGATTGAGTGCTTTATTGTAATAAGCCTTGTTCATTTTTATGCAAATAGCATGCATACTCGCAGAGTAATTAAGGTTTTTATAAAAATGATCCCAAATTTTTCCAAGTTTTTTCCTTATAATTTTCAGAGTTCTTAATATAAAATATTATTTTTTTCAGAAAATATGACAAACAACATTGCACACAGTACCCTGTAATCAGAATTAAAAAATAATGAAAATTGTATAAAAAATGAGTTGGTTTACTAAATAATTTTTTACTGCGCATGCGTCAACGATATCAAAATTTCATTTGCATATTATGTTAGCTAAATGTATAGAGCAACTTTTGTGAAAGTCACAAAATCATAACTTGAAAATTCTGACAATAATCGTCAATTGAATAAGTCAAAAATCCGTTATTCTCAAAATGAAGCAAAAACAAGAGGGGTTGTATCCATATATTCATTGATTAGTGTCAATATAGAATACGCAATATGGGATATACTACTGCATTTGGATAAAATCCCTCATTTTTTTTGCTTCATTTTGGAAACAACGGATTTTGTCCCTTTTCTATAGACGATTACTTTCAGAATTTTCAAGCTATGATTTTGAGACTTTTACAAAAGTTGCTCTATACATTTAGCTAACATAATATGCAAATGGAATTTTGATATCTTTGACGCATGCGCAGTAAAAAATTATATAGTAAACCTACTCATTTTTCATACAATTTTTATTATTTTTTAATTCTGATTACAGGGTACTGTGTGCAATGTTGTTTGTCATATTTTCTGAAAAAAATATTATTTTATATTAAGAACTCTGAAAATTATAATGAAAAAACTTGGAAAAATTTGGGACCATTTTTATAAAAACCTTAATTACTCTGCGAGTGTGCATGCTATTTGCATAAAAATGAACACAGTGTATTACAATAAGGCATTCAATCATAATCTAGAGTTTGAGCGCTTTTGCTACATTAGTTTTGACAGGGTTATTCAAAAGATATTCATTCTTTTTTAATTTGTTGACGGTCCCCTATGGCGTTTCGGTAAAAAATCTTCATGGAGATGTATGACGTATACTATTATATTTATACACTAAGAGTTTCGAGATGATTCCTCATGTATTTTTCTAGATATTTAGTAAAATGTCTAAAATCGCAAGTGTCCCATAATCAATGGCAATATAGTGTATTAATGCTAACTGTGCATTACGAGTTATATAGACAGAATTAATTAGGAGAGATTTGAAAACTTTGAAAAATGCGGATGTACATCAAAACAAACAATTTTTTTTACCAGAGGTGATAATTTGCTTAAAGAATTATTCTCTTTTACTTTATTAAAAGTTGAAGTTTTCTTACAGCTTTCTGAACGTGTTGGGAAATGTTCTTAATCTATGCTTAAAGTGTAAATTGTCTGTTCTGTTTTTTAAAACCGGATGTACATAAATCCATTTCAGATGAATCAAATTTTATTTTAATACAGAAGCAGTTAGTTTCAGCCTATCCAAATCACATCAAATGAAAATATATACAAATAATTAAGAAGAATAACACATTCACAGAAAAAGAAAAAAAAAGAATTATATTAGATTGAATTAAATTTTAATATATTAAATTAGATTTATTAAAGCAAACTGAAACCTAAGTTGAGCTTGTTTTACTCTGCGTGTTTTTAGGGCTTTATGTTATATTTATAATAAATGTTTTCATATAGTTAATACGATATTAAAATTTAAAAAATACGAAAAGATTTGAAATAAAATATTTAAATTTGTGTTTGTTTTTACTTTATGCGAACGCATAATGTATTTCATTATGTATCTTTGCATATTACAAATAATACATTTAAACAATATTTACTCCCACATTTCCCAAAAAATTCACTCACATTAACACTATACTTTCACGTATACATTACCAATTAAATTGAAATATCTATTTTAAAAATTGGTTGTAATATCGAGAACACTTGAAAATGAAATGAAGCTCATTGTGTGGTGCTGCACCATTCGCTATCGACGTACCGGAAGGCCCATTCATTTGCGAACGCCTTTACTTATATTATGTACATATTATATGAGGACCCCAGAAGCCAATGGGTATAAGTGACAAAATTGAAAAAAATTGAGTTAAATGCACAGGCTATCTGGAAATAGGTCTATTTATTTGTAGGTAAAGAGTTATGAGTGATTTTTTAATTATTTACTGAATTTTAGGGGTCAGTTACTTAACCTCTTTCTAGAAACTGTGAAACGCGTGGATGCCAAGGGGTATAAGTGCAGTTGTATCCGTTGACGTTATAGTTGAAGTGCGACCAACGACATACAAGGCCGTTCATGACTCTGCAAACGCCCCAGGAATTTGATAATTTTTAAACGACGATTGGTACAAAAAGACAATTGCATGCTAATTTGTAATAATCACAGTTGAAGATTATGTACTCTGTGTGACTTTTAAACCTTATGAACTGGAGTTGTATGTCGTTATTCAAAATGACATAAAAGGCCGTTCATGACTCTGCAAACGCCCCAGGAATTTGATAATTTTTAAACGACGATTGGTAGAAAAAGACAATTGCATGCTAATTTGTAATAATCACAGTTGAAGATTATGTACTCTGTGTGACTTTTAAACCTTATGAACTGGAGTTGTATGTCGTTATTCAAAATGTTTTTCGTTAGTTTTTTTTGTTTGTTTTGTTTTTGTTTAGAATTTGCTTTTTAATGCATTATATATTACATTAAATAAATGCAAACTGTTAACAAGTAAGAAAAATCAAACATTAGGCATAGATTCTAAAACACTTTCCAACATTTCCTGAAATCTATAAGAAAATTTTGCTATTTAGGATAATAAAGTGTTACTGTCCATAGCCAAATATGTATTTTAATACTCTTGAACAGAACCTGTGTTTGATCTGTCGGTTGATATATATACTGTATAATGAGAAAAATAATTTAGGAAGAAAACGCGTAATAGTTTGAAATTTCCATTTTAGCAGTTTATACTAATAGATGGAAACATACAGGTATACTTTTGTTCATCCCTGGAGTTTACCTAGAACCTTTATTATGCACCAATATTTAGCTAAAATTTAGTTCAAACCAAAACATTCTTACGACTACTGAAATCACATTTAAAGAATTATCATCCATAGATGACCATGTATCCAATTCTGTGCGTTGCCCTGTACATCATTTTATCTGTATTCTACAAACATTTCTGGTAAACTGAATGAAATTCAGCATGAAAATAAATAACTTATTTAAAAACAATCTTTAGGTAAATTACACTCATATTCAGTAACCTTTACCAGATCTTTTGTGTAATCCTGTATATCAACTATAGCACTTTACCATATAATATGTATAAATTTAGGAAAACTTAATAGCGCATGTCATAATTAAGAAGGCATTTCATCCATCCATCAACCATATCGATAACATACAGTATTTTGGATAGAATATACTATTTCAAAATTTTGTGTGTCCCTGTAAATGCTGTGTACTTCATATTATATAGTAAATAACTTATATTAAATCTCATTGACATATATCAATTTTATTATGCATTAAAAGTTTAAAATAATTAAAATATGTCGCAAACAATTTCCACTTTACCATTATGTAATTGAGTATTTTTTTGTGGCTCTGTACATGAATATGAGCTTTTTTTTTCATCACATAATTTAGAGAATGCATATTTTAACAAACTTCGTAGATGCATATAAATTTTAATATGTTTCACAGGGTGTAAAACCTTTAAAATTCATTTGAAACGATTTTTTTCCCCATTGTCTGTAATGAAACGAAAATCTTTTGACTGTCCATGTAAATAAATTGATCATGCTAGAAACTTTATTTGAAATATGATTCGTGCTAGGATAAGCGTAAATAATCTCCAAAAATTTCAGGGCAATCCGAGTATATTTACGGAAGTTAGAGTACGGAAAGACGGCCAGATGGCTAGACAGACAGACGGACAGACAAACTGAAATGATATTCACTTTTCACCTTTGTTGGACAGTATTCGAAAATTTCAGTGTTTCAAAACTTACAATAAAATTTTAAGTCTTATGTTAGAATGAGAGTTTGTTCTTTCATTCATTATTGATCTAAATTTTTTCGTTTACTCATTTTTTTTATTTTACAATTTTTTCCTTTTTAGAACTTTAATTAAAAACAAAATTCTGTCCTTTCATTTATTTATATGAATATTGTTCTTAATTTTTTATAGATTTATCTTTTAATTTCATATATTTTTTTCTTGTATTCATTCGACATTTGTACCCTTCGCTTCCAAGCAGTTTTAATTACAGCTTGGAAGCCAAAGGATACAAGTGCCCAATGATGATAAATATTGCTTAGTTATAAATTTAAAACAAATTTTACTCCACTTTTTTCTGAACAGTTATTGAAATAAGAGTTCAAAGATCACTAAGAAATAAGCAAAAGATTCATATCTCAATTCATTCAATTACAATTGATGTTTAACTTTGAACTGAATTTACTCGAAATCTAAATTTTTTCACTTGTACCCCTTGGCTTCTGGGGTCGTCATATATTATATTCTTTACATATACTATACTGATTCCTACGAACTATTTCCGAAGCGAATCAGACGTGTAATTGCATCCTTTTGTGGTTAGAATAGAATTCTAAAGGATAGGCTTAACTGTAATGAAGCTTACGTGTCCTAATTTATCGCAAAATTATTTTGCCATTCAAATACATTTGTTTTGTTCTACTATACATTGACTTTAGAGGACGATTATAATGCTAGTCATATAATGATTCAAAGATATTGTTAGAATACCGTAAAATCAGTGGTAAAGCGAATAAATCTTGTATTGCTAATTATATATACAGAAATAATCAGAAGAGATTGAAATCTTTAAGAGGTGTTGATGTACTTAAAAACAAACAATTTTTCGCCAGTTTGATAATCTGCTTAAATAGACAATCTTTTACTTTATTAAATGTTGTTAACTTGTTTCTGAACGTGTTGAAAAGTGTTTTTAATCTATGCTTGACGCACAATTTTTTTCTTCTTTTTAAAAACCGGATGTACATGAACACTTCTCGTTTAAATAAAATTTTACCAGAATACAGAAGCAGTTAATTTCAACCCAGAACAAAGCAGTAAAAAATATAAAGAAAGAATTAAAAAAATAGATAAGTCAAATGTATTCGAATCCATTCATAGGAAAAAAGGAAATAAGAATTTAATTATATTAAATATATAACGGTTGGGTGCTCGCACTGGGTGTTGAATGCAGACATAACTCAGAGCATAAGATATAAACAGTTTATTAAAGACGATTAGGGCTCAAGGGATGTGGAGCAATTCTGTAATTTTAACAACTGATAACAATACTAATAGGTTAAACTCATACTCACAGCTCCGGCACTAACTCAATCGGGGCACTTCAGATTACTTCTCAGCTATATGTCGGCTAAGCTGCTAAATAAAATCTTATTAGACGGCCCGTGGCTGTATATATATTCTTTATTAACCTTGAAACAATCAACGTAATTACTATTAACGTCTTACCACCGGCCAACTTCTCGAGTCGAATTCCAAAACTCCTCGTCAACTCACTGGAGGCTCGCTACTACTTGATATCGCTCGCTCTAGCTTCACTACTAGCTGACCAATGCCGCCAGACACGCACTGCTAGACACCACTAGCTGGCTAATGCCGTTAGAAACACTCTGCTGGCTAATGCAGCTAGAGACACACTACACACACTCAAACTCCAAGCTTTTATATGCTGCAAACTGAGATACTACAAATTTACATATTACTTCTAACCGCGACATAACTGTAGAATCCGAGAAAGACACACACGCTCTAGAAAGTTGAAGTAAAAGAGAGGATAGATGTCGCTTTCACGCTTACACATGTTAAGTCATTGACGTCACGATCTCAAAAATGCTAGAGTGCCTCTATTACAAAGGTCACTCCCTCACAAATATATTAAAGCAAACTGAATCCATAGGTGAGGTTGGGTTATCCGACGTGTTTTTAGGGCTTTATCTGATACTTCTAATAAATATTTTCATACAAACAATGTAATAGTAAATTTAAAAACATTTAAAAAACAAAATTATTTATCAAAATTTATTTTTTTCGTTTAAGCTATCGCATATTCTATATCCTTATGTATCTATGCAAAATAAAAATAATATATTTAAACAACATTTGAAACTACATTTCTCAAAACTCATTAACGTCTGACTCACATTAACATCTCATTCACTCACATTAACACATTACTAGCACGCATGCATTGCCAATTAAATTGAATAATTTGTTTGATATATTGGTTGCAATTTGGAGAACACTTTAAAATGAAATGAAGTTCATTGTGTGATGCTGCACCATTCTTTATTGACATCCCGGAAGACCAATTCTTTTGCGGAAAGCCTTTACTTATATTATGCACAATTCATTCAATTCCTATGAACAATTTCCGAAATGATGTAGACGTGTAATTGCATCCTTTTGTGGTTACAATCGAATTCTAAAAGATAGGCTTTACTGTAATGAATCCTTCCTTTCCTATAATTTATCGCTAAGATATTTTGCCATTGAAATAAATTTGTCTTGTTCAACTGTACATTGACTTTAGGAACGATTGTAATGCGAGTCATATAATAAGTGATTCAAAAACATTGTGAGAATACCGTAAAATCAGTGGTAAAGCGAATAAATTTTGTGTTGCTAATAATATATACGGAATTAATCAAAAGAGATTGAAAACATTAAGAGGCTTTGATGCACATAAAAACAAACCATTTTTTCGCGAGCTCGATAATCTGCTTAAATAGACATAATCTTTTACTTTATTAAAAGTTGAAGGTTTTTTAATGTGTTACTGAATGTGTTGAAAAATGTTCTTAATCTATGATTGACGCATGATTTTTTTTTTCTTTTTAAAAACCGGATGTATACGAACACTTCTCGCGTAAATAAAATTTTATCAGAATACAGAAGCAGTTAATTTTAACCTAGTCCAGAGTACAGCAGTAAAAAATATAAAGAAAGAATTAAAAAAATGGATAAGGTAAATGTATTCGAATCTATTCACAGGAAAAAAGAAAATAAGCATTAAATTAAATTAAATATATTAAAGAAACTGAATGCATTGGTGAGGTTGGGTTACCCGACGAGTTTTTAGGACTTTATCTGATACGTCTAATAAATATTTTCATAGAATCAATGTAATAGTAAACTTAAAAACATTTCAAAAAACAAAATTATTTATCAATTTTTTTTTTTTTACTTTAAGCTAACACATGTTCTATTTCCTTATGTATCTATGCAAAATAAAAATGATATAGTTAAACAATATTTGAAACTACATTTCTCAAAAAGATTCACTCACATTAACACAATACTAGCACGTATACATTACCAATTGAATAATATTGGTTGCAATTTGGAGAACAATTTAAAATGAAATGAAGTCCATTGTGTGATGCTGCACCATTCACTATTGACGTCCCGGAAGGCCAATTCATTTGCGGAAAGCCTTTACTTATATTATGAACAAATGATTTAATTACTATGAACTATTTTCGAAATGATATAGACGTGTAATTCCATCCTTTTGTGGTTACAATAGAATTCTAAAAGGTAGGCTTTACTGTAATGAATCCTTCCTTTCCTAATTTATCGCTAAGATATTTTGCCTTTGAAATACCTTTGTCTTGTTCAACTATACATTTAACTTAGAATGACTGTAATGAGAGTTACATAATAAGTGAAGTAAAATCATTGTTAGGATTCCGTATAATGAATGATAAAGTAAACAGTGCATTACTAATTATATGTACAGAATTAATTAGAAGCGATTGGAAAATTTTGAAATGTGCTGATGTATATCAAAACAAACAATTTTTTCACCAGAGTGATAATCTTCTCAAATAGACATCATCTTTTACTATATTAAATTTATGAAATTTTGTCACAGCTTTCTGAACATATTAAAAAGTGTTCTTAATCTATGTTTGACGTATGATTTTTTTTAACTGGGTGTACATTAACCCATTCTGCATTAATTAAATTTTAGCAGAATACAGAAGCAGTTTGTTTTAACCCAGTCCTGATCACAGCATTAAAAATATTCACAAAGAATTAAAGAAAATAAAAAGTAAAATATACTCCAACCCATTCACGACAAAAATGAAAATAAGAATTATATTATACTAAATTAATTTTAATGCTTTAAATTATATAAGTAAAATTAAATTTATTAAGGAAAATTGAATCCACTGGTGACGTCGGGATACTCGACATGTTTTTATGGATTTATCTTACATTTCTAAAAAAATGTTTCATAAAATTAATATGATATTAAAATGTAAAATCTCTAAAAAGACTCCAAATAACTTATTTAAATTTAAGTTCGTTTTTTTCTTTAAGGGTATGCACATTGCATTTCGTTATGTATCTATACAAATGATAGATAATACACTTGAACAATATTTCCTCCAACGTGTCACAAAAATTTTGCTCGCATTAAAACAATACTTTTACGCATACATTACCAATTAAATCGAATAATTTATTTGATAAATTGCTTGTATTTTGGAGAATACTTTAAAATGAAATGAAGTCCATTGTGTGATGCTGCACCATTTGCTATGGATGTCCCGGAAAGTCCATTCATTTGCGGAAAGCCTTTACTTATATTATACACAATTGAATTTAATTCTACGATCTATGTACGAAATGATGTAGACATATAATTGTTTCCTTTTGTGGTTAGAATAGAATTCTAAAAAGATAGACTTTACTGTAATGAATCATTCTTTTCCTAATTTATTGTTAAGTTATTTCGCTATTGAAATACCTTTGTCTTGTTCAACTATATATTGACTTTAGAGAACGACTATAATGAGAGTCATATAATAAGTAATTGAAATACATTATTAGAATACCGTATAAATAGTGCTAAAGTGAATGAATTGTCTATTACTAATTACATATACAGAATTAATCAGAAGAGATTGTAAAACATTGAGAAGTGCTGATGTACATAAAAATAAACAGTTTTTTTTTCATCAGAGTGATATTCTAATCTTTTACTTTTTCAGTTAAGGCTGTCAAGTTTACCATGCCCCTCGCTAATGTTAAACGCATCTACGGAAAATA
This sequence comes from Maratus speculifer, assembly GCA_964019185.1. NCBI lineage: Eukaryota > Metazoa > Arthropoda > Arachnida > Araneae > Salticidae > Maratus > Maratus speculifer. The sequence continues at coordinate 38,945,962 of OZ025295.1, read as the reverse complement.
CATCTTAGTATTTTAAATATCTCTTCGGGATATTAATATTTTAAACTCAATTTTCAATGTGCTCTTCTTAAGGGATATATCGTGCGTTTCTAATTAAATAAGTATGTAGCACATATGGTCGTTATCTCGTCCGTCTGTCTGCCTGCAAAGAACAGCGAAAGAATATCCGAACTGACTGGTTTAAAATTTAATATCTATAGTCGTTACTGAATTTTATCCAGTCATTTCAAATTATGAAATTCTAATAAAAACTTAAAAAGATATTAATAAAAATTTCTTGATTCAAATAATTCTATCATAATTAATACAATGGTATCCCATTTCAGGCAATGAGAATGGTTTTTCATGGTAATTATTCTATTAAATTCTTTTATGCGTATTTAATTCATTGATATCACATAATACTTAATGATTCTAGGTTTACATGGTGATTAAGTCCTATTTAAGATGAAATCCCACAATTCCTTTATTTATGTATTTAATACATATAATCGTATTAAATTTTGTATTCTTGCCTTTTTGAATAAAAATTAAAAAAACTATTGCACTAACATCCAAATATTTATAAAAATAATTACAGACGAACGGCACCTCGTTTCTCACATTTATTTATTTAAAAGGTAAGAAAACATGGAGGATTGACTAGCAGCACGAAAACACATCAGTATACCTATGAGTCAACCACTGAAATCGGGATTTCAGGTTTTTTTTTTTTTTTTTTTTTTTTTTTTTTTTAACCAAGATATAACTTGACAGACTAATTGCATTTTAATATGGAATCAAGTTTTAAGTAATTCCGAAATTTCAGCTGTGAAATCGATGAGGTGATTGTTTGTGCGCCCGCCTACCTGTCTAACACATTTGCTTTTAAATATAGCTTTAATTTTTACACCATCGAATAGAGAAGTAATATATTTTCAAATAAAATAAAATTAAATTTACTGAATACCCATGGATTTTTTAAAATAAATTTCAAGAATAATTCAAATAAAATCTTTCTCTAAAATAAACATTTCTTTGCTAAAATGAAGTAAAGAAAAATGTGTAGTAGTGTAAATAACTATACAAACCACAGGAAAATGTGTCAGCAAAGTTTCACAATATTCACGTGATCGCTGAGACTTTACAAGTATAATATAACATTAGTTTTGTTAAATTAAAACTATTTTGACTACTCTTTTAAGCAGTAGTCTTTATGTTTCGTAACCAGGTTAGCTTGAGTTGGATACGATTCTTTAAGTAAATGTTACATATGTTTTTAAAATTTATATCTAATTTTCAAAATGTCCAAGTTAAATCACACATATTATTAAATATTATATCCATTTCAATTAGAAACATATTATATAATCTTATATTAGAAAATAGATTGTGAATCCACTGATATTATATTTGCTGCCAGTTATTTAGTTCTGTAGTAGCATAATGTTTGTAGTAATGGAACTAGCTATATCATTCCTATAAATCATAGCATTTATTGATAAATCGAATATTAGCTGAAATAACCCTATATTGAAATGCGCTGAGTGTATTCGCGTTTGCATGCTGCAATATAGAATTCGAGATAATACATTGTATCGAATAATACAATAATAAAATCATATTTTAATATTGTTTTTGAAAAGATAAAAATAAAATAAACGAAAAAGTCATCCATACTATTTCAAAAGTTTAGGCACATAGTAAAATATGATAGTAAAATTGAAATTAGTAATGTAATAATTTCACGATTACTATTCAATATGTGATTGAAATAAAACATAAAAAATAAATTACAATGGTTACACTACCTCCACATACTTAAAAAATACATATATTTTTGTAATTTTCGTTAGGGTAAATGTATAGTTGATACCCTTAAGCTCACTTAATTTTTCTTTTTTATAGTAATTGTTTTTGTTCTATACAAGAATAGCATTTAAGTAAGTGAATAACCATGGCAATTATGTATCTTATACCGGGTGTCCCAAAAATGACTGATGGATTTTAAAATTCAATAACTTGCAAACGGTGACAGCTATTTAAAAAATTTTTGCAGGAGGGTTATGCATAATGTCAGGAGTTTTTTTACTCTAATTTTTTATTTTAGTTCTCATCTCAAACAATAGGTAGCGCTGACGGCGATTGAAGGACAGTTGATCAATGCTGAGTGAAGCGTCGACTTGGCCTTCAATTGCCGTCAGCGCCACCTATTGTTTGAGATGCGAACTAAAATAAAAAAAATACGGCAAAAAACCCCTGACATTGTACATAACCCTCCTGCAAAAAAATTTTAAATAGCTGTCACCGTTTGCAAGTTATTGAATTTTAAAATCCATCATTCATTTTTGGGACACCTGGTATGATCTCCGATATGAAACCCTCCGAGTTTTGCTGTGATAATCATATACTTGAGAAATTTCATATTTTTATATTTGTATTTAGATTTCCATTTAGTGCTTCTGAATATATTCTAATAAAAGGAAGGAAAGTCCGAAATGCGGGAATTAAGATTTTCCGAAGAAAGCTATAAAAGAAAATCACTTACATATTTTTCGCTTAAAATGTGACGGAGTTCCAAAATTTTGAATTAACTTTCTGAAATAAATCAAATGAATTCCTTAAGGCTGTTATCAAATCAGAAAGAACAACTGTATAGCATAAGTTTTAATTCATTTCTGATCGAAAACGCATACAACTGTAAGGTGTTGTTATTCAAAAACCATGTAATGTTTTCCGTTTTTTTTTTTTTTTTTTTTTTTTTTTTTTTTCAATTGGAATAGATCTTTCAGAAAATAATGTCCAAATTTGCCTTTTGAACCCAATTTCTTTTCGACAGCAGAAAGAGCTGTCAGCGAAGGGAGAAAATTGATGTCACGTGATCAAAATCCCTTATAACCCCATAAATAATTTATTTATAAAAAAAAGAATAAATAAATGAAAATAATACTCGCGCTCAGAAGGTTCTGTACAATAAATATATGCATTATTAGCTGTATTATATTATTAAAAAAATCTTTGCTAAAGAATAATAAGGCTTTATAAAAAAAAAGTATACAACTTAGAACTGGGTATAGGTGTATACATAAGAAAATTATGAATGTCTATATAATAAAATTCGAAACAAATGTAAAACCTAAATAATGTCAGATATTGGCATTCCGTATAACTCTTTTTTAATCTTATATTAATCTATTTTGTGTTGTTTTTTATTTTTTATTATGGACATAATTTATTACCGGAAGTAAAACAAGTGCGTAGTTAAACTTCATTTACATTTTCATAAAACTAATATCAACGTAATAATAATATTTTGTTTTTACAATGCAGCTAAAATAAAAAATTATTTCAAGTTTAAACTTGTTAACTGTGCTACGCGCACTCTAACAGTATGTCACAAATTTGCAAATACGCCATGGTCCGTGCCACATTTTTCCAAATAGGTTTTTACACTAGAAAAGCCGGAAATATTAGACAATTTTATAAACATATTTCACATCAGAAATTTGATTTTTAAAAGTTCAGTTTTTCTCTTAAACATTTTCCTTTTTTGTATGATTTAATATTCTTGATTTGGTTAATATTATACATCATATACATCAAAATATTATAGTTCAATATACAGGTGGTTATCAAAATAATGGAAACACCCTAGATTTTGAAGGAATTCTTTATTAATATGGCGTAGGACCGCCTTTGTCATGTAATACAGCTTGGGTTCGCCTGGGAATCGAATCATACAAATTCTGAATAGTATTTAGAGGAATATTGTACCATTCTTCATGGAGATATTGTGAAAGTTCCGTGAGAGATGCCGGCGGAGGATATCGATTCTGAATTGAAAGCTCTAAAATAGACCACAACGGTTCGATTATGTTGAGGTCTGGGGACTGTGCGGGCCAAGATAGATGTTCCACCTCATCCTCATGTTCATCAAACCATGATTGGACAACTCTGGCAGCATGAATAGGGGCATTATCATCCTGGAAAATTCCATCTCCTGCAGAAAACAAAATTTGCATCATGGGATGGACCTGGAACTTTTCTATACTTCTCCCCAGTGATCCTTCTTTTCAGGGTTACGATTGGACCAGCAGAAAACCATGACACGGCTGCCCGTACCATGACCGATCCACCTCCATGCTTGACAGTTGGACGGAGGCAATCAGGATCATACTCTTGTGCAGGTGTTGTCCAGACATGTACCCGTCCTGTTGTGGGGAAAAATGTGAAAGATGATTCGTCTGACCATATAAGAGTCTTCCACTTATCAATCGACCAGGTTTTGTGGTTGTGGCACCACTCTAGACGACTTTTGGCATTAGCATCTGTGACAAGTGCCTTGGGAATTGCTGTTATGCCGTAAATGTTCTCTTTATGAAGGTATCTCCGTACTGTAATTATTGACACTGGAGAATCCAGATGCTGATTGAGCTCTGCGGTCACTTTGGCTGCAGTTGTTTTCTTTTTAGACATTACAATCCGCTTCAATACCCGTCGGTCTCTTTCACTCAGCTTCTCCTTCCGTCTACTATTTTGCTTTGCTGAGCTTGCTTTTCTGCGCTGTGTGTATGCTGTCATGACTTTAGACACCGTACCTCTAGAAACGCCTATAAGCTGGGATGTTTCGGTCAACGTTGCTCCAGCTACTCGGGCTCCTACAATTTGACCTCTTTCAAAAATCTGTGAGGTCTGACATTTTACGCTTCTGAAAAAAAAAAAAAAAAAAAAAAAAATCAGAACGTAGACAATTTTTCTAGAGCTCTCTCATACTACCTAATACATGTGCTTTTTATATCAAAAAAATCTGGTCGCTAAGATTATATTTTAATGCTTACGAAGGGAATTTTTAAATGTCCCTCTCATTCAGAAGTGTTTCCATTATTTTGATAAACACCTGTATATATTTAATATATATCATATTTACTGATAATATACATCAAAATATACTCATATGTTAGCAATAAAAATGACCGCTCTCTGCTAATCTAGTGTTAATTAACTTTTAAAGAACAAGAGGTGTATGGAGAGATCCACTCAGTGGAAATTAGTCGTGAATCCCATAGTATTTTTCTGATTAATCCATTAACACCCACTGGAATATTTTTAGATCGCTAAAATTAGGGAACAGAAAGCGTCTTTAACACCAGAAAATATAAAGATCAATATATACTCCCTTTCACAACATAAATTCCTTGACAAAATAACATAAAAATATTCTTCCTTTAAAAGTAGCGGGAAACCTGAAATTTAAATTAAAAAAAGGGGGTTTTATGGGTTTAATCCTAGTTAAATTAGTTTGCTTTTAACACTTTGACGTTTATTGTTTTTGTACTGCTAATAGACATTGCATTAAACAAATATATTATTAAAATTTGTTTTATAGGCTTGAAAAGCTGATGGTACATAGAGTATGCCGCCCCTGACATTATGTATGTCTAAAGTAGCTTTAAGGATTGCCCTTTAGACCTATATCCTCGTGTTGATAATCGGCCGTTATACACTTAACCAAACTAAATTAAACTTTAATGATTGATATCTTGCTTAACTTCTGATGATTGTTTTCTGGAATCATTATTATATATATAAAACCCCTCCGTGTATAACAATTCCGAGGTCAACCCATCCACGAGAAAAATAAACTTTTTGCGAGCACGTTAGACTTAAGTATTCCGATCCGTTCACAAATATTCTAATTGTTCAACTTATGGAAATATACTTGTAAAAGATTTATTCATTACTAATTTTCTTTAAAACCTACAAAAACTATTATTTATAATATTGAAGTTCTAAATAAAACAATCAGCAATTATGAGAAAAACAAACGATAAATTTATTGAACAACATACATCTGACTTGCGTGCTCGACATGAAACTTGCTTATAAGCCATCGTCATTATACAGGGACGAGATAGCACACAAGAAAATATTACAACACAAGAGAAGTACAACCATTAGTTCCACACAAAGAGCGTGTGCAATGGAGCCAGTGGGGTTCGAACCCAGAACCTCACGATTAGCGGCTTGATGTCTTAATCACTCAGCCACGAAGGCCCAACGATAAATTACAAGAAAAACAAACGATGTAAGCAAATTAATGCTGTTGCCATTCAAGAATGACAAATTCCTAATCTATGAAAAATATTGTGAAACATTACCTCCAATTTTAAAGGCTATCTATTTTCTGACCAATGAAAACGTTCCATAGTCGTAATGGAGCGTTGTCATTGGTCAGATTTACAGTGGCAGCTGTAAATGACGTCACTGAATTTTATTGCGCTTTGAAATATTTTCACGATTTTAAAAACAATATTTAATTAAAACTTTTTATTTAAGGAAAACGAAGGTGCGTTTTAAATGCAATATTGTTAGACATTTTATAATCGGGTTGCTTTATTTTTTTTAAAAGCCGTGAATAACTCTTCGAGTGATCCAGCGTGTTCGGCGGCTACGCGAGCTGAGAGCGCGCGCTCAGGAGTCAGGGGCATGGAGTATATCCTTATCGCGGATGTTCAGTATTCGGTACTGTTCGCTCAGGAACAAATTAAGAACGGATCATGGATTTGAAGCCAAAGTAGGCCACGTGATACTTTTTACGAATATTTTGGATTTTCTTTGAGTGAACATAAGTATATATTTTTATTACGAATATCATGCTTTGGAAGGATAAAGAAATGTGATCGTCAGTTTTACATATTTTGATCCATAAAAGGTATGAAATAACTAAATTATTTATGAAATTCAGTTCTTCGAGATATCCTACTCCAGATAAAAACTCCTCGCGCGCGAGTGGCCTGATTTATGTCCCTCGAACACAGGCCATTGTTTACTCTTTACGGTTGACATTTGTTTTCGATCTCATTAAGTGTTTTCTTTTAAGCATATCTAATAAAAAATTGAAGTTTTACATTGTTATAATTTTTTTTAATGTAATGAGTGAAGACGAAAATCCCATTGCAAGAAGACAGTACGGCAAAGCCAGGAGTCGCGGGATAAAATTAGGGCGGCAAATGCTGCATCCCAACAAGTTCAACGCGAAAGTGACTATGATTGACCACAGTTGTAATTTTTTATCATCCTTTTAAAAATGCAAACTTGTCATTTTGACGGGTTATCTTCTAGTTTACAATGCTTTTATAATTTGTAGTGATCTTATAATGGTTCCGATTTAACTTTTTAACTACGGAAACCTAAAAATGGTAAAAACATTTCGGTTCCTTATCACTTATGTAGTAAAATCTGTCAATTTTATACAATTACGTTCAAAAATGAGTCCTTCATTGTGTCGGAAAATTTCGCGTTTGTTGAGAAGCGAACATAAAAACATCCTTAAATAGAGAATTTACAACTACTAACACCGCCATCTGAATAATTAAGTAGTTATCACCTCGAAAATGCCATTATCAATAGAAAAAAAAACTGTTAGATTGAGTAAAGTTATCATCATCAACATATCATCATTTACACATCATCATCAACGCATCAAAGTTATTTGATATTTGCAAATAGACATTTTATCCCGAATTACAAAAAACGCATGGATAACAAGCGGAAAGGTGGGACAAACATTTGGTGCTTTTTTTTTTTTTTTTTTTTTTTTTTTTTTACCATTTAACTTAAAGCAGCTTATACGAAAATGCTACTTTTGACAAATTTTGAATTCATGGATCATATTTGTCAGATATTTTTTTTTTAAATTGTTAGTTGAGAAATTTAAAACTAGCATATTTTGGCTATCACAAGACTTTCTCTTCTATGCAAATTGATTCAATTGAATATACTATAGTACAAGAAATTACAAAATTTTCCTTTTCCATAAATCATTTATTTTAGAGTTTCTCCCATTTTTTTATGTAAATAACTAATATTTTCTCTAGTCTAGATGACTCAAAATTACATTTATTCGTGAAAAAAACCCCTGCTTTACAGCTTCCTTTTAAAGAGCTATTACACGTGGTATTAAAAGTGCCTCTAATTTTAAGTGATTCAGCTTTAATTGATTATAGCTTTAAAAGAATTTCTTAAAAAGCAAACAATTTTTTACTGTCGAAATCGTCTGTTGCAGTTCATAAGAATGTCATAATAAGATGCCGCTTGGTACAGCCAATCAAATGCTTGGGAAACTCACGAAGGAAAAGCATTCTCACGAACAAACAATGAAAAACTTTTAAAACTGACAAATTGCAGTCGCGTTTTGTTTCTTGAAATTTTACCGTGTTTTACATTTAACTACATTTTCATAATGTTTAAAAAGTGCTGAAATAAGCTCGCTAAATTGCATCAATTGATTGATGTCCGGATTAGTAATTTCTCCAAGCTTAGGGTAATAGAACCCTTTGTTGAGGGATCAAAGTCAAAACTGAATTTGCGGCTATTTGGGATGTGTTGAATCTATTTCAAATTTTGACAGTTTGGAATTTTAAGTATTATACTGTAAATATATTATGTTTGCCCCCAAAGCGTTACTTTGTAGTCCTCTTCCTATAAGGAAGATTTCGTATGAAATATTACCTATTGCTGTGACTCCTAAGTCAAAATTTCTGAAACGTTTATGCAGATCTACAACGATCATTACTCCTAGAACCAAAAAATATCATTAGTAAAAAAGTTTATCTATCTATCTATCTATGTATATATACATATATCACTTTATTATGGACACGATAATCTCTATAATACAGCTCAATTCTCCTCCAAACTGATACATAAAATCAAGGGGCATTAAATCCCGGTCAAGTTCGTTATTGGACAAAATCGGACCAAGAGGGTGGAAATATGGAGGGCTTTTGTGAAAACAGAAAAAAACACATAACTTCTTAATTAAAATAAATATCGAATCAATTTAAAGTTATATTACTTCTAAAACATGTGCCAAAAGTTTATGCATGACAGATATTTGATAAAATTAAAAATGGGCTCAAGGGCCGAAAAAGTAGAGTTTTGGAGAGAAAAAAATTCGCAAATTCTTCAAGTCTTAAGATATCACATCTAATTAATGTTTTTGCAAATGTTCTTAATATTATCTGAAACTTTTGACCAAATGTTGCAGAATAACTCTGACTGCAAAAAAAGATTAAGAGCGAAAACAAAAAGGGGGGTGAAAAAAGAAAAAAGTCCATAACTTCGTCAATTCTTAATATATCAATTTCGAATAAATTTAATTTACATCTTCTCAATAATATCTACAACTTTTATATTGACGAATTTTTTATAGGATTAATCCTTCTAGCAAAAATAAATTAAACAAAAATTGGAGTTAAAGAAAATATCGCAAATCTCAATGCTTAGATTCTGATTAATTTTGAAATTCATTTTTGATTTTAAGCGAATCCAAATGATAGGTTCTCTTATTTGAGAACTATATATAATGCGACGTATTGGCCAGTTTTTTGATGAAGGCAGAATATATTTCAAAAAAGCTGTTAAAATGTGCATTTTGGACAGAATTTCGAGAAGCGATCGTGATTGAAAATTGAGGAAGTATTCTAATAAAAAATTCTTTATTTTCAGACTCATTCTTCAATCCATTTTTATTCTCAAACGCATCCAGTTGACATATTCTCTTATTTAGGAGCTATATAATGCACCGTATAAGTCAATTTTTTCATGAAGTCACAATATGTTTTTAAAAAATTCCGTAAAATTGGTCGTTTTGATCTGAATTTCACGTAAGATGATTCTGATAAAACCAGGTGAAAAAGATAAAAGAATATTAAAAAGTCTTTAAAAGCGGCCAACTATAATTATTAAACTGTGTTCATATCTAATTATATTTTATTTTTTATTGTTGAAATGAGTACTGAGCTTCGAAATCTATCTCCGTCTGTAGGTCAATTCGTCAGGGATTTCTATTCATATATCATTAATGAAAGAAAATTGCATTTAATTTAATTATATATATATACAGTTGGCAAAAAAAGTATTTGTACACTTCATTTTTTTAAATTATAATGAAATTAAACAAAAGATTTAAGCAAAAAATACTGTAATACATTAATTTAACGCATTATAATATTATAGAAGCAAAAACAAAATTAAACGAATCGATTTTTTACATTATAATAAACAAATATACAAAAATATAATGCAAAAAAAGTATTTGTACACTATATTAACGTAATATAATTAATGAAAATTTAGTAAAATGATACAAATTAATATTTTGTGCGAATTCATTTAGCGTTTATGACTACTTCTAGATGTTGTGACATGGATTCCATCAACTTTTTTGTATCGGTCTGGTTAATGTTATTCCATGACACAATAAGAGCTTCTTTAAAACTGTTTTTTACCAATACATATTTTTTTTTCGGATTTTTGCATCCAATAGCATCTGCAAATTTTCTATTGGATTCAAGTCTAGAGATTTTAGAAGAATTACCAGTCGTCTTGGAGTATTGTCGTAAGCATGTGCTGATGATTACAGCAGTATGCTTTGGTCTTTATCCTGCAGAAAGTGAAAAGCTTCCTCTATGCATAATTTCTTGGCACAGTTTAATAAATTATGGCGCGACACATCAATGTATGTTAAACCTGTCTTTCCATTGTCAATAAATTTTAAATGTCCTGCTCCATTAGAAGCTATGCACCCCAAAATTATAATATTCCCCCCAATTTGCTTGATAGTTTGAAGTATACATTGTGGATCTAGAACAGTTTTATTTTTACGCCAATTTTTTCGAATGCTTGATGGTAAGAAAATTTCGAATTTTCCCTCATCAGAAAAAATTACTGTTTTTCAAAAATCCAATGATTTACTTCTGTATGCGAAAGCGAATAGTATGCGTTTTCGCCTATTTGTTTCGCTGATGAATGGATTTTTCCTTGAGGTTCTTCCTTTTAAATCCGCATTGAGAAGAATATTTTTTATTGTTTGAGGTATTACTCTGATGCGAGAAGATGTCGGAAGGTCTCCAGCAAATTTTTGAACCGAACGCATAGGATTTTTTAAAGCTTTTTTAACAACACTCCTTTTTTCCCTCATTGTTAGTTTGCTAAGAAGTCCTGGTTTTCATTGAATTTCGATGATTTTAATTTATTCATAGTTTCTCACTATACATCCAATAGTTGTAAATAGTAATTTAATAGCTTTTACAAATTCTTGTTGCGAATTTAAATTTTTATTATGCTCAATCATAGGATTTCATATATCTAGAGGTGCCTCTCTAGTATTAGGTTCTATACTCAATTATTTCAAGAGCAAATTAGATTAAATGTCAGAAAAATATAATATGAACTCAAAAATTATTATCAGCTTCTGTAAAAGTAGTCCTTTGAACCATAAACACTATAAAACACAGCAGATATCAGGATGGAGAAATGTACAAATACTTTTTTTGCAAGAAATTTTTAAACTTTTCCTATTAAAAAATTATTTTACATCTTTATCGAAATTTTCTGTTGTGTAATTTAAAACGCACGATAAACAGACTGTATTAAAACCATTTTTGACAAAATATCTGTTTTTATTTAGTTAAAAATTAAAAATTTTAGAGTGTACAAATACTTTTTTTGCCAACTGTATATATAAAGTTATTTAAAAGTTGGAGGTAAGTTAGAATACCTAAAAAGATGATATATTCGAACGAAGGACATAACGAGATTTAATATAATAGCATGCCATCGTATACTTTTCTTGATAAACGAAAATTAAAAGCGTTTAGAAAAAAAAAAAAAAATTCTGTGAAAGGTTTAGTCGAATACTTTTATCTTATTGAATTCAAAATCGCATGAAACATATTCAGTAGAAATCCGTTAACTAAGCTTTTATTGTAAAATAGATTGTGAATCTGCTGATATGATATTAGCTGCAGGATAATGATCCTGATAATACACATAGCTACATATGAATCATATTTATTGACAAGGAGAACCCAATGAAGCCACATATTGGAATAGACTGACTATATATGCATTAAATGGAGAGTAGTACAGTCCGTGATAATGAAAGTTGCATTAATACGAATAGAAATATATTTAAAGCTCATTTATAATATTTTGTACTACATAAACTAATGGAAAAACGATAATAACAAGAATAAATGCGTGCACGTTTATATTGTGACATTTAAATAAATAAATAAATATTCAAAATTAATATAATTAACGTTAAAAGGATTAGGATAATTATAAAGCTTTTAAAATAAAAACGCCTTACTATAACTAATAAGTAAAAAATGTACTAAAACCAAAATAGTATACTAATCTGTTATTACTTACCCATCATACGTAGTATAATGGGGTAAGTCTTGCAATCGTTTTGAAAATCGAAAAAAATTCGAAAAATTCGTTCTGATGAAAAGTATATAAAAATTTTCGAATTTTTTTGTTTTAAGGAATGGACGTAAAAGGCAATAAAATAATACACGTTTTGCATATAAAACGAAGTCGATCGGATTATTAGTTGCCGAGATATTTGTAATCCTGTTTTCCACATTCTTCGATTTTTCATGACCCTGTATTTCATTCAAATTTCAATTCAGAGGTATATTTTAATTGGAAATGAGACGCTTAATCCGACACAGTTAATTGTTAGTTAATAGAATTATTATTTTTGGAGTTATAAGGATGTTTCTTTTACGCAGTTCGGTACTACTTGAGTAGTTTGGCGTTTTATATAATTTGTCGAAATTGGTACATCAGCAGTTCTTTAATAAAGCATTACTATGTATATTAACAATATTTAAATTTTGTTTATGAATTGCAATGCATTGTATAAATAGTTTTCGCATGTTTTATTTTCATATACATATCCATGATGGGTAAGTATTACGGTGGCCCCCAACGACTAGTTTTTAATATGCTTTAATAGTTTAAAGTATATTTTAATGTAAAGATAAAAGCGTAATGTAACTACAAAGGAAATGTAATGCATACAGTAAAGTAAAGTAATAAGTAATAAAGTAAATAATTTAAACAATAATTAGTAAAGTAAATAATAATAAGCAATAATTAGTTAAGTAAGTAATAATAAGTAATAATAAAGTCTGAAAAAGTAAACCAAGTATGATAATAAATATTTATAAAATAATTATAAGTATAAACTATTATCTTTCAGAATAATACGAATATTTATATATAAACTAAAGCAATTTTTGTAAAGTATATATAGCATAAGTTTTTTTTTTTAATTTTAGTAATAAATTTTAAAAGATTTTTTATCTGTTGTGCATATAAATTGGTAATCAAGTATTTTAATTTAAAATAATTATAACATCTTTTAGTGACAATAGATTAACGTACTTTAAAGAAACAGGAAACCGCCATCTCTGTGAATAGCAGACCTAAAACAAGTGTGACAACATTGTTAGAACATAGCATGCTGTATATTGTGGAAAAAACAATAATATTTTAATTTATTAATTTTTAGAGATTGCAGTTGAAAATAATAAGTGCATATTCATTGTACTATAATGTCCTCGAAAAAAAAAAGTAAGCAGTCCCTACATCGTAAAAAAATATCTGTAAAGTTGTAATAGCCCCGGCTAGACCGCCACATGTACACGAAGACAAACTGAGAAATTATCGCTAAAACATTTTTATTTCACCTTAATTGGTCTGGGGGAGTGGAGCTAGATTCAAAATTTTAGAATGACTTTATACTGAGAACATATAATTAGTATAAAAAAGAACTATTCTACTTACAATCTCCTTCAAGTACTCCTACGGCTATCTCTTTTGCCTTCTGCAAAGCGTGAGGAATTCTGTTAGCTATCTCCAGAATGACAGCCGATTGGCTGTCAGAATCTATTTATTTAACACAAAAAATCAAAAATTACTTCTAAAATGTCTTACCACGGCTCTTTTTACTGTTCCTCTGAACATCACATCCACGTCAACAAGTAATAGAATCCTTAACTACAGCCAAAGTGTCTCCAAAAATTCAGCACTAAGCACAAACTGATTTAAAACATCCAAGGGCTGAGCGACCATCATCTCTCTCTTGCACACGCATTCGCCGCTTTTATACTTTGCATACCGAAGAGACTGAATTTTGCATAAAACTCGCCAACCACAGTTAACTGTAAGCCCGGAGCGATATTTTTAGCATAATTACTATAATATATATACATATATAATAATATATAAATATTTTAGCATAATAGTTTAAATAATGCGAAATTTAAAAGAAAATTTCTACGAAGAAAAAATTAGGCAATGTAGCTTAAAAGTAACTTTAACGGTAATGGATTACCTTAAAGTTTATTACATTACCGAGGCAATATGTTCAATATTGAAGTGAAGTAGTTGGAACTAAGAACATCAGGTTTTTCTCCAAGATACGGAGATTAATTTGATAGATCACTTAATGTTTCTGAACAAGGCTGGTCAGCACTTATGAAGAACATTTCTAAAGTTCTGAAATAATTTATTAGAAAAAATCAAACTTTTTTTTCTCAAAATGTACAAAATTTATGTTACATATGAGTTATGAATAATAAGTGTTTAATGATATGCTACTTTAATTCAAGAAAATTTTGTTATGGAATTTAAAAATTAACATATATTGACGTTTCGAAGTTTTGTTGCAAAATCAATGTTGAAATTTTACGGAAAAAAGGAAGAAGAAGAAGAAAGAAAAAGAAAACACGAAATTGCAAAATAAAGTTTTATTTCGTTGAAGTGAAACTTTAATTAGGACTATGGACCATGAACCTTTAAGACTTGTCAGCAGGTATTAAACCAAATTTCTTAAGTGAACTATCTAAATCCCAAAATATTACGATACAAATAAAAAGGGGTACATAAGACAAGTTGATATTATTAGAAAACTATCAAAACTAATAAATAAATTAGTTTTGTTTTATATAAAAACATTGCTGCATTTTCTGCAGATTTAGTGAATTCTCACTGAGGCAAAAAAAAAAAAAAAAAGAATGAGATATTTAAATACTTTCATATCCATTTGTTCATAAATTTATCTTGTTTGTTTATTTCCCTCAAATACCCATGTAACATTTATACTTTTTATCCATACTACATTTACTACCTATACTACCCATAGTGTATATGTACTTATTTAATTTATATATTTTTCACGTTAATAAATATAATAATTTCACGTTTGGAGTTTTTTTAGACACCTTGATAGCAAAAGTTTCCCTTATAACGTTGTTTAATTGATTTATAATTTATCTGCTTGGTTTAAATTTGGTAAAGTTATTTAGACCTTTTTAAACAGACCTGGTACCAAATATTATAAAAAACAAAGGTATGTAGAAAATAGAACCATTTGATCATGTTGCTCAAATTTTATGGTGAAACTGGACCCATGAAAAAAAAAAGTAAATATATGTATTTTTTATTTTTTGACATTAAAATGTAACTTTAAAAATAATTGCTTGTCAGAGTAGACTTAACTGATCACATTTACAAAGTTACAACATCAGTTCAAGTGAACATCTGCTTTTGGAAGCTACATTGACAGAAAAATTGACAGAGATGTTGTAAAAACATGGCTTAGCTACCCCATGTACCTTATATATTGCTATTATCAGGATAATTTACTATATGGAGATAGTGATTATGATTTTAACACGACCCATGAAGTTTTTTATTAAAGTAATAGTAAAGATATTACTGTAAAAACGTCGAATTCTTTATTTGTAAGCGCATAAAATAAAGATACATGAATCCAAATCAAAATTCCTTTTACTTTGGAACAATATATATTCTTTCAAAATATAAATTACACAGAAAATACCTTATTTTTGAATCTTTTATTTTAGAAAAAATCCCTGCTTCGATTCAATAAAACTTATTCTTTTTTTCGTAAACAAAAATTCACGTATGAATCTTTTATAGCTACAATTCACAGAAAACGAACTAGTTTTCTTTGATTGCTTGTTTTATTTGAAATAGACCAGCTAAATAAATGCTTTTAAAGTAATTTTTAACAAAAAGATGTTAGAAGAAAAAACATTTTCTTTATTTTTCGGGCTACTTTGGAAAGAAAATAATTTAAAATAATAAGTTTTGAAATGGAGTAAATTTTTGTTTAAATTGCATTTTCCTTAAAAAAAAAAAAAAAAAAAAAAAAAAAAAAAAAAAGACCTAAGATTTGTTTAATATTCAAAAAGAAATATTTTAAAATTCTTTTCAAAATAATTTAATTAAATTTTTAATGGTTAAAAGAAATGTTTTTCACGTAAAAGAAATTTAAAATAGCTAGTATTGGGATTGTCACCATATCTATTTCTGCCGTTTAATATTTATTAGAATAAAATAAAGACAATCTCGTACGGGTTTACAAGCATAAAAATGAGTTTATATTTAAAAAGTAATAATTTAAATAAATAATTTGTAATAATTTAAATTTTTGATACGTTCACACAAAATAGAATATGGAAAAAAAATTTCCTCTTTATTACTTATTACTTGCTAACTTGAAATTGCTTGCTTGCTTTTGGAAGATGAATTGACAGAATCTACAGCGTGTCATTGTAAAAACATTACTACACATGATTGCACGTCATGTGTAGTCATGTTTTTAGCAATATATAAGGTACATCGGCCTAGTTACCCGATGTACCTTATATATTGCTAAAGATTGGTTGAGTAATTTACTATATGGAAATAGGGATTCTGATTTGAAAACGACCCGTGATTTTTTTTTAAATAATAGTAACAATACTTCTGTAAAAACATCTAATTCTTTATTTGAAAGCGTATAAAATAAAGATATATGAGTCCAGATAAAAAATTATTTTGTTTTGAAAACAGAATAATACACATACTTTTAAAATATAAATTACATATAAAATGCCTTATTTTTGAATTCTTTAGTTTAGAAAAGATGCCTGCTTCGATTCAATAAAACTTATTCTTTTTATAAATAAAAGTTCACGTATGAATCTTTTATAGCTACAATTCATGGAAAACAAACAAGTTTTCTCTGATTGCTTGTTTTATTTGAAATAAACCAGCTAAAGAAACGGTATTAAAGTAATTTTTAACAGAAAGATGTCTGAAGAAAAACACTTTATTTATTTTTAGACTGTTTTGAAACAAAAATAATTTAAAATAATAGGTTTTGAAATGGAGTGAATTTTTGTTTCAGTTGCATTTTCCTTAAAATAAGTAAATAAAACTAAGATTTATTCAATACTCAAAAAGACATATTTAAACTCTTCAGCATGGTTTAATTAAATTTTTAATGATTAAAAGAAATGTTTTTCACTTAAAATAAATTTAAATCAGCTAGTGCCGAATTACTGTCGTAAAACACTAATTTCAATAAAATAAAGCAAATCTCGTGCGAGTTTACAAGCATAAAAATGAATTAATTTTTTAAAAAAAATTGTAACAATTTAAATTTTAGATATGCTCACACAAAATATAATATGGAAAAACTTTTTTTTTAAAGCTTCTTACTTACTACTTGTTTACTTGAAATCTCTGAAAAAATTCTTTCAAGCAAAACAGAACAAAACAGAAAGACATTTGCCAAAGAAGAATATTTTAAATGGATTATTCGAAAAAAAAGCTTCTGATTCACCTTGCAGTTTTTCACAAGCATTATTATACCTAATATTAGGTTTCTATGTAATAAATAAGTAAAGATAAAACATGCAGAGTTCTCTCTCTCTCTCTCTCTCCTTTCTTCCTTTTTTTTCACAATACAGCTTCATATAACACTACTATTAGACTTTTAAAAATTCAACTGCTTTAGTTTTTCTAGGCTTATGGTTGTAATATTGCTAACGATAATCTCAAATTGAAAATAGCTATTCTCTGACGCATATCTGAATAATTTTTATTCAAAAACGCGTGAAATTGGTAGGTGCATTTAGAAATTTTCTAATAGAATACAGTTATTATTATTTTTTTAAGACAGAAAATCGTTCAAAAAATTCAATCAAAATTTCCATTTTTAACATAATTCTCGATGCGGCAGAACGAGAATGGGGGAAAAATCTATCATGTGAGGCAGGAATTGCTTGTAACTACACAAGCAATTTTTTTTATTTAAAAAAAAAGGAAGAAAAGCTATTTGATTTCAGATTGCCTCAATATACATACATGGCTGGCAATTTTATGTTCTTATGTTCAAATATGAGTCCGAAAATGTGTCAGAATGTCTCTCATTGAAAACGAATTGTGAGAACTACCTTAATTTCTTATTCAAATATTGCAGAATTTGTTTGTTAATATGTAAAAAAGACAAAAAAAAAAAAAAAAAACTGTTTAAAATAAGAATTACAGTTTTTTCTTTAAGCCTTAGATTGAGCCTCATTTTAATTATACTTTATTGCTTATTTAATTATCGCTTGCATATGACTACGTAAATGTAATATTCATTATTAATATATATATACATATTATTTTCAAATTTCAATCAATTAATTTTTATCTGAAACTTCGACGACATAAGCTAAGCATACGGATGCTTTGATGTATTATAACTCATAAAACACTAGTCAACACAGAAAAAAAATAACTTGTTTTTTAATATCGCAAATAATTTTATGTGATTCATGTTATGTGTGCTAGAAGTAGTGTAGAAAGTCAAATAAAACATTTCTATCACGTCACAATTTTATGATATATCAATGTTTATTGTTTTACGTTTTTTACAAGTTTTAATCTTACATAAATTTATTTCGAATAAAAAAAAAGTTTCCCTTTTCATTTTTTTGATTGTCGATGGTGCTTTGCGGTTGAGTTTTCCCTAATTACTAACCAGCAGTAGTCTGCCAACATCGCAGAGTTCCATTTACTTTGATATTGTTTTTCAATAACTGCTATATCTTGGTGAAATCGTTCTCCGTGTTCATCACTCACAGCTTCCAAATTTTCGGGGGGAAAAAAATCTAAATGCGAATCCAAAAAATGTATTTTCAAAGACATGTTGCAATTCATTTTATGAAGGGCTTGTAACATTTTCTCAACAAGGTTAATGTATTGCGAGATTTATGATTCCCTAAAAAGTTTTCAGTGACTGCAAGGAACGATGTCCAGGCTTCCTTTTCTACATCATTTAAGCATGAAGTGAATGTTGGATCTTTTATAAAAGTTCTTTTACAAAAGATCCAACATTCACTTCATCTTTAAATATTACATTCTACTGGTTATTAACTCTATACTAATTTTAATGACACTTAAAAATCAATTACAAATTTTAATCCCTCCCCCCTCCCTGCCTGGAGCGTCGAAAGTACCCGCATGAACATTCGGGTTGGCCGTTTTTGTTAAAGTTATACCTGTACGATGTACGGGTTGGGTTTTTCATATGAAATCATTACTTATATTTTAAGATTTATTTATTTTCTGGTTCTAAGTCAAGTGGATAAAGAAGACAGACTGAAAGAAATAAAATTGTTGCAAATAAAGTAATTATTGATGCCCGCATAATTATCCTCATCCGAGAGATCACTAAATCAAGAGAGTGACTCATTTATCATTGAAATATTTCTTCTTGTGTAAGAATTCTTTTCCGTTTAGACACCTGAAAAACTATTTTATTTTGCTTTATTGAAAGTTAACAAAGTATGAAATAAAAATAATAAAATTTATTAAAAACTTTTATTAATTAAAAAATGTAAAAATTAATAGAAAAAAATTAAAAAAAAGAAAAAAAAAGGATTTATTCATGACAACACCCAAGAAAATAATATGGCATTAATTATATAACAACTTACTTTGTTTTTATTCTGGCTATCATCAACATTATTGAAACAGAAAAGAAAATGAACATTGAAAAACACTTAACTTTACTATATCACTGAACGCCCAATCGCACTATTTTACAGATAACGAAATCTTGAGTCCTACGAGTAATATAAATAGTGTATAATTAATGTTTTTATTGTATTATACTTATTTTGACATTAAAGCAAAAATATGTATCCAAGCAATTAGAAATATACTCAAAATTACCTTTTTACGATAGATAAAATGATGAGCTATATCCGTTGTACTTGCAAACAAAGCTAGTGATGCCGTCTGAAAAAAAAAAAAAAAAAAAAAAAAAAAAAAAAAAAAAAAACATGTACTACAACCGTCATCTGTTGGAAAAGAAGATACTTTAATCTTTCTCCAAATAATAACAATCGTTTGATTCGAGTTTCTATTACAGACGACTGTTCCAGAAGGAAAAATTTAAAGAAATGTATAACCCGAAGGATCGTGCGGGCTGGTTGTTAAAGAGTTAGACAGATCATTTATAAGGAAAGGCGAGATTTGGTTTATCTGAGGCCAAATGGCAGAAATAGCGGCCTTTGATTCTGTATGTGGCCGGATTTAAACATTAGTTAATATAACAGAATGTTGCAAACTTGTCTCTAAACGAATTACTATTAACGATGCTGCTAACAAAAGCAGTTTGAGAAAAAATTGGATACAGTTGAGCAAAAATTCTGGCAGCCGAATTTTAAATATGGAAAGGTACTTAAAATTACGGATCTCAGACATCCTTAATATGCTAATGTCCGTAGAACTGTTTATATTATAATTTATACATAAAGTTTGACATGTATTCATTAATGCTGATATTTTAAATTGGATCGAAAAAGCATTTAAAGCATGTTTTTGATACCATTGTTGTTCTTACATTTAATAAGGAATCATTAATTTTGTCATTGTTGGTTCTTGGATCTATTTATTTAATAACACCCAATTATTTAAACTTGGGAAAACCCAGGAAATATATCTATATATTTATATAGATATATTTGAGGTACAAGAAAAGAAAGATAGTACGAGCTGTAGGACAATGGGGCATAATCAAAACTTCGTTTCTTTCCAAATAGCATAATAAATATTCTTTCAAAACTTGCATTATACATATGATACTTTTTTATATATAGAACTACGTACATTTATATTTAGAAAAATTCCTCTTCCAAATCAATAAAACCATTCTTTTGATAAATAAAAGAGCGAGAATGAACTTTTTTATTGCTTTCCGAAAAACAAATGCTTCGTTTATTTTTGTGGTTGATTGTTTTGTTTGAAATAAACCTACTAAACAAATGTTTTAAAAGTAAATTTCAGAGAAATAAAAACCTATTTTTCTATTCTTTCAAATATAAAATAAAGTTTATTAGAATATAATACTGTAACCGGAAGTGAATTATTATTCTGTTTTGAATTTTCTTAGGAAACGAAAAATTTTCACGTTTATCAAACATAAATATTTTTTTTTATTTACGTTGTTTTTTGCACTCATTAATTATGCTAATAAAAAGTAATATTTATACGTAATACTAATTTTAAATAATAACAAGCAAATTAAATTTATATGGGGTCAATTGAGACAATTATATACATAAAGTAATGCAGAATAATCACCAGCAAAACTCATGTGAGAGTGCTGATAATAAAGTGAAATAAAAAACAAAAATGTGTATCACTTTAGACAGAATGAGAGAATTTCCGCTGTTTCTACTTTAGGGTTGGTATCCTGGAAGGCGCATATTACATTTTTTTATCAGTTTAAAGGTGAAAATGTATTTGTTTATATATATCTGTAAGTATTCTTCATTATTATCAGAAAAAATCAAGGAGATAGAACTTTGGTGTCAGTCAATAACAGTTAAGTTATTATCACACTAACGAAATATAATTAATTTTTATTCAACTCACTTTAAAAGATCTAAAGAACTACGTTCATAATTTCTCACACTTTTTGTGATAAAAAGGCCAATGGGAAAAAATTATGGCCATTATGGCCAATGGGAAAAAATTGTTTCAAGGGCATTTTAATGATGCTACACTCTTTCGAGCATAATGAAATCTATATGCATCTATGCAGTATGCACTAAAATATACATTCTGTACAATCTGTGGTGCAAAGAATATTTGTTTTGCTTTTACAGAGATACATAAAAGTTTTCCATTACATAATAGCATAGGGAGAAATTCTGTTTGGAGTGAGTTTCAATTATATTAAACTATTTCAAATTTTATGCAATTCATATACGTTGCTGGGGATTACTACAAGTTACTTCCCATATAATAGAAAGCCGATAGTATTTACAAGGACACACAAAAGATTTCGTGCATTTTAATATATCCGAAATACTGTATACTATTACACCAAGATCAGAATATTTTTAAAACTTCCTTATAGTACGACCGTAACTCATTTTCTACGTTTGAGGTGCACATTTCTGACTTGTCTCTAAGTGATTTGTTTTCATATTAGCTCTTACTAAGCCTTATATAAAGTCATTACTATTTGTAGAACAGAAATTTTAATTTTACCCCGGAACATTTGTTCAATATTAGAGTTTAATGTATCTAAATATCAGAAATTAAATCGGCATTAATTATACTCAGGAGACTTTAGTTCGTTTTCAAAGAATTTTGTTTAAAAATTTAAGGCAGCGTTATTCCAAAACTTGAGATATTTTGGACAGATTTTAGTTTAAAAATATAAATTTAAAATAGATTGGTATGTTTGTAGTATGCCCGTTATATGCAGCTGAAATGCAGTTTGTGCTCATCTCTAGGTTTCATTTGGATTGGCATTCATTGAAGAATATAGTTTTACAAATTCGAAGTTGAATGCTATCGAAGAATGCCAGCCCTTACAACATTAGGTTCATATGTAGCGAATTTCGTTAAAAAGTATACAATAATTCAACATTGATTTTTGGTATAGTGAAAGTTATTAGCACGATTCGGACAACGGCAAGCTGGCCAGCTAGTGGTAGAATAATATGTGTATGAACTAGGCTTTAGTCAGACTTAAACTAATAGACTATTAAAACTATAACTAGTTGACTTTAGTTAATTTTTAATGCTTATTTTTCCAACATTATACTAATGGGAAATTATATTCCATGTTATGTCGCTTGTCTTGGAACAAATTTTTTGCGTAAGTTCGACGTATTAACGTACTTTTTCTTTATCTCTATTTAATGATTTTAAATCTACCATGAACACTTTTAATTATTTTTCAGTAATATGTGGTTTATAAGCCTCAAGTTAAACACTTTTTGAACACGAACATTTATTTGATATATCTTTATGCACATAATTTCTTGTTTCTACTTACTACATATAATTTAAAGAATCTAAGATGTAAAAAAACAAAAAAAATCTACTCGTGTATAATTTTGGTACCATTTCTTTTATTTTTACTGTGAGTAGTAGGCCATATGCCACAACAAGGCCAAAAATAATGACAATTTATTTAGGAACACCCGAAGACCGGCTATTGTTACTCGAGTTAGTCTCGAAATTTAGACCATTTATCTGATTACATCTTCACCTTACTAGGCACCTCCAGAGGTGTAACTCATAGAGAAATTTGATGACTTTGCACACAAGAACATGGCGATTACGTGCACAAGGCGAATATATTTAATCATAGACGTGGTTAAATAGATATGCTCGTAGGGTGTGCATTAAAACAAGATAGATCTGAAATATGATTTTTTTTAAATTTGAAAATCAAGTTATAATTAGCATGAAATGAACTTTTTATTCTTAAAAAATATCATGTGATTGTGTCAAAAGGGACGTAATATCCACCGATTCTTAAAATTTTCTTTACTTATTCCTTCATTTGGTAATTTTAAATATAATAGCCATAATTGATTACTTTAAATTTATTATTTACTTTGATTACATGCCACTCGTTATTTTATTTTTTTTTAAATATTATTATGATTTATTGGAAATATAAACTTTTATTGTAAACTTGAATAAAATTTATTCTTTTAATCGGTTTTATTTTGTAAATTTATTGCAGTTTTATCTAAAAGTTCCTTATTAGAATTCCTATTGCATCGAGTTTTGATGAAAGATTCCTTGTTTTTCTTTTTCTTTCCTTATGTTATTCGCTGTAAAAGAAAATAAATTAAAATTTTACAGCAAAAACTGCTGGCAGCTATACTGCCAGCAGCTTTTGCCGTAGAAATTGCAGTAAAAATACATGCACATTTTTATTACATTTAATTTTATCGCAATTTTTGTGTCAATAACTGCTGGTAACATTACTTCCAACAGTTTTTGCCTTAAATTATTATTATTAATATATATATATACATATTACGGTGTTTTAGATAAAAAGGTAAATAAGTAGTACTATAAGTATTGTTTACAATAGATGTTAATACATTAGTAATTAATAAGAAACATTAGTAAATAATGATACATTTAGCATTGCATTAGTAAAAAAAGGAATATGAAGACAATATTGATTCACTAACTATATCTTGGCTAATTATGGCAATATTGCGGGATACATACATTTTGTCAATTTGGTACTATTATTGGAAGAAATATTTTACTATTTCAATGCCTATATTTCCAATGTATAGACAATGTTAAGGGAATATTGATGTTTAGTAGGAATAATATCCGATTAATACAGCATTAATGCAACATTAGAAACTAATTGAATCAGCACAAGTTTGGTTTGCTACATTTGTATTAAGATTAATAATAATAATAATAGTTAATTTTTTTCCTGATTATACTACTTTAGAATTTTTTTTACTAAGTACTTTTATTAAATAAGTACTAAACGTGTAAAAACATTTCAAGTTTTTTATATGAAAACTGCAGAGAATATAAGATTTTTTTTTCAAATACTACTAATAATAAAAGTAATGTGATTTTAAACCCCTTTCCCGTTAAAACGAAAACAAAAGCATTGTGCTCAATCTATTTAATGATTTCTACTATTATCTATTCCAAAAATCCATTTCTGAGAAGATCTTCAATTTTTTTCTTTGAATCTTTTTCACAGCTGATCTACTTGTGTTTGAAAAAAAAATTATATATATCAGAAAGATTAATCTTTGTAAAAGATAAAGAATCGTTGAAATAGATTTTATTTATCAAATTAACTGTTTTAAGACAGGAAAAGAAACTGTTCACTGTTGTATTATATCACTATTTTTTTTTTTTTATAAAGAGTATATTAATCCCAAAGTTTTTCAACAGTATTTTTTTAACAAGGGATTTATTCCATGTAATTAAAATTTAATTGAAAAATTAAAATCGATGAATAGGTTTCATAATATTACTGACATTCTCATTAATTATATACAGGGTACCTCTTCCAGATCTCCCAAACTTTGCCAAGTCAGATTTTTCGCTTGGAGTTACTTTGTGGAGTACGATGGAGTTCGCGTTTACATATAGTTACAATTTGGTCCAGCATCGAGAACACATTCCTTCGCGTTCCTTGCTCCATTACAAGTACTCGCCATACAAAAATCTAAACTGGGTACCTCACTGCGCAACACAAACAGGCAAAGTTAGAACAAACTTCAAAAACCTGGCCTATATGGCGGCAAAGGACTGGGGACTAAAACCTAACATTATCAAGATATGGTACACAACAGTAGTGGAAAAAACGCTAACTTATGCGGCCCCAATATGGGGGCACGAGCTCAATAAAAGGAGCAAAGAGATACTCTCAAGTTGTCAAAGGCATTTTGCACTGGCCATAGTCAGGGCTTATAGAACGGCCCCCACCTCGGCACTTCTGGTACTCTCAGGCCTGATTCCAATCCACCTCAAAGTCAATTACGAGGCAGCCTATGGAACAATCGCAAGACTTAGAAAAAACACAAAAATACACAACAAGGTCCTGCACCAACTTGAATATGAAAAGAAAATCAATATATGGGCAAATCACCCAGCCGAAATAATTGAACCAAGGATTGGATATAACATGCACGAAGTAGTCACCTACACGGACGGATCCAAATTGGAATCAGGCGCTACAGGTTCGGCCTTTGTAGCATACAAAAATAACCAAAAAATAATGACATGGTCAGTGCCCCTAAGAGAATGCAACAGCGTTTTCCAGGCCGAACTACTGGCAATACAAAAAGCAGCGGAATGGGGCAACACAACAGAGCAGCCATACAGCATACGCTCGGATTGCAGATCAGCCATAGAATCACTAAAAAAGCCATTTAATGTCAATGAAACAGTAAATAAAATACAAAACTTAATTAAAGAATCCAACAATAAGTTTAAAATCAGCTGGGTCAAGGCGCACGTGGGCATCCAAGGAAACGAGGATGCAGACGAGTTAGCCAAAACCGCAGCGGAAAACACAAATAACAAAAACAAATACTATATGAAAAAGCCAATCTCAAAACTGAAACGGACTCTCAAAGAGCTAACAATGAAACAATGGTAGTTCGAGTGGGATTACGGGGATACAGGCAGGGAAACACATCAGTATTTTCCAACAGTAGGTGAAAGCAGACTCATAAGTGACTTTTTACTCTCACAACTCTACACAGCACATGGAGCATTTCCAGCGTATCTCCACAGATTTAATAAAGCGGACACTCCGGACTGTGCATGCGGCACGGAGGGTACGCCTAAACATTATCTCCTCCACTGCCCACTCACCCAACAGTACCACCTGGTAAACATAACAGCAAATAATGATAAACTGTGGCACGCACAATTAGGTAAAAACAAACACGTACAAAATAAAGCAAAAACAGTAATCAGGTGGCTCCAAGAAAACTGCGACAGTATCACAACATTAAAGCAAACAAACACATAAAACAGAAAGCCCTCTCATTTTGATAACCCAGCACAAACATAATACTGTATGTTATGTGTTATATGTTGTATGTTAAAAAAAAAAAAAGGCCTAGAATTTTTTTTCTTTTGTCAAAAAAAAAAAACAAAAAAATTGTTTGTATATGTTTTATGTCCTTTAGCAGTGTGCGGTAGTCGCACAACATCAGCTGTAACCATGGCCCGCAATAGAAGCCCCGCAACATATGAATTGCATGCACAACGAATATCACCAACGGTTCAGCAAGTTGTGCAATATGACATAGTAAGAAGCTTCAAACGCTCCCGACACTGCTTGACTGTCCACTGTGTTGTGTTATAAAAGAAAAAAAATTATATATAAAAGGTCTAGGAATCCGCTAATGCAAAAAAAAAAAAAAAAAAAAAAAAAAAAAAAATTAAAAACTGCTTTTATTTTAAGTTTTTCATTTATTATTTTATTTATTTATTTTTTTATTCTTTATTTAACTATTTTTTTATTTTATTATTACTAATTTTTATTTATTTAATTATTTATTTTTGACAGCTCGCCTCTTTATTTGGTGCAGTAGGACTCTGTCCGCACAAAATATCGGACCCGCTCTAATGGAGCAACTCAGGGAGCCAGTTTTTCTCGGTGGGGTACGGTAGAAAGGTGGGTTCTTGTCTCTCTCTCTGCAACGCTCTCGTTTGCCTTGCTATTTGGCGCAAAAATTTTCCTCCATCAGCGGTACGACTTAGCTTTTCGACCATTTTCTGTTTTTTTTTTTTTTTTTTTTTTTTTTTATTATTATTATTATTATTATTATTATTATTTCCTCAAAATTTTCCCCAACATTCAGCTAAGTTCAGTACCATTGTTTAGGCTCAAAAACATCCAGTCCCATTTCGTCTGGTAAGATGAGTACAAGGTGTGCGGCAACAAATCACAAAGTTAACCCAATGTGCAATAAACCACAAAGATTACCAACAAAGCACTTAACCTAAACAGCCGACCCGGGTACTTGTCTTAGTGGTTCGCCACTTTGCCGGCAAAAATTACATTATGTACGCTAATGGCGCCTGGTGCATGTAAAATCCGTCGTGGGTGCAAAGTCCTCCAAGTTACCTGTGAATTATACCTCTGGAGGTGCCTTGCCAGGTGAAGGTCTCGTCATCTGATCAAGGCTCTAAATTACGAGACCATCTTGCGAAGCCAATTACAGTTCAAACAACAGGATGTACCATTAATTAACAGGCGAAACAAAGTATGTTCAACGACAAGCAAGTTCTGCAGAAATGGTGGCATGCGTAGCAAAGAAATCAGGTTTATTGCCGCTACGCCGCAATAAGGCGGTCGACCGCCCCGATACCAGGTATCTAACCCGTTAAGCTGAGATAACTCGGCAGGTAGGGGCCCGGCTATCGGTTAGAAAGAAAGAAAAAGTACTCGCCATACAACAAAATTGCAGAATTATGTAATTCTAGAATTGCAGCAGCGAAATGTCCTTAAGGCTGACGGTTACTCTCTTTCCGAAATCCCCTCCCTAATGTAAAGTCTATGGGTGTTAGATGCATTCATAAATTTTAATTATTTTCTCAGGAAATGAATATTTTTAACCTCTTCTGTCGATGATCTCTTCTTAAAGGATGTCACTTTTTTTCTTAGTTTTCAAAACATTTCTAGATTCTATGGTTAATTTTATATGACGTTTTAGAATTGTACTTCCAGTTCGTCAGTTTTTAACACATACAGTATTAAATTAAGAATTGGTTTTAAAAGTTTTTTCGAAATTAAGAAAAAAAGTGACATTTTTTAAGAAGAGAACGCCGAAAAAAGAAATTAAAAATATTAATTTTCTGAAAAGATATTTTGAATATAAGAATGCATATCAAATACTCATAGACTTAACATTACGGAGGGGAATTGGAATGTGAGTAAACAGCAGCCTTAATGATATTGTATGGATACAAGAATGTGCTTCTCTACACGTCGCACCATCTATTCGACAAGGGCTGCTACAGTACTTTCATAATAGAATCATCTCTCGTAACTTTGCAGTTTCGTAGCGGCCTCGATTCCCCCCATGTGATTCCAAAGGATTTCTGATTATGGGACTAGCTGAAATCCAAGGTGTGCACATCAAATCCAACTCATTCGTCAGAATTGACAGAGGCCATAAAATGTGACGTCGAATACATTTCTTTGGTATATTGAGCTCGGCACTATTGTCAACATTCTCACACTTGTAATGCGTTTTTGCATTCGAAAGTGGGCATGTTGAAAACTGCTAATTCAAATAAGTATTTTTTTTCCCTCTTTTCTCTCTTGCGTTGTCTTTGGTCTGGTTTGCAAGCGTTTTACATCGGCAGTTTCCATCGTTTGTTTATCATTCCAACGCCATTTATGGTTTTTCAATGCGATGATGAATTTACACATGATAAAAATGAATGTTGCCCTTTGAAGATTTCAACATTTTTTTTTCATTGTAATCGTAACTGTGAGAACTCTATTTTATTAAATCATCTCGATATCGAACACATACCTTCAAATAATATTTAAAAAATTTTTTCAATGTCTAAAATTTCTTTTCGAATTTTTGAGTGGTTAGGCCGATAGGGGCTCTTATATCGGGGAGGTTTTTATGACCATCTTGTACATATTTATTAATTAACTATACGTGTGAACCATGTTGGCTCGCTGAGCCTCTGACAAAACCTTTTATCTTCATATAAAAAAAATGCAATTAATTCATCAAAGACACAAATAAATCATTTTCTTAATATGCGAAATTCATTTAATTAGAAGATATTTTAGGTATACCTTCATTTTATGATGATTTTTGTAAGTGATCCACTCTTACTGTGGAGCTTTCTCAAGGTGTTATCCGAAAAACTTTTGCGATTTCAAATGTAAAATTTTCTACTACTGTTAAGTCTGCAACAATTAATTAGCACGTGAAGAGACTCTTCAAAATTTAGTCATACAGCAGCATTAGTTGTATTATAAATTTCACCTACCTCTTGAGTGAGTGATGACTTATAATTAGAAATCGTGACATTTATAACAATAAATAAGCAGTGTCTTATTTGATCTGAGATATAACTCCAATCAGTGAATCTTGTTGACAACTTTCGAATAAAGAAACAAGATTTTAGAATGCATATAGTTTCGGTCCGGCGAAAATTTCAATAGCATTTTCTCCGAAAATTTGTTTTTGGCGAAATTATAATTCAGGCCAGATAACGAATTTTCGATCGATTTCTAGTATACTACATTATAGTCTGCAATTTAAGAAAGGAAGAAAAAAAACTTTTCTCAAAGATTTTCGAAGGATTAACGGATTTAATAAATGTTATCAATAAATATTTTTTTGCTTATTCTCTAATAATAATCATATTTATTCAAAAAGCACCAGAATTAATTTAAAATAACGCAATTTTTTCAGAATCTTGTGTTATGTCACTTTTTTCTAAATAATAAAATAAATAAATGTGGTTTCAAAGCTATTAACCATTTAGACGAAATAAAAAACGTTGTTTTCTTTTCATTTGATGAGATTTTGAGATTATCCATCTCAAGGATCATTTTCCTCGAACAAGATGCGTTGCTATTTTTTTCTTTCGATTATTTCGCTAAACCTCTCTTTCACGGAGATAATGCGCAGTATTTTTTCTTTGTTAGATTTGAAAATAATACCAAATGAATTATGGGATATTATACAGGGTTACAAGAAATAAGTTGCCCATTTCAGGGAGTTTTGAAATGAGTTCTAAGGGTCCAAATGAGATAAAATTTGAACTACAGATAGTTAAAAAGATGCGCTATATATTGAAATTTGCTATATTTTTTAAAAAAATAAAAAAATTAAAAATACAAAAATCCGCTAATAGAGGGCGTTTTTTTAATCATAATAATTTCATTAGCTTTTTAAATAATATTAAAAAAGTAAAACTGGTCAGTAAAAATGCAAAATACACCGTAAGACTTTCCGTACAGAGGAATACAGCATATCTAATATTCGAGAAACAATTGACAGAGTCACACAGTTATGCGGAAACTGCAAGAAATAAGTCACCCACTTTGGAAAATTCTAAAATCGACCTATTGGTCCAAATGAAATCGAGATTGAAATACATCTAATTCAGAAGATGCTGCTATTATTTAGTAAATGAAAAACATTTTTATGAAAATTCACTAATAGTTGGCGCTGTAGCGCAAGTGGTATTTATTTACATGCATTGAAAATGTTAAACATCTTTTGCATTATAGTGCATGTGTATTACCATTCTTTAGTTAAAAAGAAAACGGACTCTGAACGACCATGATGATAGTGAAATTTGAAACGACTGTACAACTTAGCAGTCTTTAACCCCTTCGTGACTGGAATCTTTTACTAAATTTTTAATATTTTGTCACCGGTTTTTAAAAACAGAAATTGTTGCCTTATTAATTCGAGAAAATGCTCCGTTAAATAAGGCAAAGTTTACAGTAAAATTTTATTGGTGGGGATAAACAAGGATTCTTAAGTCCTTTTGCGGCACGTATACGTGTCACTCGTCCCCAAGAGATTAAGAGAAGAAAGTAAATCCATTGTTCTATCATCGTGAATGTGGCTGCCGCTTTCCATGAAGCCAGCAATCAGTCTCCGCTTGCTAGTGTAAGAGAGTAAGTTTTTTCTTGAGTATTGAATAAACTGCATTCCACTGTACGAAAACACTTATAGCGGATTTTGCATTTTTATTGACCATTTTCACTTTTTTAACGCTATTTATTACAGTGGTGGTCATAATTATAAGGACAAGGCAAAAATTGCCAAATCTTGTTATATTTTGCGGGACACTTATGCAAATTTAATGGTTGGAAACCTTTGAAAAATGGAGATTATTTTTGTATGTTTTTGTGGAAATATGTAGTAAATTCATATTTATAAAATGTATTACAAATTATAAGAACAACTGTATTTGTGTGTTCTAAAAAGTAAAATTTGCATGTGTTTTTGCTCTGCACACATGAAACTTAAAGACGATATAAATGCGTCGTAAGCGTTTGGGATCGTATTATTCTGTTTTTCAATCATGGTGCAAAGCTTTTGGAGTTTCAGAAAGGAAAAATGGATGCATTTCAAAATTCAGGTCGTTCTATATGCTAAATTGCTACAAAGTTTAATAGATCAAGAACGGTTATTTACAATTATCTTTAAAATACCGGTAAATATGGACGGAAGAGACACACAAGCAGGCCATCTTCTGATTCTGTATGGAGGAAAATAATGATAATAAGACGAGCTTGCTCCAAAAAACGGAAAAATGTAAATTAAACTTAGAATGCAAATGCTTGAACTGTTCGATGTGTTTTACAAAAAGAAAGAAAAAGGTTCGTTATAGTAAACATGTCTCAAGATTGCCTCTTACAAAAGTTCATGAGAGACTGAGGATGGAGTTTGCCAAAAACTGCAATACTATGGGATAAAAGTGAGATTCTGTCTTTTCCGATGAGAAAAAAATTTATTTGGATAGAATAGATTGTTTTTGCAACATCTAGTATGATCTCCTTAAAAATTTTTTTTTCTCAAAGCATGTATTTGGGAGTAACTCAGTAGCGGTTTGGGGAGGTTTCATAACTGGTAGAACTACTCGAATAGTTTTTGTGCAGGGTAGGGGGAATTCTGAGAGTTACATCGATGTATTGGGCGATAATCTTTTACTAGAAGCACCGTTAATTGCGATTGAAGGCTATTTCTTTCCAGCAGGACAATGCCTCGGTTCATGTTTCCCAAACTTCAATCTCACGGTTTGATGCTAATTTCGTAAAAACTATTTGATTGGCCGGCCAGCAATTCTGATTTGAATCCAATAAAAAATATGTTAGGTATTCTGGCACACAAACTATACAAAAATGGTATATAATTTCAAAAAAAGCATGAACTCATGCCTTCCATTGAAAAATATCACTCAAAAGATTCCAAGAACGTTCTTAAGGAATTGTCAAACTCCATGATGTCAAAAATGGTAAAAGTGATTGAGAAGAAGCGGGGAGATTATTAATTATCAGTGCGTTTCATGTAAAAACATTCATTGTCCTTATAATTGTGTCCAATTTTTACAATGGCATACTTTGTTAATTGTGAAAAAACATTCATATTTTGCATTTTCCAATGTTTTGCATTCTACAAGGAATTCTAGCATAAAAGAGCATTTTGTGTATAAATTTCAGTTTATTTAACTCAGAAATAAATTTTTTCTGCAAAATTTTCAATTGTTCTTATAATTCTGACCACCACTGTATTTATAAAGCAAACTAAATGCTTAAGCGTATTAAAGCGGTCGTTGTCGTTGATTTTTTTGTAAATTTTTTTAATAAACATCAAACACATTATTTGAATTATGTATTATTGAAATTCATCTCATTTAGACCAATAGAATGCATTCTAGAACCCTTTGAATAAGGCAACTTACTTTTTGCTTCCCCTGTTTATATTAGAAACGGATTATGGGATAAAAATTTAAATGCAATTAAAGAATGTCAATTTTAGGGGCTGCTGGTGAAATGCAGTTGAATTTATATCAAATAATCACGTCTACGATTTCAATGTTTTGTAAAGATTTTGAATTTCTAACAGATATAAATAAAATGTTACGGATTTAAAACAGCTATATTTTTCTTACAAAAACAGTTTTAAAATTTAAAGACAACTCCTCGTTGACACAGAAACTTTAATATTTGCATGAAGAAAGGTGTTAGAACACACATAAAGAAAAAAATTTGAAACTCGTTAGCTTATAATTCTATGTCATTTTATAAGAGGACAAATTCTCCTGACCGCCTTTTTGTCAATTTTTTTCTCTCTTTTAGAAGAACGGTGAAAAATACCAAATTAGAAATGTTATAAAATAATAAATTTTACGGTCTCCATTTATACTATAGATCTGTATTTTTAAGTATGTTGACCAGGTTCTTTTTAAAAATGCATTCGCTGGAGTTGTAGGCTATGATCGCTTAAGAAAATAAATGCTGTTTAAGAAAATTATTTATTTGCAGTACAGAAAAGCTAGGGATGGTGCCTGAACGCATTATTAAGAAAACAGTCTTCACATGACTGCCTCGTGAAGCGAGAGGGAGGCAATTAATTCCTCACTGAAAAATTCACACATTGGCATCACACAATTGGCGACATTAATCTTCCGTCTACCAGACAAAACACCCATTTATCTACGGCAACACCTAATTTTAATTCCAAACTTGCAAACGGCACCAGTAATATTTTAATATAATTTTGCTTTTACAATGAAAGCTTAAATTAAGGAATTCGTAATATCTAGACAAGTCCTTTATAAATTCCGGTGTCAATCGACAATTTCTCATTTTACCATTGACACCAGAAATATTGCTGTCGGGTCCAATGGACCCGTCTGGTAGACGGAAGGTTAAGCATATGAAAAATGACTGATATCATCTACTCAAAATTGTCTGTTACGCTTAAACAATAAAAGGATTTTGAATTTAATAGCAGGGCAATCAGAAAACAGCAGTCCTAAAAAATACGCCAAAAAGGAATCCGACTGCCAATTCGTACGTTAGGAGCATATTTTGGGAAAATGTTCTCAAAAGACATAACAAATAGCATGTACATTCAAAGACTATTATGAAACGAATAAGTTAGACTTAAAATTACGCAGAGAGGAAAATGAAATTTCACTAACCGCAAACACAGTCGATATTTATTCTTTTTTTTATTTGTTTCCAGCAAGGGTGAAATACTCATCTTAATGAATTCTCTTTATCTGATAGCCGTTTTTCAGTAATAAGGCAGATGCTAGATGTTTTTCTTTCTTTTCTTTTGAACGGAAAGTTATTGTGGGATCGAAATAAAACATAAAGATAAAATAGCTATTTAATTAAAGATTAGTTTTAACTGTAATTTAGAAAAAAGTAAAATTTAAGAATACTATATGTGATTCTACATCACATATATCACCCCTTTCACAGGCGAAAAAAATTTATAAATCTACATGGAGGGAGAGAAATCAATTTTCATATGCTCATACACGTAATCATGTGTAAAATGTTCATGAAAACAAACTAAATATTTACTAAATAAAATAAACGGCAATTGAACTTTTCTCTAAGCAGGCAACCATCCCAAAAAGTATATATATCATGATATAATGTATTGGTACCATAAATTTTGTCATACAGATGACATCATATATTGTTTCTATTTAGAAACAGCTGCAGCTTCATTAATAAAATTTGTGATCACTCTTCAATTCGTCTTATTTAGACGATGGCCTGTATCAGAAACGTGTACATACAAAATAAAAATACATTAGGCCTAAGTAAACAGGCCACTTACCAGTTGGCTATAAGTTTGAAAATGTTTTCAATAATAAACATTAAATATATATATTGATCAATATTATAATAAAATAAAAATAAGATACTCGATTAATATAATGCAAAAAAAGACATAATATAACACACAGATAAACAAAAATAATGTAAATAATTAAGAATCCAGAAATAATGCCCATAATAATGACCGAAAGTATGGGTTTTAAGCTTCTTTCTTTTTTTTAAAGATTTTTTTTATCTCTCAACATGATATTAAACAAATGTATATTCATGAGATAGATATAAGGTAAAGAAGACAGTAATAAAAAACTGTAGAAAATCAGGATATAAAAAATACCTCAAACACTGTCATAAGCCATTTAATTCCATGTGACAACTGTATTCCCCTGTCTTAATATAAATATAGTTTAAATAAAACTGTGATTTAATAAGCATTTACTCGTGTAAAAAAAAAAAAAAAAAAAAAAAAAAAAAAAAAAAAAAAAAAGAGTTAATCCATCATGTAATCTTTTAAATGTAAAAATGTATGAGAAAAAATGAAATCTTAAGTGAATTGTACAACAGGTAATACTGAAGAGAAAAATTGTGTGTGTGTGTGTGAACTTAGCCTCAATTAATATCTGCTAAAGAATTAACTGGTATAAACCAGGAGAAGGCTGCATGTCTGTAATAAGAAAAATGAAAACCTGTGCATTACCTATAAGAGAATTCGTGAACAATACATATATATATATTCACATGAAATGTCTTGGACCACAAGGAATGCGATTGATGAGGGAAAAAATAAGAAAGGTGAAATCCCACAAAATTGTTATCCACAGACCACAAGCTCATAAGCGTAGCATGCCACAAAAGTAATATTGTAAAACCTTTGTAAAATAAAATACCATTGTAAATACCATTGCCGCATGCCAAGCAACGCTCTCGCGATTGTGTAGAAAAACAAATTAGGATTTTTTTTTTTCTAACATAAGAAACAGACAGTATGTGTACAAGAACCCAAAAACACCTACCAATGAGTGACATTCAATTACGTAATTAATGAATTAACAATCATTAAACAACTCGATGAATAAGGTTTAACTTGTCTCAATGAACTACATGTGTTATGTAAAAAGTAACTCTGGTTAAACTCTAAACCAGCTACAGTGAACTACGTGTTTTAACTATGAACTATGTGTGAAGTGAAAAAAAAACTGTCGAATACTATGGTTAGCAAAAGGTTAAAAAAATTAAGTGTATAGGCATAAAATATTACCGGAATTTCAAACGTGACAAATATGAACAATTAAAACTGTAAAAGTATTTAACTTCCTCGATTTAAATACTCTTGATGTTTAAGGTATAGCTAAGAGACATGCCAAAACAATTGTGATTATTGTAAAATAATAAAAATGCTTACAATATTTTTGTGTGTACATAGTGATCTAAACAAACTGCAGTAAGTGCATGTATTTCTAAAAGCTTAAATGTGTGAAAATTTAAAGTGTCATTTAAAATAGAGGAAAGTGCAAATGATGTAATGGTCATACCTGTTCTAGCATATATACTTTTAAAGATAAAAGTATATCTAACTAGTGACAACAACCAGGATAATATTGTATCAGAAACATGTCCAATTTTAAAGATGTACTATAATATTCTGAGAAAAATCATTTTGTGAAATGATTTAATTAGCATCGAGTCACCATCCGCGTCCAATCAGTCAAATTTTATCAGTAAAGAAAAATGTATATGGAAAGGCATGTACATATTATAATTTATTTCATATATTAAAATCCTTAAAGTATGTGCTGGCAGTTTCCTCAGTGTTGTATGGATTCTTAGAAAAAATACATTAAAAAAACTACTGTTTTATTTAAAAAATAATTAAAAAGTCGTTCCAAATTATATCTTAAAGATAATGTACATTAAAATGTGGTTTACTTTCTAAGAACTAATGTGTTACATATTCTATGAACAAAGATGTGTATTTTCAATGAACTAATGTGTAAACAATCTATGAACAATAATATAAAACTTCAGCGAACTAAAGTGCACATCTCTATGAACTACAACGTACGACATGACTGAACACATGTATAAAATCTCTACGAACTAATGGGAAAAACATCGATGAACTAACGTGTAAAATTTCTATAAACAAACATGTAAATATTCTATGAACTAAGTTTTTTATTCAGTGAACTAAAATGACCAGGAAGAAAGCGATTTTTTTTGTTTTAACAAAAATGAATGTAACTAGTTCCCCATGTACAACAAGAATGGAAAGTAGAGCGATGAACTAGTGTAATATCAATGAACAAAGAATGTGCGATGAAATCTTGTGTTTTTTTCTATGAACAAAATTCTCATGTGTACCAGGAACTAATACATTATATGACAAAACAAAAAAACAAGTATTTAAAATAATTGGAGATGTAAATAATGTGTATTTATAACAATTTAAACTTCAAAAGAGGAAAAAAATGCCTGTTCCTAACCGTAAACGAACCAGCATGAATGAGTGTAAAATTATGTAAAACAAAATAGTTTTTGTCTGCAGAGTAAAATAAAAGGAATGTGATCATGACACAGTATGTAGAAAAATATTACAGAAGTACATAAAATTATGACTGAATTCAACCAAGGCGAATGTTATCTTTGAACTATAACCAAAAATAATCTTGTGAGAATGAAGTGCAAGTATGTGTATGCATGTAAAGCCAGGTTGAATATGAAACGACAACAAATATCTACAAGAGTTGCAAGAAAAAGGAAATCTACTGTGAAACATATTCTAACGAATTAATTTGAAAATCGCGAGGTCGCGCGAGACCATTCTTCAGTAATGTCATGTCTAAATAAATAAAAAAATAAAAATGTTCTGCACATGAAAAAAAACGGTGAGAATTTAGCAAAGTGTCTAATAATAGTAAATTTAAAAAATGAATTAATGAATTTTGTAAATGAAGACAAACATTCTCTCCCTTTTCGTAGGTAAGTGGCCATCTTACCCCCAAAAGGAAAAGAAACCCTTCAGGAAACAAACATTCTTGGCATTGTGCTACCTCTAGAAAATAACACAATGCAAGAAGAAATCTATCGAAAACCAGTCACTAAATATTAGGAATAAAAATAAAAATATTAACTGAATTTTAAAAATACTGAGATTTCACATCTAAAAATGTGTGCTGGTATCCAACAACACGGCATACAATTGACTTAAAATATATACTGGTACGTTATATGTTTTAACTGCATTAATGAAATAAATAAAATCTCTCTTCCTGTTATTATTAATAATAGTATTGATGACTCGAGCAGGCATTAAAATGTAAAGAGGAAAGCTTGTGACAGGTTGAGATAATATAACTAAAGAAAATATGATATTTTACACATGAGACCTCCAAATATAAAAGCATATTATATTTGCGAAAATATTTTAAAATATAAATTATGCAATGTCTAATTGCTGTCAAAAATTTTAAGTTTAGTAAAAAAAAAAAAGTGAAAATTTACCATAAGCGAAAACAAATTTAAGCTTCTCGCCTCATTCATTATATTTATAAATTTGTGAACATGACAACACATAAAATATTTTATAATGGTATGTCGTGATATACCACTTAATGAACTTTATATTTTATGAACATTAAAAATAAGATATCTATACACAAATATCTAAAAAGCATATAAAATTAATTATTTACACCTATGTAATAAAACAAATACACACATTGATTAATAAAAAATAAAGTTGTTAGTACCATTTGTCCCATTTTGTATCAAATAAATGTCTAAGAAATACTATGATATTTCAAGAAAATTACCTAGATATATTTTTATGAAATAACCTTTAAAATGAAAGTTCTTATAATTTTATAATTACTGATGAAGAATAATCATGCGTGTAGTACGTTTAAATATTATATGTTATAAAACAGTTGTAATCTTTATATACTCAGAATAAAGAAACAAAATTCCTTAATATTTAGCTGCAAGATATAGCTCTACTTAAATGGATATAATTAATAGAAAATGCTGCTTTAAAGATATTGATTACATATATTCAATTATGCACTAAAGAAAATGGTAATTACCTTTAAGTACAAATATAAAAATAATGTATTATCTGTAAATAATACTCAATAGAAACACAGTAAAACATAACTTACCCTTTGATAAGTTATAACCAAAAGTTATACCCATAATTTACCCTTTGAATTTTCAAAGTATAATAAAATATAATTGAAATGATACAATTTTATCTATCTCAAGATGAAGGCAGTGTGAAATATCTAGAGAGATGCATACATCTTTATTTATTACAAGTATTCATATTTATCTTTCTTTATATATTTTTTTAAACTTCCAAACATGCAAAAAAATAATAGTCTGACACAAAAACATTCTGTCTTATTTACCTGGAAACATGAATATTTTAGATGCACCATTAACTTACCTTTAACTTCTTTTTTTTAATCATATTATAAAATCAGGTAACAAGATATATATAACTGTAAATTTATACATATGAACGTCAGATTGTGTAGTTCAAAAGGACTCGCATTGCACAGTAAATAAAAATGTAATCTTTATAGAAAATAAGTAAAATAAAATTTTTTAGCACAATCATCCAAAAAAATAAAAAAATCCGATTTTTAAAGTCAATATTCTGAGTTCTTTTTTTTTAAGATTGTCTTGATACTTTCAATCAAATTTTAGTAAGAGTGCACAGTAGGTAACTACTTAATTATATGAAAAATATCCTTTTATCATGTTCTCATATTTGGCGTCTTATTTCTTAAATAGCATTTGTAAAACTATGAAATATTTCGACGTAATCTAAGAAAACTTCTAACTAATATTATTCACAAAAAAATATGAGCACGAGAAAATAATGCATAATAAACAATAATTGTAAAAAAAAAAATAACTCAACATATTATTTTAAAATTAAAAAAAAAGTCTTGTAATTAAAATAGGGATTGAGTATTAAAATTATATAAAAAAATATTTTCTCGTACTCACATTTAAAGCCGCAGGTGGTTATTTATTTTCTTTACTTTCTTTCTTTTTTTTTTTTAATTTTGAAGAAATGCAATATTTGGACGTTGACAATCACAGACACATAAAATCCAGTGCGAAAAGCACATCTGTGTATGCCGGTTAAATTGGAGCCCACACATGAAAATCCGTAGCACTGATCACACTGCAGCACTCGATCCATTTCTGAAGTAAATAAAAACTTCTGAAGTACACAAAGTAGAAATAAAATGCACTATATTGCCGAAAGCAAGACTGAGAGTTTAACGGAAGCGAAGTAGGAGTCACGACAGTCTACCTCAGATTCTTAGGCCTACATCGAGAGGACCAGGCGTTAACGCGCAGGAGCTCTTTATGCTGAGCATCGTGAAATTTTTTTAATCAGAAAAAATCAGCCGCATCCAACATGAATAATGTTTCGGCGCCGGGATATAACTTCAATGCGATCCATCAGGGAAAAATCCGGCAGCGACAGTCCGCATTCTATAGGCACTGCAAACGATAATCTATGAACTAAGAACACTCGTAATATCTAATACTCTATATTTGCAAACGTAATAGATAGTCATCTGTCGGGGAAATAGTCTTTCAAAAATCTTGTAAACAGCCAATGAATAAGATAATGTCATACTACTCAGGCAGATAAATAGTCCAGATAATAGTCCAGATATAGTCCAGATAAGTGCTTATAAATAGTCCAGAAACTAAACTTTCAAGCAAATCGAAGCAGGCAACTAAAAGCAAGCACCATCCCTTGACGTTTAAAAAAATTGCGAATGCCTGGTGTTCTAATATATCATGATATAATATATTGGTACCATAAAATTTGTCACACAAATGACATCATATATTGTTTCTATTTAGAAACAGCTGCAGCTTCATTAATAAAATTTGTGATCACTCTTCAATGCGTCTTATTTAGACGATGACCTGTATCAGAAATGTGCACATACAAAATAAAAAATACATTAGGCCTATGTGAACAGGTCACTTACCAGCTGGCTATAAGTTTCAAAATGTTTTCAATAATAAACATTAAATATATGTATTGATCAATATTATAATAAAATAAAATAAGGTACTCGATTAATATAATGCAAAAAAAAGGTATAATATAACACACAGAGAAACAAAAATATAATATGAATAACTAAAAATCCAGAAATAATGCCCATAATAATGAACGAAAGTATAAGTTGTAAGTTTCTGTCTTTTTTTTTTTTTTTTTTTTTTTTTTTTTTTTTTTTTTTTTGTTAAAGATTTTTTTTTATTATCTCAACATGAATATTAAGCAAATCTATATTCATGAGATAGATATAAGGTAAAGACAGTAAAAAACTTTAGAAAATCAGGTTTAAAAATAAACATACCTCAAACACTGTCATAAGCCATTTAATTCCATGTCACAACTGTATTCCCCTGTCTTAATATAACTATAGTTTAAATAAAACTGTGATTTAATAAGCATTTACTCGTGTAAAAAAAAAAAAAAAAAAAAAAAAAAAAATGAGTTAATCCATCATGTAATCTTTTAAGTGTAAAAATGTATGAGAAAAATGAAATTTTAAGTGAATTGTACAACAGGCAATACTGAAGAGAACAATTGTGTGTGTGTGTGTGAACTCAGCCTCAATTAATATCTGCTAAAGAATTAACTGGTATAAACCAGGAGAAGGCTGCATGTCTGTAATAAGAAAAATGAAAACCTGTGCATTACCTATAAGAGAATTCGTGAACAATAAATATATATATTCACGTGAAATATCTTGGACCACAAGGAATGCGATTGATGAGAGAAAAATAAGAAAGGTGAAAACCCACAAAATTGTTATCCACAGACCACAAGCTCATCCGCGTAGCATGCCGCAAAAGTAACATTGTAAAACCTTTGTAAAATAAAATACCATTGTAAATACCATTGCTAAGCAACGCTCTCGCGATAGTGTAGAAAAGCAAATTAGGATTTTTATTTTATTTTATTTTATTATTTATTGCTAATATAATAAACGGACAGTATGAGTGCAAGAACCCCAAAACACTTACCTACGAGTGACATTCAATTACGTAATTAATGAATTAACAATCATTAAACAACGCGATGAATAAGGGTGAACTTGTCTCAATGAGCTACATGTATAATGTGAAAATGAAACTCTGGTTAAATTCTAAACCAGCTACAGTGAACTACGTGTTATAACAATGAACTTTGTGTGAAGGGAAAAGAAACTGTCGAATACTATGGTTAGCAAAAGGTTAAAAATTTAAGTGTCTAGGCATAAAATATTACCGGAATATCAAACGTGACAAATATGTACAATTAAAACTGTAAAAGTATTTAACTTCCTCGATTTAAATACTCTTGATGTTTAAGGTATAGCTAAGAGTCATGCCAAAACAATTGTGATTATTGTAAAATAATAAAAATGCTTTATATTGTCTACGCAAAATTGTCTGTTACGCTTAAACAATAAAAGGATTTTGAATTTAATAGCAGGGCAACCAGAAAACAGCAGTCCTAAAAATTACGCCAAAAAGGAATCCGACTGCCAATTCGTACGTTAGGAGCATATTTTGGGAAAATGTTCTCAAAAGCCATAACAAATAGCAAGTACATTCAAAGACTATTATGAAACGAATAAGTTAGACATAAAATTACGCAGAGAGGAAAATGAAATTTCACTAACCGTAAACACAGTCGATATTTATTCCTTTTTTTTATTTGTTTCCAGCAAGAGTGAAATACGCATCTTAATGAATTCTCTTTATCTGACAGCCGTTTTTCAGTAATAAGGCAGATGCTAGATATTTTTCTTTCTTTTCTTTTGAACGGACAGTTATTGTGGGATCGAAATAAAACATTAAGATAAAATAGCTATTTAATTAAAGATTAGTTTTAACTGTAATTTAGACAAATGTAAAATTTAAGAATACTATATGTGATTCTACATCACAGGTGTAGGCACCATAAATTTATATACTATAGATCTGTATTTTTAAGTATGTTGACCAGGTTCTTTTTTAAAATGCATTCGCTGGAGTTGTAGGCTATGATCGCTTAAGAAAATAAATGCTGTTTAAGAAAATTATTTATTTGCAGTAAACTTATAAATTTTTAAAGATTTCATACAGAAAAGCTAGGGATGGTGCCTGAACGCATTATTAAGAATTATTGCGCATTATTGTCTTCACATGACTGCCTCGTGAAGCGAGAGGGAGGCAATTAATTCCTCACTGAAAAATTCACACATTGGCATCACACAATTGGCGACATTAAGCATATGAAAAATGACTGATATCATCTACGCAAAATTGTCTGTTACGCTTAAACAATAAAAGGATTTTGAATTTAATAGCAGGGCAACCAGAAAACAGCAGTCCTAAAAAATACGCCAAAAAGGAATCCGACTGCCAATTCGTACGTTAGGAGCATATTTTGGGAAAATGTTCTCAAAAGACATAACAAATAGCATGTACATTCAAAGACTATTATGAAACGAATAAGTTAGACTTAAAATTACGCAGAGAGGAAAATGAAATTTCACTAACCGCAAACACAGTCGATATTTATTCTTTTTTTTATTTGTTTCCAGCAAGGGTGAAATACTCATCTTAATGAATTCTCTTTATCTGACAGCTGTTTTTCAGTAATAAGGCAGATGCTAGATGTTTTTCTTTCTTTTCTTTTGAACGGAAAGTTATTG
This sequence comes from Maratus speculifer, assembly GCA_964019185.1. NCBI lineage: Eukaryota > Metazoa > Arthropoda > Arachnida > Araneae > Salticidae > Maratus > Maratus speculifer. The sequence continues at coordinate 38,902,432 of OZ025295.1, read as the reverse complement.
TGGGATCGAAATAAAACATTAAGATAAAATAGCTATTTAATTAAAGATTAGTTTTAACTGTAATTTAGAAAAAAGTAAAATTTAAGAATACTATAGGTGATTCTACATCACACCATTGTTTTGAAAAGATTTCAAGATTCTAACTCACAACAATAAAGAAGTCTCGGCCATAAATAATATTATAGAAAAATTAATTTTTTTCTAATTTTGACATACTGTGTATCCACTCTCAACGGTGGCGAATGGCTAATTTCTAAACCGTTAGTCCTAGACATATAGTTCCAGTTTCAAAAATGTTTTAAAAATGTAAAGAAATATTTTTTAAGCGATTTTGGTCAAAACAATTTTATCAAAAAATTACGAAAATTAAATATTTATACGGTCCTCCAGTCCTATAAGTAATATTTAGTAAAAATTTTCTATCACTCTAACAAGCAATCCAAGAAAGGTCCCAATATTCTAATATTAAAATTGACCGAGTTATGAAACTTTACATTTCATGTCTTAAACCACTATAATGTAAATAAAAACGGAAGAGTTAGACTAAGCTTTAAGGGAATGTAAACTAAGTCCTTAAAATATTATGAAGGACGTCCATATCCAACTGTGTCCAATGGCTAATTCCTAAACCATTTGTCACAAACATATAGTTCCAGTTTAAAAAATGTTCTAAATGACATAAAGAAAACCAATTTTGGTGAAGGTGCTGCCACCGTATAAGTTTTATGGTAGTGTTAATTTTAATAAATTAACTTCTAGAATGGTTAAAATAATTGGAGACGTGAGTTTCAAAATTGTTTATCGAGAAAATCAAATTGTGGGAAATCGCGAAATACTTACTTACTGCCTTACTTAAAATGCATCCATTGGTTTTCATTATAAATTTGAAGATTGTAGTGTTACATTAGAGCAGATTGGTATAGACTGATCGAGAAAACAAAATCGATAAGGCGAGTTTTGAAATTCAAATCATGTATTGTATTTATATATGAATTTATGTTGTAAGGAAATGAATCTGCTTCTTTTCATGACTTTATTTTTAAAAAAAGTGTTATTTTGATAAATTTTTATTTTATTTATAACGTTCGTATGTATGTTTTCCTAGATCAAAATTTGTATTCAAATTTTAACTCACTTCCAAATATCCGATCGAGGTTCAATTCGAATGCTTATTTGTACCTAATGATAATGTAATATTAATATGATATTAGATGTGTAACATTTATTTATTTTATAGAACTATACTAAATTCTATTAGATTAAGTATACTTCTATGGATTAATATTACATAAAATTCAAGATTTAAAATGTACATGTGTATACGTAAAAGAATGTTTTTAAGCTTGAAACATACGCTTGTGAAAATACGATCCTGTTAATACTTGAGACAATTGTTTCATGGAAAATGGTTCAAAAATGGATTTCAAAATTTGATCAATAACGACAGAAAACAAAATTGAATAAAAGCAAAAAAATATTGTAAAAAATATATATATAACCTAAAACTACAGTTTAGAAAAACATCATTGAAATCTCGTGATTATTCGCAAAGCAGCAATAAAATTCCCTTTTCTTTGACGATGACAATAAATGATATTATCAGTATATTTACCTTGTACTGAAAAAATCTAAAATCAACAACTTGAGCTAAGGAAAGAACATTATAAAGGGAATCTTACGAAAAGGAATCTCTCTGCAGAGACCATTTATCAGTTTTATATCCCGCTGTATTCCAGACTTTAGAATTCACGAAAAATCCATTGATAGAGGCTTTAAACACCACTATAAAAAAGGGAAAAAATGACTATCTAAGTGATTTGAAATGACATTCTAAAGCCCTTTGTATATTTGCATGCTAGTATTTACGATTGGTATTTGCAATACATAGATAATATGATTTCGAATAAACTCAATAATGCATTTATAGGGCTGGAATATTTCCGGAATTTCTATTTTAAACGATTGAACATAAATTACATATTATTTGACAATATCGTAGTATTTAAGGAAAGTAAAATCCTACAAAAAAACCTTTTTTAAATAATAAATTGTTTTTATGTTTTTATAAAATTATTCAATAATGTATTAAAAATAACTTCCTCGAAAATAGTATTTAAATTATACAGGGAATTAGCAGAAATACCCGGCTTCGCCCGTTTCAATTATGAGGGATCTTTTGAATAAAATAAATTAAAATGGAGTAATACCGAAATCGCAATAAGCCAGATATCTTCATTCCCTTCCACAAATCGTTAAAAACACAAATATAAAACATGATGTTATTATCTGTCAACCATAATAATATCCCAGAGCTTTAATATGAGAATAAGCGTTTTCATTAATGGTTGCAAACAGAAAAATAGTTTCTCAAGCTGCCGATTCTTTAGATTTTTTGTACCATAAAAATTCAATAGAAAACTATGGCTATTTAATGGCAGATTACGGCGATTTAAAGAGGTAAAATTTGATATAAAATTTTTGTGGCATAAAAAAGCGTAAAAATTGGTAGCTATATTTTCCTGAAAAGAAAAGAAAAAAATCAATCAAATGGAGTAGAAGTTAGTGAAATTCAATATTGTAAGGCATAAGTCTACATTATAAAGTAGAAATATGTCCTGAAAAAAAGAAAAAATCAATCAAATAGAGTAGCAGTTAGTGAAATTCTCATTTGTATGGCATAAATCTAAATTATAAAATAAAAATATGTCCTGAAAAAAAAAGAAAAAAATCAATCAAATGGAGTAACACTTTGTGAAATTCTCATTTGTCTGGCATAAGTCTACATTATAAAGTAAAAATATGTCAGTGAGTAAAGGTGACGCCATATTGACCATGGCAACGACTTAATCCACAAATTACGGTTTTACTTCAATTTTTCTTAACTTCTAAATGTCACACAATTTTATTTTTTATATTGTCAAATAGAAAAAAGTTTATCTCAAATGAAACGAATTCCAAATGAATTTTATTTGAAAATGTTCCCATTTTTATTGATATTAGAATGTTTTTCATACATCAGTGTCGGATGTAAGAGGAGGGGGCGATGGAGCGATCAACCCTCCACCGTTAAGCCCAATAAAGAGTCTACAAAACGACATTATATGCCCGCACAGAAAAAGGGGTTAGATATAAATTCGAAACCGGTGCGGCCTAGGTCGGGTCGTGCCAACTTTAATTCACAAGGTCAGATGGGTACCACTGGGTCAGGTCTTCACACTTTCAGAACCGGGCCGGTTCGGATGATATTTTTTTCTGCAAAACCGGACCAAGCATACTATTTTTTTTCGGTTGGGCGTGAAGTGGATTTTGTTCTCTGTAGAGGTCTACACATATTTAATAGCGGATCTAAAGGGGGTGGGGGCGGGCGTGGAGATGAAGGGGCATTTTAACGGGAAATGACCTGGTACGAAGCTGGAGTCCGACACATCCCGACCCAGGCTGCACCAGTTTCATTCCAAGAAACTTTGGCTGGGTCAAGTTTTTTCTTTTTTAGAACTGGCCGTGTCTTGATATTACTTTTTTGCAGATTTGGGAAGGGCTAGAATTATTTTTTATCCAGATCGATCCTGTCTGGACTTTCATTCTACCTAGAGGTCTACAATGGCCAAAATTTCCAGGTCGGGGCTCGGCACAGAATTATTATTATTATTATTATTATTATTATTATTATTATTATTATTATTATTATTATTATTATTATTATTATTATTATTATTGTTATTATTATTATTATTATTATTATTATTATTATTATTATTATTATAGATTGATTTTCTAACTGGATTTTCATCTGAATATAATTGTGTTTATCATATTTTTATGTACATAATTGCATAATTAATCATTAATATTAATATTTTTCAGTATTCATGAATTTCGAAAATAATCTGAAAATAAATCATAAGCAAAAATAAGAGTGCTTTATGAACAGTGTTGAATACAGGGGGTGGCCCGGGGAAGACATCCCTCTCCCCCACACGAAGCAATGGCTCCCTAAAAAAAATTGAGATTTTTTGTTTTCAGTCGTCAAAAAGTGCACTTGTTTTTATAACACAATTTCCTCTAATGGGGATGAATAATGCGAAATAAGGATTTCTGCTAGTGGCCAATTTCTTGGTACTAAATATACAGAGGTCAAATTTTTTTGCTTATCTGATACTAATTTTCCCTGATCTGTAGAATTTCAAGTTACTCTTTTATACAATGAAGATTTCTTTAACAAGTAATGCTATTTTGAATTCATTTTCCATATTAAATGCAACATTATTCAAAAACAATTTATATATAAAAAAAATTCAACTATAAATCTTTTCAAAAGCTATCACATTAACAAGATTTTTATCTTCAAGCTTCTAAATTAAAACTTTCAGATGGTTTTTCCCACTAACTAAAGCTGCGTTTAACCATAAAGTGAAGCTCAATAAACGGCCATCTTAATAGCAATTTCTGAGTATTTATTAAGTGATAAAATTTGAAACCAATATCGTAAAATTTTTTATCTGTCACTTACGATGTCGAGACTTCAAGTTTCTTATTTAATTTTATGGAGCGATTGAAAATCTTAATTTTACTGTAAGTTTGATTGACTGTGTAAGATTATATTATTTTGAGACAAGAGAAATGTACTTAATTTCGAAAATAGCTTGACCAAGTTTTTTATTATGGTATAAAAAAATGAAATAATGAATTATAATAATCTTTACATATTGCTTGTTTATGTCTAACAATTTATTTAAACTCATAAAAAGCATTTTTAACAACAATGGATGAAATTTGGAATCCAAAAATACGTTGTTGTGAGCCATTTTTATTTGTGGTCAAAAAGCCATTGTAAAATTAAAATGTTTTCTGACTAAGCAATTAAAAAAAATTAAAAATTGAGTACTTTTGACTAATACTTAGTGGTTTAAAATTTATGCAGTTGATATGATCATTACTTGTCCATATATCTCAATGAAATAAGGATAAGAAGTGTTCATAACAACTCTTAACTCTTAACACCTGATGATAACTAATTATTAACCGAATATATTAAATATATTGAGCATATTCTTTAAAGGTTTAGTTATCTGTTCTAAAATGAATTATTAATGTAATTCTATATTATATTTTTAAGAGGTTTTTCAGTATTCTCAGCAAGTTTAATTTATAAGTTATTAGTTTTTTAATGCTTATAATGTAATTAAAATTTGTTTAATGTATTCGTTTGGATTGTATTCGTCCGTTGAAATTTTGATTGTCGAGATTACTTTGATTAATAAATAATTGTATTTGTAAGATTATCATATATGTTACTGTTGCTCATGTTATTACCTTCCCTATTAAAGATAAAGTACAGACAGTTCAATTTTAGTAATACTCAAAATAATTTGATACATTACAATCTACAGACGATAACTGTTTCTGAATAAAATTTTAATGATGTTACAGAACTTACAAGAATATGAAACTAGTACATATTACTGATATGCACAACAGCATAATTTTTCATTGCTATTTTATTTTATATTTCCGTTTAAGATAGATAGAAGTAAAACACAGAATGTAGCTTACTATAATTGAAAAATATCAGGAAGTGAATAAAATATACTACCAGGTGCATGCGTTTTTATACTTTATACACGTCATTCACGTGTTGCCAACAATTCAATCGATATCAGTTGTTTTTTCTTGAAAAACTTATTTGTCGTATTTAACATTAGCAAATACATAAGAAGCATAAATCTTTGAGTTACACTCGTAATTTCCGATGTGAAGAAAAAATCTTTAAAATGAAAAAAAAAAAAAAAAAAAAAAAAAAAAAAAAAAAAAAAAAAAAAAAAACTGTACAAATTTGACGTTTGTGATTGAGCATTAAAATGGAAACAGAAAATTGTGCATAAATAGCGCATAAGATGTATTATACACAATATGTACACCAGTTTAACTGTGCTCAAAAAGTGGGGAAAAAAGTGTCAGAGGCGTAGATTTTTGGAACGATCCGTATTTACTGATATGGTAGAATTATTTTTATTTATTTCTCCATGGCGTAATAGAACTTAGGACATATCTTTTTTGATTATTTTACTTTAATTTTAAATCCGCAAATTTGAAAAAACCGTTTTACTTTTGAAAATATGATTTTTAAAATATAACTTGAATTTTTTTTAAATTTTTATTTTAATTATTAAATATTTTTAAAAATACTGTATCAAATTAAAATTAAGATATTTCTGTTTATTTAAATGTAAAAAAATTGCAATTCTACAAACAATATGTTGAATTATGTCAATATTTAAATAAATTTTAATTTTTTTAAATTAAAAAAAATATGTAAGAAGTTTTATTATGTGATTTAGTTTCCAAATAATATGGTTAACCTCCGCAAAAATTATTTAACTCAATAAATAAAATTTATTTTAAAATATGTCCCAAACCCAATTAAAAGTGCTTTTTCGACGTAAAAAGAAAAATAAATCTATTGGTTCTTTCTTAATTATACCTTCATTTCAGATATGAACAAAAATTTAAGTTCAGATGAATAGGAGACACCCTGTAATTTTGACTAAATAAAAATAAAACGAACGTGATTATCTATCAAAAATTATTCATTGTGGTGCATTACCATTCTTTAAAGTTTGTGCTATGAGTTCTAAAGCATGCTCTATGATTAAAAATAAATTCACAATTAATCTGCAAATATTAAATCCTCTATTCTGTCACTTCAGTGCAAGATTTGTGATACATTGGAATTATTATTACCTGCAAGCGAAAATAACTTTGAAACAGAAACTTAAATTTCGATTCTCTAAGTTCTTTCTGAGTTTTATGCCTTTAAGGATTATTATGCTTTTGTAGTCAAAGCTCCGGCAAACACGAGCATTGCATAATAAAATTCTACTCATTGCTCTTAGGTATAAGTACTCCATTTCAAATGCCAGAAATCGACAAATCACTGATTATGAAATTCAAGGCATTACGGATTTTTTTTTTATTTGTTTGTTAAATGTTTATTTTAAAGACATTATACTTTAAATATATGAGGTTGAAACTTTATATGTATACGTAAGAAATAAAAAAAAATAATATGAGAAGGATGAGAACAAATTATACTGAAAATGTAAAAATAATCCTAATATTAATAATAAACGTCACAGTCGCTATAGACATGTAGAGATGGTTAGCAAAGGAACAGGCATAAGGAAATAAAGATATTTTTTTAACTATTTACGTCAAAGACAATGTGCATTAAATATGTGAGGTTGAAAGTTGATATATAGACATGTAAGGAAGAAAAAGGTATTTAAAGGATAAGAATAAACCTACTCAAAATGTAAAAACAATCATAATAATAATAACAAGATATTGTAGTCGCTATAGACAGGTATGGATATACATTTGATTACGAACATCAATGCATAACAAAATAAAGGAATTTTTTCTAACTATTTATTTCAAAGATAAAGTACATTACATGTATGACGTTGAAATTAGCTATGTATACGTAACAAAGAAAATATATGTACGAGAAGGATAAGGGGAAACTTACCGAAAATATAAAAAAAGTCATTAATATTAAACGGTCCTTGTCGCTATAGATTGAAAGCAAATATATATGTTTGAATGTTTTTCATCTTTGAACAACGTAGAACTTAAATTTTGAAACGAAAAAAGCAATGTTTTATATTGCTAAAGAATATTGCAATCCATCTGCATAAGTTAATTCTAAAGTCTTCTAATGCTTCAGGAGAATACGCCATTTCATATAAATTTCGATGTTTTTACAAATAAAGAATTTCAATAGCCATAAACCATGACTTCATTGACATTGATGACACTGAAATGCTTCTGGACAATAAGAAATTTCATATAAATGTGGAAGTTATTAATGAAAAGTACCTCAGCAAATATAAATGAGTGTAACATAAATTAAATAAATATATATTTAATAAACATATAATATTACATAAATTAAATATATAATATGTACTTATATATATATATATATATATATATATATATATATATATATATATATATATATATATATATATATAAGTACTGAGATCCACCCTCAGTAAAATGAAGACATTCGCAAAAGTATGTTACAACAATGTCAGTGTTCTATTTAAATTCTTTTTTTTATGTTTCAATACCTCATCAAGATTTTTTTTCTCATAGAATATCATAGGTTCCTGTCTAATTTTGAACATTTTTTCTCTTTTCGATTTTGTTTGCATCTTTCACTTTCGAAAATCTTCCTAAAGTAGAAATGTCTCCATTAAAGAAAAAAATCAAAAGTATATGATTAGATATCAACTTGTGACATCCTCTACAAAATTTCAATTTAAAATATTAAACTGCAAACAAGAACTTTCAAAAGAATGTTGCCATTGTATTAATATTAGCTAACCAGTCTCTTCTCGTTATTAGAATAAGCTTTTAAATATAATAAAATACTCAGCATTTCTTTATGGAAGAATTATAAGATATTTTCCTTATTTAAAACGAATTTAAATATCATAGTATTAGTTAAACTTATTAGTTTTTTTTTCAAAGGACAAAATTTTACTGGATGATGCATATTTTTATTTTCCTGCCGTAAGAATAGCTTTAATTTTAACGTTTTTATCTTGTTATTTTTATGCTGTAACCATTTTTCTGCATCAGTGAGAAGACATGCTATAAAACACCAATTAGTACCACCCAAACATCGAAGTGAAGCAGCGCAGAGCATGCCTATATTTGTACAGGTAACCGGATGGAAACACTGCGCTTTTGTTAATTTTCATGTGGATGTCATTGTGCACATAAAAATTGTAGTGTACACAGTAATGGCTGAAATTTTTAAATATTAGTCGCGAGGGCTCCTACAAAATTAACGCAACTAAACAAGCACGGAAATTGAGCCTGATGAAAAGTGTACCTTTCAGGAATATGTATAAATGATTTTATTACAGATGAGGTGGATTTAAAAGTATTATGTAGCTATGAGTAAAAGGGAATTCAGTATTACATGTAAAGAACATGTTACAGATGTAAAATAAATTCGGAGAAATGCGACCTCATGAAGACTTAGTAGAAAAAGAGAATATTAACATTCTATTTAATAAAAATAAATTGATTTACGGGTGTGATTTTTATTAATACTGTGAAGGAATCAAATGAAATATACATAAGAGGTTCATAACTATGTAATGATTCGTTGTCTCTTCATATTCCGAATATTTTAGTAGAATGACTGAACAACTTTTGGAAATGTACTGAACGAACAACGAGCAGTGTTGAAAATATAGAAGGTATTGTATCTTCAATTTTTAATATGGACAAATCTCCAGTGGTTTATGTGCATTGCATTTGTATTTTTTTTTTTTTTTTTTTTTTTTAATGAAGATTGATGAATCAACCAAAAAATTTCAATATTTTAATGTTTTTATTGATATTTGACGTTTTTTAAGAAAGATAAATGCTTTTAGTATATATTTAGAAGTTTTTCGAATATAAATTTTATGGATTCAACTCTTTTTTTAATTATTTCTAAAATAATTTCATCTAGAAATGAATGATTCGAAGTTCCTTTTATGTAAACATTGTAATTAAGAACGGGAGAACAACTTCATTTCCAGATAGACTGTGCTTATTCTAGATATTCCTTTCTTCAGAGAAAACAATTCATGAATCTCCTTTATCCTATTGTACACGAAAATTCTCATCAGAAGTTTGGAATAGTTTGTCTGTAGGATTAATTATGACGGGCACCTGGCTTAAATAAATAAAACTGAATCGCATTAACATTGTTACCAAAAGCACAGAAATCTTAAAAACGTTGGTAAAATAGAAAATAATAATTAATACTCTTAAATAAAAAATAATAATTATGAATTTTTTTATTTCAAGAATTTTATAATTAACATGATGAAAATGAGTTTGAGTTGAAGGTACTGATTTTTTTTTTAACCTTCTTATTTAAACTTGTTTTTTCTAGAAATTCTCTACATTAAACTTGGCGATTTTTTACACCGAGAAATGTTAATATAAAATAAAATATATGTAGAATATATCCCGTAAGTATGTTTGCTATTGAGTGCTGTACAATTTCTGAAAATCTGTTACAATTTCTTCAAAGGTTACGAGGGGAGTGAGTGAGATTTGACGAAAACACCTGACGGAGGTAGGTTTTCTTCAGAGGATGAACTGGATGAACCAGAAAGGGACACAGATGTCATAAACGCACCACATTGGCGCATTTTTTTCTGACGCCAATTCGGCGAAAACTTTGTTTTCAAATGCCAGTTACATATATGTTTTTAAATTAATTACTATTATTTAAAAAAGGAAATAATAATAAATAAAAAAAGGATTAGTCAATAATTATGGAATAAAACTATTTATATCCTTTTAAAAAAGAAAATAAACAATTTTCTAATAAATAAACAACAACAACCGGGTTCCCATATGAAGCATAATATTGCCATTTTGTTGCAGTCACGCAAATATGGTGCGCGTATGACATCTGTGCCCAGAAAGGCACCAAGAGAAATACAACTTGGCTGTAATTGTGCTGGGTTTTGAGGGCTGTTGCTTTCGATTGGTTGTCTCTTGAATTGGGAGATAGTCCAAGTGATGTCCACTAGGCAGTGCTCGTACAAAGACTGGGCTTGCGTAAAATATGGTCTTCGAGCCATCTGGGGCGTCTCTAAAAGAGATTGAAAGAACCTAGGACCGGGAATTGGATAACCCTGCTTTTAATTTTCTCTCCCAATGAAGAATCAAATATTTATTTTTAATAAAAAAGACGAATTTTCTCAATCATAAATTTTTTTAAAGAGACCGGTGTTACTAAGAAAATAAAGACAAATCTAAGGGAAGTATAGATAATGTGCATGTTTCTAAACAAACTGGCTTTTTTCACAACAGCTCTACATGTGGTTGGAAACAATTCGAATTAAACTGCATTAGAAAATTCTAAAGAAAATGTAATTTTCACGTCGATATAATAAATTTCATTTTATTGTATTATACGCAGGAAATAAAACGTTATAAATTACTAACTTTCCAAGAATTATTATTTTTGTCAACCTCAAGTTGAGAAGTACATCCTTTTTCGGGTGCGTGACGTCACATGCACATTATCTATAGACAAGAAAACTCATTTCATGTAATCTTTGTAGTCTTTACACATAATCAATGCATTTCATAACAATTCAAATAGTGTGAAAAAACTTTATCGTTTAAATGGGTAAAGATGATATTTAAATAAACACTTAGAAGAAGTTTAAACAAAATTTAAAGTGTACCGAAATTCAGATGAAGTATAGTATATTTGAAAATCCAATTTCAGTAACTGCTATAAAGCTAGAAAAATATTCAATTTTTTATAATAGTTGCTGTATTAAATCTACAGAGTTTTATATAAACTACATAGTATCCTAAAATGTAGTTCAATTTGAAAATGTATAAGATAGAGGAAAATTCGCCGTTAACAACTTCATTTATTAAAATGAAATTTGCTCTCATTCTTTTGTATAGGTCTGTATACATGAAATACAGAATTTATATACACCGAAAGATATGAAAATTTTAATTTAAATTTAAAAACTACTTTTACAACTAAATACGCACTTATAACAACTATCACTCATATAGGGAATCTGGTATGACAATTCTTTTGTAAGTCCCTGTAAATAAACGATAAATGTTATGTGCATCATATTCTACAGAATGTATCTTTCAGTTATTTTTAGCTGTCTAGATTAATTTAAATATTTTAAATAGTTTATCATCATTAAAATACATTGTAAACGATTTTTTTGCTCAAAACCATAAAGGAACGGTATTTTCTATTGTCTCTAAATCTTCAAATGCTACACACTCCATTGTTAATATAAACAATTACCATAGAAAACCCTAAATAACATGTATCATTTACACGCAATGCCAGTATATTTATATGATTTAGAACCGATTGGGCAGACAGACAGACAGAAAAAAAGGTCATAACACTTTTCAGCTATGTTGAAAGATTTTAAAAAATCTAATGAATTTTATTAAACGCTTATTCGTGCATTTTGACACACTTTAAATTTTAATTAGCAATATAAAATTATTAAAAACAAATTTCCAAGTAGCAACATAAGCAGATTTAACATAGTTTAAAATGTTAAAAATATAAGAAAGTATCTTTCATTAATAAATTTTTTCCTGACAAGCTTTACCTAAATTAAAACACTGCATTTTTTTTGTTCTTTGAGGATTTTCATCATAAACCGATGGCAATTATAAACTTACATCATTAATTTCTTTAATTATTATGTAACTTAGTATCGTCATAAAACTATGCGAGAAAAGTGACACACACGTTTCACCACGGGGAAAAAATTAGCTTTATAATCTCATTATCGCGCACTTTAAGTGTTTCTTTAGTTTACGTAAGAGATTATATTTTGAAATCTGTTAAAGAAACCTTTTTTTTACATAATTGCGTACATTTTATTAATACAAGATTATCGTTTTCTTTTAATTAAAAATCGTATAATATTAAAAAACAAAAAACACACCAAGGAGAATTTTGTAATATTTTTATTTAAAAAATGTTAAATACATTAAAATTTTTAAATATGAATATGAATAATATTGACACGCAGATTTTTTAAATATTTGAATATGTATTACAATTAAAATTCTCTGAAATAGAACTTAGTACAGCATAATAATTTTTTTAAATAACAGACATTTTTAATTAATTTTTAAGATTAGGAAAAGGGCATCGTAGTCAGATCTTTATTTAAAATATAAAGCTCCTCTTTAAATGAAGGAAATTTTATTACAGTAAATGAGAACTTATTATTTATTTAATAATACTATTATTGTTTAATAAACTATTTATTCAATTTTTTTTTTAAATTCTCATGTAATCATATGAAAAATCTAGTGGAATCAGAAAGAAAAAAAAATCGATCTAGAAAAGCTAGATAAAAAAATTGGCAAATAATTTCTGTCTCAGAAAAGTACGCCGGAAAGTAATGGAACAAATTTTTTTTGTAAAACTCATAAAGAATCATTTTTTGTTGATAGCTGAAAGTGTCTTCGGATCCAAAAAGTCACTTTGAATTTCACAATGACCCGATGATTGGACTCAAAGTAATTAATGGATGAACTTTGGATTTTAACGTTAAAGATGCGTCTGAGCTTTGCTAAATAGCACAATTATGATGATTGATCATACTATGGTCACCAATTTTTTATTAAAATAAAAGATAATTTCAATTTCAATCTGAAAATGAAAAGCAGAAAATATTTCTAACAACCCGTATATTTTTCATTTTTCTCCCTGTTATCCACAAAATGGTGTAATTTAGCTGCCATCATTACAAAAATATTCTCAAAATTAGAAAAAAATTAAATATTTCATAAACTAATTCAACTTAAAAAAATCTTGATACAATTTTAGATATATGCGGATCAATACGGATAATTGGCGCTAATTTCACTGCCAAAGGCGTTATATTTTTAAAAGGTATGATATGAAGGCGTTTCATAAATTCGTTTTTTAGGGTTTTATATACATGTGGTAGAATATATGTAGTTGATTATTTATAGTTAAATACAACGTTGGATTGTACGAAATTATGAGAATAAAATGAAGTATATCTAATATCATTGTTTAATGATTTTTATTTTAAAATGAAAATTTGTTCATAAAAATTCAGTTGCGGCCCTAATACTGTAAGCAGCACTCACCCTTTAATTTAAACGATTTTGAAATGAAAATATATTAAAACAAAGAAAGAATTCCTTATTACAGTGACTGTCGTTGTAATTTCCTACGTTAAGCTATAACTAAACTTTTAATTCTAAAAAAAAGTTCCTCAGAAAACTTAAATAACATAACCCCCCCCCCCCCCCCCTTACCCAATCCTTTTTTTTTTAAATGCAGAAAGATACCTTGATTGAAAATTTTAAAATTTCCCTGTGCATACACAGAACTGAAAATATTCTAATAAAATAAATTGAACTTTCTAAAAAAAAATTCAAGCATTAAATTTGTTTTAAGCAAATTTCGTTTGAAAGTAAAAAGTACATTAATTTTTAAAAATGATTTTAGTTTTCCTGTGCTTTGAACGATTGTTCAGAAAAACATGATTAACTATGCATGCCAAAATGTGGGCTTTCTAACCTTTTGTTTTTCTTTGTTCCAATGCTTGAAAAAGTGTTCTGTCATGCAATGACACGAGGTTTTTTTTAGTTGACCTTGATAATAGTGGGGCCGAACGGGTTAATCTTCAATAACTGGAAAATATGATCTTCAGGTTCAGTAGACTCTGCCTTGGAATGCCTTGAAAATTCATATTTTCAGAACTCTACGTGCGGTAGGCTTTCCTAATCATGATACATATACAGATACATAGACGAAATCTTTTTAACACTTTTCAACCAAGTTCAAAAGTGTTTATGATTTTAGTTTGTCTGTCCGTTCTTTCGTCTGTCCGCGCTCTAACTCTCGTAAATACACCTGGATTGCGCTGAAAATTTTGGAAGCTATTGATGTTTAACCTATCACGAACCCTATTTCAAATGAAGTTCCAAGTATGTTATTTTACTTACCTGTAACAACCAAAAAGTTTCCGGTACATTACGGTCTATGGGAAAAAATCATTTAAAATGATTTTTGATGATATTATACCCTGTCAAAGATATTAATATTTATATTCATTTATGAAATGCACTAAATTATGCATTCTTTAAAATATGAGGTGAAAAGAAATAGTTATTATCCATTTACAGGGCTGCTAAAAAGAATTCCATTACATAATAGTCAAAAGGGAATAGTTTGTTGTGTGTATTAATTATATTAATCTATTTCATGTACAATAAAATTGTTATACGTCGCTGAGACTTAATATAATTAATTTCATGAAAGATAAGAAGTGCATAACTTTTACAGGGACACACAAAAGATTTCAAATAGCATATTCTATCCGAAGTATTTTATATTATCGATGGATGGATGAAGTGCATTTTTAATTATGATGTGCGCTTTTAAGTTTCACTTAATTTATGCATATTATATGGTGTGTATAAATAATATCGTTCAAATTCAGGGCTACACAAAAGAACTTAAAGAACGTAAAGGTTATTGAATATGAGGGTAAGTTACTTAAAATTGGTTTTAAAATAAGTTATGCATTTTTACACTGAGCGGCATTCAGTTTAATAAAAAATGATTGTGGAATATAGATAATATGATAAACAGACCCAGGAAAAGAAATATGTACATGGTCGCCTGTGAATAATAATTTCTGATTTATGATTTTGGTAGTTTTAACAGTGCTTTAGTTTGAATTAAATTTAGCTAAATACTGACGTGTAATAAAGATACTAGATAAATTACAGACTGAAGAAAAGTATTTAAGTACGTTTCCATCTATGACTATAAATTGCTTAATTCGAAATTTCAATCTATTTAAAGTTTTTTTTTTTTTTTTTTTTTTCTGAATTAAAATTCCCTATTCCATAGTATATATATCAACCGACAAATAAAATACAGGGCTGTCCAAAAGTATTAGAAGACATATTTGGCTATAAACAGTAATACCTTATTTCCATAAATAACGAAGTTTTGTAAAAGTTGTTCAAATTATTGAAAAATGTTTCATAGTCTATGCTTAACGTATGAATTTTCTTATTTGTTATTTCTTATTACAGATGAATAACAGTTTCCCACATTTATAGGCAATTTAGTTTTGTTAGATAAAAAAAAAATTCTTTTTCTTGGGAAAGAACATTCTTTTTACCGAAGTTATATTTTTTAAAGTATAAAATATCTTTTTTCTGATCGTTTTACTCTTATATAATTTAGAAATATTTCGCAACTAAAACTTTGCCCGAAACAATCTTTCAAGGTCAAGAAAGCTGAAAAGATACTAATGAAAAAATTTAATCATCCTTTAAAAAATATTTGTCGTTTGTGATACCATTGATAAAGTAAAATATGTATAACTCATTCTAATCTGTTTTAACACTAATCTATGTATTAAATTAACTTTTTAGTAATTTATTTTAATGGCCCTTCAAAGTAACGTCGGAGCATGAAGGGTTAAATGGAAACAACACATTTCACTGACTGGTGGGAGCTGTGATTTTTATACTTTTCTTTTCTGCATTGCATTGTATTCTCTCCAAGTATTTGGCTGGTACGGTATACGTATTCAAAACTAGCTTTTGCAAAGCTACAGATTTCTGAAGCCTTGCATAACAATTTACTAAAACTACAGAAAACTTACTAAAATGTACTTGTAACCCGTGTTTCAGTTACGTAAAAAGTTCTATGCATCCAAATTTCATTAAAAAAAAACTCATGATAACATTACAATTTTTTTATTTGTAGTACAAACGTTTATCTGTTACATGATTTCTTTTTGTTGTTGTTGCCGTGGCATAAAAGTTCTAGATATCCCAGTTTCCTAGAAAATTCTCAGTAACTTAATAATTTCTTTTTACAGTGCTAGATATAGATGACTAATTTGTGAAATTCTTTTTGATATTCAATATTGACGAAAATTAGCATTGAATCTTCTATAATTGGGTTCGACTAAATTTAGTTTCTTGTTTTTTATTAAAATAAAATATATTTAAAGAAGAGAAGAATTCGAAAGTTACCTTTTCCAGTTGCCACTACCTGGAAGGAGTTTTTTGCCTAAGATAGACGAAAATCGAAATAGCATGGACTGGTGCGGTTTTATTTATTTGTATGTAACTGCTCAAAGTATCAACATAAATCAAATATTTATTCATTTATAAACATCTAACTATTTATTACGTGAAAAACATGAATTTTTAAAACCATTTTTAAGATAAAGACATCTAAATTTTACAGACTTTTTTTTTCATAAAATTTTTATGCATGCATATTCTTTATAAATGTATTATAATAAATCTCTTCTTAAATAAATGCTCTCTTGCATATTTTACGCACACCATATTACGAGAAATAAACCGTGGATTTTGCACCGGAAAAATATTTGAGAGATTTGCTGGCTTACTTGAACTGTAATCATCAAGATTTTTTTTCTTCGTTCGCGAAGAAAACCTATAGCATTTTTCAAAGTAAATGACGCGTTGAAGAAATACTTTCCCCTTTTTTCCTTTCTTTGCATTTTTAAAAAGCTTTTCATGCTTTTTTCTAAAAAGCTGTTGCTTTCATCTTGTTTCAATCCTTAAAATAGAGAAAAAAATATATAATTTCGATTAAAGCTCCACATGGAAGAGTGAAAAGCTTTATACTTTTACTATTTGAAATTCTTTTATTTTATTCCGTTTTTAAATTCTGCATTCGGAATTATAAAGAACTGCATATTCATAAAATGCGAAAAAATCTCTGTTAAATATGAGGAAAGAAAAAGTGAGTTAAAGTAGAAATTGTACATTTATGGATTTCAATTAGTGCTTAGTAAATGAAAAAAAAAATATATATAAAATAAAACAAATAAAAAAATATATATGAATAAATATGTAAATAAATAAATAAATGTAATTTAACAAATTACAACGACCATTTTGAAAAGGATATTTTCAAAGACTAAAATTTTAGACTTATAAATAAGTTCTATATTATAAAAAAGATAATAATAAACATAATTTTTATGATAATCAAAACGTGGCTACGTAATAACAGAATCCTATATTATGTACAAAATGGACTAAACAACAATATTCCTGGACTAATCGTAAACAAATTTTAAATGAAACTTCAATTTTACAATTTTTGGTACTGCAAATTTTTAAATTTGTAAACATCGCACATTTTCAATTTTTAGACCGTCGTATAGAGGAAAAAAAAATTTACTTTTAAATGTAATTTGCTTAAAAGCTGTATCTCAATTTGTTTTTGAGTTCCACAAATAATGCACATTATGATATACATTTGAAAATAACGAAAGTTCACATTTATATTGAAAAGAAAGATCCTACATCGTCATTCAATCGAACCATATAAAATATGCATATCGCAGCTTTAAAATAACTGAAATGTACTTATCATATGAACAATTTAAAAACAATAGTCATTTTTGAAACATTGTAATGAGATTAATAATTAAAATATTGTGTTATCCACCCACATGCTAGAAACAATTTTCATATAGTGTCCATCCATTCAATCATTTTTACAGATAACGATCACTTAATAATTTTTTAATTTTATTCTCATTTATTATTAAAACTGTTAAAAATACGGTTAGCATATTCTTTTAATAAAAATTGCCTAACGAAAGTATTTATATTACTATTCTAAAAATTCTTTGAACAAAAAATGTATAAACGCTAATTTTTAGAATCGTGTTTCAGTAAATTGTGAATTATGTGTAAAATGTATAGATAGGCAATGAATTACTATTTTACATAAAATTTTAACAATGCTGGTGACAACCTATGAAGATAAATTTTAGCTCTATGAATTTAAAATATTTTTAATAATCAATATTAGTTTTTATATTCGCTGATTTTTTCAAAAATAATATAATACATTCTAAGAAAATCAACTTTCGATATATATTGTAAATTTCATTCCAAAATGCTACAAACAATGAAATAGTGAGATGATACTTTTACTAAGATTTGAGCAAAACTGTTTCACAACTGCCAGAAATTACTAATTAAATAATAATTCTTCATCTAATAAATACGTAAAATCAATCAACAAGTTAAATTATTGTTCACAAATGCTTTTTATTCATTAAGAAAGCACAGAAACTTTCAATTTTTTTTTTGTAGAAATAAGTCCTTAAAGTTCCTGAAAAACTTTCCTTTTGTGCAGGAAAGTCATCAAAAAGTAAAGAAATGTTTTTGAATAGAGCAGTTGCTTGTATGTTTTAAAGTAAGTTGCTCAAACTACTTAAGATTTCAAAGAAACTTTTAGTAATAAAAGGCTTGGATGTTGAATAAAAAATGCTTGAAACTTCAAATGTTTAAATACTAAACAGAACATCTTGGTTTTAATTCAACTATGTTGCTAGAATTCGTTCTCATTATTTGCTGTACGCATTTTAGATGCATATTGAAACGTCTGTTCATTACTCTCATGATCATTAAAGTAAAGTTTTATAAATATTTCCAATTATTTTGTTAAAAAATATACACTGTTAAAAATCTGCTGCATTTTGCTGCAACGCACTCCCCTGCTTGTATAGAAAACGGTTACTTGGCCGTGAAATGGAGCTTTCTCATTGGTTGGAATAGAGATATTATATACAAGTGGTGGAGGGCGTTGCAGCAAAATGCAGCAGATTTTTAACAGTGTAGTTAAGATAAAAAAATATACAACGAACTACCATTGTAATCCGTTTATGAATTAATGTCTAATTTATAATAGAAAACATTTTATTTGTGTATGATACTAAATCAAAATTTTGTTATTTTTGTTATGCTCTGGTCACAAGAGTAACGATATTATGATTGATTAGAGAGACAGAAAAAATGCATTTTGTTACAAATGAAATATGTGTTTGTGAGCGGAACAAAGTGATATTTAAATGGTTACATGAATTTTTGTCTTAAATGTATATTTTGCGATAGAATAATTGGGAGTGTTTATAAGAATTTGCTCTGATGGTCACAAGAGCAGCAACGGACGTTCCCATGTTCAAATATACAAAATCATTTAAAAATGGTTCTCTGTAACAATTTTCGAATTTGTTAAGAATGTTAAATATTTTGGTCATTTCTAGATACATTATGTAAGATGACGATTCCAAGAAAACTGTCAAATAATATATATATATATACAGTCAAAGATCTATAATCCGCACACCCATAATCCACTGTTTTCTAAAATTCACATTATTTTACGAATGTAAACAATGAAATAAATAGTTAAAAAAATTACAAATTAGTGATCTCAAAACGATTTTTTTCAAAAAATTTAAAAGAAAATGAGAAAACAATGAGAAAACAGGGGATTATAAAAGTGCGGATTATAGATTTTTGACTGTATTAAGTTATTAATCCTGAAAAATTAGCAATTGCTTTCCTTAACCTCTTCAGACCGAAGGTGCACATTTGTGTATCTCTGGTTTCAACTGCGTATCTCACTTATTATTTGAAATTTTTTATATTTGTGTACGCTAGCCTTTTCTAGTTTCAGCAAAAAATGGCGCTAGCAGTCTTAATTCATAGGATTTTGGAGGAAAGAAACGAACAATGGCGAAAAATATAAGGCTTCGGAAAAGGAAGTACATTTTTATAATTAGAAAATTAATATTTATTCACAACAATTTTTAAGAACGCTTATAAACTCTTCAGTATTTCATAAATCATTTAAACCTTTTAGCTAGATCATAATACCTATTTAAATTAGATGTTATTTGTAAGGTGCACCTCCGGCTTCAATTCTGTGCTTTTGGAAAGAAGTCATCTCTCTAAAAAACTTTTACTGAATGATATCTAATTGATGCAGTGCTAAGCTGTTGAATGATTAAAAAATTATGCTTAAATATAAATAAAAATTCATTTTGTTGATGTTTTAAATTAAACATTAATGTTTAAAAATCATAGTTATTATATCTTTATGAGAGTAAAACTGATGAGGCCAATGGTGATGGTGAGCCTTCTGACAATGAAAATTTAGATGGCACAGATATAGCAATTGAGGATATTACTCTATTTCCTATCCCAAATTTATGTAGCAATAAAGTATAACCTAAAAGGCCTCTGTTATTGAAAGTTGAAAATAAGCACATTTTTAAAACTTGTGTTACAGCAAACTAGAATAATAATACTGAGAATAAAACTTATCTTTTGGCAAATATTTATTTAATATTTTTTTTCTTTTAATGGTATTCCGAGGACCATTGATTGATGAGGATTATCTAGAAGCAGATTCCAGCATCGTAAATTCTTTTGAATCATTTCTAGATTAATTAAATAGATTTTTGGGAAATGTTTCATATGAAACCAATTTATATTCCGTTCAAACATGAAACCATCGCTGAATAAATGCATCTAAATATGAAATTATAAAAGCTTCAGGCGTACACATACTCATGGTAACTTTAAAATATCTCCAAGCAAGGTTCTACTGGCAATAAGACTTGCCAGTACTTAGAATTGCAGCTACTGTGTCACGTGATCAATTTTTTGAAATTAGAAAATTTCTTCATTTTGCAGATAAATCAATTGATCATTCAACAGATGACAAAATATAGAAAGTAAATCTAATCTTGAATGCAGTAAGACTTAAATGTTTGTCCCTGCACCGGCCAAAACATTTATCACTAGATGAACACTAGTTCCCATCTATTGGATGTTGTGGCTGTATGTGCCGTTACCTAATCCGTTGGGATTAATAAACTTTGTTTTATCTGCCAGGGATGGTCTTACCCTTGACTGCCAAATATATCACGATAAAGAAACTATACGACCTGATGTTTTGAAAATAATTATAATTAAATCTAGGTGGAGGCATTGTCAAATTGATTTTTAAATTTCTACCAAAAGACAACACACAAGTGATTTACACAGACAGTTTTTTTACTAGTGTAAAATGTGCCGCCTTTTTATTGAGGAACAATATCTACCAAACTGGAATGATTATGAACAAAAGACTTGAAGGAGTAGATAAAAAAAATCAAGAATGTTCGAGATTTGTAACGCGGAGAGTGGGGTGAGAGACTAAGGGAAGAGAAGGAAATGTGCATACTACATTGGAAAGATTAAAAATGGTTAACTTTGCTTTCGACTTGCATAGATAGTGATCCCAAAAGCAGTTGTGTTTGGTGGTCTAAAGATCAAAACTGTAAAATTAATATTACACAACCTGAAATTGTGAATGCATACAATACGTGTATGAGTGGTACAGATTTATATGTTGGCGTTTAGCTTACGACCGTTATGCTATTCGCACTAAAAAGTAGTCATCAAGAGTTTTCGTACATTTTATAGATTTGGTTATTTCCATTTGTTGAATAATGTATATCAGTAATTGCAAAGCAGGTGAAATTCTTCGAAAAGACAAATTGTCTCTCTAAGGGTATTTTTAGAGATTGCATAAGTACTGATGAAATATGAGGGCAAAATAAGTGAAGAGCTACGATCAGGGAGACCACGCAAAATTTATTCATCTGAAAATGATTCTGAAGACGATTCCGAAAATAAACCACAGCGAAAACAATATAAGGGTATTCAGAAGCTAATTTATTATATTATGACAAGATTGGACACTAGGGTGGAGCGAAAAAAATTATTTTTAAAAAATCAAAAACGGGTAGGTGCCAAAAGTTGCCTTTATACTAGTACATCAACTGCGTGAAATTTTACCGCTGAAAAGAAATGGCTTGAGTCTGCGCTTTTGCTCCAAAAATCGAAATTTTGGGTAAAATTTGTCATTTTTTGATATTTTTTCAAAAAAAATTTAAAAATTTCTACAGAGTTGGTTAGTATTTAAAAGTGTTATTTAGACCTTTATATTTATCTGCTTAACATGTTTAAACTATAAAACAATATCTGTAGTCTGTATAATTGGAGCAAATCTTACAACTTTTTGGGAAAAATCAGCGTTAACCTCTCTATTGGAGCATACAACGAAATGTTGTTATGAATGCATTTCTTACCTAGCTGCTTTCAAAACTACTCTGTATATAACTTATAGAGGTGGTTGAATTTCATATCCCACACGTATCAACCACCCAATCATCTAGGCCCAGTGTTTTATTTATGTATTGAATTGTTATTTTTTCCCCCCGAAGACGAGTATAAGTTTTCTATATATCGAAGTAGTTTATCTCTTCTTTGTATTCACTCACTTTGGATGATGCTGGTGTGACCTGCTGCACGTATATTTTTATACCATGTATAATAGAAGAGAAGCTGAATATTTTTATACCATGTATAATAGAAGAGAAGCTGAGTAATTTATTGGGTATGTTGTTAATTGAACCTATTCAGCAGTCTATTATCTTCATTAAAATTTCATGCAATGAATGCATTATGATTGGAAGTTCTGCTATCGGAGTATTCTTTCAATCAATTACATTTTATAGGTAATGATTTGCCTAAAAATTGATTGTATGAATTCAATTTCTAGTATGTATTTATTGAAGCTATTACATTGAATATATTTTGAGAAGCTTACTGTTTAATATTAGGACGATCGTCACAGAGGATTGCAAACAAAATTTGCGTGTAAAGCAACAATTTTTCTAAAGAAATTTTAGTATTTGTTTTATGTCGTTTCCTGTGTTGTTTCGGAGTCGAGTAATTTCTAATAAGATTTTAGATCTATTATTTAGGTGTGTATTACATTTGGTATAAAGCATCCCGCGGTATAAACTTGGATTATATATTTTGTTAGTGAACCTACAGACTCTGATTGCCAAACTGTGCTTATATAAAGCAGAAAATTTTATTAGCTTTATGAGCTGTCTTTTGTGTGAGATGTTTTCTAAATTCCTATTCCCCATTATTTCTGAGAAAAAGCTTTCCTTATGAATTAGCTTTGCAATCTCTGACAGAAATTTCTAGTCTGTTCTGAGTATCTTTTTCTCAATTTGAGAAAAAAAATTCAAAATTATTCTCTATTTTATAAAAAATTGCAATAGGAAGTGACTAGTACGTAGACAAAGATTTTCTTTATTGATCCAGTGAATCCGTGTAGATTAGAAAGTTTTACATCGACTTATCTAACAATTGAAGCTGAGGAAATTCACTGGAGTTGAAGTAGCATATGGTTCATTATTATACACAATTCTAAGTTTACCTCATGCAAAATGGTTCACAGCGAGAAATAGAATTCTCCTAATTTTAAATGAGTTCTTATAGTCGATTAGAACCCGTACATTCCCCCATAAAATATTATGCATTATAAGTTTATGCCCAGGACAGTTCACCATCAAATGTTGTCCACTCATAAAAAGGGATCTAAAAGTTAATAGGAAATTACCTGGACACGAAAACACTTAGAAAACGGCATAAAACAAATGCAAGAAAAAGTTATTTACAACAACAGTTGCTTTGCACATGGAGAACAAATTTTCATTACAATTCTCTCTGACGATCACCATCACATTAAACAGCTCGCTTCTCAACATATAAAGAATTCAAAAGTAGAATAAATGATGGCATACTTATAGTCGAGATATATGAAATCATATTTAAAGCAGATCATTACATAAAAAAATATAATTGACTGAAAAAATGTTGTGGTGACAGAACTTCCAATCACTTTCATCAACTGAATGCAAGTTTGATAAAGATAATAGAATGGCCGAATAGATCCCTTTAATAATATTCCCGTGCATTACTCTGCTTGTCATTTTTTTGTATAAACTGTAAAAATATACATTAAGATAGTTACAGCAGCATGTGGATACAAAGAACAGATAAACTAGGTGGAAGCATCGAAAACATGCCAAATTTTGATAAAGAAAATCACAAATCAATATATAAATAAAACACTGTACTAAGATGATCGAATAGTTGGGCCAGGTGGTGTATGAAATATAGCCACCTCCATGACGTATGTCCAAGGTAGTTTTGAAAACAAGAGCTGTATTAAAAACGACAATTCATTGTATGACCTAATAGAGTGGTAATGCTGTTTTCTTATTAAAGGTTGTCTGTTTTGCTCCAGCTATAGGGAATAAACATACTGTTTTATAGTTTAAATATGTTAAACAAATAAATATAAAGGTTTAAGTAACACTTTTAAGTAATAACTAGCTCTGTAGGAATCTTTTAATTTTTTTGAAAAAAATGTCAAAAAATGACAAATTTTACCCAAAATTTCGATTTTTGGAGCAAAAGCGCAGACTCAAGCCATTTTTTTAGCGGTAAAATTTTACGCAGTTGATGTACTAGTATAAGGGCAACTTTTGGCACCTACCCGTTTTTGATTTTCAAAAAATAATTTTTTTCGCTCCACCCTATTGGATACTTTCCTCATTCAACAAATGATAACTTTGCTTCAAAATGTAAGTATGAAGGCTGCAAATCAAGAACAAGGGTTATTTGTACAAAGTGCAATATATATCTTTGTATATAAAAAAAATAATTGTTTCGAAAATAACATGTAAAATAAGCTTATATGTATCAATTATCCATCAAATTCCTTGTTTAAATAAATTTTTAAAAATTGAAGTGTTTTTTGCAGTATGAACCTGATGTGCACATATGTGTACCTGCTAGGAAATAGAAACTAATAATAATTATTTTATTTTTATTACAAAATTATGTTTCTATACGTATAAATAGATGGAACAAACTGTGAAATAATTTTTATGATGGCTTAAAATGTGTCAGGTCTGAAGAGGTTAAACCTTGCCCACAAAGCACAATTCTTGAGTTTATTTATTTTTTTGGAGTCAAAAATATCGAAAATTAAGACGTGCTGCATAGTTACACTCCATGGTTCAATGTTATCCTGAATGACATGAATGATTTTTTTTTTTTTTTTTTTTTTTTTTTTTTTTTTACTTAGTAGCGAAGATGAGTGTAATGTGTTATAAATGTTGTACATCCTTTAATTTTTCTAATATTAGTGTCATGAAACTTTACATTAAGAAAAAATTATTGTCGATAACTAACATCCAGTAAAATTGAGTTGAACTTTTAGGTATGATGACACCCAAAGAATGAAAAGCTAATTTGTAAAGAATTATGCAGTCAAATAAAATGTTAATTTAATAAAGATTTCATACTTTTTACGTATTATGTGTTCGCATAGAAAGTTGTAAAGATCACGACGATACGCCACTTCTCACGCCATGCATAAGAAGTGCAGCAGCAGCGGACAAAATAAGACTTTTGTCCACTACAATTTTATCGAAATTAACAAATAAGTAATATCTTTCGTCGATGCTTAGAATCCAATGTAGGTTATTCCAGGGACAAGTATCGAGAGGATACTTTGAAATAAGCTGTTTTATTTCAATAGCAGTTTCAGTTATAGAAGAAGCGGACACACGTATACTAATGAACTTAATGCAATAAAATATAAGATAAAGAGACCTATATGCCTTTTCATAGCCAGAAGTTAAATTTATGAAGATAAGAATTTAAGACTCGTAAAATATCCATATAAGGGAAATGGCTAAAGTTAGACTTAATATTGAATGGAAAATCTTATTTACTGAAGAAATTGTGTTTAGTATTTTGTTATGAATAGCTGACAAATACGCTACATCCAGTTTTTGTTGCTGAATCAAGTTTTTAAATTCAAGAAAACTGTGTTTAAGAACATAGCATATGCAACAAAAATAAATTGGTATGGTCGATGATAGACAATTCGTATTGCTTATAAAAGAGTGCATGTAGAAAACTGGAGTTGTATATGGAGGTGGAATGAAAAAAAAAGTAATAATTATCTCTTGGATAACCTAATATAAGAGGCGTTTCTATTTTGGCAAAGCCTAAAAGTGTTATTGTGATAACTATGAAGTCGTCTAAAAGTAAAATTAAATACAGCTTTAATTCGAAACTTATTGTGTTATTTGCTGATGCAATGATTGAATATGTTTTTGCCAGACCTCTGATAAGAAGAAAAAATTTCCTTCGTTTAATAATAACTAAAATCTTAAAACCATCTCACACATCAAGAAAATGTTGCGCATGTAAAATTTCTTAGTGTATGTATTCATATAAAATTTTTTCCAATTATTACATATAGTTGAAATTATTCTAAAATTATAGTTAAGATTATGGAAATTGTCGTCACTTTTATAGACTGTTCACTCATTGGATACTTGAATTTGTCCGTACAGCCAATTAAATGAATCCATAGATAAATATTAAAAGGTTGAAAACTTCTTTCTATATTTTTGAAAGCAATTAGTCTCTGTGCTGCGGCTTCATGAATGTCTTTTTTAGATTTAAATAACACTTTGGAATACATCTTTACTATCGTTTTCAAAACTTTTTGAACTATGGATTAATCTTCTTAAAATCTCTTAGTTAAGTTGAAGAATGCAGTTACATCACCCGGAAAAGTGTTTCTAAAAAATATTGTGTAAGATATTTTATTAGAGCATTTTTCTCATATGTTTTCAAAAAAATAATTTAAGAAATTTGTTTAATTATATAAGTTAGTATTATAAAATTTAAAATATAGAAAATAATTTAAATTCAAATCTCATGATCTAGCAATATTCAGTCTATCGCTCAGTTTCTTTTGTTTTTGAGGATCATATGCATTATGAAACAATATCAATTCATCAAAATTTGTTTTTTATTCATATACTAATTTTAATAAACTTGAAATCTCAAAAAACTTCCATTTTTATTTTTTATAATTCATTAAGTTGTGAAATGTTTAGCATGGATAAATATTTCCGGAAAAGTTTTTCAACCAGATTTATTTACATTTTTTTTTCGTATTATGTTTTAGCTGTATGGTTCAGATAGATTGAAAAAATAGCAATATTTTTTTTTAATATAATAGTCAAACCACACGTCATTTAAATCAATATTTTCAGGTAAATTTTTCATAAAATCGACAATAATTTGAGCTAAAAGTTGAATTTGTTAATTTACTAAAAAATGGTTCATGTTAAATGTTGTTTTAATAGTAAAAAATATAGAGGGCAATAGCTTTTCTCTTGCGCTTCAGTTTTTAATGTAGTTGAATTATACACTGACTTTTTTCAGCTAAGTTGGGTTTTTGGTGTTGTATCAGTATTTCATATTTGTACTGTTTTAGATCTTTCTAGACCTTTAGATATTTCTTACACAAAAAATCAATATTTTATGTCTGCTTGCTTAAATTTAGCTTTTTAAAAGTCAAATAGTCTTGAAAAAAGAAATGTTATTGTCCTTATAAGTATGGAATCAGATAAATTAGAGATCGACTAACAGAATCAGAGGCACTTACAATCCATCGTAGGAATACATAGAAAAAGAAGATCTATTTTTATGAAGATTATGTAGATAAGAATATTAAAAATAAGTACTTTCACACTATTTTTTCCCACAAAATGCCAATTCTTTATTATATGACATTATATTTAGAACTACATTTTTATCACTTTACATCGACATGTTTAAAAAAAAATTAAATTTAGCACCTATATCTAATAATACACACATAAACGACAATAATAAATATTATAGTGTTCTTTGAGTAGGATTGTTGCCATAAGCAACCATGTAAAACATCGAAAATCGATATGAATTTTCAAGAATCTTTAGCTTGTATGTATAAAACACAATGGGTAATAAATAATTACCTTACAAATTATCATATTTATAAAATGGACTTCATTATTTTTTTTCAGCGATGTATTTGAGTGACGGGAGACATTCAAAAATCAACTTTTTCCCCCTTTACTTGCTGTAATATAATTGTTAAATAATATTTAAAAGCAAATGTATGTATAAATGAAATGTATGGATAAATAAAATACTCTTTTGTTGACTAAATTATGTTATAAATATTTAAATTGAGTATATTGGAATAAGGAATATATTATAATGGATTGACATTGCCTACCACAAGAATGATGGATTCTCTTGGAGATGTTTTTGTAAGGACACAAAACATTGTTAATATTTTTTTCGTTACCTATATTTAATATTTTGAAAGAATGAAGCGAATTCATAGCAATTCCTTGTATACCATGTTTCATTTGTTAAGTATGACATTAATTTTTTTCATTTTTCTTTTTCTTGTAAATATAAATTTATAATAAAAAAATTAACTAATTTTACTTAATTTATGTTAATAAAGTAAATATTCTTAAACAAAAAACAAAAGCAATAAAAATGACAAAATAAAGAAATAAAACATTTTTTTAATTATGATTTGCAGATGAGATAACACTCATCAATAAATACAATGTTAATCTTAATCGCTGATAATTCAGTACATTCTATATCGACAGCTTTTATTTTCTTTTACGAAAAAACGTATAATTAATTTAATTTAAAGCCATTATAACCAATGGAATAATTTTCTAATTTAACTGCTAGATGGTTAACATTTTCACAAATCTATCGTGTTCGTCTAAAAAGAATGATTTTCGAGACTTAAGATTTAATTCTGAATAAGCTCTATATTTTAGTTTGATAACTTCCGAATAGATTATTGATTTATTGATATTTATTCTTTTTTTCTGTATTTTAAATATATCATTTCTGTTGCTGAGAAAATATTTTCAAAGATGCAGGTAAGAAAGCAAAATGTATGCAAGTGTATAAAATGAATGCAAATGTTTAGGACAGATGTATGAAAATACGTAAATAAAGAAACGATTCTTATATCTATGAAAATCTTAGAATAAATATGAACTATTCAGTGTAGAGATAAGTTAAAAAAGTAAGTATATATCAATCTTAATTAGTCTGATCCGTAAATAAAAAATGAAAAACAATAAAGTTTTCCGTTTCTGGTTCAGAAAGGTTTCTTTTATATATATATATAATTTAGAACCATCAAATTACAAAATTACAAAATTTTATACCTTTACTAGCTGACCCGCCCGGCTTTGCCCGGGTCCGTAATAATAATGTTACACGAACTTGAAATTTCTGATTTTATCTTTAACTCGAAATATGTGTAAATACACTGTTAAAAATTTAACCCTTTTGCTGCATCGTCACTCCGTCGCTTTTATAGAAAATGATTACTTCAGCCTATTATGGAGCATTCTCATATGTCAAAAGAGAGATATTCTATAAAAGCGGGGGAGTGATGATGCAGCAAAAGGGTCAAATTTTTTACAGTGTAAATTATATTAAATACGTGCCCCCTGACTGTCTCAAGAATCGGTTTAAAAAAGTAATATTTAGCTGCAAAAATACCCAAAATGACTGCAGTGGGAAACGCAGGAGGGAATATGGTCCAACGATTGTGTGATTTTCGTGTTAAAGTGTTGATATTTATTCTTAAATGTACTGTTAAGTGACTTAACTAAGTACTTTTTTCACATAGATATCCCAAATGAAATATTTTGGATTTTAAACTAATTATATCACTCTTAAATCCGAGTATACCGTGAATGAAATCGATAGTCGATGATTATCTAAAAGGTTAGTTTATTATAATTTCAGAGCCATTTTACAAAAATAGGTGTATATTTTTATCAAATATGAGTAATGTTCATTCTGTGAACAAAATTGTAACCTTAACCCAATTGTATTGTAATCATAACTTGTCTGTAACCTAGCTGTATGTTAACAGTAATCTAACTGTAACTTAAATATACCATAAATTTAACCTGGCCGTCACCTTATCATAACCTACCCATAATCTAACCATAACCTAACCGTAACTTAACCATGACCTAACTGTAACCTAACCGGAAATTAAATATAACATAAGTCTCACCGGAACGTAATTACAACCTAACTGTTACCTAACCGTTACTAAGTTCTAATTTAACACTAACTAAAAACAAAATATCTTAACCATCACGCACTACAAAGTACTTACAAGGAAGGTCTCCATTGGGGGAATACTCAGAATTTTTTGAAAAAAATACGAATTAAACTACTCATGTAGGTAATAAAGGATCAGTGAAAATTAGCGGCGGAATTACATTATTAGATATGTAAAAAAAAATAAAATAGTTTGGAATAATTGGCGTGAAAAGCTGAAAGCGACGCGGGATTTGGCGAGCAGTGCATTTCCTCGCCAAAAGCAGACGATTTTAACGAATCTGAAAATTGATTTTAATTGACTTCATTGTTAAAAATCTGCAGCATTTACTGCAACGTCACTCCACTACTTTTATAGAATATCTCTCTTCTGACCAATGAGAATGCTCCATAGCACGGTGAATTGACCGTGTCATACACTGTTAAAAATCTGCTGCATTTTGTTGCAACGCACTCCACCGCTTGTATATAATATTTATATTCCAACCAATGAGGAAGCTACATTTCACGGCCAAGTAACCATTTTCTATACAAGCAAGGGAGTGCGTTGCAACAAAATGCAGCAGATTTTTAACAGTGTATTTTTCAATTTGGAAAATTTTAATCAATTTAAATTGTGTTTTAAATGATAAAATATATTAATTTCATTTTGTTATAAGTACATATAAACGTATATGACAAAATTACACTTAAAGTAAAGTAAAAATGCAAAACTAAAATTACTTAAACTAAACTTATTTAAATAAATTGAACATAGAAAGTTTTTTCTTTGAAAAGTATTCGAAGCGTAAAAGCGTATTTTTCAAAATTTCGTTTTTTTCGCCAACCGGAGATAAATCGCCAAATAAACGAAATTGTTATTATTTTTTTACGGACGTTATAAAGAGGTTCCGCCGAAATTTTTTTTATAAACATATATAACTATATGAGAAGAACATTCTGTAATTTTTTCAGATTTTTCTGAGTATGCCCGTATGGAGACCTTCCTTGTTAGTTTCACTTTTCACAGCTACGGAGCGCATTATGTTTTGTAGAACATCCGAATTTTTGGTTCGGATTGGATTCATGTCCATGGAAATTATTTTGTCTTCTTCAGATACGGTTATGGTTGTTTGGAATATTTTTGTTCAGTTTAGATTCGGCTCAGTTCAGATTTCGTGGGGTTTTTCTCCCTTCAAATGGGATTTTTAGGTTCGGGTCGGGTTGTACTTCCATGGAAATTATTTTACTTTGCTCCAATGAGGTTATACTTCACTGAAATATTTTTGTCAGGTTCAGATTAGGTATGGTTCAAATTTCGGGATTATTTTTACAATTTTTTTGGTTCGGATTGGGTTTATGTCCATGGATATTGTCTTGTTCGTATCTGGTTATAGTTATTTGGAATACTTTCGTCGGATTCAGATTTGGTTCGATTCAGATTTCAGATATTTTTTTCAAATAGATTTTTAAGATTCTGGTCGGATTCATGTCGAGGGAAATTATTTTGTCTTGCTCAGATCCGGTTTTGGGTCTTTGGAATATTTGTTTCAAGTTCAGATGTCGTTCAATTCAGATTTCGTTTTTTAATGGAATTTTTAGTTTAAGGTTGGGTTGCGCATCAACGGAAATTATCCTGTATTGTTCGAATAAGGATATGCTTCTCTGGAATATTTATGTCAGATTCAGATTTAGTTCAGATTTTTAGGTTCGGATTGGGTTCATGTTCATGGAAATTTTTTGCCTTGTTCGGATCCGGGTATGGTTCTGTGGGATATTTTTGTCAGGTTCATATTTGGTTCGATTCAAATTTCAGGTATTTTTTTCAAATGGAATTTTAGGTTCGGATCGGGTTCATGTACACGGAAATTATTTTCTCTTATTCGAATCCGATTATGGTTCTTTCGAATATTTTGATCGGATTCAGATGTAGTTTGCATAAAATTTCAGGTTTTTTTTTTTTTTTTTCAAACGGAATTTTTTACATTCGAGTCAGGTTTATATTCACGGAAAATATTTTGTCTTGCTCTTATCGGGTTACAGTTCTTTGGAATATTTTTATCGATTCAGGTTTCATTCTGGTTATATTTCGGGTTTTTTCAAAGAAAATTTTTAGGTTCCGGTCGGGTAGCATATACACAAACATTATTTTTCTTTAATCGGACTGGGGTATGTTTCATTTGAATATTTTTGTGGGAATCAGTTTTGATTCGGGTCGCATATTTCAGATGTGTATATTGCTGGGACGATTACTGTTTCTAAACCAATAGGAGAGCGTCATTATCACGGTCAAGTACACGCCCACACAGTTTGATTGACAGGAACTCGTGGACAATTGACGGTGCTAATTATAACGATAATCTGTGGTGGATGAAAGTGAGCTGACTGGCTGAATGGTTAGAGCGTCGAGCTTGAAACCGGAGGATATGGGTTCGAGTCCATCGCGGGCCGAGAGTCCGTTGGTGATTTTTTTTTTATTATTGGAGGCTGTCTTTTAATAATAAATAAGACATTTAAAAAAATATTTCAAACCCTTTTAATATTCTAAATATCGTTCCAAAATGATTTATATATATATTAAACAAATGGGGAAAAAAGTATTCTGCGAAAATATCCGTATAAGCAAAAGTCTTACTTTAATTTTTATTTATTTATTTATTTATTTATTTCAGGATCAGAGGAAGTATAATTTCTAATTGAAGTAAATAAAATTCAGTCATTTTGAAAAAAAAAATTCTTTCGTACCTTTAATTTTTAATTACCGAGTACAAATTCAAACAATCCGAGTACAAATAAATAATAAACACACACGATCAATTGTCCACGAGTTCCTGTCAATCAAACTGTGTGGGCGTGTACTTGACCGTGATAATGACGGTCTCCTATTGGTTTAGAAACAGTAATCGTCCCAGCAATATACACATCTGAAATATGCATTCGGGTCAGATATCAATCCATATTTTTTTTCAAACGGAAATTTTAGGTTCGGGTCGGGTTTGCGCTCATGGAATTTTTGTCTTGCTTGGATCGGAGTATGGTCTGTTTTTTTCTGATTGGGATCGGGTTATGTATTAATACGCCTAACCATTATGTTTTGCTACTATTCTTTTAGTGACTATTTTTTATACATAATTTACTTTGCTATTTGATAATTTATTATTGTTTATGAATCGTCTGCCGATTCGAGCAATTGTACGTCAAACAGCCATTTCATTTTTGTTTTAAAAACAAATTAAAGTCATAATAAAATTTTAACTTAGCTAAAATGCATTCAAATTTAATCAGTGCCTTAAAAAACTGCTAAAAAGGCTTCATATATACATATATAATATATTTACTGCAACATAGCTAACCACGCATACATTCTAATATACGAAGTATCAACGATCTGACGTAACAGCTGTGTTCAAAAATCCTAAGTTAAACTGACATTTTGCCAGTCTATGAATTTTAATTGTCTTTGGAAAAAAAACAGCCCCTTTTGAAATATCAAAATCTCAAATTGGTTTCTTTCATAGAGTAAAAAGAAATTAATAGAGTGGAAGTATTATCTCTGGAGGTGATGCTAAAAATGTAACTGTACATTAAGTCCAATTGAGTACCAACAGAAGCACGTGCTTTGACACGCCTATCAATTGAAACAGGTTAAAATCCGTATTTTTTTTGGTCTTGTTTCTTAAAAAGAACTAATCTATCGCTTCAGCAGTAAAAATTATTAATTATTTTATCATATGTGTTTTAAATTAAAATATATTAATTATATTTTTAAATTATATATATAGAAAATTATTTAAACGTTTTGCTTGAAATTATAACATTCTTTTGTTAATATCTTACTAGCGAGCTACGCCCGCTAGCTGGGCCACTTTTTCCAAACGAACCTCGATATTAAGCAGTATATAATAAGCAAAAAAATTCATTTAATAAGCAAGTCTCGGTGTTCGAATCCTCAAGCACAAAAAAAAGTAAATTAAAGAGCTATGGTTGTTATGCGCCCATTATCCCGTTAAAAATATGTGATTTCGCACAGTGGGCGCTACGCGCCCACCGTGTGAAGCCGGCCCACCGGCCTACCACCCACCGGCGCTACGCGCCATGGTCGCCATCGTCTCGTTAAAAATGTTTGGTTTTGCACGGTTGGTGCTGCACGCCCATAAGACATTTTCTCGTGTTTTTTGGTTCATCAGAAATAGACTTTTACGCAGATTTTGAATATGTAATCAGTTTTTTTCTACTTTAAAAACTGTCTGCATGATGGTTTAAGAAAAAACGCGCAAAAAAAAGTTTTCGGTATTAAAAACTGCAAAAGACTAC
Source organism: Maratus speculifer (assembly GCA_964019185.1). Taxonomy (NCBI): domain Eukaryota; kingdom Metazoa; phylum Arthropoda; class Arachnida; order Araneae; family Salticidae; genus Maratus; species Maratus speculifer. The sequence goes on along the minus strand of OZ025295.1, from coordinate 38,867,800 downwards.
TATTAAAAAGAAATAAGTAATTTCATTAATATCATAAACAACATAACTAACAAATAATTTTGGCAGCTCGTTTTCCGTTTGTACTAACAGAAATTAGTATTATTCGCGTAAATCTTAGGTTACACAATATTCGTGTATGCTACCAAAAAGAAAAAGTATGAAAATAAACCGTGTTTAACATTTTTTACCAATTAATTAGTTCTTTTTCAAAGAACCGAAACGAAAGAAAAGTCGTTTTCTCGGGAGAAAAAAGAGGTTTTCGGCTGCTTCTTCTTTTAGCCAAAGGGGAAAAGCTCAGGTTTTTCACCGCAAGGTGGCGCAGTGTTCTGCCTCAGAGCTCCGTTTGAGCTCTGTTTGGGAAATTAGACGTTTTCCGTTCCGATTCCCGACTGGTTTTTAATCCATAACTTTTTTAATTTTGGTCCCACGGTCTCGAAAATGCCCGAAATGACTTTCCCGGAATTTTTCCAATCGAAAGACACCTTTCGCGACTTCCAACTCGCCCGTGTTGCGAACTGCAATCGGCTTCAAGCAGACAGAAAGACAGAGGCGCAAGGATTTTATTAGTATAGAAAATCGTCTGCAATCAGAAATCTATATTTTAGAATATTATTTATTACTTAAGTTTTCATACATGATTTTAAAAGAATGTTTTCATCATTATACTTTAAATAGTTTACATGCAATTATTAAGTCATAAACATTTTTCCTCTGCGTTATAAAGTATTTAAAATTACATTAATGAAGGAAACTTTTAGTTATACAATTTTTAGTGCGTATCAAATGTTTTCAATATCTTATTTAATTTTAATTTGATATTTAATTATTGCTAATTTTCCAATTTCCTTCATTTACAAGCGAACATTTATTTTAATAAACAATAATAGAGCAAAGAACATTTTAAAAATTAACTATTTCATAATACAAAATCCCTTCTACGTCCTTTTGTTTGGCACATTAAAATTTGAGCGATAAATGGTTTCATATTGCAAACCTTTTTTGAGGCTTACTTCACCTCCAATTATCTCATTCCTCCATGGGTTTCTTTAATTCTGTCTCAGCTTTCTTATTACTTCTGCGAAAATTTTTACACAACCAACCAACCGTAAACAAACGAAAGAGAAAAAAAAATGGGAAAAAGATGATTTTTTATGAGAGTGACCTCTCGATTTTAATTAATTACTCAGTTAATAATTGTAATTTCAAAATTCTGAAGCTCAGGTGCATCAGGAGAGATTTGGGGCTACTTTTAAAAAAATTTTGAACTTTGTACAGCTCATATTCAAAATATTAGAATAATTACCTTTTTTTTCGAAATAGAAAATATCGTTTGGTAATTTAATGTCTTTTAATGAAAATATGCAAACGATATTTTTATTAAGACCTTATTGTTGATTAAACTTACTTGTTATCTTAAATTTAATATCATTTTTGAAAAGATTAATTGCAAAAAAAATTATTTTGAAAAGTCAAAATATTAGAATATTTATTCAAGTGGTTCAAAATATTAGAATATTTCACATTAATTCTCCTTTAATTATTACCATTTCTTAACTGGTGGCATCATTGATTAAATTCAGACTATTTTATTTAAAATTAGTATTCTTTTTTGCAGTTTGTTTCTTTTTCATCTTAAAATGGGCCGTGTGAGTGATATTCCTGAATCTACTAAACTTCGTATCGTTGATTTGTATCGGCACGGTAAAAATCAATGTTTTATAGCGAATTATTTACATTGTTCGCAATCGAGCGTTAGTAAAATACTAACACAATATTCAAAAATTGGAAAATTTCAAAATGATCGCCGAAATGGTAGCCGAAAACCAAAAACATCTGCTAGAGATGACAGGAAACTGAAGCGTATAGTTAAGAAAAACCGTTTTAAAAGTGTGCGATTCTTGCACCGAAAATGGAAAGAAGAAGGAGTTGAAGTTTCTACATCGACAACATTAAGACGTCTCCATAAATTTAATTTTGAATCTCGTATACCGAAAACAAAACCTCTCATGACTGCAAGACAAAAGCATATAAGATTGAATTGGTGTAAATCAAGACGTTTATGGAGCAATGAAGATTGGAAAAATATATTATATAGTGATGAAAGTAAGTTTTGTGTTTCATATGGTAATCAAGGTATTCGAGTTTGGAGAATGAAGCAAGAAGCATTTGATAAAGAATGCCTTAAACGTTCCGTAAAATTTGCTGCTAGTGTCATGGTTTGGGGTTGTATGAGTGCAGAAGGACCTGGAAAGTTATGCATCGTCTACGAAAAGGTTAACACTCTGATATATCAAGAAATTTTAGAATATTACATGATTCCATCATCAGAAGATTTATTTGAAGATGATTTCATCTTTCAACAAGATTTAGCGTCCCCGCATACCTCGGTGTCAACTAAGAATTGGTTCCGCCAACGCAACATTAAGGTACTTCCTTGGCCACCAAATTCACCAGATCTTAATCCCATCGAAAACTTATGGTGTATAATGAAGAAAAAACTTCAAGAAAATCCTCCTTCAAGTAAAACTGAGTTAGTGGCACGTATAAAGTCTATTTGGGCTAATATTGATAGAAATGTTTGTAAACACCTTGTATATATATAGTATGCAAGATCGATTGTACGCTGTTATGAAAGCTAAAGGGGATGCTACAAAATATTAACTACCATTTACTTCATATTCCTAAGGTAATATTGTTGCGTAAAATAAAATATTCTAATATTTTGAACCAATCTAAATTTTATTCTAATATTCTGGTGTGTTTAAGGAAGCTGTATACCTAATTTATTGTGCTGTATTTTATATTTTATAAATGTTAAAATCTCATCTAAACATTCCAGATTTAATTTATAAGAAATTTAATTGCATTTACTTAGTATAAAAAATAAATAAATGACAAATAATTTTTTCTTATTACTTTTTCTCAATTATTCTAATATTTTGAATATGAGCTGTACATGCTGTAGATTTTGGTAACCGTCGCAGACACACACACACACACACACACACAGAGCGTTTTGTTATTTTATTAATATAGATTTCAAAGATTATCTACTCTATTAAAACAATAAACGAAAAACAAAATCTCTCCATAATCCTTTATGCAAATTTTAATATGATCTTTTTCTTTTCCTTTCGTCTTTCTTGACAGGAAATACGGTATTTCCTGGCATACTAAAAAAAGGATGCTTAATTTCCTGGCTAGGATTGAATGGAGAAGAAATGATTTATTGGAAATATCTTCAAGGAAATGCTGAACACGTTATATTCGAATATGTCACGTATATCGTGAGATGTGATTTTTGTTAAACATATCTTTGAATATAACCAAAAATTGTATTTTGGGCAAATTTTAAAGAAATATATATATATATATATTAAGTAATCTTTGGAGAATATAATATAAGATAAAATAGGCTTCACAGATTAAATGTATTGAACACGTTTTGCTCATAGAGAGGCACGCTTTTTATTTTATTCTACACGCTATTTCTCATGCTAATGTTAAATGTGTGGGCTTGGAATACATTTTTATATAAAAGAAATTTCTTTGATTATTTGTTTACTTTGTTTACACTTCTTAAAGGCCCTTCCTTTCCTTTTTGTTTGACAAAATGTTTTAAAAATAAACACTAACTACTATTTTAAGAATTAAATTCTTATATCAGGTAATGTGTAACATCCGTTATGTAATTAAAGAAAAGAAAGCGAATATTAGAAAAAATAGTTTATTGTATAATGAAGTACAATCTCTAGATTATTTTTCAACAAAATTACAATCATTGTTGAAGTTTTTATCATACCATGGTATGAGATTTTGAATGCCTTTGTCATAGAAAGACACCACCTGTGATGCCAATCATGTGGTAATAGAAATGAAAGAAGTGAGCTATAAATTTGGTGAAAATGTACTGACAGTATCGTAATGGTGAATATTCGGTTTGTCCATACTCTTTTGTTCAGGTTTTGTGAGAAAATCATTGGCAATGAGATACGGCCGCCCACTGCATTTTTCACAGAGAATGTTTTCATGTCTTTCATTGAAATTTCGCACTCACTTCCATACCATCGAATCACGCATCGCATTTTGTCCGTAAAATTTCATAAATTTATCCGCGACTACCAAATGGTTTTAGTATTTCTAGCATTGCAGATGCATAAGTGCCAATCTGACATTAGTTATCCGTAATACGTGCGTTAATTTGACCATGATTTAATAAGTTTCGAACCAGAATTTTTTCAAAGAAATGAAATTAGGTATGTTCCACTAACAATCCTGAAATTAAAGAAATGAAGATTCATAAAATATATTTTCTGGTTTGAAATGAAATTAACCTGGATCAAACTAATCCAGGTATTACGGAAGATTACTTGAAGGTTGGCAGCTATGCAGATGACATGGCATAGGTCGCATGTGGCAGGATATACAATTTCTTTAAACATTTTAAGGAGATGGTGGACGTTAATTGTCTTTTATTTTCATCATAGCAACATGCAATTTTGGCATATATACATTTCACCAAAAGCATATAGAACACCTAAAAATTCAGGATACTTCCTTATCAATTTCATAAATATTAATAAAAATTTAAGTCGCAAGAAGCATTTCAAAAACCTAAAAACTGCCTTTTTGGCAACATCTTAGTGGAATTTTTCCGGATTTGAGGAATGTCCATTTCTTTTTTCTCCGTTGTAGCATGTAAAATATATTTCAATTTAAGAAAATGGGGATAAAATAACAGTCAATCATGTTAATGTGAAAGTAGATATCTTAATTAAAATAACAATTATGTCATGATATTTTATTTATTTATTTATTTATACTTATTATTTGCCATTATATATTTTGAATGTATGTATTTACTTTATGGAATTTTAAATGAAAATTTATTATTTCGTGTGAATTATAAATAATAATTTTGATGTGAAATGTCCAAATGTATTTAGATAAATAAAAATGGATAAATTATATTTAAATTTCTTTTCATTATAACAAAAAAAGTGAAAATTGTTAACTGGAAGTTTAAAAACGTTTGCTGATCTTACGTAGAATATAATCTATGATATGTATATAAATAATTATACTTTTTATAAGAATTATTCTGCTATACTTTACTAATAAACCAGAATACAGTCGACTCTCGTTAATTCGAAATCAGATAAATCGAATATTCGCTTAATTCGAACTAAACATGAAATCCCGAAATTTTCAATATCAGAATAACGTTAAGAATTTCCATTTATTCGAACTAATTTTCTTTCGACTTTGTTTAACTCGAACTAATGAGATTCCAAATTTTTGTTTTCCCTCACTCTCTCCCGGATTTAAGATACTTGAAATAACTTTCTCTCTTTCATTTTTTCAGATTTTTTCTGATCAGTATACATATAGTCCCATCCGCCTTTTAGTGCCCAGTTTTTCCAACAGTGACATTTTTATACCATCTTCGCTTGTGCTTGTTCCTAATCCCTTAATTTGTTTATTTATATATTTTAATTTAATATTGAGTCATATTCTAATGATAACACACAGCCGAAACATATTTAAAACATACTTTAACATTTTCTTTCTAATAGTGCCCCTTTAAACGTGTTTTCTCTCATACTTTCTTTATTTCAAACTCTTGGATAATTCGAACATTTCTTGTAAGTCCCGACGAGTTCTAATTAACGAGAGCCGACTGTAAATCAATTTTTTCTATTTTTAACTTTTATCTTCTTTTGAAGACAAACACAAGGTAAGCAGTTATTCTCTGCATAGTACAATTTCCTAAAATGTATATGAAAACCGAATGAATATTCCGTTTTGAATATTTTTGATATATGTCACGGATTAATTGCATATTTACTAAACTTCAATGTCAGTAAAAATAAACATGTTTGAATTTTGTTATTTAACATATATTAATATTTAAAACAAATTAAACATTAAAAAGGTATTCATTTTGTTAACATTTTATTCCAATAAAATATTATGCATTACTTGAGATAAGTATTTAAAATATTTAAAGATAAGCAATTTTATGAAAAAAAACCCTCCAGAAATGAAATGCTAAAAAATCTGTAATTCCGCAACAAAAATGGCATATTAAACACATAGAAATATTTATAAAAAAATAAACATAATTGCATATTTTGAAGGAAAATGTAAAAAAGAGAAGTTTTAGTGATTTATAACCATGTTAAAAAGTTCTAATTTGTTAATAATTTTAAAAAAAAGGGGGGGGGGAGTAGAATCGAACTCGGACCATCAGGTTGGCAGGCGGGAACTCTGCGTTCGCGCTACGAATTACTCAACATTGTAGCAAACTAATGCATATTTGAAACATATGTTGAACTTTGACCTCCAATTTCTCAAAATCTAAGGCCCACTTAAAGAAATCCTTTGAGGAAAAAAAATAAGGAAATGAACTCTACAATATATTTTAAATTCATCAAAATCGATGAGCACCATGTTTGACGGTTTCCTTGTTAGAAGAACTTTTATGATTAAAATAAAAATGATTTTCTTAAATAATAAAGTGAATAAAATAAAGTAAAGTATACCATAATAGAAAATGCAAAAATTCCACCTTGAGTTAATAGTAAATACATATTGTGAACTTTAAAAGCTTATCGTATACTTAAACCATTAGCATACGTGCTGGGATAAAATTGAACCCTATCCCGTATTTTCTTCAAAGGATAATTTTTTTGAGGACGTTCTGCCCTGTCGTGTACTTTTGATGATCAAAATCTAGATGGGGTAGTAGAAGCAATGTCTTTTTTTTTGTTCGCTAGAAGAGAAGAAAAAGCTTTTTTGTTCTGAAACAATAAAGCGTCTTTTTCTAGTACATTATTGTTATAATATATACACATTTTTATGAAAAAACATAAGTTTCTAACAATATCTCGGAAACCTTTCAGAAAAATTATGGATTTCTGCCATTTTTTAGCAAAATTTCATGCTAATGCCAATCGGAGTAGATTCAATTAAATATATTTCCATTTCCTTTGTACTAGATACCACTATTATACCTGTTATTTCATTTTATAGGCGTATTGAACTAGAAGTTTTAGAATATCTTCACATTTAACTGAAATATTTAAAAATATGTCTACAATTTTCCTTTTATTAAAAAATTAATATTTTTTATATTGAAATACCTATAAAATAATCATCTTGCCACACAAAGCTTACATTCAAATTCAGAACATAGTTTGTAATATAGAAGGAATTTTGACAAAAGATCACTGAAATATATTTAAAAAAATTATCAACAAAGTTTATCGTGTATAGAGATGATTTAAGATTAATTTTCTGAGAACCGTATTTAAAGATTTCTTGTGTATCATTCAGATATATACAAAATTAATCTAATGTTAATTAATGTTTATTAAACATAGAAAACTTGCGAAAAGAGTTTCAAGGGTTTCCTAGAAATAATGTTTGCATTTTTTCTATTCTTTCTATCCAACTTTCGACTCAATATTTCCTGTTTACTAAATTGACAATAACCCCTCTTTTAATAGTTATAGGAATGTAATTAAAACACACATAGTAGACTGTACTTTTGTTTCTTAAATTTCCTGAATGGATTTTTTTTTTTTTTTTTCGAGCCTTATAACTTTTTCCAGTAATTGCTGATAGTGAAATCGTCAATTATTAAAGATTTTATACAGAAAACTTTAAGGGTTTCATAGAAACGATGTTTTCATTTCTTCTATTCGTCCTATCTAACATTTGACTCAATATTTTCTGTTTACTATATTGGCAATAACCTTTCTTTTAGTAATTATAAAAATAAAATTCATAATAATAATCATAATTCATAAACACTCATAGAATCGTAAAAAAAAAACTAAAAAATTGACGAAAAAGGCCATTTCAATATAGGTAGACACTTAATATAAACATGATGGAAAAATCTTATTTTTTGTGATATTTTAAAAACGATAACTCTACATTAATAAACAAAAATATATGTTATTGTATTCACATTAAAATTTATCTTGAAGCTTTTTACAAACTGTACTTTTGTTTCATAAATTTCCTGAATTGGATTTTCTGAATTTCGAGCATTATAACTGTTTTCGGTAATTGCTGATAGTTAAGTCGTCAACTAAGATTTATTAAAGATTTTACATAGAAGACAAGAAAAGGGTTTCAAAGGTTTTCTAGAAATAATGTATGTACCGTATTTACTCGTGTATACCGCTCACTCGTGTATAACGTACACCCCCCCCCTACTTTACAAGAAAAAATGGCGATTTTTTACAATCTAGTATATACCGTGCACCATCAATTTGACATGCAAATATATGAATGACTAAATGCATTTCAGTAAAGAAAATTGGAATAATCATTACATCAGGCATAAAACAAGACGAAGATATATTTTTAGACTTCGGGTAGGGAATGGATGACGGGGAGGTAGGAGTGACTGACGGCAGTGAGAAGTGCTAATTAGCGTTTATATAATGTTAATGCATTAAAAAGTGCAAGGAGTAAAATAAAGATACAGTAATACTTCAGTTAAATAAGATTTTCCGAGTAATTATGTCTCCTTTGAGTACATTTCTTAATTCATATGTATATCGTGTGATTACATTCACCAGCAAAAAATTATTCCGTGTATAACGCGCACCTAGAAGTTTTGCCTTATTTTTTGAAAAAAAAAGTGTGCGTTATAATCGAGAAAATAAGGTATTTATTCTATTCTTCCTATCCAATTTTTGACGCAATATTTCCTGTTTACTAAATTGGCAGCAACCCCTTTTTTAGTAATTGCACAAATAAAATTAAAATACACATAGAATCATAAACAAAACAAAAAAAATGTGAAAAAATTCACGAAAACGACATCTTTATATAGGAAGGTAATTAATATAAACACGATAGAAAAATCTTATTTTTCTGATATTTTAAAAGCGTCAACTGTAAAGAATGGATAAAAATAAGTCATTCTATTCACATTAAGTTTTATCTTCAAGCTTTTTCCAAACTGAACTTTTGTTTCTTAAACTTCCTGAATTGAATTTTCTGAATTTCTAGCCTTATACCTTTTCCGGTAGTTACTGATAGTGAAGGCATCATTTTAGGTCTTCAAACATATCACAAAGGCCGTGTAATGATTATGTGCCGGACGCATTACATTAAGCTAATATGCGAAGAAAAATTAATTTCTTTTTGGGTCGATACTCTAATGTGTTGACGATACTAAAGACGTTTTAGGTTGCATTTCACTAACGGAATTAAATCAGGAAATAGGTTTTTTTATTGTATGCAGATGAAAATGCGGATATAGATATAAAAATGCTGTATAATATTTCCCCATTAATTACGCATAATTATGAATTAGTATAATTATTCGAACTTTGTTAATATACATTTATGAACAAAAGAAATATGTTGTAGAGTAAATGGATGAAATCTATTTTACAGCTTGTTTTCATTCCACAACATTATATTTTCCATTCTTATGCATAAATTTTAATAATATTTCTTGTGTTATTATTTGTTAAGATTTCCATTTGCCATATCTTAGAAAAAGAATACCTAGTTAGTTTAAAATAATTTTTCTCAACTTTTATCATCTCTTTCATTTTAATTCATTTCGATATATTTTAACACTTTCTAACATAGTTTAAAGGTGACAATGAATTCGGTTCCTGGACCGTCTCTGTCTGGCTGTCTGTCCATATCCTATCTCACATAAATGTATATAGAATGTCATGCAATTAATATATGTTAATAATTTTTATTGTTATTTATGTATATTAATATATGTTATTAATTTTTATTTGGTTGCTGAATATGATGTATACAGCAATTATGGGTCATTTACACGGGAATCTTAAAAGAATCCCGATATAAGGGGAAAAATCAATTGCAGTGTAAAATAATGACATCATGCTATTTAAATTTTATTGAAATTGCTATAAATCACTGAACTTTACAACAAAATGCTGTATAATACAATAGAATCAAGCATTCACTCTCGTTATCGTTTAATCACACGCATTTACAAAAGAAATAGATTACTTTAGTGTCTTTGGTCAATAATTGCTGGAAGTGCACATGCAATTTTGGTATGTGCTTTAAAAATTTAATGTTTTTCTTGCTACTCGTAATGCATCAGATCTATTCTGCACATACAGGACAACGCAAATAAATGCACCTACCATTCTTCTTGCTAGTAGAAATCGCTGAAGAGGAATCATCAACAATGTTATTATTATTATTTTTTAATTGAACTAAATTTTTGCATGCATGTGCTTTACAAATAGAAATCAGTATAAGGTGTCTTGGGATGATAACGCCATTCGTTAATATTACGCATATTTATGAATGAATTCGGAAAATGGCACATGCGGGTTCTGCGCAGACGGGCTCTAAGTGATTAGAATCACAAAAAACCGCTAAAGTTAATTTTTTCTCTTTTAAAATCTTATTGCTGGACAAAGCGCATAAAAGTCAACGTCAAATCTTAACGTTTGCGAGTTAAGTTCTGTGATATGTATGTATTAGGACATAATTTATTTATTATATAAATTTGTAGTGTATTTTATATACTTTAAAAATGTTGTGCACGATTTTGGATAAATTCGTGAGGCAGTTTGTAGTTTAATATATAGTTTAATAACTGCACAATAAGTATACGGCGGTAAAAATGCAATGTACTGGTGTAATTACTCCGTTTGATTCTTTTCAGTTTCGGAACTACATCCGAAGAACGTTCATTTTGTATTTTATGCTTGAGTGAGCATTACAGTCTTTGTTGAAGAACAAAAAAGATTAACAGAATTTCGTATGCCCTAAGTGTTGATATTTTTTTTTATATTTTTCAATTTATACTGCTGTACACTTTGTATCTTTAAAACTAGACAATTTACATATCATTAATTCAGCTTATTTCGTAGTTTTGATTCCATGGAGTTATTACCTAACTATGTGGGTAATAACGCCAAATAGCAATGGTCGAGAAAACACGCCTTTACATTTTATGAATATATATCTTCAAAAAAAAATTTCTTGTAAACATAACCAATAAGTTGCTGTATTAGATTCTATATTTGTTTGAAAGAACAAAATTAAAACTCAGCAGTAATAATTGGTAGAACTTTAACGTGGCGTTTTTACCCCAGGATACCTTATCATATAAAAGACTACTCAAAGAATTCGGATTCGTGCAGTATCGAGAAATTTCTAAAATTGCATTTTTGAATGCGTTATGGTTTCCAAATGTTTCAATCTGCCATGCTTTTTCAACTTTTTAAGCGGTAAAGTATTTTTTCATTATCCTGAATGTGTTGGAAAAATATTCATAATCTATGTTTGAAGCATTCTTTTTTTCTTTTTGTTTAATTTTATAATTATCTGTCAAAAAGAGAGATAGTTTCTACTTAGTTGGGAAAAATATTATTGAACCAATAAAGAAATATACAATAAAAACTTCCAATTAAAAAAAAAAAAAAACCTTTATTTTTAGAAAATTTAGAAACAAGCTATTTTAATTTCATCCATTTATGCCTAGTGTTCCATTTTTTTGAGACTTCGATTTTCGCTATTTTGAAAAAAATTATAAATTACAAGTTCTATTTCTACAATTAATATTGGGTCGATTGGAATGTCGTGTTCGGTTGGAAAAATTAATTCGTACCGGAAAAATCTGACTACGAATTACTAAACATTAGATATCGAAAAAACTGTTTAATAATTAAATAACAGAATTTTTAAGTGCGAATTAAGTTTCCCAAACGGACACGACTTTCCGGACGACTCAATAATCAGAAATAATTTCGACATGTTTGTTCAGCGCATTAATCAGTTTTCGCAATTGGAATGTATATATATATATATGTATTAATCTTAACGTTAATGCGTTTAATTTATTATTATTGTATGCCAAATACGTTTGCTGGAAATGTTTAATTGATGGTACGTTGCTTCTAAATAAATCAATAGATCACGGGTTGAGTAAACTGATTCATACATTATGAAAGTTGCTCAGAAATGTTTCTGAAAATAATTGCCAACAAAAGAAACTTTATCCTTATATATATTTTATTTTTTTATTTCTAAGATTTTTTTTTTTTGAGATTTTAGAGATAGAGAGCGTTTTTTGAAAACATGGATGGCTCGGAAATGTTTCTGTATATTTCTATTGTGATATAATATATTAGTCAAGTTAAAAAATATATTATTTTTAGTGTTTGAAAAATGCATAGTGTTACTAGTTCAACAAACTTTGCTATGATGACTCGATAAATTTTATATTAATTATTTTTTTTTACAGTGTTTGAGAACTGTATAGTGTTACTAGTGTTACTAGTTCAAAAACTTTTGCTATGGTAACTTGATAAATTAAATTAAATTTTTTTTACTGGGTTTGAAAACTGTATAGTTTTCCTAGTGTTACTAGTTCCACAAACTTTGCTATGGTGACTCGATAAATTTTATATTATTTTCAATTTTTTTTTACTCTGATGATATCTGAATTTTTATAGATTAAAAATTAAATCTCAGTTGATACCACAAAATAAATCAATCGTCAATTTACTATTTAAAAAGTTTCATTGCGTTGAAACTTTAGAAGTTAGAAATCGGCTATATGCCGAAATTGTCTCAAAAATTTCATTAAGTTCCTATAGTATAGCCGGACGATTTGTCTTTAAAAATAAATATCGATTGCAATATTTTATTATTCTCTTTCTGATGTACTCTGACAAGGCTTTTGTCAACTTCAATTAAAAAAAATGCATTTTAGTAATAAAAATTTCTTAAATAATCTATATTATGAACATAAATTTGGTATTTAGTATTAAATAAGTGTATCTATATTCAATTAAAGATATTTTAGTCGAATAATTTCTGCATGACGCATTAAATGAATCTAAATAATAAACAAAATTGTACATAGTTCGGGACAGAATTAAAAATTAGTGTTTATTGCGTTTTATGTAGGATTATTTTAATTCATAACTGTTCGGAAAAATTTCATTTATTTTCATTAAGAGAGCAGTAATTTTATCGAAATAATTACAATATGACATTACCAATTTTCTATACAAGATTTTCGAATTACAATTTATCAGATTATTTTTAGATATTGTTTCCATTTAAAAAAATAAGTGCTGTTTTTAATTAAGACACGCGTTTTAATGAAATCAGAGTGTCCTCTATAAGATTCATGTTCAAGACATTTTGCATGATACATGATTGATCGTTGTACAGTTCGTATGAGCTTAGGAAAGAAATGTTGACCTCATAAATAGCATACGAGGTATGTCTATTTAAAAAAACCAGATTAATGCTTCTAAAGAAGAACTGTGCATGCGTAAAATTATATGAGACATATAGTTGTGTAAGTTTTAAAGTCCTTTGTATTGACTATAGCTTCAAAATTAGCTGTATTCTAATTAATCTGTCTTTGATCTTCCTTTTTTTTCTTGACGCTGTTTTAGTGTTTTGACGGAAAAATGTTGACTGTTTTAAACGAGGGTTGAATTAATGTGAAATTTCTTATTAAATTTAAAAAATCCACTTTGAAAATTAAACTTTGAAAATTGTTTATCCAAGTATAATATCCTAGTACAGTATTATCTGCCTTATTTGTCTGATCAAGCACCATATGATTTTTATCTGTTCCTTAAAACAAAATCTAAATTAAAAGAAACCAGATTGCAGACCATTAATGCTAATAAAGAAAAGACAACATGAAAGAATTAACAGAACAGGACTACTAACACTGTTTAAAACAATAAAATATTTGTATGGAGCATTGTAGAGATAAGGGGTGGAGCTTATTGCGGGGCATAATGTCCAAACATATATAAATCTAAAATAAAAAAAAATACAGAATTACTATTACTATTTACTAGTTATCCCTCGTAAGTAAAAATGTTCCTGGCAAATTTACATTTACTGGCTTTACAAACAAATGAATTCGACCTTAAATTTTAAGTCTATAACAAGTCTTTGAAAGTATTAAACATTTTTCGTTTGAAAATTCTTCACAATTTAATAAAGTGATAAACTTTGCAAAGGGAAGCTATGTAGTGAACGCATTGTATAAGTTTAACATTCTTTCACAACGACGAAAAGAATTGATGATCTTTTAATAAAGGACTATCTCATTAGTTAAGTGATTATTGATACAGAAGATGGAAAAAAAAAGATTTTCAGTTCGCCCATTAATTAAGTAATGTTCGAGTTTTGCCGAAAAGAAAAAAAAACTGTTTTCAATGAATTCCTGAAAATATTTTCTTTTGTTTTACCCTTAATTACTTTAGGGTACGCTTAAACAAAGCAGTTATTCTTTGTCAGTAAAAATGCGCCAATATTTAAAAAAAGCTTAATGAAGTATGCAGAGTATACTATTGACTTTTGAATTAGGAAGACTCGAAAAGGATTGTTGACTACCGTTCAATAATATGAAGTGAAATGTTAAACACAAAATAAAAATTGTATGCTAATGAGGACCGTTAAAAGTATATTATCTTCATAATTAGTTACAAGAATTTTAGCTTATTTGATAAAGCATTTTTTAATGGCAAATTTTAATCTTAACTCTTCCAAATCTCGAATCATAATAACAGAAAACGTTTTTAGATTTACAATTGTTACATAATTTATGTTTCAGTATTTAATAATAATAATAATTAAAAATAAAGGAAAGAAAAAAAATTATTTAAGGTGATACACACCAAAACTAAAGCTTTTATTTCAAGTGTGTATTTCGTTATTTAAAATTTATTTTGCGTATATCGCGTACAGATGGATCCGTACAATACATGTATAAATTAGTAACTGAGCACACAAATATATCATTAAAAAATATATAATTTTTTTAATCAGATGACACATCGCTTTTTTTATACAGCGACGGTCAAAAGTTTCTTTTATTTGTTTGTCAGAAAATTTCAACGAAGAAGAATCGCAGTGGCGCCCAAAACAAGGAATATGTAAATCATCGCTGACTACGTGATCATTTTTATTGGATACTGAATAAATGTGTTTAAAAGGGAGAATTAAAAATTGGCTTATGCTAAAGTTTCCGGCCATTCGTCATATGTTAATATTTAAAATATTAACAGAGTTTCTACTTGCAACAGTGCTTTCCAGTATCCGTAAAATCATAATTATCCGTTTTTCTCTCCATTACAAAAGGTAAGGAATCCGCCAACTTAAGAAATTAAAAAAAAAAACGATTGAAGCTGGATTTGAAACAGCCATGTCATCGGTTCTAGACAAACACATTAACACTGCGATATAGTTGTACAGCAGGAAACGTTTTGAATTAAATATGTTCTTTTCAGATGGGTATGGCTAGATCAAATTCTCCAAAAAGTTTTTAATTTTGAAGTTAATTTCGGGAAGACTTAGACTTTAATGAGATTGTTCCTTGTGTTTTTATACTTCACTATTAATACAGGATAAGTATATGAATTTGAAATATTTTTGCATAGATTGCTGGAGGTAAAACATAAATATTATATTTTGATTTATTTTATTTTTTATTTTTGAGTAATTTAGATTTTTTCCTTTTAATTTGTTAATTAAAATATCTTTTAACTGTGTTCATTTAAAGCATTTTTTAAATGCGAATATCTATATATTTAAAACACGTGGCTGTTTTTTTAAGCCTTCAGCCCTGAGCTTTCTACTGGCCCGATTTTGATGATAATTTTTTTAAATGAAAGCTGTTTATGTGTAGATTTGCCCATTCTGGCTAATTTTTAGTTTATTTCCATTTTTATGTTTTATTTTTAATTTTATAAGCTTTTTCGGGACATTTCTTCAAAACAGTGGCAACAGATTAAGCTTTTCTCGCTAAAATAAAAATTTATTTTACTTTATTACTTTCCATCAATCAGGAGCTTGATCTCATCGGTGAATGTGTCATCGCATAAAAAAAAGAAAACTAATGGGTTTTGTAAAATTTAATCCTAATAAAATGATTGCGCATAATTATTCACTAATCGCGGTACAATACACAGATTATTTACTGAATAATATTATTAAGTATTATGTAAATAAACTTAATAAAATAAAATATCTGAAGCAAAATTTCTTTGGTGGAGAAAATGTCGTCATTCAGGAACCAGATAAATTTGTTCCATGAATCTAATATAGATTGTTATTCGCGTTTGAAATGAAATAGAAGGCCCTCTCGCGGACAAAGTCTGAAACGAAATAGAACTGATACCGTGAGCATCTTCCGCTGAAATCAGTGTTTAAAAGGCCGATAAATAAATAAACAGTTCTATAACGCATGCAACGTTGGGTTCTTTGTATTAAAATTATCTAAAATCAAAATTTTATACACAGAGTTTAGATCTATAATATAAAAAAGTACATTTGACTTACTCATGGCAAAATAACATGACAGCAACACAATGCTTGTATGATTCGCTTGCTCCAGCTTTGCAAGAGCAAGAAAATTTTTTTATTTTCAAATTTTTGTTTTCCTTTACTAGCAAACCTGAAATAATATGGGGATTTCCTTTTGTTTGGCTTGTTTATTTATAAACTACTTTATAAATTTAACTTCATTTTACATTATTGAACTTTCAAAAATAAATTGTGAATACATTTGAATGAATGAGAAAAGTGATTGTTATTTATTTTTAAATTCGAAATTTTTTTTTGTCTTTTTAAGTTATAAATTTTTGCTTATATAATTTTTGAGTTTTCTTTTAAAAACTAAATTTGGATTTATTATTAATAGTCTCTATACGCATGCGTGCTGGGAATAAGCGGAATCTCTCTCTCTTTTTAGTCGTCCGGGGAGAAATCACGGATAAAACATATTTTCTTGAAGTACGGGAATTATTTTTTATAAAATGAGAAATATTTAGTGTATATTTTCGATTTTTTCTAACAGTGAAGCCATATTATAAAATCTTTTAATTAGAAAGTATAAATATTTAGTTTTGATTAGTTGGGAAATTTAAATATTTTGGTTAGTTAAAATAATCCGCTTCATCTTATTTTTTTCAACTAACAGTTTTATTACTATTAATGTTAATTACAGCCCAAGCATAGTATTTCAACCTTTTACTGGTGAAATTCTCATCCAGTCATATTTTACATTATTTTTTGCACATTACGCCTTCTCATGTTTTAGTTAAGGGTTATTAGTCATTAATATGATGGAAAAAAATTATATATAATTTTCAAAATGTTCCCAGTTGGGAACATTGGTCACATTGGTTGCATTTTCCACTGGTCATTGGTCTTTTTCATGATTTTCTATACATTTCCCCATAACTGATAGGAATGTAGCTTCTATTTTGAAAAATAAAGTTACCTAATTCGAAAAATCTATTTCAAAAATTCCTTTTTATGACTGATCATTTTCCAGTGGTCATTGGTCATTTTTATGAATTTCTGTACATTTCCTTAATTAACAATAGGAATGCAACTTCAATTTCAAAAAGTCAAATCATCTTTTTACTATTTCTGCTAATTTTTTCAAGTAAATTTTGATTAATTTAAATTTTTAATGATCTTTTAAACTTATGTTCCCAATTGGGAACACTGGCCTGTAAAAGGTTAAAGATTATTATTGTTTTTCCGGTTGATTACATTTTGCTGATGAAATACTGAGAAAATTAAATTAAAAAACTATTTATTTATCATGTTAATCCCATTTAATTTCAAAGCATTAATTTTTTGTCAACAGTAGGACATTATATGATATTTGTAACAATTATGTTATTTACTTCTATAATTTGAAAAAAGGAAATATTATAAAACCCATCTAGCACTGACTTACTACTGCCGGGGGTCACGCTACGCATATTACTTCCGAAATTGGTTTTCCAATATTTATTTTAAAAAATTATCCTGACATTTGAAAAAGTTAATCAAAAGGATTTCAGAAAATCTGACAAAAGAAAAACGTAATAAATGACGTGAATCTGCCTTATTTCTCTTCATTTATTTTTATCTGAAAACATAACAATGTGTAATATGATACATTGTCGATCTTGAAATGGAATGTCCTGCGAACACAACGAGATAAAAGATAACATGACATTCGATAAGGAAGAAAAATGATATTGCGGAGCTAAACTTCTATATTATTTCTATTCAGCTCGTATTCGAATATATATGTACATAAAGAAATGTGATGGAAAAAGTTTTAAAATAAAATACAAATGGCTGTTTTAATTTTAAACGTTTTTTTTTTAGTTTTTGTGAGAAAATTATTAGAAAATATGAACTTATACTACCATGAAAAAAAAAGAGTTAACAATGAAGCTTAATTAATCATGTAACAGGGTTCATATGGGTTCTGGAATCTCCAGATTTGGAATTGGGCGGGTTCATAAAAACCCTTGAATAGTTTAACCAAGAGGCTAGTTCACAAAATTTTGTAAATTTGGACTCTGATCTGCTATTATATAAAGAGATAATAATAATGAATAAAATAAATAGTTTTCAATGAACTTCGCGCACTTCCGTAGATGCGTTTAAGCTGAGCGGATTCGTTTGAAAAAATTTGAATTTAGGCGCTAACTTGAAAAATTGAATTTGAGTTTGAATTAGCTCGTTTTTCTTGTTAGTATATATGTTTTACATTGTGTGAATTTAAAAAGAAAGTATAAGCGTCGCATCTTTCAAATAAATCATTAAAAATTGCACTCATCCTCTTCGATCTTAG
Organism: Maratus speculifer; assembly: GCA_964019185.1. Taxonomy (NCBI): domain Eukaryota; kingdom Metazoa; phylum Arthropoda; class Arachnida; order Araneae; family Salticidae; genus Maratus; species Maratus speculifer. The sequence continues at coordinate 38,849,148 of OZ025295.1, read as the reverse complement.
AAAACAAAAAAGCATAAAATCAACACCTAAGCTTAACAAGAATTTATTTGTGAATAAGCATAATATAATACGAAATTTGATATATTTCGTACATTTATTTTTGAGGTAAAGCTATTGTGAAACTCACTAAAAATGCAGTATAGCAGTGACAATTGTTATAAGAGTTACACAAAAACCTAATTAAAACCAGCTTATATCAAGGTCTAACAGAATACGTAATTCGTGGAAATACTCTGAGTTAGCTCTTGAAGTGTGACTATCACTAAAATTGTGTAAATCCTGAAAAATGCAACATAACAGGCCACCTGTTGAAGATTCACATTTAACCGAATCAACAATAATCTATGTCAAAGTCTAATTAAATCTGGAATTTCATAAAAATCCGTGTATTTGTTTTATAAATTGAGCTATTGCATAAATCGAAAAAAAGGGGGAAAAACGAAAGAATGAAAAATGAATAAGAAAAAATTCAGCGTATCAGTTCCACCTGTCGAATGATTTACACCTAAAACTAATAAGCACCAATATATATCAAGATATAACTAAATCTAAAGTTTTATTTGATTACGTGCATTAGTTCTTGAGATAGAACGCATACAAAATATGTGTCACTATAAACATTGTGTAAAGCTATGTTCAGGATCTTCTAAAATGTATAAATCTCTCGTTAACTGGAAAATCGAATTTTTCGCATATCCAAAATTTTTTTCTTGTAAAGAAAGAAGAAAGTACAGTAAGAAAGTTTTTATATATCAATCGTGAAAAACTGCAAATGAACAAAATTTACCACTCATGTTTTTTTAATGTAGTTCCAACATTTTATTCTATTGCCATTTTTCAGTTTGGGCGTAGATAAATAATAATAATAACTAGAGTTAGCATTTTGATTATAAAAAAAAAAATCTCTTTCTGGAAAATCGATGGCGGCAATATATCGAAAGAGAATGCATTGTAAAGAAAAGAAAAGAATTAATCGATCACATTCAAATCACTTTATTGCATCCGTTAAAGATTCTTTGCTGTATTACTTAAGGTTTATATTATTTTTACCCCTATTGCCAGAGTATCATTTTGGAGTTTCAGCACTTTCTAGTGAAAATAACAAACAGAGTATTTTTTTATTTGAGAGGTTAAATTAAACGAATACATGAGTATATATTTAACAAATACTGGGTTTTAAATTGTTAAAAAATATGAAAAATTATTCTAACGTTTCTGAGTTATGCCTATAAACATCACATTGTTCGTCAGGGTACGAGTATATTTTTCCTTGCAAAAATTGTATAATTTATGAGATGATATTTTGCTTGAAAGTTTCAGCATGCACAGGCACCTCTGAAGCCTATTTGACTAGATAAAAAAAATACTCGACAATATGCCCGAGGCAGCGTTGCCAGTGATCTACTTTTTCAGGATTTTGTTTATCTGGCGAAGTCATATTGGCCTCTGTCCTCTGTCTCATCGTCTGTCACAGAGTTCGTACACAAAAACTGTATAAGTCAGAGGCTTCAAATTTAGTGTACTTACTGCTGAATACCTCTTGAAACACGACAAATCATAAAATTTTGAAAAAGTTTATTACTTTATTTTCATTAATTTTATCAATGACATCCGTCTGGTGTTGCAAGTTGAAATTTTTATATTTAGATGGATTTAATTTTAAAAAGTTTTTTTTATATTATTTTATTTTTAATTATTTCATTATTTTGCCAATTTAAGGTTTTATAACTTTAGGGTTTCGTTCATCTGACATTCATAATATTTTTTGTAATTCAGTTTTCTTTCTAATTTAAAAACTATTGCGATTTATCAATAATTCATTTTAGTTTCGTTTAAAGATTTTTTTTTTCATTTTTAGAAATTTAAAATTTTATTTATTTCTCTGTTTAATTGTTCTTAATTTCGGATTTTGAAAAATTTTGGAACTTCATGTTTAATTTAAATAATTTGAGTTGAACATTTTTAATTTGATTAAAATAAATTACCTCCTGTTATAATTATTTTAAAATTGAATTCATTGGAGTAGCCATCTATGTAAGAATTTTATAATTATAAATTAACAATTTGGATTTATTATTTAAAGGATAAGTTGTTTTGAAAGGAGTTTTAAACGAAACCCTCTGTTGGATATCTGCGATCACACTTATTAACTTGTTTTAAATTAGATTTCTTAAACAGTATTGATTGTTTCAAATGGTGAAATTCCTCTTATTTCGAATATCATTAATGTGTCAATAAATAAGGAATTTTACTATTTCAAAAAATATGTGCCAATAAAGAACTCAGAATTTAAAACTAGTTGGATGTGCCAATTCCAAAACTTTCTTCTATCTCAAACGTACATTTAAATATTAAAAAAAATAGTTACTCATTTTAATGCTTTAATAATTTTAATTCAATACTATACCAACTTTGATTTTCATCTTAAATTTCTGCTTCAGTCAATTAATCGGAATAAAAACGAATTTCCGTTTCTGCACGAGCCGATGGACAATAGAATGATAGGAAGTTTTTTTTTTCAAATTCAGGGAGGACCTACTTGCCATATCAAAAAATAATCATACACAAAAATTTTTGATTAGTTCTAGTCCTAACTTCATACACTTTTAAGTGGTGCAATATTTAAATTGGCATACAAATCACTATTGCAGTGCCCCTTACAGGAGAATTGTTTTTCAAATTCTGGGAGGAACAACTAGCCAAAAACCATACATTTACACAAAAAATTTGGTTCAATTCGATGTATAACTTCATACGCTTTTGATCGGTAAAAAATTGAAAATGGCACAAAAATCGAGATTGTAGCTCACCCATCCGGCGGATTTTTTTTTAAATTAAGGGAGGACCAACTAGCCATAGTCGTACACTTACACAAAAAATTTGGTTCAATACGATGCATAACTTCATATACTTTTGGTCAGTACAATATTGAAAATAGCACAAATATCGCAGTCGCCGCGCCCTCTTCCGGAGGAATATTTCAAAACTGAAGGAGGACGTGCTTGCCACAGCCAAAAGCATTCACAAAAAATTTGGTTCAATTCTATGCATAACTTCATGCGCTTTTTGATGGTAGAATGGCGACAAACGGATACACACACAGACACACATACACAGAGACAGACAGACATTTTGTAAAAACATGTTTTTGGAATCTCTGATCCCTAAAACGTGTAAATCCGTCGAAAACAGGACTTCGAAAAAAATTTTGATTGCAATACTTTCTTCTATTGAAGATAGAAGAAACTAAAAAGTAACTTAGTAACACTAATGTGAAGACGTTGACTGGTAAGTGATTCTTTCACGAAACACTTAATGAATCATTTCCTTTAAAATATTTCAAATGTTATTTGAAAATTAAAAGAATATTCAATCAAAAATATTTTTAAGAAAAAATATTTTTCTAATATTTTATTTAAGGGGTTAAAAGTAATCAAATATTTCAATTTTTTTTTGTGGGGGGGGGGCATTTTTTTAAAACTATTCTCTGAAATTTTGTAGTCAATCTCACAAATACTTTTCAGCAATTAACAAAGGACTCTTGGACTCTCGAGAATGCTCCAGAGAAGGTAGCTAGCGTGTTTGCTCCCAGGTCGGTGGCTCACGAAATATATTCCATCTTGTGCTGCGTTTCTAGCTTTGCCACCATGTAATAATGAGAAGTTCCGGAATGGGCGTCGTTCTATGTGGTTTAGTCGGTAGAACGTCAGTGCGCTATACTGATGACCCGGGTTCGATTCTCGGCATGGAAGTTTTTTCACTAGGTTGGAATTTACGCCTATAAGCAATTAAAAGAATTTGAAAATTGATTTTCATCTGAAATTTCTAGGCTAATACTAAGAAAATTGTTGCACATAAAAATGCAAAAATTGAAGGTTTTATAGAAAAATATTCAATAAAGTAATCTGAAACAGACAATTTTTAAAACAAAAATTATTTTAAGAGATATTTAAGGTTGAAAAAATTATAAGATCTAAAACTACGCATAGTACATGAACAATCTTTGACAGGAATTTGCTTGACAAGCATGTGATGGGAAATGTGTAATTAATTTTTTTATCTGTAAAGTGTTTACTATCAGTTTTCCTGATTTAGTAGATTTTTTTTCACATATTTCATTTTAAGACTAGAAATTTAAAATAGAAACTTTTGCTTTATTTAATAGTTGACATTTCGCTTTTAGTTTGTACTGTTTAGATTTTCTGGTATGAATTAAGATTCAAGAAGTTAAGCAATTTCTACAACGCATTCTACTATAATCATTAGAGGGTTAAGTACGCAGCACCGATATATTAAAGATACCAATATAGTACAGTATCAAAAAAAAAAAAAAAAAAAAAAAACTATATTTGATAGTTTCTTGGCATAGATCGTAAAGCATCTGATGATTATAATATGCATGTTAAAGGAGTGAAATATAATTTATATATTAGGTTCAAGTTTCATAACGATTTGATTGTAAATTGTACGGAATTAATTGACCAGTATCGGACTGAGATGGAAACAAGCGAAAACAAAAGTTAAACTGATGTTTTGTTTATAACTGCTGTTTTGGTAATGAAGTATGTTGAACATTAAAATTTTAATAAAAACATTCGTAAGCAACTTTAGGGCGAAATAAAATTAAAGATTTTTTTCACAGTTCTGCATATCATTTGTAATATTTTTTTTACTGTCGTAAAACATCACAAAATTCTGCAAGTAACTCAAGCTGGCGTAAAAATACTTATCAAGTTATTATTTTAAACTTTTTTCAACATGTTCATTAGTTTTTAACACAATGAATTCAACTTTATTTAAATAATACGATAACGAATTTTTCCAACTAGATGAAATTGTGTCCATGCAAGAACACAGAAAATTATTGGCTTCAATGGCCAATACTCTTCCTCTTGAAGTATATTAACGACATAGTAACAAACACAAAATTCGCTGAAACAATCATTTGATAATGACATCTAATCTGTTGTGCAACAGATCTTGTCAGTCAGCTCGCAAAGGATCGCCAACAGACTATGCATGCAGAATTACACATTGACATTTTTAACACAATCAGTTGATAACTCAACGATTGAAATATAAATCGCAAAAGAAACATTGACAGTTAAAGCCAAAAGTTCTGGGTCCTCGTCCATGCTTGGAAACTACTTCACTGATTTGAAAAAATTACTTCTAGTATTTCCGAATATCGCTGGAAAGTGTTTATGAATTTGGATTTCTATCTGTCTGATCATCTGATCAAGCTCCAACTCTGAAATGTCCATGTAATTTGCATATGCTATTGATGTTTATTATAGAATGTTTAGTTTGGAAAAATGAAATGCATTACGTTTATAATTCTCACATGAAACAAAAAATAATTCTGCTGCATTATTGTCTATGGGGTAAATCGTTTCCGATGTATTTTACTGATGCTATAATATTTCAAATTGAATGAAGTTTATAGACTTTACTGGTATGGATAAAATTATGCTTGTTCAGGCTTATTAAAAAGCATTTATAGTTCCTTTATGAAGACGCGCAAAATTATTCGGATACCGGACGGAAAATTAACCATTTCATTACACAAGAATTTAAATTTCTTAATTATATTCCTTTTTGTTAAAAAGTATTTCATATACTATTTCTGAATTCTATTCTTCGTTCTTGCTTCTTATACTGTATCGATTCATCTAAGGCCAGAGAAGCAAGAGATTTTTTAAAAATCTTTTTGCTATTACCAAAAGTATTACTACTAACACTAAATTCGTGGTATTCCAAATGCTTTTTGAATTTTATATTTGCATATTTGTAAAATTTCTATGTGCCTAAAATTCTCTGATTCCGATTGCTCAGGGTTTTATCGCATATTTGCTTTCCCTCATGCATCTGATTAGAATTCGAAAAGCATGAGTAGGAGAGTGTTTGAAATAGTATATACTTTACATAAAAATGAGTGCTAACAATAAAAGGAATATACAACTAAAAGCTTTTGTTGAATATAATAGTCAAATGTAACTATTTCAAGCTATATTTTCGTAAGAAACTTTTGCAAAAAAATAGTTGCATAAAAGTAAAGAGTAATATGTATTTTATCTTTATTGCTTGTGGAATTTCAGTTTTTTCATGAAAACAAAATTTAGCACATTTTATTCTTTTGGGTAGCACATTTTATTCTTTTGGATACCAGCAAGTAATTTAAGGTATGGTATATTTATGAAGGTGTTCAAAATTGAAATATTTCAGCTGCAAAGTTATAAAAAGAATTCCCAGTTTTGTATTTGTTTGATTCTTACACATAGAATATTAAATTTCATTCTAAGAATAATATATACCTTTATCTCTTTACATTTTAAAAGAATATTGTATGTTGTGTTACATCAATAATTACAATTGTCTTTTGAAAATGTCATTAAAATTTAAGCAGTAATGAATCGATAAAAAATAAAATACTGCAGAAAAGCTGTAACAGACTCAAAATTATTTTTTTCTAATTTCATTTAAATTATTTTTTTCTAATTTAATTTAAATTATTTTTTTCTATAAACCGCTAGAAGATAAGTTTAATAGTGCTGGAGCAACATTAAAAACACAATAAAATAATGTGCTGTTAAAAAAAGATTCAAAGTACAAAAAAATGAACACAGGACATTATTTAAAAATATTTTTTGAGAAATATATTTTTGTAAAGTATTCTAAACAATATAAACAAAACTGTCAAATAAAATTCTTTAACTCTAAAGAATGTACAATGCATAAATTTTACATATTAAAACTATATACATTAAAATTCAATTTTTTAAGAGAATTCTTTCAGTGTTAAGAAGAATTTTATAACCTATTTCTGATTTTTGATTTTTCGTTCTTCAGGGTTGCCACGCCACCGGGAAAACACAGGGAATTTCAAAATCCCCTCTCAAAACAGGGAAAATCTAGGGAATTTTGAAAAAATCCTAAAAAATCTGGAAAACACAGGGAATTTTTTTCCTGTCATATCCAAACATATTTTTTTTTCTGCTTTCAAAATAAAATCCTCTTCGCGGTAGAAAGAAAACTCCGGAAAAGTGGCGCGAAAATTCACTTTAAGCGGCTTTTCCATGTTCTGCCAACACCCCTTCTTTGCCATGCGAATAGTTGAATCCACGCAGCACCTCCTCTTATGCCATCCATCTGCGACTACGCATAGTGTTCTTTCCTTTTCTTCTTTCTCTTCCGGTTCACTCTTCGCGTCAGTTCAAAACAGGCATGATTTCCTTCTTCCGCGGATCTTCGATTTTCGACTTTTTTTCATTTTCCGATTTTCCGATTTTTTTATATAATGAAAAGATCGCATCAAAAAATACGATTTTGGTAAAAAAGTGTCGAAAAAGCATGCGATTTTCTCCAAAAGATCGCGAAAAAAATGCAATTTTCGTCATAGGATCCCTAAATCGTGAAAAAACGCGATTTTCGACAAAATATTGCAAAAAAATGCTGTTTTCGTCAAGAGATCGCGAAAAAAATGCTGTTTTCGTCAAAATATCTCAAAAAATGCTGTTCTCGTCAAAAGATCGTTGAAAAACGGCAATTTTTATCAAAAGGCCGCAAAAAACGACAATTTTCGTCATAAAGTCGAGAAGAAACGGCAATTTTCGTCATAAAGTCGAGAAAAAACGGAATTTTCTTCATAGAATCGCGAAAAAAAAAACCATGGTTTTCATAAAAAAAACAGCGATTTATTTTTGTCATAAGATAGCAAAAAAAAGGTTCCAGAAAATTTGCTGCGATATTGTCTTCAACAACTTTTTTTTTGCAGTTGAGTGGTAAATATTTTAAAGTATTTTTTTAGCTGAATGCTTGAGTATTACTGTAGATTTTATTATTATTAATGTAAAATGTGGGATTTAATAATAAGTGCAATAACTTTAAAGAGTTTTTTTAATTTGCTCATATTATATAATGTATTAAATTTGCTCAATTAGTTGGGTAATGGTAAATTACAAGGTGGTTAACTGACATACATACATGCATATATTTTGCACACTCAAGATAGAATAAACGCGTTGCAGTACAGGAAAAACACTGATAATTTTTTTTTCAAGATTTGAGTGGCAACCCTGTTCTTGCTTCTTATCAATATCGATTCCTCTAACGCCAGAAAAGCAACAGATTTTTTCAAAAACAATTTTCTTATTACCGAATGTTTTACTAGTAAAGTAAAGTTAGTGGTATTCCAAAAGCTTTCTAGATTTTATAATATTTGCATACTCGAAGAATTTCTATGTGCTCTAAAATTCTCTGATTCCAAATGCTCAGATTTTTCTCGCGTATTTGCTTTCCCTGGATCGTCTGATTAGAATTTGAAAAGCGTCAGTAAGAGAATGTTTAAAATAATATACAACTTAATAAAAATGAATGCTAACAATAAAAGGAATATCCAACTAAGAGCTTTCGGTAAATATAATATGGAAATGTAACAATTTAAAACTGAATTTTTGTAAGAAACTTTCGCAAAAATTTGTTGCGTAAAAGTAAAGAGTAATATATATATATACATAGTAGTTTCATTATTTGTAGAATTTCAAAAACTTTTTTCAAGAAAACTAAGTTTACAACATTTAATTCTTTTGGGTATAACAGAAAGTAATTTAGGTAGGGTATATTTATGAATGTATATAAAAATGGTACATTTTAATCGCACAGGTATATTTATACAAAGAAATTCCATTTTTATACCTGTTTGATTTTTACACATAGAAAATTAAATTTCATTCTAAGAATAATATTTACCTATTTCTCTTTACATTTTACAAGAATATTGTATGCTGCGTTAAATCAATAATTATAATAGTCTTCTGAAGATGTCATTAACATTAAATCAGTAATGCATCGATAAAAGCCAACATATTGCTGATTAGCTGTAACTGATTCGTATATAATATTTAATTTTTTTTAATTTAATTTAAATAAATTTTTTTCGATAATCCACTAAAAGATAAGTTTAATAGGGCTGGAGTAACATTAAAAACACAATAAAATGATGTACTGTTAAAAAAAAAGATTCAAAGTACAAAAATTTGAACAAAGAATATTATTTAAAAATATTTTTAAAATATCTTTTTATAAAATATTCTGAACAATATAAACAAAACTGTAAAATACGGTTCATTTAATGAAATTCTAAAGAATGTACAATGCATAAATTATGCATATTAAAATTATATACATTAAAATTTAATATATTCTTTTAATGTAATAAGAGACATTTCAGAATATATCTCTAGTTTTGATTCTTCGTTCTTGCTTCATATGCTGTATCGATTCGTGTAACGCCAGAAAAAAAAGAGATTAAAAAAATTTTTTTTGCTATTACCGAAGGTTTTACTGTTAACGCTAAATTCGAGGTACTCCAAATGCTTTCTAGATTTTATAATATTTGCATATTCGAAGAATTTCCATGTACTCTAAAATTCTCTGATTCTAACTGTTCAGATTTTAATCGCCTATTTGCTTTCCCTGGTTCATCTGATTAAAATGCGAAAAACGTGAGCAGGAGAATGTTTCAAATAGTACGTAGATACTTTATATAAAAATGTTTACTAACAATAAAAGGAATATACAACTAAAAACATTCGGTAAAAGTAATATTCAATTGTAAAAATTTAAAACTGTATTTTTTATAAACTTTTTCAAAAATTTTTGTGTAAAAAACTAGAGTAATATATATATATATATATATATTAATATATATATATATATATATATATATATATATATATATATACAGGGTGTATCTAAACTACTGGGCAAAACTTTAAGGGGTGATAGTACACATCAAGACAAATAATATTAAATGGGAAACTAAGGGTCCCAAACGTCTTCCGAAGGAGATAGGCGCCATCAAAGTTTAGGGTCCAAAATTTTAAATGATTATAAAAATCGGAAAAATTAGTGGATTCGTTTGCGGTTTTCACGAAAACTATTCTTTATGTCAGTATTGTCTTGAAAATAAATTATAAAGATAAAATTCAAAAAATGCCGATAGAGGGCGCTTTAGACTTTGGAGTAACGAACAATTACTTTTTACCGTTATCTTTTGCATCTCATTAAAATTTTTTAGAAGTTTAGACATAAACTTAAATTTTGAGCTCAAAATTTGTGGTTAAGTAGCGCAAACTGAGCCGTGTTCAATGGGAGTGGATAGGTTCAAATTTCAAATGATTATAAAAAACAGAAAAATTGGTCAATTGATATGCGGTTTTCACTAAAATTATTCTTTGTGTCAGTATTGTCTTGAAAATAAATTATACAGATAAATTTCAAAAAATGTCGATAGAGGGCGCGTCAGACTTTGGAGTAACGTACAACTACTTTTTACCGTTACTTTTTTCATCTCATTAAATTTTTTTAGAAGCTTAGACATAAACTTAAAATTTGAGCTGAAAATCTGAATCGTTGAGAGTGGTTAAGTAGCTCAAAACTGGACTGTGATCAATGGGGGTGGGGAGGTTCAAATTTCAAATGATTATAAAAGACGGAAAAATTGGTCGATTCGTTTGCGGTTTTCTCTAAAACCATTCTTTAAGTCAGTATTTCCTTGAAAATAAATTTTAAAGATTAATTTTTAAAAATTCCGTTAGAGGGAGCCTTAAACTTTAGAGTAAACATAAACTATTTTCAACCGTTATTTTTTTTATATCTAAATAAATGTTTTAAAAGCTTAGACTTAAATTTTGAGCTCAAAATCGGAATCGTTGTGCGTAAATAACTAGAGAAAAATTGAACTGTGTTCGTAGGTTGGGCAGGGTAACATTTCAACTCCTGGACACAGTTGAGTTTGCGCTTCTTAACCCCTCCCAACGATTCAGAATTTGAGCTAAAAATTTAAGTCTAAGCTTTTGCAAGCATTTAATTAGATACAAAAAATAACAGTTAAAAATTGTTGTTGGTTACTCTAAAGTTTAAGGCGCCCTCTAACGGAATTTTTTGAAATTTATCTTTGAAATTTATCTTTTTGAAATTTATTTTCAACGAAATACTGACATAAAGAATGGTTTTAGAGAAAACCGCAAACGAATCGAACAATTTTTCCGTTCTGTATAATCATTTGAAATTTGAACCTTCCCACCCCCATTGAACACAGTTCAGTTAGCGCTACTTAACCACTCTCAACGATTCAGATTTTCAGCACAAAATTTAAGTTTTTGTCTAACCTTCAAAAAAATTTAATGAGATGCAAAAAATAACGGTAAAAAATAGTTGTACGTTACTAAAAAATCTAAAGCGCCCTCTATCGACATTTTTTGAAATTTATCTGTATAATTTATTTTCAAGACAATACTGGAATAAAGAATAATTTTAGTGAAAACCGCAAATCAATTGCCCAATTTTTCTGTGTTTTATAATCATTTGAAATTTGAACCTATCCACTCCCATTGAACACAGTTCAGTTTGCGCTACCTAACCACAGATTTTGAGCTCAAAATTTAAGTTTATGTCTAAACTTTTAAAAAAATTCAATGAGATGCAAAAAATAACGGTAAAAAATAGTTGTGCGTTACTCCAAAGTCTAAAGCGCCCTCTATCGGCATTTTTTGAAATTTATCTTTATAATTTATTTTCAAGACAATACTGACATAAAGAATAGTTTTCGTGAAAACCGCAAACGAATCCACCAATTTTTCCGATTTTTATAATCATTTCAAATTTTGGACCCTAAACTTTGATGGCGCCTATCTCCTTCGGAAGACGTTTGGGACCCTTGGTTTCCCATTTAATATTATTTGTCTTGATGTGTTCTATCACCCCTTAAAGTTTTGCCCAGTAGTTTAGATACACCCTGTATATATATATATATATATATATATATATATGTGGGAATATTGAGTGATTATCTTATGATTTAAGTAAAACTAATATTCTTGATAAGATAAAAAGGTTTAATAGACATAAAATATGTAAGTAACATTCAATGATAACAGTAGAACTGAATAATATTTAAAATAAATAAGCTTCCCTGAGCTTTTGATTAAAAATCCATCCAACTGGCCATCGCTGAAATCTATAGAACACCTCGTTCTTTTTATGCATCATCACGTGAGTCTCAATTGGGATATCACGTTCATTAAATCATTGAGTATATTATCTTTTATTGCTTAATACTTCATCCTTTATACCCACATTTTCGATCATCCTGACGTTCCTGGCGACCTCGCCAGCTGCCTATTAAGATTTAGACACAAATTTATAGAAATAAAACAGGTAAATATAAAACAACAACATCTATCGTTACAAGTAAACATAAAACAAAAACATCTAACATTATGCAGATGCATTACCCCACGGCTTGACGTATTTTGCAATAGTGGATATCTTGTCCACCATGGTCTCCAATCCTCTTTGCATCATAATGATCATGTGATTTTTCTATAATGTTTTTATTAGGTCCATGGAATTTTCTCCTTTTCATTCCTGTTCCATACTGCATTTCTTGGATTAACTTGGTATCATTTAATTCATATCTGTTAGGTACTTTTCTCATCATGTTAAATTGCTTTCTATAATTACCATTACTCCAAAAATATAGATTTCTACACGGACCATTAAAATTTGTTTTTATGCTTCTTTTGCCTTTAAATTTAAAAGTATCCTTTTCACACGGTTCAGCCCTTTCTTTTTCAAAAATTTCATATTTTCTTTCTGTTTGCTGCACCTCTAAATATTTCTGTTTGCTGTTTCTCCAATTTTCATATGTGTGACGTTTTCCATCAAAATTATTTCTCGAATAATATTTCTTTTCTTCATCTCTATCATTGTAATCACGCTTCTTGTAATTTCTGATAAATTTCTGTTTATTTGCATTAACTCCTTCAATATTCCTTTCTTCCCTCGTATTTTTCCGTTTATAATATTTTTTAATTTTCCTCGTTTCATTTTTATTTTCATTGGCGCGTGCACATAAATTGCGTTTTTCTTTTAGGTCATTCATTCGTCCTGTTTGTGATGTCTCGTTTCTTTCATTCAATCTTTTCTTACTAATTAAATTTTCTTCTTTCTCATTTATTTCTTTTCTAATTTTCAAATTTCTCACGTGATTCAAATCAATTTCATTTTCTTCTATGACTCTCGCGAAATTAATCAAGTGATTACCTCCTGCATTATTATCATTTGCAAGTATAACATTTTCATCGCGTGAATTATCTAACGTAGACGTTTTCATTTCATTATTATTTTTGGCAGCATGATTCAATTTTATATCAGAATTCTTCTGAACTTTAGTGTAACCTACTTGAATACTATTGCGTTTGCCAACGATCTTAATTCCATTCTCGTCTATCGCCAAATTTAATTTGCTAATGACATCATATCCCAGTAAAATATCATATTCAAGAGATTCTAGCACGTACAAATTTGTTCTGATTAGAAAACCATCAATATTAAATTCATATGGGAAGTATCCTTTTGGATAAACAACTATTTTATTTATGCCGGACAAAAAGATATTATTTGAAAATAATCTTGGCGAGCCTATTTTCGTATAATATTCGTAACTCACCAAACTGATATCACTTCCAGTGTCGAAGAAGATCTGTGTCTTTTCACCGTTAATATCAATATTTTTCATGTAATCTGATTTGGCACTGTTAGTTTGCTTGATTACTGCGGAATTCATCTCTTTGTAGTTGGATAATCGCGGATTTTGGCTCCGATTTTGGCTGTCATTTTTTATTTGTTTATTATTCCCATTATTACACTGCGATATTACGTGGCTAAGACGATTACTTTTGAAACACATAATTTGTGCCCTGTTCTTTTCATTTAAATAAGAAAATTCATTTACATTATCTGTATTATCTTTAAATTGTTGTCTTCTTAAAGTATTATAACGTTGATATGGTAACCATGGTTTTGTGTTGTTGTTTTCGCGCATTTTTGGCTCTCTTTCTTCAAAGCGGTGTAAATTTCTATTCAGGGTTTTAATATTACGTCTTGCTGTTTCGTAATCATCTAGTTTACAAACTAATGTATCAACACTTTTAATTTTTGGAAGATCATCGATAAAATGTTCTTTCATTTCTATCGGTAACCTTCTCTTGATTTGATCGACTAATATTAATTCTTTTAAATCTTCAAAATTGGATACATCAAGACCGGTAATCCATTCTTCTAAATAATTCCTTAACTCAAATGCTAGATCGCGCCAAGTGGCTGAGTTTTCTTTCTTATGCGACATTAATTTTTGCCTAAACTCTTCTGGCGTCAATTTGAATCTTTTGAGCAGCAAGTTTTTTACATAATCGTAGTTATTTGTTAATGTTTCTGGTTCTCTAGTTATAACATTAGCAATTTCTAGCGGCATTAAACTTAATAAGTGCATGACCCAATTCTCTTTTGTTATATTCATCCTAGAAATCTGTCTCTCGAATAGAGCTAAGTAGATACTAATATCACCCTTCCCATCAAAGTGTGACATTAATTTAGACAAATCTAGTTGCTTACCTGTACCAGTTACAGCCGAACCGTCACTTGTATTTATCATATTTCCTTGAAGTTCAATTTTTCGTAATTCGTACTCCATTTCCATCTTCTTTTCCTCTAATCTTCTTTCTGCTTCTAACCGTAACCGTCTTTCTTCTTTTTCTGCTTCTAGTCTTTTTTCTTCTTTTTCTGCTTCTAGTCTTTTTTCTTCTTTTTCTGCTTCCAGCCTTAATCGTCTTTCTTCTTTTTCTGCCTCTAGTCTTCTTTCTTCTTTTTCTGCTTCCAGCCTTAATCGTCTTTCTTCTTTTTCTGCCTCTAGTCTTCTTTCTTCTTTTTCTGCTTCTAATCTTCTTTCTTCTTTTTCTGCTTCTAGTCTTTCTTTTTCTATTCTCTCCGCGGCAATGACTTCAAGTCGAACTTTTACAAAATTTTCTTCATAATCCTTCGATTCAGTCACCAACTTTATCAAATCAATGATTCTTGGACTCTGAGGCACAACTATACCTAGGTCATCACACAATGTTAACAAGTCCGCATTTCTAGCTTTATTCAGAACACACATTATAATTTTTGTTTACACTTCAACAAAACAATATAGTGCACTATCTTTCAGGCTTGATTACGGATAATTTCTAATCATTACACATATAACAAACAGTTCCTTTTTTACATAATACGTATTAGTTTAAAAACAAAACATTTTTCTTAGACTTAGATCTTCTTAGTGTAAAATAGCTTTTATCGTGAAATTCAAATTCAAATATAAATCAGCGAAATCATTCAAATCCCGGCAACGAACCCCCAAAACTTGGGGGAATATTGAGTGATTATCTTATGATTTAAGTAAAACTAATATTCTTGATAAGATAAAAAGGTTTAATAGACATAAAATATGTAAGTAACATTCAATGATAACAGTAGAACTGAATAATATTTAAAATAAATAAGCTTCCCTGAGCTTTTGATTAAAAATCCATCCAACTGGCCATCGCTGAAATCTATAGAACACCTCGTTCTTTTTATGCATCATCACGTGAGTCTCAATTGGGATATCACGTTCATTAAATCATTGAGTATATTATCTTTTATTGCTTAATACTTCATCCTTTATACCCACATATATATATATATTAAAACTAAATTTAAAATATTTGATTCTTTTGGGGATACGAGCGAGCAATTTACGTTATGGTATATGTATGAAGGAATAGAAAATTGGTATATTTTAGTCGTATTGTTTTATTTATTAAATAAAATACTATTTTTAGATTTTTTTTTTCATTTTTACACATGGAATTTTAAGTTTCATTCTAAGAATAATATTTACCTATTTCTCTTCGCATTTTAAAAGAATATTGTATGCTGTGTTATATCAAAAGTTATAGTAGTCTTCTAAAAATATTAAAATTTAATCAGTAATGCATCAATAAAAAATAAAATACTGCAGATTAGCTGTAACTGATTCAGAATTAATTTTTAGTTTTTTTTTTCTAATTTAGTTTAAATTAAAAAAAAATCGACAATCTGTTAGACGATAAGCTTAATAGTGCTAAAGTAACATTATGAACACTATAGAATGATGTACTATAAAAAAAGGTTCAAAATACAAAAAAATTGAACACAGGACGTTATTGAAAAATATTTTTTGAAAAATATATTTTTATGAAATATTCTGAGCAATGTAAACAAAACTGTCAATATAGTTTATTTAATGCAATTCTAAAGAATGTACAATGCATATATTATATATATATTAAAATTTTTTAATTATATTCTTTCAGTGTTAAGAAGTATTTAATAGTCTATTTCTAGTTTTTGATATTTCGTTCTTGCTTCTTATGCTCTATTGATTCATCTAACGCCAGAAAAGCAAGAGATTTTTTTAAAAATCGTTTTGTTATTACTGAAAGTTTTACTATTAACTCTAAATTCATGGTATTCCAAATGCTTGCTAGATTTTATAATATTTGCATATTTGTAGGATTTTTATGTACTCTAAAATTCTTCTAATTCCAACTGCTCAGATTTTTATCGCGTATTTGCTTTCCCTGGTGTGTCTGATTAAAATTCGAAAAATGTGAGTAGTAGAATGTTTGAAATACTATATACTATTACGAATCTTGTAAACAGTCAGTGTTTGTACTCTAAAATAATGTAAATAATCTTATTAAGCTCCATTCCTTTGTTAATATTAGTTTTTGTTACATTGTGTCTGTTATCAAGCAAAACTGTCTATTATTTTTCAGTGAATGTCTACGGCAATTTGGCGAAATATTATAGTTATCGCTAAGTTGGCGTCACTTTTGACGACAAATTTTGGTCATTAAATTTGGCGATGTATCGCCAAGATGGCAACAAACTTGGCCATTGTTGGCGATGTAACCCTTCCCTTACTATGGTAACCCCACTTGTAGGTATACTGATACATTGAATGTTATTCCGGGGTTTTCTGGATTTTTCTAGAAGCTTGTAGAAATTTCCTGTGCATGCCGCGAGCCTATATAAAGAAGAGCGATACGAGCTGGTTGTTGTTATTATTTGCCAGTCAGTCATTGAGTGAGCTACTAGACGATTATCTAAACAGGTTTGCTTGAATATTATGATTTATCTGCGCTGTTTTGAATAGAATATAATGTATTTCTGAAAATCTGGTGATATTTGTGAGTTCCTAAGACTCTGTAGCTGTGAAGTTTTGTAAATAAATTATTCTCTATTTTTTTAAGAGACTACATTTTGAACTTGACCAACCATAAGATCAGAAGAACCCTATATACGCTACAATTTTCGGTGTCAAGAGTCGGAATCTTATGGCGGAAACAAGAGCCATGGACGGACAACTGAAGGAACTATTAGATGCTATCAATGGCATAAAGACAGAATTGACGAATAAAATCGACAAAAAACAAGAAGAGTTATTGGAAGAGTTGACAAATAAAATTGATAAGGCCAAGAAGAATTGGCGGATAAAATTAATAAAAACGAAGAAAGAATGGATGATTTGGCAAATAAAATTGATAAAGGCCAAGAAGAGCTATCTGATAAAATGAATAAAAACGAAAAAAGAATGAATGAGTTGACAAATAAAATTGACAAAGGGCAAGAAGAAATGAAGAAAACTTTAGAAGAAAAGTTCTCGTCTGTAGAGAGAAGAATAGATTTGGTACAGAAAATAGAGGAAGTAGAAGAGAAAATTCAGTATGAAGTTAGTAATGCTGAAGAGAAAATGGACAGAAAAATAGAGGAAGTAGAAGAGAAAATTCAGAATGAAGTTAGTAATGTTGAAGAGAAAATGGAAAGGAAAATAGTTGAAGTAGATGAAAAGCTAAATAAAAGAGTACAAGATCTTGAGAAGAAGCTTTCAGCGTCAGGTGGTAATTATGAAGAATTTAGGAATCCACCTTCTTCTCCTGTGCACGTTAAGCTGTCGAAATACGACGTGAAGAATTCATGGCAAGTTTACAAGACCCAAATCTCCATTGTAGGCGAAGCGAACAAGTGGAGTGACGAGGTGAAAGCTTGTCAACTGGCAGCCATGGTCAACATGTCAACTGGCAGCATCTTTGAGAGGAGAAGCTACCGACGTGCTGCAAACATTGCCCGATATGACTCAACCCAATTTTGAGACTCTGAGTTCTTCGACTCGGAAAAAATTCTTTAAAGATTATACCAGGATACAAATAAAAAGCCGCCATCAAAAATCGGGTGAAACCCTCCAAGAGTTTGCCTCAGAAGTAGAACGGCTTGCGAATTTAGCATTTATCGACTGCCCAACAAATATACGGGAAATGCTCTCACAGCAGTAATTTGTAGATCAAGAAAAAAAGATCAAGAAAAGATCAAGAAGTGCAGAGACCGGTACGAATGGCGGATGTGTAGGATTTAAAGGCTGCTTTATTATATGCCTTAAAGTTGGAAGCAGCTACACAAGCCATCCGAAGAGATCGTCATTCAGTCCGAGGGGCAACGGTGAACAAAAGCTCAGACACTGAGATCGACGTCTTAAAAGAAATTAGGAAAATAAATCAAGAGCTTGAAGCTTTAAAATATGGAAAAACAAGCTCAAGGAGACAGAATCTCACGTGCTGGGGATGCGGTGATACAGAACATCTCCGAAGGAATTGCCTCAAAATCCACGAGCGTGAGATACATTCAAACAAACAGTAGGGAAACTAAATTTTGGTCACCTTGCGGGGCGGATCTGCCAGAGAATAAAAAGCCCCACCTGAAGATCCTCCAGATATCAAAAATGAGTGGTGGCAATAATGAATTATATGTGATTGGATTTATTAACGAGATTCAATGCCGTATGGTTGTGGATACAGGGGCTAATGTGACAATAATAAGAGAAGATTTGGCTTGGAAATTGAAGTGTAAACTCATCTGGACTCCACCCTGCATTACCCTGCAAACTGTGACGGGCGACAAGATAGGCATATATGGAAAGGTCAATTTAATCAACTTTGGAGGAACCAAATATTACCATACGGCATTTGTGGCAGACATAACAGAACCTTGCATAATCGGACTAGATTTTCTGAAGAAGGTTGGCTTCAAACTTGCTTTCAAAAACAACAAAATGCTCTCTAAATTTGAAGAAATAAGCCTTATTGGATTAAATAACGAATTGAATGTAAACAAATAGTAATAGCCAAAGAAGACATTAATCTAGATCCAAGAACAGAATTTTTAGTTCCTGCTGTAATAAAAAATTAAACTAATTATCGATTTGGCCACATAGATCATCCCGAAGACAATAGTACACAAGCAGGAGTATTGGTGGCTTCTTCTGTAGTGGACCTCTCGAAAAAGACCATTCCAGTCAGAATTGCTAACATCAGTGATAAGACGAGGACTATTAAGGAAGGAGATGTGAGAGCGTCATGTGCTCCTGTGGCGTGCATAAGTCAAAATTCCATCACTCTCAGAAATCTTCAGATAATTTAGTCAAGAATTTGTTACAAAATACAGACTTAGATCCAAACCAGAGGGATGTTGCGGAAAGTTTAATTAGAGAATTCCAAAGTTTATTTTCCCAAACATCTGAAAACTTTGGACGAACCAAAATGGCACAACATCGAATTGACACGGGAGATCACTCTCCTATTAAACAGCACCCAAGACGATTCCCTTTTGCCAAGCAAGAAGAGGTGCAGAATTTAATTAAGAATATGGAAGAAATGACATCATCGAAACATCGACAAGTCCATGGTCGTCCCCCATTGTATTAGTAAGAAAGAAGGATGGCTCTAGAAGATTTTGTGTAAATTACCGCCGACTGAATGACGTCACCAAAAAGGATAGTTACCCTCTACCAAGGACTGACGACACTTTCGACCACTTGCGGGCAACACTTGGTTCTCGACTCTGGATCTGAAGAGTGGTTACTGGCAGGTAGAGATCCATCCCGACGACCGCGAGAAGACTGCCTTCACAACGGGACAAGGATTATGGCAATTCAAGTTAATGACTTTTGGTCTATGTAACGCACCTGCAACTTTTGAACGCCTTATGGAAACGTTCTCCGGGGGCTGCCATATGAAGCATGTCTTGTTTATTTAGATGATATCATAATCATAGGGCAATCTTTTGATGAATATCTGAACAACCTCAGGCGGGTGCTACAAAAGTTAAAGGAAGCTAATTTGAAGTTAAGGCCTTAGAAGTGCAGTTTGTTTCGCAATGAAGTAGCCTACCTTGGACACATCATTTCGGCGGAAGGAGTTAGGACTAATCCGGAGAAGATATCGGCCGTGAAAAATTGGAATAGTCCAGCTGGTGTTCACCAGCTTTGGAGTTTTCTAGGATTATGCACCTATAACAGAAAATTCGTGAAAGGCTTCTGGATGATTGCAATACGACTTCATAAATTAACAGAAGCTAATCAAAAATTTATGTGGACGCAGGAATGTGACGCTGCTTTCAAAAAGCTTAAGGAGGCATTAACATCTACTCCGATTCTGTCATATCCTCAAATCGATAAACAGTTTATACTTGATACGGATGCAAGTAACGAAAGCATTGGTGCTGTACTGTCCCAGGAAATCGACGGCCAGGAGCATGTTATCGCCTATTTCAGCAAGTGCTTATCAAAGATAGAGCAAAACTACTGCGTAACAAGAAAAGAGCTTCTTGCTGTAGTGAAAGCCTTAGACCATTTCCATCACTATCTTTACGGTCGAAAGTTTCTGATCCGAACTGATCATACTTCCCTAACTTGGCTATTGAATTTTAAGAACCCTGAAGGCCATATAGTCAGGTGGATACAAAAGGTTCAAGAGTACGATATGGAGATACGCCATCGAAAACGCTCATCGCATGGAAATGCAGATGATCTCTTAAGAAGACCCAGCTCAGAGAATTCTAGATGCTCCGACCGGGTTGAGAATAAATTTAATGTCAAAAGTGCTCTACTGCGGCAAGTTACAACTGGGTCTACATCACCGCTAGATCAGTGGAGAGATGAGAGTTTGCGTAAAGATCAACTAGCTGATCCTGAAATTAAGCCAATTCTAGAGCTGAAAACGGTGTCCAATAGGAAGCCTAGCTGGCAAGACATGGCCCATTACCATCCTACGACTAAACGTTATTGGGCTCTCTGGGATTCCCTACATTCGAAGAAGAGTATCTTGTACCGAAAATGCGAGTCTGACGATGGAAAGATATGTAGAGGGCAACTGCTACTTCCTAATTCCAGAATTTCTATGGTCCTTCAAGAACTTCACGGTAGTCCCACAGGAGGTCATTTTGGTGTAATGAAGAATCTGCAAAAAGTTCGAGAGCGTTTTTACTGGAATAATGTTCGCAGTGATGTGGATAAGTGGTCTCGAACTTGTGACACTTGTGTAGCACGTAATGGTCCAAAGAGGCGCATCCGTGGACGATTGGAGCGTTATAATGTAGAAGCTCCTTTCGAACGAATTGCTCTAGATATCCTGGGTCCACTTCCTAGAACATCTGATGGCAATAAGTACATCCTCGTTGTCATGGACTACTTTACCAAGTGGTCTGAAGAATACGCCATACCTAATCAAGAGGCAGTAACCGTAACAGAGATACTGGTTCAACACTGGGTTTCCAGATACGGAGTTCGTCTTCAAATCCATTCCGATCAAGAAAGAAATTTTGATTCGGCTGTGTTTAAGAAAATGTGTAGACTACTCGGCATGGAAAAAACTCGAACTACACCTCTACATCTTCAATCGGACGGCGTGGTAGAGCGGTTCAATCGTACCATCCTAAATAGCTTCTCCCTCCTGGTGTCTAAAGATCGACAGGACTGGGATAAGAAATTGCCTCTTTTCCGGATTGCCGACAAGAGTGCTACTCATGAGGCCACGGGTTATTCCCTTTCTCAAATGCTCTTTGGTCCTGATCTTTGTTTACCTGCGGATCTTTTTTTGGCCGTCCTCCTGATGCTCCTTTATCGCCTGAGCAATACGTGGATGAACTCCAGGCACGGATTGAGGAGATTCATTGTCTAGCAAGGAACCGAATCGGATTGGAATCAGAAAAGATGAAGACACGGTACGACATAGCCAACTGGCCATGAGTTCAACGAAGGTGTCAAAGTTTGGTTGTGGAAACCATACGACGTAAGGGATTCTCGCCAAAATTAGAAAGAAGCTGGGATGGTCCTTACACAGTCGTCAACAGGCTGAATGATGTTATCGTAACGTATACAAAAATCGCCACGCACTAAGCCCAAGGTCGTACATTATAACCGGCTAGCCCCTTATTTTAGCCAAAGTGATTAGAAATTCTAACTGGGATTTCAGACTATGGTCATGGAAGTCACTTTTTGTAAATATGTGAATAGTAATTAGTTCTTTATTTATGTAAATCTTATTATTATTATTTTTCTAAGTGTTTTCCTCTAACTCAATGATTGCACTGCCCGGGACGTGCAGTCTTTGAGGGGGGGGGGGGTAGTGTTACGAATCTTGTAAACAGTCAGTGTTTGTACTCTAAAATAATGTAAATAATCTTATTAAGCTCCGTTCCTTCGTTAATATTAGTTTTTGTTACATTGTCTCTGTTATCAAGCAAACCTGTTTATTATTTTTCAGTGAATGTCTACGGCAGTTTGGTGAAATACTATAGTTATCGCCAAGTTGGCGACAAACTTGGCGCTAAAAGCTTTCAGTAAATATAATATTTAAATGTAACAATTTAAGACTGTATTTTTGTAAGAAACTGTTGCAAAAATTTGTTGTGCGAAAGTAGAGAGTAATATGTATATTTTTTTAGTTTCATTGCATGTGGAATTTAAAGTTTTTATCGAGATAACTAAATTTTGGACATTTAATTCTTTTGGGGATACCAGCGAGAAATTTACAGTGGGGTATATTTATGAAGGTGTTCAAAAAGGATATACTTTAGTCGCAAAGACTGATATATTAAAAGAAATTCTCTTTTTAATATTTCTTTGATTTTTACAAATAGAATATTAAATTTTATCTTAAGAATAATATTTACCTATTTCTATTTTTATTTTAAAAAATATTGTACGTTGTGTTACTTCAATAATTATTATTATCTCCTGAAAATCTCATTACAATTTAATCAGTAAAGCTTCGATAAAATAAAATGCTGCAGAATTGCTGTAATTGATTCATTATTATTATTATTTTCTAATTTAATCTAAATAAAAAAAAATTCGATAATCCGATAGAAGATAAGTTTAATAGTGCTGTAGTAACATTAAATACACTATACAATGACGTAATATAAAAAAGGTTCAAAATACAAAAAATTGAACACAAGACATTATTTAAAAATATTTTTTGAAAAATAACTTTTTTATGAAATATTCTGAGAAATATAAACAAAAATGTCAAATATAGTTTACTTAATGCATTTCTAAAGAATGTACAATGCATACATAATATATATATACATAAATTTAATATTTTTAATTATATTCCTTTAATGTTAAGAAGTATTTTATAGTCTATTTCTAGTTTCTGATTTTTCGTTTTTGCTTCTCATGCTCTACCGATTCGTCTGACCACAAAGAAAGTAAGAGACTTTTTTTAATGTTATTACCGAATGTTTGACACAAACGCTAAATTCAAGATATTTCAAATGATTTGTAGATTTTATAGTATTTTTATATTCGTAGAGTTTCTATGTACTCTAAAATTCTCTAGTTCCAACTGCTCAGATTTTTATCGCGTATTTGTTTTCCTGGTGAGTCTGATTAGAGTTCGAAAAGCGTGAGTAGGAGAATGTTTAAAATAGTATACACTTTACATAAAAATGAATGCTAACAATAAAAGGAATATCCAACTAACAGCTTTCGGCAAATTTAATATTCAAATGTAACAATTTAAGACTGTATTTTCGTAAGAAACTTTTGCAAAAATTTGTTGAGTAAAATTAAAGAGTAATATGTATTTTTGTTTCATTGCTTGTGGAATTTAAAAGTGTTTTCGAGGAAACAAAATTTTGAACATTTAATTCTTTTGGATGTAGGAGCAAGCAATTTACCGTAGGGTATAGTTAAATACGGTTGGGTATATATAAATTGGTATTTGTAATTGCGAAAATATATTTATTAAAATATTTCTATTTTTATTTTTGTTCGTTTGTTTGCTTTTACACATTCTTTATTGAATTTCATTCTATGAGTACTTTTTATCCGATTTTTTTAATATTTAAAAAGAATATAATATGCTGTGCGATATTAATAATTATAATAATCTTCTGAAAATGTATATAAAATTTAAGAAGTAAAAATAAACTGCAATAGAAAAGAGGTATAACTGATTCAGAATTTTTTTTTAAATTATGTTTGAGAAAATTTACAGAAAACAAGTTGCGCAAATCCAAAGTAACATTTAAAAAAATACGGAATGATGTACACTGGTGTGTAAAATATGAACGATGCAGACAAATTAGCACAAAAAATGAGCTAGGCAAATGAACGTATTATTTAGATGATTTTATCACCTGTCCGAAATTTTCGTATATTGGATGTCTTATGGTATAATATCAGTCAATTTGAAAAACTGTTATATGACGAGAAATTCGAAGAACCATTCGTGTCCTTCAATTTTGCACACCAGTGTACTTTCTATGAGGAGCCCAGAAGCCAAGGGGTATAAGTGACAAAATTGAAAAAAATAGTTAAGTGCACAGGCTATCTGGAAATAAGTCTATTTATTTGTAGGTAAAGAGTTATGAGTGATTTTTTAATTGTGCACTGAATTTTAGGGATCAGTTACTTAACATCTTTCCCGAAATCGAGAGACGCGTGGAGACCAAGATGTATAAGTGCAGGTGTATTCATTAACGTCTATATAGTTGAAGCGCGACCAACGACATACAAGGCTAGTTCATGACTCTGAAAATGCCCAGGAATTTGATCATTTTTGATTGTCGATTGGTACAAAAATACAATCGTATGGAAATTTGTACCAATCACAGTTTAAAATTATTTACACCGTGTGACGTTTTAAACCTTATGAACTGGAGTTGTATGTCTTTTTCAAAATGTTTTTCGTCAGTTTTTTATCTGTTTAGAATTTGCTTTTTATTGCATTACATTAAATAAATGCAAACTGTTAACAAAAAAGAAAAATCAAATATTAAACATATATTCTGAAACACTTTCCAAGATTTCCTGAAATCTTGAAAAAATAATCACTATTAAATTAAGGAAATGATTAAAAAAAAAAAACTAACTACATATTCCAGAACACACAAAACAATAGATTCCATGTTTATAATTAATAAAACAATGACAAATCTGAACACATTAAAAAAAATCTTACACACTCTTAAATTAAATAAAATCTTAGAACTTACTCAAAAATATATGTCAGGTGATGAACATTGCTTTCTAAGTGGAAATTTTTTTAAAGGCATGCAGTGAAAGCAAACACAAGAGATAAGATTGGAATAAAACTTTTTAAGTTATTTTTGTAAGTAATTTAATTTAAGTCGTTGTAACTATTGATTTTTTCCTTAAAAGTAAAATTCGTGTTACAAACTAGCAATTAAATAAATATTGATGATTAAGTAGTTTTTCCAGTTTTTATTACTCTTATATCTATTTTACTAGTTTTTATTTTTTGCGGAATATTCACAGATATTTACAATTTTTATTATATGTTACTAAATTGTGAAAATGTTGAATGATTTTTTTCCTCACACACAGTCCTAAAAATAAATACTAAAAAGCAAAAGAATGCATTTAGGTTTTGAACATTTCTTTAGATGCAAATGTATTGGCATTTTTCTATAACATGAATGACGAAAAAAAAATCATTGAAAATCATATCGGTGGAAACTTTTATATTTGAAAAATCAACTGAATGGATATATCAGCAGTAATTTTTTCGCAAAGAAAAGAAAAACAAATCAATCAAAGTCAAGCCATTTTATTTAAAACTGTATGGATCGGTCACATTTTCATTTCCTGATCATTACATTTTTATTTCTGGTGACTGCGTATCAATACGAATTGTCGTATTCTTCGGTGAAATGGGGAAAATATGAAAGGGTATACAAGATTTTCCATGGACTTTCTAGTATTTATCAAGTACTAAAAGTTTTGATTGTTCAAAATTTTTACGCATAAAATGCATATCCTATGTATATGTACAACCATACAATATGTAGAATATGTAAATATGTAAGTATGTAAGATGTATATATATAAGAGGTATAGATGTAAAAAATATGTAGAATATGTAAAACCATAACAAACACATGTATATATGTGTTTGTTAAGCGCAACATATATATTTAAAGTCAGAAATCCTGGGGATTCGAAAAAGGTATTTTTGGATTTTCACTAACAATAAAACTTATCGGACAGAAATTAGAGTATTTACCAAAAACCTTACTAAAATTAAATGCATTTAAAATTTTTGCAATATGTACTTTTTTTCCTCCTGGAAATCTTGATTCTAGGGGGGGGGGGGCAGCATCTTTAAACAATCAGTTTTCGAACTTATATTCCGATTTTTTTAGCATTTATCAACAATGTTCAAACAACACCATTTAAATTTTTTGCATTATTTCTGATAGTCATAATTGCTAATAGACTTTGAGTGCAATTGAAGATCCGAAAATAATGAAACGTTAACATGCGTATACAATTTAATTAACAATGAAATTACGCTTGAAAATACTGAATATTTAACACGTAATTTATCACTTGCCAACCAAGCGTAGAAACCATGAGGGTGAAAAATGTCCAATCCGGGGATCGAACCCGGAACTCCTGTATTAGAGCTCCAAGTTCTGTGCCATTTAAGTTACGAGGACGATTAACCGCTTGGCATTTTTCTCACCCATATGTTGGTGAGGCTGCTCTGCAGCACAAGATGGAATAGTCTTCATGAGCACACAATCCGTTAGCAAGTGATAATTAAATATTCAATTAACTTATTAAATCTTCAATAATTTCAATCGTAATTTCATTGTTGAAAATCATTTGGAAAATTAATTAAATTGTATATTTTTTGTCTTTATTAACATACCAATTTTAGGAATTATTTTTATATCTTAAAAAAGATAAAGGATAATTTCATTTATCGCTAAGTACATCGTCATTATCATAATAAAAAGATGCAGTAATAAAAAAAAGTCTATAGTAGTATAAATGACATAGTCTCTAGTAACATAAATGACATTTGAAAATTAAACCTAAGTTGGGTTTAATTTTTAAATGTCATTAATAATGTATAGTTATCTACAGTTAATATATCTATTGCTAATGTATGTAATTATCTGTACTTCTTGATAAATTATTTATGTGTTTACCGATGCTGGGTTTGTTTGCGTTTCATGTTACGTCTCAGCATTGTTTCTTGATGAAAACTTTTCCATCTTGTGTGGCAGTGCAGTCTCACCAAAATATGGGTTTGAAAAATGCCAAGCTGAGCATCGTTCTCATAGCTTAAATGGTAGAGCACTTGGAACGCTATTTCAAGGGCTCTGGGTTCGATTTCCGGCTTGGACTTTTTAATCCTCTACGTTTCTACACTTATATAATGATAATTCTTGTATTAAATATTCGTTAAAATGAGTTTTCTCATATTAGTAAATTTGGTGTTTGTGCAAATTGTTATTTTCAAACTATGTAAGCAACAGCTTAAAAAAAAAAAATAATCAAATGTATGTGTCTTAAATTCCTCATGTCTAAACTATAAAACGTTATACGATTTAACATTTAAAACTTAAAAAACTTGAAATTTTTGTTTTTTCCCTAAATTTGGGGTAAAATTAAATTTTAAACAAAACATTTTGCACATACTTTAATTTTTAATTTACAAATATATTCTGACTCCATTTTGTTGAAAAATTGTTTTCTACATGCATAATTTAGAGTTTTGTTATGCCCGCAGTTCTTCAGTTCTATGAGATAATGTTTTTAATTTAAAATTTCAATGTTAATTTTACATGTACAGTATTTTTTTCTCGAGAATATAATTAAGAATATATACTTTAGGTACTAAGGAAACAAAAGACCTGAATTGCATATTATTTGTATTTTGGTACTTTAAAAAAGGCAATGTTTTTGATCACTTGAAAAAAAAATCAAAATGTTCGATGCTCCTTTAAATAGCAATAAAAATAACATAATGCTATTAGTTGTTCACTATGCGCAGTATGCATTATTATATTATGTTCTTGTTTAATATAAAATTAAGGATGAATTTTACTTATATATTATCAGGACCAGGTCAGATACAACTACACCAAAAAAGGTGCCAATTATATTGTATAAATTAACTTTCATTTTTTTAATTGTACATGCATTATAATCACAAGTATGTACAGTGGACTATCTCTATTTTGAGCACTCATGGGACCGCCCAAAAATGTTCAGATTATGGGGGTGTTCATTATAGAGGGAGTTTGAGAAATGCGTTATTACTACTACCATTTACGGTGACCAAGCCGGTAATTTCTCAAATAAGATCAAATTTTAAGTTTTAAATATTTAAAAGTAAACTAACATGATTTCTACAATCCTTAACTCTTTAAGCGTCCTACCGAATTTTACATGCAAGTTTAGCGATTCATAAAGTAATAGCTACAAAATGTATTGATATAGAGATTTGTACTTTTTAATCCTAGATATTTATTTATTATATGCAATTCAAATAAAATTAACATTAATATCCATTTTAAGTTTAAAAAGTCTTTGAATCCAGAAACTATATGTCGGAAAAACCCAATTAGGCTGATTAAAGGATTAATGAATGTTCTATCATGGACAAAAATGAAATCTGCTAAAATTAAATAGCAATAAAATTATAAGCAAAAAGTTTCTTTAATTTTCATTTTCTCAGTAGTTGATCAATCGCACAAATTCAGTTTCTAACGTTAATATTTAAAATATCATCTTAGTGCTGTGATTAACAATAATTGATGTAGAACAATTATTTCAAATAAGAACGATAGAACTTACCAGACTTTTCTCCAAGTAATCAAGAACAAAATTTTTACATTTTCTAATAAAAAAAGTCATAAAATAGCTTCTTTTACAGCAGATAGCGGACAAGAATGTGACAACAGTGGCTCCAACATTTAGCTAAAGATTCTATCAAACAAACTGAAGTATTCAAACAAATTGCAACTTCAAGTACATGCTTAAAATTTAGCAGTGATTTTGTCTCTTTATTTTTTAATAGAGTTCGTTAAACCTTTTCATTCTTTTGTAACAGTTTTTCCGAATTTCCATGATCTTTGAATTCAGATTGCAAGCATGTGTTCAGTTTACAGAGAGATGAAACAAAAATGGGGACCAAAAGTAGTGTTCATAATAGTGGGGTGTTCGGATTAGAGGGTGTTCAGAATGCAGAGAGTTCATCCTTTGTTATGTCTATGGAGTTTTTTCGGGACCGTTGGAATGTGTTCATAATACCGGGGTGTTCACATTAGAGAGTTTTCAGATAGAGAGAGTTCACTGTATTTATTTATATTATGTAGCTAGTTTACAGTTTATTTATTTTTTATTACAGTTTATAGTATTTTGTTATTTATTTATTACAGTTTATTCACTATATTTTTTTTTATTAATTTCATAATATTTACCATTTTTAAATATGTTATGTATTAATAATGTTCAGTTACTGTTTAATATAGTTAGTAATGAAAAATGAGATTGGCTGTTGCATATGGTGATCTAATTTTGTCCCCAATGATACACAATTTCTTATTTTTGTTAGCAAGTTTTGAAATTATGTTCAATTACGCAAACTTACCCTAAATATGTATTGAAATGTCAGGAAAAGATATTGTTTTGACGCAATTTTTGAATTTTTTTTATTACCACCAAGTAAATTCAAAATACTTTCCAATTTTTATAATGCAGAAAAAGAGAAATATAGATAGAAATTTCTTTTTTACTTATAGTTATAAAATGAATAGTAAAGAGTAAAAAATGTCTGTAATGCTTTGAACATTATTTTCAGATACAAATTTATTAGATTTTTATGCATAAACATAAATGACAAAAAAAGGCATTGATAATTTAACCAGCAGAATTTTTTTTATCTAGAACATCAAATACTGTTTTGATGTAATTTTTCAATGTGTATTGTTTCAGTTACCAATATGAAATATTGAAACGTGTGACAATTTTTACTATGCGGAAAAAGAGAAATAAATATAAAGCTTTCTTTTTTACTTACAGTTATAAATTGAGTAGTAAAGAGAAAAAAAAATGCCTGTAACGCTTTGAACATTATTTTGTAATATAATTTTATTGGATTCTTATTTGGAACCATAAATGGAAAAAAAGCATTGATAATTATACCAGCAGAAAGTATTTTATCCGGAAAAGGATCGTAGGGGCCATATCAGTAAAAAATGTAATGGGAAGAAAATAAAAAGAAATAATCAATCACATTCATGCCCTTTTATTTTCATGCAGTGGGTATTCTTCCCATTTTCATTTCCTGATCACCGTAATTCTGTTTCTCTTGACTGCGTATCAATACGAATTGTCGTATGTTTCTTGGAAACACGAAAAATATGAAAGGATATGCGATCTTTTTTTGTGGATTTTAAAGCATTTATCAAATAGCATTTAAAATGTTAATCCTTTTATTGCTATGACTGATTTTTACTTTTAAATTTTTTTCCGAAAAGTTTGAAAAAAGTATTTGAAGATGAAATTGTTTGAAAAAATTGGAAAAGTATAGTTTATATTATTTTGTCATTTATTTTAGTTTTTTATCATATTTTATTTATTTATTTAACATTAATTACCATTTTTAAGTATGTTATGTGCTTAATAATGTTCAATTATGTATTGAATACAACTAGCAATGAAAAACGAGATTGGCAGTTACTTGTCAGCTAATTTTGGGTAATCTACTTCTTGGCCCTAAAGATATAAGTTCCTATTTTTGTTTTGCAAGTTTTGACATTATATTCAGTTATGCTAACTTACCCTATATATGTATAGAAATTTCAGTAAAAGATATTGAATTGATGTAATTTTCTAATTTGTACTAATTTTATTAACACTAAGAAATTTTATGGTCTCGGGCAACACTGCGTGGATCAGCTAGTTAACCTATGAAAAACGATTTTTTTACTTACACTTTTAAAATGATTACTACCGGACCGCTAATAATTCCATATATATTTCGAACAATCTTTCAGAAATGCTAGTAATTGGTATTTTCTTCGTGAACATAAACGATGAAAATAGCATTGACAATCATATCCAAAGAAAGTTTTCTGTCTGGAAAATCAATGCAGTAGCTATAGCTACAGGAAATATATTTCTAAAGAAAAAAAAAATCATAGTGTAGTCATTTTATTTCATGCGGTGTGGACAGTTCTCATTTTCATTTCCTGACAAACGTATATTTATTTTTAGTGATTCTAATTATGTATACTTCTAAAAAAAGCGAAAAATATAAAACCAGATTGGATCTTTACAAATATTCGTCAAATAACAGTTGAAACTATTTTCTAAAAATTATATAAAATCAAATTTGCAGTCAGGCAATTTTATTCCAAAGACATTTTCAATAAACATTGCTTTACAAATACCACCAAGCAATGGGTATTTAGTTTTAAAAAAATTAACGCTGTTATTTAATTTTGTTGGTTATCTGTCTGTCTAGATGATTGGGGAATTAATTTGGTTTTAGTTTCATCTAATCAATTTTAATCAAAATTTGCAATCTAATTCAATTTTTGTGATGATGCAATACATTAGTACTGTCAGTCATGTACACTATCAAGGACAGGGTCCACGGTCTAAAATATTATTTTCCAATTTTAATTGAAATTATATAACTGACGAATTAGGTTGAAATTATTCATACATGCACGTTGATGACGACAATGCAATGAATGTATTGTTACGATCTAGTCTCGTCAAGGATTGAGTGGAGGTTAAAAAATAGTGTTTATGTTTTTGACTGAAAATAACACACCTAAAATATTTTGCTTAAATTTCGGACACAAATCCATTATGGATGCCATCATTAGCATGCTTGTAGTTTCAGGCCAATCAGGAGCACGATTCAGCATTACAAAAGAAAAAAAAATATTTTATATTTTTGATTAAATTCATGTATGTCGAAATTGCGTTCTGCGAAATTAGATGTATCAGTTAATATGAATTTATTTTTCTGGTCCTTGGTATATTAAATAGTTTAATAATGTTAAAGTGATCAATTTCAACAAAGCACGAGACTTATCCTTATTGGGTATTGCAAATTTATTCTGTTCAGATAAAGAACTAAATTATTACTGTTCTAAGACTTAACGCATTACTAAAACATCAATACGTTTGTATATGTTCTTGTGCAAAAAATGTGATACAGGAAAAACAAACGTCCGAGAAACGAAGGGAAGAATTTTTATCTCTTCTTGAAAAATGGTATGTCTGAAAATTTGTGGTAAATTTCACTCGTATGCATTGTACACTACAGTAGGGCCATTTTGACTCTTAATATGCATTTATCAGAATTACAGAAACTGTGATCTTTTTTATTCTTTTTCGAGGAAAACACTGTGAAATCAAGTTTACTAAATGACATGCGAAATCATATATGGCGCCGATCTGAGCAGTTTGTCCATTCTTTATCAGCTTCTTTGATGCGGTCAATCTTTTGCCTTGAAACAACAGAATGCCATCTAAGTTTAGGAGCCACTGACAGGTTTATCTTCTCTCATAGGAATTTATTTTTTTATATTGTGGACATTGCATTGAACGCATGTACACAGCAACAGCAACAGAAAAAAAAAACTAACTGAACAGTTTTTGGTAAGGAAAGACAAGAGGAATAATTTTTTAACGTTTGTCACAGTATTTCGTCGACATGCAATCTAAAGATTTATTTACACTCTATAATTGTAGAGGTTAGCATTTCAGGTGTTAAGGAATTCGAATCTATTGAGACCCAAAAGTGAATACCTTTTGGTCTGATTATAATTATGGGAAATCTCCTCCACTATTAGATCTGCATATTATTTTCTACGCATCGCAACTCTGATGAAAAGGCTCTCAGTGAGGCAGACGATTTTGAAGCTGCTATTAATTCCTAAGAAGCCAGACGATTTAAGCGGTAGAAAAAAGAACTGAACGGAAGAAAGGAGAATGGAATGTTTTTTAGTTTTAAGTTGGTGTAAAAAGAACGTAAGATGAAGACGAGTTCCCGTATAAGATGTAATTGATTAATTAGAGTTATGATTGTTTGCTTTGTAAATAGTCTATGTAAATATCTTTTTTTGTAAATATTAACGTTTAATATAAGTCATTTAAAAGTTTAAAAACGGTGTCAGAATTTAATTTACCTCCGAGTTTATTTACTTATGTGTTCAAAAGAACTTTTTAAAGAAGAATCTCCATAAATTTTGGTGTCAGAAGTGGGATTCGAACCCACGCCCACATAAGTGGAAATGTATTTTTTTTAAATATTCTGGATGCCAATATTTTTTAGAACTGTGATGGAATGTCAAGCCCACAAAGCTAAGTCAGAAGAGGTAAAATTTTGTGATGAAAGTGCTATCAAAGTGTGTGAAGCTGAACATCTGATTATGAAGTGAGTTTATTATTTCATTTTTCTTTTCAATAATGGAAAAATTAGTTGATTTAAAGGAATTAGAGTTTTCTTTGAAAACTGAAAAATCAGCTAGTATTAAGATATTGCACAAATTAATTTTTGGAGAAATCGGTGACAGAAATAATCGACGTAGAATTCGGAATTTTACTGGGTTTACATTTGAAGTAGATTCCGATGAATATCAAACTAAATTCAAAGAAATTAAAGAAAATTTTTCTGTTAACGACTTAATTACCATTTGCAATGTTTTGTGTATAAATAATTCGGGAACTTTTGATGAAATTGCTGCCAGAATAATTTCTAGTTTATGTGATTTTAATATTTTAAAAATTAATATGATAGCCGATGTAGGTACTCTTAGTGATGACGAAAGTGTCGATGAATTTAATGATGATTTACAAGATAAAACTAAAAATATTTCAACTGTTTTTGAGAATAATATGAGAAATGATTCTGGTAGTTCTAATTGTGAAAGTAATGAAAATCAGAAAATCCTAATTCCTGATTATGTTATTAAACCAAGCATTTCTATTAATGATATTGAAAGTATGATTACAATGTTTGAAGGTACTCAAGTACAAAATATTAATAAATGGATTGCCGATTTTGAAGATATTGTTTTATTATTTAACGTTAGTGATTTGCACAAATTGATTTTGGCTAAACGCCGTATGACAGGCAAAGCAAAATTATTTCTTGAAAGTGAAACAAATATTAATTCGTGGTCTAAATTAAAAGCCCTACTCATATCTGAATTTGGTCAAACGTGCAATTCAGCTGAATTACACGAATTGCTGTCCAAAAGAAAAATTAGACCACATGAATCGTTAGATGAATATTTTTTAAATATGAAACAATTATGCTCAAAAGGCAATATTGAAGATTCTGCCCTTATTCAGTATGTAATAAATGGAATTAATGACCCCATTTCTAAAAAATCTTTTTTGATGGTTGTCCCAATATTGCTGAATTTAAACAAAAATTAAAGATTTATGAAAAAATAAGATCGGAGTATGAAAATGCAAAATTTCATAAATATGAAGGAGCTAAGCCTAAAATTAAATCCGAAGTTGAAGTTAAGAACAAATTTAAGCCTGTAAAGCCAAATATGCGTTGTTTTAATTGTGGCGGGAATAATCATAAGAGTATTAACTGTGTAAATAAAGATAAAGGGCCGCTTTGTTTTGCTTGTAACGCTTATGGTCATAAATCATTTCAATGTAATAAATCTAAAGATACAAGTGTTAAAAATGCTCAGTCACAAGTAAACATTATTACATCCCAAGATTTAATTCTGAAAGAGATAAAGCTTTATTCTTTGCGTTTAATCTCTTTAATAGATACTGGTAGCCAAAAGACTTTGTTAAAGAAAAGTATTTATGATAATTTGAAGAACTTTGTAGAATTAAAACCTACGAGTATCTCTTTGACCGGTCTAGGAAAAGCCTCAATTAAACCAGAAGGTTGTTTCAATTCAGAAATCGAAGTAGATGGTTCAAAATTTAAAGTTACTATTTTTGTCGTTAAGGACAGTTGCATTAATTTCGATTTAATTATTGGCACTGATGTTATTCATCAAGGTACATTAACTATTTCTGAGAATAAAGTGAAACTGTTTAAAGCTGAAGTTCAGTCTAATGACTTTTTAGTTAATATTGTAAATGTTTTGGATGAGCCTAAAATTGATTTAACTCACATTGCTGACAAAAAATTACGTTCAGAGTTATACTCTTTAATTGAAAATTATGTACCAATTAAAACTAAAACAGTAGATGTTAAAATGAAAATTAATTTAACTGACGAAATCCCAGTTAGTTCTTCTCCTCGAAGATTACCGCCATGCGAGAAAAAAATAGTCGAAAACCAAATTGAGGAGTGGCTAGCTCAGGGAATAATTCGAGAAAGTTCTTCTAATTTTTCTTCGCCGGTTGTTTTAGTCAAGAAAAAAAATAACACAATGAGACTTTGTGTTGATTACAGATGTCTTAACAAAAAGACAGTACGTGAGCATTTCCCCTTGCCAGTTATTGATGATGTAATAGACCAATTACATTCTGCCGAAGTATTTACCACCATAGATTTGAAAAACGGTTTCTTTCATGTAGATGTTGAAGAAGACTCGCGGAAATACACCTCGTTTGTTACTCATGAAGGACAATACGAATTTTTGAAATGTCCATTCGGGTTGATCAATAGCCCTAGTGTTTTTCAAAAGTATATTTATAATGTATTTCGAAACCTATTAAAAGTTCACATTGTTGTCATTTATATGGATGATTTAATAATACCTGCTAAAAACGAAGCTGAAGGTCTAGAAAAATTAAAACTTGTACTCGAAACTGCATCGGAATATGGATTAGAATTAAATCTTAAAAAATGCAATTTTTTGAAGCGTGAAATTGATTTCTTGGGGTATAGAATCATAAATGGTAAATTGTATCCCTCTCCACTGAAGACTAAAGCAGTAATAAATTTTCCCGAACCAAAGTGTACCAAAGATGTTCAAAGTTATTTAGGATTGACAGGATACTTTCGAAAATTTATAAGAAATTATTCGGTTATAGCTAAACCGTTAAGTGACCTGCTAAGAAAAGATTCAAAATTTAAATTCGATATAGAAGAACAAAGAGCTTTTAATGAACTCAAACGTATTTTGTCGTCAGAACCAGTACTTTTAATTTACAATCCCAAAAGTGCGACCGAAATCCATTGTGATGCCAGTATTGATGGCTCTGGAGCTGTTTTAATGCAACAATCTCCAGTAGATAATCAATTTCATCCAGTTTATTTCGCAAGTAAAAAAACCACCGAAGCTGAACGAAAGTACACTAGTTACGAATTAGAAGTTTTAGCTGTAATTGAAGCCCTGAAAAAGTTTAGAGTATATGTGCTAGGTATCCCATTTAAAATTGTAACCGATTGTAATGCATTTAAAATGACTATGGATAAAAACGAAATGAGTACAAAAATAGCTAGATGGGCAATAATGTTAACCGATTTTGATTATGTTATTGAACATAGACAGGGTAGCAGTATGAGACATGTCGATGCATTAAGTAGGTATCCTATTTGCATGGTAATCCAAGATAGCTTAACTTTAAAAATTATCCAAGCTCAAGAAACCGATGACCATATTAAAACAATAAAAGAAATCCTAAAGGTGAAATCTTATGATGATTATCTAGTTAAAAATGATGTTCTTTATAAATGTGTTAATGGTAATGATTTATTAGTTGTACCGGAAGACATGCAAATGAATATAATCAAGGCCGCTCACGAAAAAGGTCATTACGCAGTTGCAAGAACAGAGAAAAGTTTAGAAAATGATTTTTACATCCCTAAAGTTAAACAAAAAATTGAGAAATGTATAGCAAATTGTGTTCCCTGTATTTTAGTTAATAGAAAATGTGGTAAACAAGAAGGCTTACTTCACCCAATAGAAAAAGAAGAAGCTCCATTACATACGTACCATGTTGATCACTTAGGTCCATTAGAAAGCACTAATAAAAATTACAAACATATCCTTTCGGTCATTGACGCATTCACAAAATTTGTTTGGTTGTATCCCACAAAATCTACCGATGCTGTCGAAGTAATTTCTAAATTAGAAATCCAAAAATCTATCTTTGGAAATCCAGTTCGAATTATATCAGATAAAGGTCCTGCATTTACCTCTAAAGCTTTTGAAGATTATTGCATCAATGAAAATATTAAACATATCCCGATTACCACTGGATTACCCAGGTCTAACGGCCAAGTTGAGCGTCTAAATTCTGTCATAATATCTGTTCTGTCTAAATTGTCTGTCGATAATCCTAAAAAATGGTATACACCTGTAAGCAACGTCCAACAGGTGATAAATTCGACTTTTCAGAGAAGTATAAGCACAACTCCTTTTGAATTGATGTTTGGTACTAAAATGAAACTAAAAAATAACATTGAAATTACTAGTCTTCTGAATGCTGAAATACAATCTGATTTTACAAATAATCGCGAAGATATGAGAAAAAATGCTAAAAAACAGATTTTAAAAGTCCAAGAAGAGAACCGTAAAACTTACAACCTCAGACGAAAGAAAGCTAACAAATTTAAGATTAATGATGTGGTTGCTATAAAACGCACACAACAAGGTCCAGGTTTGAAGTTAAAACCAAAATATTTAGGTCCGTACAAAGTCATAAAAGTAAAAAATAATGACACCTACGATGTAAAGAAACTTGGATTCAACGAAGGACCCATGGTCACCAGTACATGTGCAGAGTACATGAAGCCGTGGACGGACGAAGCTTAAAAAAAAAAAAAAAATTCACCGATTGTGACACTATACCAACTATGACAAATCTCTGGACTGACAACTAATAGAATTTTAACTTTATTCTCGAAAAGACGAAAAGACGTAAGGTAAAAGAAGATGAAAAGACGTATGAAAGAAGACGAAAAGACGTAAGATAAAAGAAGACGGAAGACGTAAGAAAGAAAAGACGAAAAGACGTAAGGTAATAGAAGATGAAAAGACGTATGAAAGAAGAAGACGAAAAGACGTAAGATAAAAGAAGATGAAAGGACGTAAGAAAGAGAAGACGAAAAGACGCGAAAAAAAAATATATGAATTTTTTCAAGAAATAATCTAAGCTTTGATAAACAATTTGAATGATGACTTCTTTTTTTCAATTTAGACTTTGGATGCTGCTGTGTTTTTTTTTCTTTATCTTTTCAGATGATCCAGCTGCTGTTTCCAGCCAACAAGAATACATTCGAGGACGAATGTCTCATCAGTATGGCCGAAATATGGGAAATCTCCTCCACTATTAGATCTGCATATTATTTTCTACGCATCGCAAATCTGATGAAAAGGCTCTCAGTGAGGCAGACGATTTTGAAGCTGCTATTAATTCCTAAGAAGCCAGACGATTTAAGCGGTAGAAAAAAGAACTGAACGGAAGAAAGGAGAATGGAATGTTTTTTAGTTTTAAGTTGGTGTAAAAAGAACGTAAGATGAGGACGAGTTCCCGTATAAGATGTAATTGATTAATTAGAGTTATGATTGTTTGCTTTGTAAATAGTCTATGTAAATATCTTTTTTTGTAAATATTAACGTTTAATATAAGTCATTTAAAAGTTTAAAAACGGTGTCAGAATTTAATTTACCTCCGAGTTTATTTACTTATGTGTTCAAAAGAACTTTTTAAAGAAGAATCTCCATATAATTATCTTACAAACAGACAGAACACATATGAACCCCATTTAAAAAATTCATAATCTATAAAAACATTACTTACAATGAATTTACAAAATCAATGTGTAAAACCACAGTTATATGCACATATTAAAATGTCGGCTGATCTGTAACTATGTCATACATTTTAGCGTTGTTAGTCCTGAGGCATTATCGATAGGATAGTATTGATTGAGGCTTAAGTAATGCCTTGACGTCAATGCTTATACTATTGATTTTTTAACACAGTCAACTAATTAGTAAATTTATCATACGAATTAAATATTTCCAACTGAGCGAAAAATTGCCCAAGCCGAGAATCGAACCCTGGTACTTGGCTTACAAGGCCAATGATTTACCGATTAAGCCAACTGGGCGATAGTCGGCTGGGATTTCTATCTCAGATAACCTTATAGGTCATAACATCTGGTCTGTCATTTAGACAGCTCGGCAGAATAAATTCCAGGTAATGGAACTCCATATAACGATGGATACGTAGATACACTATTATTTTTTTAAACAATATAAACTGATTGGTAAATTTATAATACGAATTAAATATGTCCAAATGAGCGAAAAATTGTCCAAGCCGAAAATCGAACCCAGGTACTTGGCTTACAAGAATTCGATTCTCGGCTTGGGAAATTCTTCGCTCAGTTGGAAGTATTTAATTCGTATTCAATGCTCATATTTTGATTTCTATTGCTTACAAGAATATATTTTACTGTTATATACATTTAAATTGAAAAAAAGAGAAACAGTTAATTTTATAATTTAATTAAATATTTTGATACAAAACATTCAGTTCATGCTTTAACTTTTTTAGTATGACTTAATTTTTTCATTGTCTCTCTCTCATTTTTTTTTTTTTTTTTTTTTTTTTTTTTTGCGAGATGCATGAATAAAAAAAGCACTGACAATAAAATCATTGGAAACTTTTCTCTTTGAAAAATCAATGGAGTGTATATATCGGAAAAAAATATTTTGCAAAGAAAACAAAAATAAACAATCCATCACAGTCAACTCTTTTTATTTTATATGGTTTAAATCCTTTACTCTTTCGTTTTCTTGATTATATTATTTTATACTTTTGATATCTGGGTTTCATTTTGCATTGTCGTTTTTAAAGTGAAAAATAAATATCGACGAATATGTGATTTTCATAGACATTTTCAATTTTGTTAAAGATTTTGAAGTATTCATGAGATAAATGCCCATAATGCGTTAAGTTTTTTACTTTCCTTCTGCGATTTTTCGCGTATTTTAATTATTTTTTACAAGGATTCTTTTTCGGCACGTTCGTTTTTTATAAATACGTGGCATCTATATTCGTCGTGTGATCTATCCATCTGTCTGACCGTCTGCTCGTCCGTGCGCAAATGCAGCGCAAAAATCTACCCAACAGAATGGTTTGAAACTAGTGATGGGCGATTCTGGAAATTTTGAGAATCGATTAAAATCGATATCGTATAAAACAACATCGATCATAATAAGAATCGATTTCTCAGTTCTAGAATCGATACTAGAATCGATATTTCGATATTTAGGTTCACACAGAGAAGATCCAAATTACTAATTCCAAAACTTAGACAATCAGTAGGACCGTAATTACCGCCTCCCACACCCCATCCCCATTTAGGGAGGCATAGAATTAAGCTATTGCAGATTTTAGAGTCGGATAATAAGAATTTTAAAATTTAAAATGATTGTCACTTATGGTTTTCAGTTACGCAAAAACTTTGACAAATTTAAGAGACATAACTAAACTAATAACAACACTGAGTAACTTGGCATTAAACCGAGTATAAAGAGTGCCAAGAGCGTGTAACTAGGATGGAAAACAAGGAGTATAGACCAAAAAAAAAAAAAAAAAAAACTTTTTTTTTTTCTAATGCCAACCAAATGTTACACGAGATAGTTTGGAAGAACATAAAATATGCCCCATTCCCAAGGGGTCAGGTAACCCCAACTCTTGACGGAAAGGCGACCATAGTCCAAATGTATCTTTTGTCGAAGTTTCAAAATGAGGTTTACAATAAAATAGAACGAGAATTGGACATTTTAAAAATTGCATGCATACTTTGAACGGCCCATTTAGTAAAGATTGGCGAGGAAGGGGAGGGGGGCGAGGGATTAAAACGGACGAACTTGAAAAAAAAATAATTAACTAATAACCCAAATAACTGAGCTTCTAAACAAAAATATAGTGTTTAACTTAGTCTTGAATTCATGGGGTGGCCCGCGGGGAACATGCACTCTTTAAAACTATAAAAAGTGCCAAGAGCATGTAACTAGGTGGAGAGAGGGGTAGTAACAGAAAAAAACGAGGAGATAAAAGCTTTATAACGATATGTTACATGAGATGGTGTGGAAGAAACAAAAAATATGCCCCCCACCCAGGGGGGCAAGGTGAATCCCAAACGGACAGAAGGGCGACCCCGGCCCAAATGTATCTTTTGTTGAGGTTTCAAAATATGGATTTATAACAAAATAGAACGAGGATTAGACTTTTTTAAAATCGCAGTCATAATTTGAACGAACCTGTAAGTTAACATTGTTGAGGAAGGGGGGGGGGAGGAGTAGAACGGGCGAACATGAAAAAAAAATAAAAATAGTAGCACTCTGACAGTGCCGATAGAAGTGAAACCTTGAACAATTACGTGTGCACTTTTGAATCGTTAGGGTGTATAATTTTGAATCGCCAGGAAATACTTTTAAATGAATAAATAAAGGTTCTATAATATTAAAGAAAATATTAATGTCTATAAAACAAAAAAAGAAAAAAAAAACGCGCGATACCATATGTCCAGCTATTGTAGTTAACTCACTATAACTATTTTCCTACATTTTAAAACGCGATAAGTACACCAACCAAATTTAGACCATACTATCGATACCTTAATCCTTATCCAAATAAATCATTTTGTATTAATGCCTGTTACAATATCTGTAGATTACTTTTTGAATTATTCAAATCGGACATTCCATTCAAAAGATATTACGAATTTAAAGATGACAATCTAAAGAAATAATAGCGCTGCTGAGTACTCAGTGGCCAAAAAGCTTAGGGATTATGTGTGCAATCAAACGATTGCGGGTTCGAACCCCAATTTCGCTGATATGTATCAATGTTTTTTTTTTTTTTTTTTTTTTTTTTGAAGAAGAAGAAGTTTGAAAAATTAAAACTTTAATACATTATGGATCCGTAATGTGACCTGAAATGATGGGAGAAAATTTCTTTTGCTAGATTTGTAATGTATGAAGCATAAGCTTTCAATAGACATATTGTATCAACAAAAACCCCCTCTGCCCCCCCCCCCCAAAAAAAAAGGTCCTATAGGGAAAACCGAGAAACTGGAAAAGCAAAAAGAACGGCGAGAAATGGTTAGCTATACTAGAATTTTTCTCATCACTGTAATTCCTATAGAAGTAAAGTTATAGCCTTTTAAAGATTGAAATGAAGTGAAGAAATAAGCAAAATTAGGTGAGTGATCGACAGGGGGGGGGAGAATCCACAGCTCTGGGGGTGCCATGTAGCTTAAACTTTTAAGTAAAAAATGGTAGAAAATTAAATGAGCGAAATTTTAAGGTGTATATTGGAGGAGGGTGCAAACCCACCCCCCTAAAAATTTTTTTTGTTTATTTTGAAGAAATAAAAAAATATACCCCCCGGCGGGGCGCAGATAAACCCCAAACGGGCGGAAGGGCGACTTTTTATTTATCTTTTGTCAAGGATTTAAAATGTGGATCTAAAATAAAATAGACCGAGAATTGGACATTTTTAAAACTATGCATATTTCGAACGGCCCTGTAAGTTAAAACTGACGTGAAAGGGGGGATTAAAAGAGACGAACGTAAAAAATAAAACATAATAAACTAATACTTCAAATAACTGGACTTCTAAACAAAAATATAACGATTTAACCGATTGTCGAATTAATGGGGTGGCCCGCAGGGGATTATTCCCTCCCCCCCCCAGAAGTTATGAGATTTTATGCTTTTTAATGCACAAATTGCGATTCCCCAGTGGTGACCATCCCCCTCCAAACCTAATGACGCAAATCCCCCCCCCCGCAAAAAAACCGTCATACTTTAACATTCCTCTCCCCCAAACATAATACAAATTGTAAATTATATTCTACTTATAATCTACTGCACATTCAAGAGATAGCGAAATGAGAATAGCAGAATGAGCTAATATTGCCCTTATCTAGAATTTAAAGAAAGAAAACATAGGAACATTTCTGGAATTAAATTTTGAAATATTAAAAAATTAAAAATCTCCCCCCCCCCAAAAAAATGTACTTTTTCTCAAATTCCCCTCCCCCCCCCCCAAAAAAAAACTAAATTGTATGACGC
This sequence comes from Maratus speculifer, assembly GCA_964019185.1. Lineage (NCBI taxonomy): Eukaryota > Metazoa > Arthropoda > Arachnida > Araneae > Salticidae > Maratus > Maratus speculifer. Next base: position 38,806,086 of record OZ025295.1, on the reverse strand, counting down.
ATCTTGCGTCACCAAACCCCTCTCTGGGCACCCGTGCACAAATTGCGATTCCCCCTCTCTTACAGAGCTCTAAAACATGATGCCTTTCTCCGGAATCGCAGTAAAAAACTTGCATTCAACACTGATTTAGCCTAGAAAGAAAAAAAAAATCGAAATCGAATCTAAAGATCGAAATCGAATCTAAAGATCGACATCGAATCTAAGATCGACATCGAATCTAAAGATCGAAATCGAATCTAAAGATCGACATCGAATCTAAGATCGACATCGAATCTAAAGATCGAAATCGAATCTAAAGATCGACATCGAATCTAAAGATCGAAATCGAATCTAAAGATCGATCTTACGGGCAGAATCGATTTTACAGTTTTACTTTCTTTTGTAACTTTACAAGAAGAGAGTATTAGATTCGTGAAAAATTTTGACTTTCCGTTTTTGATGGATTTATATATTTTAGAAGGTCTTTAACACGATTTCATGTTTTTTAACAAATATCTGTCTGTGTGTGTCTGTCACTCTGTGCGTCTGTATACGACAAAAATTTCTGACCGTTCTATCTGATGAACAAATGCACGGAATTCCACAAAACTTTAGATTTAGTTTGACCTTGATATAAACTGAATCTAATTAATTTTTGGTGTATATAGCCTAACAGCTGGCGCTGCTATACTGCATTTTTTGCGATTTGCGCAACAGCTATATCTGATAAACGAATGAACGGATTTTCATCACATTTTAGATCCAGTTAGTCCTTGACATGAATTGATGTTTTCTGCATTTTGATGTATATAGCTTCTCAGATGGCGCTGCTATACTGAATTTTTCACAATTTCCACTCAGCGCCATGTGAAAGGGGGGGGGGGGAGGCGAAAGGAAGCGGTCGTTCCAAGCACGGAAATTTAGGGGGCGCCAAATTTTTACTACTAACATCACTTCTAGCCTATCACAAGAAAAAGTTAATGAGGGGGGGGGGGGCTAAATTGGAACTTTGAACCGGGCGCAGTTCTCTCTTCGCACGCCCCTGTTTCCATTTTAGCTTTATCTCAAGAACTAATGCACGGACTTTCATAAAAATTTAGATTCAATTAGTCCTAGATATTATTTGATGCTAATTACATTTTGGTGGAAATCGCTTAAGAGATGGCGCTGCTATACTGCATTATTCATGATTAACGCAATAGCGCTATCTCAAGAACGAATTTTCATCAAAATTCAGATTCAGTAAATCTCTGACATAGATTAGTGTTATTTAGTTCTTGGTGTAAATTGCCCAGCAGGTGACGCTGATATGCTGCATTATCTCACAGGCTATCATAGCCTGAGAGCTTATGTGCCCGTCCGTTCTGTATGTTCGTACGTAACGCGATAACTCATAATAAAAATATCGGATCCACTTGAAATTTTGTATATAGGTATATCCTGATAAGGCGCTTCCCTGATTAGTTTTTGGAGTTCATTCGATATGTATAAGGGGGAACGGGGGGCTCATGCCCCTCCCCTTAATGGATATAAATGGGTTTTTCATGCAGAATTAACAGTTTTTGTCCAAAATTTAGATATAGGATCATTCTGATGAGGCGATTCCGTGACTATTATTATGTGTTCATAGAATAAGTATAAACAGGGGGAACGGGGAGCTCATGCCCCCCCCCCCTTTAATTGATATTAACGGGATTTTCATGCAGAATTAACAGTTTTCGTTCAAAATTTAGATATAAGATCATTCGGATGAGGCGAGTCCGTGGCTGTTATTAGGTGTTCATTGAATAAGTATAAACAGGGGGAACGGGGGGCTCATGCCCCTCCCCTTAATTGATATAAACGGGATTTTCATGCAGAATTAACAGTTTTCGTTCAAAATTTAGATATAGGATCATTCTGATGAGGCGAGTCCGTGGCTGTTATTAGGTGTTCATTGAATAAGTATAAACAGGGGGAACGGGGGTTCTAATGCCCCTCCCCTTAACTTGCATAAATGGATTTTTCAATCAGAATTGTCAGATTTCGTTCAAATCTCTGAATAGTTATGGAAGTTTAATGGTTAAGTATAAAAGAGAGGAATAACTCCTCTTAAATTATATAAATGCTAAATGGGTTTTTATTAAGAATTATCCGATTTGCTCTGAATTTTGGATATAGATTTTTTAATATGATAAAGCATGTACTTGATAGTTTAGGAAGTTCAATGATTAAGTATAAAAAAGGAGAAAGGGGAGAGCTGTTTCCGCTTCTTAATTTTTTTTTTTTCGAACGGAATTAACGAAAATACTAGGCTGTAATGTACAATTAGTATGCGTAGCCTGTGAGCTCAATGCCATCAGTTTAACTGGGCAATATTCTTTTTATTATGGTTTCGCAATAGCTGTATCTCGCGCTTTCATGGATTTTCATCAAAATTCAGATTCAGCTGGTACTTAATAAAAATTGATCCTGATCAATTTTTAGTGTACATCACTAAAAAAAAAAACGCTATTTTGCAAGGGGGGGGGGTTCTGAGGTTTCTTTAATTCTTCTATTTTAGAAACTAATACACTGAAATTTTGGAATTGGCACATCCGTCTATTTTATCTTCGACTTTTGAAGGAAAATGAAAATTATATTACCTTCAGAGAAATCGATTAAAAATTTTAAAGTATCGATTAAATCGAGTTGGCCGTAGTATCGATTAAATCGATTTAAAAAATCGAAATCGCCCATCACTATTTGAAACTTAAAAAATATAAAAATACATACTTTTTGCATACTTTTGTCAAATCATTTCAAATTTTATGAAAATCGGGTGTATAGTTCATTTATAGGAGTAATCAAAAGTATTTTGTTAGATTATGATATAGAAGGTAAAATACAGGGTTGTACAAAAGTATTAAAGTATGCTCATGTTTGTTGGTATAAACTGCTGAAAATAAAATTTGTCTGTGAATTCTATTGATCTGTCCACCTGGTCGTCTGTCTCTCTTTCCGCACTCGAACTTACGTTAATGCAGTTGGATTTCTCTGTAACTGAGACGTGTTAGTGAGATTTACTATGCCATGTAAAGTATGTGACGTTTATAGTTTATTTACAGTGACATTGAAAATTATTCTACTACATTATGGTCTGTGGGGAACTGTCGTAATTATACAAATATGTAAAACCTGTAAATTTCGTGTGGTTCTTACATGTATTTGTTCATTTGTCCCCTCACAACAGCTCAAAAATTCCTAACCCGTACTGTTTGAAATTAAATACATAGAATCGTTGCAGAATATTGTCGAGTAATTACCACTTTTATGAAAATTGAGAAAAAACTTAATAACATTTTTCTTCATCCTATCATATCTTTTCATACGTGAATAATTCAGTGTTACTTCTTGATAGGTAAAGATTCTAGGTAAGGATTCATTCTGATTATGTCCTATTTATGCGAGAGTAATGTTATTTCCGTATTAATAAATTTAACATATAAAACCGTAAATCTTTTTGCATTCATCCATTTCTGCATAAGATTGCAAATATAGCAGGACGTGCAATATTTTGTAAGCTATATTGACAGTAATCATTGAATGCATGGATATATACAGCCACTCATCCTTTTCCTTCATTTTAGAAACATCGGATTTTGAACCTATTCTATCGACAATTTTTTAAAAAATATCCAAGTGTTATATATTGCATATGCAGCTTTAGTAAATTATATGTGCGAAATTATGCAATTCATAGGTTACTTTAGGTAATTATGTATGTAAACCGGGTAGTACATAGGCAGCATTTGTGAATTATGTAATTAGGAGGTCCTTAAAATTTGAGTTTCTTTAAAGAAAGAACAAAAAGGTTTTAATTCAGAAGTTCCTTTGTAAAAAAAGTAAAATCCACTAAAAAATATAAAAAAGCGATAATATTAAAAGATTATATGTTTCACGGAAAAATTATATTTCTTTTAGAGAATTTGCGTTTTTAACAGTTCAATACAAATATCTTCGAAAAAATAGCTTTTCAACATCATTTATTTTATCAGGTGTTCTGTCATTTTTTCAGGGTCTTTTTTCTTTTTTACAGTGAATGTAATTTTCATTTTTATTTTCTGTTGTTCCAAATTTTTATTTAGGGAGTTATTTTAGGAATTCTCTCTTTTCTAAATTAGCCATTTTTTCACACGAAATATTTTCTTTACTTTCAATCAGTTTTACAAACAAAGAATACGTTATCTGAATTGTTTAAGAGATGTTATTTTTGCGCCTAGATAATCATCATTGAAGAGTTTCTCTTTTATACTCGACCAAATAGCTTAATTATTTTACGTTAGTAATTTTGGACTAGGAATACGGGTGGATTTGTCATGACCTCGTAATTTTATTTTCATTTAATTAATATTTACGAATATACAATTCTTTTAAAGTTTTAACAAAGTTTTAAATTTAAAACACCTTATTTTTTTGGCGGAATCATGTCATTATTTTTTTGAAATTGATTGTTCTTTCGGCAAATAAGTTTCTGTTTAATTTTTAAATTACCACTTGAAATATTCTTAAAATAAAAATAAAATTGGAATTTAACACATAAATAGATTGCATTCAAATATTCAATTTTTAATTGGCTGATAATAATTTAAAACACTTAAGTCTCACTTTTAAAAAACAGACATTCTTTCGATTTTATTTTTTTCCCTAGTACTGACATATTTCTTGCTATTATATAGCTGTGATTTTATGGATATGAACCAGTTAAATAACTGAATCACAGGAAATGTAATTAATACAAAGCATATACCATACACAGGGTGTCAAAGTAAATGCCTTTAGTTTCAGTTCTTTTTGTTTGAAGTGCAAAAGATAGTTTTAAAAATATTTGACAAAATATTAAAACCAATATTACATCAATATGCAAATAATTTATCTTTCAATCTATAACCTTTATCGCGGATTTGTGCAATTTTTGGCCGTACTCTGATGTATAAAAGCACTCTACGAGTGCTCTTTCTAAAGCAAAAGTCTTGCTATTGGATTTTACCTTATATGTGTGGATGAACGTACTTTTCTTGCAAGATCTTTAAGTTTACAAAGTTGGACAATGAACGCGACAGAATATGATTTTTTTAAAATAAGAAACAGATTACTGCATTGGAACACTTGTCGTTGGTTGATCAATCGTTGGCAAATATCAATCGTTGGCACCATATAATGTGCATATATTTAGCTAAATATAAACGCGCATATCATAATTAAAATGCATTTCATTCCTCCATCAGCCATCATTGAGCACATATATGGTACTTCTGAAAGAATATACTATTTGAAATCTTTTGTGTGGCCCTGTAAATACTATGTATTTCATATTATGCAAGACAGTATCGTATAATTTATATTAAGCTTCAGTGACATATATCAATTTTATTATACATGAAAAAGCTTAATATATTTAAAATATGTCACACACAATTCCCCCTTTTACCATTATCCAATGGAATTCTTTTGTGTGGCCCTGTAAATGAATAATAATTACATTTTCACCTTATATTTTATAGAATGCATATTTTAATATGTTTGACAGGGTATAACATCTTTAAAACTCCTTTGAAACGATTTTTCCCCATAGGCCGTAATGTAATGTGAAAATTTTGATTCGCCCTGTAGATAAACTAATCATGGTAGAAACTTCATTTTCGATAGGACTTGTGCTAGGGTAAACGTCAATAACCTCCTAAAATTTCATGGCAATACGAGTATATTAACGATTTTTCCCCATGGACCGTAATGTAATGGAAAATTTTTGATTCACCCTGTAGATAAACTAATCATGGTAGAAACTTCATTTTCAGTAGAGTTCGTGCTAGGGTAAACGTCAATAACGTCCTAAAATTTCATGGTAATTCGAGTATATTAACGATTTTTCCCCATAGGCTGTAATGTAATGGTAAACTTTTGATTCTCTCTGTAGATAAACTAATCATGGTAGATTCTTCACTTTCAATAGGGTTCGTGCTAGGGTAAATCTCAATAACGTATAAAAATTTCATAGCAATCCGAGTATATTTACGGGAGTTAGAGCGCGGCCAGATGGCCAGATGGACAGACAAACCGAATGTATAAGCACTTTTCAACTTTGTTGGAAAGTGCTAAAAATGACGACCACGCCGACGCTCTTCAAGGGGCGTTCCACGCCTGGGGAAAACACTGGAGCCAGTGTTCCGAAGCCAAAGTAAAATTACTTTGAAGAGTTTTTGTTGCTTGTACCTTTATCTTCTATATTAATAAAATAATAAAACGCTCTGTGTGTGTGTGTGTGTGTGTGTGTGTGTCTGCGATGGCTAGCAAAATCTACAGCATGTACAAAGTTCAAAATTTTTTTGAGAGTAGCCCCAAATCTCTCCGGATGCACCTGAGCTTCAGAATTTCGAAATTCCAATTATTAACTGAGTAATTAATTAAAATCGAGAGGTCACTCTCATAAAAAATCATCTTTTTTCCCAATTTTTTTCTCTTTCTTTTCTTTACGGTTGGTTGGTTGTGTAAAAATTTTAAGAAAGCTGAGACAGAATTAAAGAAACCCATGGACGAATGAGATAAGTGGAGGTGAAATAAGCCTCAAAAAAGGTTTGCAATATGAAACCATTTATCGCTCAAATTTTTATGTGCCAAACAAAAGGACGTGGAAGGGATTTTGTATTATAAGACGAATTGAAAGAAACGAATTACAATTGAAGCATATTTTAAGAAGAAATAGCAAATTTTTAAAATGGTCTTTGTTCTATTAATATTTATTAAAGTAAATGTTCGCTTTTAAAATGAAGGAAATTGGAAAATTAGCAATAATTAAATATCAAATTAAAATTAAATAAGATATTGAAACCTTTTGATAAGAACTAAAAATTGTATAACTAAAAGTTTCCTTCATTAATGTAATTTTAAATACTTTATAACGTAGATGAAAAATGTTTATGACTTAATAATTGAATGTAAATAAATATTTAAAGTATAATGAAAACATTCTTTTAAAATCATGTATGAAAACTTAAGTAATAAATATTATTCTAAAATATAGATTTCTGACTGCAGACGATTTTAAGATATTAACAAAAGAATGTTATAGTTTCAAGCAAAACGTTTAAATAATTTTCTATATTGATATTTAAAACACATATGATAAAATAATTAATAAATTTTTATTGGTGAAGTGATAGATTAGTTCTTTTTAAGAAACAAGGCAAAAAAAAAAAATACGGATTTAAACCTATTTCAATTGATAGGCGTGTCAAAGCACGTGCATTTGTTGGTACTTAATTTGACTTAATGGTAGAGTTACATTTTTAGCATCATCTCCAGAGATAATACTTCCACTCTATTAATTTATTTTTATACTATGCAAGAAACCAATTTGAGCTTTTACATTTCAAAAGTGACTGTTTTTTTTTCCAAAGACCATTAAAATTCATAGGTTGGCAAAATGTCAGTTTAACTTAGGATTTTATAACACAACTGTTACGTCAGATCGTTGGTACTTCGTATATGTCTGGTTAGCTGTGTGCAGTAAATATATTATATATGTATATACGAAGCTTTTTTAGCAGTTTTTTAAGTCACTGATTAAATTTGAATGCATTTTATTTAAGTTAAAATTTTATTATGACTTTAATTTGTTTTTAAAACAAAAATGAAATGGCTGTTTGACGTAAAATTGTTCGAATCGGCAGCTGATTCATACACAACAATAAGTTATCAAATAGCAAAGTAAATTATCTATCAAAAATAGTCACTAAAATAATAGTAGCAAAACATAATGTTTAGGCGTATTAATACATAACCCGATCCCAACCAAAAAAAGAGACCATACTCCGATCCAAACAAGACAAAAATTCCATGAGCACAAACCCGACCCGAACCTAAAAATTCCGTTTAAAAAAAAATATAGATTTGATATCTGAACCGAATCAAATCTGAATCCCACAAAAATATTCAAATGAAGCTTACCCCAATCCGATTAAGGAAAAATAATGTTCGTGTATATGCAACCCGACCCGAATCTAAAAATTTTCTTTGAAAAAACCCGAAAAATGACCAGAACGAAACATGAAATCGATAAAAATATTCCAAAGAACTATAACCTGATAAGAGCAAGACAAAATACTTTCCGTGAGCATAAACCTGACTCGAACCTATTCCATTTGAAAAAAAACCTGAAATTTTATGCAAACTACATCTGAATCCGATCAAAATATTCGAAAGAACCATAACCGGATTCGAATAAGAGAAAATAATTTCCGTGGACATGAACCCGATCCAAACCTAAATTTCCATTTGAAAAAAATTACATGAAATTTGAATCGAACCAAATATGAACCTGACAAAAATATTCTACAGAATCATGCACGGATCCGAACAAGACAAAAAATTTCCATGAACATGAACGCAATCCGAACCTAAAAAACTGAACTAAATCTGAATCTGACAAAAATATACAGAGAAGCATATCCTTATTCGAACAATACAGAATAATTTCCGTTGATGCGCAACCCAACCTGAACCTAAAAATTCCCTTAAAAAAACGAAATCTGAATTGAACGACATCTGAACCTAAAAAAAATATTCCAAAGACCCAAAACCGGATCCGAGCAAGACAAAATAATTTCCCTGGACATGAATCCGACCAGAATCTTAAAAATCAATTAAAAAAAAAAACATCTGAAATCTGAATCGAACCAAATCTGAATCCGACGAAAATATTCCAAATAACTATAACCAGATACGAACAAGACAATATAATTTCCATGGACTTGAACGCAATCCGAACCAAAAAATTTTTAAAAATATACCAAAATTTGAACCAAACCTAATCTGAACCTGACAAAAATATTTCAGTGAAGTATAACCTCATTGGAACAAGGTAAAATAATTTCCATTGAAGTACAACCCGACCCGAACCTAAAAATCCCATTTGAAGGGAAAAAACCCCACGAAATCTGAATTGAACTGAATCTAAACTGAACAAAAATATTCCAAACAACCATAACCGTATCCGAAGAAGACAAAATAACTTCCATGGACATGAATCCAATGCGAACCTAAAATTCGGATGTTCTACAAAACATAATGCGCTCCGTAGCGGTGGAAAGTGAAACTAAGTACTTTGTAGCGCGTGATGGTTAAGATATTTCGTTTTTAGTCAGTGATAAATTAGAACTTGGTTACGGTTAGGTAACAGTTAGGTTGCAATTACGTTCCGGTGAGCCTTATGTTATAATTAATTTCCGGTTAGGTTACAGTTAAGTCATGGTTAAGATACAGTTAGGTTAAGGTTAAGTTACGGTTAGGTTATGGTTAGATTATGGGTAGGTTATGATAAGGTGACGGCCAGGTTACATTTATGGTATATTTAAGTTACAGTTAAGTTACTGTTAAGATACAGCTAGGTTACAGACAAGTTATGATTACAATACAATTAGTTTAAGGTTAGGATTTTGTTCACAGAATGAACATTACGCATGTTTGATAAAAAATATACACCTATTTTTGTAAAATGGCTCAGAAATTATAATACTATATTCTAACCTTTTAGCTAATTATCGACTATCGATTTCATTCACGGTATAGTCGGATTTGAGAGTGATATAATTAGTTTGAAATTCAAAATATTTCACTTGGGATATCTATGTGAAAAAAGTATTTAGTTAAGTCAATGAACAGTACATTTAAGGATAAATATCAACACTTTAACACGAAAACCACACAATCGTTGGACACATATTCCCTCCTGCGTTTCCCATTGCAATCATTTTGGGTATTTTTGCAGCTAAATATTAGTTTTTTTTAAACCGATTTTTGACACAGTCAGGTATTTAATATAATTTACACTGTAAAAAATTTGACCCTTTTGCTGCATCATCACTCCCCCGCTTTTATAGAATACCTCTCTTTTGACATATGAGAATGCTCCATAATAGGCTGAAGTAATCATTTTCTATAAAAGCGGTGGAGTGACGATGCAGCAGAAGGGTCAAATTTTTAACAGTGTATTTACACATATTTCGAGTTAAAGATAAAATCATAGAAATTTCAAGTTCGTGTAACATTATTATTACGGACCCGGGCAAAGCCGGGCGGGTCAGCTAGTCTACAATAAATCCTTTGTCCTGGAGTTAATCATTTTGGGGCGTAGCATGAATTGTTATTTAAGGAGTCTCGTTACATATTCAATTAAAATGTAAAGTTAGAAGTCTTTTTAACTTTTGTCATATGGTAGAAACAATGGGTATTATCTCGTTAAGGTAATCGACATGCTCCTTATATACTTATATGCTCTTTCAACAAGCAAAAATACTCGTTAAAAAAGTTCTCATCATTTACAATAGTTATTTAACCGACATACGCCTGGAAGTATAGTGGAAAGCATTAAGCAAGGAAAATCAAGTAATTTCGATTTAATTAATATTTGAGTAGTCTAATTAGATGGATGAACTTTGGTACAATATAACTTTTTACTTGAGTTGAATATTGATGTACAACTACTCGTGGCATCATTATGTGGTTTTGAAATAGTTTCCCTTAATGGCCACTATTGTTTTACTGTAAATGAGGCGAAGCGACGTTTAACGTTGGCTGGTAACAATGAACAATTTTGCAACTAAAAGTTTAGATTTATTTACTGGTTTAAATTTATTATATGCGTACTTTTGAATGTTACCGAGTACTTGTTTTATTTTAAATGTAAGCAAATATTATTTTACGTAAATACAATCTGAAAGAAAAAATATATGATTAATCATTCTTTTATGAAATTTTTATAATACTAAGTTCTTTTAAATAAAAAATCTGTCGAGGAATCTTCTAATGAATGAAGTACATTATTTTGACAAGATTGTCTAAAAAGAGCAAAAGAATTCACTTTATTTTTTAAGTTATTCCCATAATGACCGAATCTAACCTCAAAAGTAAAAAGAGCAATTGTTATCATTATTTTTTTATATAAAATGTACATAAATTTAATGAATATTATAATTTTTTTTCAAGAAACTTTATGATCATTAAATTATTTGACCATGTAGGTATTTTGTAAAAACAAAAAAAAAAAGCTTATTGTTTTAATACAATAATGAATTACGCCATATATTAGATAAATTATTTATTAAAAGACAAAAATTATCAATTAGTGGATAAGAAAAACGAAAAAACACAATGAAAATATGATTAAAAAATATGAAAATAATGATAATTAAGTAAATATGGCCTAGAATAAAAAAAATATTATACGATATTAAAAGATTAAAAAAATATGATAATTAATGCATTTAGAGAACACGCATCAAAAGCACGGAATTCACAAATAATAAAGATTTCATGATTTTTATCTCATTTTATTCCATTATATTCTAACATTAATTCGTTTCCTTATATGATACAAATAAATTCTTTTTTGAAGGATATATCCGAATAGATTAACTAGCATAAAGTATCAAAAAATAACAAAAACTTTTTTTAAATATTTTTACTTTGATAATATAAATTTGTTAAAATCTCTCCTTAAAAATATGTTAAAATTTTATTTATAGTAACATAAATTTGCGAATGAAATAAATATGACAAGTATGTGTGTGTTTTGAGGGGGAGGGACGGGGTTACACCATTTACAGCCGCCCCGGGTTTCATGCATCCTAGCTACGTAGCTGGCCTCACTGTCTTTACGTATGTCTGAATCGTCCGACTATTTAAGAGCCCACACTACTGATCGAAAAAGACCCGGATGATAATGTTAAGTCTATGGAGGCGTTCTTTTCAAATATCTTGCTCAAATTTTGACATTTTTACATGATTTATTTTTTGCATAGGACAACTGAAGACGATTTACTACCGGGCTAGTTTTTACTTCTTCGATTTTGGTCATACATTTTTTATATTATGATAGTTTCAATTCAGAACCGGTTCTAGCCGGTTTTAAAAGTTAAAGTACTTTTTTTTAAATTTCAAATCAAAATCGAAAAAGTAAAAACTAGCCCGTTTGTAGATCATCTTCAGCTATCCTATGCAAAAAAAAAAAAAAAAAAAATCATGCAAAATATTAAAATTGAGTGAGATATTTGAATGCCCCCATAGACTTAACATTATCACCCGGGTTTTTTCAATCAGTAGTGTGGGCTCTTAAGGCGATTTTTTCCAACCTTTATTGATCATGGCCAGCAGAAAATATGTAAAATCACTATGCCCTACTCCCTCGCCCATACTCACTCTGTAAGTTCTCACTCTTATTAACAAAAAGTGAACTCTACTGACACGGTGGAAGCGAAATAGTGTCTTAACAATTATTATTCATTTTACACATCTTAACTTATTAAGGGGTATTTAAATTTGTTTTTAACATAATTCTATGAATGCAATTAAGCACATCTTTGTTATTGTGCCAAAAATGATGTTTTCTATCTTTTCTCATTGTTCAAGTAAAGTGTTATTGAATTTGCATTTCTGTATTCATAAAATTCTCGTGAAGATTGACTTACAGTTAGGAGTTTAGAAATAACAATTCATCTTTGTAAGTTTTTAAATGTTGTTAAAAATCTTTGGACTCAAAATTTCCTTTCTATTTTTAATACAAGATTTTTTCAAGATTTTCATCTTTACCAAATTTAACCAGCCATTATTCCCATCACAACTCTATTTCTCTAGTTTCCCTTTTCCAATATCTTTAAATTTTTTGCATGTATTATCTGATTTTTAAATATAAAATGTATATGCCATCATCATACATATTTACTGAGAAGGATATTTGTATTAGATCCATAAATATTTACTGTCTACCTTTTGCTTTTTCTGATTCTATTTAAGATTTATAAAATAAAAAAAAAGATGATAATACCTTTTTTAAGATATATATTTTAAGTTAAATATGTTTAAGACAGTCAATATTTATACATAATTTTTATAATTTCATCTTTAAAATATTTGTTTTAATAAATTAAATTTATTTGTTCGTGATTCGCAGAACATACAGCAAATCGAATAGCAGAAAGTTCATTCGATAAACACTCGAAAATATTGCAAAAAATTATAAAATACATATCAACCAGAAAGATTATAGAAATTTTTAGTACTATTATAAGAAAAAAAAATGTCAACTTCGTAAAACATTATTCTCATAATTATTCTGGTGTAGGTTATACTTAAGATATCTATTCATGAGCATTGTTTTTTAAGGATATGGAATGAAAGCAAACACAAGAGATAAGATTGGGATAAAAAATTTTAGTTTATTTATTTTTGCAAGTTACATAATTTAATTCATTTGTAACTTTGAGTTTTTCCTTAAAATTCCTTAATCAGTATTACAAACTAGGAGTTAAATAAATATTTCTAATATACTTTTTTCCATCCTTTCCAACTTTATAGTGACTATTTTTTTAGCTTTTATTTTCTGCGGAAAATTCATATATATCCCAAAAATATTAAGGAATATTTAGAAATTTTACTATATGTTACTAAATTGTGAAAATGTTGAATGTTTTTTTGTCACTTACAGTCTAAAAAATATATATTAATCCCCTGACTGCCCAGCCAAAGGGTAATATTTTAATGTTGTTTTCTCTGTAATTTATTAAAAATATAAAAAAAAAGATGTTTTTTCCAACCTGATGCAAAATACGTTATTCGTATCGGTGTATAATCTTTGATAGCATCAATCCTAACTTAATTTTTCAGAACTGGGTTTTATTTGTGGAATTATACTAATTTAAATATTGCTTATGTTGCAGTGAAACCTGCAGCTTAGTGTGTGAAAAAATCAGCCGGCGGCAGTCAGGAGGTTAAAGCAAAAGAATGCATCTAGGCTTTGAACTTTTCTTTAGATGCAAATGTATTGGCATATTTCTATAGTATGAATAACAAAAAAAAAAAAAAAAAAAAAGCATTGAAAATGATATAGTTGGAAACTTTTCTTAAAAATCAACAGAGTGGCTACATCAGCAGATATTTTATTACAAAGAAAAGAAAACCAAATATATCAAAGTCGAGCCATTTTATTTTAAGCTGTATGGATGATTCACATTTTCATTTCCTGATCATTAGATTTTTAATTCTGGTGACTGCTTAGCAATACGAAATCGATTCTTCGGAGGAAAGGGTGTCATATCAAAGGATTCAAGCAAGATTTCCCGTGATTTTGTAGTATTTATCAAATAATAAAAATTTTTGTTGCCATATTTTTACGTACGTCTTTCGTACTTTTATACATGGTTTCTCAGATAAAGGGAAAAAATTGCTTCGAAAAAATTGCTAAATTCTGTTAATTAAATTCCCGATTTTTAGCTAAAATTTCTCTGGATATTGAAATAATGAGAATGTTTGCTAATAAATAGCAACTAGCTTCTTTAAAACGTACAAAAAATGTTATTGCTATTTCTTTTAAATTATAAATTCATTATGCCTTGGTAATGACCATGATAATGACATTTTAACGTTAAGTTTACTTTAGAGCTAAGCTTTTAAAATTAAAAGTTTACGGGGTAGTAATTCCGAAAGTAGTGCGAAACCTACATTATAACTGAATCTGGAAATTTAAATTGCTGTATACGTATGTAAAAAATATAGAGCTTATAATTTAACGTGTTAAATATACTGACTGTACTTTTGGAACAAAAAACACATATTGAAGAAGTTCTTGGAATAAACAAGCCGGAAATTGCGCATGGTCAAGACGCACAAATGTGGTCAGTATATTCAGTCAACATCAAACGCAGCAAATGAGGTGGGTTCGTATTATAAGGATGTTTTTAAAGTATTCAGATTTTTGTGTAATAGTACATAGTATTCCCGATACAGTATAGTAGCCGAAATCTTTTGTGTGTCCTTGTAAATAATCTCTGTTTTCTATTATACAATTAGTTGGAAAACGTTTCCGAAGGCATTCACAGTGCATTAATAAGTTATCTTGACCCGGAAAACCGACCGATTTTTCAGATACTATGGCGTTTCAAATAATCATCTTCATGTTTAGTTAACATGTTTAACTAAAAAACATGTTGAATTAACAGCATTAACATTAAAATTAGCATTTTTCAGTTACAATAGCATGCGCAATTTCAGATATGCAGCCAAAAATGTTTAGTTGATGCCTAATAGTATATGACAAACCATTTTTTGGAAGGAGAAAACTGATTAACCCCTTGGGGACGAATGACCAGTGTACGTGCTTCTTAAAGTGATTAGAATCTTTCATTATTCTCGCCAAATACTTTCTACTGTAAAGTTTACCTTATTTAATCAGAGCATTTCTGCGATTCATATATAGACATTTTATGTTATGAAAACGATGACAAAAGATTAAAAATTTAGCTCGTTGCGAAGAGGTTAAAACATTGCAAAGGCTACTTGAAAATTGTTCTGAAATTAAGGGCAACTAATAAAAATTTTCTTTAATAAATTCGTCTTTAATTTTCGAAAATACATTGTTTTCCAGTGTTTCAAAAGATAAGGAATACTTTTCGAAACATTGGGTGACTTGGAACAGTTATCGAATATTTTCATCCACGATTATAATAAATTTTCTAAGTTTAAGAAACATCTGTCGTTTTAAACAGTGTAGGTTTTGCATCGTGCTATTTGCGACACATGTTTATAAATGATGACGTTTCATTCAAATATACTTATAATGAATTTTATTTGGTCAATTTCAATTTTGCATTTAGTTATGCTAATGCTTTGAAATTTCAGAATGTATATAATTTTTAATGTCACCATTGAATTTCTGTTATTATTATTATGGTTCGGAAATTCATAAAAAAATTTGAAAATTTTATTATACGTTATTTATTTATAAAAATGTTATTTTTTTACTTATACTTTTCAAATAAATATTACCGGACCGCTGATAATTCCATATACGCTTTAAAGAAGCTTTCAGAAATGAGAGTAATTTGTATTTTCTTTGTGAACATAAACGAAGAGAAAAGCATTGACAATCATATCCAAAGAAAGTTTTCTGTCTGGAAAATCAATGCAGTAGATGTATCTGCAGGAAATATATTTCTAAAGAAAAAGAAATAATCAATCACAGAGTAGTCATTTTATTTCATGCGGTATGGATAGTTCACATTTTCATTTTTTGACCTTCATATATTTATTTTTAGTGATTGGTTGCATGAATACTTCTAAAAAAAGAAAAAATAAATAAATAAATAAATAAAAATTAAAACCAATTTGCAAATTTTCCAAATACTCGTCATGCAATATTTGAAAGTTTTTTCTAAATAATAAATAAAATAAAATTTGATGTTTCACATTCACGTAATTTTACTCCAAATACATTTTCTGTAAATAATGAAGCACAAATACCATCAAGCAATAGGAATACTAAAGAAGAACATTTTTTAACATTGTTATTTAATTTTGTTAGATGTCTATCTGTCTAGATCACTGTAAAATTTATTTGGTTTTAGTTCCATCTAATCAATTTTAATCAAAATTCGCATGCTAATTCAATTTTTGTGATAATGCAATACATTAGTACTGTGAGGCGTGTACACTCTCAAGGACAGGGTCCACGGTCAAAAAAACTATTTTACAATTTTAATTAAAATTCTTTAAATAACGATTTGCGCTGAAATGATTCATAGATGAACTTTGTTGGTGGCATATAATGGATGTGTTGTTACGACTAGCCTCGTCAGGATCAGGATGTTGGTAAGAAAATAGTGTTTAAGTTTTTGACTGAAAAAAAACATCTAACATAATTTTCTCAAATTTCGTACACAAATCCATTATTGCTGACAACATAATATACTTGTAGTTTCTGAACAATCAGGAGAATGATTAGACGTTAAAAAAAGAATAAAATCGTTTATATTTTTGATTAAATTCATGTAGGTCAACCCCGCGTACTGTGAAATCGGATGTATCGATTAATACAAATATTTTTTTCTGGTACTTTGGATTTCAAATAAATAATTTTAAAGCGAATGTTACAATGAAGCACAAAAAAGTCATTATTAGATATTACAAAGTTTTACTATTCAGATAAAGAGTGAAAGCATTACTATTGAAAAACATAAAGCACTACTAGAATGTCAATGTTTTAGTATATGTTGCTGGGCGAAAATGCGATACGGGGAAGAACAAGGTCCGAGAAACGAAGAGAAGGATTTTTATCTCTTCTTGAAAGAAAGTTGGGTGAAAATTTATAGTGAATTTCACACTTATGCGTCATGCATTACAGTCAGGACAATTTTGATTTTTAATATGTACTTATCAGAATTTTAAAAACTGTGATTTTTTTTTAATTGTTTTATGATGAAACACTGTGAAATCACACCTGTTAAATGATATGCCTATAGTTATATCGGGTGTTTATTTTTTTAAGTCGTGAAAGTAAAAACTCTATAATAAAAGAATCACTGATTGAAAAGACATGAAATCTCATAAATATACAGCGAAAGCAATGGAATTTTTTTATGCGTAGTTTAAAGAAAAAAAAAACTTTTAAATTAAATCTACAAATAGTGTTGTATGTGAGTCAGGATATGAGCTTTCGCACGACACACGCACATTGGCAATAAAAATGTGAAGCATCCATACCTCATGTTCATTATTCTACAGATACCCTCGTAATGACTATACCGTTGATGCTGTAAACGGTGGACATCACATTGAAAATCTCTTTCGTTGATTGCGCAATTCCGTAAGAATTCTCTACTCCATATTTTTATTTCTTTGGGTTTCTGCGAAGGTGTTCGCAGTTCCATTTCCAAATTACTACATCGTGTTTGTTTTTGATAATGAAGTTTTCTTTCTCTTCAAAGCTCCGTTCATTATTTTCCTGAATGCAATTATTGGGGAAAAGGGACTGTGAACATCTTCTCATTCGTAGAGAACTACGCAACTACAGAGCTACTGCCCACCGTTTATAGCGTCATTGGCACAGTCATTGAGAGGATATCTGTAGAAGAATGAACAATGCCTGCTTGACATTTTTATCGCGAATGTGCGTGTGTCATGCGCAAGCTCATCTCTTGACTTTACTACATATACAGCACTATCTGTCAATTTAATTTGAAAGTTTTTGTTTTACTACGCCTAAAAATTCCTATTGCTTTGACAGAATACAGATGTGAAATTTCAGATCATTTGGATTAGTGGTTCTTTTGTTATAAAGTTTTACGTATATGGTGATGATTTGTGCAATTTGTCGATTCTTTATTGGCTACTCTTTTGTGGTCGTTATTTTTCCTTGAAATAACAAAATACGATCTAAGTTTAAGTGCGACTGACGAGTTTGTCTTCTATCGACTCGGGGTCTTCACTCTAAGACACTTCTATCGGAGAATTTCTCTCATTAATTTTGTGGACTTTTCTTTGAATACATATAAAGAGCAATAAAAAAAAATATCCAACTGAACAAACAGTGTTTGGAACGGAAAGATAAGCGATATAATTTTTGACCATTTGTCACAGTATTTCTTCTATATGCAGACTAAAATTTTATTTACACTATGACCTTATGACCAGGAGGTGGCAGCACAGACAATTACCAGATCGAGTTCATGGATGAAAATGTAGGATCAGTTAAATCTCGATTCGTATATTAAAACGCAATAAGTCTGCCAAGAAAAATCTTGGTGGAAACAACAGAAACCCAATTTTAGCGTTTGACTCATAGGTTTATTCCTTCCATTATGTTTTCCTCCTACCAATTCTCTATGTTTTCATTCTTTAGGAAAGAGGAAAGCACAATGATAATCCTACCAGTCAACCTTTAAAATATGTTTTTATGTATTTTTCACTAAGATATAACTTAGCAGAACAACTGCGTTTTAATATGCTAATCGAGATTTAACTAATCCTAGATTTTTACCCGCGAACTCAATGAATTAATTGTCTGTGCTTCCACCTCCCAGTCTATTATAATCTTAGAAGTTGGCGTTTCAGATGTTAAGGAATCGGGATCTATTGAAAGCCGAGAGCGAATACCTTTCGGTCTGATTTATAATTACTCTAACAAAAGGTACAACATATTTGAACCCCGTTTTAAAAATTCAAAACCATAAAAAAAATTACTTACAATGAATTTACAGAACTAAAGTGTAAATGGTTATATGTACATACCAGATTGTCGTCTGATCTATAACCATGTCATACATTTTAGCGTTGCCACTCCTGAGACGTATAGTATAGTGTTGTTGTGGACTAAGTTATACCTTGACTTCCATGTTCATATTTTCATTTCTATTGTATATTTAAAAATATATTTCACTGTTATACAATTTAAATTAACTAAAGAGAAATAGTAAATTTTATAGTTTAATTAAATATTTTGATACAAACTATCCAGTTCATGCTTTAACTGCTTTTTTAGTATGATTCAATTTTTTTATTATTATTTTCTTCACGAGATGCATGGGTGAAAAAAAGCACTGGTAATAAAATCATTGAAAATTTTCCTCTCTGAAAAATCAATGAAGTGGATATATCGGAAAAAATATTTTGCAAAGAAAACAAAAATAAATAATCCATCACAGCCAACTGTTTTTATTTCATACGTTTTAAAACCTTTACTCTTTCGTTTCCTGATTATATTATTTTATACTTCTTGTACCCGGTTTTCAATTTGCATTTTCGTTTTTAAAGGAAAAACAAATACCGATGAATATGTGACTTTTATTGACATTTTCAGTTTTGCTAAAGATTTAGACATATTCATGAAAAAAGTGCACATAATGCGTTAAATTTTTTTACTTTCATTCATTGGTTTTTATCGTATTATTATTATTATTTTTAAAATGATCCTTTTTTTGTGCATTCGTAGTTCTATAAATACATGGAAGCTATAGTAGTCGTTTGAACGGTTCGTTTGTCCGTCTGCTGTCTATCTGTCCATCCTGTCGCATATAATAACGCAAAAGCTACCCAACAAAATTTTTGAATTTCAAAAAGTATAAAAATATATAATTGATGCATGATTCTGTCGAGTCATTTCAATTTTTATAAAAATCGGATGTATAGTTTAATTACAGGGACAGTCAAAAGACCTTTCGCAAATTACGTCCGGTGTAAAAAATAGTTAGTGCATTTGAATGATGTTACACTTTTTCGAACATAATGAAATTCATATGCATCTATGAAATACACTTAAATATACATCCTCTACAATATGCGATGCAAACAATCTTTGTTATTAGATTAGAGGGTCACACAAAAGTATTCCATTACATAATGGCATAGGGGGACGTTGTTTTGGGCGTATTTTAATTACAATAAACTGTTTGACTTTTGTGGAATTGTTATACGTTGCTGAGATTTACTACAAATAATTCCAGTATAATAGAAGGCACATAGTATTTACAGAGATACACAAAAGGTTTAGGAAACCAAATATAATAGCCAAATCCAAATATAGTGGTACGTGTCATTGTGTATTTTATATTGCCATTAATCAACGGATATATGATTACAACCCCTCACCTTTTTGCCTCACTTTAGGAATAACGGATTGTGGAATGATTCTATAGACAATCACTTTCAGAATTTCCAAGCCATGTTCTTTATATATTTACAGAAGTTGTTCTATACATTTAGATAACACAGTATGCTAATGAAATTTTAATATCGTTCACACATACACAATGAAAAATTATTTAGTAAACCTGCTTATTTTTCATACAATTTTTATTATTTTTTAAGTCTGATGACAGGGTATTGTGTATAATGTTGTTTGTCATACTCTCAGAAAAGAACATTATTTTATAGTAAGAACTCTCCAAATTATAAGCAAAAAACTTGGAAAATTTTGGGGCTGTTTTTATAAAAATCTTAATTTTTCTGCGAGTATACATGATATCTACATAAAAATAAACACAGCTTATTACAATAAGATACATAATCATAATTTACAGTTACAGCGCTTTTGCTTCTTTAGTTTCGGCAGGGTTATCCAAAAGATATTTGTTGATTTTCAATTTGTTGACGGTCCCCTATAGAGTTTCGAGAAAAAATCTTCACGGAAACGTATTACCTGTATTATTATATTTACAGGCTTAGAGTTTCAGGATAATTCATCATGTATTTTTCTAGATATTTAACAAAATTTCTAAAATCGCAAGTGGCCTGTCATCTTTATCCATATAGTGTATATATTTTATTAGCATTTTTTTCTGTTTCTGTTTTCTCTATGCGATTTTTCTTCATTTCAATGTGTGAAAATGATATTTTGAAGATAGGAAAGAAATACCTATCCGATCAATGATCATTTTCTCTAACCAATAATATTCCTACATTTCAACGGTCTGTGAAAATGCAATAATTTATTAGTTTCACCCAAACAAGTTTTCACCTTTATAGAGATTAACTTACAGCTTTTACTTTTTCTCTTTTAAAAAGTAAACGTGATTAAAAGAAACAAACTTAAATTTAAAAATGGGATAACATTTAAACTGTGTTAAAATATCCACTCTTTGTACCATGCAACGCTAGTAAACAACAATGAAATATGAAAGTACAGACAAGAAAGGTTCAATTTCCGCCATTTTAAAAATCAAAGTAACGAAATATGAAAGTACAGACAAGAAAGGTTCAATTTCCGCCATTTTAAAAGTCTCATAACTGAATAAATAAAGAAATATTATTCTGAAATCTTGTTTTTTTTTCTTTAAATCCGGATCATGGGTCATAATGACTGGCCCTCTCAGGTGTCTTATTGAATTTTTAAAATGAAAAGAATATTTCAAGTAAATAATTAAAAAATTACAATGACTGTTACAGTTTTATACAAAGTTTTCCAGGGAAAAAGAAGCAACAAACTTCTTTCTTTGCGAAGTCCATGGACTTTGGAATTAATACCGCAATTTCTCATAGATAAGCCGCAGCTCAAACAATTCTGTTTCGATCCAGAAGTTTTTAAAAATAAAATGTAACATTTTGTATCGCGGTATATAATTTTCTTAAATTACTGAATGAATTTTCTGGGTCGAAAATTAATGGTTTAAGCTGCGGCTTATCTACGCGAAATTACGGTAGTTCTTCAGAGATTTTGACTTCAGTACTGCAATTTTCCCAAAAGAAAAGCAAGTCTTTAGAAAAATACACTCATAGATATCAAACTGAATATTGTCTGTTAAGCCCAAGATACTGAGTTAATTTTAGAATTAAGATAATTAGAAAAGTCCGGGAAAGTTAAGTTGCTACAAAGTAAGTATTAAAAACCTTTACTTCAAGTGCAGCTTTCCATCATCATTTCTTTTAAAATTCTTTCTGTCAGTGTAGAGGCTTTTTTTTAGATATTTTTTTTAATTTTCTTTCTTAATTTATTTTTACAGTGAATTTATTTTTCATTCTTATTGGATTTTATTTTGCTTTAAACTTTTTTATTTAGCGACTTATTTTAAGAAGTTTCACTTTTCAAAATTGGATATTCTTTTGTACGGAATATTTTCTTTACATCCAGTCAGTTTTACAAACAAAAAATCTGTTATATGAATTGATTAACCCCTTCGCGACGGTACACTTTTATGAAATTTTTAATGTTTTGCTACTGGTTTTGAAAAACTGAAATTTGTATTTTATTGAATCGAGAAAATGCTCCGGATAAATAAAGGAAATTTTACAGTAAAATTTTGCTGGTGGGAATAAACAAGGATTATTGAGCCTTTTTGTGGCACGTATAGATGTCGCTCGTTCCCAAGGGGTTAAGAACTGTTATTCATGCCCCTGGATAATCACGTTTGAAGAATATTCCTTTTATACTCAACCAAATAGCTGATTTAATTTATGTGAGTAAATGAGTACTGGCGAAGAGTCTAGATTTGTAATGAATTCGTAATTTCATGTACCTTTAATTATTTTAACGGATATATATATATATATATATTCCTATGCGTAGTTTGTATTTTAGTTTTTAATTTGAAACATGTGGCTAACAGTTGTTTGGAAAAAAATATTTTTATTATTTTTCGGAACTGCATGTTTTTTCGACAAAACATTTTATATTTAATAATATAAGATTTCATACAGCATCTTATTGACTCTGTACAAGAAATGATATTTACTTTAAGGTTGCACCAATTTTCACAACTTCATTTTAGATTTTTTTATTCCAAACAAATATAAGATTTCATACAGCAACTTATTGACTATGTATACAAGAAAAAATATTTACGTTAAGTACGGCTGCACCAATTTTCACGACTTTATTTTAGATTTTTTATTCCAAACAAATATAAGATTTCATACAGCAACTTATTGACTATGCATACAAGAAAGGATATTTACGTTAAGGTTACACCAATTTTCACGACTTCATTTTAGATTTTTTTATTCCAAACAAATATCAGATTTCATACAGCAACTTATTGACTATGTATACAAGAAATGATATTTACGTTAAGGTTGCACCAATTTTCACGACTTCATTTTAGAAATTTTATTCCAAACAAATTTAAGATTTCATGCAGCAATTTATTGAGTATGTATACAAGAAAGGATATTTTAGAATAGCTCAATTATTTAATGCATAAAATGTGTATATTCATAAAATGTAGTTTTGTGATGTCCTAACCAAAGCTATTTGGCGTTATTACCCACCTATGTGTGTAATGATAACGATATGCAGGAAAAACTATAAAATAAGATGAAATGATGTCATGTAAATTGTCCAATTCCAAAAATATAAAATCTCTAACCTTATAAATTAACAAATTACTGTTATTTACCATTCTTTGCTATATTATGTTGCAATGATATTCTTTTGATAGTTATTCGTATGACATGAAACATTTAACAGCATTCAGGACAGATAAATTTCTCTTTATTCTTTTTATTTTTCAACAAGATAATAATGGTCTTTCGTGCAAAAATAATATAATATAATATAATATAATATAATATAATATAATATAATATAATATAATAAATTTTTAAAATGTAGTTTTGCAATTGAAAATAATCAACATGAATAATAACACCTATACATGACGTTGTTATCCCGGTGTACATTTTATGCAGTCTATTTTAAACAAGAAGCTACCTCTTCAACACATCCAAAATGTACATGAATTACACAGTACATTTATTTAATAAACAAAGTAGTCTCTTATATATATATAGTCTTCACATCACAGAAATTACATCTTAAATTACAGATCGGGCGTTATTACGTGCTTGTTCCAGCGATAAGGTATACAAATGTAGCAAATTGACTTTTAGCGGTGGTTCTATTTGTTTTAGAAAACACAGAATCCTTCAGCTCAAAACCGGCTGTATCGTTTTCGCAGATTATTTCATAACTACGTGCAATATTAGTATTTGACGTTATTACCCCCCCCCTGGTATTATTAACACAGGACATCTTAGTATCAATATGAAAACAATTGTTATAATTTATAACACTTATTCCATAATTGTGAGATTTTAGGGCGGATGTATAAGAGCACTGTGCGAGTGATCTACTTGCAGCGAACGTTTTGTTATCGAGCTTTACACTATGTGCATGAATGCACAATAAGCTTTCGAAGTTGGATAATGAACTTGACCGAATGTTAATTTTTAAGAGACCACAAAACAATCTCCTGCAGTTGGAATACTGGATCGTTTGGTTAAGGTAAAGATAGTATTAGTTTTGAGAATTTTGCAAGAATGTCTGGCTCAGTTGTTAAAAATTAAATGTATGTTATCATGAATACACACACACACATATATATATATATATCTGCTTCTTACCTACTTTTTATAATACCTACCATTGTTATATCTTCGGATCTACCAAAATTGGGTTTTAGTTGGTATTGTTATGATATTTACTTATTGAAGTATTTAGTTAATAATATACTAATCTAACTGTCTATTTTTCCATTTGCCTTTCATAATTTTGGTAATTTGCCTTCTATATCACTTCAAACTTCAAATGATTTTAATAGGATGATTGTAATAATACTTGTTTCATTGAATCATTGTTATGGTAATATCTGAGTTACTTTGGTTATATTTATGAAATTACTCATATAATGTAAGTAAATTATGTAATGCATATGCAATTTTATGGAATCATGATATGGAAATCATGTACCGCGTATACTACACTAGTGAATTATGTATTTAAATTATATATGCATAGCAATATTAGTCAGTTATAAATGTAAATTATGCAATTAATATGCAACATTAATCAATTATGTAAGTAAGTTATGCATTGCATGTGCATCATTACTACATTACATATGATATGCAAATTATCCAATACATAGGTTACATTAATAAATTATTTATGTAAATCGTGTAAGACATAGGCAATATTTGTGAATTGTGTAATTAGGAGGTTCTTGAAATTTAAGTTCTTATAAAGTAAGAAATAAAAGGCTTTACTTCAGAAGCTCCTTTGAAAAATAAATAAATAAATAAAATGCACAGAAAAGCTGTAGAATTGCGACAGCATAAAAATATCGTATATTTCACGGAAAAATTATGTTTCTTTCTTACAGAATTTGCGTTTTTAATAGTCCAATATAAATATCTTTGGGAAAAAAAGAACAGCTTTTCATCATCATTTATTTTACAATTTTTCTGTCAGTTTTACAGGGTCTTTTTTTACTTTTTAACAGTGAATGTAATTTTCATTTTCATTTTATTTTATTTTCTTCCAAACTTTCATTGACTTATTTTAAGATTTTTTCCTTTTCTAAATTAGTTATTCTTTCACAGAAAATATTTTTTTTTTACTTTAAATCAGTCTTACAAACAAAGAATCTGTTATCTGAATTGTTTAAGACCTGTTATTTTTGCGCGGATAATCATCATTGAAGAATTTCTCTTTTATATTTAACCAAATAGCTTAATTATTTTATGTTAGTACTTGAGTACTAGTGATGCGGGTAAATTGTTTGGTGGATGCGTAGTTTAATTTTCCTTTAATTATGTTTACGAATATACAATATTTTTGTACGTGTCGGTTGTATTTTTGATTTTAACTTAAAATATCTGACCTTGGGTTGTTTGGTTGAATAATTTTATCATTTTTTGGAATTGTGTATTTTTTCGACAAATAAGTTTTTGTATAATTTTTAAATTACCACTTGAAATATACTTCAATTATATTTAAAATTATAACTTTACAAATAAATAAATTACATTCAAATATTCAATATTTAGTTTGCTTATTACATATTAAAGCATTTAAAGTTCCATTTTGTGAGTCAGGTACAACTTTGATTTCATTTTTTCCCCCAGTATATATTTTATTTAGACATATTATACCTATTCTATAACTGTAATTTTATGAATTTTAACGGGGAAAATCCCTACACTGTAAAAAAATTTACCCTTTTGCTGCATAATCACTCCACAGCTTTTATAGAAAACGATTACTTATATTCTTTATATTCTATAAAAGCGGGAGAGTGACGATGCAGCAAAAGGGTCAAATTTTTTACAGTGTGGGTCACAATAAGTGTAATTAATACAAGGCACATACTATACTCACAAGGTGTCAAAGTAAATGCCATTAGATTCAGTTCTTTATGTTTGAAGTGCAAAACACTGTTTTAAAAATATTTTTGAAAACATTATAATATAAACATAGAAACAATTTCTGTTGGAATCTGTAATCTTTATCGCAGATTTGTGAGATTTTTGGCAGTACTCTAATTTTTAAAAACACTCTACGAGTGCTCTTTTTGAAACGATAGTCTTATTACGTTATTTTACCATATATGCGTGAATGAACATTACTTTCCTTTCAAATTTTTAAACTTTTGAAGTTGGACAATGAGCTTGATGAATGTGATAAAAAAAAACAACAACTAAGAAACAGATTACTGCAGTTGGAACACCCTGTTGTTGGCTGTTGTTTATAGAACAATATACATCAGACTTGTGTGTTGGACATGAAAGACTGCTCACAAGCACTCGTCCATGTACAAGGACGAGGTAGCAATAAATTCAGTTAAGCAACCGGCATAACAGAGCAATCATCAAAATGAGAGGCTCTGCAATTACTTCGGCCGGGAGAGAGGGGGGTGCATACTTAATCGCCACCATGCTGCAATCAGGCGGACAATCACCTCCAATGCTAGACAAGAAACTCATTCGGCTAGGGCAATCTGGCAGCTAAGAGTTTGTTATTGAATTGGTGTCCGACGATTTCCGGCTTGTACGCTAATGGCACCTGGTGCCTCTAATTTCCGTCGTGGGTGCAAAGTCCTCCAAGTTACCTGTGAATTATACCTCTGGAGGTGCCTTGTCAGGTGAAGGTCTCGTCATCTGATCAAGATTCTAAATTACGAGATCAACTCGAGTAGAAAAACGCAGGTACCAAATAACAAGAGCAAAATGTTAAGTAACCGGTTAAACTAAGGTCGCAACTAAGCAGTAGGCGATGTCGTTAGGTTAAAAATCTAAGCGTTAGTCCGATTTATAGCCGCGGCGTGGCGATTAAGGGGTCATCCGTTTCGATACCAGGTATCAAATTCGTTTAGCTGGGGAAACCTGGCAGATAAGGGCCTGGTTATGGGTTAGAAAGAAAAAGAAAAGAAGAGATAGCACAAAGAAATTTTACAACACGAAAGAATTGCAACTGGGAGCTCCACACACAAAATGTGTGCAATGGAGCCAGCGGGAATCAAAGAATCAACCTCCTATGCTCGTAAGCGATTACAGACTTCATGCTTTAACCTCTAGGCCACGGAGGCCTCTGGTCTTTGGTCACTCAGCTTCCGAATTCCTCATGGTAAAATTAAGTATATGGCCATTTGCTGCATTCGTAAGGTATTTGTACCCTATATGGACAAGGCTCTCAATATGGACACCCCTAATATTTTTAAAGGTAATAATTTTGATCGAGAGATGGCTCAACATTTTCGCAAAGAAAAGCAGTTGAAAAGATAATTAAGACTTGAAAGTGTAAAAAAGTGCGTTGTTCGCCATTTAGGAGGAAACTTGTTATTTCGAGATGTGCTGATCTTAATTACTTGTAATCTTAAATTCTTATTAGATATGATAAAATTACATTAAATGTTGAAAAGTCGAGTATTTTAGAAAGCTAATAAAACACATTTTCGATTGCTAGTGCATATTTTGCTTAAAAATATTTTCCTTTTTCATTTGTTACAAGATTTAGTAAAACTACGCCCGGTTCCCAATATGGACAGCTTATGACCCCATCGACTACAACTGTAAGAAAGAAGAAAATTCAATGTTGCCAAGCAATAAATTAAAAAGGCATCAAGTGGTAAAATCTTTGTTCAACAAGATAACATTTGAACAATCTCCCAAAAACCTTCCTCCAAAAAACCCTTGCAGAAAAATAAAAAGAACCCCCCCCCCCCCAGTAGGATATCTGTTGGCGAAATCGTAGGTACCAATGGTATGACTTCCTCAACAAAGGAGAGCTGGTACTGCTGTTTTTGTAGTATTGATGCTTTTTCAAACATGCGGCCATGCATCACGTGTGGCAGATATGTTCATGATGATTATGTGGAACTTACTGCCCATGGTGAAAACGTTTCTGTTTGTCCATGCTGTGAGGACTGAGTAATAACAGATGTAAATTCGCAGACAGATGCAATAAACCTAAGCAAAACCAACAATATTACTTCATAATATTTACTAGTAACTAAGGGGCTTTGCATGGGTCTTCGAAGGGTAAAAACTGAGAATGCCCACCCCCCTTTCTAAAATTCATTTTCTGAAGATATTTACTGTCCCCCCTCCTCCTCGGAATACTTTAAGATACATTTTTTTATTCCCTCTCCTCTAAAATCCCTTGGAAAAATGGCTCTTCCATACACACTGTGTAGTAAGTCAATAAGGAAACACCTGTCCATAATAGAGACAGGTAGTTTCTTATATGGACACTTGTAAACATTTTTTTGTTTTTATCATTTAAATTAAACCAGAATAGTTACAAGGTCGCTAATTTTAATAATGATAGTCAATAGTCCAACTATAGTGGTCACATTTTTTTGAAGTCCAATGACTTGTACATGGAGGTGAAAAAAATACATTTTCCTTTGGGTGTTCATATTGGGTACAGGTACTTTTATATTTAAGGTATCTCATCCAGTAATTAAAAATTTAACACCTTTCTTCTGTGTACTTATTTTTAAGATTGTCTTTTTTTTTTCTTAGTTCTCAAAATAATTGTAAAATACATGTTAAATTTAATATTTTATGTTTTAAAAGCAGCCAAACTGTGAGTAAGATTTTAATACTGTATATAAAATTAAGCATATATTTTAGAGATGTTTTGAGAATTATGAATAAAGAGGCTTTCTTTAAGATGAGTATACAGTTATTAATTACCTAGGGTGATATATTAAATATACGATTGCATCAAACGTCCATAGAAGTAACATAACGAAGGTGAATTCGGAAGTTGTGTGGACAAAAACCTTAAATAAAGGTGTGGAAATTTTGCAAGACCGACTGCTTTACTTATTAAAACATTATTACATACGTTAACTTGTATATATATTTTTTTTCAAATTCATAAGTTATCAGTGTATTTAAAACGCTAAACTTTTATTTCCGACAGTTCGTAAGAGAAAATCTATTTCGTCAAATTACATGATTTTATATTAAATTAAAGATATTTAGCCACGTTTGTTATCGTACATTTGTTTGTTCAACACTTTTAATATTTAGCAAAAATTTTCAATTAAAAATTTAATTCCTTGTATGCGTAACGTAACTATGAAAATCTGTGCTTTTGGGAGATGCGATGCACATGCGCATAGGATTTCGCTCGGTTGCATTATCACGGTTATAGAGATGTGTGCTTTGATTAGATGCTCTTTATTTACTAAATACGATAGGGATGTAGTAATATACGTTATTATTCAACGGTACTTCATAGGTTTATGAATTCTTTCTAGCATTTGCGAATATGGTGATAATGTAGAATTGATTTGCGTTTCATAGTTGTTTGTTTATTGTTTGTTTGAAGTTTAAATTTAAATTATCACTTATTTTACTACGGGAATTTTTTTCAAAAAAAGTCACAAAAGTTCGAATAGACACTTTTTCATACTCTTCCCCATTCACTCATCTTTTAAATAATAAGGTATTTGTACCCTATATGGACAGGGCTCTTAATATGGACACCCCAAATATTTTTAAAGGCAATAATTTTGATCGATAGATAGCTCAATATTTTCGCAAAGAAAAGCAGTTGAAAAGATAATTAAGGCTGGAAAGTGTAAAAAAGCACACTGTTTGCCATTTAGGAGGAAACTTGTTGTTTCGAGAGGTGCTGATCTTAATTATTTTTAAGCTTAAATTCTTATTAGTCATGGTAAAATTACATTAAATGTCGAAAAGTGGAGTATTTTAGAAAACTAATAAAATATATTTTCGATTGCTATTGTATATTATTCTTAAAAATATTTTCCTTATTCATTTGTTACAAGATTTAGTAAATCTACGCCCGGTTCCCAATATGGACAGCTTATGTCCCCATCGACTACAACTGTCAGAAAGAAGAAAATTCAACGTTGCCAAGCAATAAATTGAAAAGGCATCAAAGTGGTAAAATCTTTGTTCAACAAGATGCCATTTGAACAATCCCCCAAAAGCCTTCCTCCAAAAAATCCTTGCAAAAAAATAAAAAGAAGCCCCCCCCAGTAGGATATCTGTTAGTGAAATCGTAGTTACTAATGATATGTGTTCCTCAACAAAGAAGAGTTGGTACTGCTTCTTTTGCAGTATTGATGCTTTTTCAAACATGTGACCATGCATCACATGTGGCAGATATGTTCATGAGGATTATGTGAGACTTACTGCCCATGGTGAAAAAGTTTCTATTTGTCCATGCTGTGAGGACTGAGTAATAACAGATGTAAATTCGCAGACAGATGCAATAAAGCTAAGCAAAACCAACAATATTATTTCATAATATTTACTAGTAACAAAGGGGCTTTGCATGGGTAAAAACCGAGAATGACCCCCCCCCCTTTCTAAAATGCATATTCCGAAGATATTTACTGTCCCCCCTCCTCTTTTGAATACTTTAAGATACATTTTATTATTCCCTCTCGTCTAAAATCCCTTGGAAAAGTGGCTCTTCCATACACACTGTGTAGAAAGTCAATAAAGAACCACCTGTCCATAATAGGGACAGGTAGTTCCTTATATGGACACTTGTAAACATTTTTTTGTTTTTATCATTTAAATTAAATCAGAATAATTACAAGGTCGCTAATTTTAATAATGATAGCCAATAGTCCAAGGATAGTGGTCACATATTTTTGGAGTCACATATATTTGTACATGGGGTTGGAAAAAATACATTTTCCTTAGGGTGTCCATATTGGGTACAGGTACCTTACATAAACTTATTTTACTGTTATAGTAATTTTTATTCATGAAATTCGGACTCGTTTCATCTAATATTGTATTATTCTCAAACAGATTAATAAAAGACAATTGTTATAAAAAAAATATGTCCTCAAGTCAATGACACTCAAATTCAAGATTGCTTCACTCATAACAACAAAAAAATAATAATCAGACATTCTTAAGCCTACATATTTCAAATCGACATTATTTAACTTCAAGTATGAAAAAACAAAATCAAACTTTTAAAAAGCTAAAACTTTTTTTTTTTCTTACATTTTTACACCCCTCTTCCGATTTATTCAAGTCTTTGTTTGATTAGAACTTATAGGAAGAAGGAGTTATAAAACTTTAAAGTGTTATAGAATCACATCAGAAAATCCAAAAACACGGGCCTTATTTAATAGAAACTGTTCCATAAATAATTTGATCGATATCCGGCCGTCAACAAGGTGAATGCTATGCTCGCGCATTCCGGAAAGGATGTTTTTTGAGCTTAGGGAAGCCAAAGATACCCGAATCCGTTGCTGGCAAGATGTTCCACGATGAGCATCGCCGCTCATTAGAGCCCCGGTTTTAGTGACTCGTTAGAGTTTCAATATGCCACGTTTAAAGGTCCAGCGTTATGCGATAACATATTTTGTAGCCCTTAAGAAAACATGCACCGAGACCGTTGCCGTGCTGATAGAAGCTAATGACGATAATACTATGACCCCCAAAAATGATTTATCACTGGCACAAACTTTTGCGGTTGGTCAGAGTAAACGCAGAGAACGAAAACCGCACTATACGCCTGTCTCTGTTACAATTCGTCCAAAATATGGCGAAAATAAGGGTCACGTTGATCTCTAATCGACGTCTGAATGTTAGAAGGCAGATAAGTGTATCCCTGAAGGTATTGTGCATCGCATTGTTTCAGAAGATTTTGGAGATCAGTAAGACTTTACGCCTTTATAATGATCATGGGCCGTCACAGACCGTCTTCACAGAATACTTAGCGAAAAGCGGTGAAGCAGCACGGCCTCAGCCGTTGTAGAACTCGAATTGGCATCACCAGAATTCTTGTTGTCCCAGAGGATCAAGAAGGAATTCAACAGCCACCAATTCGGAACTTTCGAAGCCGTCAAAAGATCAATGAGAGATGCTTGGATGACTGCGCCGGTGCTTTCCTAGGTGCGTTCCACGTCTGGGAAAAACGTTAGAGCCAGTGCTCCGACGCGGAAGCAAACTACATTGAAAAGTTTTAGTTGCTTGTGGTATTTAATTGCTCATAGTTGTAATAAATCCATTTTTTCATGGAGTTAATTAATTTACTTTTGGGGCGTACCTTGTATTGGTATTTAAGGAGTTTCAATACATATTCGCTTAAAACGTAAGCTTACTTATGATCTTCTGTAATGTTAAAGTGATAATGATTATTAGCTCGTTAAGGTAACTGACATGCACGTAACAGACTTATATCCATCTTACAACAAGCAAAAATACTTAGAAAAACGTTTGCAGCATTTACAATAGATACTTAACCGACATACGCATGAAAGTATAGTCAATAAGCAATAAAGAAAGTTAAGTCATTTAATATAGCTAATATTTAAGTAGTCTAATTAGATGGGTAAAACTTTGCTACAAAGTAATTTTTACTTGAGTTGAATATTGATATACATGTACTCGCAGGAGCGGAATGTGGCACTGAAACAGCTTCCTTTAATGACCGCTATTGTTTCACTCTAAATGAGACGACGCGACGCGAGGCTTCCCGGTTGCAGTTAACAATGAATAAAATGAAAATTAAACATTTTGTGACTGAGATTTTAGATTTATTAACTAGTTTAAATTTACTGTATGTGTAGCTTTGAATATTACTTTGTTTTTGTTTTAAATCAAATGTAAACAAATATTATCGGATGTAAATAAAATGAAGTAAAATATATATACAGCGAAAATATGCTTCATCGTTTAATAAAATCTTTATAATACTAAATTCTTTTAAATAAAAATCCCACAAAGAATCTTCCAATGAAAAAATTACATTATTTTGACAAGATTGTGTAAAAAGAGCAAAATAATTCCCTTTATTTTTTAATTTAATTACATAACGGACGAATCTAACCTCAAAAATAAAAAAGACGTTATTTTTTATGGAAAATGAGCGTAAATATAATGCATAACATACTTTTTTTAAAGAGACTTTAAGTTCATTAAGTCAT
Source organism: Maratus speculifer (assembly GCA_964019185.1). Taxonomy (NCBI): domain Eukaryota; kingdom Metazoa; phylum Arthropoda; class Arachnida; order Araneae; family Salticidae; genus Maratus; species Maratus speculifer. The sequence continues at coordinate 38,772,616 of OZ025295.1, read as the reverse complement.
TCGACCATGTAGGTATCTTGAAATAACGGAAAAAATAGCTTGTTATTTTAATACAATAAGGAAATGCGCCATATATAAGATAAATTATTTATTAAAAGACATAAATTGGCAATTACCGAATAAAAAAAAAGGAAAAACTGTAACGAAAACATGCTAAAGAAAAAATAAAATAACAATGATTAAGTAAATATGGCTTAAAATAAATAATATTATATGATATTCAAAAATTTCTTCAGAAAAAAAATATTATAATTAATACATTCAGAGAACATGTAACAAAAGTACAGAATTCACAATTAATAAAGATTTCATGATTTTTTTATACTAATATTATTACTAAAAAAAATCTATATATGGATTTAATATTACTAAATGGAATAAATGGTAAATAAATAAATAAATAAAAATGTAATTGAGAGTGTATACCATATTTAGAATGATGATATATTTCCAATAATATTTTACATTTCCTTTGTTCTCTAATTAAAATAATTCCCTGAATGATTTTTTAATTCTTTGGATTCACATAAATATGATAATAGACATCCCTAATACAAACAATTAAGGAAACACCTGTATGGTGTTGTTTCCAGTTATATAATGTAATTGTAGGTGTATGAATTCCTGAAACGTGATATATCCATCGCTCTACTTTGATTACTGAGCAGTGATCAGAAAAATACAATCGAAAGACGTTGTATAGCAATAATCCAGACAAATCCGTTTCCTGTAGAAAATAAAGCAAATAATTTGAGAAGTCCACAATCCATGGAAAAATCATTTATTGAATACGAAAAGAGCTAAACTTTGAGGAGGTGGTTTCCATTCACTAGCATTATTTTTGTTGCCTTATATCTCAAAAGCTGGTTGGAAAGTCCCCGATAAACACACACTGGCCAGCAACGAAAAAAATACGTTAAATCAAAAAGAAATCCGTTAGCCTTGTTACATACAAAATTCATAATCTGAGCATCAATCTGACGATAGATCACGAGCAAAAATGTTTCATAATGATTAAATGAAAAAGCAGTAAATCTTATTTAATTATTTAACTTGCTCTGGAGTATAATTTATCTGTCATATATCAAAATACTATTATTACATTGTTTATATAATCATAAATATGACTTCGATGCCATATATTATAAAAAAATTAACGAATGAAAGTACTTTAGCTTATAATAAATGTTTATATAAGTAGGAAATAAATAATATTATAATTGCATCTACTTTATTACTAACAGACAATTATATCAATCTGTATTTAGATTTGTTTAGAAGATAGCTTTTATTGTGAGATAAAACTCAAGTTATATTAGACAGGAAAAGAATTAATTTTATGATTTAATATAACACCAAAATTAACGGAATGTAATTTCGTAAGAAACTTTACTATGAATATTTTAAATTGTCAATATATGATTCTACATCATAACCTGATTTTAGACATATGTGAAAATAAGATCGACATATGCCGGTACTCACGAGCACGCACAAGTAAATGACTAAAATTATACAGAAAGACTTTTTAAAAACCACTTCCCTATTTTTTCTGAACGTCGTGGTATGGGTAATGTGTTTTTGTCAATCATGACCCGTTCAGTAAGCTGTAGGTTTCACTGCAATAGAAACATTATTAACACAAGGAGATAAGTGTAAATACAGATCGCACAGAGGGTTTACTTTAATATTTCTTCCAAAACGACTTAACCTTTAATTAATAAATCCAAATTGTTAATTTATAGTTATTAAATTCTTACATAGATGGTAGCAACAATAAATTTTAGTTTAATACTAGCTGACCCTCCCGGCGTTGCCCGGGTCCGTAATAATAATCTTAAACGAACTTGAAATTTTTATGATTTTATCTTTAACTCGAAATATGTGTAAATACACTATTAAAAACTTGACCCTTTTGCTGCATTGCCACTCCACCGCTTTTATAGAAAATGATTACTTCAGCCTATTATGGAGCATTCTCATAGGTCAAAAGAGAGATATTCTATAAAAGCGGGGTAGTGATGATACAGCAAAAGGTAAAATTTTTTACAGTGTACATTATATTAAATACGTGCCCCCTGACTGTGTCAAAAATTGGTTAAAAAAAAGTAATATTTAGCTGCAAAAGTACCCAAAATGATTGCAATGGGAAACGCAGGAGGGAATATGTGTCCAACGATTGCGTGATTTTCGTGTTAAACTGTTGATATTTATCCTTAAAATTATTGTTAAATGACTTAACTAAATACTTTTTTCACATAGATATCCCAAGTGAAATATTTTGAATTTCAAACTAATTATATCACTCTTAAATCCGACTATACCGTGAATGAAATCGATTCTCGATGATTAGCTAAAAAGTTAGTATATAGTATTATAAATTCAGAGCCATTTTACAAAAATAGGTGCATATGTTTTATCAAACATGCGTAATGTTCATTCTGTGAAAAAAATCCTAACCGTAACCTAATTGTATCGTAATCATAACTTTTCTGTAACCTAACTGTATCTTAACAGTAATCTAACTGTAACTTAAATATACCATAAATGTAACCTGGCCGTCACTTTATCATAATGTCCGACTACTATTAGCTTTACTTTAATTTATTTTGTTTATTTGCATTAGAACGTTTCCCAGGCTCTAGAGTCGGATGTTTTAGAAGACATAAGAGTCTAAACATAAAGATAAAACGACACTTTATTTATAGTTAAAGCATAATAAATACATTGTAAATCTTCCAATACATTTATTGCGATTATAATTAACAATATAATACAGGATTTGAAGGATGCCTAATATGATAAGGTTGCTCAAAACTCAAGAAGGAACCCACTCACCTCTTAGATATACTAGGAACGTCATCGTCGGGCGTCAGGCACATCCCCATACCGGTGCTCATATCCCAACCATCGATTTATTCTCTGTCCCAGAGAGAGCACCAAAACCGCAGTTCTCTAAGACCGTTCTCCTCTAACCTTCCTCCCCTAATTTTTTCGACATCCCATTTTACTAACTTCTCCCTGCCTGAAAATCCCTCCTAAAAATCTTATCCTCCTATAAAATTTCTCTCTCTTGCATATCATTATAATTTTTCAAGTAACGCGCATTTCCATATGCAGGTGGTCTGAAAACAAATACAAGTAAACAGCTAAAACCCCTTTTACGATGTAATGTGAGAATCGTGTTACCGAATGCGACATTTTTTTGCTAACATGTTAATCCCTCTACTAAATTTGCAGACATTCAAATACCACAGTGGACATATTTATTTCTTTGAACTCCCATCTGCGCGAAGATTCTTACTCTTGTTTACTGGAAATTCAATCTTTTCCAGTCTAACTTATAAACATTTTTGACAAATTTATTGGCTAACTGACTGTTTAGTCAGAGTTCTGTAACCCCTTACCAAACACCCCGTTTCACAAAAGTCGTTAAATCGTGGAAATTCTATCCTTTTGACGAATTCCCGCATGCACGTGCACCTCAAACTAACTTGTGTGGTCTACATCCTGCATTCTTATATAATATGTCTTTTATTTTTTTACTGTACTGTACTACTACAGCCAGCCGCCAAAATGTGTCGGGTTTATCCCGACAATGATACGACTTTCTCCATAAAGAAAAAAAAACACAAAAAAAAAAGGAAAAAGACCTAAGTCCCAATAAAACAATTAGGCATCCTCTAGATCCTAACAATTGTAAAAAGATAAATAATATGCATTAAATACATTACATTTATAAAAATCAAGCAATAATAATAATAATAAATTTGAAAGTTATGATGATACCAACTTTCAACTAGGCAATAAGTAAGTAGCGATAAAATAATTTTAGTTATTAAATCAATAATACCAAAATAACATTAAACACAATGAAGAATTAGCAATATAAAAATAAATTTCTTCCTGATTAGAATCACCAAATTTGTGAGGTGAAATGTTCCATAGATGCATAGACGTAAATATAGTTTGAATAAAAGTTTTGAAAAAATGCATCTGAAAGAAAAGTCTAATAAATATTATTAATATGCATGTAAAAAAGCACTTTTCAACAAATGTCTTTTAGTAATTTTGTACACTTGCATTATTATCAATGTCTATTGAAGTCAAGTGTTTATAAAATAATTCATCATCCTTGCACTGAAAGAAAGTTTTTTTACGGAAATAATGTCATTTCTTTTCACTTATAGCGATTCACAAAAGTATGTTGTTTAAAGTAATTCGTTGAGGTCGATGATCGAAATTTGACAGTAACAGTCGTAAATGAATCACATCTACACATCTGAAGAGTAAAATAAAGTCATTCGTTGAAATCGAAGACTGAACTTGACAGTAACAATCGTAAAAGATGCACATCTACGCATCTGAAGATTAAGATAACTATATTCTTTTAATTTTATTCCTTCTTTTGTGAAATTCGGTGATTAAAAATAAATCCAATGTTTGAAGTCCGCTCACAAACCGCAGGTATATTAACGATTATAGAAACCATATAAGACGTTGTAGGTAAAGTCCACCATGTTGTATGTTGAATTTGATAAAACGTTAAATATCAATAAGTTCCTCCACCAACTAAAGTTAGAAATAGTGATATACGATGAGTTAATTAGTATTTGCAGAATTGGAGGTGGTGTTGAAATGGAACGTAAACAGAAGTAGTAGAATTCCAGTATCACCTCCACGATCCTCACTACTGAAATATGGATGGAATATTCGTATCCCATCTTATAAACACGCCGTCCTAAACAAATCACAATAAAAAGAAAATGATTTGTGTGATGTTTTTCTTGCATGGAAATGTATATAAGAATCACCAAACGCTAAATATTTCACAAACAGGTAAAACTGCGCATTCTTTGTAAAGTTTTCAAGTTGCAGCTTGTTGGATGAAAAGTGATGAAATTGCAGGCAAAATGTTCAAGCAAATCATCAGTAGCATGATGATATGTTGTCATTCAGATGTATGGTTACATGACTGGCATTGAGTGTAGAAAAATGACTGCAGCAAGTGAAGAAATTCCACAAAAGTTCATCAAGGAGGGGAATAGCCTCAGCTGCTCCTTTTCCACTGGCAGTAGATTATAGCGGAATTCCAGGGATTTGTGTGTAGTATAGTTTTAAAATAATGATTGATATATGCAGGAAAGTGGGTTTAACAATTAAGTATTTCGAGCAACCAAATATTATTAAAATTAATTTAAACAATAAAGTAATTTACTAAAATTCAGCTGATGGCATAAATCAAAAAAAATCGAATAATAACTCAATTGTATTATTATTTTTTATTTATTTATTTATTTTTTTAGCAAATTTAATTCAGTTAATTATTTATATTTAAATTGAAAATACGAAGATCAACTCTTAAGGCAATAGTATAATGATTCAAAGGAATCGTCATGTTGTATATTAAGTCAACTTTTCTTTCCCATTTGTTTGTAAAAGGAACAAATGATGAAAGAAAATTAAGCATTACATATATTTATATTATTACTTTTTTTTTTTAAGTTATACTCTTGAAATTAAAGTCCCATTTAATCATCCTAACAATACATTCCCGCAATTGGCCATTTTGCAGAAATGAAACAACATATGATCAAATAGAAAATTCTACTAGCATTTATAAATTTGAATGTTTAAGTGGATGTAATGTATTATTTTATATGTGTTTAAAATAAATTTTGTTTTTGTATAATAGAATTGCTGAACGCCTTTTCAATAGAATAAGAACAAAATTTTGAAATGATGAAAGAAATCAAAATAATATATTTAGAACAATCATAAATATTTATCTAAAAAACAAATAAATCACCCTGGTTTATGATTATAAAACTTAGCTAAAATTAATAAGGCACTTATTATAATTTAATTAATTATTATTATTTTGTCATAATTTTAAATCTAAATCAATTCCAAATAGACTAATTATACAAATACAGTTCTTACTGCAAAAATTGTTTCATAGAAATAAATTGAATTTGATTACGATCTAATTATAATACAAGTTATTGCAGAAAAAAAAAACTAATATCTCAATCATGTCATACAACTACAATATCTAACACTCTTAATCTTCTTAAATATAAAATTTCAATGCTACGTCACCATACATAACAATGTAGTAAACTTCTGCATTTATTTATATATATAATCCGACACCTGATATCTAATTAATATACATAAACAGGTAATTATCAAAATATCAAAGCACACTCTATAGTATAATAACTTGAAATGTCATATTAATTTTCTTATATGACACGTTCGATTTAGTAAAATAACATGAGTAACATAAAATAAGTGTGCCATTTTAGTATAATAATCAAATAAAACCCATGCAATTTTCTATGTATTGGCACTTTAAATTGAATTAACAAACATCTATATAACAATAAATACAGTTGAGTGATATTCTACTATATTATACTAGATATAACCAAATTCATACTTCCTTTATAATGAAAGTAAATTATAATTTATATGTATAATAGAAATGTATCATATTATATTAAAATTTAACAGCAATAACACTACCAACTTCATATAATTCAACTACAAAAAAAAAACACGCTTATATTTTATGACTATCAATATTTTCTAATGCATAAAAGTATACTATAAGCTAAAATCTTTTATATATCTTTCTCTCTACCCTTTTTTTTTTCTTTTGAACGCACTTTTGTTTACCCAAAATGAAAACAAAACAGAAGTCATCCACATATCCTATCTGGTAGCCTAACTTTTTTTCTTTTTTTTTTTTTTTTTTTTTGAACGCAATTTGTTCACCTTACCGATAATATCTCGTATCCTACCCCCCTTTTTCCTATTTTTTTTTCTTTGGGGAGATCACAAGATCGCATTTCTCCTCAACCACCTTCCCGACCAAGTTCAACAATCCTTTGCGTATTCTCCCCTCATACAGATGGAACACAAATTCACATATTTTTATCTTTCCTGGATAAACAGTTCGTACTTGACAAAAGAGGTTCTCCATGCATGAAAGAAAATGTAATTTATAATTGTTCCAATCTACTCTATCTATATTTATATTTATAAATATTTTTTTTTTTTTTTACATTATTTACAGAGATACCCAAAATTCTATATGCCCATAAATAGAATTATAATTTTCAACTTAATAGATCACTGAGCCGAACGGAACATAGTATATACCAAATAATTAAGATATACTTTTATTTACACCTAATACCTACACATAACCTAGAAGAAAACTCAAACTTCGTAAAAAAAAAAAATATGATTATGAATACAGAAATACAATAGCAAAATACCACTAAACCGAAATATAAAAGAATATCAGAGGAATATGAATGCATTTTAATAAACTTAATATCTCTTAATCAATAGTAATTATAATTTTTTTTTTTTTTTTTTTTTTTTTTTTTTATCAAAACCCTCTAATAATTACAGAAACATTATATATATATATGTTTCTTAATAGTACAATAATTATAATTTATTTATCTATTTTAAATGTCCAATTTTTGAACCTATCTGATACGTATCGTGGATCCATCGGTCGAAGATCGTATGTCGATTTCTGACTGTCGATATGAGTATTTGCTATCCCATTCGGAGAATAGACAATTGTATCTTCCGAATTCTCGGATAGACTTGGTGAGTCAATTATGGGCTCTGTATTATGGGTGTTAATATCCTCATTTATATTGTCCAAATGAATTGTTGGACTTGGAGCGGGATTAATTTCTATCTTATCATTGTTTATTGAGTTATGACGGGGCGTCTGCTCTAAGGGTGACCATAAAAAGGGATTGTACGCATATTGAGAATTATCTTCGAATACAGCATGTGGAGTAGTTTTTTTAGTTTGGTTATGAATATCCTGTATGTCTAATTTCACTTTCTTTTGTAATAAATTTTGAAAAAGGTCAAGTTTTTCTTTTCTTTGCACATAGGGAATTAGGCGATCAGCGTGAACCTTAATTTCTTTGGCATTGTGATTCATGGGATCTATTATTGAATAGTCCACTAAATTATGTTTTTTAACTATTTTAAAAACACCAGTGCATGTACGTCTCTTTGTGGTATGTTCAAATCGATCGCAATCTCTGTTATGCAGAAAAACAAGTTGACCGGGCTCGAAATTTCGATATTTTGCTTTCTGGTGCTGATAATTTTCCCGTTTTTCAGCAGACTCAAGTAGACTTTTCTTGACTTTTTCGTTAGCATACTGTAATTGGCGCGCTTTACGGGCTACGTAATCCTGATATGGGACATATTCTATTCCACGCGGTTCACTTATTAAATCAGTTGGTAAATTTTGATCATAACCAAATTGCAAAAAGGCTGGTTTTAGATTAGTTGTTGAATGTATGCTGTTATTATATATTAACGCATAAAAATCAATAAAATCATCCCACTGAGCTGTCTCCTCCGCAAATATAGCAAGTGATTTTTTTATATTTTGATTAATTTTTTCAGCTGAACCATTTGAAGTGGGATGTTGAGCAGTTGTCATTAATTTAATCACTCCAAATTTCTTACAAAGAATTTTAAATACATCACTCGTAAAGCAAGTGGCTCGATCAGTCAAATATTTTTCGGGAATTCCGAATGTGCACAAATAATTTAATAAGCATTGAGCTGAATTAAGTGTTGTAGTACTGGGGACAGCATATAATTTTATAAACTTAGAAAAATGATCAACGAAAGTTAAAATGTATTTATTGCCCCTATCTGTAGTATTAAACGGCCCTATATAATCTCCACTGATATATTGATTAACTTTAGATGGTATATAATGTCTTTGAATCGGAATTGGCGGAAACTTATTTATTGATTTAAAAGATGTACATTGTTTGCATGATTGAACAAAATGTTTTGTATCACTAAATAAGTTCTCCCAAAAATACTTTTCCCGAATCGCATTATATGTTTTCAACACGCCAAAATGAGAAATATGCTTTGCTGTAAGTATATGTGGTTTGTATATATCAGGGATAACTACTTGTTCAACATTTCTATTTTTTCTATTAATTGGAATGCAACCCTTATGTAATAATAATCCATCCCGTATAAAATAATTCATGTATTTATGTAAACCCTGCTTAGCTGAATTTTCTAATATGCAAATAATTTCTGAAAGTCTCTTATCGTTACGTTGTGCTACTTTCACTTCTGCAATAGTAGGGAGGTCTATTTGCAAAGCATTTACCCCTACTAAATTTGTACTTTCAACTGTTTGTGTATCATGCTCATCCTTGACATATTGAATAATGTATGCTTCCTGATTAAGTACAGTTTCAGGTGATACGCGTATGATTCTAGAATCATCCATTAAGTACCAATTATTATAGGAGTCTCTGACATAACAGTAATAGTGACCTGCATGCATAGAGTTTCCGGAATGGACTATAACAGTGGTTAATTTATACCATAATGGTCTCTTATTTCTCTCATTGACTTTACAAATGCTAAGATTAAGATTTTCTGGGTAGGAAATGAAATTTGTCAATTTTTTTTCACTTCTTTGAGAGAACTCGAATCTTTTAAAATGGAACGTAATTATATCTGGGTACTTAAATATCGACAAATCCTTAACTGCTTTAGAATAAGTTCTGCAATTATAGCATCGATATTCTTCCCCTAGAAATTCAATTTTACTAAATTCCTCTAACGCCTTTTCGAGAGTTGAAACGCCCTGCTTAACTTCTAGCGAAATATCTGCAAAGGGTTCAAATGTGATACTTTTCTTTCCGCATCTCAGACATTCTATCTGACTTCGGAAAGTACCTTCAAATATATTTCTAATTTTGTTAATCTTGTTATTTAGGTTATTTCCTTTGCATATATCCGTATGATTTAAACTGTCCTGCTGTAATCGATTTATAAGCTGCTGAAGAAATTCGTGAGCATCTTCTTGATTATAAATTCGAAACTGGCTCCCGATATCATCAAGATGCTGATGAAATTCGAGCGGTTTTACAATTTGCCCTGATTTTCCAATCACGGAATCTAAGTGTCTCTTAAACATACATATAGTGCAATTAATTTTATTTCTACAATTTGACATAGTATTAGAAAAATAATAAAACAATGGTTTTAAATATGATAAACTTTGCAAAATTACATTTATAAAACACGAATTTCCTAAATTTTCTAGGCCTGCTCCAATTTTAAGATCTGTACATTGTTTCATATGCTCATCGTCTATAATTTTATTTCCTTCCACTAATTTTTCAGAAATTAAGCTTGCGTTATTATTGTTGCAAATTTCATTTTCGCTTAATTTAGCAGATTTATTTTCCAGAGGTTGCCTGTTTTCTGTGATTTTATTAGAATTATTTGAATTATTAGTTGAATTTATTGAACTGTCAAAGAAATCACGCGAAAGTATATCTGCAACAATGTTTTCTTCAGATTTTATCAAATCGAATGTATAATTATAATCGCTTAAGAATGCGAACCATCTCGCGACACGATCACCTGGTGATTCAAGTTTTGACATTTGAGTCAGCGCCTTATTGTCACATTTGATAATAAAATGCCGACCATATAGGTAATGTTTGAAGCACTTAATTGATTGAATAATTGCTGATAATTCCTTTTCGACTATTGGATATTTTAATTGCGTAGGATTCAGTTTTTTTGAAAAATAAGCAATGGGTCTAATGATTTGATTTTCATCTAGTTGTCCTAACATTGAACCCAAAGCATGATTGGAACTGTCTGTCGATAGAATGAATTCCTTTTCATAATCAGGATGAATAAGTATCGGTGGTTTTGAAAGTTTATCTTTCAATATATCAAATGAATTTTGCGCCTCATCAGTCCAACGGAACTTGGCATTCTTTCTAGTTAAGTTAGTTAATGGAGTTGATATTTCTGAAAAATTTTTAATGAATTTTCTATAGTAGCCAACTAGTCCAACGAATCTTCGTATTTTTTTTACAGTAGTTGGGACGGGAAACTCTTTTATTTTTATAACATTGTATTCTAATGGACGAATTCCTTGTTCACTTAAACGATGCCCTAAAAATTCAATTTCAGGTAGAAAAAAGGAACATTTTTCAGGATTTATTGTTAATCCAAAAGTTCGAAATCTCTCGAAAAGTTGTCTTAATTTATCTAACATCTGGTCAACATCTTTATTTCCGATTGCGTAATCATCAATAAAATTTGAAATTTTTAACTCAGATAATGGCGCAAGTATTTGGTCAGCTAATTGACACATTGTTTCACTCGAGGCATTTAATCCTTGTGGCATACATACAAATCGAAAGTTACCTTTAGGACTGCTAAACGTAGTAATATCCCTATCTTCTGGTTTCAAGGGGATTTGCCAAAAACTGGAACTGAGATCTAAAGTGGTGAAAATTTTATTTCCTCTTAATTTATCTAACAGATGTTGTGTAACTGGTAATTTATATCTCGGATATTTGAGATTTGCATTAACTTCGCGGTAGT